>CM038047.1:50232982-51508482 GCA_021397845.1 Areca catechu | reverse complement strand
AAAGAAAGGAACATGAAAGTAAAAAGAGCTTGAGTTAAAAGGAAAGCTCAAACTAAGGAGAGCTTTGTTTAAAAAATTCTTCCAAATCATTATAGCTCTAATACACTGTCTTTTCAGCTTTGATACATCTTTTGACAACTCTGATACATGTCTTTTAGCTCTCATACATTCCTTTCCTTTATGAACTTTGATACAAATTTATTTTGCTCTAGTACATTATTGATATACCTTATATAGCTCTGATACATGTAAACATTTAAAGCTCTGATGTATAAATATATACACACACATACTTAAAGCTTTGATAAATTCTATAAAAGGACTGATACACTTTTATACTTTGCTTTGATACATGATAAATGCTACAATTTTGTTTTGTTACATGAAAAACACTTTGATACATTTACTGTAAAGCTTTGATATGTCTTACAATGTAAAGTTTAAAGCTCTGATACATCTTATACTATAAAAGAAAAATTTAATCTCTATACCCAATATTTTGTTTTCATCAAAAAGAGAAAGATTGTTGATCTTAGAAATGATTTTGATGATCACAAAATATTAGAGCATGAAAAGTATATTAATATCTTTCAATCTATTTAAGAATATTTCTATAGAGAGTACATAGTTACAAAGAATGACTTTTGAATCATTGAAAAGTTTGGTGAGCTCGTATGAATCACTAAAGTGTTTATGAACCATTAGAAGGTTTTGAGAGTTCAAGTAAAAATCATTTAATGAGAAAAATATGTAACGATCCATATTTAAGATGAAGAGTCAACCCACGGAAGTTAGAATCGACTTTGACCATTCTAGAATTAGCATAAAGAACTGGTACATAGGCGAGTCGACTCATGAAAGGTGAGTCGACTCTCTTGGTGGAACAGAGGAGAAGTATTTTCTGTCCTAAGAGGATAAGCCAACTCATGGATTGATGAGTCAACTCTCTTAGTGATATAGAAAGACATGTTTTACAGCATAGGTGGGCAAGCCGACTCATGGGCCAGCGAGTCACCCTCTAATAGCAGTTCAAAGATTACTTTTGCAGACTTTTAGATTTCATAGAAACTTGATTCTAATGACTATTTTTTGGTTTCTAACATCTAGAAATGGCTAGGAGAGCCTATAAACTACTCGATATTCATTGGAAGAAGTTAAAAACAAGGATTAAGCTCAGAAGTCATACAATTCATTGACATTCATTGAGAATAAAAAGAATATTCAGAAAAAGTGAGAGTTGTTATTGAAAACTCAAGATATTTCAACTACTTTCCAATCAACTCTCTTGATGCAATTAGTAAGGAACTAAGAGAGCATTGAGGAGCCATTATTGAAGCATTTAAGCATCTTTAAGTTAAGCTTCACCGGCAACATTTCTGCTCTAAGAAGTTTGTCTTTCTATTGCATTGTTTTGTTATGTTTTTGTGTTACCAGTTTCAGTGGAATCTAAAACTTGTTTGTTATTGTTTAAAGTTTTGATTGGCTGGCCTGTGAAAGCCAATTAGATTTGCTTGTGAGCTCATGTTAAAACAAACATATATTGGATTTTGGATTTTGAGCCAGGAAAAATAATTCGGCTATATTCTTGAGGAATATAGTAAAAATTTCAAGTAGATCTTAAGGAGTGGATGTAGGTGCTAGGATTATACCGAATCATTTTAACTCTCTTGTATTTGTGTATGTGCTTTTGCGATATCTATCTCTTGCATTTATTCTTGTTCATATAATACTTGGGTTACTAGCATAAAGTTTTTAATATACACATACTTGCGAAATTTTTGAAAATCCAATTCACCCTCCTCTTAGATTGTCGATCTGGGCAACAAGGGCTTATGGGGAGGGAGCCGCAGAAGGAAAGGGTAATATTGTTTAAAAGATTACCAGAGAGATGGTAATCCGGATTGCAACCCTTTTCAAAGGCAATCCAGATTGTTTCATGGGGGGCAATCTAAATTCCATGAGGCAACTAGATTACTTGGTAATCTAGATTGCTATTAGAAAAGTCTTACCAAATGTAGTAATGTAGTGGGATCCCTTTAAATTACTGGCAATTTGAATAGATTGCCAGCTACTGAACATAACTTATTTCTTCCCTTATCTTTTATAAAGAGCCATGGATCAAATTCATCATTCTTATTGGAATTGCAGTCAAACCTATGGAGACCATAATCTAGCTAGTAAATCACCAGATTTATTCAAGAAAAAGGATCCTCCGCTCCCCTATATTTTTCTTGTATTAGATATGATTTTGTTTTGGGCTTATTCTTCCTTTTATTTGATGCCATTTACTATCGTCGATCACCACTAAGGCCGGTTATCGCCGCCAGGGGCTGCTTCTTGGCCATGGGCATTGCCGACTGGGAGGAGGACTTCTCTTGCCTCGGGAGCAAGGGAAAGAAGGGTTTCCCTATTGCATTAAGAAGAAAGAAAAAGAAGGAATAAGAGAGGAAAAGAAAAAAGAAAAGAAAAAGGAAGAAAAGGAAAGAGAAAGAAAAAAGAAAAAGAAAAAGAAGAAAAGAAAAAAAAGAAAGAAAGAAAGAAGAAAGTCCTTCATCCCTTCTTTCTCTTCATATTTTTCTACTATGTTCTCTTTACCTTTTCTCTACTTTCTCTCTCTAGAATTTTTTCTCTAAAGATTTTCTCTAGATTATTTCTCTCTTTCCTCTCTCCCTTCTCTGAGCTTGCATCTTTACCTTCTCTTTCAAAAGTTTTACTTTCTCTTTCTAAAATTTTCTTTCTCTAGATTGTTTTCCTCTCTTCTCTCTTTCCTCTCTTTCTCTCTTCTCTCTTTCCTCTCTTTCTCTCTTTACCTCCTCCTCTCTTTACTTTTCTTTACTTTTCTCTCTATGTTTTCTCTTCTCTCTTTTCTTCTCTCTTTTCAAAATTTGTCTCTCTCTCTCTTTCTTGGGGATGGGTAACCTCAAGAGGTTCCATCCTTGTAACCTAGGTTGACCTCCATTAAAAGTTTTACACCTTGATCACTAGATAGTATATCGACCAGTTGTATTCCTCTTCTTCCTTGTCAAGCATATGCCATACTCCCAGCTTAATCCGATCCATTGAGGTTCTTTAGAGATTCTTAGTTTGTTAAGGTTTTTAAGTTATTTATAATAAAATTAATTGTATGTTATTGATATTAAATAGGTGAAGATAATCTGTTTTACTAAAGTTAAATTTTGAAGCATGTCAAGTTAAGTAACCTAATGCTTTAAGTATTTTTTCGAATGATCTTTCAAAAATTATAATTAGTTATTTAATTTGATTTATGTTCTTTGTTTTTTTGTTTGATAAAATGGGCCAAGCATGTGTTGTTTTATTATTGTAAATAATATATTTTGAATATATGATATATTTTGAGAACTAAACTTAAAAAACTTGACTGGTGAGTTTGTAAACTTGTTTTTATATATGTTCTTAGCATAGTTATGATATGGCCCTACCAATAAAGATTATACTTTGGATCTATCAACTTGTAATATGATAAACTATTTCGACACCGAGCTACTGGTGATTAGAATAGTGATATCTATTATCTATCACTTTTTGTAATGTGTTTCTATTATCAAACCCATACCATTGGGTTATGTGACTGTAGCTTGATATTGAGTTCAATTATGAAAAATCATTATTTTCAAAGAAATATGTGTTATCTAAGATTTGTTTCTCTCAGTCAATGTTATATGATTTTTTTGTTCAATATGATTAGATCTTATTTTGATATATTATGTTGATTACTAGACTAATATAGCTTATTATTCTTTTTTTTATTTTTCAGATTATGAATCATGATTATTTTAGAACTCGGGGGAGTGTGGTAGATTTCTTGGAGTAATTAATAGATCATACTATCTTGGTCACTTATATCAATTATTTTTTATTAATTTAACTTAAATTTGAATGTTTTATATGGATCAATAATTATTGTTGATAAGATGATTTGATTGAATCTTTATGAAGGTTGATTTTTAAGGATGAAAGAAATTACTCTAAAATTATTATGATTTGATCTATAGCCTTACATACTAGTAGGGCTTGCTCTGTAGGTATATGGCATTTATTACGCACTCTGAGTTCAGGGTGTGACAACAAATATTTAAAATATTTATCCGAAAAGCATGCATGTATGTTAAGTATTTGGAACTCTTTGGATATTGATGTATATTTGAGGATTTCGTAAACTGTCCGAGCCATCTTTGTAAATTAAAAAGTAGCATAAAATGATATCAGTAAAACCTTTGAATTTTGTTTATTTGCTTTTGACTCTTAGCTCGACTACATTTTGTATCCCATTAATTGTGATCATACATTGACATTTTGATCACTTTGGACATAGTTCATAGGGATTAAATTTAATAATTTTGATTCAAACTTACTTTTCAGGAATTAAATATGGTACTTTGGACCTATTCTATATTATTATAGGGCTAATGTGGTCATAGTCTTATAGATTGATAAATTGAGAATTTCTTTTTGGAACAAGACCATAAACTACTTACTGGACTTATCTACGTAAGGAAACTTTGGTTTCAATAATGGCTTATAAAATACTCTGGAACTATATGGGGTATATTGATTGGAAAATATTTTATACATGTTGACGCTAAATCCCCACGGACCGGATGGAGAAACCTACTTGCTAGTTCACCTTCGATGAAAACCTGCAAAACAAATTTTATGACCGAAATTCTTCCAGTGGGGGACACTCCGATGCCAAAGTCAGCAAGAATTTAGACAGCAGAATGGAGAACTTAAGAGCAGAATGAAGTGGAATGGAAAGGAAAATGAGTGGAGTGGCATTGAAAGAGCTAGTTGTGGACTAGCTCTAACTTACCTGAAGTTGGCTTACCTCGACCGTCCCCCTCTTACCGATATTTATAGGCATGAATGTAACTACTTATGGTTATGGGAGTTAGTTAATGTAACTTTATTATAATAGTAAGTAGTGGCGATCGAAAATTAGTTAGCCCATGATTATCGAAGCCGAAGCTATCGACCATGTGGATGGTTATAATAACTAGAACAACCTTCAACTGCTTCAGGTTGAGAGATTGTTCACACGCTTCAGATATACTCTCTTTAGAGGAGATCCAAAAAGAGTCTAACTACTTCTTCGGACATCTTCCTTGGAATGGGCAGAAGAAGTGCTAGCTATATGCTTCGAATTTATCTCCTTCAGAGCGAGCCGAAAGATAAAGAACAGTTTGTCATGGAACCAAAAAGATAAATAATATATTTCAATAAAATTCTCTTCGGACCAGGCTAAAGACATAAAGCTGAATGAAGTAACAATATATTCTAGAAGTGTCTTTGTTGACCCCTGGAATGATTTTTATTATTACAAAACATTGGAGCATGTTTGTTTTACTAATTCTTTCAATCACTCAAGAAGTTTTGCAGGAAGTATTTATATGTATATCAGTTGGTTTTCTATCCAGTTTGAATGTATTCCAGTATTGTATGAACTCATGTACATTTCAAGTTGTAAAGCCCTAATTTCTCATCCATGTAATCTTGTAAAAAGGGCTCTAAAATTAGTAAAAATGAGTTTAAGTAGGTTAGACATGTATGGTAAGTTCTTTGAAATGTTTGAAAGACCTATCTTGTTGGAATCTTGATTTGAAGAAGTTTGGAGAATTTTGAAAGTTTAAGAAGAATTTTTGCAAGAGCTGACTCATGGACCAAGAGCCGACTCCTATTCTGGCATGGCACGAAGATTTCAAAGTTTCAGTAATTTGTGCCGACTCAAGCCTTAAGAGCCGACTCGACAAGAACTTATATTTTTCCTGACTGAGAGTTTGAGCCGACTCAACCTAGAAAAGCCGACTCGACCAAAACTTGTATTTGTGATGACTGAGACTTCAAGCTGACTTAAGCCCAGAAGAGCCGACTCATCCAGAGTTTATGTTGTTGGTGACTGAGACTTCAAGCCGACTCAGCCTTGAAGAGCCGACTCCTTCAGAATTTATTTTGGCATTGTCTGAGACTTCGAGCCAACTCATGGTTCTCGATCCGACTCGAGTGACAGGTTCTGGCCTGTAACGGCTAGTTGCTGGAACAGTTTTTTGAATTCCAAAAGCCCTCCAACGGCTATTTTCTGGTTCCCTAGGCCCTACAACGACTAGTTTTGCTTGAAAACTATAAAATGGAGTATTTATGAGGGATTAAGAGATTATTCATTGATTATTCTTGAAAGTTATTGAGCATTCAAGTTGATTTAAAGTCTTTCACCAACCTACTTCAAGTGAGCATTCATTCTTGAATGCTTCACCAACTGATCTTCATTCTTGAATCCAACCTTTTGAGGAAGTTAAGAAGTAGCTTGAAGAACATTCAAGAGCATTTAAAGCTAGGCTTCAGATTGATCTTCATCGGTAGCTATCTAACAAATTTGGTTTGTTGTAAGAGTTGTTATTTTCATTTGATATATCTTGTGTTTTCTTTAAGAACAGCAAGGGGCTGTGTCTTAAGAGTGTTGAAGTGTTTTAGGTGAGCCTATTAAAACCTAAATTTGGGTTTCTTTAGTGAGCCCGATTCTAAAAACTAAAGGGAGTTAGGTTTTTGGTTAGCCTGTGTTAAAACCAAGTATAGGTTTTCTTTGGTGATCCTGGTAAAACCAAAGTGTAGAGGTTTGGATTGTGAGCCTGTTAAAACAATCCGACTGTATTCCAGTAGAGGATATAGTGAAAATTCCAAGTGGTGCTTGGGTAGTGGACGTAGGAGCCGGTTGCTCCAAGCCACTCTAAACCTATTGTGTTTGTGATTGCTTAATTGTGTTTAATTACTTGCTTGCGCATTGCATAACTTATCATAACACCACAACACTAAAGGAATTTTAAAAGTGCACATACTTGCTAAAGTTTTTTATAATTTCAATTCACCCCCCTCTTGGGAAGCCATCTGGGCAACAATCTTCTTCGGACCAGGCTGAAGACATGAAGCCGAATGAAGTAACTGTCAGAAAGGTGTAGTTAGAATTATTTTCATTGAGATAGATTGTAACCCTCTTTAAATCTTGAAGACATCATCTTCAGGTGCACTGACTTGGTTGACGGGTCTAAATAAAACTGATCCGACTGATGAACCTACAATTATTTTGTATCAAACCGAATTACCACAACAACTGCTCCCCACTCCCAATTTTGAAATAACTTTATTTCGAAAAATGGGAGTAGTTAGAGTTTGTCGTTTATGGATGAAAATAAGATAATCAATGATGGCGAATAGCTGACCCTTCCTCTCATAATAGTTGATTTATGATTCGAAGATCGTGCTGAGGACAGGTGTCAGCCCCTTTTGATGCTTCAAAAAGATGGCGCATATTCAAAAGTCTAGCTGATCCTCTCATTAAGAAGACTTTTATGGGACTCTTATTCGAGCGAGAGATTACACTTGGCAACATCCGGAGCCTTAGTCATTATGTTGAAAACTCATCTTGGCCGTCTATGGCATTCCTCGCGGATCGTAACTGACAATCAGTTGATCAACATCCCTTAGTAATTCATATCCACGATCAGCGCCGTCGATACATTGTGTGACTGAGAAGATCATCAGTTTCCTGAGAAAACCCTACCATCCTGTATATATAAAAAGGGGGTCATCCCATGAAATGAACTTTCGTGCTCCTTGTTGGAACCTCCTTCTTCTTCCTTTTACTAGACACCATTGTGCTTCTCTTACAAGTTACCCTGTCTGTCTCAAAGGTAGGGATCTTTTTTCTCACTGTTTTCATAATGTCTAAGTTATTAGATAGCTCGACCACTGGTAAAGGTTCAGCGGGTGAAGAACCTTCTGGGAGTAGAGGTCTTGATAGAAGAAAAATTTCTGAACTTTCTCCATAAATGATTGCCAGTTCTCTATCCCATACCAGGGTAGAGAGTCTCCAGGAACGTTACCACATTCCTAGAACTTATAAAACACTACTTCCCAGACCCGATGAAAGGGTCACTTGTCCTCCTCCTGGGGCTATTGTCATATGTGAGGATCATTTAAAGGCTAGCCTTAGGTTTCCTCTTCATCCCTTCCTGGTGAAGTTGTTCACCCTTTATTAGGTAGTCTCAGCTCAGCTGACACTAAATAGCTTTAGAAATATCTGCGGATTCTTAGTTCTTTGCAAACTCTATAAGGTAACGTCCAGAACCTCATTATTTACTTCTCTCTTTGTACTGAAGAAAGATTTTCATGATGAAGGATAGTGGGTCATCGGCCCCCGTCCAAGTCAAAAACTAATTAAAGGAATGCCTAGTGCCACACATGGGTGGAAACCCTATTTCTTCTTTATTTATTACCAATCATGGGATTTTAATCCCAAATGGAAGACTCCACGCTTAGATGCAAACGCTGGAAAAAGAATCTTGAAAGCCGATTAGAAGGATTTCGAGACACTGTCCAATTCAGAGGTTCTTTTGGTCAAGGAACTGCTGAGAGAACAAAACCTCCACCTCGCTCATATCAGTGAGCTCCCAACACTAGGATAGTAGATAGCTAACTTTAATTTCTCCTAGAATCTATTTCGTATCTCCAATGGCTGATATGAGAAGCCTTTTCTCTTTGTTCGCAAGTGAAAAAATGAAGCCCAATCTTGAAAAACTTTGACAAGCATCCAGAAAAAGAGTAGTGCTGGTTCCTCAAAAGGAAACTGAAGTCTGAAAGAAAATCAGGTTCGAAGAAACTTCAAGGACAAGCCCAACAATGGTTACACCAGATAAAGATGATGCTCTTATGACAGAGCCTTCACCAAGGATTTCCCCTCCATTGCCTTCCCCGGAACAACCTATTCCAGATCCGATTACTGAAGAGCCAATTTATCCTTCTCCAAGAGACAAAGGAAAAGCTCCTCGAACTGAAGAAGGTCTGGTGAGAGACAATCCAATAGATAGGGAATGCAACGTGAATTTTGCTGTCTTTTTCGATGGACGGGACTTGGTGCACCCCGAATTAGCTAGGAATATACTGAAGTACACTCTCCTCCCTCGAGACTAGGAAGTCAGCAAAACTCGAAACATTGAGGAGATATCTGATTCATCATTGTCATCTATGCTGAAGTTAAATATCACTTCTTTTCTTCTTCTCTTCTTCTCTTCTCTTCGTTTTATATAGTACTTAAGCTGGTTAACTTCATATTCTTCATTGTCAATGCAGTTGATTCATAATATTATCCTCATGGAAGAGAGTATATTTGACTTTGGAGATTATCATAAAAGAACCCAAGAAAAACTCAAATTGACTGAAGCCGAGAAGGAAGTAGCTGAAGAGTTAAGAAGGCCATGGAGGAGAAGCTTGCTTTAAGTGATGCCGCGGTTCAAAATCTGAAGGCCGAATTGGAAAAAGCTCAGCTGAGGGCTTCTGAACAAGAAGCAAAACTTAAAAAGAGAAAAAAGAAGATTCGGTCCTTGGAACATTTGACCAAGGAATCTCAGAAGAAGACCGAAGAGGTGGTTGAAAAGGCTAATGAAGCAATCAAAAAAGCTGAAGCAGCGATCGTAGAAATAGAAGCTTTAAAAGATCAAGTAGGACGGTCGAGCACTATAAAAAGTCTTCAGCATTCAATGATGAAATGATCGAAGCAGGAACCTTCAACTACTGAGCGAGCTATAATGATGGGATAAATGAAGTACAAAAACTTTACCCCAACCTCGATATTTCGAGTATTCAGCTATATGAACTTGAAGGAACATAAGAGCTTGGATCACCAAAAGCAATATCGGGTCATTTTGAAGAAGTTCATGCTGTAACTGAAGAAGCAGCTGGAGAGGAAATATTAATAGTTGCTGACCCAACTGATCTAACTCAAGCTAAAGATACTCTGGATGAAGCTGATCCATAGGTGGCTGATGTAAAAGATGCACAATTTTTGTAGCCTCTTTTTTTATCATGTTATAAGAAAGATAATATAAATGTACTACTTTTTATAAATAGAACATCTTTCTTTCTAAATGAATTATGCTGCAATGAAAAATTTACCAAGTATGGATTCATTGGAGGTAAAATGTTGAATGATGATCTTATCGATCATATAAAATTTATGAATAAGCAACATTCCTGACAAGTATATCAACCTTCAACCCCAAAACATTAAACAATAATTCATCTAAGGATAAAATTTTCGGACTTAAAATAATACCAAGTCTTCGGACCTAGTCATAATATAAACATGAGCTTCGAAGAACCCAAATAAGTCAACTCATCATATAGGTGATCTTCCTAGTTTTAGAATTCATATTCTTCAGATCATATTAAATAGAATCGGCTGGATAGAAAACCAGGCTTTGGATAATTCTGCTATTAATATACCGAATAAGAGAACTTCATACATGAAACCATTCCCTTCTTCCAAGAAGATATAATAAAATAATCATGTAAATGAGATACCATAACCTTGTTTCTTCTTCCTTAGAAAATGAGAAGATTTGAAGTAATTAAATTTGTCATTTCATTAACTCCGCCAAAACTTTATAGGATTTACCGTGGGATAGGTCTCATAGATATTCCTGCACCTTTGACAGAGAATAAGACAGGCTAATCAAGCCCACCTTGGCATTTTATCGGGTAGATTACGTGGATCATCCTTATACCTTTTAATAGAGAATAAGACATGCTGATCAAGCTCACCTCGGCATTTCATAGGATAGATCATGTAAATCATCCTTATGCCTTTTAATAGAGAATAAGATAGGCTGATCAAGCCCACTTCAGCATTTCATAGGGTAGATCACGTAGATCATCCTTATGCCTTTTAATAGAGAATAAGACAGGCTGATCAAGCCCACCTCGATATTTTGTATGGTAGATCACGTAGATCATCCTTATGCCTTTTAATAGAGAATAAGACAGGCTAATCAAGCTCACATCGATACTTCAATATAACTCTGTGAACATGGATTTTTATTGATAATACTTGTGAAGGTTTTCTACATTCCAAGGCCGAGGCAACAAAGTACCTTCTAAAGTTTCAAGTCGATAAGCTCCGTGACGGATGACTTCTTTGATTCGATAAGGACCTTCCCAAGTAGGAGAGAGTTTGCCTTGTTGATACGGAACAGACCCCGATCAGGATTATTTTAGAGATGGGTGGATCGTTAGTCGCTAGGAAACGACCTTTAGGCTAGGTTCAACCAGGCCCAATTATTAAAAAAAATACTTTTTTCCTATTTTTTCCTATTTTTTTGTTTCATTTTTTTCCTCTCTTTTTTTCACTATATATTTTTTTCTTTTTTTTTCCTGCCTTTTTTTTTCCACTATAATAGAAGTCAGTAAGGGGGGGCATCTTGCTTTAAGAAGTGTGCAGCCCCTTTTCCTTGCTTTTACAATCATGCAAGGGGAGGCTTCTTCCCTCGGTCCGATGCCAGGTAGAACAGGGAACCAGCTTGGGCAATGGATCGGACGGGGTCTCCTTCGATGTTGGTGAAGACAGTGATGGTGAGAGTCTTTGGCAGATCCGACGATGGTGAAGATGATCGAAGGAGAAGGCATCTCATCTTCAACGATTGGCAGCGGATTGGCTCTGTTCTGGGGAGGAGTTGGGATGGGAAGAAGAAGAGCAGCAGGGATGCTAGGCAGATCACTCGGCATGGTTCGTCGATGATGGTGAACAGAGAAATCGGCTGGGGTCCTCCGGACGGTAGGGAGGACGTGGATGCGGATGGTGGTTGGGTTGGATGGGGAAAAGCCGATAGGCGATGGATAGGGAAAAGAGGCGGTGGAGTGCTTGGTCTTGGACTGACGGATGACGGAGGCAATGGGCGGCCGATAGGAAGCAAAAAGGAAATGGAGTCGGTGGCGTCGCATGGAGATCTGCTCACTATCGAAGAGGGTCGGGCGTGCAACAATAAAAAAGATCGACCGGGGCTTCGGGCGGTGGACAGTGGTGGAGGTGTCCCGGTGAGATCGGTGACCAGCGGCATGGGAAAAACAGGGGCCGAGGGCTGGAAGCAGTGTCGCGGGCGATGGAGTTGACTGGTCGGTGATGAGGAAGACTGAAGTGGTCTTTTGATGGTGGCAATGGATCGTTTGGGATGGCCGGTTTCCATCAAAAGGGACCGGTCGTCAATTCGGGCATGGAACTTTCCGGTCAAAAGGGTGATGGTGTACTCTGTGGACTCGACGATGGTGACGATGGGTAGCAGGGTGGTTGGCTCGGTCGGGCGGATCCGGGGAGATTGCTCGGTGGTTGATTCACGGGTTGGACGGAGAAAGGAATAGAAGGGGGAAAGGGAAAGAACACAGATGCAGAAAAAAGATGGAATGAAAAATTTAAGAAGAAAAAAGAAAAACAATGGTTGGGTTATCCATCCAGGCTTCAGCAACCATCCTTAACCAGAGCGACCATGTAGGGTATCAGCACCCTCTCCTTAATCAGGAGTTTTTTTTTCCTCTTTCCATAAATTCATTATCTATTTTTTTATTCAAATCATAAAATAATTAAATAGGCTAATCTGAGATATCCGATATCCTGATCTCAGATATCTCAACCTCAATCCTAATATATTCAAACTATTAAAAATAAACTAATCCAACTAAATCCTAACGTATGGAAACTAATCCTAAAATTTTGAGATATCCCAATCCCTCATACACCCATAAAAAAATTATACTTATCTTCATTTAGATGTGCTCTGGGATTCATGCTGCTCTGAGATCCATGCTGCTATGGGATCTATGCTATTTCGGGATATGTGCTGCATCGACTTCAGGATCTAGGGCTTCAGGATTTGGGCTGGGCTAGCTTCAGGTTATGGGCTGGACTTCAGGTTCTGGGCTAGGCTACTTTAGATTCTGGGCTAGTCGATGTCCCCATCATTTTCCTAAGGTGGGGAGAACTCGACTCTGTCGAGTCAAGCTTCAACAATCTTCTGGCTCCAGGATGCATGGCCTATAGTTTTTTTTTAATATAAATAATATATTAAAATAAAAATAACTAACCTAACCTAACCCTTTCTTTGATACCAAAACTGATGCGGGACAGACCCCGATCAAGATTATTTTAGAGAAGGGTGGATTGTTGATCGCTAGAAAATGACCTTTAGGCTAGGTTCAACCAGGCCCAATTATTAAAAAAAATATGTTTTTCCTTTTTTTTCAATTTTCTTCTTTCATTTTTTTCCTCTCTTTTTTTTCACTATATTTATATATATATATTTTCCTGCCTTTTTCTCCAATTGATATAGAAGTCAGCAAGGGGGCGTCTTGCTTTAAGAAGTGTGCAGCCCCTTTTCCTTGCTTTTACGATCATGCGAGGGGAGGCTTCTTCCCTCGGTCCGATGCTAGGTGGAATAAGGAATTGGCTTGGGGAATGGATTGGACGGGGTCTCCTCCGGTGTCAGTGAAGATAGCGACGGTGAGAGTCTCTGGCAGATTCGACGATGGTGAAGACGATCGGAGGAGAAGGCATCTTATCTTCAGTGATTGGCAATGGATCGGCTCTGTTTCGGGGAGGAGTTGGCACGGGAAGAAGAAGAGCGGCAGGGACGCTGGGTAGATCACTCGGTGTGGTTCATCGATGATGACGAATGGAGAAATCGGCTGGAGTCCTCTGGATGGTAGGGAGGAGGTGGATGCAGACGGTGGTCAGCTTGGTTGGGGAAAAGCCGATGGGCGATGGACAAGGAAAAGAGGCGGTGGAGCACTCGGTCTTGGACTGACGGACGATGGAGGCGACAGGCGGCCGACGGGAAGCAAGAAGGAAATGGAGTCAGCAGCGTCACTTGGAGATCTGCTCACGATCGAAAAGGGTCGGGCATCACAGTAACAAGGAAGATCGGCCAGGGCTTCGGGCAGTGGACAACGGTGGAGGTGTCCAGGTGAGATTAGCGACCAGCGCCCACTCTTAACCAGAGCGACCATGTAGGGCATCAGCACCCTCTCCTTAACCAGGAGTTTTTGTTTCCTCTTTCTAAATATTTATCATCTAATTTTTTATTTAAATCATAAAATAATTAAATATGCTAATCTGAGATATCCGATATCCTGATCTCAGATACCTCAACCTCAATCCTAATATATTCAAACTATTAAAAACAAACTTATCCAACTAAATCCTAACATACAGAAACTAATCCTAAAATTTTGAGATATCCCAATCCCTCGTACACCCATAAAAATATTACAATTATCTTCATTTGGATGTGCTTCGAGATTCGTGCTGCTCCGGGATCTATGCTACTTCGAGATTCGTGCTACTCCAGGATATGTGCTGCATCAACTTCAGGATTTGGGGCTTCAGGATTTGGGCCGGGCTGGCTTCAGGTTCTAGGCTAGGCTGGGCTTCAGGTTCTGGGCTGGGTTTCAGGTTCTGGGCTGGGCTTTAGATTCTGGATTGGGCTTCAGGTTCTGGGCTGGGCTGCTTCAGATTCTGGGCTAGTCGATGTTCCCATCACTTGTTCAGTTGGCTTGGACATTTCAGATCTTCGCAAGATTAAATCCTCGGGGCGAAAAGTTCTTTCCTTCATGCGAGAGTTGTATTATTTGACAACCTTTTGGTGATATGCAGCCATCCTCAGCCAAGCATGGAGTCGGGTGCCTTACAACAAGTCCAAATCAACTTTTCGGCGTTCCGAGTTTTCAGGTTCTTTATAATGATCAATCCATAAAGATTGTAAAGAGACCTCTACAGGAAGGATTGCCTCAGTGCCATAAGCTAAGTGAAATGAAGATTCGCCGGTGGCTGTTCTGGGAGTAGTTCAATATGCCTAAAGTACTGAATTCAACTCATCAGCCCATAATTCCTTAGCATCATTCAACCTAGTTTTGAGACCATGAAGAATAGTTCTATTGGTCACTTTAGCTTCTCCATTAAACTGAGGATGGCCTATGGAAGTTAGCTTATGAAGTATATGATATTGGGTACAGAAGCTTTTGAACTTTGGGTTGTTAAATTGCCTTCCATTATCGGTAATAATGGCATAAGGAATTTCAAAACGGAAGATGATAAAGTTTCTTACAAAGTTCTCAACTTTTGCCTCAGTAATTTATGCCGGTGGTTCGGCCTCAACCCACTTGGTGAAGTAGTTGATTGACACTATAAGAAATTTTTGTTGTCCAAAAGCTGGAGGAAATGGGCCAAGAATATCCATTCCCCATTGAGCAAAAGGCCAAGGAGCTGTCAACGGGGTCAGTTGATTTGCAGGTCATCTTTGTATATTAGAATACTTCTGACACTGATCATATCTTCGAACAAAATCTGTAGAATCCTTCTGAATAGTTGGCCAATAGTAGCCTTGGCGAATTATTTTGTAAGCTAAGGATCTGCCTCTCAGGTGATCCCCACATATACCTTCATGCACTTCCCTGAGAGCGTAATCGGCATCCGAAGGTCCCAAGCATTTTAACAGAGGTTGTGTAAAGGATCTTTTATATAAAGTCCCATCTAAGATCACATACTGGAAAGCCATCCAACGAAGTCATTTAGCTGTAAGCTTGTTTTCAGGTAATGTTCCTTCATTCAAAAATTTAAGGATGGGATCCATCCAGGTGGGCTCATGTTCGATCGGATACATTTCTACCGTGGATTCGGATATGCTGGGTCTTCAAGATATTTCACATATGTTCGGCCAAGGGAGTCTGGGGCGGTGGTTGCAAGACGTGAAAGAGCATTGACCCGAGAATTTTCTGTTCGGGGCACGGAACAATTTCAAAATATTTCAACTGGGATATTAGGCTTTGCACCTTCTCCAAATACTGAATCATAATGAGATTCCGAGCTTCGAATTTAGCTTTTACTTGATTCACCACCAACTAAAAATCTGAAAAGACTTTAATCTTTCTAATCTCCAGTTTCTGAGCAATTCTGAGTCCAGCAATGAAAGCTTCATACTCTACCTGATTATTTGAAGTTTAGAAAGAAAAATGGCGAGCATACTCTATGACTTGACCATTCGGACTGGCCAAAATGAGACCAGCACCACAGCCATTGGCATTGGAGGCACAATCCACATGAAGCATCCATATGAATTCTAGATCTTCTTTTGTGGTCTCTTCCTCTTCGGTCCTCAGTTGACTTTCATCCGATCTCCAAGTGCATTCAGCTAAAAAATCAGCCAGGACTTGCACTTTCATTGCTAATCTAGGGTGAAAGTCAATATCAAACTCCCCTAACTTAACGATCCATTTAGCTATCCTTCCTGAAGTGTCGGGGCAGTGGAAAATGGCCTTCAGGGCTGATCCATCAAAACCACAATAGTGTGAGCTTGGAAATAGGGTCGCAACCGCTTTGCTGCAACTACTAAAGAGAAAATGAGTTTTTATATTCTAGGATATCATACTTCCATCTCATGCAGTACCTTACTAGTGTAGTAGATCGACTTCTGCAAGTGGTCAGCATCTTTTCGAACATGTCTGAACTAATCACTTTGTCCGAGGCAGAAAGGTATAAATAAAGAGTTTCCCCTTCACAAGGTTTAGAAAGTAAAGGAGGGTTTTCCAAGTATTCTTTCAACATATCAAAAGCAAGCTTGCAGTCATCTGACCATTTGAAACTTTGAGTTTGACAGAGAACTTTGAAATGTGGGAGACACCTTTCCGCTGATCAGGAAATAAATCGATATAGAGAGTCAATTCTTCCTATCAGCCATCGTACTTCTTTCTTACAGGAGGGATGTCTCATACTTTGGATGGCTTGAATTTTCTTTATATTAACTTTAATTCCCCGCTTGGTAACTAAGAATCCTAGAAATTTTCCTGAGGTCACACCAAAAGTGCACTTAGTTGGATTTAGCTTCATTTGATGGCGTCTAAGGGCATCAAAGGATTCTTTTAAATCTTCAATGTGATCAAACTTATGAAGACTCTTCACAATCATATCATCAACATAAGCTTCCATATTTCTCTCTATTTCTCTCTATCTGATTCTTGAACACTATGTCGATTAATCTTTGAAAAGTTGCTCCGTCATTTTTTAACCCAAATGGCATCACTTTATAATAGTAAAGTCCTTTTTCTATGACGAAAGTGGTTTTTTCTTCATCTTCAGGATCCATTCGTATTTGGTTATATCCTGAGAAAGTATCCATGAAGCTCAGCAGCTGATAACCAGTAGTGGCATCAACTAACTGATCTATCTTCGGTAAAGGGAAGCTATCTTTTGGGCAAGCCTTATTAAGATCTGTATAATCGATGTAGATCCTCCACTTGCCATTAACTTCTTCACCATCACGACATTGGCCAACCAATCTAGATATTGTACTTTCTTTATAAATTTGGCTTCAAGGAGTTTGCTGAGTTTTTCGTCAGCAACCCTCTGTCTCTCTGGAGTAAAGCTCCTCTTCTTCTGTCGAACAAGCTTATAGTTGGAAGTTACTTCCAATCGGTGTGTAATTACTTCGACCGAAATTATGGGCATGTCCGATGCTATCCAAGCAAAGATATCAGCATTACTTTGGAGAAAGCGAATCAACTTTGACTTTGTCTCTTCATCTAACAGACTATCAATTTGTATAAATTTTGTTAGGTCGTCTTTAGACAAAGACACAGAAAGGGTCCTTTCTACTGGTTCTCCATAGTCTTCAGTTCTGTCTCTTAAATCTAACTGATCAAGTATCAAGAGATTGGCCGATTGTTTATCGTGGATCATTAGATATTGGTGAGCAACCTTTTGATCCCCTTTCATTTCTCCGATACCATTTCTAGTGGAAAATCGCACCAAAAGATGGTAGTTCGATACTATGGCTCAAGATTTATTTAAAGCAGACTGTCCCAAGATTGCATTATAAGTTGAAGGTGTTTGTACTACTATGAAGTTGATGGAAATCATCTTTTGGCATGGTTCAGTACCAAGAGTTTTGGGTAAAACCATTTCTCCTTCAACTCCAACTTGATTTCCTCCAAACCCAGTCAGAGGAATAGGAGACCTTTGCAGCTCACTTCCAGATAAGCCCATTCTAAGAAATGCATTATACAGTAAAAAACTTCAATTATCTATCAGAATTCTTCTTACATCATATTTTGCTATTATAGTTGAAATCATAATAGGATCATCATGTGGGAGTTGAACTCCCTGGAGGTCCTCATATGAGAAGCTAATGGAGTTTTTGCCTTTAAGTCTCTTGGGATTATCTTCTTCAGCTTCATTCCTCCAGTCGATTGACCGTTGGAGCATTCCTACTCTTCCATCAGTCGACCTTTGGTGAGGCAATTCAGCTTCATCAATGGTTTTTTGAGGGGCTGTTACTTCGGCCTGAGGCTTTGGATGGCTAACATACTTTCCTAGATATCCTCTTTTAATTAGGTCATCAATAGTGTCCTGGAGTTGGATGCATTCCTCAGTATTGTGGACATGGTCCTGGTGGAATCAGCAATATTTATTCTTGTCTCTCATTTTAGCGAAGGTTCTCAGGAGACGTATACCCTTTGTAAGTAATTTTCTTTTTCTATTTCCAGCAGAATCTTTTCTCTCGAGAGGTTGATGGGAGTGTAGGAGTCGAACCAAGTGC
Organism: Areca catechu; assembly: GCA_021397845.1. NCBI lineage: Eukaryota > Viridiplantae > Streptophyta > Magnoliopsida > Arecales > Arecaceae > Areca > Areca catechu. Next base: position 51,490,060 of record CM038047.1, on the reverse strand, counting down.
CCTGTTGCTTGGACTTGGGATGCATCTTGGAACCGATGCATTGTTGGAAGATGTGGGCACATTTGATCATTTACTACTCTTTTTCTTGGAAGGGTATCTCCCTTCGATGAGTCGATGACTCACGGCTTGCTCTTCAGCAACAGTATATTTCTGAGCTCTTGCTAGTAGTTTAGCATAGCTTGTGGGGAACCTTTTGTCCAGGGAGAAAGTGAACCTAGATGATCTGAGACCTTTCTTCAGGGCTGACATGGCCATGTGCTCGTTAAGATTAGGGATCTCTAGAGTGGCCAAATTGAATCGAATAATAAATTCTTTAAGACTTTCTCCTTCATTCTATTGAAGGAGGAATAAACTATCTGTGTTATGCGGCATCTTTCGATATGTTCTAAAATAAGAAATAAACAGCCGCTCCAGCTCAGCAAAAGAATGAATTGTGCCGGGTAGTAGGCCCGAATACCATATTCAAGTAGCTTTCCTTAAGGTAGCAGAGAAAGCGAGGTAATATAATGCATCGGATATCCCTTGTATCATCATATGAGCTTTGAAACTTTCCAAATGACCAAGGGGATCAGTAGTTCCATCATAAGCCTCCAGTTGAGGAATTTAAAATGCCGAGGAATAATTTCGGCCATAATTCGATCGGAGAAAGGAGGCTGTGAATTGAAATTTATAACTTCATCACCTCTTCTTTGATCAGTGAGCCTAGCTATTTGTGACTCCAATAACTTGAACTTCTCTTCATAATCAAAGTTCATGTCTCTTTGCCTGACTCCTTTAGGTGTAGAATCTCCAGAAGAGACGGAAAGGGAGCGCCTATCTCTTTTCTTGCCATGGTGATCCTCCATACACCTGCTTGGCTGGGAGCTAAAATGCTCACGAGAAAACCAGATTCGTGAAGAACATGAGGTGGATTCCCAGCGTCGATTTTTCCTGCCCCTAGCTTGATGATTGGGTTGAGATATGGCTAGAGGACACTGCCTTTGAACGGTAGTTTCTTGAAGAGTCTGGACTAAGGTTGTTAGGGCATCGACTCGATTCAGAAGGGCCTCGAATTGTTGTTTCCCCATAGTCAACATTGGAGGTGGCATATCATTTTCCACCGGAGGATTATTCACCTGAGGAGCAGGGAGCTCCCTACTTGTAGAAGCATTATGGACCTTTCCTTTCATCATTCTTATTTCTCAAAATTTCTCCTTAACCAGAGAAAATTGATCTCCCCCTTCCTGGCACGCCAATCTGTTGATGCTAAATCCCCGCGGACCGGATGGAGCAACCTGCTTGCTGGTTCACCTTCGATGAAAACTTGCAAAATAAATTCCCTGACCAGAATTCCTCCAGTGGGGGACACTCCGATGCCAAAGTCAGCAAGAATTTAGGTAGCAAAATGGAGAACTTGAGAGCAGAATGAAATGAAATGGAAAGGAAAATGAGTGGAGTGGCATTGAAAGAGCTAGTTGTAGACTGGCTCTAACTTGCTTGGAGTTGGCTTACCTCGAGTGTCCCCTCTTACCGATATTTATAGGTGTGAGTGTAACTACTTATGGTTATCGGAGTTAGTTAATATAACTTCCTCATAATAGTAAGTAGTGGCGATCAAAAATTAGTTAGTCCATGGTTATCGAAGCCGGAGCTATCGACCATGTGGATTGTTATAACAACTAGAACAACCTTCAACCGCTTCAGGTTGAGAGATCGTTCACATACTTCAGATACACTCTCTTTAGAGGAGATCCAAAAGAGTCTAACTACATCTTTGGACCATCTTCCTTGGAACGGGCCGAAGAAGTGCTAGCTATATGCTTCGGATTTATCTCCTTCGGAGTGAGCTGGAAGATAAACAACTATTTGCCATGGAGATAAAAGGATAAATAATATATTTCAATAATATTCTCTTCGAACCAGGCTGAAGACATAAAATCGAATGAAATAACAATATATTCTAGAAGTGTCTTCTTCAGACCAGGCTGAAGACATGAAGTCGAATGAAGTAACTATCATGAAGGTATAGTTAGAATTCTTTTCATTAAGATAGATTATAACCCTCGTTAAATCTTGAAGACATCATCTTCAGGTATACTGACTTGGTTGATGGGTCCAAATAAAACCGATCCGATTGATGAACCGGCAATTATTTTGTATCAAACGGATTACCACAACAATAAACAATTATGTGGAATTATCTACAAATTTGATGATGGAAATCCTATCTTTGTTAAACATAAATTATTCAAAGTTTATTTGGCTATACTTGTTTTTTTTTTTGTAAAAAAAAGGGATAGGAGGAATACTTGATGTCTAATTTTTTATTCGAATCATAAAATAATTAAATATGCTAATTTGATATATCCGATATCCTGATCTCAGATACTTCAACCTCAATCCTAATACATTCAAACTATTAAAAACAAACTTATCCAACAAAATCCTAACGTATGGAAACTAATCCTAAAATTTTGAGATATTCCAATCTCTCGTACATCCATTAAAAAATTATACTTATCTTCATTTGGATGTACTTCGAGATTCATGCTGCTCCAGGATCCGTGCTGCTCCAGGATATGTGCTGCATCGACTCCAGGATTTGGGGCTTCATGATTTGGGCTGGGCTGGGCTTCAGGTTCTGGGCTGGGCTTTAGGTTTTAGACTGGGCTTCAAGTTCTAGGCTGGGTTGCTTCAGATTCTGGGCTAGTCGATGTCCCCATCATTTGTTCAGTTGGCTTGGATATTTCAGATCTTCGTAAGACTAAATCCTCGGGGCGAAAAGTTCGTTCCCTCATGCGAGAGTTGTAATATTTGGCAACCTTTTAGTGATATGCAGCCATCCTCAGCTAAGCATGGAGTCGGGTGCCTTGCAACAAAGTTTCTTACAAAGTTCTCGACTTTTGCCTCGAGAATTTGTGCCGGTGGTTCGGCCTCAACTCACTTGATGAAGTAGTTGATTGCCACTATAAGAAATTTTCGTTGTCCAAAAGCTGGAGGAAATGGGCCAAGAATATCCATTCCCTATTGAGCAAAAGGCCAAGGAGCTGTCAACGGGTCAGTTGATTTGCAGGCCATCTTTGTATATTAGAATACTTCTGACACTAATCACATCTTCGAACAAAATTTGTAGAATCCTTCTGAATAGTTGGCCAATAGTAGCCTTGGCGAATTATTTTGTAAGCTAAGGATCTGCCCTCCAAGTGATCCCCACATATACTTTCATGCACTTCCTTGAGAGCATAATCAGCATCCGAAGGTCCCAAGCATTTCAACAGAGGTTGTGTAAAGGATCTTTTATATAAAGTTCCATCTAAGATCACATACTGGGAAGCTATCCAACGAAGTCATTTAGCTTCAAACTTGTTTTTAGGTAATGTGCCTTCATTCAAAAATTTAAGGATGGGATCCATCCAAGAGCGCTCATGTTCGATCGGATACATTTCCACTATGGATTCGAATATGCTGAGCTCTTCAAGATATTCCACGTATGTTCGGCCAAGGGAGTTTGGGGCGGTGGTTACAAGACATGAAAGAGCATCAGCCCGAGAATTTTCTGTTCGGGGCACGTGAACAGTTTCAAAATATTCCAACTGGAATATTAGGCTTTGCACCTTCTCCAAATACTGAATCATAATGGGATTCCGAGCTTCGAATTTAGCTTTTACTTGATTCACCACCAATTGGAAATCTAACAAGATTTTAATTTTTCTAATCTCCAGTTTCTGAGCAATTCTGAGTCCAGTAATGAGAGCTTCATACTCTGCCTAATTATTTAAATCTTGGAAAGAAAAATGAAGAGCATACTCTATGACTTGACCATTCGGACTGGCCAAAATGAGACCAACACCATAGCCATTGGTATTGGAGGCACCATCCACATGAAGCATCCATATGAATTCCGGATCTTCTCCGGTGGTCTCTTCATCTTCGGTCCTCAGTTGACTCTCATCCGATGCCCAAGTGCATTTAGCTATAAAATCAGCTAAGACTTGCACTTTCATTGCTGATCTAGGCTGGAAGTCAATGTCAAACTCCCCTAAACTTAATGACCCATTTAGCTATCCTTCCTGAAGTGTCGGGGCAGTGCAAAATGGCCTTCAGGGGCTGATTCGTCAAAACCATAATAGTGTGGGCTTGGAAATAGGGTCGCAACCACTTTGCTACAACTACTAAGGAGAAAATGAGTTTTTGTATTCTAGGATATCGTACTTCCACCTCAAGCAATACCTTACTAGCGTAGTAGATCGACTTCTGCAAATGGTCGGCATCTTTTCGAACAAGTACTGAACTAATCGCTTTGTCCGAGGCAGAAAGGTACAAATAAAGAGTTTCCCTTCACAAGGTTTATAAAGTAAAGGAGGGTTTTCCAAGTATTCTTTCAACTTATCAAAAGCAAGCTTGCAGTCATCTGACCATTCGAAACTTTGAGTTTGATAGAGAACTTTGAAAAATGGGAGACACCTTTCCGCTGATCGAAAATGAATCGACTTAGAGAGGCAATTCTTTCTGTCAGCCATTGTACTTCTTTCTTACAGGAGGGATGTCCATACTTTGGATGGCTTGAATTTTCTCTGGATTAACTTCAATTCCCCGCTTAGTAACTAAAAATCCCATAAATTTCATTGAGGTCACACCAAAAGTGCACTTAGTTAGCTAGTTCCAATTTTGATTTGCCGACTACTAGTTTCATGGCTTTAATTTAAGCTGCAGATCCTACTCTGGAAAAAAAATTAAAAAATGGATAGCAGGTCGGATTCCAGCATTGAATAGATCGGTGGATAAGAATATTTTAGCTTCATTTGATGGCATCTAAGGGCGTCAAAGGATTCTTTTAAATCTTTAATATGATCAGACTTATGAAGACTCTTTACAACCATATCATCAACATAAGCTTCCATATTTCTCCCTATCTGATTCTTGAACACTTTATCGATTAATCTTTGAAAAGCTGCTCCGGCATTTTTTAACCCAAATGGCATCACTTTATAATAGCAAAGCCCTTTTCCTACGATGAAAGCGATTTTTTCTTCATCTTCAGAATCCATTCGTATTTGGTTATATCATGAGAAAGTATCCATGAAGCTCAGCAGTTGATAACCAACAGTGGCATTAACTAACTGATCTATCTTCGATAAAGGAAAACATCTTTTGGGCAAGCCTTATTAAGATCCGTATAATCGATGCAGATCCTCCACTTGCCATTAGACTTCTTCACCATCACCACATTGGCCAACCAATCTGGATATTGTACTTTCCTTATAAATTTGGCTTCAACGAGTTTGCTGACTTCTTCGTTAATAAACCTCTGTCTCTCCGAAGTAAAGTTCTTCTACTTCTACCGAACAGACTTATAGTTGGGAGTTACTTCCAATCGGTGTGTAATTACTTCGGCTGGAATTCTGGGCATGTCTGATGCTATCCAAGCGAAGATATCAGCATTACTTTGGACAAAGCGAGTCAGCTTTGACTTTGTCTCTTCATCTAACAGACTGCCAATTTGTATAAATTTCGTTGGATCATCTTCGGACAAAGACACAGAAAGGGTCCTTTCCACTAGTTCTCCATAGTCTTCAGTTATGTCTCTTGAATCTAACTGATAAAGTGTCAAGGGATTGGCCGATTATTTATCCTGGATCATTAGACATTAGCAAGCAACCTTTTGATCCACTTTCATTTCTCCGATGCCATTTCTAGTAAAAAATTGCACCAAAAGATGGTAGGTCGATACTATGGCTCGAAATTTATTTAAAGCAGGCCATCCCAAGATTGCATTATAAGCTGAAGGTGTTTGTACTACTATGAAGTTGATAGAAAGTATCTTTTTGCATGGTTCAGTACCAAGAGTTATGGGTAAAACCATTTCTCCTTCAACTCCAACTTGATTTCCTCCAAACCCAGTCAAAGAAATAGGAGACCTTTGTAGCTCACTTCCAGATAAGCCCATTCTAGGAAATGCATTATATAGTAAAATATCGGCAGAACTTTCATTATCTATCAGAATTCTTCTTACATCATATTTTGCTATTATAGCTAAAATCATAATAGGGTCATCATGTAGGAGTTGAACTCCCTGGAGGTCCTCATATGAGAGGCTAATGGAGTTTTTGCCTTTAAGTCTCTTGGGATTATCTTCTTCAACTTCATTCCTCCAGTCGATTGATCGATGGAGCATTCCTACTCTTCAATCAGTCGATCTTTGGTGAGGCAATTTGGCTTCATCAGTGATTCTTTGAGGGGTTGTTACTTCGGCCTGAGGCTCTGGATAGCTAACATACTTCCCCAGATACCCTCTTTTGATTAGGTCTTCAATAGTATCCTGAAGTTGGAAGCATTCCTCAGTATTGTGGATGTGGTCTCGATGGAATCGGTAATATTTATTCTTGTCTCTCATTTTAGCGGAGGTTCTCAGGGGACGTGGCCTTTGTAAGTAATTTTTTTTTTCTATTTCCAGCAGAATCTTTTCTCTCGGGAGGTTGAGGCGAGTGTAGGAGTCGAACCAAGTGCCCTGTTGCTTGGACTTGGGACTACATCTTGGAACCGACGCATTGTTGGAAGATGTGGGCACATTTGATCCTTTACTGCTCTTTTTCTTGGAAGGGTATCTCCCTTCGATGGGTCGACGACTCGCGGCTTGCTCTTCAGCAGCAGCATATTTCTGAGCTCTTGCCAGTAGTTCGGCATAGCTCGTGGGAAACCTTTTATCCAGGAAGAAAGTGAACCTGGATGATCTGAGACCTTTCTTCAGGGCTGACATGGTCACGTGCTCATTGAGATCAGGAATCTCCAGAGTGGCTAAATTGAATCGAATAACAAATTCTTTAAGACTTTCTCCTTCATTCTGTTGAAGGAGGAACAAACTATCTTTGTTACGCGGCATCTTTCGATATGTTCTGAAATGAGAAATAAATAGCCATTCCAGATCAGAAAAAGAATGAATTATACCGGGTAATAGGCTCGAATACCACATTCAAGTAGCTTTCCTTAAGGTAGCAGGGAAAGCGAGGTAATATAATGCATCGGATGCCCCTTATATCATTGATGCGGGATAAATAAATAAATAATAAAAATAGTAATTAATATTTTTTTATATTTTTAGATTTTAAAGGAGAGCTCAAAGGAGACAGTAAAGGAAACTAATAAGTCTATTATCCGTACAAGTAAACCTATAAAGCAATTTAAAGCAGGACCTGATGGTTGAGCAATCACCGAAACTAGGATTAACCTTCAACTAATGAGAAACCAAAGAAAGGGAATAGGTTTAAAGTTACCAACGAAGATCGATTCTTCAGATCTAACAGAACTCTCAAGATTGTCATGGTGGGGTTTCAAGATCTTGCTTCCAGGCTCCGATCTTCCGCACGATGTCAGTTCCAAGGCAAGAACACCATATCTAGATTCTTGGTCAGCTGCAAAACACTCAGCAAAGGAATTCAAGTTAGAAATCAATAATGAAAAGAAAAGAAGGAAAAGAAAGGGTTCAAAGTGACGGTTGGGTCTTCTTGTCGGCTGGATAAGTAGGGCCTCACACCCCGCGATGCTCCAAAGGAACAAAGGAAGGGCCTCACACTCCGCGATACACACAGCAAAGAAAAATTTGGTAGAATCTCTCTGTATTTCAATAATAAGTCATGAATTACAAGGGAGGCTGGTGGGATATTTATAGACCCCCAACAAGTGAAGTAAGGGATTCAGATACAAGACTCTTATTCCCTTTAAACTACAACTCTAGAATTTAGATCTAAGTAGCCTGGACTCCTGCTTGATGGATTGAATGGGACTCTTATCCAAGGTTGGCGCCAAGATGGAAATGGTGATGAACTTTGATGAAGGGCCACGATTGCTTCCTTGGTTGGTCATGATGGGTGGACTCAGGAGTCTTGATAATGTAGCCTTTTGCAGGTGCATGGACTCTTTAGTTTGGATTGAAGACTCAAGAGTTCTAATGAAACTCCTGAGTTCTTGAAGCTTGAGCAACTAGCAACTTGTTTGAGTGAAATGCTAGAAGTAGAAACCCTTGGACCTCCAACACTTGAGATAAAGTAATTTGGCTTGAAATTCCCTAACAAGTGGCATCAAGGAAGAGAAGAATTTGCTTGGCCGAACTCTTCATTTGGCATGGAATAGTTTTGAGTGGAAGGGCATCATCTTGGGGGAGTCATTTTGCTTTAGTTATCTCAAAATTAAGTGGCACCAAATATTTCTTCTCATAGGCCAACCAAAGAGTTTTGTCATGTGGTGATGTTGCATGTCCAAAAATAAGTGATATGGCATGTGTTCTTGTCCCAAAATAAAATGTCCAAATGGTGTTGTCCTAATGACATGTGTTGATGTCCAAATCCTTGAAAATGTGGTGCCAAGAAGAGGTTATGACTTGGACTAGCACATGGGTTGTCTTGAGTCTTCAATTGGGTGCACATGGGATGCTATCTGGGTCCCCTCTTGTAATACAGGACTCAATGACTTAACTAATTACAAGGACTCAATGAATAATTAACCAACTGATAACTAATTAAACCAACCATACTTAATTAGGCTTTCACATAAAAACCCAATTAAAGTTGGTAAAAAGGGCTAATTAAATTAGACCACTAAGATCCTAATTGGGTAATTAGAGTTTGACTCAATTGGGGTTTCGATTCAACATAGTAAAAAGGATTTTATCCCAAAATAAACAAAATCCTAATTTCAGTTTGTAAAAAGGGTTTACCCTGACTAAATCAAAATAACAGAATTTAAAATAAAATATTTACATGGTATATAGGGTTTGGGTTCAGGATTTTACTCACAGGTGATCCACAAGGATGTGGGTTCAACCTGTCGATTTCTTTTAGCCCTGGTGCCCGCACCAATTCTTTCCAGGTGGGAGGAACTCGACCCTGTCGAGTATGGGTCAATTCCACTGTTATAATATTCTAGTAAGTCAGGGGAAACTCTCTGCAAGTCCTTTCTGGTGATCCAAGAATCATCAGACTCAGGTCATCCTTGCCAACAAACTAGATTTCGCTGGTAATCTTTGCTTCGAGTAGTGATGATCTTGTCATCCAAGATCCATTCGATCTTGTCTCTCTAGGTTGGTGGTATGGCAGGTGAACACACTTAGGTTAGTTCATTTTCAATGACAAGATTAGGCCTAAATGGCTCACTAGGAATCAACGTTGATTTCCTATATTCGATAAGGTCTGAAACGTTGAAGGTATTGCTAATGCCTAGTTCAGGTGGCAACTTGAGCATATAGGCATTAGGTCCTATTTTCTTAATTACTTTGTATGGTCCACTACTACGTGCATGCAATTTTTTCATGATTCCAGGTGGGAACTGTTCAGGTCATAGTCTAACCATTACAAAGTCTCCTTCAGTATATTCTTTGAGTCTTTTTTTTGTGTTAGCCATATGTTTATAAGTTTCGTTGCTTTCATTAATTTTTTGATTTATTTCTTTATGCAACTCAACATGTTCAGCATATGACTCAGTAGATTCCGAAATGCGATCATGCATGGGTAAAAAAAATAAGATCTAGAGGTTTTCTAGGTTTGTACCCATGTATAATCTCAAAAGGACTTTTCCCGATAGACCTATTTACTGAGCTATTATATGCAAATTCAGCTCTAGGCAGTCATAGGTCCCAATTGGCAGTATGTTCTCCCACTAAACTTCTTAATAAGTTTTCTAAACTGCGATTCACAACCTCGGTCTAGCCATCAGTTTGAGGATGATAAGCTGTAGAAAATTTAAGTTTTGTTCCTAATAAATGCCAGTGTCTTCCAAAAATAACTGATGAACTGTACGTCCCTGTCTGATACTATAGTCTGAGGTAAACCATGCAATCTAACTACTTCATTCAGAAATAGCTTGGCTACCTTAGAAGCATCATAGGTTTGGGAACAAGGAAGGAAATGTGCCATCTTTGAAAACCTATCGACTACTACAAATATAGAATCATTCTTCCTTAGGGTCTTAGGTAATCCAAGAACAAAGTCCATGCTAAGGTCTTGCCATAAACAATCCGGTACAGGAAGAGGGGTGTATAAGCTAGTGTTCTGCTTTTACTGTTTTGCAACAACACAAGTTCGACATCTAGCTATCATTTGAGCAACATTCCTCTTAAGATTCGGCCAATAGAATTGGTCTTCTAGAGCTAAAGTTGTCTTATTTCTACCGAAGTATCCAACTAACCCTCCAGCATGTGTTTCCCAATCAAGAAGTCTCTAAGCAAAGTGTTTTGAATACATAGCTTACTCTCCCTAAAGAGATATCCATCTTGAATTGTGTACTTACTATATGAACTAGTTGGTCCTTGCATAACTATCTTATAAATTTCTCCAAAATCATTACAGTTTTCATATTCATCCTTCAATTTCTCAAATCCGACTACTCTAGCACTAACACAATTCAAGAGCATAAATCTCCTACTTAATGCATCAGCAACTTTATTATCAGTACCCGATTGATGTCTTAAAATAAAAGTGTAGGCCTGAATATATTCAACCCATTTTCCATGCCTAGCATTCAACTTCTTTTGCAAGTTAAGGAACCTAAAAGCTTCATGATCATAATATAATACGAGCTTTTGTAGTAGCAAATAGTGTCACCACAACCTAAGTGCTTGAACCATCGCATACAAATCCTTATCATAGGTAGAATATTTCAATTTAGCATCATTTAGTTTCTGGCTAAAGAATGCAACCGGGTGATTTTCTTGACTCAAGAGTCCTCCAATTCCTATCCCTGAGGCGTCACAAGCAACCTCAAAAACTTTCAAAAAATCGGGTAGCCTCAGAATTGGGGCTTTTATTCTTAATCTTTTTAAAAGCCCTATTGGCTTTCTTTGACCAATAAAAAGCTCCTTTTTTCATACAGTCTGTAATAGGTACAACTATCGTACTAAATCCTCGAATAAATCTCCTATAGAAAGTAGCTAATCCATGAAAGCTTCATACATCATGAACATTCTTAAGGATAGGCCACTCAACTATGGATTTTACCTTTTCGGGGTCTGCCAATACTCCTTCAGCAGTCACTACAAAATCTAGGAAAATAGTCCTCGGAGTCATGAAACTACATTTCTTTAAATTCACGTAAAGATTATCTCCTCTAAGTACTTGACAAACTTGCTGAAGATGGTCTAAGTGATCCTTTTTATTCTTACTATATATAAGGATATCATCAAAATATGCTACCACAAATTTTTTAATAAATGATTTCAATACTTGAGTCATAATCCTCATAAAAGTACTAGATGCGTTCGATAAACCAAAAGGCATCACTAACCATTCGTACAAGCCATCCTTGGTCTTAAATGCAATCTTCCATTCATCCCCGTGCCTAATTCTAACCTGATGATAGCCACTCTTAAGGTCTATCTTTGAAAATATAGTAGCACCAGCCATCATGTCTAGCATGTCATCAAGTCGGGGTATTATAAACCTATATTTTACTGTAATCTTATTGATGGCTCTACTGTCAACACACATTCTCCAAGTGCCATCTTTATTGGGAGTCAAGAGTGCTAGAACGGTACAAGGACTTAAGCTTTCTCTTATGAATCCTTTTCTAAGAAGATCCTCAACTTGCCTATATAATTCCTTATGCTCAGTAGGATTCATCCTATAATGAGATAAATTTGGCAAGGTAGCTCCTGGGACTAAGTCTATATCATGTTGTATGTCCCTTAATGGAGGTAAACAATCAGGGAGGTCTTCTGGAAAGACACCCTTAAATTCTTTAAGAAAATCTAAAATTTTCTTAGGATATTCTTTCAGGGGTTCATCATGAACTTCTTTTGCAGTCAGCATCCAAACTGTTCAACCTTCAGTGATTTCATGTTCTAACTCCTTAGCAGTAATTAGGTTCAATTTGGGTTCTTTCTCCTTCAAATGACTAGACCCTCTTTTAGTATTGTCTTTAGGTTGGGTCGAGTTGATCACAATTCTCTTTTCATGGTGTTTGAATGCACACAAGTTAGATCGGTCAAAGAGGGTTGCATCATGATGATATAACCATGGTCTACCTAATATGATACTACTAACCCCCATTGAAATCATGTCACACCATACCTTCTCTTGGTAGGATTGAATTTGGATTGGGACCTGGCATTGTAACCTAATAAAAATTTATGTGGCATCAATCCAGGATACCTTATACGGGCTAGGATATGTAACTGTGGGTAAGCCTAAGCTCTTAACAGCATTAGTAGATATTGCATTCACACAATTTCCACTGTCTATAATGATTTTGCACACTTTATCTCCTAGCTTAATAAAGGTTTGAAGGATATTCATCCTACGCCAGTCCTCATTCTTCTTGGTTTGAGCCGGAATACACCTAACTACACCTAGTAGGTCAGATGACTCTATGGGCTTTTCATCTCCTTCATACTCTTCTACCAAGTCTTCTTTTACTTCATAAATTTCCTCTTCAAATTCTTCCACATCCTTGACATTTTCTTCCTCACATTCACCTATATGCAATGTTCGCATGGGACAGTCAGCAGCAAAATGACCAGTTTTACAGCACTTAAAATATATTACATTTTTATTTCGATCTCTAGGGATCATAGGTGCCTTTCCTTTATCATCCTTACGAACTGGTTGAGAAGTAGGATTTGGCTGGCTAGGTGGAAATCGATTAGGGCTAGGTCTAGTTCCAGGGGTACTAAACCTATTGGACTCAGGTCTATAGGTGACAGGTCTCCTCTGAAATCGTTCACAATCCCTAGCAATCTAGTAAGCTTGTTCCAAATCATTAACTTTCCTTAAGAATAACTCTCTCTGGATATCCTCATGTAAACCAGCTCTAAACCTTGACAGGGTGATAGTTTCGACTCGACTACACTACACCTCATAACAAACTCATCAAATTTGGCAATATAATCAGCTACCGGTTTATTTCCTTGAGTCAATTTTTGTCATTGGTTTAATAATTTTTGTTCATATGAGAATGGTAGGTATTTCTCCCTAAGCTTTATCTTCATGGCTCGCCATGTACCTATAGGTAGCTCACCTCTCTGTCGGTTCGGTCGTTCTACATTTTTCCAGTACAATCTAGCCTATCGGACTAGCCTAAGCTTGGCGAATTTGAATTTTCTTTCCTCCAACATTTCGTACCACTCAAAGTACTGGTCCATATCACTTTTCCAATCTATATAGACCTTAGGATCTAAACTACCCTCAAATGTGGGTGCATCTAATTGAATGCTCCTAAGAATCCTTTCTTCCTGTCGTTCACATCAGGGGTATAACGCCTAGGGATTGGGTCATGAGTATTTTTTTATGTTGGGCTCTTGGACCTGGGTAAGCAGGTTCTCTATATTGACCTCTTAGATCTGATGGAGTGAGTTGGGCTCGAGGAATTTGGGGAATGGGTCTAGGTGTCTCAGAGCTTTGACCTAGAGGAGTGGGTCGAGGGGTTTCAAAACTTTGACCTGGGTGAATGGGTCTAGGTCTTTCAGGATCTGATCTAGTTGCATGGGATTCTTCAAGATTACATAACCTCTCTTCCACTTGGTCAAAGCTTGTAGTAAGCTGAGTAAGTTGATTAGTTATTGTTTTCAAATAATTTTCCATATTAGGGTTCATGGATGGATTGTGTTGGGTTTGAGCAGGTTGATAGGGTGTGCTTGACCTAGTTTCTATGCAATGCAATCACACAGAACTCAACTCAAACTAGGGTTTCCTAGACCTAGAGCTTAAGTAGAATGAGTCAGCTCAAATTATAGCCAATTCAATAATTACCATGTCCACTGGCCAAGTAAAAGGTGGGGTCGTGGGAGGCTCTCCCTGCTCTCGCAGGGTCCTAATTAAAAATCATGAGATCGCTTAGGGTGTTTGCCTCTAGACCTCTAGCTTTAGACACCATATTCAAGTGATAATCAAAAAATTATGTGTACTAGCTTACACACAATACTTGGAACCCGACCTATTGGTGTCTCTAGCTCACTAGAGCAAATTAAGTCTAATTAATTTTAATTAGGACTAGGACCGATGCAAAGGTGGTAATTGTGGGCTAAGAAAGGATGATGAAATCCCTCCCTTATGTAGATATTGAGTGCCCTTAATATTAGCTTTAGATGATGCACACACAAGATGAAACCCTAGATACAATCAAACTAAAATGATTAAAATAACAGAAAAAATTAATTAATTATTATTTTATTTTTATTTATTTATTTATTTATTTCAGCAGAGATATAGTTTGCAGAAAAAATCCTAAGATGCAGGAAATTAAAATATGCAAGATTTATGCAAAAAAAATCCTAAACTAGAATTGCTGAACTTCAGAACAGAATATTCTTAGGCAATATTCCGATGAGTAAAAAATTTATAGACCGCAATAATTCATGAGAAAAATTTGAGAAATACTTTCAATTATGATGGATCTAACAAAATAAGAATCAGGCAATTATGAGTTTTCTACATGCAGAAATAATTAAAACAATATAGTATATACTAAGATGGCCGAGATGCAGAAATTAAAATCAAGATGCAGAAATTAAAACCTAAAAATGCCTATCTCTTTGTTTTCTTCTTCAAGGGTCAATTCACAGCGGCACCCCTACATGCCATAGGAAATCTCGTTTGAATGGAAGGTGAGGGTCTTGCAGCCCTACTTTTTTCTATGACCGGACGGCTATGGTGAAGCCCCGATCCGAGTACTTAAAGAGAACTAAGTCGGCACAAGAGAGATTAAATCCTAGTTTAACCTGCTCTGATATCAGAACTGATGCAGGACAAATAAATAAATAATAATAATAGTAATTGATATTTTTTTATATTTTTAGATTTTAAAGGAGAGCTTAAAGGAGACAGTAAAATAAACTAATAAGTCTATTACCCGCATAAGTAAACCTATAAAGCAATTAAAAGCAGGACCTGGTGGTTGAGAAACCACCGAAACTAGGATTAACCTTCAACTAATCAGAAACTAAAGAGAGAGAATAGGTTTAAAGTTACCAATGAAGATCGATTCTTCAAATCTAACAGAACTCTCAAGATTGTCGCGGCGGGGTTTCAAGATCTCACTTCTAGGCTCTGATCTTCCACACGACACCAGTTCCAAGACAAAAACACCATATCTAGATTCTTGGTCACCTACAAAACACTCGACAAAGGAATTCAAGTTAGAAATCAACAATGAAAAGAAAAGAAGGAAAAGAAAGGGTTCGAAGTGATGGTTGGGTCTTCGTGTCGGCTGGATAAGTAGGGCCTCATACCTCGCGATGCACACAGCAAAAGAAAATTTGACAGAATTTCTCTGTATTTCAATAATAAGTCATGATTACAAAGGGGGCTGGTGGGGTACTTATAAATCCCCAACCAATGAAGTAAGGGACTTAGATACAAGACTCTTATTTCCTTTGAACTACAGCTCTAGAATTTAGATCTAAGTAGCCTGGACTCCTGCTTGATGGATTGAATGGGACTCTTATCCAAGGTTGGCGCCAAGATGGAGATGGTGATGAACTTTGATGAAGGGCCATGATTGCTTCCTTGGTTGGTCATGATGGGTGGACTCAGGAGTCTTGATAATGTAGCCTTCTACAGGTGCATGGACTCTTCAGTTTGGATTGAAGAAGACTTAAGAGTTCTAATGAAACTCTTAAGTTCTTGAAGCTTGAGCAACTAGCAACTTGTTTAAGTGAAATGCTAGAAGTAGAAACCCTTGGACCTCCAACACTTGAGATAAAGTAATTTGGCTTGAAATTTCCTAGCAAGTGGCATCAAGGAAGAGAAGAATTTGCTTGGCCGAACTCTTCATTTGGCATGGAATAATTTTGAGTGGAAGGGCGCCATCTTGGGGAAGTCCTTCTACTTTACTTATCTCAAAATTAAGTGGCACCAAATATTTCTTCTCATGGGCCGACCAAAGAGTTTTGTCATGTGATGATGTTGCATGTCCAAACACAAGTGATATGGCATGTGTTCTTGTTCCAAAATAAAATGTCCAAATTGTATTATCCCAATGACATGTGTTGATGTCCAAATCCTTGAAAATGTGGCACCAAGAAGAGATTATGACTTAGGTAGCACATGGGTTGTCTTGAGTCTTCAATTGGGTGCACATGGGATGCTGTCTGGGTCCCTTCTTATAATACAGGACTTAAATGACTCAACTAATTACAAGGACTCAATGAATAATTAACCAACTGATAACTAATTAAACCAACCATACTTAATTAGGCTTTCAAATAAAAACCCCATTAAAGTTGGTAAAAAAGGCTAATTAAATTGGACCACTAAGATCCCAATTGGATAATTAGGGTTTGACGCAATTGGGGTTTCGACTCAACCTGGTAAAAAGGGTTTTACCCCAAAATAAACAAAACCCTAATTTCAATTGGTAAAAAGGGTTTACCCTAACTAAACCAAAATAACAGAATTTAAAATAAAATATTTACATGGTAAATAGGAATTGCGTTCAGGGTTTTACTCACAGGTGATCCACAGGAATATGGGTTCAACCTGTCGATTTCTTTTAGCCCTAGTGCTCGCACCAATTATCGTATGAGCTTTGAAACTTCCTAAATGATCAAGGAGATCGGTAGTTCTATCGTAAGCCTCCAGTTGAGGAATCTTAAAATGCCGAAGAATAATTTCAGCCATAATTCGATCGGAGAAAGGAGGTTGTGAATTGAAATTTGTAACTTCGTCACCTCTTCTTTGATCAGTGAGCCTAGCTATCTGTGACTCCAATAACTTGAACTTCTCTTCATAATCAAAGTTCATTTCTCTTTGCCTGACTCCTTCGGATGTAGAATCTTCAGAAGAGATAGAAAGGGAGCATCTGTCTCTTTTCTTGCCAGGGTGATCCTCCATACACCTGCTTGGTTGGGAGCTAAAATGCTCACGAGAAAATCGGATTCGTGAAAAACATGGGGTGGATTCTCGACATCGATTTTTCCTTCCCCTAGATCGATGATTGGGTTGAGATGTGGCTAGAGGACACTGCCTTTGAACGGCAGTTTCTTGAAGAGTATGGACTAAGGTTGTCAGGGCATCACTTGATTCAGAAGGGCCTCGAATTGTTGTTTCCCCACAATCAACATAGGAGGTGGCATATCATTTTTCACCGAAGGATTATTCACCTGAGGAGCAGGGTGCTCCCTGCTTGTAGAAGCATTCTGGACCTTTTCTTTCACCATTCTTATTTTTCAAAGTTTCTCCTTAACTAGAGGAAATTGATCTCCCCCTTCCTAACGCGCCAATCTGTTGACGCTAAATCTCCATGGACCGGATGGAGCAACCTGCTTGCTGGTTCACCTTCGATGAAAACCTACAAAACAAATTCCCTGACCGAAATTCCTCTGGTGGGGGACACTCCGATGCCAAAGTCAGCAAGAATTTAGGCAGCAGAATGGAGAACTTGAGAGCAGAATGAAGTGGAATGGAAAGGAAAATGAGTGGAATGGCATTGAAAGAGCTGGTTGTGGACTAGCTCTAACTTGTCTGGAGTTGGCTTACCTCGAGTGTCCCCTCTTATCGATATTTATAGGCGTGAGTATAACTACTTACAGTTATGAGAGTTAGTTAATGTAACTTCCTCATAATAGTAAGTAGTGGCGGTCGGAAATTAGTTGGTCCATGGTTATCGAAGCCGGAGCTATCAACCATGTGGGTGGTTATAATAACCAGAACAACCTTCAACTGCTTTGAGTTGAGATATCGTTCACATGCTTCAGATACACTCTCTTTAGAGGAGATCCGAAAAGAGTCTAACTACTACTTCTGACCATCTTCCTTTGAATGGGCCGAAGAAGTGCTAGCTATATGCTTCGGATTTATCTTCTTCGGAATGAGCCGGAAGATAAAGAACTGTTTGCCATGGAGCCAAAGGGATAAATAATATATTTCAGTAATATTCTCTTCGGACCAGGCTGAAGACATGAAGCCGAATGAAATAACAATATATTCTAGAAGTGTCTTCTTTGGACCAGGCTGAAGACATGAAGCCGAATAGAGTAACTATCAGGAAGGAAGGTATAGTTAGAATTCTTTTCATTGAGATAGATTGTAACCCTTGTTAAATCTTGAATACATCATCTTCAGGTGTACTGACTTGGCTGACGGGTCCAAATAAAACCGATCCGATTGATGAACCGACAATTATTTTGTATCAAACCGGATTACCGCAACAATACACAATTATGTGGAATTATTTACAAATTTGATGATGGAAATCCTATCTTTGTTAAACATAAATTACTCAAAGTTTATTTGGCTATACTTGATGTTTTTTTTTTTTTTGTATAAAAAAGGGATAGGAGGAATACTCGATGTCTTTGGTTACAATTGTTTGATGGGCAGAGATTGCAGCAAAGTCAGCTCAGGGTGAACTCCTAGACTCGGTTGGGCTGCCTCTATCTATATTATTGGAACCCTCTTTGATATCATGGTTTTTAGAACTCCTTTCCATGACAGGTGAAAAATCTCTTTGATTGACAACGGATGTTCTACTACTTTCTGAACCGATCATTCTTCCAATCAGGTCAAGACACTACTTCCGAATCTGTTGATTTCCAACCCGTAGCTGTTGCGCTATAGTCGATCCTAGTCGCATTGTCTTTGAACCCTTTCTTGGACCGGCCGCATTTCCTACTATTTTTCCAGACATATCACGTTGGAGAATTTGATGACAAATTTTGACTAGAGGAATGCATGAAATATGAATCTTTCTGATCCTTTCTGTGTTTCCGAAAGCAATGGCTGCTAGGTCGAGGAAGGCTTCTTCAATCAGAAGAGGCAGACCGAGTCATCCTCTAAATTGCCAAAGTCTTTAGGGCTTGAGTCGACTGCTGAATTTCATACCCTTCCCACTCAATCCAGAAGTCAGGAATTTTGATATGTGTTTGTATTGATTAAATTGTGGTTCTGCAGCTTACAGTTGTTTTGGAATTGACCTTTAATTCAAGTTTGAACATTTAGTTAGTGATGAAAATTGTTGTACTCTAGTTGGATTATAGTTAGATCAGTTGTATTTATTTTCCCTTTTCAGAGAAGGAAGAGGCAGGGGAAAGTTAGTGCTTTAATATAATTACATTATTCACCTCTAATCATCTTAAAAGGACACTAGGTATTACATCCACACAACAAACCAAATATTAAAAGGATTAAAGAAGCTTAGCCGTGCGCTTCCGAGGACCTCACAAATGACCTTCGCCACCATACCTGAAAAGCCTTGCCCAGGTTTGGACATCCAGTGCCATGGCAAACAAAACACTGAAACCATTCCTCGAAAAAGCTTTGCTGCTGCTTCAATGGAAGGGTGAGGAGAGCTTGTCCCAGGTTCTCCTCCAACATCCTCATGTCCAACCCTTTTGAGCATCTCTGCAACCAACCGAAGTCCACTAACAGAGGTCGAAACCATGCCCAGAGGACACTGGATCTCATGTTACCCCTACACTGCAACCTCCCCCTTCCTAGTGCAATAAATACACTTGCCGAGATGCGACTGAGCTCGTATCTCACCATTGGTGATGCCATGCCATGCATCCTGATCAATCCATCTTGGCTTGCCCACAAGCGCACAAAGTCTTCTGCCATCTGCTTGTCTACAAGAATCTCTAGCAGCCAGTTAATGTTCTCGACTTGCTTAGATACTCGCTCGATCAATGGCTTTGTTCCTTTTGCTGTTGTCATTTGATTTACCGGACCAGAGTTGGAGGCTTCTTCAAAGAGTTCCACCAGTGAGTTCAAACAAGATTGACAGATGTTGTACAGGCTCTCCTTATCGAGGCCAGCAGGGTCCTTTTGATAGACCGAGCTTTTGGATAAGAGGCCACTAACAAAGAACTGCATCTCCTTCCTTGCATTACTATTAGCTCCATTTGCAACAGACTGTATGAGCTGCAGAGCTAGAACTTCAGAGTGGTTTGGACCTTGTGGGAATAACCTCGCTTGTAAATCTTGAGAAATTGCTTCATCAAATGTGTATCTTGCAAACAAGCTCTTCAGCTTCTCCTCATCACTCTCACTCCATGGAACAGCCTCAATATACTTCAAACATGATGTGATACCTCTGTCAAACATGATGGTGGAACATAGCTGAAAAAAAAAAAAATATATATATATATATATATATATATCAAATTAAGTCAAATATGATCCAAGAGAACAATAATATAAAAGCCACACAACCAGGCAACAAAATTTATCATTATTTCAAGAAATGCTATTCACAAGCAAGAAGGGCAACAAATAAAATTTGACTAGTTCTCCATAACACGTTAAACCAAAACTACCAGATTGCTTCATGTCTCCCTAATCCAAGTGTCTATCTTGATCAAGACAACCAATACATGTTTCAGTACAGACAGACTTATTTCTGGATTTCCATAAGCTTATTATACAAATGATAATAATTCATGAAATTGGATCCTAAAACTGAATGAGTTGGATGCCCTTTGGAAGTGTTATGTCACAGATCGTGATCAAAGAGGAATGGTTGACTAGGGAGGTTCTTAGAAGCAACATCTGCAATGGTGCCTCTAAGTGATGACAAGCAGTACGTATAATACTGAACACGTGTATCAAGATAAATTATATTCCAGAAGAAAATCGCATGAATCTTGCCACTTAGAATGTCAAAATGTTATCAGAGAGAGATGGCAATATATCTACCTGTATGAGGCCAAAAGAAAATTGATAGAAAAAAAAAAATCAAGTAAAAGAAGAATCTACAATCATGCCAGGATTCTAGTAAATTATGATATGGAAATGAACTTAGAGACATTCATAGACATCATAGGGTTTGTTGCCGCGAACTCTCCTAAACCGGGTCCGGTCCATTGTGCTGGAGCGCTCTCCTCCTGGTCGACTGTAACAAAGTCCCCAAGGCGCCGGTGGTGTTCCGGCGGGGGACACTCCGATGCTTAAGTCAATGGGAGCCTGTGGGCAACAAAATGGAGGAAAACACGAAAGCAGCGTATGAGAAAGGGAGTGAACTTAAACTTGGAACGGGGTCCCCCAGGTACCTTATATAGGCACGGAACAGTCCAAAAGTCGTTAGGGAATGGACCGAAGAAGACCGATTTGCCCTAGGAAGATCTGGGGAGTGGCCACGTGGCGCCTAACTGGGACAGCATCGCAAGAGTAGTGGAGCAGTACTGCTGACATGGCAGGAGGCCGTTACAACAGAAGAGATTTCTGGAATCCTCTGGGCGGCCTCGGTGTGGGTCAGCCTTCGTCGAGGCGCAATGAGCCGGATCCCAGCAGGAGTGGGCCGTCGGACCTCTCCTCCAGTGAGTCGGCCTTCGACGGAGAGCAGTGAGCCGGATCCCAGCAGGAGTGGGCCGTCGGGCCTCTCCTCCGGTGAGTCGGCCTTCGGCGGAGAGCAGTGAGCCGGATCCTAGCAGGAGTGGGCCGTCGGGCCTCTCCTCCGGTGAGTCGGCCTTCGGTGGAGTTGGGGCCGTCGGAGTTGGAGCAGGACGATCCGGCTAGACCGCCATGAGGAGATGGCCCGGTTGGAGGATGAGTCGACAGGGTATAACAGTTGCCCCCGTTGTCCTTGTCTTTCGAGCAAGTTCGTGGACTCGAAGGATAAGGGCATTTATTGGCTATGACGCTCCAGTCCTCAAGATGATGGCGAATCCGAATTGGGATGCTACGGTCGTTCGTCTTCTGCTCCGAAACTCTCCCTCCTGGACAGGTGTCAGTACCGGATTAGAGGCGACAAGAGGGAGCAGTTATTGCTGGTACGGTGCCATGATGTGTTGCCAGTCTGGGATGCCCGCCCGACGCACCCCTGACACGACGTGGGCCACGTGGCAGGATCCGAGCGGTTGGCATGGTGCCCCAAGCAACACATCCATCGTCGGTCGGGCGGTCACGCGGATCACGATCGGAGACGATCTGGCACGTCGCTTCGACTTCCCCATCCAATCAATGCGTCACGTCATTTCCCACAGATCGCGACACTCGAGGGATGCCGAGAAGCGACCCCTAGCACCTATAAAAGGAGAAGTGGACGCCTGAACGGGGTCTTTCGCTGCACCCGGGTTGGAGAGAGAAATAGTGAGAGATACTCCTACCGCTGCCTTTGCTAGGAATTTTGCCTGCCAGGTTAGTTCCGCCCCAGCCTTCTTCTCCACTTTTAGCTTCCACTAGAATGGCGTCTGGTAGGGGTGCGATTCACGGGAATAGAAAGCCAGGCCCGCACGACATCGCAACGATGATGATGAGAGAGAGGGTAGAGAACCTCCGAGTTGTTTATAACATTCCGACCACCCTACACCTTATTGTTCCCAATAAGGAAGGGAGGATTAACGGCCCACTGAACCTAGGTGCCCTTCCCTTGTATGAAGTCACCTCAAGGCCGGCCTCCGCTTTCTGCTTCATAATTTTTTCATCCAAATCTTCAATAGTTATAGGATTACTCCATCCCAAATGACCCCGAACAGCATTCGGGTCATCTGCGGCTTCCTGGTCGTCTACCAGGAAGCCGAAGTCGAACCAAGGTTGTCCCTGTTCTCAAACTTCTTTATTCTGAAGCAACACTTCCGAAGCAAGGAGTGGTGGATGTTCAGTCCCCGCCCCAATCGGAAGATATTCAGGGGACTTCCGTCTGCCATTCACGGGTGGAAGTCCCACTTCTTCTTCGTAGATAGTCTCGAACCTTGGGGCTTCGAACCGTCGTGAAGAGAACCTAGGCCGAATGCCGTCGACGGGAGAAAGGTGTCGTGGGCTGACGGGAGCAACTTCAATAAGCTGACCGAAGAAGAGGACCCGAAGTTTATCGGCTCCTTACTCCAAGAGGATATTCTTCACCGGGCTGGAATCAGCCGAGATCCGATTTCGGGTAGGACGGAGGCCGTTGAGGGGGACTTACTATTCTTTCACTTGATGACTTTACTGCTGTCACTGACTCTAATCTTGTTTGTTGGCAGGCGGCAAGATGAGGCCAGATCGGTCAACCCTTTCGGCGCGGTCGGCACAGAGGAGGGCCGTTCGGATCTCAAAGCCGATGCCCAAAGAGGCAAAGAGGCAACGAGCAGCAGAGCCGGCCCCCGAATCCTCAAAGAGACAGGACGGCAGAGCCAGCCCCCGAATCCTCAAAGGGGCAGCGGACGGAGGAGCCGTCCACCGCCATCATTTCGGTGGAATCCGATGACAACCTGCCACTGGGGGACCGCCGGAGGGCGATGGCACCAAGACAGTCCTCATCAGCCGGGCAGTCCGCCGCTCGGACCGGGGATGGACTCCCGAGGTCGTTCGAGGCAGAGATGGCTCCGATTTCGTCGCCCGCCGGGTGACGGAGGATATCTCCCCACTAATAGGTGGGGAACATGCGGCCGATGGGTCGACGGCCGTCGAAGGGGAGACCGTCGAAGCCGCCGACGACAAAGAGCAACAAAGGTGGCGCAGCATTCGAGATGCCGAATGGGCCAAGAAGCAACTCCAAAAGGCCATGACCGACGCCAATCATCGGTCGGTGAACGAGGGCACCAAGAGTCTTCTTCATCACCTATTGGGGGTAAGCTTCGCACTCGGGCCTTCGGCTCATATCTCGTTGTATTCAAATTTCTAATTTTTTTGACCATCAGCAGCTTGTCCGAGATTCTCTGTTGGTAGACGACAGCTTGGGCGAGCTGCTGAATCTAAGGCCGCACCTGACCGAGAGGGCCGAGGCAGCAGAGGCGGCGAGGGACACTGCATGGGTGGCGCTGACAGCCGCCCGGGCGGAGCTGTCCGTGCTTAGGGCCACCGAGGGAGAATTGTCTGCTCTTCGGGCCGAATCGGAGGCCCTAAAGAAGCAGATATAGGATTTGCAAACCCGGGAGGCCGGTCGGGAGACAAAGCTGAAGGACAGGAGGCGAAAAATAAAATTGCTGACCCGTCGGCTGGCCGATGAGGAAGAACGCCTGGTAGAATCCAAGAGACACTCTCGGGCCACCAGGCGGAGGCTGAGCGATCCAAAGGCCTGTTGGAGACGACCCGGAACCAACTGAAGACAATCACCGAGGCAGCCGTCCGGGAATATAAAGCCTCCAAAGATTTTGAGGAAGAGATGAACGAAGCCGGCATAATCGGCTTCGACTATGGCTATGAAGAGTGCCATGATAAGGTCAGCATCGCGTTTCCAGAGCTCGACCTCTCCTTCCTTCAGTTGCGGAAGCGGACGGAAGAAGAGGACGCGGAAGTCGTGGCTCTAACCGAAGGCGCGGCCGAAGCCCCGACTGAGATCGTTGCCATAAAGGTCGGGTCGGATGCTCAAGCCGAAGTCGACGCTGGTTGACGGGTGTTGCTGCGGTCGCTTCGGTCGAACCTGAGGGGCCGAAGCAAGGGAATAATCTAATCCGGTGGGTCGGACCTAAGTTGGTTGTAAAGGTCCAACCTTCCCTTTTGTACTAGCCTCTTATATATATATAAAAACTTTGTCACAACCTCTCTGTGTTGGTGAGTGTATTCTATGTCGTCTGACCGAAGTTTTTTCTAAGAATTTTCTCTAAGTGTTGGCGATCGGCCTAACGGACCCGCAAGTGGTTGAACAGCAGGTTGAACAGGGGCCCAAGATAAAACGTTTAGAAATTTTTCTAAGTGTTGCCCTTCGGTCGGTTGAACGACACGGTCGGACCATCTGAGATAGCCGTCAGGCTCTGGTTTGTCGGCGAGTCCGAATCAGGAGATGTTGAAGTAGGCTACGGACGGCAGTTTTGGCCGGATTCTTTTACTTAGAAAAATTCTTCCCAAGTGTTGGTCCGTCGGCTTGTCCGAACCTGAAAGTGTTGAAGTAGGCTACGGATGGCAGTTCTGGCCGAACTCTTTTACTTAGAAAAATTCTTTCCAAGTTTTGGTCCGTCGGCTTGTCCGAACCTGAAAGTGTTGCCGACCGGAGTCGGTTTTCGGATGTGGGCTGCCCTAGAGCCTTTGCCAACGGGGTTGGACTTTCGGATGTGGGCTGCCCTAGAGCCTTTGCCGACCGGGTCGATCTTTCGGATGTGGGCTGCCTAGAGCCTTTGCCGACCGGAGTCGATCTTTCGGATGTGGGCTGCCCTAGAGCCTTTGCCGACCGGAGTCGATCTTTCGGATGTGGGCTGCCCTAGAGCCTTTGCCGACCGGTCGGACTTTCGGATGTGGGCTGCCCTAGAGCCTTCGCCGACCGGAGTCGGTCTTTCGGATGTAGACTGCCCTAGAACCTTTGCCGACCGGAGTCGGTCTTTCGGATGTGACTGCCCTAGAGCCTTTGCCGACCGGGGTCAGTCTTTCGGATGTGGGCTACCCTATAGCCTTCGCCGACCGGAGTCGATCTTTCGGATATGGGCTACCCTAGAGCCTTTGCCGACCGGGTCAGACTTTCGGATGTGGGCTACCTTAGAGCCTTCGTCGGCCGAAGTCGGTCTTTCGGATGTGGGCTGCCCTAGAGCCTTTGCCGACCGGGATCGGTCATTCGGATGTGGTTCATGAAAAGAATTATGGGCTTCATTGATAATATTTGCGGAGGTTGTCTACATTCCACGAGCGTGCTATTTGCTGTCCATCTAGATGCTCGAGTCGGTAGGTTCCGGCTCGAATTACTTCAATGACCCGATAAGGTCCTTCTCAATTTGGAAAAAGTTTCCTTGCTCAGTCGGCCTTGAGATGTCTGTCCTCTGCAAAACTAGATCTCCGACTCGGAAAGCTTGTGCTTGACTCACGAGTTGTAATACTTTACCATCTTTTGACGGTAGACCGCCATCTTCAAGCTCGCACGGAGTCTAGTTTCTTCAAGTAGGTCCAGGTCAGCCCTCCGCTGCTCGGAGTTAGCCGATTCGGCGCATTGGTCAATCCTTAAAGATTACAAGGATACTTCAAGGGGATGACCGCCTCGCTTCCATGGGCAAGGTTGAATGGAGTTTTCCCAGTTGCAGTCCAGGCGGTCGTCCGATAGGCCCATAGTACTGAGTAGAGTTCCTCTGTCTATTGTCCCTTGGCATCATTCAGCCGGGTTTTCAGCCCATGTAAGATGGTCCGATTGGTAATTTCAGCTTCTCCATTGAACTGAGGATGTCCGACCGATGTGAGCCGATGAGAAATGTGGTATTGCCGACAAAATTCCCGGAACTTAGAGTTGTCGAACTATCTTCCGTTGTCGGTGATGATTGTCTGTGGAATGCCGAATTGGAAGATAATACTATTCCGAACAAAGTTTTCTACCTTGGCCTCTGTTATCTGTGCCAGTGATTCGGCTTCTACCATTTGGAGAAGTAATCGATGGCCACAAGCAGAAACTTCCATTGTCCGGATGCCAGGGATAAGGTCCTAAATGTCCATCCCTCACCGCGCAAACGGCCATGGTGCGGTAATCGGAGTCAGCTGGCTGGCAAGCCTCCTTTGAATATTGGCGTACCTCTGGCATGCGTCACACCTTCGGACGAAGTCTGACGCATCCTTCTGAATTATTGGCCAATAGTATCCCTGTTGGATTATCTTGTAGGCTAAGGATCTCTCCCCAAGATGATCACCGTAGATACCTTAATGCACTTCCTTGAGGGCGTAGTTGGCGTCACTCGGTCCTAAGCACTTTAAAAGGGGCTAAGATAATGATCGCTTGTAGAGTATACCGTCGAGGACGACGTACTTGGAGGCCGTCAAGCGGATGCGTTTGGCTTCGGCTTGGTCTTATGGAAGAGCCCTTCCAGTAAGGAAGGCAACAATCAGATCCATCCAGGAAGCTTCTTGTTCAACTTGGTGAATCTCGGTCAGCTCTTCGTGAATACTTGGACGTTGCAAGCGTTCTACAAAGGTTCGGTCGGAGAGTTGGTGGCGGCTGTGGCCAACCGTGATAGTGCATCCGCTCGAGAGTTTTGCAAACAAGGTATATGGATGATTTCGAAGAACTTGAGCCGAGAGATGAGGCTTTGTACCTTATTTAAGTATTTGGCTAGGGTCGGGTCCCTTGTTTCAAACTCGCCCTTCACCTGGTTGACCACCAGTTGCGAGTCGGAGAAGGCTCTTATTCGGCTGATGCCTAGTTCATTGGCGATTCGCAATCCCGCCAGCAAGGCTTCGTACTCCACCTGATTATTGGACACCTGAAAGGAAAAATGCAAAGCATACTCCATGCTTTCTCCGTCTGGGTCAGCTAAGATTAAGCCAGCCCCGCAGCCTGCAAGGTTGGACGCTCCGTCCACATGGAGGGTCCAAGCTGGTTCAGCTTCGGAGATGGCGTCAGCTTCAGGTACTTCGGCCGCTTGAGGGGATGGTTCCTGCTTCCAGGTACATTCTGCAATAAAGTCAGTGATTACCTGGGCCTTCAAGGCAGATCTTGACTGGAAGGATACATCGAACTCGCCAAGTTTGACAGCCCACTTGGCAAGCCGACCGGAGGTGTCCGGACTCCGAAGGATCGCCTTAATGGGTTGGTCGGTCATCACCACAATCGGATGCGCCTGGAAGTATGGTCGGAGCCGCTTGGCAGATATGACCAAAGAATAGACTAACCTCTGCATCTTAGGGTACCTTGTTTCGGTATCACGGAGAACTTTGCTGGTATAGTAAACGGGCTTCTGGTGGCCGTCTTCTCCCACTCGGACAAGTACGAAGCTGACCGCCTCGTCCGACACCTACAAATACAGGTACAACGGCTCCCCCTTCGTCGGCTTGGCCAGCAACGGAGGATTCAGCAGATATTCTTTCAAGGCCTCGAAGGCTGACCGACATTCTTCAGTCCAATCGAAACGATCCGACCGGCGCAGAGTTTTGAAGAAGGGCAAGGATTTTTCCGCCGAACGGGAGATGAAGCGGCCGAGTGAGGCGATTCGGCCCGTAAGCTCTTGCACCTGCTTTTTGTTGGTCGAATGCACCATCTCAATGACTGCCCTTATCTTGTCGGGGTTTACCTCAATTCCTCTCTATGTAACTAAGAAGCCGAGGAATTTGCCAGATGTTATCCCAAAAGTGCACTTGACGGGGTTCAGCTTCATCCGATGACGTCTGGGCGCGTCAAAGAATTCTCGCAAGTCCTTGATGTGGTCGGCTCCGTGGAGGCTTTTCACTGTCATGTCATCCACATAAGCCTCCATGTTTTTACCCAGCTGCCCTTCGAATACTCGGTTGATCAGCCTTTAGAAGGTGGCGTCGGCATTCTTCAAGCCGAAGGGCATCATTCTGTAACAGTACAGGCCTTTGTCGGTAACAGAGGCAGTCTTCTCATCAACCGGATGCATCTTGACCTGGTAATAGCCGAAAAAGGCATCCATGAAACTCAGAAGTTGGTAGCCGGCCGTGGCATCCACCAGCTGATCAATCTTCGGCACAGGAAAGCTGTCCTTCGGACAAGCCTTGTTGAGGTCGGTGTAATCAACACAGATCCTCCACTTTCCATTGACCTTCTTCACCATGACTACATTTGCCAGCCACTCAGGGTAGTGGACTTCTCTGATAAAGCCAGCGTCCGAGAGCTTTTTAACCTCTTCATCAATAGCTCTCTGTCTTTCAGCAGCAAAGCTCCTCTTTTTTGTTGGACGGGCCTGTATGTCGGATCTACCTTGAGTTGGTAAGTGATGATATCCGACGGGATACCTAGCATGTCCGAAGCCGACCAGGCAAAGACGTCGGCGTTGCTTCTAAGGAAGCTGATTAGCTCCGACTTGGTTTCTTCACCGAGGGAGCTTCCAATCTAGAGGACTTTGATGGGGTCATCCTCCCGAAGGGGTACGAATAGAATTTTCTCGTCCGATTGCCCACGGCCATCGACTTCAACCCTTGGGTCAAGCTGCTCCAGCATAGGACGACCTTCCGACTGTTGGTTCAGAATGGTTAAGCATTGTCTGCCCATCCGACGGTCTCCCCTTATCACTCCGACGCCGCTCCTGGTTGGAAACTTTGCTACTATATGGTAAGTAGACACGATGGCTCGGAACTTGTTGAGAGCCGGTCGACCCAAAATGGCGTTGTACGCCGAGGTCGTCCGGACGACTACGAAGTTGATGGGAAGAGTTTTCTGAAAATGCTCCGTCCCAATTGTGACTGGTAAGGTGATTTCCCCTTCAACTCCGACGGAGTTCGCCCCAAAGCCTGTCAGCAGTACGGGGGATTCATGCAGCATCGGCCGGGTCAAGTTCATTCTCAAGAAAGCGTCATACAACAAGACCTCCGTTGAGCTTCCATTATCTATAAGTATTCTCTTTATATCATAGTTGGCGATAACCGCCGACACGACTACAAGGTCGTTGTCAAAAATATAGGACTCCAGAAGGTCCTCGTCGGAGAAGGTGATGGCGTTGGAGCCCTTGATCTCTTGACGATGTCCGAACTGTCCTTGTTGCCCCAGTCGGTCCTCCAATGCAGCATGTTGACGTCTCCATCAGTCGGCCTCTGGTGGGGGAGCTCTACTTTCTCTGGAGGGTTTCTAGCGGCAAAGGCTTCAGCCTGATCCCGACGGGGTCGGACATACTTTCGCAAGTACCCCCTTCGGATGAGATCTTCAATGGCATCCTTCAGCCGCAGGCACTCAATATTATGCCTAGTCCCGATGGAACTTGCAGTACCTATTCTTATCCCTGGAAGCAGGTGCATCGAGCGAGGCCTTTGGAGGAAAGCCTCATTCTCGATCTCCAGGAGGATCTTCTCCCTCGGGAGGGAGAGAGGTGCGTAGCTTTCGAACCTCCTGGGATAGTCCTTCAGCTTCGGACTCTGGCGCCAGCGGACCTGCTGTTATTGGGGGGTCGGACTTCAGGAGCCTTGTCGCTCCGCTTCTTGGGGTTCGGCCTTCCCTCCTGTCGTCGGCTCGCCGCCTGCTCCTGGGCGATGGCATACTTCTGCACCCGGGTCAGCAGCTCAGGATAGCTTGTTTGAAACCGCTTGTCCAGGGAGAAAGTAAGCCTGGACGATCGGAGCCCTCTTTTGAAGGCCGACATAGCCACCGTCTCATTCAAGTCCGGGACCTCCATGGCCGCTGAGTTGAATCGAGCCATATAGTCCGGGAGCGTCTCTCCCTTCCTTTGCGATACGAGGAAGAGACAGTTGGTGTTCCGCAGAGTCCAACTGCAGGTCCTGAAATGGGACAGAAAGAGATTTTTGAGTTAGGGGAAAGAGTAGATCGTACCTGGTCGGATGGCGGTGAACCACATCCGGACGGCCTTCTTCAGGGTTGCTGGGAAGGCAATGCAGTGGAGGGCATCGGAGGCATCCTGTACCATCATGTGAGGCCTTGTAGGTGCCCAGATGGTCCAGCGGGTCGGTGGTGCCGTTGTAGGGCTCCACCGGAGGGACTTTGAAGTGGCGGGGGATCGCCTCCGCCAGAATCTCACTGAAGAAAGGGGGGCGGGAATCGTATACCTGCTCCCCTTCGGCCTTCTACCAAAGGACGATCTCCTCAATGCGCTCCTCTATGCACAAAATTTTGTTGGCATAGTCTTTAGGGGGTTCGGCTGGAGGCTGAACACCGACAGGAATGGATTCGGTAAGCAGGCGAGGCAGATCTCGCCCTCTTGCTGTCGGCGCGAGCCCCAAGAGACCCTCGGGGCTCCGCAACGGGATGAGAATAATGCTGGGGGGTTTCCGGCTGTCGGCTTCCGCCAGCAGCAGGTTGATGGTCGGTGCAGGACACGGCAGGCGGTTGTTGCTGGTTGTCGGCCGTCTCCTGGAAATACTGGACCGCTGCCATAAGCGTTTCAATTTGGCTCACCAACATCTGGAACTGCTGCAGTCCCAGAGTGATGGTGGGTTCCGCCGCAGCGGTGGGGACAGCGGCAGCGGCGGTGGCGCTTTCCCTCGGGGGTTCTTCAGACCTGGATGGGGAAAAGCCTCTAGCAGAGGGGTTCTGCGCTCTTCCCTTAGCCATTGCTCCATGGGTGAGTGAATTCCTCCTTTTAATGAAAGGGGCCGCCCCCCTTCCTCTAGCGCCAATCTGTTGCCGCGAACTTTCCTGGACCGGGTCCAGTCGACTGTGCTGCAGCGCTCTCCTCCCGATCGACCTGCAACAAAGTCCCCAAGGCGCCGATGGTGTTCCGGCGAGGGACACTCCGATGCTTAAATCAGTAGGAGCCTGTGGGCAACAGAATGGAGGAAAACACAGAAGCAGCGTATGGGAAATGGAGCGAACTTAAACCTGGAACGGGGTCCCCCGGCTGCCTTATATAGGCATGGAACAATCCAAAAGTCGTTAGGGAATGGACCAAAGAAGACCGATTTGCCCCTAGAAAGATCTGGGAGTGGCCACGTGGCGCCTAACTGGGGCAGCATCGCGAGAGTAGTGGAGCAGTACTGCTGACATGGCAGGAGGCTGTTACAATAGAAGAGATTTCTGGAATCCTCTGGGCGGCCTCGAAGTGGGTCGGCCTTCGTCGGGGCGTAGTGAGCCGAATCCCAGTAGAAGTGGGCCGTTGGACCTCTCCTCCGATGAGTCGGCCTTCGGCGGAGAGCAGTGAGCCGAATCCCAGCAGGAGTGGGCCGTCGGGCCTCTCCTCGGTGAGTCGGCCTTCAGCGGAGAGCAGTGAGCCGGATCCCAGCAGGAGTGGGCCGTCGGGCCTCTCCTCAGTGAGTCGGCCTTCGGTGGAGTTGGGGACGTCGGAGTTGGAGCGGGACGGTCCAGCTAGACCGCCATGAGGAGCCAGCCCGATTGGAGGATGAGCCGGCAAGGTATAACAGGGTTGACTGGTGGAGGACTTGAAACACAATTTTCATTTGATATGACAATGGAATTATATAGATTTTATTGGTGTACATTTTGTTTATTTCACATTCTTTCTGTCAACGAGTCAATGGTATCAGCAACCAGAATCAATCATTGTCCAGATTGTAACAAGCAGCTTTTAAAGGGCATGTAGGGCAAACTCAACTGCGATCTAGTACAAAACTAAATGTTCTGATGATATTTCACTTGGCAGAAAGTTCTCTCTGAGATTTGTTTGTGTTATTTTAAAGCATTTGACTGAAGGTGATGATTTAAGAGTCAAATCCAACTGAAGGT
This sequence comes from Areca catechu, assembly GCA_021397845.1. Taxonomy (NCBI): domain Eukaryota; kingdom Viridiplantae; phylum Streptophyta; class Magnoliopsida; order Arecales; family Arecaceae; genus Areca; species Areca catechu. The sequence goes on along the minus strand of CM038047.1, from coordinate 51,458,197 downwards.
ATACTTTTTGAAAAAAAATCAGTACACAGTTATTTGAATAAATTGAAGGTCCAACTTCGGACATACAGAAAGTTTTGTTAGCTGGAGTAGTTTATAAGCTACCAAAGAATCTTGGCAGAGTTTTCTGATTTCCGGGTTTCCCTCTTCTCATTTACTCTTAACTTCTGCCTCTACATCTTCTCACCTCCTCAGATTCTTTCTTATTAACCAAAAATATGTTTTATTTAGTCTTGTGTAGCAATGCCTGAAAAGCAGCAACATGCAATGGTCTAACGAGTCTGGACCACTTAAGAATCAAGCCAAGCTACATGTCACCTCAAGAAAAAGAAATTCAGGGAACTCCAGAGAATCAGTATCTAGTGATGTCAAAGTCTTTGGAATTTTGGGTCCAGTACTGAACCGGGAAACAAAACTCAATTCAGCTTATCTCTCCTCCCCACCCCCACCGGAAAAAAAAAAAAAAAAGAAATTCAGGGAACTCCAGAGAATCAGTATCTAGTGATGTCAAAGTCTTTGGAATTTTGGGTCCAGTACTGAACCGGGAAACAAAACTCAATTCAGCTTATCTCTCCTCCCCACCCCCACCGAAAAAAAAAAAAAAAAGACTAAGAGAGATGTTGTCATTACAACAGAGAATGAAATGATGGATCTATCCAATAGCATCACAATTGTTTAGACAAAGGGATGAATATGTAATTTGCCTTACCAATACTTTGACTTTTGCAAATTTCCACTGGGATCAAAGCACAAACAAGCCCCTAGAATTTGGTTTGCTGTAGATATTCTGACTGACTTGTAGCATGCACAAATGTGCACATCTAGCCTGATAAATCATGGTGAAGATTCTTCTTGCAACCAAAGCACTGGAGCAAGGCAATGGCTCAGACAAAACAGCCATATATTAACTCATCAAGCCACTTTTTATGTCAAAATATTTATTCCATATTAGAACTTTTCATTAGTTTACCTTTTCTTTCACTGTCAACATTGCCATGGGTTCATTTCTCGCAATCCTTTTGACATAGTGACACTCATTTTCTGTATTGTTTGATGTGCTTCACATCTCCTTATGTTATTATCACCAAAAATGACTTGGTGTCTTTCACGTCATATTGTTAGTTGAATTTGCTAACATAGTATTTTCACTGGCCCAGCTTTGGTTGCATGTCATCCACTTGATCATGACTAATAGTTGATTTGTGATTCCATCACCTCCCTTGCTTTTGTTGAAGTCTGAAATTTGACCCAAACATACTTGATTCCAACAATTTCTGCTTTTTCACCAAAGTTTTGTGCTTCAAAACATACAAATTTAAATCCATTATCTCGATAATTTCACATATGTTTTGGTTAGGTCAAACTCATTTAATTGCACTATCTCATTTAATTGTACAAAAAAATCTTAAACATGTTTCATGAAGATGGCACATTAACATTAGCACATAATCCATGCTTAAATCCTCTAAAACATATCCTATATCTAAAATTTTTAGCAACAATGTAGATTTGCACATAAATAGATTTTTCTAGAGATTTTTCTTCATAATAAAACCATGCATTTACATTAGATTAAGGTCCAATACAGAAAACCATACATGAATGCTTATTTGATATGGCCCAAAATCAAGTTACCCTCAGACATCACCCCTAAACTTGATTTTTAGGCTTAAAAAAATCTCAAGTTGTGAAACACTTCCTTCTATGGCCTAAAACAGGAACAAAGCATATGAAATAGTTGAATTGACAGATTTTTCCAACAAAACAATTTTCAACGAGTGCCTTTAAGAGCATATTCTATTTTCTGAATTTACTGAAGATGGAGTTATATCACGTACGTTTGTATTTGGATGTATTGTTTATCAAGAAAGCAATTACATAGGAACTTGAAATGGCGTGTTATAATATCTTGAAATAGAAGTGAAGCAAACTAATAAAGCAATTTTTACATCACCAAAAGGCCACAAAAAAAAGTTCTTAAGAAGTTTAAACAGAGATGATTTCAAGCAGATAAACACATGTTCTCTCCAAAAAAGGGCAGGTAAAAACATGTCGACAATGGTACCAAGTAGGGCTAAAAATGGTTTGGTCAGTTCAGTTTTAAGTGATTTTTTCCAACTGAACCAATATTTCGGTTTAAAAGTTTTTTAAAATCAAATATTTGACTAAATATAATCGGTTTCTTCGATTTGGTTTTGTATCGGTTCGATTTGCTCATGTAACTTTTCTAAATATTTGAACGGTTTGAACGGTTTTTCAATTTAAGCGAGTTGGCTGGTTCAGTTTCTATTTTTTGTTCCTTTATTTCAGCCCATAATCAAATCAAATTTGGTCCAAGTTGTATTGAAATAGAGCTAAATCAATATTTTAGATTCTTATTTTTTTTAATTTCAGTTTGCCAGTTCAGTTCAGTTTGAATGGGTCACATAAATCAGGAAACTGACAACCGAAATATCAATTTTTCTATTTTATTCAACCGAACCGAACTTGTTAAACTGCCAAACCGCCATATTTGGGTTGGTTCGGAATGGGTAGGGCAGTTTAGAACGTTTGAATGGAATTTTTTACACCCCTAGTAGGCTAGTACCAAGTTAGTAGAGCATACAAAATGACAAATGGTAATTCCCTGATTTTTTTAATAGTTTAATAGAAAGGCAATGTTACTTGACATGCAGAAGAACAGGCATTCTTTTCGAATAAGCCTGATGGGCTCCTACATGGAGATAGCAACCATGGAACACTTAAAGAAGGCCAAAAATCATTCACATCATAAAAGATATATCAAATAATTTTAAGGAAAGGGAGGGAAGACCAAGACCCACAAGGTGGAATTACCCAGGGTCCAGATACTTGCAGGAACACCTCCAAGTTTAGAATTTGAAACCTACTCCATTTAGAAGAGGGGTGTGAACACCCAAGCTGTTGCCAAGTTCACTTTGGCACACTAAAGAAACTTATTGATTAAAGTTGACCAATTTGCCACAAAAAAAAACCAATGTAAACACATCTGGACAATAAACTAGCACTTGCATTAGCATCAGATATTCTGTGATTCAAGCAGACCCATTGACACCAGGTTTAACTTCATGAATCATGTAAAGGAGTTGAACTTAGTTTCACAAAATTCAATAACCATGCCACCAACATCTTCAAAAAGCTCTTCTGAGAATGAAGTGTTTTGCCCATTTAGAACTTTTCTCACATCCCAAAGGCAAGATCAATGGGGAAATTAGAGGCTAAACATGATTTTGGGTCATCATGTAGTGCAATTCTTGTGAAGCCTTCTAAGTTGGTCCTTACTGTAAGGTGGTGTTTCTTCCCATGAAGAAAAATATCCAACAATATCTCTAATCTAGAAATGCCACTGTCAGTGTTAGTATTTAGAAGTTGTCATAAATGTAGTCGCTGGATAATACAAGTTGTAATGAATGTGGTAGATCGAAAGAGCTAGAAGTGTTCATTGAATCCTACAAATAGAGATGTCCTTAAGCAATGGTGAAATCAAAATGGAAACTGAAATCCACATTCTCCATTTACCTTTATCTCCTGTCCACTTTGTCTTCCCATGTCTCCTTTATAAGCACAAAGCGTCGTTTTTTCTCAATTGTTCAAGAAGTGCAGAATCTATCAAACAAAGTTTCCTAAATCTTTTAATATTCAATGCCCATTGTCCAATCTAACTTAACCATTCCACATTTTATTAACTGCTAGTAGACTACTACTAAGTTTGCTTAAGAATAGTCTTTACCAAACTTTTTCACAAAAATCTACCTTGACAATCATAAGTCATAGAAGATCATGTCATCCTCACCTCAAGTATGTCAATGGCTCGGGAGACTCCCGCTTTCATCAGCCACCTCATCGCATCCTTCTCGTACATCAGCTCTATCGTCTCCCCGAAAACATCCAAATCCTCGACACCAGTAACTTCTATCTTCCGGCTATCAGCCAAAGTATCCAAAACGTTCTGGCCAGAGTTCGGAACCATGGAGGCAAAAAACGCGCTACTCTCGCACAGTATGTCCGAATTCAGCTCCCACACCAAGCACCTCCCGTCCTTCCCCTTCAAGCTCAGCCTCAAATCCAAAGATCTCTCCTTCAAACCAGCTCCATTCTCCACCACTGGCCTCTCCGGAACCAAAGATCGCTCCTTTGGGAGCGGATCCGAGCTCTCTGGCTCCGACTCCACCGCCGCGGTGGCGATCGAGGTGGCGTCGGCGATCTCCGGCAGGTGGCTGATGGGCGCATCGGAGTCGATCGGGGAGACCCGGCCGGGGGAGAGGATCCGGCGAGGGTCGATGATGCCGAGTCCGAGCTTGCTGCTGGGAGAAGGGGAGCTGGGGAAGGAACCGCCGGCGATAGGCGGCGGCTTCTGGGGAGGCTTGGATGGGGATTGGCGGTGATGGTAGTGACGGGAGCTCCGCCGGTCGGGGCTGCGGTTGGCGGCGCCGAAGGTGCAGCACCAGGGCCGCCGGACCCCGGAATTCTTCTGGCTGTGGGCGGATAGCCAGCCGCTGCGATTCTTCATGGAGATAGGAGAGGAGAGTGAGGGACGTGGAATGGGAGGTTAATTAGGGTTAGGGTTTGGCCGGCGGCATCGTGAAGATAAGAGGATCTTTGGAGGTGCGCTTTGGCTTCTCGTTGGTTTTGGTGACGGGGTACATTGGATTCTTTCGTCCTTCACGCTTCTCTGCTTTCTCTGTCGCCTTTCTTTTGGCACGGGGAGAGAGAGTCGTACCGGATGATAAAAGAGACGTTAAAGGAGAAGGAAATGACGTTAAGGCCCTCTACCAAGTGTAACTCGCATGTTACCCGCCTGATGCTGATGCTGATGCTGACCATGTAATTATCTGTTTATAATAAATAAAATATTTCAACGATTAAAGTTTTACCATATATTAATTAAAATATTTTTATTTCATACCAAGTAATTGAAAATAACATGACCCTTCTGATGTGAATGAAGAATTTTACGTGAGATAAACTTTTATATATATATATAAACATATCATCAATACTATATAATTCTTTTTGTTCAGCTATTTTCAAATTATAATATAATAATATTATAAATTATAATAAATAAAATATTTAAATATTTATTATATATTAAATAATAAAATTTAATAATAATCAAATGTTAATATCAATGTCTAAATGATAAATAAAAGAATTTATACAAACTAAGTTAAAAAATTTTATTACTAATACTATCATCGTTGATACTGACATTTAAATGACAAATGAAGAATCTTATAAAAAATATATATATATTTATTCAAAAACTTATACTATTAATATGAGATTGTTTATTTCTTCCGGCTACTTTTAGAATATAATATTATATTTTAATAAATTATAATAAATTAAAAACTTTAATAATTAATTTTTTATTATATATTAAATAATAAATTAATAATGATCGAGTATATTAAAAATTCGATGAAATATCTCGTAGGATATCGCGATGAAATATCATTTAGGATATTATTTTTTGCTATCATCTTAACTTTTTAAACAGAATGTTTTTCTCTTTTCCAGGTATTAGGATGGGATAGGATAACCGCTTGTCCGGCTTGAAAAAAAAAAAAAAAGACAGCAAATTTTGGAGCATATTAATATTGGTATCCATGCAGCACGGTCAAAGTTTTCCATACATACTTATTAGGTACTTAAGCTTTGAGTGGGACATGATGGTGGCAAGCATGGACTTTCAATATCATTACCAGGATCTTTATTTTATCAAAAAAAAAAAAAATGTTCACTAAGAGTTTGGACTGATAATTGATGATCAGGAAAATAATTAAATTGCTTAATATTATAAAAAAATGTGGAGGGAATAAAAATATAGCTACCAAATGAACCAATGGAACTTGATCTTAGATCTAGAAAAACTTGAATTAAACTTAGGTCAAAAATTAAACAAATCAAAGCTTAAACTAGAAAAATAAGCCCGGAGTTAATTCAAATCAAGCATAAGACTTGAATATTTTAATATCATATATCATATAAATAATAGATAATTAAATAAAAACTTTAACTAATATATTATTTAATTTTTGAATCAATAAATATCAATATGGTTTTGAATTTAGGTTGGAGAAAACTGTACTTCAAGATTGAATTTGCATTATTCAAGCTTAATTCGTTTCAAGCATACCTTGCTTCCCAAGTAGATTTACTTCAAGTTTGATTTGATATTAAAATCTGAGCACAAAATAATAGCAACCAAATCTAGCTTGATCTTAAAAATTTAAATTTAAATTCATTTTAAATCAAGCTTAATCGATGGTTATAACATTTATGATCACTTTCTAAAGAATTGCCTTCAATTATTTGCAAAATAACAACTAAATAAATCATGAAATCTATGAATGAATGGGTCATGTTTCTATTTAGTTCGTTTATTAAGGATAAATTGATTTTTTTAATTATTGGAGACATTGTTACTGTGCTCCTGGGTAAGATTTTCGAAAGAAACGGACAGGTGGTGCCCGGAGGGTTCTCCGATTTCTGCCGGTAGCTGCCGGGAGAGATCACGAGCGTGCTCAAGTCCGACACGGGAGGTGGGTCTGGGTACCACAACAACCGGTGAGATTGGAGCCAGGCCAAGATAAATGGACGGCTGTGATGCAATTGCCAAAGGCTCCGGACGCTGAGTCACATGAGTCATTGACTCGTTGTGCTTCTTGCTCCACCGGGTTTTCCTTAAGAACGAAGGAGACATAAATTGGTGGTGGACGGATACTGTTCGCTCTTACGGAAAGCAATAAAGTTATATTCAGTACATTACTAGATAATTTTGGAAAGTCACAGGGATTGTTATTATAGGTTATCTATAATGTTGATTATAGATAATATTTATTACTGTATTTGATATATACAGGTAATATTATATAATATAAAAAATCAAATTTTAAAATATTTTTAAATCAAATATATATTTTTTATAAAATATATATTTTATATTTTATATTATATATATATAAATAAATAATATTTTTTATTAAATAAATTTAATATAAAAAATTATATATTAAATAATATAATATAATATAATAATATAAAATTAAATAAATATATTATATATTATTTAATATAATATATTAAATAAATTAAATTTATATAATTATATTATATTATATTATATTATATTATATTATATGAAAGGAAAGAGGAAGGAAGAATAGAAGGATAATTTGGTAATTTAGATTATCCAGAATATGGTAATCTGGATTACAATCCCTTCCAGAGATAATTTATATTGTCTCTTGGAAGGCAATCTAGATTACCGGTCAAGATAGATTACTATCTAGAAAAATGTACCAAACATAGTAATGTGGTAGCGCCCATTAAATTACTGGTAATTTAAATGGATTGCATGTTACCTAATGTAACCTTAAGGACAATCTTAGATGTTTCCATGTATAAGCTTTGTGGAGAAAGGATTTTTTTTTTTTTTTTTTTTGCTAAAATGATGCAAGACACTAGGGTTCAACCTAGATAGAATAAAGGACATGTTTTTTTTGAAAAATATCATAGAAAATTTAATCAACTTTTTTATTAACCAATTTATCTATATTCTTATATTTTTCAAAATAAATAAGTTACTTTTTGTGGATAGTATTTATCCATGAAATGGAAGAAAAATTTTACTAAGAAGGATGGCTAAATCATTTTTTCATTGACCAATAAAGTAAACATTAAATTTTATTCCTAAAATATCTTTATTCTAATTTTCAATGTCTCTACCATTTAATAACCAATAATTAAGTTGCCCACTACCATTTATACCGTTTATTCTTACAAAATATAAATGATACTATAAAAAATATAAATAAATTTTAACAACTTATCTAGAAAAGTAGTAATGTAAAATAATATAGGTAACATATTTTAAAGCCACTTTTTCTGTCTAAATGCTATCTTGAAAATATTTATCCAAAGGGCCTATTCTTTTATAGATAAATATCATGAAATAATTGATTAACTTTTTTATTGATCAATTTATCCATGTTCTTGTACTTTTCAAGATGGATAAATATTGACTCTGATGTTGATTTTGATGATTGATAAAATGTTTAAGTATATATGAGTACTAATTATATTTTTAAGTATATTTATTAGATCTTAGCATTCATCCTTGTTGAATGAAGAAATATATATTTTCAGTTGAAGAAAGTCCTTAAATTAATGAAAAATCAAGTATATAGACTTTGGAATTTATAAGAAAGAACTTGAAGAGGCTAAGAATCAATTTTGGACAAGTTTCAGTACTGGACAGGCCAAGTGTCGACTCATGGATTCAAGTGTCAACACTTCTGAAGAGTGGCATGCGGAACTTCAGCTGGCACGCCAAGTGTTGACTCACTGTTTCAAGTATCGACTCATAGATCGACTTAAGGCCTAAGACCAAACAGAAGACAGAACGAGCAGATTTCAGAGGTTTGGTCAAGTATCGACTCATTGACTAAAGTGTCGACTCAAGATGTCCACTCACCAAATGAAGTGTCGACTCACCAGTGCAGAGCAGAAAACTTTAAAAGACATTTTTGGTCAAGTGTCAACTTATGAAGGTCAAGTATCGATGCTTGCTGTAATGGCTAGTTTGTCTGAAGTACAGAACTTTTTCATATTATGTTTAACGGCCATATTTTCTTCTCCAATGGTCATCAATGTTATTTGAGGATTGAAGAGGTATATAAACAACATAAATCAAATGGGGAAGTAATCCTTTGATGAGATTATTGAATATCCTTCAAGGATTCAAGAGTTGAGTGGTTTAAGCTTTTAAGCTTCCAAAGATAAGAGAGTGCATCCAAGTTCACATCATCAAGCTGCAATCAAAGGCTTTAATAACTTGAAGACAAGATCTTCATCAATATTCAAAGAGCTTCAAAGAGATATTTGCTTTTATTAGAAAACTTTATTGTATTCTTTACTTACTTTATTACATTGTTGTATCAAGGTTTTTTGTGAGCCTTAGAAAATCAGAGAGGTTGTTGGTTAGCCTGTGTAAAACCAACATAGGTTGTTGGTGATCTTGTAAAACCAACATAGGTTGTTGGTGAGCCCACAAAATCAACAAGTTTTTTGGTTAGCCGTGAAAACCAAGAGGTTGTTGGTTAGCCTAAGTTAGAAAACCAACAAGGATTTTGACTTGTGAGCTCGGTGAAAACAAGTTGGGTTTGATTAGTGAATTCGGAAAACTAATCGGCTGTAATCTTGATGATTATAGTGAATTCCCAAGAGAAACTTGGAGAGTGGAGTGAATTTCAAAGAGAAACTTGGAGAGTGGATGTAGGTGCCTTGGAGTGCACTGAACCACTATAAATTTGTTATGTTTGTGTGATTATTTTTTTTATGTATTTACTTTATTAATTCCGCTGCATATTATTTTAAAGCACACAAATATTTTGACAAAATATAAGTACTTAATTGTAATTAGCACATACTTGTTTAGTTCATCATAAATCATTGCAAATAGTTTTATAAAACTCAATTCACCTCCTCCTCTCTTGGATTGCTTCATCACTGGGCAACAATAAGTTACTTTTTTTGGATAGCATTTACCTATAAAATGAAACAAAAATCTTACTCACATGAGGGTGGTAAAATTATTTTCCTAACCGTAAATTAAACATGTAATTTTATTTCTAAAATACCCTCTTCCTGATTTTCAATACCTCTTCATTCAATGCTCAATAACTTAGTTTCTACCATGCCCAAATTCTAGTTCCCAAAAAAGATGTTATGGAAAATATAAATTAAGTTTAGCAACTTATCTAAAATAATAATATAAAAAAACATTGATAATAATTTTGAAGCTACTTTTTCATGAGGAAAAAAACATGATTAAATCATTTTCCTATTTAAATGTTGCCTAGAAAATATTTATCCAAAAAATATAAATTCTCAGTTAAAACTTTTACCTGCAAAAGAACAAGCCCAGAAAAATATAATTTTTCATGTAAATTTATTTATTAAAAAAAAAGGGCTAAAGTATTCTTTCTTCCCCCTTATCTTAGTTTAAAATAATATTTTAAAAGTTTACTAGATAAATATTAATGTTTGAATGAAATAAACATCTTTTCTAATACATTAATGTCTTATAAGCAAGGTGATCAAAAATTAAAAAAAAAGTCAAAAATATCAAGGGCACTGCTTACTTGGTATGATTTTTTTAAAAACAAGTTATCACAAAATATAATTTGTAAGAAGGATTATAATTTTTAATCCAAAATCTAGTTTTTGAAAGTGGATTTCTAGATGGATGTGTATTTACATGAAGCAATGTTTTATTTTCTGCGGTTAGTTTTGAATCTGCTTTAAGAAAAATGCATTTAAAACCCATGTTGAAAAGAAAATCTATAAATAATAAAATTTTATTAATATGTATTATGATTATATATAATTAATACACTGAGTAGATATATTATGAAGTAGCTATCTCTTCTGAAATAGTTTTTTTTTATTTTATTTTTTCCTCTTTTTCCCTATTATATGGCCCGGTCTAGTTGAAAGTATGACAGATAACCAAACATTTAAGCTCCGAGTCAAGTTATTATTTTAAAGTGTGTTTGGTTCGATTAGCATAAGAACGGATAGGAATGAAATGAGAAAGATTATATTTCTCTACATATCTGGTTCATGCTGGAATCAAAATTAAAATGAGATCGGATACCGGGTGAGGATCAAGATTTGTTTTTGGATGATTGGGATGTCTTCTCATTTCCTTGTGAAATTGAAATCGGAGTAAAATTTTCTCCAAATAAAACATCTAAAATAAAAATTACTCATTTTTATCTTTCATTCCGGATCCTAATTAAATCCAACCAAACATACCCTGGAGATAGATGCCGGGTTCCAAGCAACGCCCTCTGTCGTGATCCAATTATTATAGCAAGGCAATGGATCATGCTTCACGGGCATTTGTCACTTCCAATTTGGGGTGCGTATAGATATATACATTTGTGTCGATCGTTGCAGCATCTCTCATTGCATCTCCATCCCACCAAGCAAAAGCCCATTTGTACGTTCGTAGGAATATGCTGACATGATTGCAGGTGCCATGCCCCATTTGGTCCACATAGGGTGACTTTTTTCACTGGAGCCATATCTAAAGATTTTTTTTTTTTTTAAATAATATTTATTAAAAATAAAAATACCAAAGTACCACAGTTTGAAATAATTTTACCGCGGTACTTTTGACCGAGTGGATTCTTTTTTTTGGTTTTTTCCGTCCACCAGGGGAACACGCAAACTGTACCAACATCTTTAAATCAAAAAAATAAATAAATAAATATTCGAAGGACCATCAGAAAAAAAATAAAAAAAATAATTTTAAGAAAAATAAAATTTTGAAGATGCAGATGACATACGCCTCCAAAACAAACACTTATATATATATATATATATATATATATAGCAGACAATGGCGGCCGGATCCAATCGTCGATCCAATCTAGTCGCTAGTCCAGCCACCGATCCGATTGCCGGTCTGGGTTTTGATCCGACCACTGATTCGATCACCGATCCGATTACCAAAATATTACAATTTTTTTTAATTTTTATTTTTTTTTAATTTTTTAATTTTTTTTATTTAAAAATTGAGGTGCATGAATAAGATGGAGTCGCAAGTGCGACCTGCGGCTTCACTTTACATGCAGCTTTTTTAATTTTTTTAAATTTTAAATTTTATTATATTATTTTAAATATTTTATATATCATAATTTTATTATATTATTTTAAATATATTAAATATTTTTTATATTATTTTAAATTTTATTATATTTTTTAATATTATTATATTAAAATTTAAAGATGCGAATGTGGCTGTCATGTTTACCGAACTACGGTAGTTCAGTAAATTTATTTTAACCCGTACTACTTCAGTAAGTTTTCTTAAAAAAGATATTATTTAAAAAAAATTAGACACGGAATCTATCTCCGTCTTTAAATATTTTTTTTAAAAAATATTATTAAAAATATATATATTTTATTTTTTTATTTGATTGGTTTAGAAAGTTCAATATTTTTTTATTTTTTGATTGATTTAGAAAGCGCAGATTTTACCAGCATCTTTAAATCGATTTTTTTTTTATATGTTTGTTTTGAAGACACGGGTATCACCTGTCTTAATGATTTTATTCTTTTTTAAATTATTATTTTTATTTTTTTTTGATGGTTTTCGAGCAATTTTTTTTTTCTTTTCGGTTTAAAGACACATGCACAGCCTGCATCTTTTCCGGGTGAGATGGAAAAAAATAAAAAAAACCCACGCGGCCAAAAGTACCGTAGTTTGATAAAATTATTTCAAACTGCAATACTTTGGTATTTTTGTTTTTAAAGAATATCATTTAAAAAAAAATCCCACATCTAAATTCCATGTAAATGTCCTTTTTTTTATTTAAAAAAATAATAATTTTGGAGCAACGGTGAAAAAACCACCAATTTCATGATTAATTTAATGTATGATGAAAAAATTCCAATGCCAAATAGTAAAAGATATGCAGCAACGGGGGTATAAATTTATTTGGCTAAATTCTAGTTCATGTGCATGGGGTGCTTTGTAGTTTTGTTGGAAGTGAATTTTAATTTGAAATAGAGCAAATTTGCAAACTCTATTTGGATCTAGATTTTATAAATTGGAACCTTTTTTTCGGTTACATAAAAAGTTGTAACTTTGATGCACTGGTGATATACTTGAGTTGGTATAATGGGACTCCAAATTTCTAAGCAACAGAGCCTTCTTATCATAATCTAGTAGCAAAAATTTGATTAGAGCTTTCATCTTTGATCCTTTGATATAATAGTACAAATATTTTCATGTTTGTGTTGATTTTTTTTTTGTCACAATCATCTTTGTATTGTTTGGAGATAGTTTTTTTTTTTTTTTTTGGGGGGGGGGAACATGTTCATATTAATCTTGAATGCATTGTAGAGTAAAAATATATATATATATATTTCTAATTTAGGAAATAAAAATAGGTTCAATGCTGAACCTATAAGGAATTAGGGAATTAGGAGGATTCTAAAATCAAATTGATTTACGGTGTTCTATAATCAAATTATGAGATTTTTTAGAGAACCTTCAAATATAAATATGCTCATGCATGGAAGAGGGTAAGGAGACGGGCATAATTTCACCTCCAGGGAGTGATTTTTAGGTAGAAAAGAGCTTCGGGGTTTCAGATCTCCAAAGCTCAGAAAGATGAAATATGTCATAACTTTGAATGGTAGCAATGAAGATGATATTCTATCATATTTAACGGAAACTTGTGAGTTTCTATAGTTGGTCCAAGGATATCATGTGATTGCGCCTAAGGAAGATAAAGATTGAGTGGCTAAGTAGGTTTTTTTTATAAAAAAAATCCAACTATTATAATTACAGAAAAATTCCATGGAAAGAAAAGTCAATTTTTAGAGTTCCAAAAGTAGGACTAAAAATCAGTTGAATTTTGACGGACTATATTCATATTTTGATTTGATTTGACCCAAATTCAGATATACATAGTTGAATTTGATTGGATTCAGATATAATAGGGATGAAAGTAGCATGGATAATATCTAACTAGATCCAGTTTCATATTTAAATGTATCCGAATATGGATAGAAATTTAAAAATCTGATTAATATCCATATCTACACTATATTCATAAAAAAAAGATATAAATATAGATAGGCAACTATCCGATCTATATCTGAATATCTGATTCTACTTATAACCTTATTTAATTTTATATAGTACTTAATAATTTTTTTAAAAAATATATTATTACTATTAAATCCTAGAAGATTGACCACTTCAATAAAGATGAGAGAATGAAAGATAAGAGACGTTGCCTGGTCATTGAAAGTACCTATAAAATAGTCCCTGATCGGGGTTTTCCTAGTGGAGGACCATCCAATGCTTAAATCAGTGGGGTTCTAATAAACAGATTGGAAATCTTAAAATAGTGGGAGTGTCAGAGTTTGTCCAAGTATATTGTTCGCTTGCCCGCGAAGGTTCTCTCTTATCAATATTTATAAATACTTGTGATAACTAAATTCCATTAGGAGAAACATCTTTCTGTTAGCCTTAATAACATTTCATTATAGCTAATTTACTTTTATTATGGTGGATAGCTAGTGCAACCATATTCCATTGTGACAATTGTTCCCTTATCCGCTTGCTTGATTGGACATTTTTGATTCATCGGCCAATAGGTCGTGGTTGTCACCTTGTTCATAAGTCATTTCACTTTGTTCAGTCATTTGGTTGTTTAGTTTCTCAAAGGAAAATTGATCAGACTTTCAGTGTCGTGACCTTGCTTTTAGTTCTTAGAGGAGCGTTGATTGGACTTAAGATCTTGGCTTTGTCTTGAGTTTCTTGGAGGAGAGTTGATCAAACTTAAGATCGTTGGCTTTGTCTTAAGTTTCTTGACCATTCTATTTTGACATTCTTCATCGACCATTCAATTTTAATTGGTTAGCCAGTATGATAAGTTGGCATAACAGTTGCCCTCCACTTTCAATTTCAAAATATTTTATCATCTTGGGAGAATGGACTACATAACATTCATGAGTTTCACCACCTTGAGCTCCTTTTCTTTTTTTTTTTTTTATTTCACACTAGCCATTAATATTCTTCTAGAAGGTTGCAGAAAATAAATTCCGTCTTTGAAAATAAAATGACTGATGCAGGAGCTTTTAGTTATGAGATTGGCTTCAATAATTGCAAGGAAAGAGTTAAGAACTCTTTCCATATATGGACCTTCGTGAGGTTGTTGATGGAGAAGCTAAAGATATAATAGAGGGAGATGAAGAATAGGTGGCTGAAGGAGTTCCAGTCGAAGAACTAACTCCTCTAGCCACTACTTTCAAAATACCAGGAGCTACTTCCCTAGCAGATTCTTTTGCAATGGTCACTTAGCCTTGTAGTAATCACTTTATTATTTGCCATGATGGGCAAATGTATAATAAGTTGGGTGGTCAAGTTAACTATTTAATTTATCAGACATACCATTAAGTTGGATAGTCAAGCCAACTTTTTAATTTATTGGATATACTGATAAGTTGGATAGTTAAACCAACTTTTTAATTTATTAGACATACCAATAAGTTGGGCAGTTAAGCTAACTTTTTTTTTAATTTGTCAGACATACCGATAAGTTGGATAGTCAAGCCAATTTTTTAATTTATCGAACATACCAAAAAGTTGGACAGTTAAGTCAACTTTTTAATTTATTGGACATACCGATAAGTCTTAGATAGCCAGGTGTCAGCTGGCTATCTATTATAAATACTCTTATAGGATGCAAAAAATTAATTTTATTAATTTAGTGGTAATACATGCATAGATTTTCTACATTCCATGATCAGGTGATATAGTGCCCATCCAAGCTTTCAATTCAATATACTCCAGGACGTATTATCTCAGTGATTCGATATGGCCCTTTCCAATTTAGAGAGAGTTTTTCTTATTCAGCGGGTCTAGATACTTTAGTTCTTTCATAATACAAGATCTCCTGATCAAAAAATTTTAGATTTGACCTTGGAATTGTAATATCGAATGACTTTTTGTTGGTAGGATGCCATCTTCAGATAAGCTTAGAGTCTTGTTCCTTCCAATAAATCTAAATTTGTTCTTCGTCATTCTGAATTACCTAGTTCTTTGAATATTCAACTCTTATGGATTGCAAGTCAATCTTCATTGGTATTAAAACTTTGGTTCCAAATGTTAAGTTGATTGGTGATTCTCTTATTGGAATCCGAGTTGTTCAATAAGCCCATAGTAGAGAACTTAATTATTCAGCCCAGAGTCTTTTTACTTCATTTAGCTTTGTCTTTAAACTTAGAGAATTGTTTAGTTTATCACTTTAGTTTCACCATTTGATTGAGGTTGTCCGATAGAAGTTAATTTGTGAGCAATGTAATTTTGAGAAAAAAAATCTTTGAACCTTGGGTTGTCGAATTACCTCTCATTGTCAATGATAATGGCGTGTGGAATCCTAAACCAATAAATTATATTGTTTCTGATGAAACTCTTGACCTTTCCTTCAATTATATGAGCCAAGGTTTTGATCTCGATCTATTTGGTAAAATAGTCAATAGCCATGATGGTAAACCTTTTTTGGCTAGAAGTTATGGAAAATGGATCAAGGATATCCATTTTTCACTAAGCGAATGGCTAGGGAGTTGTCAATTGTGTTAATTAATTTGCTGGATGCCTTTGGATATTTGAGTATCTTTAGCATTAGTCACATTTTCTGACAAAATCAATTGTATCCTATTAGATAGTTGGTTAATGTATCCTTGCCTTATTATTTTATAGGCTAGAGATCTACACCCAGGTGATCGCCGCATATGCTTTCATGCACTTCTCTGAGGGCGTAATCGGTATCCGTCAAACCCAAACACTTCAGGAGGGGTAGGATAAAAGACCTTTTTAAGGGACTCCTATAATTATGTATTGCAAAGCTATCCACCTAATTCACTTAGTTTGACAGGATCTTCAGGTAAGATTTCTTTATCAGATATTTGATGATCGGATCCATCCAACTAGTTTCATGTTCTATTTGATATATTTCTAAGCTATTGTTAATGCTAGAAGTCTCGAGGTGTTCAATATATATTTAGTCGAGAGAATCGATAGCTATTGTAGATAGCCAAGAAAGTATATCGACTTGAGGAACATGAGAGATCTCGAAGAAGTTAAATTCAGATATGATAATTTGTATCTTATTTAAATATTTTGCCATAATCACATCCCGAGCTTCAAATTCTCCCTTTATCTAATTAACCACCAATTGAGAATTTGTGAAGGCCCTAAGCTTCCAGAATTTGAGCTTTTAGGCAATTCTCAATCCGACTAGAAGTGCTTTATATTTGGCTGATTGTTTGATGCAACCAAAGAGTGCATTCGTAACATTTCCTTCAAAATTTGTCAAAATCAAACCTGCCCCACTATCGAAGGAATTAGAAGCTCCATCCACATGGAATATCCACACAGCTCTTGATATTCTTCATTGGCCATTTCTTGATTAACCTCTTCATCAGCCAACTTTTACTTTTTTTCTTCGGTAACCCAAGTGCACTCAATGATGAAGTCCGCCAATATTTGAGCTTTCATCGTCAATTATGGTCAGTAGGATATATCAAACTTGCCCAATCTAATAACCTACTTTGCCATTCTTCTTGATATATCAGGGCATTGTCGAATAGCTTTTAGTGATTGATTTGTCAGTACCATTACTGAACAACAACAATCAAGGCTTCCACCTTATTCAAGAGAGTGGTAAATTGTTGTTATTCCATTATCATCGTCAGAGATGTATTATTGGCTTCCAATGGCCAATTGGGTGTGTCATCTCTCTTCGAGGATTGATGACCCCTGCTAGCAGAACGATTATATGCTTTTCCTTTGACCATTGTTTACCTTCTCTAAGTTTCCCTTCATAGTTAGGAGATGGCCCCCTTCTTGGTGCCAATCTATTGCTGTTGAACCCTAAAAAATTGATCCCTTCAATAAAGATGAGGTAATGAAAGTTGAGAGATGTTGCCCAGTCACCGAAAGCACCTACAAAACATGTTCCTAACTAGGAGTTCCTCAGTGGAGAACCCTTCGATGCTTAAGTCAGTAGGGTTCTAGGGAACATATGAGAAATCTTAAAGAAGTAGGAGTGTCAGAGTTTTTTTAAGCACATTGTTGTGGCAGACCACTGACATGGAGGCATCTGATGTGGCGAACTGCTAACGTGGAAGTTTCCGACATAGCAAACTATTGACGCGGAGTCCGCATCAGGCATAGCTGGTGCTCGAGGTAGCATGCACGACCGTCGAGGTGAGTTTCCATCCAAGGTCAAGCTCCTAACCGAGATGAGCTCCCATCCGAGATCAAGCTCCCAATCGAAATGAGCTCTCATCCGAGATCGAGCTCTTAGTCGAGGTGAGCCTTTGTCCGAGGTCGAGCTCCAAGCTGAGGTGAACTCCCATCGGAGGTGACCTCCCATCTGAGGTCGAGCTCCAGGTCGAGGTGAGCTCCCATCTGAGGCTGGGCTCTAGGCCGAGGTGAGCTCCTGCTCAAGGTCGAGCTCCCTGCCGGGGTGAGCTCCCGTCCGAGGTCAAGCTCCCAGTTAAGGAATGTCGAAGGTTGTCACGTCCCAAATCTAGCACCGAAATCAGCTACACGACCGGCCGCACAAACCCTAGGTTTTATCCTAGAGATCATGCAAGGCCTAGGTACACAAGAGTCACTTACCTCAAAAAAATATCATTCATCACCAAGCCCAAATATCTGCACAACTCTGTGAAAGAAGAAAGTAGGGTTGTGAGCTTTACAGCCCAGTAAGATCTCCAAACAGTCACCATCAATAGTAATAAATTGAAAAAAGCAAGGATATAAGAGTATATATCATGCAATGCAACAAAACAACTCAAATGTCACATGCGACAAAACCTTTTGCAAAATCATGTTTTTCTCTTCAAGTTTTCAATTTAATCATCCATCTTCTTCAAGGTTCTGGACTAGCCATGGTCATGCTTTAGCCCACGACTGGCAATCTCAGTATCACACTTCAGCCTGTGATTGGCAATCTCATTGTCACACTTCAGCCTGTGACTGGCAATCTCATAATCGACCACGTATAATCTGTCCATGGCAAGGCCCACATACTAAGCCCGTGGCTCCGACTGTGTAACCACAATCCCATGGCATGGCTAGTCCAAACACCGTTAACATTTTATCCTTCCACATCATTATGTCAAATCATATCACAATGTCAAACCATGAAATCTCAAATCTTTCGATGACCGGTATCACGGTCCAAACCATCAAAATATAACTTTCTTGGTAAAACATGATATATAGAAACATAATTAATAATCTCAAACATACTATCCATCTCGAGAAATCAAATATACGATGCAAAACAAACATGCTCACCAATGCTCATATGCATGGATCAAATCATGCCATGTAAAACAATATATAAAATTGGTGATCATGTCCAGAATCCTTACCTTCAATCGTTAACCTAAAATATCCGATATCAATCTATATCCAGAGTTCGTCCAATACTTCTTGGTCAGGAGACTATTCCCCTACAACATAAATACTCTTAATTAAATAATAATCCTAAATCAATTATAAAATCCCAAAACCTCTTACATGGATTTTTCATTAGTAGTCCATCCATAAAATTCTATCCTCACAATTCCCAAGAAAGGAGACTTTCCAATCATCTCTCTACTCATCTTCTCCTCTTTCTCTCTTCTCTTCTTTCTCTTTCTTTCTTCCTCTCTCCTCCTTTTCCCTTCTCTTTCTCTCTCCTCTTCTCCTCTCTTCTTGGCTCTCTGGCTCTCTGCACTATTGGCCCTCTTAAATAAAAATCCTCGACGTTCCTGGTTAAAAAAAGGAACAAAACCAATCCAAAACCATCTCAAACATCGTCTGAGAAGTCTAAAACCATCAAGATATCTTTCCGGCCGTCTGATCCGAGATCGACGCCTCAAACTACATCAAAATCCAAATCCAAAAGCCTATGATCAAGTCTAAACTCTCTCAAATTCATCCTAGCCGTTCGATCAGGTGATCGGATGGTCCAGATCGATCAGAAACCCCATAGACCATGGTGGACCATGGGAAACGCCTTGAAAAACTAGGGGGAATCGACTGGGAAATGCCCTAGCGATGCCCGCCACCAGTTGGGCCAAGCCTATGTGCCCGCGCGTGCCATGCACGTGGCCTGGGCCACACATCGCGCGCCCACCATGTTAGGCTAGGCCACGCATCGCGCGCCCGTGCTCGCCCGCGTGCTCGCGTTGCATGCCTATTCACCTGCACCTGCTCGCCCTCACCCGCTCGCCCGTTGCGCGCTCGCCTGCCTCTCTCGCCCGTGCTCGGCCATGCCTGCGAGCTCCCTCACCCCCGCGCCTGTGCCGCGCACCTCTGGGCCGGGTCCAGAAGGTGGGCCAGCCGAGCATCTTTCTCTTTTTTTTCTAGGTCGTTATATTCTCCCCCCTTAAAATAATTTCATCCTTGAAATTAGCTTGATTGATATCTAAATCAGTACTCCCATCATAACACTTCTAAATCATTATGCTTCCACTGCACACTCTGATATAATATACTAAACCATCTAGGTTCACTAATAAATCATTCCAGAAATTTATGTCATGTCTTACTAATCATCATGTTAATTTCTTACTCTTATGTCACAGTCTCAAATAATCATGATCTGAATTCAATACCACTCATATATATTATAATCACTTTTGCCACAGTCCCAAATCACCACAACCTAAACTCCAACACTATTCTTGCATATCCTAATAACCATCATGTTATCATCATTTTAACTTTGACATATCTTAATATCCATCATATTAATATTATTTTAATCACTTGTATCACTGTCCTAAATGATCAAAACCTAAGCTCTGATACCACTCTGTCATGCTCCGAATCCAGCACCGAAATCGACTACGTGATCGGCCGCACAAATCCTAGGTTTTATCCTAGAGATCATGCAAGGCCTAGGTACATAAGAGTCACTTATCTAAAAAAAATATCATTCATCACCAAGCCCAAATATCTGCACAATTCTATGGAAGAAGAAAGTAGGGTTGTGAGCTTTACAGCCCAGTAAGGTCTGCAAATAGTCACCATCAATAGTAATAATTTGAAAATAGCAAGGATATAAGAGTATACATCATGCCATGCAATGAAACAACTCAAATATCACATACGACAAAACCTTTTGCAAAATCATGTTTTTCTCTTCAAGTTTTAAATTTAATCATCCATCTTCTTTAGGGTTCTGGACTAGCCACGATCATGCTTCAGCCCCCGACTGGCAATCTCAGGTCATACTTCAGCCTGTGACTGGCAATCTTATAATCGACCATGTACTTATCGCATGTACAATCATCCCACTAAGGGTGCAGACCCTGCAACATGCCACCTACGCCCATGGAAGAGCTTCCCTCCAAGAACCCTGGACTGTTGGCTCCACCTAGTGATTCTAATGAATAACAAAATATTGAGTACATATTGCATACTAATGTGTATTTCTAGCTATGAGTTTTCAGGAAGCAAGCATCTCAAATTCTCAAAAGTTTATATATCATAGCACGCCGTGGCACAGAGCATTTTTCGTAATTTTGGATATCCTCTTCATGGAAAAATGGCTTTTACATGTTCAATTATTATTTGTTTATGTTCTATTTAAGTTTCAAAATTAATATTTGTATTTTTGGCTTAATTTGTACTTGAATATAAATTTTTCAATGTCAAGTGTCGACACTTGGGAAATCAAGTGTCGATACTTTAGCATTTGGCACGCAGAAAAATCCCTTGACATGCCAAGTATCGACACCCAGAACTCAAGTATCGACACCTGCATTTCAAGTGTCGATACTTAGGTTTCCAAGTGTCGATACTTAGGTTTCCAAGTGTCGACTCAAGGCCTGAGATTTTTAAAAATACAGAACTTTGCCAATGGAGGGTTTTTGTGTCAAGTGTCGACACCTATGCATCAAGTATCGATACTTGAATGTTCAAGTGTTGACACCTAGAAATCAAGTGTCGACACCTGACAGCCAAGTGTCGATACCTAACAAGCCAAGTGTCGACACTTGAAGTCTGACAGTCCTAACGGATCTATTTTTCTGACTTGCAGAACTCACTTTTCAAGCTCCAAACGTCTAGATTCGAGGCTCCAACGGTCACAAACCATTTTTTAAAAGCTTTTAGTTGTATTTAACCTCCGCCAACTTCATTCTAAAGCAAGAGAAGTGCATTGAAGTCCATTGAAAGCCAAAATGCCAAGATTCTCTCAAAAACTTCATATCAAGAGCCACTTAAAGTTTGATTCCCTGAAAAAGCTTACAAGCACATCCTTACATCATTCCAAAAGAGGAGTTTGAAGGATATTCCAAGGATGAGACAAGACAAAGCATCAACTTGAGCTTCAAAGCTTCCATTCTACTCTTGAAAGAGTTTGTCTTATTTTTGAAATTGTATATCTGATTTTGTCTTATGATTTGACCTTGCTTTCAAGGGTGTCTTAAAAGAAGGTTGTTGTGGTTTGTTGGTAAGCCAAAGGGATAAAACCAACTAGGGTTAACTTGTGAGCCCGAAGACAAAACAAGTATAAAGGTTTGTTGGTGAGCCTAGATGACAAAACCAACATAGATTTTGACTTGTGAGCCTTTTGAAAAACAAGTCGGCTGTAATCTTGAGTGGATTATAGTGGAATTTTCAAGGATGGCTTGGGGAGTGGATGTAGGTGCTAGGTTTGCACCGAACCACTATAAATATTGTGTTTGCATGTGATTGCCTTCTTTCCCTCTTGATCTTTGTTTATTGCATTTGATTTACTGCTTTCTGCTGCATTCAATCTTGTGCATTGAATTTATTACTCACAAACATCACTAGACCTTCACATTACTATTTTAAATTTTAAAAGATCCAATTCACCCCTCATCTTGGACTCCATTTCTGGGCAACAAGTGGTATCAGAGAACCGGTACTTTCTTGTAGGTCCAAGGATCTTGAGTGAAAGATCATGGCAGCCCCAATAGGAATGGATGTTGTTGAATGTCAAGCTTCAAATCATCCCCCACTCTTCAACAGCACAAATTACACATATTGGAAAACACGCATGCGCATTTTTATTCAAGCTATTGATTATCATTTGTGGAGGACAATTGTAAAAGGTCCTCATGAGCCTACTATGTTGGTTAATGGCATTCTCACTCCAAAAATGAAAGATGATTGGGATGAGAATGACATTAAGCAAATAGAGCTTAATGCTAAGGCTATGAATTTGTTGTTTTGCTCTCTTGACCCAAGTGAATTCAAAAGAATATCTAATTGTCTCTCCGCCAAGGAGATTTGGGATACACTTGAGGTTACCCATGAGGATACACACCAAGTGAAAACAACTAAAGTCAACATGCTCATTCATACTTATGAAATATTTATAATGGAACCTACTGACTCTATTAGTGAGATGTATACTAGGTTCACAAATATTGTGAATGGCATGAGAAGCCTAGAAAAAGTTGTTTCTAACGGTGAACTTGTGAACAAACTTCTCAGATCTCTACTGGCTTCTTGGGATGCGAAGGTGACAGCTATTGAGAAAGCCAAGGATGTCAACACTCTTCCACTTGAGCAATTGTTAGGCTCACTGATGACTTATGAGCTCTCCCTCAAACAAAAGAATGTGGAAGTCGACAAAAAGAAGAAAGTAATCGCTTTCAAATCCATTGCTAGAGAAGAATCAAGTGATGACTCCGAAGAAGATGATGAAGAAGATGAGACGGCTCTAATGGCAAGAAAATTCAGAAGGTTCATGAGGAAGAAAAAGTTCAACTTCAAGAAGAAACCCCTGAAAGTTGAGCCAAGTAAAGAGAAAGACAAGGAGAAAGAGAAGGAGCAGCCCACTTGCTTTGAATGCAAGAAACCAGGTCATTTTAAGGTGGACTGCCCCTTACTTAAGAAAAGCAGAAGAAAATTAAGAAAGAAAGCCATGATGGCAACCTGGAGTGACTGTGAGGACTCCAGCTCCGAGGAAGAATAGCAGGAAGTTGCAAACTTCTATATGATGGCGGATCATGATGAGGTACAATCTGAAACTAAGAATGAATTTATATTTGATGAACTTCATGAAGTTTTTGATGAATTAGTTATAGAATTTCAAAAATTAAAGTCAAAACATAAAGATTTGAAAAAGCAAAATTTGGAGTTAGTCAAAGCAAATCACAAGTTTTTTAATGAAAATGACTGCCTTCTTCTTCAAAATAAAAAATTAAATGATAAGATTTCAGCTCTTGAAAAAGAAAAAGAAGTTTTGAAAAAGAAAAGTCCTTCAATTTCAAATGAAAATCTTTCAAAACAAAGCAAAGAAATTTTGGATGAAAATAAAAGATATAAAGAAGAAATTGAAAAGTTAAAACCTTTTGTAGATAAATTTACTTACAGTTCTGAAAAATTAAACTTGCTTTTGAACAATCAAAGGGCTATTTTTGATAGAGCAGGTTTAGGGTTTAGAACTCATAAGAAACAAAAGCTTTTCAAAAATTTCTTTGTGCCTGCATCTTCATCCATTACTTGTTATGCATGTGGTACTATAGGGCATAAATCTTATATGTGCAACAAAAGAAGATTGAGCAACATAAAGAAAGTTTGGGTTCCAAAAGGAATCAATGCCACTAACCTAAAAGGACCCAAGATGACTTGGGTACCTAAAGTCTCCACTTGATCTTTATTGCAGGTATGCCTTGCAACCAATAAAAAAAGAATGTGGTTCCTTGATAGCGGTTGCTCAAGGCATATGACAGGAGATGTGGAGCAGTTCTCATCACTCGAATATCAAAATGGTGGCAATGTGACTTTTGGTGATAATGGAAAGGGCAAAATTGATGGTATTGGTAAAGTCCATATCACCCCCTCTTCTTACATTGATAATGTTTTATATGTGGATGGTTTCAAACATAACTTGCTTAGTATTAGTCAAATTTGCGACAAGAATTTTAAAGTTGTTTTTGAATCTTCTATGTGCATTGTTTCTAATTTAGATGACAATGGCATCAAGTTCATTGGTCATAGGCATGGCAATATTTATATGGTTAATCTTGATGATCTTTCAGTTCAAAATGGTCAATGCCTAGTGGCAATGGAAGCCAAGATCAGTAAAACTAGTTGGCTTTAGCATCGTAGACTAGGACATGCTAGTATGCATTTGATTTCAAAACTTAGCAAAAAGAATTTAATAAAAGATTTGCCAAAACTCAGTTTTGAAAAAGACAAGATTTGCAGTGCATGTCAGCTTGGAAAACAAACCAAATCCTCTTTCAAACTAAAAGGAGTAATCTCTACATCTAGACCCTTAGAGTTGTTTCACATGGACCTCTTTGGGCTAACTAGAATATCTAGTTTGGGAGGTAAGAAGTACGGTCTAGTCATTGTAGATGATTTCTCATGATTTACATGGGTCATGTTTTTAGCACACAAAGATGAAACATTTTCTGAATTCATTAGATTTCATAAACGAGTTTCAAATGAAAAAGGTGTTTCAATCGTATCGTTGAGAAGTGATCATGGAACCAAATTTGAAAATGTTGATTTTGATAAATTTTGTATTGAACATGGCATTCATCACAATTTTTCAGCTCCTAGGACATCTTAACAAAATGGGATGGTAGAAAGGAAAAATAGAACTCTTGAAGAAATGGCACGCACCATGCTTTGTGAAAATGACTTACTTAGATATTTTTGGATGGAAGCCATAAAAACTGCATGCTATGTTTTAAATCGAGTTTTGATCCGACCGATTTTAAAAAAAACACCATATGAGCTTTGGAAGGGTAGAAAACCCTCAATTCATTATTTTCATATTTTTGGATGTCGTTGTTTCATTTTAAACAATGGTAAGGATAATTTGAGCAAATTTAATGCCAAATCAGATGAGGGAGTCTTTTTAGACTACTCCATATCTAGTAAGGCATACAAGGTCTTCAATAGAAGAACACTTGTTGTTGAAGAATCCATACATGTGGTATTTGATGAATCTGACCAGAAATCTTCTAGAAAAGAAGATGTGCTTTCTGATGAAACAGGTACCAAGAAAATTGAAGTATAAACAACAACGAAGAACCTACCAAGGAACAAGATGATCAAAACACTGAAAGAGATCAAGCACAAGGTGATCAAAATACATCTATAGTTGATCCACTACCAAAAGAATGGAGGTATACTCATGGACACCCAAAAGAACTAATTATTGGTGATCCATCAAAATGTGTAAGTACTAGATCATCTCTTAGAAATATCTATGATTATTTAGCTTTTGTTTCTCAAATTGAACCTAAAACTTTTAAGGAAGCTGAATATGATAGTAATTGGATAAATGCTATGCAAGATGAACTTAATTAATTCAAAAGAAACAATGTTTGGAAATAGTAGATAGACCTTCAAATACCTTAATTATTAGTACAAAATGGATTTTTCGAAATAAACTTGATGAAAATAGTATTGTTACAAGAAATAAGGCTAGACTAGTTGCCAAAGGATACAATCAAGAGGAAGGGATAGATTTTGATGAAACCTTTGCTCCTGTGGCTAGACTTGAGGCAATTAGGCTATTATTGGCTTTTGCTTGCTTTATGAATTTTAAATTATTTCAAATGGATGTTAAAAGTGCCTTTTTAAATGGTTTTATTGAAGATGAGGTTTATGTTGAACAACCTCCTGGTTTTGAAAATTCTGAATTTTCAAATCATGTTTTCAAACTTCATAAAGCTCTGTATGGTTTGAAACAAGCTCCTAGAGCTTGGTATGATCGTTTAAGTTCCTTCTTACTCAAAAATGATTTTGCTAGAGGTAATGTAGACAAAACCTTGTTTTTGAAGAAAAAGAATGATGATCTCTTAGTAGTGCAAATCTATGTAGATGATATCATATTTGGTGCTACTAACGAATCTCTTTGTCAAGAATTTACAAAGTTTATGCAGGGTGAGTTCGAGATGAGCATGATGGGTGAACTGAATTTCTTCCTCGGACTCCAAATAAAGCAAACCAAAGAGGGGATCTTCATCAACCAAGCGAAGTATACAAAAGAAATACTTAAGAAGTTTGGGATGGAGAACACCAAACCTTTAGGTACCCCTATGAGCTCTTCTTGTAGACTTGACAAGGATGAATCAGGTAAATTTATTGACCAAAAATTATATCGTGGCATGATCGGTTCATTGCTATATCTTACTGCCAGTAGGCTAGATATCATGTTTAGTGTTTGTATGTATGCTAGATATCAGTCTAATCCTAAAGAGTCTCATCTTTTGGCTGTTAAATGCATACTTAGATATCTATCTAGCTCAATTGAAATTAGTTTGTAGTACTCTAGAGATTCTTCATTTGAATTGATTGCTTATTCTGATGCTGACTTTGTTGGGTATAAACTTGATCGTAAAAGTACTAGTGGAATCTGTCAATTTCTTGGAGTAAATTTGATCTCTTGGAGTAGCAAGAAACAGAATTCAGTTGCTCTATCTACGGCGGAAGTCGAATATATAGCAGCTAGAAGCTGTTGTGCTCAAATCCTTTGGATCAAACAACAACTCAAAGATTTTGGCATTAAACTAACTAAGACACCCATAAGATGTGACAATATTAGTGCAATCAATCTAACTAAGAATCTTGTACAACATTCAAGAAGTAAACATATTGAAATAAGACATCATTTCATAAGAGATCATGTACAAAACTCTAATGTTATTCTTGAATTTGTGTACACTGATGATCAATTAGCCGATGTGTTTACCAAATCATTGAGTGAAGAAAGATTCTGTCTGATTAGAAGAGAGTTAGGTGTCATTGACCCATTTTCCTAGAACTCTTACAAACTTCATCTTACCCAAGATATTTTACTCAAAAAAAATACTTGCTTTTAGTCCCAAAAGTATTTAAATACTTCCTTAAATTTTTGAAAATTTTTTCAATTTTTTTTGGGATTTTCTTGGCCAAGTGTCGACACCTGACCAAGTGTCGACACTTGACAAATCCTAAGTGTCAACACTTGCGGGAAAAATTTGTTTTTAAACGATGGACCGAGGGTTTTATTTTTTATTTTCCCCCATCACTCTCAAGCAACAGTGGTCGCCCCAAGCTCCAAATCTTCTCTTTTCCCGTTTACCCCAACAAATTTCAGGTATTTCCCTCTTTTATTTTCATTTTATTTCTCTCATTTTCGTTTTCTTTTTGTTACCGTCAAACCGTGTAACCTAGAATACGATTTTTCCGACCTTTTTAAGGGCTTTTGATAGAAATTTCACGAGTTTTGATGGATTTCTAAAACTCCATTTTAGGGAATCATGGTTAAAAGCATTTTTCTCAGATTTCCATGGATTTTTGGCCGATTTCATGCTTATTTCATCCGATTTTCAGAAAATCACTGTTGGATTGATTTTGGCCGAAATATTTGGGGTTTTCATCTAAAATCTAGTGTTTTAAAACTTTTTATTGCTTTATCATTCTTTTGGAAAGATTATTTATGATGTTTTCGTGACATTTTTCCTCATTTTCACCACTTTGCTAAAACCCTAATTTATTTTAACCCAAATTCTTTTTTTTGTATTTTGGGCTTATAAAATATATTTTACAAGGTTCAAATATAATTTTTACAACCAAAAACATATTATATATATATAGAGTAATGTCTTTAATCTAAATGTAGTTTGTAAAATTTCCAATTTCAAACTATTGGTAGATTTCTTAAGATTTTTCTTTCTTGTTAAAGGCATTTTACAACCTAAAATTATTTTAATCTCAGTTTTCAAAACTTGTCTCAGCACCTCTTAAGAAAAACATTTCTCTTTAGCTCAACCTCTAGCCAGTCCTATAGTTCAAAGCCTAATTGAACCTATCTTCCTTCTTTCCTGTTCAACTTGATTAAAATGGGTCCAAGAAAGAGATTAGTGGTTAAGAGACCTAGTCAGAGATTAGAGAGGAGGACCAAGACTAGACATGACACAGGAGAGTCGAGTAGCTCAGTTGCCCCAGGATCCCCTACAGAGAGGATGGTAGGGAAGGCTGTAGCCTCTGGTCGACGAGTTGACCTTGAGTTTTTCGACAGGCAGCACTTTCAGATTTGTCAGACCCTCATCGATGCGGGATTGGTACCCTTCTGCACCATGCAAGAGAGGTATTACCCCCACCCAGTACGAGAGTTTTATGGTGCCTTGGACTACCATCGATTGACATGGAGGACTTCTATCCGGGGTATTGAGATTGTTCTGACCGAGGAGCTTCTTAGTAGGGTTTGGGAGATTCCTCACCAGGGTATCAGTATTTTCTCTATGGAGGACAGAGAGGTTGCATTCTGATGTATTCTCGAGCATGAGGATGTTCGCGATGTGACAGTAGTCACCACGAATCAACTGTCAGTGGAGATGCACCTCTTGTATCATATCATGGCTCGGATACTGTTTCCGAAGACAGGGCGCTTTGACTTCATCACAGAGAGGGAGCTGATCTCATGGTTTGTTTGACTCAGAGGACCCAGGTCGATATTCCTTCTATGATGCTTGTACAGATGAGAGATGTAGCGAGCCAGCGATGTCATTGTCTGCCATATGGTATGGGGCTGACCCGACTCTTCAGAGCTTGTGGAGTATCCTTGGAGGGGGAGATCCCCAAGGAGATCTTGCACACAGATATATATGATAAGAGGTCATTCCATTGCATTGACTACAGATTAGTTGCAGGTAGATGGGTTAGGAGAGAGTCTGGCCAGGAGCCAGATGAGGAGGACGAGATATGTGAGGCAGAGGCAGGGCCATCAAGGCCGGTCAGTCCTCCTGCTCAGGCAGCTTATGCATCTGAGACAGAGCCTGCGACACCTTCTGCCACTCCTTATGCTGCTCCTTCAGCATCTACTGGTTTACATTTTGAGGAGTATTTTCGTCAGCAGTTTGCAGAGGTTAGAGGTGAGCACATTAGTCTTGGAGCTCGGACGACTCGTCTACGGATTAAGACAGAGAGCCTTAGAGCTCACACATCTTCAGAGCATGCTGAGATGCGTCAGACTGTGGAGGCAATATTTGCTCGCATTGAGGGTTTGATTAGATCCCTGCTTCCTCCTGTTGCTCCTGCTAATCCACCTGCTGGTGATGATGATGACGATGACCACCATGATGACCCTGATGATACTATGGAGGGTGGTGATCGTACTGATGGGATTGAGGATAGAGCTACAGATGTTCTTGATGATGGCAGTGATAGTGACGATGGTGCTGATGGTTACGAGGTAGTCAGCCGAGAGCTGCAGTCTCCCGATGTTCCTCCCACTGATGCGACTGGCACTCCTGTCACCACGGATCCTGTCTTTGTTACCCCTACTGAGACTCTACCCCCTCCCTCTACTAGAGCATCTAGAGTTGCACCTCGTTTTGGATCCTCCACTAGGACTCAGAGTCATGGTATCTTGAAGACTCCTAGTGGTCTAGCCCATAGGACTAGGGTTACAGGTCCTATTTCCTTTGAGATTCCATCTGATGAGAATTAGCCTCACAGATGTTTATTCTATTATATGCTCTTTATGTTTCATGCTACTTTTGCTGTATGACTCTTGATATACTCTGTTTGTTTCAGTTTTGCTGATGAGTCAGCTAGTTTTGTATTGAAAACTTTACTTAACAGATATAAATATATTTCAGTTTGATGTTTATAAATTGTGATTCACTATGATTGCTTGATTGGTTACATTTACTTTCTTTGGCTCTGATACTTTCTTTGGCTCTTTTTGGCACTGATATCTGTCAACTCTGATACTCTACCACTTTTTGTCTCCATGCTTGTTTTGAGGGGGAGGTTATTCCCCTTTCTAATGATTGACAAAAAGGAGTATGGTATAAATTGTTTGTGTTTATAAATTTTCCAATTTGATATGGTATCCAGAATAGCATATTGTTTGTTCATATTGTTTGTTCTAATTAGAATTATCTAATTGAGGGGGAGATTGATTCTTCCTAACTTTGAAAATTATGGCTCATATGAACTTACAATCATATTCATGAAATATCATATTTAAAATTTAAATTAATGCTGATTTACTCAAGGTTTTGTCATCATCAAAAAGGAAAAGATTGTTGGATCCATCCAGTGATTTTGATGAATAACAAAACATTGAGTACATATTGTATACTAATATATTTCTAGCTATGAATTTTCAGGAAGCAAACACCTCAAATTCTCAAAAGTTTATGTATCATGGCACGCCGTGGCATAAAGCATTTTTTATAATTTTGGACATCCTTTTCATGGAAAAAGGGATTTTACATGTTCAATTATTATTTATCTATATTCTATTTAAGTTTCAAAATTAATATTTGTGTTTTTGGCTTAATTTGCACTTGAATATGAATTTTTCAATGTCAAGTATCGACACCTGAGAAGTCAAGTGTCGACACTTCAGCATTTGGCATACAGAAAAACCCCTTGGCACACCAAGTCCCGACACCCAGAACTCAAGTGTCGACACCTGTATTTCAAGTGTCGATACTTAGGTTTCCAAGTATCGACTCAAGGCCTGATATTTTTGAAAATACAGAACTTTGCCAATGAAGGATTTTTGTGTCAAGTGTCGACACCTGTGCATCAAGTGTCGACACTTGAATGTTCAAGTGTCGACACCTAGAAATCAAGTGTCGACACCTGACAGCCAAGTGTCGACACCTGACAAGCCAAGTGTCGATACTTGAAGTCTGACAGTCCTTACGGATCTATTTTTCTGACTTGCAGAACTCACTTTTCAAGCTCCAAATGGCTAGATTCGAGGCTCCAACAGTCACAAACCATTTTTTGAATGTTTTTAGTTGTATTTAACCTCCACCAACTTCATTCTAAAGCAAGAGAAGTGCATTGAAGTCCATTGAAAGTCAAAAAGCTAAGATTCTCTCAAGAACTTCACATCAAGAGCCACTTAAAGTTTGATTCCCTGAAAAAGCTTACAAGCCCATCCTTACATCATTCCAAAAGAGGAGTTTGAAGGATATTCCAAGGATGAGACAAGACAAAGCATCATCTTGAGCTTCAAAGCTTCCATTCTACTCTTGAAGAGAGTTTGTCTTATTTTTGAAATTGTATATCTGATTTTGTCTTGTGATTTGACCTTGCTTTCAAGGGTGTCTTGAAAGAAAGTTGTTGTGGTTTGTTGGTAAGCAAAGGGATAAAACCAACTAGGGTTAACTTGTAAACCCGAAGATAAAACAAGTGTAAAGGTTTGTTGGTGAGCCTAGATGACAAAACCAACATAGGTTTTGACTTGTGAGCCTTTTGAAAAATAAGTCGGCTGTAATCTTGAGTGGACTATAGTGGAATTCCCAAGAATGGCTTGGGAAGTGGATGTAGGTGCACCGAACCACTATAAACATTATGTTTGCGTGAGATTGCCTTCTTTCCCTCTTACTCTTTGTTTATTGCATTAGATTTACTTCTTTCCGCTGCATTCAATCTTGTGCATTGAATTTATTACTCACAAACACCACTAGACCTTCATATTACTGTTTTAAATTTTAAAAGATCCAGTTCATCCCCCCTCTTGGGCTCCATTTCTGGGCAACACGGACCTTGTCCCGCGTGACTCTAGGAACAAGGCAATCCTGGGAGAAGGAAACCTCTGAGGGAAGGGGGATGAAGGGGAAGAGGCCTTAGGTCCGTGGACATAACCGATGGCTATAACAAAAAAGAGGGACCTCCGATGAAGGGTAAGCAAGGGAAAGGGCCGGACGAGTGCTATGTGACTCCCCCAATCACCCGTATTTCTAACCCTCATGTCTTTTAAACCCTCTAGACGTGAAGGCCTCCTGGGCCCCACTAAGGAGGATTTGTTCTCCTAGATCGCTCTACTGACTTGATCATCGAAGTGTCCCTGTAGGAATCCTGGCTTGGGTCTCCTCTTTTTTATAGGACCAACCAACTGGGAGTAGGGATGATGCGGCAGAAGCCTAGCCTCCTGCGAGAGTTTGACTTCGACCGAACTCTTTCTATGCTCTAGGCTACGACGATCTAGGCGGCAACACACATTATTTACTTATCTCCAAGGGTCCCCTCTTACCAGTATTTATAAACATTTGCGATAACTAGATTCTGTTGGGAGAATATCTTTCTGTTAGCTTTAATAACATTTTATTAGAGCTAACTTATTTTTGTTATGGCGAACAACTGGTGCAACCATATTTCATTGTGATAATTGTTTCCTTGTTTGTTCGCTTGATTGAACATTTCTGATTTATTGGCCAGTAGGCTGGGTCATCGACTTATTTAAAAATTATTTCACTTTGTTCAGTCATTTGGTTGTTTAGTTTCTCAAAGGAGGATTGATCAGACTTTTAGTATCTTTAGCCTTGCTTTTAGTTTCTCAGAGGTTGATCAGACTTGGGATCATTGGCTTTGTCTTGACTTTCTCAAAAAAGAGTTGATCGGACTTAAGATTGTTGGCTTTGTCTTGAGTTTCTCATCCATTCTATTTTGACATTCTTCATCAACCATTAATTTGCTAACATAAGATTGTTGGCTTTGTCTTGAATTTCTCACCCACTCCATTTTGACATTCTTCATCAACCATTGATTTGTTAGTATGGTCAGTTGACATAATATATATATATATATATATATATATATATATATATATATGCATATAAATATATTATTAATTTAATTTATCCTCTATTTATATTATAAAAAATCATGTATATCCATACTTTTTAATCATGTAAAATGTATACATGGATAAAAAATTAAATTATATATATATATATCCAAATTTATCAAATATAAAAAATATAATTAATTTTTAATTTATATTTTAATAATTAAACATGAATATATTAAATTTATTAATGGATAAACATGAATGATTTAAATTTATTAAAAAAAAGATATGGTAGAAAATGACCGGTATGGAGAAAAGAGTGGCAAAACAAAAATTCTAAATTTGATCACCCACTTACCCTAGTTCTACGAGGAAACCCTAGCTCTCTCTCCTCCTCATTCTCTCTTCCCTCTTGTTTACACCAAACACCAGCCATCGTCATCGTGTCGTCGCTTAGGCCTACCTTCGCCGCCTCATCCACTACCTCGTAGTTGGTGACGACCACTGTGAAGCCCAGTTATGTTGGGCCATCCTGAGCTGAAGTCGGTGAAGCCTGCCGACTTCAGTTCAAAATCAAGAAAAAAAACTTGAGTCAGAATAGAGGAGGTTGGTCCTCCCTTTCCGGCCAGATTTTTGCCAGAGTTCTCGAGGGAGAAGTCATGATGGACAAGGAATGTGGTTGGTGATAAGTTGGGAGGGATTGGAACTCCGGTCTGGCAAAATTTGTTTCCCAAATGTCAAGGAAAACTGTCGGCGTGAGTTCTTTAAACCCTCCTCATTGCCACTGATTTGAGCTCATCGAGCTCCATCCACGCTGTCATCCTCCTCTCCAGCAAGCGACGGAGAGTCCTTCAAACGTCGGTGAGTTCGTTTACCTTATTTAATTTTTTTAGGAAGGATTAAATCTGGTTTATGTTCGATTTCAGGTTGTTTGGACCGTGGATCATCGGTGGCTGTACCGCCGCCGTCCACCTCTAGTCTGTCGAGTCCTTCCCGACAACCGTCTCCATGGTCGCCACCGACAACCAAGGAACGGTCGGTTCGGTTGGGCCAAGGAGTAGAAGGGGAGTCGAGAAGAAAAGAAAGAAGAAGGGAAGAAGGAAGAAAAAGAGAGAGAAAAAGGAAAAGAAAAAGAAGAAAAGAAAAGAAATAATAATAAAGGAAGATGATCGAAAAAAATAATAAATAAATAAATAAATGAGAGAGAAAGAATATAGAGGAGAGAGAGTAGAGAGAAAGAGGAGAGAGAAGGAAGAGAGAGAAAGAGAGGAGAGAGAAAATAAAGAGATGAAGGGTTAAATTTTGAATCAGAATTAAAATTGGATTGACGAGAATGTTCCATGATAATTTAGTTTTCTTTTTAGTTTTATTAAATAGAAATTTAATTGTATGATTAAAATTATCGATCAGGATTGTCGTTGTTCTTGAAAGACCAAGTTTGGTGGTGAACTGTACTTAGTTGGTGGATACTCTTCGGTAAGTTATCTCTCTCTAGTATATTTTGCCATGCATGATGTGAGCTTGAGTATTATTATGTTGTTGTATTTTTGTGTATGTTTTATGCTATACATCGATGACCAGATATAATATGAGTTTAAATGCGTGTTTAAAATGCTCTGTGATATGTATATGGGTAGAGTTGATTTGTGACACTCTCTAGTCCGACTATGATTACACAAGTTAGGATCTAGTTTCCTTTTGGACCTCCAGTGGGCTATCACTGATGCATGACCGATGATCGGTATGTGTACACAGGAGCTAGTTTTTCTTGTAGGCCTACCCAGCAGGACGATCGCTGGTACATGCAGAAGATGCATGTTTCTCGTATAATTCCAGAGCTAGTTTTTCTTTTGGGCCTCCAGTGGGGCTATCACTGGTACATGACCGATGAGTGGTATGTGTACACAGGATTTAGTCTCTTTCGGGGCTAGCCACGGGCCGATCATGGCCATAGTTAGAGGGACTAGGTGAGTGAGTGTGGATGGCCATCCTAAAGAGTGTGTTGTCAAAAAGGTAGCAAGAGAAGTTAATAATGAAAATTTAACTGAATTGGCATAATTTTATTATTATGTTTAGTTTATTATTTTATACTGATTTTGCTCTTGATACATGGTAGATTTGTACTCGAGATGTATGATAACTTATTGAGTTTAGGAAACTCACTTTATTTCCTTACATTTTTTTCAAGACCAGAGGAACATGTGGGCTTGGGAACAGTCTATGAGGAACTTAGGACATAGCGGATAATATTGCTAAGATAGTAGCCTGGTTGATAGAGGCCTTATGTGTCCAAGAGAAGAATAAATCTAAGGGCATACGGCCATTTGTTGTGCATCCGGATCGGATTTAGGATCGGGGTGCGACAGATTTAGTGATATCAGAACCAGGTTTAAGATCAAGATTACCTAGTTAGTGAAAGTGGGATAGAATTAGGGTTTTGATTAAATATTCTAGAATAATTATCGATACTGAGAATTTATTTAATTCCCTTTGATAGGTGTATGTTATAGTTCCAAGGATTTTGTTAAGTATAGAAGGCTTGCACAAATAACATGATTAAATTCTCCTAGTTTAAATTTTGGAGGAATATCATCGAGGCTAGATAATAGATATATAGAGGTATATTTTGAGTTATATTATGGATTTGATTTTGATATGATTGCAAATTATGATACAAGCAATTAGAAATTAATATGATGGCTATTAAGGCATGATTGAATGATATCGAAGGTTCGGTTACGATCACTTGAGACCGACGTGGATATGATTGAGTGATATTAAAATTTAGCTTGTGATCATTGTGGATTGTGATTTAAGTGATATTTGAATATAGTATTATGAGCAGTTAGGATATGATAAAAGTTGCAAGATCGAATTCGAAGTTTGAATTTCTAATCCCTAGTATGATTAGTGCAAAAGAGAAACATGATTTTTTCATGAGATTGATCTTGGATGAGTGTAAAAGGATGAAAATAAATTATACTATTTGATTATGATAAGTAAGCATATTATGGATATTGAAGAGCTGGATAAGATATATTTTTATTTCTAATAAATGGATTTGACCGAGCTTCAGAAGTATTGACCTGGATGTATAGTGTGTTATATTATACTGAATATGTATATCCAGTTCTTAATTGAATGATGTTGGAATTCTAAACTTGATATGGATGAAGATTATGATAGCATATGAATTTATAGTATTATTTAATTATAAATTTTGGGATTGTTGCAAAAAAAAATATTTAGGATGAAGGTTATGAAAAAGTTTAATGATATTAAGAAGAGAGTTTTTCGATGAATCTGTATGGGGATTATTATTGAAAATATGTAATGAAAATGTGTTTGGGACAATGTTTAGATCTGCAAATTAGCGGGTTAAATGATGTTATATGGACATAGCATGCATATCTTTGGTAGAATTATTGATGTCTTGAATGGATGGTATAATTTTATGCAAAGGCTTTGAATATAAAAAATGGATCGAAGTTTAAATTTGATGTGATATACTCGAGGCCTAGTAAGGACAAGAAAATTTAATAGTTTTGATCTCATTTTATTTGAAAATTAGATTTGGTTTAGATTTTAATGGAAATTGATATTCTTGTCAGAAATTGGATGATTTGATCAGAGTGCGCAGTGGAAGTGTGGTGGATTAAAGATATTAGAATTAATTTAAAGTATATTATGATGGATGAATGGAGGCTTTTATTGGATTACCGAATTTTGGACAAATGAAATCATGAGAGTTTTGGATTGCGCATCTTTGAGTTTTGGAAGACTAAGATTTTTAAATTTCGAGGCCAAAATATTTTTTGTAAAAGGGGAGAATGTGAAGCTCAGTTATGTTGGGCCGTCCTGGGCTAAAGTCGGCGAAGCCTGCCAACTTTAATTCAAAACCGAGAAAAAGTTTTTTTGAGTCGGAACAGAAGAGGTTGGTCCTCCCTTATCCGGCCAGGATTTTCGTCGGAGTTCTCGAGGGAGGAGTTGTGATGGACGAGGAATGTGGTTGGCGATAAGTTGGGAGGGATTGGAACTCTGGTCTGGCAAAATTTGTTTCCCAAATGTCAAGGGAAACCGTTGGCATGAGTTCTTTAAACCCCCCTCACTGCCATCGATTTGAGCCCATCGAGCTCCATCCACACTGTCATCCTCCTCTCCGGCGAGCGATGGAGAGTCCTTCAAATACCGGTGAGTTTATTTACCTTATTTAATTTTTTTAAGAAGGATTAAATCTGGTTTATGTTCAGTTTCGGGTTGTTTGG
This sequence comes from Areca catechu, assembly GCA_021397845.1. Taxonomy (NCBI): domain Eukaryota; kingdom Viridiplantae; phylum Streptophyta; class Magnoliopsida; order Arecales; family Arecaceae; genus Areca; species Areca catechu. Next base: position 51,420,795 of record CM038047.1, on the reverse strand, counting down.
ACCGTGGATCACCGGTGGCTGCACCGCTGCCATCCACCTCTAGTCCGTCGAGTCCTTCCTGGAAACCGTCTCCCATGGTCGCCGCTAGCAACCAAGGAACAGTCAGTTCGGTTGGGCCAAGGAGTAGCAGGGGAGTCGGGAAGAAAATAAAGAAGGGAAGAAGAAAAAAAAGAGAAAGAAGAAAAGGAAAAGAAAAAGAAGAAAAAAAAATAATAATAAAGGAAGAGGATCAGAAAAAAAAAATAAAAAATAAAAATATGAGAGAGAAAGAATACAAAGGAGAGAGAGGAGAGAGAAAGGAAGAGAGAGAGAGAGAGAAGGAAGAGAGAGAAGGAAGAGAGAAAGAGAGGAGAGAGAAAAGAAAGGGAGGAATGGTTAAATTGTAGACCAGAATTAGAATTGGATTGACGAGAATGTCCCATGATAATTTAGTTTTTTTTAGTTTTATTAAATAGAAATTTAATTGTATGATTAAAATTGTTGGTCAGGACGTCGTTGTCTTTAAAAGACCAAGTTTAGTGTTGAACCGTACTTAATTGGTGGATGCTCTTCGGTAAGTTATCTCTCTCTATTATATTTTGCCATGCATGATGTGAGCTTGAGTATTATTATGTTGTATTTTTATTATGTATATTCTATGCTATACATCGATGACCTGATATAATATGAGTTTAAATGCGTGTTTAAAATGCTCTGTGACATGTATATGGGTTGAGTTGATTTATGACACTCTCTAGTCCGACTATGATTACACGAGTTAGGATTTAGTCTCCTTTTGGGCCTCTAATGGGACTATCACTAGCGCATGACCGATGATCGATATGCGTACACAGGAGCTAGTTTTCCTTGTGGGCCTAGCGAGCGGGGCGATCGCTGGTACATGCAAAGGATTCATGTTTATCGTATAATTTTAGAGCTAGTTTTCCTTTTGGGCCTCCAGTAGGACTATCACTGGCGCATGACCGATGAGCGGTATGTGTACACAGGATCTAGTCTCTTTCGGGACTAGCCACGGGCCGATCATGGCCATAGTCAGAGAAACTAGGTAAGTGAGTGTGGATAGCCATCCTAAAGAGTGTGTTGTCAGAAAGATATTAAGGGAAGTTAATAATGGGAATTTAATTGAATTTGCTTAATTTTATTATTATATTTAGTTTATTATTTTGTACTGATTTTGTTCTTGATACATGGTAGATTTGTACTCGAGATGTATGATAACTTACTGAGTTTAGGAAACTCACTTTATTTTTTATATTTTTTTCAGAATTAGAGAAACATGTAGACTTGAGAATCGATCTACGAAAAACTTAGGATATAGTGGATAATATTACTAAGATGGTAGCTTGGTTGACAGAGATCTTGTATGTCCGAGGAAAGAATAAACCTAAGGGCATACCATCGGATTTGGGGTCGGGGCGTGACAACCACCCCTCTCCTTCCCCCTCCTCGTCCGGGCCCTCCCTTGCACCTAAATCCTTTATCGATGCCCTTCCCACCATCCAGATCTCTGACCCCTCCCTCATCTACACTGTCTGCAAGGACGAGTTCTCCTTCCACTCTGATGCTTGCCAACTCCCCTGTTCCCACCTCTACCACTCTGACTATATCATCTCCTGTCTCTCCCTCCACAACTCTTGCCCTGTCTGTGGCTTCCACCTCCCCGATGATGAATAATCCACTACCGCCGATCATCGCCGGCTGCACATGTCTGTCCAGCTCAGGAGTTTCTTTGATGATGACGATGAGGATGATGGCGGCGGGACCCTGACCTTTCGAAACACACTTCAACATATTAGGAGGAGGCACCACCTGGTGATGCCGGAGTGGCCCTTGGTGTCCATGATGGTGGAGGCATCCTCCACCCAGATGGCGTAGGCTAAGACAAGGTCAGTTGGCCCGGCCACCAGCTGGGAGACGGTGTCCTTGAAGTGGCCCATAGGACGGGGAGGGGGGCCAATAGGTGGAAGGTTGGATGATGAAGGGGTTGCTGTGCTGTTAGATATCAGGGAGGATTTGTTCGATTGACGAGCAATTCAGTTGGATTCTATTGCTGCAACTTCTCATGGACCGGGCTTGGTCGGCTGTGACTAGAGTGCTCATCTCCCGGTCCCCAAGGATAGGTGGTGTTCCGGCGAGGGACACTCTGATGCTTAAGTTAGTTGGAGCTTGAGGGCAACAGAATTGAGGAATCAAAGAGATAAGCTTAAGGAACAGGATGAGAATACTCAGCCCGCATTCGTAGTCCCCCGTTATCTTATATAGGCATGGAATATTGCCAAATTCTGTTAGGGGATAGGTTGGGAATGTTCGATTTGCTCCTAAGAGAATCAGGATAGTGGCTAGGTGGCATCAGGACGTGGCCACATCATGGGATCTATTGTAACAGAATTCTGGTACCAGCTGGAAGAGGCTTCTGGAGCCTTCAGATGAGGTCTTGTTGAAGGTGGGTATGTCGGACCTTGGTGAAGTAGGTCGGACGGACCTCTGCTACAGCGGGTTGTTCGAACCTCTGCTGGAGTGGATCGTTCGGACCCTTGCTGAAGGTAGGTCGATCGGACCTCTGATGAAGTGGGTCGTTCGGACCCTTATTGAAGGTGGGTTGATTGGATCTCTGGTGAAGTGGGTCGTTCGAACCCTTGCTGAAGGAGGGTCGGTCGGATCTCTGCTGGGGTGGGTCGTTTGGATCCTTGCTGAAGGTGGGTCAGTCGAACCTTTGCTGAAGGTGGGTCGGTCGGACCTTTGGTGAAGTGGGTCGGACGGATCTCTACTATAGTGGGTCGCTCAGACCTCTGGTCTATCCCGGTCAAAGGACTGTCGACTCTGGTCCAGTCCAGGGAAAGGCTGATTTGGTACAACAGTTGCCCCCCTTGCTCTTGGCCTTCGAAGGGACCTACAACTTTGAAGGATGAGAGCATTATTTGGCTTTTAATGCATCTATCCTTGGGATGATTGCAAAACTGATCAGGTGTACTGTGATCGATCGTTTCCCATTCCAAAATTCTATACCCAAGACAGGTGTCGGCATTGCATTGGAGGTGGTGGGGGGAGCAATTAATGCTGATGAGGCACAATGATGGGCTACCAGCCTGATGCCCCCGCCCGTCGGGTCTTTGATGCGACTCGGGCGACGTGGCAAGATCCAGACGGTTGGTGCTGCATCTGAAATGGTTCATCCATCGCTGGTTTGGCAGTCACGTGGATCGCGGTTGGACGTGGTTCATCGCGTCCCATCGACTTCTCCGTTGGATTAGAAAGTCGTGTCGTCTGACGGTTGATCGCGGTGCTCGAGGGATGCTGGGAAGCGACCCCTCAGTGGCTATAAAAGGAGGGGGTGAAGGCTCGGAGGGAGTCTTCTGCTGCATCTGCATTTGAAGAGAAAGAGCTTCCCTCCTGTTGCTGTTCACGCCCTACCTCTTCAACATTGGTGGAGATCCTTGGAGCGGCATTACTTGGTCAGGGTAGGGGTGCCATCATAGCAATAGAGGGGGCCCCTATAGAAGGTCTCGGGCGTGGCTTCTTAGCGAGGACTTTCTTTTGATGGCCATCCTCGAAAGCCGGCTCTTCCTAGCAGCTTCCTGAATTTGTCGGCTGAAACTTTCTCATGCCTATGAGATGATCAAGCTATAGTTAGTTTGAAAGCACAAGTAAAAAAAAATAATAAAAAAGCTTATCGAGAGAGTTGACCGGACTTAACTTGGTATTGTATAAATTTTGTTATGTAAGAAGCTCTTTTTGGGGAGAAACTTCTATGCCACAATGTTTGAAGAAGTCCTCTTCATTAGCTTCAAGTATTTGGTCATTTTTATTCGATGAAATGCTCGGCTCTCTCAACTCCGATGAGTCCCTCATGGTTGGTTAGACGAATCAAACAAAAACTGATTTTTTTAGTGATGTATGGTGGAAGGGAGACCACCAATAATAGCTCTACCATGGCAGGGGCTGATGAACCACTAGCCCCTCAAGATGGAAAGCTTTTTCAGCATGAAAAAGGTAATGAATAATGATATTCAGGGCTGGATTTGAAAAAAGTGACAAAGAAGAACAAAAGAAACAAAAATGTAGAAAGAATTCAGAGCTAGTTGGATAGGAACAACTCGATACAGGTCAAGGGCATTCTAAATAAAATCATAAAAGGAAATTGGAGGCCAACATGAAAATCTTTGTCATACATGGCCAAGCGATTGAGTGGGTTGAAAGTTACTCGAACTTCCAGTCCCGGTGCATGAAGGTGAAAAGTATTTAAAACCCGATACTTGTCACAAAGCCTAATGATGCCTTCCTTGGTCATCGTGGATACCTTGTACATCGACCTCGATGGAAGAATATTTAGACTGCAGGAACACTTCATCCAACTACTTCCTTGGTGAGTAAAGACTCTCGCCTCCACTGGACCCTCAAAACTCCTCCCATCCGATGAAGGATTCTGGGACCCTTGTGCACCCGAGAAGTTGCTTATCGAATGACTTCATCATTGGAAGACATTTTCCAAGAACACAAGATAAAGATCAAAGAAAAGAAAAAAATCAAAGAAAATTTAGAAGAAAACCCATTCACCCAAAAACTGGGTAAAGGCAGTAGATTCAAGCAACAGGAGAAAGGAAAGAAGGAATGTCTAGGAAAATCTTACGAACCTACCAAACCCTACAAGTTTCGAAAGAGAAGAGCACAAAGAAGAGAATTGGAAGGCTAACATGGGAACACCTTGGAAAGTGAGAGCACAAGCAACATGTTCTTCTCTATCTTCTCCTTTCTTCTCTATGAGCAAGGATCCTTGCAACTGTACAGGGAGCCCTATTTGTATAATCTTGGATGGTTGATATTAAAGCCTCGATTCTTCTAGATCCTGATATGCGGCCCACTCCCAACACTGCACCATTTTGGGATTCCTCTTGGTTGATTAACTCTCAATCTCGATTTTTGTATAAATCATTAAAAGCTACAGTTGTTAGGCCACGTAGCATTCCCTTGTTAGTCGAAGAAGATCGAACGAATTATCAGCCATGCTAGTAGTTATTACATCATACCTTCGAGCATTATGTCAAGAATTTCTCTCCTATAATTGAGGCGACAAAATGGCTGACGGTGGTTTCTAAGCAACCAATCAATACTTGAAGGATAAAAAATATTTATCCATTTCTTGAGACTAACAGAGTAATTACTTCCTTCATCTAGAGATGAAAAATCTGGTAAAGTACTTAATAATATTCTGGACTTGGGAGTGGAAGCATCTATTGTGGTGACTATTTATTGGCCTCGAAATGCTTACTGGACCACCAACTAAGGCAGAGTCATCTATCGGACAATCAAGGAGTGAGACTAACTACTTTATTGATTGAGAAGGAGACGATCAAGTCAGCCGTTAAACGACTATCTTCGATACCTTGCATCGAAAGATTATACTCAGTTAGGCTCGAGTAACATTCCTTCGAGTACATCTACCAAGTATTTATTTGGGACTAACTCTCAAACTTAGTCAGACATGCTAGAGTGCAATGTCAAGACCCCTTCACTCTCAGCAAGGTTCTTTCTCAGCAGAATTCTCTCTTGGCAATAGACAAACTCAGTCACTTTGATACTCGGGATCCATGATACCCAAATAAATAATAACGGCTAGTCCCAGCTGTCCCAGCAATGATCGTGGCAAGCAAGATCATGGCAGACAAGTTCGTGAGGAGTAAGATCCTAACATAATCGGCTACTAACAAAAAGGATTATAGGGTACAAGATCTTAACATCCTACCAGAATCTGTTATACCTTTCAGAGGAGGCCACATTCCTGATAGCATTCCGTTCTCCACGTAATTAATTCTATAAATTGGTAAGAGGGGATCCTGGTGAAGGTAACTCATTTCTACTACTCTTAAGCTCATTGAGTTATCTCTCTTAGCTCTCAGCTCTGACCGTTGTAGTCTATTTCATCCTCCTTACTAACTCGAGCATCGAAGGGTCACTTACCGATTATCACTGATTAAGAAACTGTTCTTATAGGTTCATGTTGTGGAGTGCTTAGAAGCAGCTCTTCATCATCGCCGGAGAAGACTAAAAAATACTCAGGAACCCTCGTAGTAGCCCAGCTAAGAGTGATTTGACGACAGCATGCACATATATCTCGGGCCTCATGCAATGCATATCAAAAGGAGGTATTTTTAGTGAATAATTATTAATTTTTTTTCTATCACTTGTGCGTCTAAGTTAATCCACTCTTTTTTTTTTTTTTTTAACTCTTCCTTGCTTGGCCCACTTTTCTCTCTTTTTATTTTTTTATTATTATTTTTAAACTACGGTTGATGCACTTTTATTTCTGGTTGGACAAAGGCGGAGTTTAGCGAGGTTGGAGAAAGATTGGAAATATGAGAATAGGAACTTCGGCCATTCACGCACCCGATGCATCCATTATTGAAAGAAGTTCAGGACCTGATCATGGCCACATATATAAGAGTTTCATCCAATTGCCACCGCGACTAGCATGAGGCAGGAAGCCTTTGTTCACCGGCCGCCTGCGTCGTCGCTTCCAGCATGTTGGCCACCGAGCTCTGGGCCTTCTCATTCGTCATCCTGGTGCCGTTCATTTGGGTCTTGGCTTTGCTCATCTCCACCAAGTCCTCGCTGCCGGTGTCTGCTCCCTTGTGGTTCCTGTAGATGGCGTACAGGATGAGCTGCATCGCTCCGAGGACGCTCCCACACCCATTAGGTACCTGCACCATTAATAATTACACTGAAAAATTAATTTATTAAGCATGACTCAAGGCTTGGTTCAAGTGTAGGCAGATAATTAATTACTACGTCAAACACAAGCAGAAGCACCTCCTAATAAGATTCCAACGTAGAACTAAACATTCCTTCAGATGGAGAAGGAAAGATGTGTAAGTGTTGTTGGACCATATATTATTTGTTTTGTGCTAGTATTCACGGTATATGCTTGTGTAATGCATGCAACAAAACTGCATAGATCCTAGGAAACTCAACCACTTGACTTACTCCTTGGCCAGCATAGCCTTAAAGCTTTGGTCGTTTTTTAGTATGATGTTGTGGTACCATGTGCATGCATGTCGGTGACTACTACATATATTTCTATTTGGAATGAGCGAAAAATATATAGATCATGTCGTAGAGTACTCTGCAGTGCAAACAGTAGTGCACCACAGAGGATCCTGGGTCCATGTTGTGTATTGGCTAGTGGCTGTACCTTCCTACGAAATGGATCGAGGATAACAAATGCTTCCCCGAAGGTTTATAATAGCTAGGGATACTCTATGCATTATCTCTATTTTTTTGTGAAATAATTTTGCATCATTTCTTTGAAGTGATTGAGGGAACCAAAACTATTATTTTCAAGACAAGAAGGAAAAAAAAAATAACAATGCTATAAACATGTAAAATTAGGACATCACAAGGTTAAGAAACAGATTACCCAAAGAAAAGGATCGTGGCCAAGTAACCCAAAGATGAACCAAGATGTTCCACACAAGAACACAAACAACGAAAGGAAAAAAGGCATGTACTCCACGCTTTTAGTTCGGATCACCAATCTCTGCATCAAACATTAGAGCCTATTAACAAATAGATTTATTTTGTCCTTTGAAAAAACTAAACACATTCTTTTCGGGAATTGAAGAAAACTTTTAACTTAAGCTACGAGCAAATTTCATGAGCTAGCTAGCTAGCATATGTCATCAGATGCTTTTTTCTGAGAACCATTTAACACCAGAAGCAACTTGAATATCAACACCTGGTCAATTCAAATTGCCAGAAGCCTAGCAGAAGAGAAGGCTTCACCATGGTTTACTTAAGTGGAATAATTATTGAAGTGCAAAAAATAGTGCTGGACAACTTCCAGCTAGATGTCCTCTCATTTTGAGCTGGGTGGTGTCCTTGTTGGCTCACCTCTGGATGTACTGTTCTGGATTTTTGTTTCTGAGATTGTCAGTTTTTTTTTTTTTTTTACAATTCTTCAACTTTCTTTTTCACCTTTTCACTTTTTCACTGAAGTGGTACGTGGTAGGGTAAAATGAAAGAAAGGGTAGGTGGGAACCATCTGCTCATGATATATGTTTACAAAATGATTAATTTCTTCTCTCCTTTTTTTCGTAAAGCAAAGGCATTTTTCAAGTTAAATCATAACCCCAAAGTCCGGATGGTCAATAGAGTTTCACCCATAGTCTCATATAGTAAAAAATAAAAAGAAAAAAAGGAAAAAAAAAAAAGGTACGTAGAGGTTATTTACCATGACGGAGAGTGGCGAGGCATACATGCAGATGGAGAAAACGCCAGCGGCAAAGCCGCAGAAGAGTTTGCGGGTCTCGCCATGAAGGATGAGGAGGGAGGAGAGGGCGACGGCGGCAAAAGCAGCGACCACGAGGGCGAAGAGGCCCAGCATCTTGGTTCTCACCTTCCGGGGAGCGTAGATGATGAAGACCACCACATACACCGCCTCGATCACCGCCCCCGTGCCGTTGATCGTCGTCACCAGCATGTTGTTGGGTGACACAAACGGCAGACCATACCTTTACAATTGGGAAAAGGTTGAAATGAAGTTAGAGAAGAGGAATTAATTAAGTAGCAATCTACCCCTTGTCTGCATGAAAGCTGTGCAACAACTGCAAACAGACCAGCTTTTAGGTTGTTTGGCATCGGTAGTTGATTTTATTTAGGGTGTTTGAGTTTGTCCAACAAGCTATTTGAACAAGTAGATTTTCCGGTTGAGATGTGCAAGTCGCATCATAGAATGCTGTGAAGTTCTTGATGATTGTGCCATCAAACAAGATAATCTACGAGCATGCACCACTGCATCTATGGGTATGTTATTTGATACTACGATACTCTGCGGTGTAGTTCCTACACCACCAAGGATCCTGATTGTTATATCTTTTACATGAAAGGACTTAATTACCTTTCTTTGCACGAATCTTCCATTAGATATATATATATATAGTTCTCAAAATGATCGGCGGATGATCCAACCGTCGATTTGAAGCAAAGTGAATCTTTCATTCGCTCGGTAGATACATCAATCCTAACCTGGGATTAAGTTTTTTTTTTTTTTTTCATGAACTGACTATTGTTTAGGCTCAATTCCTCTTTCGGCCAGCAAAAGAAAGTGATTTGATTTTCAATTGAATAAGTTTGGTCGAGCCACTTAGGCAAACTTTAGCTATTTTCTCTAAAAAAAAAAAACACACACACACACACACACACACAAAAGTATACTCAGTTTTTTTTTTTGTTTTGTTTTTTTCTGGGGGGTGGGGCCTGGACATAACCGCCCCGCCGCGGCCCCATATTCAATAAATGGCACAGGTCGGAGAAACAAAGCTAGTTACAACGCAGTGCTGTTTCAGGTGAGTAGCTGAGAAGTTGGGCAATTTTTATCTCCCCCTCCAAATAGATATTATGATTTATGCGAGTTTAGCGTGACATGGTGGCATGTTATTAATGCAAGCTAGACCTCAGGTCATGGTAAATCTTAAAATAATAATAAAAAAATCTTGCCCTGTTCATTTGTGATAAGTACTTTGAATATTTTTCTTTCATGAAAAGGCTAAAGAAAACCACCGCATTAATGTATATTTTCCATGGCAGTTGACTGGAAATAACTGCAGCTTGCCCCCCATAAATGCCAAGCCCATCTGAAGCAAGCCTGCAGTGCGTACAAATCCGCACCTGCCATGCTTCTTATGCCATTAAGCGTGTAAAGGATTTGAACAACCAGCAAGCTGATGACGTTATTTTTTTTTTTTTTACAATTTATTTATGCATTATTTCCTTATTTGTTTCTTTTATCTTTTACTTAAAAAAAAAAAAAATTCTTTTGTTAGATATTTCCATAAATTTTATAATGAAAACAAGATGGAGGGCAAGCTTACCAAGCTGAGAGGAGGCAATTGAGCAGGGTCATGTTGTACGGTACTCCCGAGAAATCTTCTGTTAATTTATTTTTTATAATCCTCCAAAATGTGACACTGGAAGAAAATTGGTTAAAGAATGTTGAGATGGTGAGATTTTGGAACAACAATATGTCAATTCCCATCTAATCATATAATCCATACATCGTGTAAATCTATGTAGACAAGAGCCTTTTTATCAAAAGGATCGGTTATTAAGTCATCGAAAATTCCAAGAGACATGCATGCATGCTGGATTTGGACAACAACCAAAGATTTTTCTGCAATACTTCATAGGATTTATAACAAATAGATTTTTTTTTTTCTCTCCCGTCCACTGTTGACGGATGGCTCCTGATGTTTCCTATAATAACAGCTGGCTGCTGCAACCTGTGAAAAGTCCAAATACAAATGACAAGTACCATATTTGGAATAAAATTGGAGGTGGAGGGTCTCGATTCATACCCTCGAGACCCCTCCTCCTTCCCAACTCGTTCGTCGCCCTTAAAATTTGAATAAGAGGCACGGTGGAAAGGGGAGCAAGACAGGAGGAAGGGAAGGCCATGCATGGGAGGAAAACTGATGGTCAGGATTGAAAGCTTACAGCAAACAAACAGATATAAAATGTACCATAGACTTGCAAATAAAAACAGAAAGTATATATGCAAGAAAACAACACTCATCTTTGAAGAAAACTTCCAAAAAAGAAAAAAAAAAATCTTTGAAGAAAACCAAACAGAGACTAAGCGAAGGTTAGAAGATTGGATTATTGGAATGAATGTATAACAAAAAAAACCAAGCCCAACATACATCACCTTAGTCCCACAAAGAAAGTGCGAAAGATCACTTCAAAAAATGGGGAAAAGAGAACGAATACTTACATGGGAGACAGGAAGAGGAAAAGAGCAGTCGCATTCCCTGACCAAAATCACATAAACCACAAAGAGATCACACTAACACCAAAAGAAATGCAAGGCAGAAGGAGAAAGGAAAAAGAGAACACACCAATGATTCCAAACAAGAAATGCAGTACATCCATCTTGTACCCTCAATAACCAAAACTGAAACTCTTCGGTAAATTCCAAAGATAACCACCGAGACCTCCTTAAGATGCCAACCACGGCTGATTTCCTAGGGTGAGACTTAGCCACTGAACGGAATGCCCTTGTTATATTTTTGATGGTTTAACTTCTCTGGGGGAAATTGATGTCTATGGACACAAGGAACTTGCTATTGAATGCGTTCTTATCCATAACCACTGGTCGATTTATTGTAATTTTCTTGTTCAGTGCAATAAATTGCGTTTTGTTTTATTGCTTATTATTGCTTGCATTTTGTTTTATTGCTCATTGTTGCCATCTGGACTCTGGTGGTAACGGAAGGTGCTCCAGCCTTTTTCTGTAGGAACTGAAAACTCCTCCTAATTATTCCACCGCATAACCTGCAAAAAAAATCTTGAATTGGGATACCAAACGTTTTCACATGTTCTTGCTTACCAGATCACCATGGGCTCTTAGCTTTAATCATTGTAGCCTTTTATTTCTCATTACTAACTTGAGCATTACCGACTCTTGTCTTAGCGAGCAGATGATTTCTACGGAGGAGGCTTGGACAAGTATTACTTGCCTTCTATCTTCATCAGGATTTTAGCTCGGGACAAGAAGGGAAGTATATTTGTCATTCTTGCTGGCAAAGTCCTTTGGCTTGAAACCTTATTGGCTGGACGAGCTAGGCTTCTCTACATGGATTCTGCTCGGCTCTTTCTAGGCTTGCATCTTCCAAGGCTTCCTATCCAGCTCCCTTTGGATATGGTCCACCTAGTCCGCATAGATATACTTCTGTATATGGATTAGTAGCTCCGAGCAGGACTTCTGATGCTTCTTGTGCAAGGGATAGATGAAGCAAGAAGTGCAGAGCCCTCTTTTCATGGCCAGCATGGTCATGGACTTGTTCAAATTATAGACTTCTAATACAGCCGACTTGAATCAAGCAACGTAGTCTCTCAATGACTCTCCATCTTACTAACAAATGGAGAAGAAGCTATCTGTCTCGCATGGCACTTCTTGTAGGTATTGAAGTATACCACGAACTTCTTCTCTAGCTGTTTGAAGGAGTCCAAGCTTCTCAGCTCGAGTCGGGAGTATTAGGCTTAGGCCGCCTTGTACAAAGTAACTAAGAAGGAAATACAGAGAAGGACATCGATGGTATCCTGGACTTGCATGAGAGTTTTGTAGCTCTTGAGATGGTCCAGTAGATCGATAGTACCATCATACGGATCCAACTAGGGCATCCTGAACCGACTAGGTATTGATTCCTCCATGATTCGGCAGATGAAGGGAGGATGGGCATCGTAATCCACCTGCACGCGATTTTCATCCTGTAGGTTGGCAAGCTAATGGTCGAGGTCGTCTAGCTTGCGATCATACTTGTCGAGGCATTATTCGGCCAGATGCCGAATAGCCTCGTCAATGAACCCTCTTCAGAAAACTCGAAGGTTGAAATAGATGAGGATCAGGCATGCTCACACTTTAGCTCCTTCCTCGGCCATTGCTCCTAGTGTGGGGGACCAACATGGTGTAGTGCAGGAAATCATGATCGACAGATGATCTGGTGGTAACAGGATCTCCCTAGGGAGGTCTGATGGCTCACTCGATGAGATGAGGGAAACCGTCGGAGAGGAGGGGCATGGCGATGGAAGGACCTCTCTCGGGAGGATCGGTGATGAGCTTGGATGGTAGCAACAGGGACTGCAGGGATCTCTGGTTGCTACTATGTGGCCATGAACCACTGGTATTGCTGCAGCCCTTGGACTACCTGTTGGGAATTGTGTCCCAAAGTCAATCGTCTAGACCGTAGACGGTTGTGCTATTTTATTTTTGTATATGAGTTTTTAATAATAAATAAAAGTTATTTATTTTGGCTGTCCATCATTTTACATATTTCTATAATGAACTCTTATATGATGGAGTCCTTAGAACTACATTATTTGATATAGAGAGGATATATCAAGTAGTTCTTAAACTGGTTCATAACCAAATGATACATTGTTATAGGACGACGATGTATCAAGTATATGTTGTTGTATGTCACATTTGTTGGTTGTCCTCTTAACCAAGGAGTGTAGAGACACTGGTGTGACATACAAGTGAAGTGTATGACACTTCACTGAACGTGACCATCTGCGGAGCTCCCTTCTGCCAAAGGGTTGCTCACGAAGGGATATGGGTATATGTGTCCCTCAGACTTGAGGTCATCATGGCAGCTTGCAAGCAACTCACTATACTTTAGTGCTGGACTACCTGGATTTCTAATCTAGTGATGGAAGGTTTCTAAGTGAAGTCAAGTACTTGTGGAGCGGTGGTGAATCAAGATGGAATTGACCTCTCCAAATAGTTTGGAGTGAATGATTCACTATGTCTCAATTCAGCAAAACCTTGGTCAGGGTAGTTCTTGTGAAGAGTCACAGAACTTGTGAGGTTGAGACATGATCTGGATAGACCAAATTAGGGTTGGCAGTCTAACCCTAGGTCATCCTGAGCATTGTAAGGTCAAAAGGATGAATATGCAGCAACCATATGCTAGAGGTTCTTGTGAGGTGCTCTGCATCTTCGACCTATCCAGATGTTGGGTATCATTGCTAGATGAGGACTTTGACTGCTACTGAAAATGTTCCAGTGCTACCGGCTTAGTGTTCGAATCTATGGGGTCACACACCATAGAGGATTTCTACCTGATCTTTTGGGCTGATCAACGATTGAGAATCGTTTGCCGTCACCTGAAGTCAATTTGGTTGACTTTGCTCCAAGTGTCGATACTTGGATTTTTGCAGGTGTCGATACTTGGTGAAGTGTTGACACTTGGCAATTTTCAAGTGTCGACACTTCCTGTGATGAGCAGAAATTTTGGAAGGTTTTCGTGGAGATTTCCTGGGCAGGTTTGACCTGGTTTGAATTTCGAATTCAAACCACTTTTGGCTCCAAACCTTTATGGTATGAAAGTCATACTTGCCCAAATGGGTTAGACCCATTTGGCATGCCCATGATCCTCTCTCCCATTCTCTCCTCTCATCTCTCCTCCTTTTTTCTTCTCCCTCTCCCTGCTGCCCCTATAAATATGAGACATTATGGTGGCTGCTGGGGTTAGACATTCAAGAGCAGCAACTATTTCTTGGGAGAAAAGGTTGAGAAGAGTGAGAGCTTTAAGGTTTGGATATGAGATACCTAGCAATCAAGCTAGGTCTTGGAAAAGAGATTTGGGGAAAGGTTCTTGCTATCTTTCTTGTCTTCCTAGAAGAAGAAGTTCGGCCCATGGATCCCGAAGAGCTAGCACTCCGAGAGAGTTGATCAGAGTCGAGCCCAGGTGTGGACATCCTGTAGAGGCCAGATGCTTGTGTGGCTCGAGCGCCCTCTTCCTCATCAGAGCTCTTCGCTGCTTCTCTCCAGCACTCACCGAGGTATAGAGGTATGGCCTTTATGTTTATGTTGCTTTCTTGTTTTTGATGTTATATGCATGCTAGGTTTTTATACTAAATCCTGTTGTAGGCAGATCAGTAGATAGTTTTGATCTATCTACCAAGCCTTCCGCTGTGCATGATTTAAAATTATTTTAAAATGTATATTCTCTGCCCTGTTTTTCTTGCATAATGTATGCTAGGTGTAGGTATTTTTCACCTTCACTACCATTACCTGTATTTGGACATGTTGCGTAACGATAGTGAGCTAGTCTTGCTAGTTCACCGATGATAGAGATGGTAAAGCGATGGGCTCCACCTCTTGATTGTGCTGCTCATTATACTGTGATCGGTTCCCTACATGGCTTGTGGAAGTGTCCTGTGCATGCGTAACCACCATGGTTTTAAGCTCCAGTAAGTGGATGCTTACTATGCTTCTGCCTCTTACCTAGTGTGCTAATATGTTGTCATTTAATTATCAATGGTGGTGGAAGGTGCTCCAATCTTCTCTAGCAGTGACAGAAAGCTCCTCCTGGTTGCTCTGCTACGGTGACCTGCAAAAAGGTTCCTAGACTGGGTGTATTGATAGAGACACTCAGATATCCAAGTCAGTGATGAAAATGAGAGGCTACAATGGTCAGAACCAAAAGTCTATGGTGGTCTAGTGAGCAAGAGTAAGTGAAAATGTTCGGAACATACTTGGTAGAGGTCCCTCTTACCTATTTTTATAGTTATATGGCATAACATAATGTCATTACAAAGATATCAATCTCTGACAAGCGTAACAAACTTGGATGAGGTGGTTGAATCTTGTCTTCCAATATCCTTACCATTAGCACTTTTAGTATGAAGGTCTCAGGATCCATTGGATTCGGTCTAGCACATGTTATGCCAGGATAGCTATAATTGGCTGGGTCACCAGCCACTTGGATGTCATAGACACCGGATAGTAAAAGGGGCTTAGTTGTGTATTTGGGCATTGTAGATTGATTTGCTTGACTAGCTAGTCAGTCTGGATAGGATGCCGGCAGGTGTGTACACAGGAGTGCCATGCTAGGCAGACTCAATGGGTCATTGCTACCCGGCTTGGAGATGACTAGTTTGTCTGGAATTGGTCACCTTGTCGATGGGCCCTACCATTGATCTCTTCAGTGAGAATGGCTAACTGGTGGTGACACTATTGTCCTGGTTGGTGATGTGGTTGCTCCGCATCAGGGGTCTAAGGTTGCCATAATTGGTGATGCCTGTGATTGTCTGAGTAATCGTTGAGGCTACATCAGAAGTTGCCACATCACTTATTATATTTTTCAGAAAAAAACCTGGTAAGATCTTCTTTGGTCTTTTCACAATAGCTTGTGTTGCATTTATTGCCTCATAATAAGTGGAATATAGCAAGAGGATTAGGCATGCTGCAGGAAGATAACAGTGTGGTAACCTTATCCAATAACCAGTAATGCAGTTTTTGTTTCTTTCTTTATCTTTTGTTTTAGCAAAAGGGTGAAAGCCACATCTAACAATTTCACGAGGTTGGGAAATCAAACTCAGTTGGCACCCTTTATCAGACCCGGGACACATCTTTTAGATTTTTAACATAGCTTCTTTTCATGGAAGTATGGGAAAAAAAAATCAATCATGAATCCTTTATAATTAATTTTCTCTATTTATCCATAGTCTTTTCATGAGTAATTTGCAAAGAGGGTTATTGTAACTTAAACGGTCTTGTGCTCAGCATGAAGGGAGTCCAATCGTTGAGGCAATTACCAAACCAACTTACATGAATCTATGAACAAAAAATTACTCATATGTGGTAGCTAAGTTATACCGTATCTACTAATATAAACAAAGCAAAGACGGAGCATAAAACTGAACGGATGCAAATTAGGCATATATATATTGTTTTCAAAATTGCTATTAGAGCCAGCGGGGGTTATTTGGTATTAAGTAGTTGGGAGGTTTCTTATTTGAACCTGAATCTCTTCGAATAAGATAGGGCTATGTGAACTCTTCATTCCGTCTTGAGTCTAAGCAATTCTAAGAGACCCTAACTCTCCTATTCCCTTTAGTCTAGACCATTTTGCCAAGGAGGTGTTGAGGCTATTTTGTGTAAATCGTTGACAATAGTGTTGAGGAGAAGAGCCTATAAAATTTGCTGGGTTCAGGCAAGCTGTTTGCCTAAAGCTAGTCCTTGGAATCCTTGGTCTCTATCTTATTCCCTCAGGCTCTAGTTCAAATTGAGTAACCTCTTTAAGTCTTACTCTACTAGCTCCTCTTCTTTAGGTGAAGAATTAGGGATGGAAGGATACATCAAGAATGAGGTAGATAATTGGGTTGTCGCCAAGTTCTCTAAGAGATTTGTTTATAAATATTGTGGTTTAGGCTTGCTTTAGACCATCAAGTCAAAATTGATGAAAGAACCATGTTAATCTCCTTCGACCATGAAGCAATCCCTATGATATTTTTGAAATTATCAAAGTGCACAAACAGAAATATGAGTTCATGCACATTGGACTCGTTCTGGTAGCAGTTAAACCTTTGATAAGAAAAGGGTTGGATACAACCATACTCTTATATCTTAGAGATAACAAATTAAGCAATTTTCAGGATTCCCTAATTGGCATGGTAGAAACTAGCTATATGAAGGGCCAATTTACATGAACTGTTACACATATTTAATGGTAAAGTTCAAGGATAAAAACATCCTCAAAGCTATAGAATTAGATGTCAAACTTTATAGTTTCAATCTTCTACAAGGATCATTTCCTGCTACAGTAATTTATAAGATCTACTTCAAAATAGTGAATAGTCTTGACCATACAAGAGCCACTAACAAAAGATTGGTAGAAAAACTATTTTCTTTTAGACTAACCTGGATAAAAAGAACGTCCATGTCCCTAAAACCTTGATATGGAATCAAGTTACCCTACTTGAAGATTGGACACTCAAACAGGTTGTTCCAGCTATCAGAAGAAAATAGTATCTTGGAATCCATCACCATATAGCCCGAGGGAGATGTGTCTATCAAGTTCCACAGTACTTCCCTCATGAGCCATAGTTATAGACACAATGAAACCCAACTTCCTCCCATTCCAACAGGACATAGCTATTCCGGCCCTTTAGTTAAACTCAGTAGGTTGGATATTGAGCTAAAAATCCCATAAACAAGAGATCTACCCAATCTCCTAACATTTCCTCCACATCTTCTCAAATTATTGAAACAAGAGATCCTAAGTTAATGACCATCTCAACACCATTTAAAATAAATAAGCCCTGGTTGAGAGAAGACTTTTATTCAAATTCAAATAACCTAAAGAAAGATAGATTCTTTAAAAGATACTTAAAAAAAAATAGAGACCAGCTACAAGCTGAGTTTTATGATTATCTTATTAGGAACCAAATTCATCAACATTTCTTTGATTATCTTGAGATGTAGAAACCCAAGTCTAAGGAAGTCAATATGTTATAGGGAAAAACCATGGTCTCATGGCACGATGGTAAGGGTTGTTAGATGTGTATGCCCTAGAAGTCAATTTGGCTAACACATTATAATCTCTGGGACATCAAATTATACTTAATCAAAATTTTATTAATAAAATTAGATTTTTTTATTTATATTTGTATATCTATGAATCATCCATAGAGTTAATGGATAATGATACATATTCTCAAGAGTTGAAAATTTGAGACATGTATCATTATAAGTTAACTCCTAAATGCTTTTAATCATTCGATCATTAGGGGGATGGTAATCGATCCATCAAAATCGGCACATAGATCACTTTTCTTTTGCATATACGAGTCTCGAGTCTATAATATAGGGATACTAGAGTGAAAGTATAAATAGTTATTAGAGAATAACAGTATTGAGCATGATCAAAGAACAAGAAGTCATATAGATGTTTGCTTACTTATTAGTGACATTTTAAGCTGTAGTTGTGTGAGTAGTTCCTTGACCTGTGGTGTCTCAGTCACTCATAATGGGGTTGCTATAGTTTGACAAATACATAAACATGGTCCCTAGCTATATGGGGCCTTGTGGTGTATGTTGGCTATAGTAGATTCGCTGTAAGAGTTGGGAGTGTAGCTATAAAGGATCTATTGACTTCAGCAAAAGAAAAATAGTCCTATATGATCTAAGAGGCTGAGTCATTGAGTTTGTGGCCACAACAATGTGATAATGGAAAAAAGTTTTTATGGGAATCACAATTGAACTCGAGTTGATTAAGTTTAGCATATGATGGATGCTTAGGGTTTGACGAGGATCCATCATGACTTGCATCCTATTGAAACTTTTGATAAAGAAACTTGATCATTCAGAAACTATACCTAGAGATTTATCTTTCTATTATGTTAGGCTGCCACTACATAATGCTAAGTATTACCGGTGGAAGAGTTGTGGCTATTGTTGTTGAACCTATCCGCTTCGATTATCGTCAGGATATTGTTTAATACTTAGAGACTATTATTATGTATATATTGCTAGCAACAATTTAATTTTTATACTCTACTGGCAAAGGAAGAATATAGTTTCAATTTCAATAAGGACCGTTGCTCCATTTATTTGGAAAATGATTTGGTTGCACATGGCTTTATGATTGATAGTCCCTACAATTTATCTGCTAATCATGGTGATGAGTCAATTAATATAAATGAGCAATTAATAAGTACTGTGGGTCAAAAGAGACCTAGAGATGACCTAAACCACAAGTACATGGCACCTAAGACTTGGTCATATTGGTGATGACAGGATAAATAAACTAGAAAAGGATGTATCCTTTATTCATTAAATTCAAATTCATTTTTAGTTTGTAAATCCTACCTTCAAGGCCAGATGACTAAGTTATCCTTTATGGGACATGGTGAGAGGGCCATTAAGGTACCTGTCCTAGTACACAATGATGTATGTGGTCCATTTAATGTGTAGGCCAGGGATGGTTATCAATATTTCATAACCTTTACCAAGATTACTCCCAGTATAGGTACGTATTCCTTATAAGATATAAGTCTGAAGCATTTAAAAAGTTCAAAGAATTTAGGCATGAAGTAGAGAAGCAAATAGAAAAAAAATTAAGATTCTTAATCAGATTGAGAAGGGAAATACTTTAGTAAAAAATTTCTAAATTATCTCAAGACTAACGGCATAGTCTCACATGGACTCCACCTAGTACGTCTCAACTCAATGGGGTATCGAAAAAGAGAAATAGGATCCTATTAGATATGGTCCGATCTATAATGAACTTTACTAATTTATCCTTATATCTTTTGGGACATGCCCTACTTATTGCAACTTACATTCTGAATAGGGTTCTCTCTAAATTTGTTCCTACTGTACTATATGAGATGTGGCATGATAAGAATCAAGTCTTGGTCATATTAGAATTTGAGGATGTCTGGCCCATGTTAAAAAGTAATAGGCAGACAAGTTAGAGGCTAGGTTAATTAGAGCCCATTTCATTGGATCTTTTAATGAGTCATTTGAATACTATTTTTATTTTCTAGAGGATGACATTGTGATTATGAGCCAAAATGACATAATCTTGGAAAAAATAGTTTATTCAAGATGGTGGTAGTGGAAGGAAAATTGAGCTTAAAGAGAAGGTCTCTATTGAGTAGCTAGCTATATAACCTATTGAACCTATTCTAGCCGAGCGAGTCATTGCAGCTCCACCTCCTCCATCTCGTAGGTCTAGTAGGGTTTTCGTCCTTCTGAAAGATACTTAGGTATGCTCATAGAGGCTATAGAGAAAATATTCCTCTTAGAAGATGGGGATCAAATAGTTGATCTAAAGGCCTATGACGAGGCAATGTCAAACATTAACTCTGAGAAACAGTTGAGTACTATAAAGTCAAAAATTGACTCGATGCACTCGAACCAGGTTTAGACCTTAGTGGATCCACCAGAAAGTATTGTATCCATTGGGTATAAATGGATCTATAAAAGAAAGATAGGTGCAGATGGTAAGGTAGAGACCTATAAAGCTAGACTAGTAGTGAAGGGGTATAGTCAATGCAAAGGCATTGATTATCATGATACCTTTTTGCCAGTAGTCATGTTAAAATCCTTTCACATACTGCTAATATTTAGCATTTCTTGACTATGAAATTTGGTAAATGGATGTAAAAATGACATTCTTTAATGGATATCTTGGAAAAGATATCTATATAGAGTAGCCCTTAGGTTTTACTTCTAGTGATAAAGATCATAAAGTCTACAAACTGTATAAGTCTATTTATAGGCTCAAGCAAGTTTCTCGGAGTTGGAATACTCATTTCAACAATGTGATCAAATTGTTTAATTTCATCATGAATGAGGAGGAGCCTTATATGTATAAGAAGGTCGGTAAGAGGGTAGTGGCATTCCTTGTTTTGTATGTAGATAACATCCTCCTCATTGAAAATGATATTTCCATATTGACCTCGATCAAGAGTTAGTTATGCAAGGACTTCTTTATAAAAGACCTAGGCAAAGCATCATACGTTTTAGAAATTAAGATCTATAGAGATAGATTGAATAGGAGACTTGGCTTGTCATAGAAGATGTATATAGAGAAAGTACTAAAGAGGTTCAGTATGGAGAACTCTAAGAGGGGACTTCTACCTCTCAAGCAAGGCATTAGTCTCTCCAAGAAGATGTGTCCTAGCACCCTGAGAAGATTCAGAGAATGAGCAAGATTCCTTATGCTTTGAAAATTGGGAGCCTCATGTATGCTATGTTATGTACATAACCTGATATAGCCCTTACTGTAAGTATTATGAGCAGGTATCAAGTGAATCCAAGTGAAAATTATTGGATTGCTATGAAAAACATTCTTAAGTACTTGAGAAGGATTAAGAATTTGTTCTTGGCCTTTGGAGGGAATTCAGAGTTACGAGTCGAGGGTTATACCGATTCAGACTTTATGTTTGATTCTGATAATAGAAAGTCTACATCAAGTTGTGTGTTTCTTTGCAATGGTGGTTCAACCAGTTAGAAAGGTTCTAAGCAACCCATCATGACAAATTTGACAATGAAAGTTGAGTACATTGCTGTCTCGAAAGTTACAGAAAAAGTATTCTAGTACAAGAAGTTCATTACGAAGCTCGGAGTGATGTCATTAGATGCCATCCCCTTGTACTGTGATAACAACGATACCTTAGCCCTTGCTAAGGAGTCCAAGTCATATCAGAAGTCTAAGCACATTGAGCGGCGATTTCATATCATACGTGATTACCTCGAGAATAAGTATGTTGAGGTGAAGAGAGTTGACTTTACGAATAATGTGGTAGACCCACCAACGAAGCATTTGAATCAGTAGAAGACTGAAGCCTACCATAAGAAGATGGGACTTAGGTATATGGCTAATTGGCTTCAATACAAGTGAAAGATTATTACATGTGTATGCCCTAGAAACTAAATTGGCTAATATATTGTAATCTCCAGGACATCAAATTATATTTAATCAAATTCTTATAAAAAAAATTGGATATTTTTCATTCATATTTGTGTGTCTATGAATCATCCAGAGAGTTAATAGACACATATATTCTCAAGAGTTAAGAATTTGAGATAGGTTAACTCTTAAATACTCCTTATCATTGGATCATCATGGGGATGGTAATTGATCCATCAAGATCGATGCATAGAATGCTTCTCTTTTGGATAGATGAGTCTCGAATCTCTAGTGTGGGGATACTGGAGTGAGAGTGCAAGTGTTGTTAGAGAATAACAATACTGAGCATAACCAAAGAATGATAAGTTACATGGATGTCTATTCATTTGTTAGTAACTTCTTGAGCTGTAGTTATATAAGTAGTTTCTTAACCTGTGATGCCTCAACCACTCATAGTGGGATTGTTATAGTTTGACAAGTACATAAACATGATCCTAGCAATATAGATCTGTGTAGTATATATTGGCTACAATAGATTTGTTGTAAGAGTTGGACGTATATTTACGGGGATCTATCAACCTTGATAGAAGAGAAATATTCATATATAACATAAAATACTGAGTCCTTAAGTTTGTGGCCATAGCAATGTGATAATGAAAAGGAGTTTCCATAGGAATCATGATTGGGCTCAAGTCGATTAAGTTTAGCATATAACAAATGCTTAAGATTTGATGATGACCTATGACTTGCATCTTGTCAGTACTTTCAATAAAAATACTTGATCACATGGGAACTATACTTAGGGGTTCATATTCTTATTCTGCTAGATTGCCACTATATACTGCTAGGTGTCACTAGGAGATTGTGGGAACTCACTTGGATTGTTTTTGGATCAATGATTCATTTTAAGGTTGAGCTAAAAAAGTTTCGATCCATTAAAAAGGTTTTGATGATACTATGATAGAGATTATAGTATATCTCATTATCAGATAGAATGAAACCTGAGGAGTCACACATAATAGAAGTTTGACTTTATCAAGGCTTGAATCGAATTAAGAACTGCTAATTTTATAAAGGTTACAAATTTAGTAGTTACTAATTTTGGTACCTACTAATTTTGGTACCAGACTTAATTACAAGAGTTACAATTTGATTTAATTTAATTGGGTTTAAGAATCCTAGTTGGCTAGGATTTCAAATCCTATTATAAATAGGGTTGACAACCTTTTCAAATTTGATTTGGATAAGGTTCGAATTCGATTCGATTTGTTTTAAATTTGAATCCAATTAAATTAGAACACCTAGCCTAATTAGATTAGGCTTGGACTCTCTTTTTATGGCATGGAATTAAGATATTTGTGTAGTGAGAAATCACGTTTGTGCATAGAATCGAGAGGAGGCACACCAATAGTTGGCACCCTCCCTCTCTAGGACTCTATCTCCGCACTAGATAAACTCTATCTTAAATTAGATTCTTATCTAATTTTTTAATTGATAGGTTAGGCTTTATCTAATGATTGAGGCATGGAACTATATGGATTTAGTGTGACAATAAGGAATAGAAATTATATGGCATGTGCTTATTTCTTCCTAGCCGCAATTTATTTCTGATGCAATCCTTCTTCCTATTGTCACCCACTTTGAATTATGTTTGTGATAAAATGGGTTCTTATCTTATAAGGATGAAGTTAGATCTCAAGTAGGCATCTTTTGGTTGGGATTGTGGTGTGTGACAAATTTAGGAAGAGGAAACTTGAGGCCATGCACTCTTAGTAATTCATATCCTTGCTACACATATTTTTCTCCATTGCCCTTTCCATCCTTCTCCTATTATTTCCATGCTAAAAACCCTCTTAGAGAAGAGAGTTAAGAGAGAGGAGAAAGGGTTCTTCTTCCCTTAGGTGTCCAAAAAAAGTTATATCCCATTGCATGAAGGGTTTGTGCAAAAGTTGCAAGGGCCGGAGCCTTATTACTTTGAGATTATCTTAGAAGGAGTTCAAGATTCAAGCTGAAGGAGAGGCCTGTAAAGAGCTATCACTTCAAGAGTCTTAAGGAGTTGATCAGTGTCATCCCCATATGGATACCAGTAGAGGCCAGGTGCTTGCATGGCTCCAATAGTAACCTCGATAATTTGCCAATCCGACCCGAATCAAGAAGAATAAGGATAGCGATTAAGATAAGTTGATCAAACCTTTTCTGATTTTATTTTATTCTTAGATCTAATATTGTTGACTCATATCTTGATTTTGATGAATAACAAAATATTTAAGTATATTTGAGTACTAACTATGTTAAAAGTGTGTTTATCAGAACAGGGCACTCTTCAAAATTATAATATGTTAAATGTTCAAAGCTTATTATCTTGTTGAAGAAGTCACTCTCTTTGATGTAACTTCAAGTTAAATAGACCTTGATACATAAGAATAACCTTGAAGAACTCAAATCTTGAAGTTGCAGAAGTTTCAGCATAGTTTCAGGAGAATTTCAACCAAGTGTCGACTCATGAAGTGAAGTGTCGACTCACAGAAGCTTGAGCTGATATGCAGAAGAAGTTTCAGATGGGATGCATGAAGTGTCGACTCATGAAGCTCAAGTGTCGACTCTTGTATTGACTCAAGTATCGACTCAAGGCCTGAGACCAGAAATGATACAGAACATGATGAATTCAAGTTTTTCCTCAAGTATCGACTTATGAAGAGAAGTGTCACTCAAGTGTTGACTCACCAGAAGAAGTATTGATGCACCAATACATTCCATATATCTTCAAAAAGTATTTTTGACCTTGTGTCGACTCAAGTATCGACTCATAACATGAAGTGTCGATACCTGTAGGTCTGGATGAACAGTAACAACTAGTTTTTTGAAATACAGAAATGGTCCTTTTTATCTCTAACGGCTACTTTCACCTCTCCAATGGTAAAAAATGATTATTTAAGACTTGGAAAGGTATTTAAAGTAGACTAAACTCAAGAGAAAAAAGGATAAAGAAAAACTAATAAGAATTTATTAAGAGTTCATTACTTTTGAGTGAAGTTGAGCCTTCAAGCATTCAAGAGCATTCAAGAAGTATTAAGTCCATCCTTCAAGCATCCATTAAGGCTTCAACAACTTGGGGACAAGCTTCTCAACTACAATCAAAGAGCTTCAAAGAGATATTTATTTTATTTTTGAAAGCTTATTATATTTTTACCTTGAACTTGTCTTTATTGTTGTTCCTAGTTTCAAGTGGATTGAAACTAGTAATTGGATTGTTGGTGAGTCTTGTAAAAACTGACTTGAGTTTTTGGTTAGCCTTGTAAAAATCAAGAGATTTTTGGTTAGCGTTGTGAAAACCAAGAGGTTGTTGGTGAGCCTTCTGAAAACTAACTAGGTTTTTAGTTAGCCTTGTGAAAACCAAGGGATTGTGATTAGTAAGCCCAAAAAACTAATTGACTGTAATCAAGTGGGATTATAGTAAAATATCCAAGTGAACTTTGGGAAGTGGATGTAGGTTTGTGATTGCTTCTCTTTTTATGCTTTTACTTTATTTCCGCTGCATTTTAATTATCAAACACATATACACTTGAGATCACTAATACCTTCATTGTTTTGTATTGGCACTCTCACTTGCAACAAGTTTTAAAAATCTAATTCACCCTCTCTTAGGTTGCTTCACTAGGCAACAAGTGGTATCAAAGTCACGTTCTCAGCTTTTAGGTCTAACCATCTTGAGTTAAAGATCTATGGCAGTCCATTTAGGTTCTAGTATTGTTGAGGGTCAAGCCTAAAATAGACCATCCTTTTTCAATGGCACAAATTACACATACTGGAAAACCTGCATGAGAATTTATATGCATTCAATAGATTATAATCTTTTGAAGGTTGTAGTAAAAGGTCTCCATGTTCCTTCCATGATGGTTAGTGGCATTTCCATTCTAAAACTAGAAGAGGATTGGGATGAAAATGATATTAAGCAATCAGAGCTTAATGCTAAAGCTATGAACTTGCTTTATTGTGCATTGGATCCTAGTGAATTTAATAGGATATCCACATGCACATCCGCAAAGAAAATTTGAGACATGCTTGAGGTTACTCATGAGGGTACCCATCAAGTGAAGAATACTAAAATAAATATGCTTGTACATACATATGAAATATTTAGAATGGAGCCTAATAAATCTATAATTGATATGTATACTTGATTTACTAATATTATAAATGGTATGAGAAATCTTCGGAAGGTTATGTCTAACGCTGGTCTTGTAAATAAAATTCTCAGGTCATTGTCAACATCTTGGGATCCAAAAGTCACAGCAATTCAGGAAGCTAAAAATGTTGAGACACTATCCTTGGAGCAACTTGTCGGTCACTCATGACTTATGAGTTGAACTTGAAACAAAAGGCAGTGGATGCAGATAGGAAGAAGAAGACCATCGTATTCAAATCCACTACACCAAATGAGTCTTCAAGTGAAGAATCAGAAGAAGGAGAAAATGAGGATGAAGAAGCTCTAGTGACAAGAAAATTTAGAAGATTCATGAGGAAGAAAAGGTTCCCATTCAAAAAGAAGCCACACAAGGGTGAGCCTAGCAAGGACAAAGGCAAAGAAAAGGAAAAATAAAAGGAGAAGGATCAGCCTATTTTCTTTGAGTGTAAGAAGCCTGGACTTTATAAATTTAATTATCCTCTCTGATGGGGGACCCGAAACTCATCCGGGTTTTTTTTTTCTCCTAGATTTTTTTATTTTTTTTACATTTTTTTTATTCCAACTATTCTATCTATCCTTGCTATTCCCATTTTATTTAGGTTTATTCCGAGTTATTCCACTGCTATTCCAGTCATCTTCAACCTTAACCGTTGCCCAGATCACTTTTTTTCCAACCATCTCACTGATCCACCAACACCGCCATCGCCCAACCTGTGCAACCGGAGCCGCCAAACCCGCCACCATCGATTTTCTCCGCCGGAATCTATTCCTCCGAAGACCTGAGATGCCGCACGTCGCCTCCGAACAGGCACCCCTGTGCCGCTGCTGTGCCACCTGCGTCGCCCAGCCACCGACCGTGCCACCCGTCCGTGCCGACGCCCGATTCGCCGTCGTCGGCCCAGCCGCCTTCGGCACCCGCGGTCGTGACTCTCCCGTCCTTAAGTTCCATGACCAGGGAGATCTCCGTGGCTGTTCTCCCTGTGCCGTTCTTGGTTCTGGCGATGCAAAAAAAATTCCAGAGACAAAGTCCAAGCAGAGATGGGTTTTGGAAGTGCATCCAAATATAAGATCCTTTATTAGCAGCGTTACTCACTTGAGAATGTAGAAATACCACTATTGGGATATCTTGGTTCAGCTACGAACCAGGCTCCGGTTCGACTTATCGAAGCCCCGGTTCTCCAGACTACGGACTTTGGACTAAGCGAAGGCCAACTATAAGCAACTCAAGGCTTCACACCGAACTACAACATCCGAAGGCCAGCCCTTCGGGTAGCACCTTCGGCCCCGGCCGAAGTCTGAACTACTCATCAATTTCTGAAGACACGAACTTCGGTCCCTGCCGTAGACATGATCTCCGCCTCGGGAAATATCAAGCCTTCGGCTCACGTAAGGGGAAACCCGAAGCTTGAACCATAATCTGTTCCAAAAAGGAAACTGTAACCAACGGTTACAATCGACACTCATCATGCCATGATCATGGCACGCAATTCCTGTAGCCACGCCTCCGATCTGGCCGGAACCACTCGTTGACAACCCATGATCGACTATCATGGGAGTGAATAGCTTTCCATGATCTCCGGGAAAAGAGCGGGCCACAGACCAGAGGCCATCTTTTAAATATGGGTAAGAAAGATGGCTCGAGAGGTACGCATGAATAATCTCGCACATACATATTTGCGATCTCCAAGAGCTCTTTTTCTCTTTCACTTTCGACATCTTCCTCATTCTGTGGCTGGAATCCGCCACTGACTTAGGCATCGGAGTGTCCTCCACCGGAACAACTCCGGTAAGGGGCCTATTTTACAGGTGAACCAGGGAGCGGTCCTGTGACACAGCGGCTCTGACCGGCCGATCCAGGGACTCCACGCCAACAGATTGGCACGCTAGGTAGGGGGGCGTATTACTAACATTTGTTAAGCTCCCTCCCAGACAAGGGGAAGAAACAAAGAATTCTTTGATGGCAAGAGGAAAAGCCCAAAATGCTTCTACAAGCCGGAGTCGTGCTCCATCTCAGGGGGGTGCACCCCCGGAGGTGAACGATGTTCCACCTCCCACGCTTACTGTGGGAGCACCGCAGTTCGAAGCTCTTTTGAACTAGGTCGCCAACCTGATGGCCATGGTTCAAGAGTTTCAAGATAGAGCCTTCCCAGTGGCAAACCCACTGGATGTTTCTAGACATAGCTCTCATCCTGATGAAGGAGAGCGCCACGGGAGGATTCAATGCATCCCTCCCCCCATTCTTGGCCCTCTCCCGAAGGCCGAACTTCGAGACTGCCTAGGTCTGCCAATTCCCACAAAAAGGAAAAAGGCCTAGGCAAACTTCCTCCTCCTCCTCCGAAGACTCCACTCCGATGGAGAGAGCATCCAAGCAGACTCCTGATTATGACGGGAGTTTCAGAGCCATCGAATCAGAGATGGCAAGGGTACGAGAACAGAGAATGCGGGATCAGAGAGATCCCGAGGACCTGATTGTGGGTGATCTGCGCCCACCCTACACCGACCGCATCATGGCTGAGGACATTCCTCGGCACTTCAAGGTTCTCCAGATGGAACCCTACGATGGCACCACCGATCCCTTCGACCATTTGGGCAGCTTCAAAGCCCATATGATGATTCAAGGAGCTTCAGACATGACGTACTATTTGGCATTCCCGGCTACCTTGAAGAAGTCCGCTCAGATGTGGTACTCGAGCCTGCGCCCAAGTACCATCGATTCCTTTTTTGAGTTAGAAAAATTATTTGTCTTGCATTTCAAGACCTGCCGCAAGACTCATCGGAATACGGACACACTCTTTCTCCTTCACCAGAATGAAGGAGAGAGCCTGAGAGATTACATCTCTAGGTTCAATGCGGCCATGCTTGAGATCCCCGATCTCAACGAGCACGTGGTCATGTCAGCTCTGAAGAAGGGGCTTCGAACCTCCAGGCTTACCTTTTCTCTGGACAAGAAGTTCCCGAAAAGCTATGCTGAGCTCCTATCAAGGGCTCAGAAATATGCCGATGCTGAAGAGCAGGCGGCGAATCGACGTTTGATTGAAGGGAAACCCCCTTCAAAGAAAAAGAATAACAGGGGGCAAGACCGCCAAACTTCCAATAACAACGGCGACAATATGCAGACCGCCGGAGAAGCCCTCCCAAGCCCAGAGCATTGGGAGGAAGATTCGACTCATACACCCCCCTCAACCTCCTCAGAAAAGATCCTCATGGAGATAGAAAAAGAAAACTATCTCCAACAACCCCGTCCCATGAAGGCCTCCTCTTCCGCAAAGAATAGGAATAAATTCTGCCGTTTCCACCGAGACCACGGCCACAACACAAAGAATGCATCCAGCTGAGAGATGCAATCGAGGACCTTATCAAGGGGGTACCTGGGGCGGTACATCGTCGCCAGGGGCTCCGGTAGGAAGCAACTATTCCCCAGCCACCTCCCGAAGAGGCCGAATTGCCAAACCAAAGGCCCACCAACGGAGGTGTAGGGATGATACACCGGCCCGCCAATTGGAGAAGGGATGAAGATGAAGTTTCAAAGCGACTGAAAGATAACAACTCCATCCTCTTCTCCGATGACGACGTTGTGGGAGTCCGGCTCCCGCACGACGACCCTCTTGTAATTTCGGCCATAGTAGTCAATTATGATGTACAGAGAGTTCTTATTGATAATGGAAGTTTGACTGATGTCTTGATGTACGATGCATTCTCCAAAATGTGTTTGCCTAGACATCAACTATAGAGATCCCCATACCACTCTCCGATTTCGGGGGTAACCAAGTTTATGCCGAAGGGGAGATAGTGTTGCTTGTAACCCTCGGCTCGAGCCTCGACAAAAGATATTGCTGATCAACTTCATGGTGGTCCAGATCCCCTCTGCATACAACATTATTCTGGGGAGACCTGCATTGAACAGGTTCTGGACCGTGATCTCCTCTCACTATCTCTTAATATGCTTCTCCATCAGGAATGGTGTTGGAGAAGTTAGAGGGAACCAGAGGATGGCACGACAATGTCTAATGATTGAAGACAAGCATTTCAAAGATTCAACTACCCCGGATCAGCTGGATCCGAGGGATTCAACCACAAACCTTGGTGAACCCATGAAGAGGACCATCCCGATACCTTTGAAAGAGGAAGATCCCTCCAGAGTTGTGCAAATCGGGAGTGCCCTTGACGAGGAAACCAGAACGAAGTTGATCCATTTTCTCAGGGATAACGTCGATGTCTTCGCCTGGTCGGCTTCGGACATGCCCAGGATTCCTGTCGAAGTGATTACTCATCAACTGGAAGTAACCCCTGGGTACAAGCATGTGCGATAGAAGAAGAGGAGCTTCGCCCCCGAAAGATAACAAGATGTTGATGAAGAGGTTGGCAAGCTCCTCAAGGCAGGGTCATCAGAGAGGCCCGCTACCCCGAGTGGCTGGCCAATGTGGTAATAATGAAGAAAGCTAGCAGCAAGTGGAGGATCTGCATCGACTATACAGACCTCAACAAGGCTTGCCTAAAAGATAGCTTCCCTCTTCCAAAGATTGATTAACTGGTTGACGCTACCGCCGGCCACCAGTTGCTGAGCTTTATGGATGCCTTCTCTGGCTACAACCAGATCAGAATAGATTCGCAAGATGAGGAGAAGACGGCATTCATCACTGACAAAGGTCTCTACTACTACAAGATGATGCATTCGGTCTCAAGAATGCCGGAGCAACATTTCAAAGACTCATCAATAAGGTGTTTAAAAAGTAACTGGGAAGGAATATGGAGGCCTATGTTGACGACATGATCGTCAAGAGTCTCCACCGGAGAGACCACTTCCACGACTTGGAGGAGTTATTCAGCGCTCTCCGGTGCTACAAAATGAAGTTAAACCTGGCGAAGTGCGCCTTTGGGGTCACGTCGAGTAAATTCCTGGGCTTCCTTGTCACCAAACGAGGGATTGAGGCCAACCCCGAGAAGATCCAGGACTTGAAGGATATGCGACATCCCTCTTGTAAAAAGGAAGTCCAACTGTTGACAGGGAGGATTGCCCCCTAAGTAGATTTATCTCTCGGTCCACCGAGAAATGTCTTCCATTCTTCAAGGTGCTTCGACAATCAAAGGGCTTCGAATGGTCCGAAGACTGTCGCGCTGCCTTTGAGAAATTGAAGAAGTATTTGGAGACCCCGCCATTGCTCTCCAAGCTAAAAGAAGGTGAGGTCCTCTACTTGTACTCTCTGCTTCAAACGAAGCAGTGAGCTCGTTCTTGTCCGAAAGGAGGAAGACGGGTCCCACAAGCCGATCTACTACATCAGCAAGATCCTGCATGATGCAGAAACGCGGTATGCAAGGATGCAAAAGCTGATCTACTCTTTAGTGATTGTGGCAAAGCGATTATTGCCATATTTCCAGGTCCACGCTATCGTGGTGCTGACTGATCAACCTCTCAAGGCCATTCTCCATCTCCGGACACTTCTGGAAGGATAGCCAAGTGGGCTGTGAAGCTAAGCAAATTTGACATTAGCTTCCAGCCCCGAGCGGCTATGAAGGCCCAGGTGCTCTCCGATTTTCTGGCCAAGTGCACCTGGAAGTTCGAAGATGAAGCCTCTTCGGATGAAGGAGAAGCCCCGAAGGAGATGAAGTCCGTTTGGGTGCTTCATGTGGACGGAGCTTCCAATGCTACCGGGTGAGGGGCTGGACTCATGTTGGCCGAACCTGACGGCCAGATTATAGAGTATGCACTCCGCTTCTCCTTCCACGCCTCCAATAATCAGGCCGAATATGAGGCCCTACTCGCCGGACTTCGGATCGCCAAAGATCTAGGAGTCCGGCAACTCCGAGCCTTCTCCGACTCTCAACTGGTTGTGAATCAAGTCAATGGAGAGTACGCAGCCAAAGATCAAACCATGGTGCAATACTTGGAGAAGGTTCAAGCCTTATCCTTTCAACTGCAACATTTTGAAATTATTCATGTTCCCCGATCAGAGAACTCCTGGGCAGATGCACTGTCTCGACTGGAACTACAGCATCGGAGTCTCTCGGGCGCACCTTTGTTGAACATCTTGAAACTCCAAGCATTGCCAAAGAGGCTGCAGAGGTACGCCAGATTGATGCTGAGCCAAGCTGGATGGATCCCATCATCAGATTCCTGAATGAAGGAGAACTGCCCGAAGATAAGGCAGAGGCTAAGAAGATCCGCTGGATGGCATCTCAATATGTCATCTTAGACGGAACCCTCTACAAGAGATCATTCTCCCAACCACTGCTGAAATGCCTCGGACCCACCATGCATATTATGCATTGAGAGAGGTCCACGAGGGCATATGCGGGGATCACTTGGGAGGCAGATCTCTAGCATACAAGATTATTCGACAAGGGTATTACTGGCCCTCTATCCAGAAGGACTCAGCTGATTTCATGCGGAAGTGCGACCAATGCCAGAGGTATGCCAATGTGCAGAGACAACCTACGAGTCACCTGATTCAGTTGGCAGCCCCATGGCCCTTTGCCCAGTGGGGGATGGACATTCTTGGCCTGTTCCCACCAGCATCAGGGCAAAGGAAGTTTCTCCTAGTGGCCATCGACTACTTCACGAAATGGGTGGAAGCCGAACCATTGGCCCAAATCACAGAGGGCTAGGTGAAAAGTTTTGTGAAAAACTCCATCATCTTCAGGTTCGGTATCCCACACGTCATCATCATGGACAACAGGACACAATTCGATAATTTGAAGTTTAAGGACTTCTGTGCTCGGTACCATATCCAGCATCGGCTAACATCCGTTGCACATCCACAGTCCAACGGAGAAGCCGAAGTCACCAACCAGACCATCCTCCATGGTCTAAAGACAAGGTTGAACGCCGCCAAAGGGCTTTGGGCTGAAGAACTAACCTCTATTTTTTGGGCATACCGAACTACCCCAAGAACAGCCACCGGCAAATCTCCGTTCAACCTAGCCTACGGTACCGAGCCATGCTACCTATCGAAGTCTCCCTACAGTCCCTGAGAATTGACAACTATGAAGAGTCTGAGAATTCTGATCGCAGAAGGATCAATCTGGATCTGCTATCAAGCACCAGGTTATAGGCCCAGATAAGAATGGCGGCATACTAGCAAAAGGTCGCCAAGTACTACAATGCAAGGGTGAAGGAGCAAACTTTCTGCATGGGGGACATGGTATTGCGAAGAGCAGAAGTGTCCAGGCCAATGGAACAGGGTAAACTCTCCCCAAACTGGAAGGCCCATATCAAGTTGAAGAAGTCATTCGACCATGAACATATCGACTCAAGATCCTGGAGGGGAAGACCCTATCTCGATCATGGAATGTACAAAATCTTCGCAAATACTATCAATAAAAAAGCTCCAAAAAACTCCTGTGCTAAGCTCCTCAACCCTACTCAACTCAGAACGGCTAGTTGCATCAACTGAACGACAACAGCCCAAATGACCGATCTGAAAAATTGATCAACTGCGTAAAGGAGAGTCTGATCCACTCACCTTATCGGTATGCCCGACGAGTGCAATGGATGGCCTAACCAGGCCACCAAAAAGATCAAAAATGCAGGATGGTCTTCGTAACCTACCCTATGGTGAATCCGAACATGCACTGAGATGGGCCTGAATAGCCTACCTTAATCACGACAAAAGTGCACATGGATGGTTTTCGTAACCTACCATATGGTAAATCTGAACACGTTCCTAGAAGGACCATTGTTGTCCTTTCTGTCAACAACAAACACTCCCAGAATGGTCCAACGGACCCTACTTCTTCCCTACAAACCGTAAGTAATTTATGGAGTCTACATTATGGACAAATCGT
Source organism: Areca catechu (assembly GCA_021397845.1). NCBI lineage: Eukaryota > Viridiplantae > Streptophyta > Magnoliopsida > Arecales > Arecaceae > Areca > Areca catechu. Next base: position 51,387,129 of record CM038047.1, on the reverse strand, counting down.
GATGTAACACATCGCAAAAAATATACGAGAAGAAGTAACAGAAAAGATCTTTCATTTCTTTTAATTTTTCTTACAAAAAAGGAAAAGAAAGAAAAAAAGAAAGAAACTCCCCTATAAAGAGAGTAAAAAAAAAAGAAAAACTCTCCAAAAGAGAGATACAAAAAAAAAAAAAAGCAAAGCAGCAGCAACAGCAATAGTAGATTGGGAAATTTGCATTAACTCCCCGACGGATTTTTCCCGTACCGTCGGGGAGAGACCAGATGGGACGATGAAGGGCCCCCGGGGTTCCTGTCCGAACTTGAGTCCGACCCCTCATCGGAGTCAGAGTCGAATTTGTGGCCGGGAAGGGAACGAAGGGTTTGATATTATCCAAGCCCTTCAGGTCATAAAACCTGGAGGCTTTCCTCCGACACTCCCGAAACCCCTGGTGGAAGGAGTCCAGGGTCACTCCGGCGAGCTCATCCTTGAATAAGGCAGAAGTTCTGAAGTTTGTGACGGCCTCCACCATCTCCTTCTTAGCCTCCTCCATCGCCGTGGTCGCCACCGTGACTTGGGCTCGGGCCTCCCTCAATTGAGCCTTCAGAAGGCGGACCTTCTCTCGAGATGGTCAACCAGAGGCTCCTCCTCTTCGTCGACGGGCCTAGATGGCCCCGGACTTTGCTTCCTTTCGGGGTCAATAGCCCTCCTCTTCGCTGCACGATGAAGCTCGGAAGTGCTGAACCTCATGGCTAATGGAAGGAAAACACCAACAAAATAATGGCCTTCGATAGAAGGGGGCAGGGTCCTATTTATAGAAACCCTGCGCCCATAATCGACTGCGGGGAGGCACGTCCCACATCCTTCCCGACCATATGAGAAGGCGCCATGTGTCCGGGTGACGCTTCGAGAACCAGAAAGTCTCTTGGAAGCCATCCCCAGGACTGCAACCGCCATCGCTTCGAATCCGGAGAAATCTGCATCATGCGACGGCATCATTAATGGTCTCTTTTTGGAAAAAAGAGGCCCGGCGGCTCATAAGGTGCAAGGGATCGCGAGTGTACAAATTTTGATGTGCCATGTGGACAACGGTGATCCTAATCAAATCCCCCTAATTATTGATTGGCGGGGAGATGACTCCTGTCTGCTCCAACGAACAAGCTAATCATCCGAAGGAAGGCAACACAACGGAGTTCTGGTCCGTTCAAGGGTTCATCTTACCGACTGAATAGCCTTCGACCATGACTATTCGACTAAGCGGAAAAGAGAACGGTAAAACCGGCTCTTATCAACTGGACGGCCTTCGAAGGCTATCGTTCGACTAGGCCAAAGGAGAAACGATAGAACCGTTTCAGGCTACACATGAACACATGAGGCACAACAATGCATATGCAAAGAAAGGAGAATTCATTCCAAAATCTGAAAAAATTGCAATACAAAGTTCATTGGCAATACAAGTAAAAAAAAAAGAAGAAAATACATTCGGAGTGATCTAGGTCACTCAACATCAACAGGAGAGGGCTCCACACCACAAGACTGGAGCAACCTATCAACTTGATCGGAGAAGGTCTCATCTTGATTGGGCCGGGACGGGAGAACCTTCAGCCTGGACTCCTCCAGCTTGAGTCGCCTCCTGGGCTGAGTCAAAGCCGGGATCACCTCCGGGTTTTCGACTGGGATAGCAGCCTCCTCCGCCGGACATGGTGACTCCTCAACCTCCCCTGCGGCTTTGGCCTCCTCCGCTTCTTCTCCTTCCTCTCCAATTATGTTGTAGGAGGGGATCTTCGAAAGGTCGAGATGAGGGAGGGTCTCCTTTACCTTGGAAAGCCCATCATTGAAGCCATGCTGGTAGGCATATAATGATGCTTCATCAATCTCTATCTGAAATTGTGAAGACATCTTGAAGTCAGCCACGACATTGTCCATCTGCTTCCTCAAAGCTTCGGATTCCCTCTTGGCGGCATCGACCTCCCTCTTGGCAGCTTCGAATTCTAGGATCGCCTCTTTGGCCCTCTTAGAAGCCTCCTCCGCCACCTTGGACAGGCTCTCCATCCTCTCTTGGTTCTCCCTGGCAGTCCGCTCCAGGGATTCAACTTGCCTCCTGCTCCTGTTCCACCCTGCCTCTTGTCCCGCTATCCTCGAGTGGGCACTTTTCAGTTCGCCCTTCAGGTCGCGAACTTCATCAGTCACCCAGACAAGATGGCCCTCCATGGATTGCTTCAGCTCCTCGGCTACTTCCCTGGCAGCCCTAGCAGTCTGAAGCTCCTCCTTGAGGTCGTAGATGAGGTTGTCCATGTTCCCCAAGCCTTCCTCCATGAAGGTGAAGTCATAGACCAACTACATCAAAAAAGAAGAATCGAGGGTTAAATAACTCTCAAGGCAAAGGAGGAGGTGATAGTCATACCTGTTGCAGGCCGGCGAAGCCGGAATCGGACACTTTGTGAAAGCTCCGGTTCCGAAGAATTGCCAGGTTGCAGGGCTGTATCGTATCCTTCAACGCCTGTCTGGCCTCCTCCGGAACCAGCAGCTCTCCTATGGGCAGGAGCTCCGAAGGATTCGTCGGGCGACCTCCGGCTGAAGAAGCTTTGCAGACTGACTCTCCTTCGACTTGCCGCGCCTTGCCCCTATCAGCGGTAGAGGGGCAAACCGGCGGCACATCCACCCCTTGAGGCGGGCCCCCCGTTGTGTCGACTGGGGAGGCGACTGCCGCTGGAGTTTCGACTGAGCAGGGCCTCGCTGGAACCTCTTCCGCGACCACTGCATTTTCTCCCGAGATGCCTTGGGAAGACGAAGCGCTTTGGTCCCCTTCGGGACCATCTCTCCGAGCTTTCTTCCGAGTTGCAGACCTGGTGGAAGGGGCCTGTGCCACCCTCCTCTCCGAAGTCTGGCGAAGCCAGCTCAAATTGCGCTTCATCCCACCACCTGCAGGCAAAGGGGATCATCTTAGTTAAATGAACTACAGTGAAACCTAAAGAAGAAGAGTAGAAATTTCCACTGCTATGCCTAGTGAGGGGAATTTACTGATTTCCACTCGATGGAGGTTCCTCTCCTCCAACAACTCCCGGATAGGAGCAACTTCCGAGTTAGTCAGAAGATCATAATCCGACTGATCGGTCGCCAAGACTTTCTTTCCGTCATTGGCGGTCAGGCGAGGCTTCTTCCACTCAGTGTCGAAGCCCCATGGGTCGAAGGACAACACAAATACAAAGACGGGTTTCCACCCGTGGATGGTGCTGGGCATATCCTTAATCACCCTGCGGCCGATCTGAGACCGATCACCCACCATTCGTTATTGTGGAAGTCCCTCTTGAGGATGAAAAGGGCCGAGAACAAGTTGGTCCTAGGCTCTACATTGGCGGCGCTGCACATGACCAAGAACCCGAAGATGTTCCTGATGCTGTTTGGGGTTAACTGTGCTGGCACCACTTGGTACAAGCAAAAAATCTTAACAAAGAAGGGGTGCAGGGAAAACCGAAGACCAGCCTCCAGGTGATCTTCGTATACAGCTAGGCACCCAGGGGGAGCTTCGTTCGCCCACTCCTCGGGCGCGGGGAGGACGAAAGGAAATTCCTCAGAATGCGGTAGCGTTCCCAACGAAGGGTTGTCTTGCTCTGAGAAACCGAGTTGGGGACCAACTCCGGATCTACTATATCTCCGGCCCCCGAGGGCCCAACCTACTTCTCCTGACTCATTACGGTCTCTTCCATGATAAAGGAATGAAGCAAAGGGGTGGAAAGAGGATTCTACCTGAAGAATAGACTGGTACTCCAGAACGGTTTGGGCGGAGAATGAGATGAGGTTGAAAAAGCTTCCTTGCCCAGACCTTCACTCTTCCCCAAAAGAAAAGTAAGGATCTTTGGACCCCCACAGAGAGTTAATTTGACTCAAGGTTACCTGGGAGGTAACCCCCTTACGACTGACCGCCAGGATAAGATCTATCCTTCATCCAACGGGCGGAGAACAACCATCACAACTATCCAAACCCAACCAAAAGATTGCCTTAACCACTGTGCAACGCGACGAGGAGAGATAGCCTCAGGGCCACCTACTTTTCCCTAATCTGGGAATGGCACCTATCCACCATATGATTCTCAAATCATGATGGGCAGCCCAATAGAGGTCCCGTAATCATTTACTGCGCCGTCTCTCAGGAAGAAAGCGATAAGGCAATAATACTCTCACTTCTCGAGGCAGATCTTCGCTTCGACAATGAGAGTAGGGGGCAACTATTGGGATATCTTAGTTCAGCTATGAACCAGGCTCCGTTCGACTTATCGAAGCATCGGTTCTCCGGAGTACCGACTTCGGACTAAGCGAAGGCCAACTATAAGCAACTCAAGGCTTCACATCGAACTACAACATCCGAAGGCCAGCCTTTCGGGTAGCACCTTCGGCCCTGGCCGAAGTCTGAACTACTCATCGACTTCCGAAGACACGAACTTCGGTCCCCGCCGTAGACATGATCTCCGGCCTCGGAGAAATATCAAGCCTTCGGTCTGCAAGGGAAACCCAAAGCTTGAACCACAATCTGTTCCAAAAAGGAAACTGTAACCAACGGTTACAATCGACACTCATCATGCCATGATCATGGCGTGCAATTCCTGCAGCCAAGCCTCCGATCTGGCCGAAATCGCTCATTGACAATCCACGATCGACTATCATGGGAGTGAATGGCTCCCCATGATCTCCGGAAAAAGAGCGGGCCACAGACCGGAGGCCATCTTTTAAATATGGATAAGAAAGATGGCTCGAGAGGTACGCGTGAATAATCTCGCACATACACATTTGCGATCTCCAAGAGCTCTTTTTCTCTTCCACTTTCGACATCTTCCCCATTCTGTGGCTGGAATCCGCCATTAACTTAGGCATCGGAGTGTCCTCCGCCAGAACAACTCTGGCAAGGGACCTGTTTTGCAGGTGAACTAGGGAGCGGTCCTGCGATGCAGCGGCTCCGATCGGTCGATCCAGGGACTCCACACCAACAACCATTGAGGGACTTCATCTGGGAGTTTGATAAGGGAGACTTTCATCACTGGATCAGTCTTTAATCAGTTTGACTCATTCTGTGAGAAGTTAATAAATCCAAGGATTTGCAACTTGAAAACAATTTTCTGGAAGGGGATCCTCCATTTGCTAGGGAAGCAGTTCTTCAAATTTTTTAATGTCACCACCACTGACGATCCATCATCCACCGCTGCTCTATTCCATAGTCGCAGGAAAAGAAAAATCTATGCACAGATCTCATAGCAGGAATAACCTGTACAGATCCCAGAGTAGAGGGAGATTTCAAAATTCAAATAAAAGGGTTTATTTGGTAATTTTTCATGAATGTAATTTGGATTTAAAATGGAAATTTGGGATTTTGGGTTTGAATTTGAATTCAAATTATTTTGGATTTGAATTCAAATCTAGGAGGATTTCAAGGGATTTTATTTTTGAATTTCAAAGGGATATGGGAATCTATAAATACCCATACTCCTCTTGTAATAAATCAGTTTAATGAAATTAAATTTTTGAAAGTTTGTAACCTTGTTGTGGTTCTGGGCTGAGGCCCGTTTGCCTTCGTCCTTCGGGACGTCGAGGGGTGTGAGGCCCCATCTTGCCTTCGTCCTTAGGGACGTCGAGGGGTGTGAGGCCCCGTCTTGCCTTCGTTCTTCGGACATCGAGGGGTGTGAGGCCCCATCTTGCCTTCGTCTTCGGGACGTCGAGGATTGTGAGGCCCCAGGTATCTCCATTCCCCTCCATCTCTCTGTTTTCCGTCGGATCTAGATCCTAGATTCGAGTTTCATTCCCGTTCCTCCCTCCATATTTTCATCATTCCTTTGTCATCCCCATCAAGAAAAGTGAAAACAAAAGAGTCCAGCTATTTTAGAGATTTTCAGTCATCTTTTTATCCTAGTCCCGGGAGGCTTCTTAGCCCTCCAACGGTCCTTAGTTTGCTTTATATTTTTCCTTTTACAATAACCATGGGTTCTTCATTTTCGTCTTGCATCACTCTCCTTAAGAAATTCAAGAAGAAGTTTAAAAAAAGTAATGATGGCAATATGGAGTGATAGTGAAGACTCCAGTTCAGAAAAAGAACAACCAAAAGTCGCCAATCTTTGTCTCATGGCTCAAGAAGATGAGGTACAATCTGAACTTGAATCAGAATTTACTTTTGAAGAACTTAGAGATGCTTTTGATGAACTTATACATGAATACAAATTACTGAAAATTAAAAATAAAAAGTTGAAAAAGCATGCTGATTCATTTTCTCATGAAAACACCAATCTTGTAAATAAAAATAATGATTTAAAAACTAAGATTGATGTTTTAGAAAAATAAAAGAATGCTTTATCAAAAGAAATAGAAGTTTTGAAAATATCCAAGGCTATTGTTACAAATAATGAACTTTTTAAAAAAAATAATGTCATTGAGGTAGAAAACAAGAAATTTAAAAATGAGCTTGACAAAGTTTAACCTTTTATTGAAAAATTTATATTTAGTTATGAAAAGTTGAATTTATTGTTGAACAATCAAAGAACTGTATTGATAAAGCTGAGTTGGTTACAAGCAACAAAATAAATAAATTTTTTTAAGAATTTCTTTGTTCCTGCATCATCTAATGTTACTTATTTTATTTGTAGAAAATTTGGGCATAAAGCATATCAGTGTGACTTAAGAAAGTTAAATAATTCTAGAAAGGTTTGGGTTCTAAAAGGAACCACTATTAGTACTAACCCTAAAGGATCTAAGTTGGCTTGGGTATCTAAAATGAAAACTTAATATGTTTTATAGGCGTGTCTTGCAACCAAAGAGAAGAAAAGATTGTAGTATCTTGACAGTGGTTGCTCAAGACACATGACCGGAGATGTAAAGCAATTCACATCTTTAGAGGCTTTAAATGGTTGAAATGTGATATTTAGTGATAATGGTAAAGGCAAAATTATCGATATCGGTAAAGTCCATATCACCCCCTCTACTTATATTGATAATGTTCTACTTATTGATGGATTAAAATATAATTTGCTTAGTATTAATCAGTTTTGTGATAAAGGTTATAAAGTAGTTTTTGAATCATCTCTTTGCATGGTATCTATTCTTGATGATAATGAAGTGAAATTCATTGGAAATAGGCATGGCAATATAGATACCTTGTTGATCTTGACAAGTTACCTTTACAAGATGGTGAATGCCTAGTTATAATGAATGCCACAATTAATGAGACTAGTTGGTTTTGGCATCGTAGATTAGGTCATGTAAGCATGCATCTACTTTATAAATTATGCAAAAAGGATTTAGTTAAAGATTTATCAAAACTTATATTTGAAAAAGATAAAATTTGAGAAGCTTGTCAATTTGAAAAACAAACAAGAACATCTTTTAAAACTAAAGAAATAGTTTCAACTTCTAGGCCACTAGAACTACTCCATATGAATCTCTTTGGATCAACTAGGACCACAAGCCTAGGAGGCAAGAGATATGGACTAGTCATAGTGGATGATTTCTCTCGATTTACATGGATTTTATTTTTAGTATATAAAGATAAATCCTTTTCGGCTTTCATAAGTTTTATCGAAAGGTTTCAAATGAAAAAGATACTTTTGTCATTTGTATTCGAAGTGGCCATGAAACTGAAATTGAAAATCAATATTTTGAAAATTTTTATAATAAAAAAAACATTGAACATAACTTTTTTGTACCTATAATATCTCAACAAAATGGAATGGTAGAAAGGAAGAATAGAACTTTAGAAGAAATGGCATGCACGATGCTTTGCAAAAATGATCTTCCAAGATATTTTTGGACAAAAGTTGTTAATACTGCCTATTATATTTTAAATTATATTTTAATCAAACCAATTTTAAAGAAAACTCTATATGAACTTTGGAAAGAAAAAAAACTCACTTTAAAGTATTTTCGGATTTTTGGTTGCCGATGTTTTATTTTAAATAATCAAAAAGATAATTTAGACAAACTTGATACCAAATCAGATGAAGGTATCTTTTTAGGATACTTTATATCTAACAAGGCATACAGAGTTTTTAACAAAAGAATACTTGTAGTAGAAGAGCCCTTTGATGTAGTGTTTGAAGAGTCTACTAACAAGTCCTCTAGAAAAGAGATATTTTTGATGAATATGCAGGTATTGAAGAACTTAAGAAGCTAATTTTGGATGATCCCCCTTCCAAAGAAAGTGAAGAAGATCAAAGCAAGAAGAATGATGAAGAAGCCACAAGATCTTCACCAAATGATCTTCCTAAATAATGGAGGTACGCTCATGGACATCATAAGAATTAATCTTAGGAGATCCATCAAGAGGGATAAGAACTAGATCCTCTATTAGAAATGAATGTGATTGTATTATTTTTGTATCTCAAATTTTTCAAATGTATTGAATAAGCTAAAAAGATCCAAACTAGATGATTGCTATGCAAGAGGAACTAAATCAATTTGAAAGAAATAAAGTTTGGACACTAATAGAAAGACCATATAATGCTTCCATAATTGGTACTGAATGGCTGTATAGAAATAAATTAGATAAAAATGGTCTAGTAATAAGAAATAAGGCTAGACTGGTAGCTAAGAGTTACAACAAGATAAAGGAATTGATTTTAATGAAACTTTTGCTCCAGTAGCTAGACTTGAAGCTATTAAGTTACTTTTAGCATTTGCATATTTTATAGATTCTAAACTATTTTAAATAGATATTAAAAGTACATTTTTAAATGTTGTATTACTGAAAAAGTTTTTGTTGAATAACTACCTGGTTTTGAAAATCATGCACATCCTGATCATGTTTTCAAACTAAACAAAGCACTTTATGGTTTAAAGCAAGCCCCCCGTGCTTGGTATGAAAGACTTAGTAAATTCTTAATTAAAAATGGTTTAATTAGAGGTTATGTTGATACAACTCTATTTTTTTAAAAAAAGGCTGATGATCTCTTAATAGTACAAGTCTATATAGATGATATTATCTTTGATGCCACTAATGAATCTCTTTGTCAAGAATTTGCAAAGCTAATATAGGGAGAGTTTGAGATGAGCATAATAGGAGAATTGAGCTACTACCTCGGACTCCAGATTAAACAAACAAATAAAGGAATCTTCATCAACCAAGCTAAATACACAAAGAAGATCTTGAAAAAGTTTGGGATGGAGAAGACTAAACCTATTGGTACACCTATGAGCCCTTCATGTAAGCTTGATAAAGATGAAGCTAGTAAGAAAGTTGATCAAAGATTTTATAGAGGCATCATTGGATCATTACTGTACTTAACTGCCATTAGACCAGATATTATATTTAATGTATGCATGTGTGCTAGATATCAGTCTGAGTCTAAGGAATCACATTTAATGGCTACTAAGCGCATACTTAGATATTTATCTAGCACTGTTGATATTGGATTATAGTACTTTAAGAATTCAACTATTGATTTAATTGCATATTTTGATGCTGATTTTGCTGGCTATAAGTTAGATAGAAAAAGTGCTTCTAGAATTTATCAATTTTTTGGAGTTAACTTAATCTCATGGTTTTAGCAAAAACAAAATTTAGTTGCACTATCAATAGCTGAGACTGAATATATTGCAGTTGGAAGTTGTTGTACGCAAATCCTGTGATTTAGCAACAACTTGAGGATTTTGGTATCAAACTAACTAAGACATCCGTAAAATATGATAATACAAGTGCTATAAACTTAACTAAAAATCTAGTTCAACATTAAAGAAGTAAGCACATTGAAATTAGACATTATTTTATTAGGGATCATGTTCAAAACAATGATGTTATGCTTGAATTTATTTGCATTGAAATGCAATTAGCTGATATACTATCCAAGCCACTCCATGAAGATAGGTTCAGTATGATTAGAAGGGAATTAGGAGTCATTAATCCTTTTGACTAAATTTCGATCTCTTCATGACCTTTCAAATTCTCTTTGAGAATTCTTTGATCAAATATCTTTGAAAATCTCATTCAATCATTTATTGACCATTAAAATCATTTACCCTTATTTTCTATGAATTTTTTTATTTTTCTTAATTTTTCTTGAAGTGTCGACACTTGGACTGAAGTCGTGAGTCGACACTTGACTGGTGAGAACTGATGATTAAATAAGAAAATCAAGCAGTTTCTCTTCATTTTTTCTCCTAAATCTTTGAGCCGACACCTAGCCACACTATTTCCCAACTTTCCTTTAGTGATTTTACTATTCTATTGTTGATTTGTGCTCGTTTTTCTTCCTTTCTTCACCGATCCTCATGGTTTTATCGTGAACCCTTGTGCTTTTCCTATTCTTTCCATGTTTCCTTTTTCCTGAAAAATGAGGCCTAGGACATAGTTAGTCAAGAGACCTCGATCCTCTACACAGGATACAGAGCGGCGCACGAAGGCACGTCACGAGGATCTGGTAGCCGAGGCACCAATTTAGCAGGAGATACCTATCAGACCACCCATCCATGGAGAATACTAGATGGCCTCCAAGGCCATTATCGGAGGATGGAGGGTAGATCTTGACTTTGTGGACTAGCATCACTTCCGTATAGGGGATTGGCTAAGAGATGCAGGGCTGGCCCACTTCTGTTCACCGACGGAGAGATTCTACCCAGGACTAATTCGAGAGTTTTATGGCTCATTGGCCAGAGGAGCGGATGGCTGGATAACTGAGGTCAGAGGGATGTCCATACCATTGACTGCAGAGGTCTTAAGTAGAGCATGGGAGATTCCTATGAGGGGTACCACAGCGGACTCCTTGGTTGATAGAATGAGCGGATTATGATGTGTTTTTGAGATAGAGGATCTCAGAGAGGGAGCCACAGTTGTAGCATCTCGACTTTCTCTAGAGATGAGATTAGTACATCACATTATCACCCGGATACTTCTGCCGAAGACCGAATGCTTCAACTTTATCAAGGAGAGAGTTGCTTGTCATGGTTTCCCTGGTTAGGAGGACTCATGTTTGCCTTCCAGTACTCATGATCCATCAAATGACTGAGGCAGCTACTAGCAGGAGATTGTGTCTACCTTATGGCATGGGACTGACCATTCTATTCAGGGTTTATAGAGTTGACTTCAATGGAGAGCCCTACAGACAGCTGCTCCACATTGACATCTATGATGAGAGATCTCTACATAGGATGGGGTATAATAGAGTTAGAGGTCAGAGGAGGCATAGGATGTCTGGACAGACTACTGATGCTGACGAGGACATTGCTAAGGAGGAGCACATATTTAGAGATGAGGCGGGACATCTAAGCCACCGAAAAACATACTTGAGCGCAGCCCGAGCCATCAGTACAGCCATCTCCTAGAGATAGTATAGATGAGAGGATCACTCGCTTGGAGATTGAGGTCATGACTATTAGACAGTGAGTTGATCACATTCACATGGAGATGAGAGCAGGTCATTAGGAGATGAGAGAGGGATTCTCTACTGTTCTAGCCGTACTTGAGAGATCATTTTCTGCCAGAGCACCTTCTCGTCCATCATTAGATTCTCCACCTGCTTCGCCAGCACCTCTAGCTCTAGCTCCAAACACAGAGACTGGAGATGGCCAGGGCGATTCTTCCATGGATTTTGACATTGCAGATTATATGGCGGACCCTGAGCCAGATATTGCTGCAGATCAGGATATAGTGCCTGCAGTGGACAGACGAAGACTCCAAAGGCTATTTCTGATCCTAGTTCTTCTATCCTGACTCTAGTTCTCCTTACCACTCCCACCATTCTTGATCCTTCAGACATTTCAGTTTCCACTCCTACTCTTCACACTGATTCACTTGATACTTTTATTGATTTACCGACTCCTACTTTTAGTATATCCACTAAGACACCACCTATACCTTCTACTTCTTCTTTGATACGGGAACTAGAATTTTACACACCTGGTTTCCACATTCTTTCTTCATGACCCACTTTTGATGTCACACCTTCTATCACTGATATAGTTGCTGATCCTGTCACACTTCATGTTCCTACTCCTGGCGTCGCTTCCTCCTCTACAGCACCAGCTAGAGGAAGAGCATGTGCCAGAAGTAGAGGTCGAGGGCATGGCGATGCTTCCCGACCTGTTCAAACCAGACTTTTAGATCTCCAGTTGATGTGGCCGCGATCCCGACCTTCTAGGGTTACCGAACCATCCTTCTAGAGATCTCATATTTTTAGTATATCCACTAGGACACCACCTGTACCTTCTACTTCTTCTTTGATCCGGGAACTAGAATTTTACACACCTGGTTTCCACATTCTTTCTTCATGACCTACTTTTGATGTCACACCTTCTATCATTGATACAGTTGCTGATCTTGTCACACTTCATGGTCCTGCTCCTAACGTCGCTTCCTCCTTTACAGCACTAGCTAGAGGAAGAGCACGTGCCAGAAGCAGAGGCTGAAGGCATGGCGATGCTCCCCGACCTGTCCGAACCAGACTTTCAGATCTTCAGTAGATGTGGCCATGACCCTGACCTTCTAGGGTTACCAAACTGATCCTTCTGGAGATTGGGTCTTCCTCTGATGAGGAAAGCACCCCTTAGAATTGTTTAGTATATCAGTCTATTTGTATTTCAGTGTTTCTATGTATTAGTATGTCTGTGTACTAGTTATCTATTATATCAAATTCTGAATATGATGTATCAAATATTTGAAATTTTATACATATATATATTGATATTTTAGATTTTATCTGTGTCCACTCTCACTTTACTGCAATGCTTTATCTCTACGTTGTTCTATTTTTTTCTCACCTTTTTAATGATGACAAAAAGGGGGAGAATTAGTAATAATGAAGAAATAATTAATGAATGGCAAAAAGAGAGGGTAATGGTAAAAAAATAAAAGAGAGAGATGAAGATAAGAAGAAAGCAATAAGGGGGAGAGAAAAGTTCTAAAGAAGTAAATTTCAAAATTTTTCAAAAATCTCTAAATCTTTTGAAAATATTCTATGAAAAATATTTTTCAGATCATATATTGAGGGAGAGCTTTTATTCTATACCCTCCTCTACAGCACCAGCTAGAGGAAGAGCATGTGCCAAAGCAAAGGCCGAGGGTGGGCGATACTCCCCGACCTATCCAGTCCATACTTTCAGATCTTCGGTCGATGTGGCCGTGACCCCGGCCTTCTAGGACCAAATCGATCCTTTTGGAGATTGGGTCTTCCTCTGATGAGGAAAGCATCCCTTAGAATTGTTTAGTATATCAATCTATCTGTATTTCAGTGTTTCTATGTATTAGTGTGTCTGTGTACTTATTATCTGTTACTTGTTCAAATTCAGAATCTGATGTACCAAATATTTAAAATTTTATACATATATATATTGACATTTTCAGATTTTATCTATGTGCACTCTCACTTTACTACAATGCTTTATCTCTACATTGTTCTATTTTTTTCTCACCTTTTTAATGATGACGGAAAGGGGGAGAATTAGTAATAATGAAGAAATAATTAATGAATGGCAAAAAGAGAGGGTAATGGCAAAAAAATAAAAGAGAGAGATGAAGATAATAAGAAAGCAATAAGTAAGGGGGAGAGAAAAGTTCTAAAGAAGTAAATTTTGAAAATTTTCAAAAATCTCTAAATCTTTTGAAAATATTCTATGAAAAATATTTTTCAGATTATATATTGAGGGGGAGCTTTTATTCTATGTTTTGATCTATACCCTTCAATTTTATGCTTTGATACTCATTATCTTTGATTGTTTTATTTTTTATGCTCTGATACTCCTTATTCTCATTTCTGTATAACTTTGATACTCTTTATTTTCATACTCTGATACTCTTCATGCTCTAATATTTTTGCTCTGATACTATCTACCTTTTTGATATATTTTTTGCTTGATATGTTCTAACATTTCTCATGCTCTTAAAGCTTTTGCTCTAATACTCTTCATAGTTTAATTTGTTTTGCTCTAATGCTTATATTTCATATCTATTTTAATCTCTGATACACACTGTGAAAATCTAATACTCCGATATATTTTAACTATAGCTCTGATACATTACAATCATAGCTCTAATACATCATAGTTATAGCTCTGATTCATTGAATTTATATGAATTGAATTCCTTCTTATATATATATAGCTCTGATATATTGTAGATGAGTTTTTGTTCTTGATAAACATTAATTATAATTTAAACCCTGATACTCATTATAAATTGCTCTGATACTTATAATTAATTGCTCTATATTTATTGCAAATCCTTTGAGCTTGCCATGGGTATATACTTAAAGGTTTTGTCATCATCAAAAAGAAAGATTGTTGACTCCAATCTTGATTTTGATGAATAACAAAATACTTAAGTATATTTGAGAACTAACTGTATGTTAAAAGTATGTTTATCAGAATAGGGCACTCATCAAAATTATAATATGTTGAAAGTTCAAAGCTTGTCATCTTATTGAAGAAGTCACTCTCTTTGATGAAACTTTAAGTTAAATGGACCTTGATACATAAGAATAACTTGAAAAACTCAAATCTTGAAGTTGGAGAAGTTTTAGTAGAGTTTCAAGAAAGTTTCAGCCAAGTATCGACTCATGAAGTGAAGTGTCGACTCAAGATGTCGACTCACAAAAGCTTGAGCTGATATGCAGAAGGAGTTTCAGATGGCACTCATGAAGTATCGACTGTCGACTCATGAAGCTCAAGTGTCGACTCATGTGTCGACTCAAGGCCTGAGACCAGAAATGATACAGAACATGTTGAATTCAAGTTTTTTCTCAAGTGTCAATTCATGAAGATGAAGTATCGACTCAAGTATCGACTCACCAGAAGAAGTGTCAATGCATCAATGCATTCCAGAGAGTTTCAGAAAGCATTCTTGATCTTTTGTCAATTCAAGTGTCGACTCATGTATCGACTCATGACCTGAAGTGTCGATACCTGCAGGTCTGGATGAACAGTAATGGCTAGTTTTTTGAAGCACAAAAATGGTCCTTTTTATCTCTAACGACTACTTTCACCTCTCTAATGGTAAAAAATGGTCATTTAAGGCTTGGAAAGGTATTTAAAGTAGACCAAACTCAAGAGAAAAAAGGATGATGAGCAACTAATGAGAATTTATTAAGAGTTCATTGTTTTTTAGTCAAATTGAGCCTTCAAGCATTCAAAAACATTCAAGAAGCATTCAAGTCCATCCTTCAAGCATCCATTAAGGCTTTAACAACTTGGGGACAAGCTTCTCAACAACAATCAAAGAGCTTTAAAGAGATATTTATTTTATTTTTGAAAGCTTATTATACTTTTATCTTGATCTTGTCTTTATTATTATTTTTAGTTTCAAGTGGATTGAAACTAGTGGTTGGGTTATTGGTGAGCCTTGTAAAAATCAACTTAGATTTTTGGTTAGCCTTGTGAAAACCAAGAGATTTTTGGTTAGCCTTGTGAAAACCAAGAGGTTATTGGTGAGCCTTGTGAAAACCAACTAGGTTTTGGTTAGTCTTGTGATAATCAAGGGATTGTGATTAGTAAGCCTGAAAAACTAATCGGCTATAATCAAGTGGAATTATAGTGAAATATCCAAGTGGACCTTGGGGAGTAGATGTAAGTGCTTTGGTATGCCCGAACCACTATAGATTATTGTGTATTTGTGATTGCTTCTCTTTTCTTGCTTTTACTTTATTTTTGCTGTATTTTAATTATCAAGCATACATACACTTAAGATCACTTGTACTTTCATTGTTTGTATTGGCACTCTCACTTACAACAAGTTTTAAAAATTCAATTCACCCCCCTCTTGGGTTGCTTCGCTGGGCAACAAATATCATATGATGATATGTTAATCAGCATGTTAGATAGGTCTTTAGATATTATTTTAAATAATTTTGCACATATTTTTGAAAAGTTTTAAAAGTTGCTTTTGCCAGGATTTTAGAAATCTTGATTTTTCAGCTTGCATGTATCATGATTTCCATCAAGGGTAGGGTCATAGAAAGATCCATCCTCTCTTATAGGAAATCAAGATCCCTATTAGAGATATCCAAGTAATTGCTTCACCATTCAAAATAAAATATGACCCTTAAAAGGTTCCAAATAGTAGAGATATCAAGAATACCCTAGAACAAAATAATTTTATGAATCAAAACCTAAAAACTATTGGTGATTAATTAACTAGAGTTGAAGATTTAGTTAGAATAGAAAAAACAAAGCCAAGCAAAGGCAAAAGAAACTCCTATCTTCACTCATGAAATCCCTCAAAATCTAGCAACCCAGCTTGCCAAGCTAATTCTAATGGATAAAATTGATAAAAGGCTTGGAGCCCTCTTCCCAACCATTGCTCATACTCCTAAACATTCTGTTAAGCATTAGGTTTAAGTAGCGATAGCAAAATCAAAGCCCATATTGATGAAAATAGTGATACTGATCTCCAAATAAACTATATCAATTTTAACAGACAACCTTGTAAGTACTTCTATCCAAGGCCCACTTTACCTGATATGGTTCTAGAAGAAAACATAAATCTTAGATAAAATCAATATTCTGTCAATGCCATTTATGAATGGAACATAGATGGCCTAACAGAATACCAAATCATGAACCTACTCCAAGAAATGACTATGGTGTCCACTACATATAGAACTAAGTGTTAGTGAAAAATATGATCGAGCTGGGGACATAGAGCCTTTGACAAGCAACAGCGAGCCTCATCGATTGCTCAGGGAGTGCTCGACCATGAGTTGGCAAGCCTTACTGACCACTCAAGGAGCGCTCGGCTATAAGTCTTCAACCACGAGTCTCTGAGCGAGCATCGATAGAGACAAACTCCTATGCCCTCAGGTATCAGTAAGCCTTGTTATCTACTCAAAGAGTGCTCAACCATAAGACTTTAGCCATGAGTCCTTGGGCAAGCATCGGTAGAGGCCAACTCCTATACCCTTGGGTATCAGCGAGCCTCGCAAATAGCTTAGAGAGTGCTCAGCTATGAGCCCTCAACTATGAGTCCCTAGGTGAGCACCAGTAGAGACCAAGTCCTATGCTCTTAGGCATCAACAAGCCTTGCCGACCATCAAGGAATGCTCGATCATGAGCCTTCAGCCACGAGCCCCTAGGCGAACACTAGTAGAGGCCAACTCCTATGCCCTCAGGCATCAACAAGCCTCACTAACTGCTCAGAAAGTGCTTGGCCACGAGCCTTCAGCCATGAGCCCGTAGGTGAGCATCGATAAAGGTCAACCCTATGCCCTCGATATCAGCAAGCCTTGCTAACCGTTCAAGGAATGCTCGACCATAAGCCTTCAGCCATGAGCCCTGGGTGAGTGCTCAGTAATGAGTTCCCAAGCCTTAAACATCCTGTTAGCACTCTAACATGCTAGAACCTAGCAGCATACCCATCTCAATTCTAGAGGAAGCAATATCCGGACAATCGCTACCATAGTCTCCACTACATGGCTAGCTTCCTATCACATCCCAAAATCTCCAATCATTACCAAATTTAAGCAAATAGTGAAGGTGTGCCCAGATTCCTTCTATTAGGATCCATCATTTAATGAAGCATACAATATACCCGAATGGCAGCAAGGATGCATTTAATAGGAGGGGATGTCGTGAGCAGACAAGAAAGCCCTATATGACATGTAGAAGGCTCCATCATCTCTTGCAGGATCTAGCAGGATCTTGCCTAGGGTTGAATCGCCCTCAAGGTAGCAGCCTACAAAAGAGATTCTAGGAGGATCCAAGAGGTATGGAAGCTTTTCCCATTTATACTCCCCTTACTGTTGGTATCCATATTGACTTGAGCATCAAAGTGCCATCATCGGGACCATCCTCGATGGAACTTTTTTGCAGGTACTTCTTCCCGGAGATTGGCCTGCATTGCCTACTTTAGCACCTTTACTAATTCCAACAACCTCTTCCCGGTACTTGACAAATTTTGGCACCAACACTAGGCAAGGCACCTTCTGATTATGCTGTTGCCCAAGCCCTTATTGCCAGTTTTACGGACCAATTGAAAGGCTGGTGGGATCACTACCTAAATATCAAGGATAGGAAAAAAGTTCTTACTACCTTCAGAAGAAATCCTTATGGATCAATCATCAAGGATGAAGTGGGAGAAAAACTCAGGATGCTGTGCAAATCTTAATTTATGCCATTGCAAAACTTTCATGGGAGACCTCTCTAAACTCAAAGATCGTACCTCTGAAATCTTAGCCAATCATAGATTTAAAAAACTTCAAGATTTTAGATGGTATAGGGATGTCTTCCTAACAAAAATAATGATCGGGGATAATTGCAACCAATCCATCTGGAAGGAAAAATTTATTACAGGACCTCCTAGTATTTTTGTTGAAAGAATTAAAACCATACTTGGGACTCAATACAATAACAAGTTTCCTTATGACAAACTAATTTATGAGGATCTAGTTAATATCATCAATAATGAAGGACTTACTATTTGCAATGATTTCAAATTAAAATAATGATTAAAAAGTGAACAATTAATAACAAAAATGGAGTTAGGAAGTTTTTGTGAACAATTTGATTATAGCCCACTCAAACAAAAGGGCAAAAAGACTGCTAGTTACAAAATCCATAAATACGACAAAATTGTAGAAGAAAGCCTAACTCCATACCCAGTAGATTCAAAGAACTATAGTATAGAAAACAAAATAAAAATCCTTTCAACCCAAAACCATTGGACCAAAATATGGCACTAATAAGAATAAACTGATCTAAAGAAATAAAGAAAATTATTGGAAATATGGCAAACTAGGCCACTTTGCCAACAAATACAGGATTTAGAAGAGAATTAATGAAATGGAACTATATAAGTCCAATCTCCAAGATACCCTAAAGAAGCAATTAGAGAGAATTTTGATTAATTCATATCCTAATCTAGAAATTGAATCTATAGATGACTTGCTCCCTAAGGAGAAGCTTTATCAGGAGGATATTATATCCAGCCTTAAACTATTCATAATAACTAAAGAGTAAAATCTCTTTCTCGACTTCATTAACCACATAGATGACTAGGATCTTAGAAAAAAATATCTTACAAAACTTAAAGAATCTATTGTACAAGACCAACCCAAAATCTCTTCCATCCAAAACATGTATGATCTTGAGATGATAATAGCCAAATTTAATCAACCCAGTAAAAAACTCATCTCCTTACAAGATCTCCAATCTGAGATCAATCAACTAAAAATTGAAATCAAACAAATTAAAAATCAATTTGTCCAACTTCATGCAGACAAGGATGAATCCCCTCTTAGTGAACAGAACTTTTTAGAGACTATCTCTAGAATAAGTATTCAAAGATAGTGTGTAAACATCTTCTTATTAATTGGAAAAAAATTTATACTAGATACCATCACACTTATTGATACAAGTGCTGATATGAACTGTATTAGAGAAGGGTTAGCTCCTACTAAATATTTTTAAAAAACTAAAGAAAACCTCAGCATAGCTGATGGAACAAAATAAAATTAATTGTAACATTACTGATGTTTACATTTGCAACGAAGATACTTGCCTTAAAACTAGTTTCATCCTTATCAAAAACATCAACAAATTTGTTATTTTAAGAACTCCTTTCCTAAATATAATTAAACCATTTCAGGTGAATGACTATGGAATTACCTCTAATATCCTAGGAAAATCCCTAGAATTCAAATTTATAGATAATGAGTTTTATAAAGATCTAGATCTCGTAAAATCTTTATCAATAAATCAAGTTAGAAGCAAATAAAGTTAATTAAAATTTTTGAAAGAAGAAATCCAATTCAAGAGAATTGAATAACAACTCCATGATCCAAAATTTTCAAAGAAATTCAAGAACATAGAAAGAAGATTGAGAATCTAGCATATTCTGATTACCAAATACTTTTTAGAATAGAGAATGTCATGCTATGGATTTATCCTATGAAAAGGTCTTCAATGAAAAGAGGATCACTATTAAAGCCCATCCTATCCAAATGAATCAACAAATGCTAGACTATTATAGACAAGAGATCAAAGATTTAGAAAATAAAAAAGTTAATCTGACTCAGTAGTCTTAATGAAGTTGTGTTGCATTCTATGTTCAAAAAATTTAGAAATTGAAAGGGGTGCACCAAGACTAGCGATAAATTACAACTCCTTTAATGATGCCTTGAGATGAATTAGATATCCTATTCCTAATAAAAGAGATCTCCTGAATAGGGTAGTTGAAGCTAGAATCTATTCAACTTTTGATATAAAATCTGGATTCTGGCAAATCCAAATTAAATAGTCTGATAGATACAAACCACTTTCACCATTCCATTTGATCAATACGAATGAAATGTAATGCTATTTGGGCTAAAAAATTCTCTCTCAAAATTTCAAAGAATAATGAATGAGATATTTATAGATATACCAATTTTCTTATTGCTACATTGATGATATACTTATATTCTCTAAAGCTATAGATCAACACTTTAAGCATATCTAATTATTCTTGAATGCTATGGTAAAAAATGGTCTTGTCCTATCAAAAACTAAAATCTTACTATTCCAAACAAAAATTTGATTCTTGAGCCATGAAATTATTCAAGAAACTATTAAAGCCATCCAAAGGTCTATTGATTTTGCAGAAAATTTCCAGACCAAATTTTAGATAAAATACAACTACAAAGATTTTTAAGTAGTCTAAACTATGTCTCTGACTTCTATCCAAATTTCAAAATAAGTATGAAACCAGTCTATCATAGGCTAAAAAAAAACCCGTGTCCTTGAACTACTATCCATAGTAATACAGTTAGATAGATAAAAATCCAAATCAAAACCTTACCATGTCTAGCTCTAGCTGATCCAAGAGCTCTTAAGATTGTTGAAATGGATGCCTCTGATCTAGGTTATGGAGGTATTTTGAAACTAATGCAAAATAAACATGAATGGCTAGTCCAATTTATCTCCATATTTTGGAACCAAACCCGACAAAAGTATTCTAGATCAAAAAAGAGGTTTTGGTGATTATTTTATGCATTTCAAAATTTTAATTGGATTTACTTAATCAAAAGTTTGTTTTAATAATCGACTGCAAGTCTGCCAAGTATATTCTTAAAAAAGATATTCAAAATTTAGCTTCAAAACATATTTTTGCCAAATGGTAATTAATCTTATCAGTATTTGATTTTGACATCAAATATATTCAAGAAAAAAGCAATTTCCTTCCTGATTTTCTATCCCATGAACTCTTGTAGGGCATAGCCAATCATCGATATGCCTCACAAGAAATTGACTATCACCACAACCAAAAGCAATCCAAGGCTAGCTACACCCAATCCTTGCCCAAGCCATATCTACGGCCTAATTCTCACAACTATTAACTAGCCAAACCAAACCAACTCCACCAAAACTTACCTGGTATAACATATAGCCCAGGAAGAGGAATTTCAAAAAAGGACGTACAATTTATCCCTATCATGAAAACTCCACCACCATTTACAAAAGAGTCAGCCAATCTAGCCAAAAAAATCTAGACCTTTTGGGGCTCAAAGTTTTTCAAAAAGTGATTGTAGAATTTGAAAAACTACAACATTTTGAACAAACTCAAAATATAGCATTAAGGATTTCCAACCCTATGCCCCTTCAAAGGGTTTTTTCCAAAAAAATCAACCATACAATATTTTGACAAACCTTGTCCATAGTCCATCGTGACTATAGAAGATGAGTATTTTCAAAAAAAAAACCCAAGATGACAGTGGAAAAGATCTTCTCTTTGAGACTTGGCATTTTTAGCCAAAGATTTTTACAAAAATCAAAAATTTTATGAATTTATCTTTATAGATACTGATTCAATTGAAATAAAACGTTACTAGGATAAAACCAACCTATCAATTACAACACAAATTCCATACACAAATATTGAAGCTTTTATCATCCAGTGATTAGGGTGATAACCTTAGCAATCCAAGGTGATTTTTTCAATTTTTTTATTTGCCTTATTTCAATTACCAGGACAATCAAAATGCTTGGTATTTGTTTTTCTTGTTTCAAACCAAATTTCTAAGCGTTCATGGCTTTTCTATTTTAAAACTGGAGTCGTCCCTTTCCATTTTTTGTACTGGTTTGTCGATTGGCGGGGTTACTATAGACTAATTCTTAAAATTTTTTGTCAATTGGCAGGGTTACTATAGACTAATTCCTAAAATTCTTCCTTCTATTGTATTAGAAGGCCTTGAGGTCTATCAGCAAAAAATTTGCCTTTCCAAAAGATCCAAACAATTTTCAATCCTCTTAAATTTTTATTTCTAGTTTGTGCTTTCTTGGATTGCATACTGGGATTATACTTTTATCCAAAACAATTATCTCCCACTTATTTTAGTAAGAAAATTTTATGTCACATAGCGACAAGAATTTAATTCAAAAAAAGTCACCAAACCAAAAGTTATTGAATAGTTTGCAAATAATCCTCAATTATCTTTATAGATGGAGCCATCTACTATAAAGTTCCTCTAGCACTAATCAATTGCAGGTTCAAGATTGTCGGCATCAAAATCAAAGGCCTAGTATAAAAAACTCCTAGAAACTCTCTTTGAATTGGAAATCAAGGGACAAGAGGAAGATGACGATGATTTACTCAGTCTTCCAGAAGAACACCATTACACCAAGGAATATAAGGAGCAAGGAGATTTTCCATCCATTTGATGCCTTACACCAATTCCAAACCATAGAACATAGCAAAAGTTTGATAACAACAAGGCCCCATCTAACTTAACAAAGGACTAAGTCTATCTCAAAAGCAAATGGAAATTACAGTAATCCAAAAGTAGCCTCAAAAGCAGGATCGCCTCAAAATTAGGATCACCTCAAAAACCATTTACTAATCATTCACTAGACAAATAAACAAACAACGAGACCATCACTTTGTGTCAACAGGATCATTACTTTATATCAAAAAATCCAAAACCAGGGCTGCCACTAGTTTGAAAAATCACTATAACTCAGGTGCCTAAGGACTAACCATAAAATGCTAAGACCTTTTATAGTTAGAAGCATCTCTGCAAAACTATCTGTCAAAGCCTTCTGATCTCTTCTATCGAAGACAAGACCATTGACTCTATCAATTCTAAAGTTTGAAGTCTACAAATAAGGATGGAAACAAGCATCAAGGACAACACTTTCTTTATGAAGTCCTCTTCTTAAAGCCATCCTAGCCCTCTTTAGAAGATTCCTTTTTAGAAAGCATCTCAAATTTTCTGGCCTCTGAATCTTTCCAAAACTTGTATAAAAAATATATACCCAAAAATTATCCCCAAAACTCTCAAAAATCATTGTTGGTATTGCTAATTATACTAAATCCCAATCTCTAATGAAAGGGTAATTAAGTTAATTCTTTATTTCAATAAAAACTGAGAATTCCAAATTCATTTCTAATGTCTTTGCTATTTGTAGAAGATTACTAATTATTGTTCAATCTTTTCTAAACAAATCGGTATTAATTTTATATCTGAAATGTTTCAATAATTACAAATAGTTTTTATTATTCATCATACATTAAGCTTTCTTATAGTAATCTCATTTCAAAATCTTCTAGCCATTGCTCACAAAGATCTGTGTCTAATAGAAGGTTGCCCTGCTTTGATTGTAAGTTGTGAAAGCTAGTCAAAGTACACAATTATCCTAGACATAGCTAATTATGAATAATTTTGATAAATTACTATTTCAATTAATCTATTTATTTATTCTTAAAATTATATCAATAATTTTGATTTATGTTGTTATACATTATTTTGACCTGATCAATGCCTAAATGACTTAGCTGACTATGTCAAAAACAACTATAATTTCTGGTAAGCAAAACATCAACTCTAAATCTTGATCTCTCCCCTGTGAATTTCTCCAATGAATTTGATCTCACTCTATATATACACACACATATATATATATATATATATACATATTTGTCTTCAAATTGTGTAAAATTAGCACCATTCTTTGGATGATGAATTTTTTTATTCTTTAAGCCTGAGAAACCAATACCCATTTGGCCCCTTACAAAAAAAAAATAAAAGAAAAAAAAAAAGAAAAGGATGGGAAGAAGACTCTATAAGCCCAAGACACCAATACCCTTTTGGCAAAAAAAAAAAGTAAAAAAAGAAAAGGATGGGAAGAAGACTAATCGGGGGACCTTTTCCTCTCGACTTCACCGGATAGAAACCAACATTGGAAGGGACTCCAACACCCCTCTTCTCGCTCCATTTAAGCAATCCAACACCCTATCTATCCCCACCGCTAATCATCATTGAAGATTGTCATCGTTCTCTTCCTTCTCTCGATTTGTTGCCATGCCAGAGATGAGATAAGAGACTATTATTCTTTGATTATTTTCTTTCCCACGTTCCTTGATTGTTAGACTTTCATCATCAACTGGTATATCATCGAATAATCACTGGATTTTGATCAGGACCTTGTTTAAATGTAATGTTTGTTCTTGTAAATTTCTAAGTTATGTATGTTTTGGTTTAATTGTATGTTGGGCCCATGTTTGGGCTTATGTTGTCAAGGTGGTTATGTATTGATATATGAATCTTTGTAGGATGTGATAGCCTCACATATAAGTCTTTATATATTAAAAGAAAAAAAAAAGAGGAACCCTGGAAATATTCTTCCCCAATTTTCCATCTCCATTTCTACTCTAATCTCCTCCCAAATCTCATCAAGTTGGTAAACAAAACAAAAATGGTATCAGAGCAAGGAAGATCAACAAGATTTGAGTTTGAAGACAACAAATGGATAAAAAACAACCATCCAAGAAGATCATCATGGCAAGTTCAAGTAACATGGGTATGAGTATTAATCAACCTTCAATTCCTGTTTTTTGATAGAGAAAACTATGATTATTGGAGTATCAAGATGAGGACCCTCTTCATTTCACAAGATATTTGGGATTTGATGGAGAGTAGGTATGAAAAACCATATACTCCAACCTACTAATAAAGGGAGCAAATGAAGGACTACAAAAAGAAGGATGCCAAAGCCCTCTTCTTTATCCAACAAGTGGTGTCCGACAAGATTTTTCTAAGAATCATTAAAGTCACTAAATCAAAAAAAGTATAAGATATCTTGCAAGAACAAATTTAAGAAAATACTAAGATGAAAGCTATCATACTTCAAACTCTAAGAAGAGAGTTAGATAATTTGTGAATGCAAGAAAATGAGAGCTTGAAGAATTACTTCTCTAAAATATAGAGATTGTTAATCAAATGAAAAGCTATGGTGAAACCATCACTGAGCAAAGAATATGTGAAAGAATTTTGGTTAGTTTGCCTCCAAAGTTTGATACTATAGTTACTGTTCTTGAGAATCTAAAAATCTTTCTACTTTAAATATTCATGAGTTGATAGGATTTTTTGAAGCTCATGAGCAAAGATTGTTTAGGCACAAAGAATCATTAATAGAAAGTGTCTTTTAATCTAAGCTCAAGGTATTCAACAAAAGTCCTCAAAATGAACCATCTAGTCATGCACAAAATAGAGGAAGATGAAGAAATATAAGAGGAAGAGAAAGAGAAAGGGAAAGAAATAATTCTCTAAGAAGTTAAAATGATAAGAGCACTCAACCTAAGTGTAACATATATATAAAAAAATTTATGTTGAAAAATATTGTTGGTTTAGGAGAAAACTCCAATGTTATAATTGCAAAAAGTTTAGCCATATTCAAAAAGATTGTAGTTATCAAACAAATGAGCAAGCACACTTCTCTAAAAAAATGAAGATGGCCAAAGCACATTCTATGCATGTCAAACTATAGAGGAACAAAGAATATGATATGTGGTACCTTGATAGTGGAAGTAACAACCATATAACCAGTGACAAGTTCATTTTTATTAACATTGATAGTTCTTCAACCTCATAAGTTAAGATGGGAAATGGTATACTAGTCCAAGTAAGAGGCAAAGGCACAATTGTAATTGATACAAAAAAGAAGGAAGTTCATCCATGATGTTCTACTTGTTCTGGACTTGATATAAAATCTTCTAAGTGTTGGACAATTGATTAAGCATGGGGACATGGTGCGCTTTGAAGATAATGGATGCAAAATATATGATAAAGGAGAGAAAAAGTAACTTATAGCAAATATTAATATGGAGAAAAATAGAAGCTTTCCTCTTATTTTGCATTATGCAAAAAATGTTGCATGAAAAATGAAGGGAAATGATTAGTCATGGCTATGGCATAAAAAGTTTGGGCACTTGAATTTTCAAAGTTTAAGAAGTTTACATCAAAAGAACATCGTATATGATATATTGGCAATACAAGACAAAAAAAAAAGTTTATGAATGATGTATATTTAGAAAATAATACCGAGAGGCATTTCCAAAGAAACATGCATGGAGAGCCTAAGCACCATTGGAGCTTATTCATATCAACATATGTAGACCTATGAAAACTCTTTCTCATGTAGGTCACATTTACTTCATTATCCTTATTGATGACTGCTAAAGAATGATATAGATGTCCTTTATGAGACACAAATCCAAGGCATTCATTATCTTCAAGAAGTTCAAAAATCTTGTGGAAAGGTAAAGTGAGCACTACATCAAGGTGCTAAGAAGTGATCAAGGTGGTGAATACAAGTCAAATGAATTTAGAAAGTTTTGTGAAGATATTGGTTTGCAAAGATAATTAACTGTTGACTATATACCGAAATAAAATGGAGTTACCAAAAGAAAGAATCGTTCTATTTTTAAAATGGCTAGATTTATGCTAAAAAATAAAGATCTTCCAAATTCCTTTTGGATAGAAGCGGTGTACACGGTGTGTGTATTTGTTTAATAGATGTCCAACAAAAGCTCTCCAAGATAAGACACCATTTGAAACTTGGTCAGGTAGAAAGCCTTTGATGAAACATATCAAAGTCTTTGGATGTATATGCTATGCACATATTCCAAAGGAGAGGAGGTACAAACTTGATGAAGTGAAAAATGCATATTTGTTGGATATATTTCCAAATCAAAAGATTATAAACTTTTTAGCTTGAAGCACAACAAAGTGATCATAAAAAGAGATGTTCTTTTCAATGAGAAGGCTACTTGGAATTAGAAGGAAAAGAAAGTTGAAGAAAATATTATTATTCTTAATGAAGAAATTCATGATGCTTAAAATGAAGAAAATGAAGATAAAGGTTTACTATAAACTTCTCCAAGTATAAGTCCATCACCAACTTCAAGCTCAAGCTCACCTCCAAATTCCACTCCCATAAGAATAAAAAGCATAAGTGACATTTATGCCACTTGCAACTTTTACATGACTAAGCCCAAAACTTATGAAGAAGCTATACATGAAGAAGTATGGAATAAGACAATGCAAGAACAAATTAAAGTAATTGACAAGAACATAACTTCAGAGCTAGTAGAGAAACCAAATGATAAGGAAGTCATTGGCTTGAAGTGGATTTACAAGACAAAACAAAATCTACATGGATCCATTCAAAGATATAAAGCAAGATAGATAGCAAAAGGGTACTCTCAACTATCCGGGTTGATTATCAAGAAACCTTTGCACCAGTTGCTTGACATGATACATTTAGAACTCTCATTTTCAAAGCTACACACAAAGCATGAAAACTATACCAACTTGATGTAAAGTCGGCATTCTTGAATGGTATATTGGAGGAAGAAATTTATGTAGAACAACTTCAAGGCTTCATCATCAAAGGTCAAGAAAGCAAAATATACAAGTTGAAGAAAGCAATGTATGGGTTAAAGCAATTACCCCGAGCATGGTAATTTCAAATTGATACCTACTTTAATGAAAAAGATTTTCAAAGAAGTCCAAGTGAACCAACACTATATGGAGAAGCAAGGTAATGACATTCTCATTATCTCTCTTTATATTGATGATTTGATCGTTACTGGTAATAATAAGAGTATGATTTTGGCCTTCAAAAGTGATATGATGAAAAGATATGAAATGAATGATATGGATTTGCTCCATTATTTTTTAGAAATTAAAATTAATCAGAAAGAAGATAGTATTTTTATTTATCAAAAGAAGTATATAGAAAGCATTCTTAAGAAGTTCAAAATAGAGAATTACAATGTTGTGGCAACACCTTTGGTAGTAAATAAGAAGTTCATGAAAGAAGATAGAAGTGGTGAAGCCAATGCACAACTATATAGAAGCATTAATGGAAACTTGTATCTCATAACTACAAGGCCGGACATAATGTTTGCATCGGGTTTACTTTCTAGATTCATGCAAAAACCATATAAGGTATATTTTAGGGCGGCAAAAAGAGTCTTGAGATACATCAAAGGCACCAAAGATTATGGCATCATATATGAAAGAAGAAACATGATAATGTGAAGTCATTTGGATTTTGTGATAGTGATTGTGTTGCCTAGGTGGCTTTTCCAAGAGGGGGTGAATTGGAAATTTAAAAAATTTAACAGATATGTGCTTTTTGAAAACTTCTTTGAAGTGTTAGGTGCTATGATTTAGATAATCAAAAGCAGAAGCAGATAGAAAGAAAAAGCACAATGCAAACACAACAAATTAGAGTGGTTCGGAGCAACTCACTCCTACGTCCACTATCCAAGATACCACTTGGGATTTCTACTACATTCACTACCAGAATATCAGTCGAATTGTTTTACCAGGATCACAATCCAAATCCAATACCCTTTGATTTTTACCGGCTCACCAAAGAAACCCAACTCTTGGTTTTAAACAGGATCACCAAGAACCCAACACTTGGTTTTAAATAGGCTAACTAATAAACTTTTTGGTTTTTAAACCGGGCTCACCAATAACCCAACAACTCAGAAAAAGAATTGAGAAAGACAAGCAACAAATAACAAACTAAAGTTGTTTGATGGTTGCCGATGTTGCTCGAGAGAAGCCTTCTTAATTATACTTCAATGCACTTCACTGGCTTCTCAACTTCTTCAATGCGTGCTTCAAGCTTCAGGTAGGAGTTGGTGAAGTCTTGAAGACTGACTTGAATGCTCTCTTGTGCTATCTTGCTTACAAGCTTTCTTTTGCTGTTCAACTAAGCATTAACCATTCAAAAGTTGTCTCAATCCCTCATTTATAGAGTCTTGTACTCTTCTCAAGTGATTTTAGTCATTGTAGACCGTTGAAATATGACATTTAACCATTGGAGTACTTTTCAAATTCAAAAATAGTGTTCTGAAACTAGCCGTTACTTGCCTGGAATCGACCTTCGAGTCGGCTCGGATCCTAGAGAAGTTCTGATCAAGTCATCTCGCTTCATTCAGGTCAGCTCAGTTTCACAGTGTTCTTGATTCCTTACTTTGGAAGAGTCGCCTTGCCTTTGTTCGAGTCAGCTTGGATTCACAAGTCTTCAAAATTGTACTCTGGAAGAGTGGGCTCTTCTCATTTGAGTCGGCTTGCCTGGCTGTTTTCACAGAACTGTTCTTTCTAGACTTTGGAGGAGTCGGCTCGAACTTTTGAAGGATCAACTCGGATGTCTGACTAAATGATAGAGTCGGCTCGGACTTCCTTCAGGTTGGCTTGCCTGTCTGATTCAGGAAATGATACACTAGACGAGTCGGCTCGGATTTCTGCATGCCAGAAACCTTCATGCATGCCATGAACAAGAGTCGGCTCCCTTTACTCGAGTCAGCTCGGATGAGTTTTACAGTGAAGCTTCATCTATTCTCCATAATTCTTCTCGCAATACTTCAATTATTCAAGAGACTCTCCAACTCGTCTAACAATAATTTCTAATAAATTTAAGCTTGAAAATATTTAGAAGTAGCCCATTTTCATGATTTTTACTTTACTTTTTTTTGGGCTCTTCTTTACATGACACATTTACAACACAACTCTTGACAAATGAAAAGATTATAGGAGTTGTAATTGAGCAATAAAATCATCCTACAAAAACTTGTAAAGCACTTAAAGAGTTATTAGTAAGACAAATACATACTCCAATATTTTGTTATCATCAAAATCATTCAAGGGATCAACAATCTCCTCCTTTTCGATGATGACAAAATACTGGGCATGAAAAAACTTTACATTTACATGTATAACTGTATTTGAAAGTAAGTATTAACATGTATCAGAGCTTTTGCATGTATTAATGTATCAGAGCTTGCATGTGGACAAAGTATCAAAGCTCTTAAGATAAGGTCAATATTTATCAGAGCTAAACCATATATACCAAGCTATATCAAGTTAAAGCTTGTTCAAAGCTAATAGTAGATAGCCATTGATGCAATATCAGAGCAATTTAAATTGTATCAGAGTAATTTATATCAGAGTAATTTAGTTGAATATATAACAGAGCTATTTGAGCAAATCTATCGGAGCAAGTATAAGCAAGATGCAATATTTATATCATTCTCCCCCTTATTTGTATATTTTCCATGCACAACTACACATACTCCTCCTTTTTGTCAATAATCAAAAAGATATTCAATTAATTTCTCCTCCTTTGTTGAGAACACAAAGCTTGATTTTTTGAGATAGAATGAAAGGATTAATAAGATTGTTTGAGATAATTTGACTTTCAAACAGATTTGACAATCTATTACTAAAATCATCAGAGCAAATATACCATTGCAAACACAACAATTTGACTTTCAAACACAAAAATTTCATTTCATTCAAAGATTTTCAGTACACATTACAAAAGATTGAAATTAAACATACATACAACATTCTATTCACTATCACTAGGCAATTATACAATAGGTTGTACTGGTTCTACCTTAATGTTTGCACTAATGCTAGTAGATGGTCCAGGTGGTGGCATAGAAGAGATAAGATCAACAAAATGTGGCTGAGAAGCCTGAGGTCTAAGGTGTGGTGCAGGCTACCTAGGGTGTGGTGCAGACTGAAATTGTCTAGAAGTAGAAACGAAGGCTGCAATGATTGTGGTAGAGAGCTGGCAAAGGGTAGTCCAAACTGAACTGAGCTCTTCTTCCATCTTCTTCATCCCAGTGTTAAGTGCAACCAGTTCACTTGCTTAGGCATTTGCAAATGCCTCTGCAGATCCTCTTAGTCTCCCAAACTCAGCTCTAAGGATGCCAATCCCTTTAGTACAATCTTTTTCCATTTTCCTACCTTGTTCCATTGAACGCATCTTGTAACTCATCTCTCTCAATTCAGTTTTGAATTCTTCTATGCTATGATCAACAAGTTTTTTGATATCTTCAGAAGTTATCTTGAGGGAGTCAGATAAAGGCTGAATGTCAACCTGTGGCTGTGGTCTAGTAGACTCAATGTTGTCAACTCTGGAATGCAATTGTCTAACCTCACCACAGATCTCCTCAAGTCTACTGTTGACTGTTTGGCGAAGCTCGCCAAACATCGAACTGAAAGAGCTGGTCAGGGTCTCAGTAAGTAATCTCATATGTTATGCCATGAATGCCAGAGATGGTCCCTGAGCAGAAGATGTCACAGAAGGAACAGAAGGTGGAGCCAATGAAGAAGTAGGTGTTGGTACTGCAGGAGCTGATGGTATAGGTGAAGCCTGAGGTGCTGATGGAGCTAGTGAAGCTTGAGGGCTTCCAGCCTCTCTCTGTGTATCCCCATGCTCCTCTATATCAAGTAATGAAGGCTCAGCAGTAGTAATCTCCTTAGCTGCAAGCTGCTATGCATGCTCCTCAAAGTCCTCATCCTCATCATCTAAAGATTCTGTTGCCCTGTGATCTGACCCTTTCTTTAACCAAGCCCCTTCAACCTAATGATAGCCCATATGCTGAAGTGATTTGGCTGAGTAGGTGTCAGTATGATGTAACAATCTGCTGTCCTCTCCATCAAGAGCAATACCAAAGTGTTTGAATATCAGAGTGAAGGGCATACCATAGGGTAAGAATGCTTTGGCCTTCCTGACAGCATCTCTCATATGGGCAAGCATAATATAAGGGAAATTGAGGGCCTCCCCCTCAATTATGTATCTCATGAAAACTAAGTCCCTCTCGTTGACCCAGTCGAATCTACCAGTCCAAGGCAAAAATATCCTGCTCACAATATTGTGAACTAGTCTCATTTCCAAGGAAAGAACATTAGCCTTAACATTAGCAATCTCATTCACTATATCGGATTCCAAAATTAGTCTTAAGGTCCTCTATCTTTTCCTCATGACCAGATGACAATTTCCATTATTAGGCATAAGCAGAATTTGACTTAAGCACTCCTCATTCACTATCATTCTAACCCCTTTCACAATAGAAGTGACTCCATTCTCTTCTAGGGTTAGATTTTCATAAAATGTTCTGATTAGGCTAGGGTAGGTAGGTAGGTCCAATGTACAGAAAAACTCCCAGCCCTGAGATTCAATCCAAGTCCCAATCCAAAAACCCTGGTTTTCTAAAAAGGTGAAGTTGATTTTCCTACCAGTGGTGATCGGTCGGTTCCCCATCAACAAGATTGGTTGAGACTGTACAGGGGAAGGATTCCGATCTTCTTCACTGCTCCCATGTTCTTCCTCTGCAACAGTCCAAGTCGATTCTTCTTGCCATCTCTTTGTTCTTCTTTCCCTTTCCACAGTGGATTCAGTCTGTTGTGATCTTTTGCCAACTGCCCTTTTAGGTGCCATTGCACAACCCTAGGAAGAATGTGAGAATCGGAGCTCGAAAATGTAGGTTTTGGAAGTATGGAGGAGATATTCAAGTAGGGAGCAAGGGTTTTGAGCTAGAACAAAAGGCATAAAATTTTAGGATAAGTCCTACGGCTCTATTAAAAAATAGCTTGCCCGACATTCGAGTCGGCTCGGCAAGCCCTAATTTGCTCGAGTCGGCTCGAGCAGAGCTATGACAGAACTTAATCAGGAATTCGAGTCGACTCTACTTGAGCACAGTAGCTCGAGTCGACTCGAACTAGAACTCTCTACAAGAGTCAAAAAAAGGTTCAGAAATGAAAATTAATGACAGAAATCTACAAGGAGAGATGGTCAAAGATCTTGGTTTGATGTAAGAGTCTTTCTAGATAATTTTTCCTTAATTTTGAAGAGATTAGGTTAAGAAAATTTCCTAAAAAGGGTCATATAAACCTAATTCTCCTTTAATCATCTCAAATCTATCTTGATTAAGTGGCTTAGTAAAAATGTTAGCGAGTTGGTTTTCAGTTGAAATAAATTCTAATTTAATTTCACCATTCAAAACATGATCTCTTATGAAATGATGCCTAATCTCTATGTGCTTAGTTCTTGAATGCTGAATTGAATTTTTTGTCAAATTTATAGCACTTGTGCTATCACATCTGATAGGAATTTTATATTGTGTAACACCAAAGTCTTCTAGTTGTTGTTTAATCCATAACACTTGTGCACAATAACTCCCTGCAGCAACATACTCTATCTCAGCAGTAGATAATGCTATTGAGTTTTGTTTCTTACAGTGCCATAAGATTAAATTTAACTCTAGAAATTGATATGTACCACTAGTACTTTTTCTAGCAATTTTACAACCAGCATAATCAGCATATGAAAATCCAATTAAATTCAGTGAAGAATGCTTAGAAAACCATAGACCTAGATTACTTGTTCATTTTAGATATCTTATAATTCTCTTAACATCATGCATATGTGATTATTTAGGATTAGATTGAAATCTAGCACATACACATACGCTAAACAAGATATCAGGTCTACTAGCAGTTAAGTACAACAATGTTCTAATCATACATCGATAGAGCTTTTGATCAATGTTGTTGCCATCTTCATCTTTATCCAATCTGCAGGTAGGACTCATGGGTGTACTCATTTGTTTGCTTGAATCCATACCAAACTTCTTGATGATCTCTTTGATGTATTTGGCTTGGTTTATGAAGATCCCTTCCTTTGATTGTTTTACATGAAGTCCAAGGAAGTAGTTCAGTTCACCTGTTAGACTCATTTCAAATTTATCCTGCATCAACTTAGCAAATTCTCTATAAATGGTTTCATTAGTTGCACCAAATATAATGTCATCAATATAAATCTGTATAACTAATATATCATTATTATTTTTTTGATGAAAAGAGTTTTATCAACATTTTCTCTTATAAAATTATTTTCAAGCGAGAAAGTGCTAAGTCTATCATAGCAAGCTCTAGGTACTTATTTCAAACCACACAATGCCTTATTAAGTTTAAAAACATAATTTGAAAAAGCATAACTTTCAAAACCTAGTGGCTGTTCTACAAAAACTTGTTCATATATAAAACCATTTAAAAAAGCACTTTTCATATCCATTTGGAATAGTTTGAAATTCATGAGCAAGCAAATGCAAGTAATAATCTTATGGCCACTAGTCTTGCTATGGGGGTATAGGTTTCATCAAAATCTATTCCTTCTTCTTGGTTGTATCCTTTAGCTACCAACCTTGCTTTGTTTCTAATTACTTTACCTTGTTCATCTAACTTATTTCTATAGACCCATTTGGTTCCTATGATGGGATGGTCTGATGGTCTATCAATTAAAGTCCATACATTATTTTTTTTAAACTAGTTTAATTCTTCATGCATGGCCATTATCTAGTTTGGATCATTTTCAGCTTCTTTTAAGCTGTGGGGTTCTATTTGTGAGACAAAGACTAGGTAATCATGTGCATCTTTATGTGATGATCTAATCCTAACACCTTATGAAGGATCACCAATAATTAAATCTTTTGGATGAGAGGTTACATACCTCCATTCCCTTGATAGATCAACATGATCATTACTTACCACTTCTTCTCTTTCTTGAGTTGATCTTTCTTGTATGCTCATATCTTCCATCTCCTTTTGAAGTGTACCTGCATCATTATCTATGCACTCTTCTTTCTTTGGAGGTAAGGTGTTAGTTTCATCAAAAATGACATGCATTGATTCTTCTACAGTTAGAGTTTTTTTATTAAATACTTTATATACTTTGCTATGTAATGAATAACCAAGAAAAATTGCTTCATCAGACTTAGCATCAAATTTTCCTGATACGGGACAAAGGGAGGGGGCTAGGAGCTAGGATCGATGGTGAGCCTAAAAGTCACCTAGATTAGGGTATTTGTTTTTTTTCTTTTGATTTTTTTTTGATGAAGGAATAATGGGGATGGAGGGTAGGAAAATTGGACACTCTAGGACTAGGGACTTACATTCACAGAGAGACCTCACACCTCTAGGGCATCTCACCCATCCTACTACATGTAGCCTAGGAATCCCATCCATCTCACTACATGCGGAGCCTAGGGCATCCCATCCAAATCGCTACCTGGGGCCGTAAAGGAAAGTCCCTAAGATCTAGAGGGGAACTCAACGGGAAACCAAAATTGATGGCGAATGAATAATGAGATGGAAAATAGGGGTCTGGATCTCATAGACTTTGGGACTCACCTTAACAAAGAGACCTCTCATCTCTAAGGCATTACACCCTCCTCGATACTTGGAGGCGCTAGGATGGATCTCAAAGGCCACGAGGAGATAGAGAAGATGGAATGGCAAGGGAGATAACTGGGCATGACCTCACATCATGTCCTGGGTTGGACCTCGCACCCACTCCTCATGGAGGTAGAAGAATCACTCTTCCCTAAATAAAAATTTCATTACTCAATTATTTTTACAAGAAAGATTGGAGCCTATTTTATAGAAACAAAGCCATTTTTTTTTTTGAAATTCAAATTCGAAATTCAAATAATTATAATGTGAGGGGATAGAATGGTGGAGAGAATGGTGGGCATTTCCATGAAGAGCGGTAGTATTTGTGGAGGAAAATGTGGACCCATTCAAATTTGAATTCAAATTCCTCCCTGCTTTAAGATTTGTGCATGTTGTTCCTACTTTGAGATCCATGCAGGAAACTCCATGTGACCGTGGAATAGGGGGCATGACGGATGGATGGGGAAGAGCAGCTGTAGGGTGGCTTTGCCAGCTTCAATACTGGGGTAGGCGGCGGCATAGCGGCAGCACGGTCGAGATGGCGGATACGGCGAAGACGGTGGCAGGGAGGGAGGCGGCCATGGGGCGGATGGGGGCGGATGCTCTGTGATTGAACAAAATTATTCCCACTCTTGATGCTCACATGCCTGGTTCCATGGGAAGGGACCGTGAACCATCAACTGACATAGCCTTGTCCATGGGAAGGAGTGAACCCATCCGCTTCTCTTACCTTGACTTTGGAAGGGACGATGAACCATGGGCTATTTTTTTCCTTGTGAAGGATCCTGCAGTCGGTGGCCGGAGGCATGGCAGATCAGACGGTTGGAATGGCTCGGTAGCGACAGACGGCGGAGCGGGGGAGAGGGGCGCATGGGCGGAGCTGCAGGGGTGGACGGCCATGGGAGGAGCCGCAGGGGTGGACGGCCATGGGAGGAGCCGCAGGGGTGCAAGGCCGTGGGCGGTTCCGTGGGATTCGCCGGTGTTCCCACAAGGAGATTGATGCCGGGGGGGAGGTGGATGGCTGTCTGGGTCGTCGGTGGGGCAGATCCAGGTCGAACGGGAAGAAAAAATGAAGAAAAATAGAGTTTCTGGGAGGTTCTAGGAGGTTAAAGATGACAGGAATAGCAGAGGGATAAAATGGAGATAAGTCTGGAATAAATCTAGAATAATAGGAATACATGGAATAGCTGGGATAAAAATTTAAACTAAAATAAAAAAATCTGAAAAAAGAAAAGAAAAACCCAGATGGGTTTTGATGTCCCCATAATTTCCTAGATTATCTTTACCATTATTCAGTACAAAATATTTACAGGCAGAAACGTGAAAGTAATTGATATTAGGTTTCTTTTCATTTCAAAGCTCATAGGGGGTTTTCCTTAAAATTGGATGAATCAAAACACGGTTTAAAATATAACAAGCAGTGCTCATAGCTTCTACTAAAAAGTATCTTGGAAGATTGCTTCACATAACATTATTCGGGCCATCTCTTCCAAAGTCCTATTCTTTCTCTCTACAACACCATTTTGTTGTGGTGTTCTAGGAGCAGAGAAGTTGTGATTAATGCCATTTTATGTGTAATAATCATCAAAAAATTAATTTTCAAATTCCATGCCGTGATCACTCATAATAGAAACTATAGAAAGGTTTTTCTGATTTGAAACTTTTTTGTGAAAGTTTTGAAAACTTTAAAAGTTTTATCTTTATGAGTAATAAATAAAACCAAGTAAATTTAGAGAAATCATCTACTATCACAAGAGTATATTTCATACCACCTAGGCTTGTAGCCCTAGTTGGTCTAAATAAGTCCATGTAAAGTAGCTCAAGGGGTCTAGAAGTTGAATTCATATTTTTGAATTTAAAACTCTTCCTAGTTTGTTTACCCATTTGACAAGCATCACAAACATGTTCAAAGTCTACTTTAAATTTAGACAAATCTCTAACTAGATTTTTAGAAATTAACTTAGCAATAGTATGCATGCTAGCATGACCTAATCGTCTATGCCAAAGTAAATAAGACTCCTTGGTCTTAGAATTCATTGCAACTAGACTGGAACTACTAGATATGGCTAAATTATTAAGATCTACCACATAAATATTTCCAAGTCCATGTCCAATAAATTTGTTCCTAGAATCAAGAGAGTTTGTTATAATACACATAGATGATTCAAAGATAACCTTGAAGCCTTTATCACATAATTGACTAATACTTAATAAATTATACTTCAATTTATCTACTAGCAATATATTTTTAATAAAAGTACAGGGGGTTATTTTGATTTTGCCGATTCCGATTATTTTTTTCTTGCCATTATCTCCAAAAGTAACCAAACCTCCTTCTTTCATCTCTAGGGTGATGAATTGATCTTTGTCACCGGTCATATGTCTTGAACAACTGCTATCCAGATACTATCTTTTCTTTAATTTCTAGGTTGCAAGACATTTTTGCAAAATAATCAATAAGTTCTTTTAGGTACCTAAGCTATCTTGGATCCTTGCAGGTTAGCAGATGTAGTTCTTTTGGAAACCCAAATCTTTCTGATTTTATTTTTAGAATATACATTTTTCTTTAAAAATTACATTGAAAGAATTAATGTCCAACTCCATGACATGCATAACATAAAATTCTAGAATTCTGAAAAGATGTAAATTTTGAAGTTCTAGATGTAGAAGCATGAGATGCAGATATAAATCCATTTGGCTTAAAAAAATTTTGAATTAATGTCTTAGGAATATACTTTGAAGCTCTAGAAATGGATACTGAAGAATTTGACATAAAAGCTTTTTGAGATAAACCTTTTGGAACAAAAGCTTTTGAAGTTACAAAAGTAGTTGCTGAAATTTTATTTGAATTAAAAGAATTAAAACCAATTTCAGCTTTATTTCTAGAAATTCTTTGGTTTTTTAAAATTAACTCAACCTTGTTTGAAGATAAAGTTTTTCAACTAAGGGCTTGAGCTTTTCAACCTCATTTTTTAAATCAGAATTTTTATCAATCAAAGCTTTGTTTTTGTCAAGATATATATTTTTCTCAATTTTCAAAGCCTTGTTGTTTTTAAAGAAGACACTTAACTCTTTAAGCAATAAATTGTTCTTTTTTGAAATCTCTTTCTTCTCTTTTAGTAAAGAATTATTTATATTCTTTAAAGCTTTAATCTTTCTCCAGCTTTTTTAAATTCTGATAATAAGTCATGTAAAGCAAAATTCAGTTCATCAAAAGTAAAATTTATTGGAGGTTTAGGAGACAATACCCCATCTTCGAGACCCATAAGACACAAGTTAGCAGTTTTTATGGTCTCTTCCTCTTTAGTTGAAGTTGACTCCTCGCTGTCGCTCCAAGTGGCAACCATCGCCTTCTTTTTCTTTTTCTTGAATGTTTTCTTCAATAGAGGACATTCAGGATGGATGTGCCCAGGTTTCTTACACTCTTAACAGATGGGCATTTGATCATTTTCTTTTTCCTTTTCTTTGTCCTTGTCCTTATTGTATTCCCCTTTTTTATGAAATTTTCTAAAATATATTCATTTATTCTTTCCCATAAATCTTCTAAATCTCCTCACGACCATAGAAATATCTTCATCTTCTAAGTCATCTTCGAAGGAGGTGCAGTCATCTTCCGATTCCTAATCTTGTTTCTTTGAATCCGATGCAGCTTTAAAGATAATTATTTTCTTCTTCTTTTGATCATCATCAGTCCTATGCTGTATGGCCAGTTCACGAGTGATGAGAGAACCCATCAGTTCATCCAGAGGTAAGGTATTTAGATCTTTCGCTTCCTGGATGGCAGTCACTTTGGGATCCCACTTGTCAGGAAGTGATCTAAGGATCTTTTGTACTAAGTCAGCATTTGAATAGACCTTGCTAAGACTTTTCAAACCATTAATAATATCTGTAAAGCGAGAAAACATGGTAGAGATAGATTCATTTTGTTCCATTTTAAATAACTCATAATTGTGTACTAGAAGATTAATTTTCGAAGTCTTCACTTGGAAAGTTTCTTCGTGGGTCACTTCAAATTTATCCCAAATTTTCTTTACAGAAGAGCAAGTGAAATTCGATTGAACTCATTAGCATCCAAAGCATAATACAATAAGTTCATAGCTTTGGCATTCGATTCTCCCATTTTCATGTCGTGTTCTTCCCAATCCTCTTGGAACATCTATGCCATTGATTTTAATCATCGGTATTTGTGGACCCTTAAGAATGACCTTCTATAACTAAAAATCCACATCTTGAATGTATATTTTCATTCTAGCTTTCCAATATAAATAATTTATGCCAGTGAACTGTGGAAGTCTATTGGTAGATTGGCCTTCGG
This sequence comes from Areca catechu, assembly GCA_021397845.1. NCBI lineage: Eukaryota > Viridiplantae > Streptophyta > Magnoliopsida > Arecales > Arecaceae > Areca > Areca catechu. The sequence continues at coordinate 51,347,586 of CM038047.1, read as the reverse complement.
CCAACGAAGTGCTCATGAAATGAGCCATTAATCTTTACTCTAGTAAATTCAGAGACACTGCTCTGATGCCAGTTATTGCCCAGGTGGCTTTCCCAAGAGGAGGGTGAATTGAAAATTTAAAAAATTTAATAGATATGTGCTCTTTGAAAACTTCTTTGAAGTGTTAAGTACTGTGATTTAGATAATCAAAAGCAGAAGCAGATAGAAAGAAAAAACATAATGCAAACACAACAAATTAGAGTGGTTCGGAGCAACCTGCTCCTACGTCCACTATCCAAGATACCATTTGAGATTTTTACTATATTCACTACCAGAATACAGTCGTATTATTTTACCAAGATCACAATCCAAATCCAACACCCTTTGATTTTTAAACCGGGCTCACCAAAGAAATCCAACTCTTGGTTTTAAACAAGATCACCAAGAACCCAACACTTGGTTTTAAACAGGCTAACCAAGAACCTATTTGATTTTTAAACCAGGCTCACCAATAACCCAACAACTCACAAAAAGAATTGAGAAAGACAAGCAACAAATGATAAACTAAAGTTGTCTGATGGTTGCCGATGCTGCTCGAGAGATGCTTTCTTAATTGCACTTCAATGCACTTCATTGGCTTCTTCAATGCATGCTTCAAGCTTTAGGTAGGATTTGGTGAAGTCTTGAAAACTGACTTGAATGCTCTCTTGTGCTCTCTTGCTTACAAGCTTTCTTTTGATGTTCAACTAAGCATTAACTATTCAAAAGTTATCTCAATCCCTCATTTATGGAGTCTTGTACTCTTCTTAGGTGATTTTAGTCATTGTAGACCATTGGGATGTGATATTTGATCGTTGGAGCACTTTTTAAATTCAAAAATGATGTTTTGGAACTAGCCATTACTTGCCTGGAATCGACATTCGAGTCGACTCGGATCCCTTGAGTCAGCTTGGATCCTTAGAGAAGTTCTGGTCGAGTCATCTTACTTCATTCAGGTCGGTTCGGTTTCATAGTATTCTTGATTCCTTACTCTAGAAGAGTCGGCTCGGATTCATAGGTCTTCAAAACTGTACTTTGAAAGAGTCGGCTCTTCTTATTTGAGTCGGCTCGCTTGGCTGTTTTCATAGAATTATTTTTTCTGGACTCTAAGGAGTAGGCTCGAACTTCTAAAGGGTCAACTCGGATGTCTGACTAATGATAAAGTCGGCTCAGACTTCCTTCAGGTCGGCTCGCCTGTCTAATTCAGGAAATGATACACTGGACGAGTCAGCTCAGGTTCCTTCGAGTCAGCTCAGATATCTGTGTGCCAGAAACCTTCATGCATGCTATGAACAAGGGTTGACTCCTTTTACTCGAGTCAGCTCGGATGAGTTTTATAGTGAGCTTGATCTATTCTCCAGAATTCTTCCAGCAATACTTCAATTATTCAAGAGACTCTCCAACTCTTCTAACAATAATTTCTAAGAAATTTAAGCTTGAAAACATTTAGAAGTAGCCCATTTTCATGATTTTTACTTTACTTTTTGGGCTCTTCTTTACATGACACATTTACAACACAACTCTTGACAAATGAAAATATTATAGGAGTTAAAATTGAGCAATAAAATCATCTTACAAAAACTTGTAAAGCACTTAAAGAGTTGTTAGTAAGATAAATACATGCTCCAATGTTTTGTTATATCAAAATCATTCAAGGGGTCAACGGATTGAACTAGAAATATTGATGATATGAAGAATACATTGGGTTATACATTCTTTCTTGGATCCGACATCATATCTTGGGAATCAAAGAAGCAAGATATCATGCATTATCATATGCAGAAGTTAGATATGTCTCAACTATCATGGTAGCACAACAAATAATTTGGTTGAGAATAATACTATAAAATGTGGGTGAGAAGCAAGAAGAAGCTACTATACTAATTTGTAACAATAAATCTACCATTTCTATGACAAAAAATTCTATTTATCATAACAACACTAAGCACATCAAAATCAAGTATCATTTTATAAGAATATGGTAGAAGAAAAAGAAGTTAAAGTGAAGTATGTGACGACTCAAAACCAAATGGCAAACATTTTCACTAAGGCATTATCCAAAAAGAAATTTATCTACTTGAGAGATCTCATAGATATTTAAGAACAACCATTAAAGGGGAGTGTTAAAATATAATGTTTGCTCTTGTTAATTTTGAAGTTATGTATGTTTTGGTTTAGTTATATGTTGGACCTATGTCTGGGCTTATGTTGTCAAGATGGTTTATGTATTGATATACGAACCTTTGTTAGATGCGGTAACCTCACATATAAAAGACCTTATGTATTAAAAGAAAAAAAGAGAAATCCTAAAATATTTTCTTCCCCAATTTCTCATCTCTATTTTCACTCCAATCTCCTCTCAAATCTCATCAAGTTGGTAAACAAAGCCAACAAACCTTAGGTGCTCTATTTTGAGTTGAACTTTTTCATATTTTAGATCTAATTTTTAGGCTTATTCTTCCTTTTTCTAGCATCATTTATAGCCATCGGTCATCAATTTAAGGTCGGTTGCTGCTGTCAGGGGCTTTTCCTCTAGCCACGGGTGTTGCCGACTGGGAGTATGACCTCTCTTGCTTCGGGAACAAGGGGAAGAAAGTTTTCTTATTTAGTTAAGAAGAAAGGAAAAAAAGGAAGAAGAAGAAGAGAGGAAAAGAAAAAAGAAAAAAAGAGAAGAAAAAGAAAAGGAAAAGGAAAAAGGAAAAAGAAAAAGAATAAAAGAAAAAAAAGGGATTGAAAAAAAAAGAAGTCCTTTTTCTTTTTTTCTATTCTCCTACTATTTTCTCTTCCTTTTTCTCTCTAAGTAGATTGAAGATCCAGTTTAAAGTCTTGATTCTTTGTTTATAAATTCATGATAACCTTTTGGAGAGGAGACCCAAAATTATTGATATCTATGTAATTTTTTGGATTCCTTATTTTTAAGTTTTTTCATATTTCTTGTCGACCGGTAATCATCACCAGCTGTTCACGGTTATTGACCTTGGCTAGCCCCTCTGGTACTATTTTTGCTGGACCCAATTTATATTTCTTCCTTTGAAAAGACAAGAATTCTCTGTCTTATTTTCTCCCTCCTCTCTCTACCATCTATTTCTCTTTTATTTCTTTTTTGTTTATCTTGTTTGACCTTCTCTCTTTAGTTTATCTTTCTAGTATTATTTTTCTCTGACTTTTTCTCTAGATGGTTTCTCTCTTTACATAGACTCTCTCAAAAATTTATCCAGTAAAGTATTTACTTTCAATAATTTTGATTTATCCTAATAAAAAAAATCCTTATCCATGATTATTAGGTAGTGTGTAAAATTGTATGTTGATCCTAGTTGAATCTATTAGATTTAACCATCTTTGATTACGGTAATTGACCTACATCCTGCAGTAATCTTTTGTGAGATGAAATTACCTATATTAACCAATTTGGGGCTATCAGGCTCTGTCACTTGATTGGCATATCCGTGATCTCTCTTGATTCAAGTATCAAGTATGCCCGTGTCTTCCCCAATTTAAATTGTTCTACTTTATTGTTTGAATTTTTTAGAGTTCCTTAATTTATTTGACTTTTAAGACATTAAATTTCAACGTCCTTGAATAAGTGTATTTGACTTGCTAGATTCGTGAATACTATGCTAAATATGCTTTTAAATCATCTTTGAAAAATTATAATTAGTTATTTAATTTGATTTATACTTTTAATTTTTTATTTGATAAAATAGGTCAAGCATATATTATTTTATTATTAAAAAAATATTTTCATAATACGATCTACTTCTAAAAACTTGATCGGTGAGTTTGTGAAGTTGTTTTTATATATATTCTCAACATGATTATGATAGGGCCCCGCTAATAAGGATTATATATTGGACCTATTGACTTGTAATATGAGAAATAAGTTTTGATACCAAGCCACCAGTAACTAGAATAGTGGTATCTGTTATGTAGCACTTTGTACAATGTGTTTCTATTATCAGATCCATACTACTGGATTACATGACTGCAGCTTAATATTGAGTTCAATTATAAAAAAATAATTATTTTTAAAAAATATATATATATTATTTGAGATTTATTTTTTTTGTCAATATTATATATGTATTTGCTCAACATGTGTAGACCATACTTTGATATGTTATGTTGTTTACTGGGATAGTATAGCTCATTATTCTCCTTTTTCTATTGTTTAGATTATGAATAATAATTATTCAGAACTCAAAAAAGCATGCTAGATTGCTTGAACTAATATTAGTAGATCCAGCTATCTTAATCATTTATAATAATTGATATTTTTATTAGTTTAGTTTAGATTTGAGGTTTTATATATATCAAATATTACTGTTAATAAAATGATTTGATTGATATTTATAAAGATTAATTTTTGAGGATTGAAAATAATTATTTTGAAATTATTATGATTTGATTTGTAGCCTTGCATACTTGCAGTGCTTGCTCTGCAAGTATGCGTCATCTATTACATACTCGGTATAGAATATGACCGTTAATTTTTAATTTTTTTAAATAAAACGAGAAAGATGATGAGAAATTTTAGTCTCCAAAAGCAAAATTAATTATCAAAGAATTTTGTTCATGAAATTTGTAAATTCTTAATGGCAATAAAGTTTGTCTATAATAATAATCATCATAATAAAAGAGTTAACACCAAATGTCTTGTGATGCCATTATTTTTGTTATAAAACAATTATATTTTCTAATTTTTGTCAGCAAAAATATAATAGGTGGCCGGATATTTAGGTTGTCAATAGTAAAAATATTTAGTGATCCAGGATATTTTATCATAAAATTTATAAATTCTTAGTAACCATAAATTTTAACATGATATAGTAATGGTTGTCACCCAAAAAAAAAAAAATTCTTTTACATGTCATGAATTGATGGTAAATATTGATGTAATTCTTTAATAAAAATAACTTGTCATAAAAAAATTCTAACTCTAGTAAATTGATAAAAATATTTCAACACCAAGATTATATTTTTGTTGGAGAAATTTCTTTTGTCTCTAATTTTGAGTAACTAAAGATTTAGAAGGGCAATTGTTCAAATATTTGTAGTACCAAGCATGTTGGTTTAAGTAGCATAGATTACAGCTCCAAATGCATTGCTTGAGGGTCAGTCATGGCAACCATATTCCAATTAACGAAAAGCATCCGAACCAACAGCAACAGCGATGCATATGTAATTTTTCTTAATCGGTCTCCTAAGAGCCACTTTCGATGCCCCGGATTTATATTCGGGATGCAGATTTAAAGATTGCTGCAGTCTTTGTACCGACCGACCTTCATATTGAATCAAGGTATCGTTGTATCATGATTGCTTAGTCGATTATTTAAAATTTAACCTGAATCTTATCATCCACGTGATTCACTGATAATTTTAATTAATTAGCCTCCTGACATATACAAAAAAAACACCCACACCATCAAAACCAAATTAATAATTATCCTTCACTTAAAGAACATATAAAGACTAAAATTTCGTATCCATGATAACACGCTAACAGACCGATATTTTTGGATTTGTACAATTCCATAATCAACCATTACAAATAACCCAAGCCTGAGAATCCAATTAAGCAATTCCTTCCAGATAGTTGACTTACATCGAAAATCCTCTATGGAACCATTCATAATTGTAAACATTTTTTTGCATATTACTCCAGCAATGACGCTCACCAATTAAGCTTATTTTTCTATCTCAAACAAGAAATCTGCAGCAACAACCGGTGCCAAAACTAGTTATTGGCGATACACCATCAAATCATCAAAACTATAACAAATGAAAGTTTAACCAAAACTTGTAAGGAAAGAACGGAGTAGACGATATCAAAACAGACCGCCAATCACCTTACCTGTCATGGGATGAAAGCAAAAGAACTACTGAATGATGAAATAATAAAGCTCTAAAAATTAGAATTGTGTTCTCATGGACAGTAGTATCAAGAGAGACTCTAGTTCTCACTCTTGTTTCTAACGTCTAAGCCACCTTCCTCGCTAAGAATTGGATACACCCTTCACTTGCAGTCCAACAATTAACTAGGAAGTGTAACCACAACAGACATTCTTAATCAGCGAAGTCGTGGCTTGGGTCCCCCTTGTCAATAATAGCAATAAGAAACTAGACAATAATAAGCGGTGGAAACTTTCGATCAACAAGTTTACATCAATTGTAATTTCCTTCTTTTTAGTAGTATGATAAACTGAACTAGATAGCGATGATTAGAAAACTATGTCCAAAATTACAGTTGTTTGTCCATTACAGCATCCATCCACGAAGCTGTGACTTTCATTACAATAAGAGGCAACAAGAGACAAAAAAATGTTAGGAGTTGCACACGATGATCTATAGGTATACGAAATTATTAAAACCAAACATGGTGAAGGTTTACCAGTTTTCAGTGACAATCGACAGTAGCCCAGATCCCCAGAGAACTCCTACATGTAACATCAGATAATCAAGCCGACACTATACTTACACAAGTAAAAGATCTAGCAAACATGGCAAGAAAAATGTAGCCATAAGGGAGATATTTGAATAAATCAAGCCAGAATGACCAGCCCTCTATATCTAGCTGAGATGGGTCGCAGAGCCATAGTTTGCAGATCATTTCTTATGGTCTTGACTAGCTCCAAGTAACTCTTGCAAGAGAAATAGTTTCATCATCTTCCGCTTCACAAACAGGACGGCATAGGTCTCAAATCTTCCAACTAATAAATACATAAGAAACAATAACAATGCTTACGTTAAGCATGAAAATGAAAATATTTTAATAAAGAAAGCACATGGAAAAGGCAAATGTTAAGACAACAAAGAAAGAAATGTGAATACATACATCTAAAGAAAGTGTCGATCTATTGGCAACCATATCAGCTCCAACTGAAAGATGATCATTCACGACAGCAGTAGTGACACTACCGATGGAAAAGGTATGATCATGCATGTTACTTAAATTGAAGGAACCAGGGTTTTCGACAAGTGGATACTGGTCGATCAGATCATCCAGCATAACGAAGTCAGAGGGATCACTTTCCAAGAGAAAACAAAGATCATTCAGCTCCATATATTGTTCACTGCCAAGTTCCAATAGCATAGGCTGCTGCAACTCGTATTCCCTGTTCATGGTGCCAGAGTAATTGAGATTGTCATTTATTCCTGCCTCAGCAGACAGGTCCTCCAGTTCATCATATATTCCTGCTTCTACACCAGAGACTTCATTGATATTTTTATCCAGAACAGCTGAACTAGATATCTGTTGGATAACCCAACAAAAGAGTTAAATATTCCATAAATAATGGTGCAACCACAATAAAACAATCAGCAAAAATATACCAGGAGTACCTGGTTACGGGCATTTTCTGAATGGGGCGGAGAGTTGTTGAGCAACTCCGCCAGCTGCTCTAGTAGCATTCCATCAGCATCTGGAAGATCAGGAGTAGAAGACACCTCATGAACACCAGAAGCTACAGATTGTTGGCAAATAAGCTCCAACAAGACAGGCTGATCATCCAGTGGTATGGGAGTATGTACACAAGGAAATGAAAAGGCATTCTCAACAATTGCGTCATCTCCCCAATCCTCTTCATTGAATGGGGCACCATACTGTTCACCAATTTTAGGACCCGGACCACTTTTTTGGAAGATCTTGCAGAGGACATACATGTCCTGCAACAGTAGATCAAAAAGATAAAGTCAGTTCACAATAAACATATCCAACATATGGTATGGCAAAGTGATGAAATCTTCCAAATAAACAAAACAATTGGTATGAACAAGCAAGAATACAATCACAAACATCACAGTCAAAATGATATGCAAGAACACATGGAAAAACGGCTTTAGCATGCCAAGTTGAGGCTTGACAAATTCTCTAACAAATTTACCAAACTCCTTCAGGTTATCTCATATGCCCATTCTTCAAGACCTTTTGACCAATGACACAAATCCCATGAAACCAGCTGTCACCATTTTGTAAAATGGGATGTTTCACCATCCTGTCCCATCCCAACACTTGAGATAAGAGATATCTTGAACACACTGAATGGGATACTGGAACAACGGTGCCCCATCCCAATGTCTCACAGGATGTCCCACCAAGGCTCAAGATCCTTTGACACAGACATGGATCTTACCATTGCCAGACACATCAAACCTTCTTTAATTTTATTCAAACCAAATCAATCAGCCTTCCATCGCTTAACCTCCATCATTTCAGTTCGTTTGCTTCCTTGAACAAGGTATGTCATCTCAGTACCAGGTCCGGTATAGGGGCTAGTTCAGCATACTGAGTGGGGGTACAGCGCCCATACCGCATACTGGTTCAGTACCAGTATATAATAGTATGTCCCATATTGCCTAGTTCAGTATGGTATGCCCCATACTGCCCAGTTCAGTATGATATGGCATACCTTGCTTGAATATATAATCAGTCCTTTTCCTGAGCATTTGCTTCAGCATTTTTACCCTACAACCTTGATAGCCTGGAATCTTGATCTGGCCATTACAACCACCTACAGGATTTTTTCATGGTTCTAAAAGGAATGTCATGATCACACAAGAATCTACCATGCACTTCATCCACCCTACTCAGTCCTTCACATTGCCGTTGTTTACATCCTCTCCTATATCGCTCAACTGTAACATAAACAATCACGTCAAGGTATCTCTTGGCATTGTTATTACTAAATTCTAAACCCTAATTACATATAATTTAATTAATGCATTACATTTCAGATTTCACATCAAGTGGATGTATCTCATCAAAGACTAATTCTAAGTTCTAAAATTCTCATATCATTTAGTTGCAATCAGAGAAATCAAATCACTAGGATATGCCTAATGATGTTAGGTCCACTGATTAATTCCATCTTGTATATCTCTTAGTCCATCAATTGCTGGGAGAGATATTACAAGTAATTAAATTCCTGAAATAAACGATACCAGAACACCAGTAGATATTTATTGCTTTTCTGATGGAAAGTATGTGAGTTAATAGTAGTCTCAAAAGAAAAAGAACATAAAGGAGTGCCTGTGGGTCATCCCCACGCTACAAGTCCACTAGCCAGAATGATTGCAAGACAAACTTGGAATCTACTAGAACCAATCAAACCAAGCTAGGAATGACAGCCAACATTTGGACCATAACAATAGCCATGCATTCCACTACACCATACCCAACTCTCATGAACGAGATAAGTATGAGATGTATAGGGTTTAAATATGGAAGCTAATTTATACAACCAGACATTAAAACAGCTATGATCACCACATAAACCAAAGAAAATCTTTCTACAGGTCATTGTTATCTCCAATTTTACTAGATGTATTTTCACTCAATCTTGATGGTTTAATCACTCTTTCAGTAACCTCGTAATTTTTAGTGCTTTTAAAAACCTATGTTATTGGTGGCCCCATTAGTATATAGAATATGCTTTGCTTTTACGATTTTGAGTTGTTGCAGAGGATCAAAAGGAGAGGAAGTATTGATAGTTGTTTTCCAATGGATATCTTCCTTAAATTGTAACTTGATATTATAACATAACTGAGTTCAATGAACCCCATTCTCCAAAATTTATTCAAATTGTCTTCGGTCAATATTTTCCATAACGATAGAACAAACAAGAAGTTATGATTGACCTACTTCTTCTGGTATCCTACATAAAATTCCAGCTCAGCCTGTTTTCTATCACGTCAGAGAACCACATATCAATTCTGGTATGCCGATGATCATGACTGTCAGGTGACAGGAACTAATATCAGCCTTAATATTGGAGTCCATCAGGCTTTGACATTGAGCACAATATTAATCAATCCAAACATAACATTATCTAAGCACAGGATGAAGTCTTATAAAGAAGGTCATGGCTAAGAAAAACATCATATTGCTCTAGATGGGATTATGTGCACCATTATAATGTGCATATTCAGAATCTTTAGATGTTGTCAACAAAGAAACCTTACCTGATTCCAAAAATTGAAAAAAAAGTAACATACAGTATACAATAATTAACAGATGATACAAGTGCACAGCCATCCACATTAGAATACAAGAAGAAAGAGAGATGCATACCGCAACAACAGAGACAGTTACAAGACTGGGTGTGAGGAAGAATCTGCAAGGGAGATGTCAAGCATTTTCTACTATTTAAGATTATGGATATTGTAAACAAATCTAAATTTGAAAGGTCTTACAAGTTTTTTTTTGTCTTACTGAGCTTTGGTTACTCTTAAATATTCTCAAGGCACAGGAGGCTCTTAAAAATTAGCATTTGATTGATTTATGAGTCTAATCCATAATTTGTCATGAATAACAAATGATATCGAAGAAGCAACACAAAACATTAGGAATCATGAATCAACAACCAAAAAATGGTCAACTTATCCATGTAATCTTGTTCCACATAATGGTCAACCCATTGATGTGATAATACAATGGTTTACTAGGATGCCTTCACCAATTAGTCTAATAGCGTCGGTGTAAGAGTAAATTACGCTCCTCAGTATCATCTCTTTCTTTTTAATTTCTAATCCCTAACTTCAACAAGAAAATGCACTATATACAACAAAGGCATGCCAAATGACAATATTCTGGAATTTCTTAAGTCACCATTGACAAGATGCTAGATATATCAACAATATAGCCAACACCAGATTAGCATTTAATGCATAACCTTAACATGAGCTGTTGATGTTCATAATAGCTAATTATATATAGCAAACCCTCCTTAGAGCATACAACCACAAGAAACTTGTTAACGTTTAAAACCCCCCACCTTTGCCAACATTGTAGATAATGAAGAAAGGCCATCACAGATAAACAACAGGTCATTTACGAGAAGATTATAAAGCACGCAAATTTTCCATATGTCATTATGGATAGAAAGTCACAAACACAAGAAGATGCACTAAAGCCCCACTCCCACCCCTCTGGTTCACAAACTCATCCATGACCATGCCCATGCATCCAAAATAAAAGATGGTTCCTAGAACTGATGAAACAATACCTTGCCACCAGAGTTCAAACAAATATATGGATGATTTTTGAGTAATCAAAGGTAAGATTGTGTAAAGGAACATCTGACATGCATTATCTACCCATTCACCAAAATTGCCTCCACAAGAGTACTACATTCATATAGCATACTTAACACTCTCTAGAAAATTATGCAAGTTGTGTACCCAGAAATGAATATCCACTTTCTTGTTTAATTATAAAATGCAAATAGACACTAAAATGCATCTTCAGTATATGAAATAATTGACTAGTTCTACAGATATCCACACATCCATACACAATAAGCACTGATTGCATCCTATGCCAGGAGAGATGTCTCTGAATGTCTTTGAGAGCTGAGATAGTGGGTCAGAGGGAAAACACCAGGGGGTAATGCAAAAGCCCTCTTAGTATTACAAAAACATGCAAACAGAGTGGGGATTTAATCCTTAAAGGTTATAACAAAATCAGCATTTTTAGCAAATGCACATCTGAAGCATTGTTTGCATATTAAAATACTCTTGCAATAGTTTCCATGCTTAGCATCTACCATGAAGACAATATTAAAAATAAGAGGGGCTCTCAAAATTCCCAAATCTCAAAGCATTGCAGATTTTTAAAATAATATAAGCAAGTTGTCCATATATGTACAGCAAATAAGCCTTACTTGTGAGTATCCAGCATCAACCAATTCCTTGTCCTCTAGCCTGTACTCGTACATCACCCAATCAGTCCTACTGCCTCGTGGTGCCTTGCCTACATGGAAGACCAGAGTCTTTCTCATTCCCACAGTATGAGAGTTATGGATGATAACTCTATCCTTTCCTGTGGACTTCCAGTAGCCAATATCAGTGGCACGATTTGCCCTAGATCCATTGGGATATTTTCTACCTCGAGGGCAAAAGAAATACCACTCTAGATCTTTGCTTCGCAAACGAGATTTGTCTGCATAAACATAAAGGAGAAAAAAGAAAAAAACCTATAAGAAACATGGGAAATGAATGGGGGGAATAAATTTTGCTGGAAAGATGGATGGGATATTTATCAGAAATTTTGAGGAAAAATGGTCCCTCAAATGATCAACGATTAGTTCCATAAAAGAATCTCGAATTCATTATCAGAACAACAACATTAGCTTAATAATATCTCAGTAAAATTGAAGAAAATAATGTTCAAGTTTCAAAAATATTGAAGGTGGGGTGTGTGTGTAAAGACACACCCGTATATACATCTTCAATAGCAAGTTCAAACAGAAAACTTTCCCAGTATCAATGATTACAAATAGAAGATACAAAATGAATAATCACAACAAAAGCATTTTTTTTGTTTCGTTTTTCTTTTTTAAACACCTTTCCCAAGATAAAATGTGCAAGATAGATCAAAAAGCATACTAAAGAAATGTTTGGGAAGTTCCTGCAGGATCCAGTGGAATTGGCGGAGAGGAAGAGCATGGGAGAATGAGAGAGAGAGGGACCAGGAGCAAGAGAGAGAGAAAGGACAAGAAGTTGCAGTGCCTAATCCCCACTGGATTAGAAAAAAAGGACCACAAAAGTCTTTTTCTTTTAATCCAGCCAGGAGTGATGGCACAACTCCCACGATCTCCCCCTCTCCCACTCCCACTTCCTTCCTCTCTTCCAATTCCACCAAATATAGCGAGGACTTACCAAACATGCCCTAAAAGAAAAGGAGGTTACCTGGAAGTTCCCAAGGAGCAAATCTGTACAGCTCGATTTCAGAAATAGCCTCAAACTGAAAAGACTTTCCTGTTACCTTTCTCTTCAAGTAGTAGCAAACAAGTTCAACATCGGTTGGGTGAAAGCGGAAGCCAGGTGGGAGCAAAGTCTTGCCCATCATAATGGAAGAACTTTCTTTTCTATAATACTAAAATGAGATCCAAAACTGGTCTTAGTCCAATAGCAAGAAAAATTATATCTGCACTTATCAGAATTAACCTCAAATTTATTTCAATCACAACCCCTTTAAACTCGGAACCGGAAAATTCTAACCCCAAAATCCACAAACCCTTTGAATATCTACCAAGTCCAGTGCCGAGAAAACTTTTATGCCTATCAAGTCCAGTGCCGAAACAATATACAACGAGAACACCACAACCGACTACGGCATATGAACCAAAAGTTACACCAAAGAAACCACGGGTAATCCTTTGTGATGTCAAAAGACATTTGAGGTGCAAGCAGAGTCCTGTATGCAGCAATTTACCATTACAAGAAGTTCAAAATTAGACCATTTTATGCTACCCCATTATGCCAGTCAACTATAAAAACAAAAAGGAAAGCACCAAAAAGAACTGCAAAGGAATGGAAGACATGACAACAAAAGCCCAAGTAGTGTAAGTATAAAAGCATGATAAGAAAGATCCTACAAGATAATAGGAGAGGAACGTCCTCAAGAGAATGCACTAAACAGCAATAATATCTTTGGAAAAATGAGATGCTTGGTCAGATAAGATGGAGTCAAATCGAACTAAGAACCAAAATCATTTAGTCCTGTATGACCCAAAAAAGAGCATCCAACTCACTATAAGAGGATATAGACAATAAGAACATGTAAACTGTTGTGCCTAACATGGACAGGTCAAGAAAGAGCTCCTGACAGTAGGCAGACTTTGTCTACAATCTTGAGCAGTGAAGAGACTGCTCGGATGTGATCATAACATTAACCAAATACTAAGTTTTTAGTAACAAAAAGGTCCCAATCCAGATTGATGATACTCCATCTCAGGATTATGATGCACCGTTACATTATGTGCTATGTACCATGTGTAACAAACAAAAATCCACTACATATGAGTCACGGTGTGAAAAATTTAGAATTCAATAGTAAAAATCAAAACTTTATAATCTAGAGTTGAAAGTAGACAAGCAATAACAACAAATTCACTACAAATATGTATAGCCGATGAACAAGAGCGCTCAGGAATATGAATCAAATATAGTTACAGGTCATGAGACTGTTTTTTTAAAAAATGAAAAAATAACAAGAGCGATTTGATCAAGTGCGCCCCCCAAAAAAACTTTGCAAAAGTGAGGAGGGAAGAGACGTTGAATCCAATCAGTTGGTAAGCTAAAAAAAAATTATTGCCATATAATTTATCCCTGATCTATTGAGATCAACAAAAACACAAGTTTTCTGAAGAAAAACTGAATTAAAATTAAATCATCAAAGTCCGGAGAAACTAGAGCATCGTCACAGTCATAAAACTATAGATTAAGGTAGACCTGACGCTACTCATATAAGAACAAGTAACAAATTAAAATTTTGCTATATAATCTACGTACGATCTAAATAGATCTAAAAGCAAAAGTTTTCCAAAGGCATATAAGTCAACTTATCAAAACCCAAGCAGAAAATTAAAGCCTAGAACTAATCACCGCTATGAAACCCTAGTTCAGGATTATTAGAGTCATCAACGCTTCATCCATGCAGAGACTCAACTAAATCGAAGAGATCGAAGACAGATCGAAGAATAAAACAGAAACCACGGAGAATTAGGGATCAAGAGCTTACACGGAAGAGACGGGAGGGGATGGAGAAATACCGAGCCGCCCGGGCCAAATGAGAGTGGGGAGAAAGGGCAGGCGAGGGGGGGTTTATATAGAGAGAGAGCAGAGTACAGAGAGAAGCCTGCAGCACATTTCCCGCGTAAAGGTGAAGCTTTCCCAGCACACCTTGTCTTCCGATTGGCCGGTGAAAATAAGGAAATTGTTGGACCTTGGTTTGGTGCCACTTTTTCCACAAGTCTAATGTCACGCATGGCTTTTCCAAATCTACAAAATTGTTGCCATTGGATCATTGTACCAGACGTTGGCAACCAATGCCGGTTTGGAAGGGCTCTGTCATTTTAGGTGGGTATCAAACTACTAAGGCCTCATTGTGCATGGTTTGAGATTGGGATTTTTGAGTCTTGTTTTGGATCATGATTTGGAATTGGTATTGGTTTATGCTAGTTTGAGAGCTAATGAGTCCAAACATACTTGGATGGTATTGGATAATGCTAGCTTATATATATATATATATAGGAAAAGGATAGGAGGGGATGAACCTAGGTATAGCTACCCCTGCAATCCTCCATCTTGGAAATGTTGGATTATACCAATTCAACAATTGAGTACAACGATGCTTGGGTAAATATTTACCATAAATTAGTTTAGTTTTCGGTTTAGACTATAGTTAGGACATAATTATGCAAACTTTATTTATTTAAAGAGAGACAAAGAGGGCTCCGTCTATGTACACTTATTTTGATTCAAATACCAAGAAATGTACTAAGATACGAACTTGAAATTTCTTGCCCTTATATGGAGGGGCATAACTAGAATTTGCTCTCTCGGTACCAAATTTTATACTTATAATGCGATTGTGCAGTGTTCATGTACTCGATATGATGGTTGATTTGGCATACTAAAATTGGATATATTTTTTGTACAGAGTTTCAATTTGGCCGATCCAGTATGATACTACTCAGGAAATCATAGATGAGACTATGGAGACTAGTACGGATTCTTCATAACTTTACAAACTCTTTTTTTTTTATTTTAAAAATTTTAAAATTATAATATATTGTAGAGTCATCCTGGTGCAAGAAGGGCCCTTGCCTCCATTATGGGTACCATTTGGTTCATATTTCATTCTAGCTTAAGCATGCGACCAATATTTTAATATTTTATGCTACTAGTTGGATATAGCAGCAAAAGATCAGGAGTTTGTGAGGGGCCTTTCTTTTGTTGATGCACTCGGCAAAGAGCTGTCGCCGAAGCCGAACTTTGCCTACCACCAGGATGGGAGACCATTGACCAGCCTCAATTGAAAGTGAAAGGCAGTGGTATCATGGCATCATGGCTTCTTTCTAGAAATCAGAAGCAACGATCTCTATGAACTTCATGGAATATTATGCTTTTGATGATAGGCAAAAGGAATTGCAGTAGTATTTCCAAATTAATCATTGAAAAAATTGCATGCGATGCGTGCCTGCATCTTCACTTACGTTCATGCTGAGTTTAGACGAAGTTATGCTCACCGTTTAAAATCCAAGATTCGATGAAGTATGTAAGTTCATGTTTACATCAAAATAGCAATAATTGGTGAGAGGCCATTAAAAAAACACTGTAGAAATCCTATCAAATGTTGAGATACTTTTGTTTTGGCTAAATAGTCATTGGACCATTGCAGGCTCTTAGCTTCGACTATTGTAGTCTCTCATTTTTTATACACTGACTTAAGATCAAAGTGTCCTTGCCAGTAACCTCGATCCAGGGACCTTTTGCAAATTGCCAAAGTGGATCAATCCAATTCAACTTCTCACCCCTCAAGGAGAACTTGGAGTATCCTCCTCCACCACTGGAGCTCAGTGGGATGACATGATGGCAACAGATTGGTGCACCAGGTAGGGGGCTTCGTGGTTGCAAACAGGTGATAGCTAAATAGCAAATATTAATTCATTGGAGCTTAAAGTCATGGTGGTGATGTGCACTCAAGACACCTCCACCAATCATGTGGGAAACCCTTCGTGCCATGACAATCAGTGCAGTCATGAAGTGGTGCCGCCCACTCCACCACCTCCATCACCGTTGACTGAGTAGGACCAACTCACTGTCCTCACTCAGTTGGTCAAAGTTGATAACAGCGATCCAAGAACTGCAACATCAGCAGTGGTTTATGGCTACACAGCAACAGCCAGGGATCCTAGCCATCCTTACTACCATTACTCGTGCTAGCTACTGATCCCTTTGGAAGAGGTCCTTCTATTGACGGGCCCCCCTTCGTCGACGATCCCTTCACCCCGTCAAGCTAGCCATCGAGTCTCTCATGAGAGATCCCAGCACCATAGGGCTACATGTCAAACACGGTCCCCTACTCCACACAGGGTTGGCCCCTCTCAGTAGGAGCGATGATCGAGGAAAGAGGCCAAAGCACGAGCATCCCAATCTTCGTCCACCTCGATCCTAGAATCTTCTGAGGAGGGGTCCACTGATAAGGTGATCTAGCATATGGCTGAGCAATGCCTCAATGAGTATAATCACAAACTAGCTAATCTCAGTCGCTAGTTTGTTGATTTCCAAGGTGGAAACTGGGAGCTGACAGATTATGAAGCCCATACTCCTCTTCCCTGCTAAATTTTGGATGAACCATTCCTCAATCGGTTTAGAATGCCCTAGTTGGATCATGTGATGGTACCACGAATCCGCTAGATCATCTTGAGAGATACAAGGCTATCATGCAAGTTCAGGACACCACCGATGTTCTCTTTTATTTTGCCTTCTCAGCCATACTCTGCAAGGTAGCTAGAGCCTAGCATTCGGACTTGTGTTGAGGATCATCGATTCTTGTAAGCTACTAGAGAATAAACTCATGGCACATTTCGATACCTATCAAAAGATGTCATAGGAGGCTGATAGCCTCTTCTCCGATTGTCAATAGGACAGAGAATCACTTGGAGATTACGTGGCCTAATTTAAGTCAGCCATGTTAAAAGTCTACCATTTGGACAAATCCATGGTCATACTGGCCATGAAGAGGAGGCTCCGCACTCTCGCTTTACCTATTCCCTAGACAAGAAGCATCCCAGTCCTACTTAGAATAATTGACTCATGCACAAAAGTATATTCGTGTGAAAAAGGGTGATTGGACCTGGAGGGAGTTGGACAGAAAGCTCCAAAAGAATCAAGCTCACAAAGAACCAAGCAGAGCCCAGCGAAGAAGTCACATATGCCTAGCTGACAAGGTACCAAGTCAAAGGTCTTCACTGGTAAGAATGATAAGTCCACCTTCCTTGCCCTCAAAGCCAAGATCCTGATTAAGATAGAGGGTGAGCACTATCTTTGCAAGCCTCCTCCACTGAAATCATCATTGGCCAATCGAGACAAGAGTAAGTACTGCTAGTTTCATAGTTATTATGGCTACAACACTGAGCAGTGCTGCCATTTAAAGAAGGAGATTGAGGATCTCATCTAATGCAGCTATCTTGGGATGTACATACATGGAGGGGCCCAAACCAACCCCCAAAGTTCCAACCATCAGTAGGTTTAGGTCGAGGTCAATAATAACCCGATTGAAAGGCCAATCAACATGATTTCATGGGAGGCAATGCTAGTATCCAAGAGGCCAAGAGGAGAGGAGAGAGTTGAAATTGTAATCCCCTTTTCTCATAGGGATCTTGTCAGGGTTCACAACCCCAATAACAATATGTCATCATAGACATGACAATATCAAAATATCCTGTAAAAAAAATTATAGTTGATAGTGAAAGCTCTGTAGACATCCTTTTTTATAATGTTTTTGTTCGTATGGATCTACCTATGAGTTGCGTCAAACTAGTCTCCATTCCTCTAATTGGCTTCACAAGGGATTCAGTTGGAGTCAAAGAAGAGCTCAAGCTACTAGTCATAGCAAGTACCCATCCTAGACAAAGTACCATTCCTATAACCTTTACAGTTGTTTGTTTGCCCTCGGCATATAACACCATCATTTGATAGCCTGGGTTGAACCTCTTGGATGTTGTCATCTCAATTAAGAACCTTCTTGTATGCTTCTCAACCAGGAACAGAGTCAGCAAGATGCATGGAGACTAGCTACTGGCCGACAGTGCTACCAAATGGCACCGAAGATGTGCAGAGCTGATGAGGTGCCATCCATGGAACAACTAGACTAGAGAGAACCAAGAAAGAAGAGAGAATTAGCCAAGCAGTTACTCTCTTTTCCACCGGGAGAGGATCTAGCAAAGTCGATTCAAGTTGGTGCCCTATTATTAAAACAAGAAAAGAAACTGGCTACTCGACTTCCTACGAGTCAATTCAAATATTTTTCATGGTCGGCATTGGACATGCAGGGGATCTCTCTAGAAGTAATCACTTATAAGTTGAATATTGATCCAGAATTCGAGCCAATCAGCAGAAGAAAAGGAGCTTTGCACCAGAAAGGCAAAAAGTGATCAACGAGAAGGTCGACAGCTACTCACCACCGGATTTATCCATGAAGCTCAATACCCCAACTCGCTTGCCAATGTTGTCATGGTTAGGAAAGCTAATAAAAAGTGGAGGATCTACATCGACTACACAAATCTCAATAAGGCATATCCAAAGGATAACTTTTCGTTGCCAAAGTAGACTAGCTAGTTGATGCAACATCTGGGCACAAGTTGCTAAGCTTCATGGAGTCTTTTTAGGCTACAAACATATTAGGATGGTCCCAGAAGACAAGGAGAACACCACCTTCATGACCAGAAAAAATATTTATTGCTACAAATTAATGCCTTTCGGTCTAAAAAATGCAAGAGCCACTACCAGTAACTGATTAATAAGATCTTCAAGGACCAAATCGGTTATAACATAGAAGTTTACATCGACAACATGTTTGTCAAGGGTGCCGACAAAGCTGATCATATTATTGACTTGGAGAAGCTTTCAATAAACTCCACCATTAACTGATGAAATTGAATCTAAGCGAGTATGCATTTGGTGTCATGGTTGGCAAGTTTTTTAGTTTTATGGTTATGAAGGATGATATCAAGGTAAACTCGAAAAAAATTCGAGCTATCATAGACATGCAGTATCCAACCTCTAAGAAGGAAGTCCAGCAGCTAACTGATCGAGTAGCGACATTTAGCCATTTTATATCCAAATTGGCCAAATGTTGTTTACCCTTCTTCAAGATCCCGCAAAAAATACATGACTTCACTTAGATGGAGTGCTGGTTAGCCTTCGAAGAACTAAAAAAGTTCCTTGCCTCACTGCCTCTACTCTCCAAGCTGGAAGATGGAGAACTTTTCCTGTACCTTGCTACCACGATGGAAGTAGTCAGCTTCATGCTTATCCAAATAGATAATAAAAAGGTCCAAAACCAATCTATTATACCAGCAAAGTGCTCCATGATAAAGAGACCAGATACTCTAAACTTGAAAATATTATTTTTGCATTAATCATCTCTGCTTAGTATCTTAGGCCTTACTTTCAAGCTCATCCCATCATCATTCTCACCGACCAACCGCTCAAAGCCATTTTACACCTGCTTGACATCTCTAGGCAACTAGTGAAATAGATAATCAAACTCAATGAGTTTGATATCTCTTATCATCTAAGATCGTCCATGAAGGCCCAAGTCTTGACCGACTTCCTAGTTGAGTGCACGTGGTTGGACAACAAGCCTAAAGAGGTGCTACCTGAGCTACCTCTCAAGTCATCCGACATGGGTTCAACTTGGATCCTCCATGTAGATAGTTCTTCGACTCGCAAGAGAGTGGGCCAGGGCTTATCTTAATGAACTTGGAAGGAGTAGTCACCGAGTATGCATTATGTTTCCTGTTTAAGGCAACTAACAATCAATCAAAGTATGAAACCCTACTACCTAGACTGAAGTTGGTGAAGGAACTTGGAGTGCAGTGCTTAAGGCTTTTCATCGACTCGCAACTTATAGTCGGTCAAGTCATCGGTGAGTATGAGGCCCAAGATCCGATTATGGCCAAGTATCTTGACAAGGTGCAAACCCTCATGTCGACACTCCAACATTGCAACTCTCTCACATTCCAAGGGGAGAAAATGCTAGGGCAGATGCTCTCTCCCAGCTTGCAACCTTAACGAATAATGTTCTCAGGCATATATATATATTGAATATTTGGAAGTTTCCAGTATTAACAATACTGAGACAGGTCACTCATGAGCCAAGTTAGATGGACCCGTTCATCAAGTACATGTTTAAGAGAGTCCTAATCGATAATCGCCGAGAGGCAACACTGCTATAATGAAGGGTTTCTCAGTTCATGCTGCTCGACAGATAGCTCTACAAGAAGTCTTTCTCATACTTGCTGCTCAAATGTCTAAGACCCATCAAGATCGATTATGTCCTTAGGGAGATCCACGAAGGTATTTACAGGAATTACTTGGAGGGTAGATCCTTGGCCTATAAGACACTTAGGCAAGGGTACTATTGGCTCACCATACGAGAGGACACCATAAAGTTAGTCTAGAAATATGACTGGTGTCAACAACACACCAATATCCAATGGCAGCTAGCAACCCAGCTCTCGTCACCATAGCTATTTGTCTAGTGGGGGATGGACATTTTAGGTTTGTTTTCCTTAGTGTTTGGCTAGTGAAAGTACTTACTCATTGCCATCAACTACTCATCAAATAGATGGAGGCAAAATCATTAGCACATATCATAAAGAGTAAAGTGAAGATCTTTTTCTAGAAGTCGATCATCTATTGACTTGAACTTTTCTGCATCATCATCACCGATAATGGCAAGCAATTCAACAACCATACTTTCAAAGAATTCTATGTTGACTTGTATATCCGATATTGGTTCACATATGTAGGCCATCCTCAAACTAATGGGAAAGTAGAGGTAACAAATCAAACCATTCTTTAGGACCTTAGGACTAGATTGTACAAAGCCAATGGCAAATGGGCTGAAGAGCCCCCTAGTGTATTGTGGGCATGCCTCACTACTCCCCGGATCTCGATAAATGAGACTCCTTTCAATCAAGTCTTTGGCATCGAAGTGGTGATAGTGGTCGCAATCGGCCTTCCAACCTTAAGGATTAAACACTATGATGAGTTGAATAACCAGATTTGGTTAAGAGCCAACCTTGACCTACATGAGGGGACTAAGGATAAAGCCTACCTCCGTATGGTGGCATATTGGTAGCGGGTCGCCCGATACTACGACTCCCGCATGAGGCTGAAAGCTTTCCATCTTGGAGATCTTGTTTTATATCATGTTGAAGTTTCTAGACCAATTAAGGCAAGCTATCTTCAAATTGGGAAGGGCCTTAGCAGGTGATAGAAGCTCTACATTAAAGGGCATACAGGATTGAAAAACTTAATGGGACTCCGATTCTTTGGACATGGAATGTAGAAAGCCTCCAAATATACTATCAGTAATATAATTGCTTTATCTAGGAATGAAAGGAATTCTCTTCAAGAGGTCCCTATCTTTCCTTCAACTTACAAAGCCCTATGATTGACTAGCTAAGGTTAAACTAAAGATGGGTCAGTTACCAGCATCATACCCTACGGTTGACTAGCCATAGGTTAAGTTCAAGATAGATTGCTTATTAGCACCATACCTTAGACCGACTAGCTATAGGTTAAACTAAAGATGGATCACTTACCAGCATCATTTTTTATAGCCGACTAACCATAAGTTAAATTCAAATAGGTCACTTATCAGTACCATTCCCTATGGTCGACTATTCACAGGTTAAATTTAAGATGGATCACTTACCAGCACCGTATCCTATGGCAGACTAGTCATATAGGTTAAATTCAAGATAGGCCACTTGCCAGTACCATATCCTACAGTCGACTAGCCATAAGTTAAATTCAAAATGGGTTGTTTACTAGCATCATTCTTTGACTGACTAGCCATAGGTTAAATTCAAGATAGGTTACTTACCAATATTGCACCCTACAACTGACTAGTTGTAGGTTAATTTCAAGATGGGTTGCTTATGAGTACCATATCCTATAGTTGACTAATCGTAGGTCAAATTCAAGATATGTTACTTAATAACACCACATCCTATGCTAACTAGCCATAGATTAAATTCAAGATGGGTCACTTACTAGCATTGCATCTTACGGTCGACTAGCCATAGGTTAAATTAAAAATAGGTCACTTACTGGCACCTCCCCTATGGCCGACTAGCTACAGATTAAATTCAGGATGGGTCGATTACCAGCACTGTATCCTATGGCTAACTAGCCATAGAATAAATTTAAGACAGGTCACTTACCAACACTTTACCTTACGATCAACTAGCTATAGGTTAAATTTAAGATAGGTTACTTACCAGCACCACATCCTGTAGCCAACTAGCCATAGGTTAAATTGAACATGGGACGCTTACCTGCACCGCACCTTATGGCCGACTAGTCATAGGTTCAACTAAAGATGGGTCGCTTACCAACACCATCTCCTATGGCTGACTAGCCATAGGTTAAATTCAAGATGGGTCACTTGCTAGTACCGCACCCTACAACCGACTGGCCATAGGTCAAATTCAAGATAGATCAATTACGAGTAGGGCTGGAAATGGGCTGGCCCAAAAGCCCATTATTTGGAACTGGGCTGGGCCAGCTCAATAAACTTCAGACCGGTCTGAAATTGGTTCAAGCTGCGGACAAAATTTTAAGCATATTCGACTAGTCTTAAGGCTGTAAAATAGAGTCCATTTAATTTTTGGACAAAAGGGATGCCCGGATTCAGTCCAAAAATTTTTAAAATATAATCTTTGGACCGGCCCATTTCCAGCCCTAATTACGAGCACTATACACTACAGTCGACTAGCCATAGATTAAGCTAAAGACGGGTTGCTTAATAGCAACACACCCTATGATTAACTAGCCATAGGATAAACTCAAGCCGAATCCTAAGCTACTATTGGATTCTTGTAGATGGTCTTTTGCAACCGGGATCCTGTTCATGGCCAGCTCCTAAAAAGTTCAGTTCCTCAGTCAGTGCTTGATTCCTCGGAACTAATGTTTGCCCAACTAGGGGACTTAAGTAAAACTTTGGGAAGGCTACCTACCAGATTAATACTATGATGGCCAAGGTACCGATTGACACTGAATACAACACTACGTGTCCATTCCATAGGAAGTTCAAGATACACTCAAGCAACATGAAATAAAACACGTGATTGGTCCAAAAACAAAGTTTCTATTGCTTGATAAAAGTTTTTACAAAGAAGAAGATCTTATAAACTTGGAAGTCTTTGCACAAAAATGGGACTACGTCCGAATACAAAGCAAAATAAGAAGAAAAAGGAGGATGCAGATCACTTTTTGGATGCTGCTGGTTTCAGGCTTGCCTTGATGGTCTCTACTACTACATTAAGCTTTGCCATTACCATGGCCACCGTCTCCATGACAGGGTTTGCTCTAGCATTGTGGATGGTTGTGGCATCCTCAAAATTCTTGGAAGCCCCACTATTAGCCATGCAGGTATCATCCTTGGTGACCTCTTCGACACCAGCCTGCTTGGTTAACTTGTCCATGCCCCCATAGGCTTTCTCGGTAGCAGCAATAATGGGTTCCATTCTCTTGGCACCCTTTGTGGTATTGGCTCCCTCTCGACCTCAACTGCTTCACTCTTCATGGCTAAAACCTCAACTTCTTCTCCTCCTCCTCCTTCCTGCTCCCTGACCTCGGCAACAACATCCTTTAAATCCAAATCAGAATAAGCCATGGGGATTTTTGCCTTGTACTCGGCGAATCCTTTAAAGTAGGCATCAAGGATGGCCTTTCCTACTTCATCCTGGAAGTCTTCAAAACTTTTTAAGTCCTCGATGGTATGAGAAGCTACTGAGGCTACCCTCTCTTCTACAGCCTAGGCCTTGGTCTCGGCCTCCTTGGCCCTCCTATCAGTATCCTCGGTGATGTCGTGCACTACATCAAGTCTTTGGTTAGCTACCATAACTAGGGATTCCCAGTACATGCCCTTGGTGGTCACATCGGCAAGTCGAATCTTCAGTTCATAAGCTTCCTCCTCTTTCTTTATGAGCTCTTCTTCCTTCATCTTCAACTAGGCCTTCAACCCCTACATAGTGCTTTGGGAAGCTTGCAGTTCCTTCTTAAGTTTGGCTTCCCGAGCCTTGCTCGCTACAAGTAGGCCCTTTGAAAGCTTCACTTGCCTCTCAGTGAGTTCGACCCTCTCTTTTAAAGAGTCTAACAACTCTGGAGACTCACCGAACTACTCCCTCATGGCCAGAATATCATGGATAAGCTACAAAAAGGAAGACTTCTCAACTACACAACAATCGATAAAATTAACCAGACAGAAATAGGGAGAGTACTCACCCCATGTAGCTAATACATGGAATTAGCAAGAATCTTGTCTATGGACTGGGATTGCTACTTCTTTTGGTCCCTATTGCTGCTTGGATCGCCTTGGCCTGTAGCTCTGATGCGTCGGGTCCCTGCCAGGTCCTTGGCTCCTATCTCATGGTCAGCTTGCCAAGCTCGTCCGGGGGTCCTGCAAGACAGAGAAAAATCTTGGATCAGCGATTTCGACGAAGGCACTTCGATGATCAAGTCAGTAGAACGATCAAGGAAAATAGATACCTTTAAGATGGAGAGCTTGGGGGACTCTCTGCTTCTAGAGGGTAATAAAAGAGAAGATTATAATACGAAAATGGAAAGAGTCTATGTTGCTTTTCTTTGCTTTGTTTCGCTTACCTTTACTTATCATTTTCTGCGGGTCTTATATAGATGGGAGGCTTTTCAAGAGATTCCAGGTTCTCTCCTTCGAAGGAGACTTTCTGTTGCTCGCTGTTGCCTCTCTATCGGGCTGGTTCTGTGCTTGAGCCTCCAGCCATAATGAGATGTTGCCACTTTAAATGAGGCTGTTCGGGTGCTGCAGGGCATAGGGCCGTAGGGGGATGCCCTTCTCTGAGAGGCCTAGGTGTCCTGTCATGGAAGCTACAGTCTCCCAGTAATGCGATCATCGACGTGTCGGCATATCGTAAGGATGGGAGCCTAGCATTGTCCGAATCGTACAGGTCATGTGCAGGATGCACCGTAAGGGGGTGCATGGCCCCATGATAGGGTATGCGCTACCTCTCGGAGGCTCAGGATGGCCAGGTACTCTACTATCTTCATTTTGAATTATGGTTTCCCCCCTCTTTGCACCTTTGGCGGGAAACCATGCTCCTGGTAGGAGGGTCTGCTTTAGAGAGGTGGACTCGACCTCGATCAGGAGCTATCCTCAAATAGGGGCTCGTCGAATGAGCCCTGCCTCGACTGGAAGCTGACCTCGAAATGGTGATCCTTTCTGGAGAGGCAAACTTGACCTCGACCGAGAGCTGTCCTTAGATGGGGGGCTGGCCCAATGAGCATTGCCTCGATTGAGAGCTGACCTTGAAAGGGTGGTCTTTTCTGGAGAGGCAACTCGACCTCGACTGGGAGTTATCCTCAAATGGGAGGCTCGCCCAATGAACCCTACCTCAATTGAGAGATGACCTCAGAAGGGTGGTCCTTTTTTGAGAGGCGGACTCGACCCTGATCGGGAGTTGTCCTCAGACGGGGGGCTCGCCCAATGAGCCTAGCCTCGACTAGGAGCTAACCTCAGAAGGGCGATCCTTTTGGTTCTTCATTATGTGGCCTTGCCCAGGTGGCGGGCTTCTTCGTCGTCACGACCGTTTGCAGGCTCCATATCAGTGGATGTCACCACACCGATCCATGTCAACAGATGTCGCCATATCAGTTGGGCCTCACTCCCGAGTTCGGAGAATGAAGCGTCCGCTCGGGGCGAAGGGAGTAATGATTGCGCTGGCGTGGAGGGGGCGTGCTCCTTCCATTTTTGATGCCAGATGCATCGGTGTTCAGGCGGTCGTGTGTTGACTCTAGTCTAGATTTTGATGATTGATAAAATACTTAAGTACATATGAGTACTAATTATATTTTTAAGTATGTTTATCATATCTTAGTACTCATCCATGTTGAATGAAGAAATCATTGTTTTCAGTTGAAGAAAGTCCTTAAATTAATGAAAAATCAAGTATATAGACTTTGAAATTGATATGGAAGAACTTGAAGAGACCAAAAATAAATTTTGGAGAAGTTTCAGCAAGTTTCAGTACTGGCACATTCAAGTGTTGACTCAAGGCCTGAGAATAATAAAAGACATGATAGTGTTAAACCAGAATTTTTGCCTTGAGCTGTCCTAAATGTCGACTCATGAGGTCGACTCATGGAAAGTGTCGATTCAAGAGGTCGACTCATGAAAAAAATTCAAGAAACTCAAGTGTCGATACTTGGTATAACGACTAGTTTTTTATTCTCAATGGTCATAAACAGTCATCTATGGGTTGGAGAGCTATATAAATACCAAAAATCAAATAGGAAAGCAATCATTTGGAGAGTTTTATTGAATATACTTAAGGATTCATTATTTTGAGTGGTTCAAACCTTCAAGCTTCTAAGATTGAGAGAAAGCTTCCAAGTCCATATCTTCATCAACATTCAAAGGCTTCAACATCTTGAAGACAAGTTCTTCATCAACTTTCAAGGGCTTCAAAGAGATACTTGCTTTGTTTAAGAAAGCTTTTCTTGTATTCTTTTCATATTGTGCTTACTTTGTTTATTGAAGTTTTTGGTAAGCCTTGGAAAATCAAAGAGGTTTGTTGGTGAGCCTTGTATGAAAACCAACAAGGTTGTTGGTAAGTCTAAGTTATAAAACTAACAAGATTTTTAGTTAGCCATGAAAATCAAGAGGTTATTGGTTAGCCTAAGTTAGAAAATCAACAAGGGATTTTAACTTGTAAGCCCGGAAAAACAAGCTAGGTTTTGATTAGTGAGCCTGGAAAACTAATCAACTGTAATCTTGAAGATTATAGTGAAATTCTCAAGGAAAACTTGGAGAGTGGATGTAAATGCCTTGGAGTGCATCGAACCATTATATATTCTTGTGTTTGTGATTTCTCTTATTCATTGCTTATTTACTCTTGCATTTACTTTGTTAATTCCATGACATATTTTTATTAAGTATACAAATACTTTGGCAAAATACAAGTACTTAATTGCAATTAGCTCATACTTGTTGAAATAGTTCAAAAAGTTTTATAAAATCCAATTCATCCCCCTCTTGGGTTGCATCATCACTGGGCAACAATTGGTATTAGAGCCTAGAACCCAAAATCATTAGTATCTAAACTTGGTGCTTTGCAAAGAATCCAATGATTTTGAGTTAAAAGAACATGGCAACCCTTGTAGGTAATAGTGTTAGACCATCATTTTTCAATGGCACAAATTATACATATTGAAAAACATGCATGCGCATTTATATTCAATCTATAGATTATTATCTTTGAAAAATGATTATTAATAGTCCTCATATTTCTTCTATTTTGGTTAATGATATTCTCATTCCAAAACTCGAGGAGGATTGGAATGAATATAGCATTAAGCAATCTAAAATTAATGCTAAAGCAATGAACTTGCTTTATTATGCATTGGACTTTAATGAATTCAATAGGATCTTCACATGCACATCGGCAAAGGAAATATGGGATACACTTGAGGTTACTCATGAGGATACTCCTCAAGTGAAGAATACTAAAATTAATTTGCTTGTACATTCTTTTGAAATGTTTAAAATACTGCACTATGAATCTATATCTGATATGTATGGAAGATTTATGAATATTATTAATGAATTGAAAAGTCTTAGCAATGTCTATACTAATGCTGATTTGGTTAATAAGATTCTTACGTCTTTGCCAACATCATGGGATCCAAAGGTAATGACGATCTAAGAAGCCAAAGATATTAAAACCCTACCTTTGGAGGAGCTCATCGGTTCACTCATGACCTATGAGTTGAACTTATGGCAAAAGAAAGTGGTTGCTGATCAAGAGAAGAAGAAGATAGTAGCCCACAAGGCCAAAAAGAAAATCAAGACATTGATAGTAACTTGGAGAAATAGTGAAGATTCTAGTTCGGATGAAGAATAAGAAGTTGCCCATCTTTGCTTCATGGCAAATGAGGAAGAAGTATGTGCTAAAAATAAATATGATTTTATCTTTGATGATTTACATAATGCATTCAATGATCTTGTGCATGAATATAAATTGCTAAAAATTGAGCACAAGAAATTAAAAAGGCTTGTTGACTTTTTTCTCTTGAAAACACCAATCTTGCTAATAAAAATCATGATTTAAATATCAAGATTGATATTTTAGAAATTGATAAGAATAATCTTTATAAAGAAAAAAAAAATTTAAAAAAAGAAAATTTTGATTTGAAAGAGTTATGTAATAAGTTTTCAAATGAGAAAAATATTTTATTAAATGAAATAGAAATTCTTAGAAGATCTAAGATTTTTGTATCAAATGATGAGCTTTTAAAGAAAAACAAAAATCTTGAATTGAAAAACAAGAATTTCTTTGTTGCTACTTCTTCCAATATTGCATGTTTTAAATATGATAAATTTGGACTTAATGTATATCCTTGTAGATTAAGAAAAATTTGGATTCCAAAAGGAATCATAGTTACTAACATTAAAGGATCCAAGAAAGTTTGGATACCAAAATTGCTCACTTAGTATGTTTTGCAGGAATGTCTTGCAGCTCAACATGAAGAAAGAAAATTTTTGAAAAGTGACTGTATAAGACAACATAAAGAAGTAGACAAGCTACATTTTTAAATAAATGGTAAAGAAAGGATTATCCATATTGGTAAATTTTAAACATCTCCTTCCATATGGAAAATGTAGTTGAAATAAAACTTGTTATATATTTATCCTTTTATTGAATATTTGATAAATGTTGCAGTTAATCACTTTCATGTTATCAGTCATTTTGAAAAGTGATTAATTAGAATCAAGTTTAGACTTATAGTCATTGATTATGATCATGAACTTTTTGATGTTGATGAATTTCATGCTATCATGATTAAACTTGTGATTATAAGATCTTCTCTTGATTTTGATTAATGTATCTCAAATACCTCATGAAAAATATTTTTTTTAGGTTGCATATTGCTTTGAAAATTATTTTAATTAATTAATTAGAATCAAGTTTAGACTAATAGTTATTTGTTGTGATCATGAACTTTTTGTTATTGATGAATTTCATGCTCTCATGATTAAACTTGTAATTATTAGACTTTCACTTGATTTTGATTAATATAGTTTTAAACTATTTCAAGTGAAATATGTGTTTTCATTTTTGACATCTATGCTTAAGTTAGAAATGATTTAGATCAAGTATAGAACTAGTAGTTAAGGGTTACATTTAAAGAAGAAGGTATGCACATTGACAAACCCTTAATTCAGTAGCTAGACTTGGTATCATATTACTTCTAGCATTTGTATGGATATCAAATTATTTCAAATAAATTTGAAATCATATTAAATTGAATCTTTAAATGTCAACCTCGTGCATTTTGAAAATCTTGTATATCTTGAAAATTTAGATCTTTGATTTCAGACTTTGTATTTATGTTTATATCTCAAACTGTATGAAATCATGTTGCTTGCGTATTCATGTTTTATTCATCAAATAAATGCATATTTTTAAGGAGAAATAATATTTAGGGAGAGCATCCAAAGATTTGTTGTCATTATATACATGTATGATGCTTTCAATGATTTCTTGATATCATATTTATATTGCTCTGATACTCCTTATCCTTGTTTTCAAATCTAATCATTTGAGGGGAGTTACATTCAATTGGTATCAAGATTTATTTCATTAAAAATCTTAAAAAAAAGAAGAGAAGAGCTCCTAGTAACTGCTTCGGATTGGGTTAGTCATCATGGCCGTCCGGTTATAGGAGCTAAGTAGGGTTTAAAGACCCTCTCTTCCTATTCAATGGGATCTCTTATGACGTGTTGGGATGCCACTGTGGCCTTATCCCATGAACAAGTAAGGTGAATGGATATTAAAGCTAATATATATTGAATTACTTTTTTTATATGTGCATACCATTTTTGTTGTATCATGTTTAATTAGTATCATATTCAATTAGTATCATGATTAATCGATTTCATATATTGATTTTGATGATTCACTTGCTATTCCTTTTACCTTCATTCTCATTTTGTATTGCCTTTCATCCTTTTTCATGATGACAAAAGGGGGGAGAAAAATCTTAAGTATGAAAAGGAGAAAGATATGATAAACATGAAAAATTATAAGAGAAATGAAAGAAAGTGCAAAAGGGAGAGAAGAAAGTAAAATATTTTAATCTTAAGGGAAGAATTAGTAAGAGAGAGAAAATTTAAAAATTTTGCATATTTTGAAAAATGTTTTGAATCATATTTTGAGGGAGGGCTTAATACTCATTAATTTTAAGCTTACATGTTTATCTTATTATTAATCTTTTTAAGCTTACCCTATTTATATACTTAAAGGTTTTGTCATCATCAAAAAAGAGGAGATTGTTGACTCTGGTCTTGATTTTGATGATTAACAAAATACTTAAGTACATATGAGTACTAATTATATTTTGAAGTATGTTTATCAAATCTTAGTACTCATCCATGTTGAATGAAGAAATCCATGTTTTCAGTTAAAGAAAGTCCTTAAATTAATGGAAAATCAAGTATATGGACTTTGGAATTGATATGGAAGAACTTAAAGAGACTAAAAATCAATGTTGGAGAAGTTTCACCAAGTTTCAGCACTAGCTCATTCAAGTGTTGATTCAAAGTGTCGACTCAAGGTCTGAGAACAAGAAAAAGACAGGACAGTGTCAAACCAGAATTTTTGCCTTGAGCTGACCTAAGTGTCGACTCATGGGACGTGTCAACTCAAGAGGTTGACTCATGAAGAAAATTCAGGAAATTCAAATATTGATACTTGGTGTAATGGCTAGTTTTTCAGAAGTACAGAATTGATTCTAACTTGCTTCAAATGGCTAGTTTTTCATCCCCAACAGTCATAAACAGTCATCTATGGGTTGGAGAGCTGTATAAACACCAAAAATCAAATGGAAAAGCAATCCTTTAGAGAGTTTTATTGAATACACTTAAGGATTCATTGTTTTAAATGGTTCAAGCCTTCAAGTTTCCAAGATTGAGAGAAAGCTTCCAAGTCCACATATTCATCAATATTCAAAGGCTTCAACATCTTGAAGACAAGTTCTTCATCAACTTTCAAGGGTTTCAAAGAGATACTTGCTTTGATTAAGAAAGCTTTTCTTGTATTCTTTTCATATTGTGCTTACTTTATTTATTGAGGTTTTTGGTGAGCGTTGGAAAATCAAAGAGGTTTTTGGTGAGCCTTGAAAAACCAAGGAGATTTTTGGTGAGCCTTAGAAAACCAAAGAGATTTATTGGTGAGCCTTGAATGAAAACCAACAAGGTTGCTGGTAAGCCTAAGTTACAAAACCAACAAGGTTTTTGGTTAGCCATGAAAACCAAGAGGTTGTTGGTTAACCTAAGTTAGAAAACCAACAAGGGGTTTTGACTTGTGAGCCTGGAAAAACAAGTTGGATTTTGATTAGTGAGCTCGGAAAACTAATCAACTATAATCTTGGAGATTATAGTGAAATTTCCAAGAAAAACTTGGAGAGTGGATGTAGGTGCCTTGGAGTGCACCAAACCACTATATATTCTTATATTTGTGATTGCTCTCATTTATTACTTATTTACTATTGCATTTACTTTGTTAATTCCGTTGCATATTTTCATTAAGTACACAAACACTTTGGTAAAACATAAGTATTTAATTGCAATTAGCACATCTTATTAAAACAGTTCAAAAAATTTTATAAAATCCAATTCACCCCTCCTTTTGGGTTGCATCATCACTGGGCAACATCATGCTTCTACGCCATCCGAGCATCGCCACATCTTTTATCCCCGAAGATGGTTATTAATGCTGCATCAGCTTTAAGGGAACTGCTCCGAGTTCGAAGCATCGCTTTAATACGTGGCATCTCTCAATTGGCTTGGCGCGAGACATGGCACACGTTTTCAATGGGCACAAAGTGACAGGGCTTCGGGTTGTTAAATAGGATTCATTTTCCCGGTCTCCGGAGGTTCTTCAAGTGGTGAAAGAATGAGACTTTTGCTCTAGAGCCACTTTTATCCTTCATCTTGGGTGAAGTCCTGAGAAGCTGGAGCCCCTTCCTTTTGTCTTCTTCATATTGTAATGATGAAGTTCAGCCTCAAAGACCTTCGAGAAATATGCCGGAAGAGGGCCGCTGCCAAGGCGCCCGAGGGGGAGCCTAGTGCAAAGGTCCGGGAGGGCGACAACGACTCCTTTTGGGCCAAAGAGGTGGCCCATTTGGAGAGGAGGGTGCAGACCCTCCAGGCTCAACTGGAGGAGGAGAAGGCTAGGACCGTGGTGGCGGTTAAGAGGGCATCAACGACTGCCATGTGGGCGGAGATGGCCAAGAAGGAGGCGTCGGAGGCCGTCCCCAAGTTCATAGCATCCCAGGCTTTTAAGGACAAAGTTGTTAAGGCTATCTTGGACTCTTACCACCATGGATTTCGGGAGCATAACAGTAAGGCCTTTCACTTCTACAATTTGAAGGGTGTTGACAATATCAGACCCTCCATCCCGTTCCCTAGGGAGGAGGATGAGCCTAGCTTCGAGGAGTCAAAGTCTGAGGAGGCTGGGATAGAACCTGAAGCCTCCCCATGCGCCTCGCAGGGAGATGGTATCATCCGTCAGTCTGGAAAGGGGCCGGTGGTTGATGTTTAGATCTTTCTTTCCTTATCTGTCTCTCTCTCTTTCTTTTTTTTTCTTCTTTTTTTTGTAAATTGAGGAGGGCCTCCGATTTGTTAGGGGCACCTTATAGGGGTGTACAAGAGATTTACATCAATGAAACATTCTCTTTTTAATGGTTACTCTTTTTCTTCTTTCTTTTTGAGTTTCCCAGCTACAGGTCAGATGGCAGGTGGCGGGATTTGCTTGGGGTTCCCGGTTGACATCTCCAGACTATAAGCTGGGTGATGGAATTATTCATCTCTGGGTGTTAGGCTTCATGAGCTCCCAGGTTTAAATGCCAGGCTTCAAGAGTCTCCAGGCTTGAAGTGCCGAGCTTCTTGGAGTTTCCGGGCTTGAGTGTCGGGCTTCTTGGAGTTTTTGGGCTTGAAGTGCCAGGCTTCTTGGAGTTTCCAAGCTTGAGTGTGGGGTGCTGTGGCTCCCGGCGGGGTGCTACTTCCCGACTTTGGTGCAGGGTGCTATGGCTCCCGGTGGCAGGGTGCTACTTTCCAACTTTGGTGCAGGGCGCTTGTGGCTCCAGGCGGGGTGCTACTTCCTGACTTTGGTGCGGGGAGCTGTGGCTCTTGGCTTTGGTACGAGGTGCTACTTCCCGACTTTAAGCAGGGCAAATGAGTTCCTACACAGGTTAAAAAAAGATTGCACCAAAAAGGAACTTGAATTTATTATGAAAGAGCCTTACATTACTGGTGGTACATGCTCAAGTTACTAGCATTCCAGGTCTGCGTGAAGCGGACGTCGTCAAGCCCAGCGAGGTAGTAGGCCCCCCCGATAAGGCTTTGATCACCTGGTAAGACCCTCCTAATTCGGGGAGAGTTTCCCGCATTCCCTCGGTTGGGATGCTTCCGCTCACTTGAGCATGAGGTCGCATGGGCGGAACACCTTGGGCCGCATGCGGGAGTTGTAATAGCACACGACTCATTATCGGTAGGCCACCATCCAGAGTCGGGCTTTGTCCCTGGTCTCGTCCAACAAGTCTAGGTTGAGGAGGAGGCATGCCGGGTTCTCGCCTTCACTGTATTGCTCTATTCGGAGCAT
The DNA here is from genome assembly GCA_021397845.1 of Areca catechu. Taxonomy (NCBI): domain Eukaryota; kingdom Viridiplantae; phylum Streptophyta; class Magnoliopsida; order Arecales; family Arecaceae; genus Areca; species Areca catechu. The sequence continues at coordinate 51,313,348 of CM038047.1, read as the reverse complement.
GGGCAGGCTGAGTTCCAGTGGGATTACGGCCTTAGTCTCAAAAACAAGGTTGAAGGACGTCTCGTTGGTGGCCGTGCAAGGGGTGGTATGGTAGGCCCACAACATGCTAGGCAGCTCGTCCACCCATTAGCCCTTGACTTCATCCAACCTCATGCGGAGCCCTTGCAGGATGGTGCGGTTGGTTACTTTGGCTTCCCCGTTTGTTTAAGTATGAGCCACCGAAGTGAAGCGATGGCGGATGCCAAGTCGAAGCAAAATTTTTCAAAGGTCCGGTTGTTGAACTGCTTCCCGTTATCGATGATGATTATGTGCAGGAGGCCATATCTACAAATTATAGATTTCTAGAAGAAAGACTGGACCTTCATCTCTATTATCCGTGCCAAGGGCTTGACCTTTACCCACTTGGTGAAGTAGTTGATGGCCACGATCAGGAACCTCTATTGGCCGAACACCGTAGAGAAAGGGTCTAGGATGTCCATTCCCCACTGGGCAAATAGCCACGGGCTGATAGCCGGGAGATAGGGGTGGCCCACTGCCGCTGAATGCATGGTGGCATTGGCACTTATCATATTTCATCACGAAATGAGTTGCATCCTCCTACATGGTCTCCCAGAAGTATCCCTGCCGGATGGCCTTGTGGGCTAGGGCCCTGCCCCTACATGATTATCGTAGATACCTTCATGTATCTCCTGGAGCCCGTAAGTAGCCTTCGAGGGTTTCAGGCACATCAAAAGGGGGTTGGAGTAGGATCTCCGGTAGAGCTGCCCATCTAGGATCACATAGCGTGCGGCCTTCTTCTTAAGAAGGCCGGCCTCCTTTCGATCCTTTGGCAGGGTGCCAGCAGTAATGTATTTGATATAGGGGTCCATCCAGCTAGCCTTGTGGGAGACCTGCTGGACCTCGACCGCGGCCTCGCAATTGGGGGCCTTGAGATGTTCGATGAAGGTGCACCTCAGCGAACTCTCTAGCAAGGTGGCTAGCCTGGAAAGGGTGTCAACTCGGGCATTCTCTGTCGATGGGATATAGGAGATGCTAAAGTGCTGGAGGGTCGACGTATGAGAGTGCACCCGATCTAGGTACTTCGCCATCATGGGATCCTGTGCTTCATACTCATCGGAGACTTGGCCCGCTACTAGCTATGAGTCTGTGAAGACCTTCAGCCTTCTGATGCCCAGTTCACGGGACACCTTCAGCCCTGCAAGGAGCGCTTCATACTTTGCCTAGTTGTTGGTCGCCTTGAAGAGAAATCGCAGTGCGCATTCCGCAACGAACCCATCAGGACTGGCAAGGATGAGGCTAGCTTTGCTTCCTCCTATATTGGATGCGCCATCCATGTAGAGTATCCACACTTCTTTTGCCAGGGTCAGGCCTAGCCCGAGTTTGGCCTGTTGGTCCATCTCCTCTAGGCTTCCTTCAGCCCAAGTGCATTCCTCCACGAAGTCGGCTAGAACTTGGGCCTTCTACACCTACCATGGGCGATATGTGATATCAAATTTACTAAGCTTCAATGCCCACTTGGCCAAGTGCCTAGAAGTGTCGGGATGGCTCAGGATAGCCCTCATGGGATGATTAGTGAGGACGGTAATGGGATGCGCTCGGAAATAAGGCCTGAGATGCTGCGCAGATGTTATTAGTGCAAAAATAATTTTATCTGGCCAGGTGTACCTAGTTTCGGTGTAGCGAAGTAGCTTGATGGTGTAAGAGACTGGCCATTGAGAGCCGTCCCTATCATCGCGAACCAGCACGAAGCTGATCGCCTCCGGTGAGATCGCTAGGTACAGGAGGAGCTCCTCTCCGGGCTCTAGCCTGTATAGTAGTGGTGGTGGGGTGAGGAGCTTCTTCAGCCCCTCGAATGCTTCTTGGTACTCTTTTGTCTAAGTGAAATTATTTATCTTTCGAAGGACCTTGAAAAATGGCTGGCAATGCTCAGCGGAGCATGAAATGAAGTAGCTCAAAGCCACGATGCACCTAGTCAGATGCTGGACCTCCTTCTTGGAGGTGGGATGCTGCATGTCCATGATCACCTGGATCTTCTCAGGGTTGGCCTCTATCTCCCTTTGGATCACCATGAACCCTAGGAACTTTCCCGCTGCCATGCTGAAGGTACACTTGGCAGAATTCAGCTTCATTTGATAGCGGCAGAGGTTATCGAAAGCCTCCGTCAAGTCGATGATATGGTCCTGCTCCACGCCGCTCATGACAAGCATGTCATCCACGTACACTTGCATGCTATGGCCAATCTGGTCCTTGAAGACCGTGCTGACCAAGCACTGGTAGGTGGCTCCTGCATTCTTGAGGTCAAACGACATCATCTTGTAACAATACGTACCTCGGTCGGTCACGAACGACATGCACTCCTCATCTTCTAGATGCATGCAGATCTGATTATATCCAGAGAACGCATCTATGAAGCTAAGGTACTTGTGACCTGAGCTCGCATCCACCAGCTGATTGATCTTGGGGAGGGGGAAGCTATCCTTTGGGCATGCCTTGTTGAGGTCGGTGTAGTTCATGCAGATCCTCCACTTCCAGAAGCTTTCCTGACCATCACCATGTTAGCAATCTAGTTAGGATATCATACCTCTTAGATGAAGCCTGTCGTGAGGAGTTTATCGACCTCCTCGTTGATAGCCTTCTGCCATTCCAAGGTGAAGCTCCTTTTCTTCTACCTGACTGGATGATGGTTAGGATCGACGTTCAGCTTGTGAGTTATCACCTCTGGTGGGATACCGGGCATGTAAGCAGCAGTCCAGGCGAAGACATCTATGTTGGCACGTAGAAAGTCGAGCAGACGGGATCTCCCCTCTTCGATCAGTAAAGCCCCAATCTATATCACTTTTAGGGATCGTCCTCCAAAGAAAAAGATAACAGGGGTTCAACCGACCTGCTCCTGGGTTTTGATGCTGCCGGGTCAGGTTGGTCTATGGCAGGACTGAGATCTGCTCCCCTTAGACCTGGGGCGATCTACCAGCAGCACTGCACCGGCTGCCGGGACCCCCTCATCTCTCCGATCTCCCATGGGGTCAGGAATCGGACCAAGAGGCATTTCGTGGAGATGGTGGCATCAAGCAAATTAAGTCTTGGGCATCCCAGGATGGCATTGTAGGGTGAGGAGAGCTTTACAATAGTGAAGGTCATAAATACTGTGCTTTGCTAGGGTGGTGTCCCAGTAGTTACTAGGAGCATAATTTCTCCCTTGACTCCGACTGAGTTCCCAGTGAAGCCTACCAGGGGTGTAAACACTAGTCTTATTTGATCAGTGGATAAATTCATCCTTGCAAAGGCATCGTAAAAAAGGATGTCTGAGGAGCTTCCACTGTCTATCATGATTCTTTTTACAGGATGCTTGGCTATCGTCATTTCGATGACAACAGCATCATTATTTGGGTTATATACCCTAGTTGACCCTTCTCCCTCACAAGGGAGTACATCATCACTCTCCTCTCTCCCCTTAGCCCTCTTCAAGGTTTTTCCTGCCCCCCAGGATATCATCCCTATCGACTCTCGATGGGATGGTTGTCGATGGCGAGGGGTCGAGGCCCTTCGATCTAGGCCATAGGGGATGCTCCCCCTTCCACATACTTATCGAGATAGCTGTGCTTGATCAGCTCTTCGATCTCACTCTTCATGTGATGGCATTCATCCGTGTCACGGCCATAGTCATGATAGAAGCGATAATAGCAAGATTTGTCCCTCCCGGTCGATGGCTTCAATGGTAGGGGTCAGCGTTGAAAGTGATCGCTTTCGATTTCCATCAGGATCTTTGCCCTAGGGATGAGAAGAGGAGTGAAACTCTCTTCGTCAGTGGGGTTGACCCTGGACCTGGGCTCTGGTCGCAAGACCCACACCGTTCTCTGGTCTGGACGGCCGAACGCCTCCCCGACAGCCTATCTCTTTGGGGGCCTCCTATTTAACTCCCTCCTGGCATGATCCACCTCCTCGGCATGGATGTACTTCTATGCTCGGAGAAGAAGCTCCGAGTACATTTTCGGGGATTTCTTGTCGAGGGAGTAGGTGAAGCGGGAGGTTCGCAGTCCCCTCTTCAGGGCTAGCATGGAGACAGACTCATCGAGGTTGTAGATCTTCAGGGTGGCGATCTTGAACTGGGACACATAGTCCTAGAGGAGTTCCTGGTCCTGTTGTCGAGTCGAGAAGAGGCTATCAGGCTCACATAGTGCCTTCTTGCAAGCATCGAAGTGCATCATGAACTTCTCCTCTAGCTGGGGGAAGGAGTTTATGCTTCAGGTTCGAGCCTAGAGAACTAGACCCGAGCAGCCTTCCATAGAGTGGTGGGGAAGGCAATACAGAGGAGAGCACAGTGGCCCCTTGGACCCTCATAAGGGCCTTATAACTTTCTAGGTGGTCTAGGGGGTCGATTATCCCATCGTAGGGATCAACCTATGGCATTCAAAACTAGCTGAGGATCGATTTGTCTTAGATCCTTTTTGAAAAGGGTGGACGGGTGTCGTAACCCGTGGGCTCGCTAGGAGAGCCCTGCACTTCTGTGAATTGGTGGGCTAGGTCTACCAACTTGTGCTCATGCTCTTTAAGATACCTTTTTGCTCGGTGGTGGATGGCCTTATCAATCGACCCCTCGACGGAGGATGCCAAGGGTGAGGGTGGACCGGAGCAGAAAAACTCATGCCTGAGTTCCCAGCCATGCTGGTGCTGCTAGCACGAGGGAGCGCGATGGTTCAAGATCGAGGAGCGGCTCCCTCGGCTGGTATGAGGATCAGAGACTGGTATGAGGATCGGCTACATGAGCCACCAGAGTCCCTGGCTGCTATGGTGTTTCCAGAGAGCGCTGCCTCTGGTGGAGCTGGTGCACCATTGCGACCAGGAGCTGGACCTGGTGGGCGAGCACAGTATACTGGGGGTCCTCTGGAGGCGACTATGATTGATTGATGCGGGACAACTCTAAGATTGCTAAACATGCATGAAAAATAGTAAAATATTTTTTTTATGATTTTTATAATTTTATTTACAGGCTAGATTTCAAATAGAAGTCAGAACTAGCATAAGAGTAGCAATGCATAGAATTATCATGATTGCAAAGAACTTATGCAAGATAATAAGTAGCCAGGACCTGAGAGTTGAGAAACTCCCAGTTTAAAATAGCTTATCTTCATCAAATTAGAAATTAAAAGAAGGGAAGGTTTCTTACCAGTCAGAGATTAAAATTCAGTAATAGAAGGGATCACTCATACTATGATCGGAACCTGGAAGAAGAAGCCTCGGTTCTCTTGAATCTGATGGCTGATCTGGGTGGTCTTGAAAGCAAAGAAGGCCTCCTCAGGGAGGGAAAAGTACCTCGGGGATCCTACAAGTATCAGGGTCAATCAAAATAGCAATTAAACAAAAGAATAAGAAACTAGGGTTTAGAATTGAAAGAACTAGGTTTAGGTATGGATGTCTCGGGGAAGAAGCAGTTGCTTGATTGGGACAGCAGCTTGGGCATCTTCCTTTGGGCATGGCTAATCTCCAAGGATGCAGATGGAAGCTAGGGCAGTAGGGATTTGGCTAGGGTGCACAAGGAGAGCACTCAAAGTAGGGAACCAAAGCAAAGACACCAATCACAAATCAATAGTACAAAATTTCAATAAGTTGTATTCATAAGAAAGAGATGATTACAAGAGAGGGAGGGATGGGGTATTTATAGAGTTTCCATGCCCTCTCCTAAAGGGATTACAAGTCTTCTCCTAGTTAGAATAGGTTTACATAATTTAAGTGGGAGAAAGACTATAAAATAAACATAGAACTAGGAGTATACAAGTTAAATGAAATAAAAACTCAAACTCTTTCTTGTATTTTAACTCTTCCACCATGTTGGACTTGGTCAACTCATGGAGGATGCCTATTCTAGGTGTGTTGGGCTTCAAGGGGCAGCAAGGGGTCATCCTCCTTTGGATTGGTGCATGGGCTTTAGGCCCTAGAAGCAGGGGTGCCCTGGTATCAGCATATTCCTTGGAATCTTGGTTCTTTATGCTTGGGCTTGCTTCCTGGGCTTGGAATTTTAAGGCCTGGAGTGCTAGAATAACCTGAAAAATATAGACTTCTGGCATATGAAATATTCTGAAGCATCTGGAGGAAATCTGGCATCTAAAATGATATTTGGAGGGAATCAGGACACCTGGAGGGCATTTAGGGCTCCTGGATGTCAATTGAGCTTCCATTAGCTGATGTAATTGTCTCTGGCTCTTGAATAAGGCCTGGTGAAACTCAAAATAGGGTAACCTCTTCTCTTGTATAAAATTTGGACTTATACTGATGTATAGGACTCAATATACTAGACTAGGCCGAGACAAATCAACTAGTCTTATCTTATTACAACTCAATCTTACTTTTTTATAAAATTATGATACATGACTAGGTAAACCAAATAGGGCCTAGTAATCTGTGTCTGATCCTGGTGCCCCCACCAATTCTCCCGGAATGGGAGAAACTCGACCCCATCGAGTATGGATCAACCTGTCTCTCATAGTGCTCGAGTAGGTCTGGGTTGAGGCGATGCAGATCCTCAGGGTGATCCACAAATCCTCAGATTCTAGTTGACCTTGCCATCGGATAAGTACCTCTGATAACCTCTATTCCGGGTATATATAGCTTGATCGTCCAGGATTCTCTCAATCTTTTCCTCACTGTTTGGCCAATTGGTTGGTGGACACTCTGGGGCAGGCTCACTCTCAAGGAAAGGGATAGGTCCCAAAGGCTCACTGGAAATCGTTGCTGGCTCCTTATACTCTACAAGATCTGAGATTTTGAAGGTGGAACTAATACCTAAATCAGGTAGTATCTCATGTACATAGGCATTAGGTCCACCGATATTCGTTATCTTGGATGGGCCAGCTTCGTAAGCATGAAGTTTCTTTACAACTACAAAACCCCCTGCAAAATTCTTTATCTCTCTTTTGGGAATTAGCCAAGTTGTTATTTAATTCATTAGTTATGTTCATCTTTTGACTAATTCCATATGCATATGCTGTGCAAAGGGTAGTGTAGGAGCAGACATGTAATTCAAGCTATGCATTTATTAGACTCAACTAATACCTAATAGACTCACCTAGACATCCCTATCAAAGGATATTTTATTGGACTCTAAGGGACAAAACCTAATAGACTATAGACTTTCTAGGTTTGATCTTATCATGGCATGCACATGAAAATTTATTATGTACTCCTAGCAAATGCCACAAAATATACCAAAAATAATATGCAAACCTAACATGGGCAATAAATGAATGCAACATGCAAACCTCTACATGATGCAGGTGAATGGTTAAAGAAATACAAGAAAACTCAAGAAAAGGCAAAAAATACGAGGTGGACTCGGGGTTAGTCTGATAGTGTAGAAAATAAGAAAAGGGTTCGGGTTAATTGGATAGACTAGGATATAAGAAGGGGTGTCAGGGATTAATCATAAACTAATAAGGTTGACCTTAAAGGGTTGGTGTCTATCTTCTAGGTTTGCCTTATGGAAGAATGGATCACTAATTTCAGGGAAAAGATCTTCAATTAGGATCAAGGAAGTGGCTTCATCTTGAGGTACTGGGTGAGATAAGCCAAGTCCTTAATAAACTCTTTTGGCTTGGAGAATTCAGGACTAGGCTCTACAATTGGATCCTCTTCTAAAATCTCCTTTGACTTAATTTAGCGGTCAAAAATCCCTACCTAAAACCAGAGGTTTTTACAATGAGACTTGGATAGTGCATCCCAAGTATTAGGACCTATGCAAGTTTAATGTAGATGGATCTCTCTTCTTTTCTCTGGAAAAAAGACTTTCACCATCAATATATTAACAACGGGATATAAATGATAAAATTTGTCTAGATTCTTCAAATTCAAGGTCCTAAAACTTATAATCATATGAAAAGTATGGATGCATAACAAAGAAACTTATGAAAATATTTATGTGCCTAGATGCTTGACTTATTTTTTGTGCATAGATATTTATTGTACATCAAGTATGCATAAATTATTAATCAAGTCTCTCTAATTTTATTCTCTAGTAAGATATTGAATTTTTAGCAAGATATATACAATGGGAGATCATTAACCGAAAGCTTTTTTTGCATATAGAAATGTTACTCTATCTCATGAAAACTATTGTATATAGATGATATTCTATTTTAGTTAATTAAAAAGGTATCTAACATCTTCCAATCCAATAAATGGTTGTCTATAGTCATTACTTACCTCATTGATTCCTTTAATTTTTTATATTCCTGACTTTAGATCTGATTAGGATTAAAAATTAGTTAAGCTTGGTTAAATCACCCTGCTTAAGCTCAACCTAATTAAATTAATTCAAGCTTTGGGTCTGGCCTAAGTTTAGAGGCCAAGCTCAACTTAGAGCCCAAATAGACTATTTTTTATCAATTAATTAAAAAAAAGGAGGAAAAAATACTAATCAAATATGGAGATATTGCGCCCTATGTGGTGCTCCCAAGGCTCAGGTGATCAAGGCTATGGTCAAGGTCAAATGTTCATGAGATTATCATGGAGTTTCCAGGACTAGTTTGGACATTTCGGGTCTTGAAGTTTAGGGAATTCGAGCCTTAAGGAGTTAACTTATACTAGATTGCTTATGAGTCCTTAGTATGTGTAATTGGGTTGAGTCAAGGATGTACTTAAACTTGGAAAACTCAATTATATATCAGTTAAGCTAAGAGGAGTTTTTAGGACTAGGTCAATGTGACCTTGTATATATATCTTGTATATGGAACTGATTTAAGCCAAGCATAATAGAAGATCCATTTCTCTCTCATATCCTCTCTCTTCCTCCCTCTCTCTCTTTCTAGTTGATGCCCCCTACCAGGAAAAAAGCCTCAGCCACCATGTCCTAGTGGAAGAAGGACGAAGATCCTTGGCACTTGGATTCCTAGTCAAAGTACGAATCTATTAGCACTAGAATTTCGTGGTGCTACCCATTGTTTCTCCTATTTCTAGTTGACCTACATTGTTCTAGATTGTTTTTCCACTGATTCAAGGTCCTAATAGTAGGTGGATCAGGTCTGAAACATATTTGAAAGGTTTGGAAGATATTAGAGAAGGAGAAAGACTTGCACTAGGATTTCTAGTCAAACCAGGAATCTCTAGTGCAAGCTGATTTGGAGCCACCCCTTGTTCCCTCTATTTGGAGTTCAACCAGGAGTCTTCTAGGGGTTATTCCACTCTATTTGGAGTTTGACAAGGAGTTTCAGATTTGGTAGAGGTATAGTACAAGTAGTGGATGTTTAATCTCTTGAAAGAAATTTGTGCACCAAGGCTGTGCTGCCACCAAAAATTGATTGCTTCATCCCCTATTGTTGCCACCTCCAACTCCATTTCAGAGTTTGGTTGCTAGTAGAAGGATTTCCATGCACTTGGAAACAAGTTTTTATAAGTGGTATTAGAGCTCGAGTTGCATGAAGATCATAGGAGATGCTAGAAATTGAAGATCTTCAAAGGCTAAAATTTCAATTAGATCATGTAGAGGTATTTCTCAAATCTCCAGGTATTTTTGTCATGTTTTGGTTTGGATCCGGCCATGGGAAGCAACATGAAGGTTGATTTTGAGAAGTTTGATGGGAAAGGAAACTTTTTCATGTGGAAAGTTCGGGTGGAAGATCTTTTGGTTTAGTTAGATTTGAATCAGGCATTCGAAGAGGGACATTGGAGAAGCAATGGATGCTTTGGAGAAGAAAGCTTGTTCCATAATTAGAGAGTATTTGGTAGATGCGACACTCTATTTGGTGTTAGAAAGAGAACCCCGAAAGGTTTGTGGTTAAAGTTGTACACCCTCTATATTGGTTAAGAATTGAGGGCATTCACTAATTCTCAGCTTGTAGCTAGTCAAACTAAAGAAGAATTCGAAGCTTGAGATCTGGCTATGATCTAGTATTTATAAAAGGTACAAACTTTTATATCAAAATTTGAGTCCTTTGATATTTCTCACATTCCCCGAGCCAAAAATGCTTGGGTTGATGCTCTTTCTCGGCTTGCAATATCAATCATTAACTCACTTAGAAGAACATATGTCAAACATCTCGAAGAACCCAGCATTGATGGGAACACCAAGATGTGTCAAGTGAAACATAAGCTAAGTTGCATATACCCTATCATTAAATGTTTAACTAACGAAGTTCTGCCAAATGATCCTATAGAAGCCAAATGAGTAAAGTGGTTTGCCTCCCAATATATACTTATAAATGGAGCCCTATATAATAGATCTTTTATCCTACCATTATTGAAGTGCTTGGGCTTGATAGATGCCGACTACATCCTAAAAAAGGTCATGAAGGCATCTGTGGAAATCACTTAGAAAGCGGATCCTTGGTCGACAATATTCTAAGGCAAGGGTATTAATGGCTGATTATGTAGAAGGATGCAGCTAACTTTGTGAAAAAATATGACTAATGTCAATGGTATTTTAATATTGAATGATAGCTGATATGTTAACTAACTCAATTAGTGGCCCTTTGGCCATTTAACCAATAGAAAATTGATATACTCGGTCCCTTTTCCCTGGCTACTAGACAAAACAAGTTCATCATTCTTGCAATCAACTACTTCACCAAATGGAAGACAGAGCCTTTAGCACATATAACTGAAGGGAAAGTAGAAAATTTTATTCAAAAATTAATTATTTATCAATTTAGAACTTCTCATATTATTATCATTAATAATGGACAATAATTCGATAATTAAAGATTCAGAGATTTTTGTACTCAATATCGTATTACACATAGGCTGACTTCATTTGGACATCCCCAAACGAATGGCAAAGCCAAAATGACAAATTGGGCAATTCTACATGCTTGAAGAAAAGGTTAAACCAAGCTAAAGGGCAATGGATCAAAAATTGAATTTGATACTTTGGGTTTACCAAATGACTCCCCGAGTTCCAACTAGAGAATCTCCTTTCAACTTAATATTTAGAACTAAGGCAGTAATACCAGTAAAAATAGGGATATCCTTTGCGAGGATAGAATCCTATATAAAGAACTAAGTAACTCAGAATGGCAGAGAGATGACCTTGATCTATTAGAAGAGGCAAGGTTGCAAGCCCAATTGAGGATAGTTTCTTACTAATAAAAAGTAGCTCAGTATTACAATACCAGGGTGAACCTAAAATCTTTTGGCCAAGCATCTTGTATTGCGAAGAACCAAAGTTTCAAGATTAACTTAACAAGAAAAGTTATCCCCAAATTAAGAGGGTCCATACAAGGTCACTAAAGTGCTGCACCCCAAAGCTTGTAGAATTAAGAACTTAGATAGATGTCAAATTTCTCATCAATGAAATGTTAAGAATCTATGCATGTGCTATCAACAAATCAATAAAGTTGTTTATGATATTTTTACATGATCAAGAAAAGTATATTGAATGATGGAATAGTTGACTGATACTCAATTATCTAAACTTAATCGGTATGTCTCACAATATCAGAATAGTTGGTTGACACCCGATTATAATTGATATTTGATAAAATTGGAATAATTGATTAACACCCAACTATCTAAACTTAATCGATATATTCGGAAATGTCAAAATATTGTTTGATACCCAACTATAATTGGTATATCCAACAATACTAGGATAGTTGATCGACATCCATTTATCTAACTTAATCGATATATCCAATCATGTCAAAATAGTTGGTTGATCCTGACTATAATCGGTATGTTCGACAATATTGGGATAGTTGATTGACAATCAACTATCTAAACTTAATCAATATATCCGATAATATTAAAATATTGGCAGACATCCAATTACAATTGATATTTTTGATAATAATACTCAAAAAAAAATTCTAAGAATAGCTAGTTGACACCCGGCTAATTAAATATGGAAAGTCAAAGGGTTTTATCTTAAGAAGATGTTGGAAGAAGACCTAATGATTAAAAAAAAATCTAAGGGGGCCATCTGACTGTGCTTATAACCCAATTATTTAGTCAATGCCACTTATTCGGCCAGGGCAACTTCCTTAACCAGGGCTACCCTCTATGCTACACTTGTTAACTTTCTATACTTACAAATTTAACAAAAAATTACAATAAGCAAAAGAAAGCATCACACAAATGTATAGGTATTGAAGTAAAGGAGAAACTTTATTAATACTAAAAGTGTTTTTACAAAGTGGGTTGAAACCCACTAAAAAGGACTGACAAAGAAATGGAAGAAAAGACTACAAGATAAAATCCCTAAGCTTATTCTTCGATTACCGAAGTTGGTTAGCAAAGTTCTTTAGGCACCGAAGTTGGTTAAGAAAGTTCTTCAAATATAGGGCAAACTATTTCCTTGAATAGAGATTCTTTGAAAAGAGTTTGAGAAGCTTCTTCAGCCTAACCTTCATTAGCGGTCTATCTATTGCCTAGACCAACAACCCAAAAGGAGAGTGAATGGGATTTTCAAAAATTAAAAACAAGCATGCGACCTTAAAACTCAAATGAAATATATGAGCTAAGTATTGGGTTAAGTAATATATGCAAGTGCTGAGATAGAAAAAAGAGATAAAGAGATAAGTAAATACACAAACATAATATAATTTGTAGTAATTTGGAGCAATCCTAGTCCTATGTCCACTATCTAAGGATCTCTTAGGATTTTCATTATATTCCTGCAAGAATACAACCGGCTTATTTTGTCCTGGGCTCACAAAACCAAATTCAAATATAACAAATGTTTTTCGGGCTCATAAACAATCTAATTGATTTTTTAAGATCAATCAATCAAAACTTAAACCAACTCCTAAGTTTCAGCTCCCTGTTGAAAAAATAGTAATTCAAAAATACAAAAACAAAGCAACTGAACAAACTCTCAAAAGAATAGAAGGTTGCTAATGAAGCTCTTCTTATAGACTCTTCTAGTCTTCAAGGATTGTTCTTCAATGCTCTTTGAGTAGCTCACTTAAAATTTCAAGAGAGTAAGTGGAAAGGAGTAATGCTTCTTTTGAGTTTTCATGTGATAGCACTTAAGTTCTCTTGTTTGCAATGATTAGCAAGGAATCTTTTCAAGAAAGTTCAAAAAATATTAGTCTTTTGACTTTAATCCTCTCTTTTATACTTTTTCAAATATTTTTTTATAGGTCCTCGATGATTTCTAGATGTTTGAAGATATTAGAAAATGAAAAATAATATTAAAAAACCTTGAGAGTTGAAATCTGCAAATTCTGGAACTAGCTATTACTGTAACATTTTATGAAATGAGAGTCAGCTTGTTTGAAAGGAGTCAGTTCTATTGAACAATAACTAAAAATCTAAATCTCTATTTTCCTGAGAGAGCTAGCCCTAATTTGAGGATTCGGCTCTTCTACATAGTATCCAAAAAATATCTTTCTATTATTTCTAAGAAAAAAAGACTCTAATCTTAGGAGTTGGCTCTTCTAAATTGGGTCAAAAATTCATAATTTTCTATTTGTCTAAGAGAGAAGGCTCGCTTGAAGGAAGTCGGCTCTCTTAAACTATGCTAATTAATATGTTATGCTATTGTGCCATACCAAAGTCGACTCTTTTAAAGGAAGTTGATTCTTTCAGCCAGAACTTTAATTTATCAAAAATTTTGATATATTTTGGCTCCTCAATGTTTCTAAAGATCTTCCAAAGGCTTTTAAGGATTTCTAAGAATATACATAGACTTTGTAACTAATTTAAATACTTCTAATTATAAGAAATAAGCTCGCTACTCCTTCCATAATATAGAAATTCTCTTGAAAGATTTTTCATGATACATAAAGTTTTTACAATAATTTTTGAGAGCTAACTTATCATCATTCTAATGGCTCACAAACAATTCAAATGATCTATAAGGTTTTCAATTAAAAGTTGTCCATTGAAAATATTTCTATAAAAACATTCTTTATCATTTGAAAAGTGTTAGTATGGTATTCCTATTTTAATATTTTGTAATCATCAAAATCATTCATGGGATCAATAATTTCTCTCTTTTTGATGATGACAAAATACCAGGCATGGAAGTTAAAAACTTTGCTAAATAAAGAAATGTATCAGAGTAATGTGTATATACATAAAGAAACTTTACAGTGTAATGTATCGGAGTTATAAACATATCATAGTGTTATAGTATGAGTAAGTTCTTCTCTAGAATGTTTCACACTTTAATATTTTTAGATATTAGAGCATAAAACTTTGGGATTTTCATATATTAGAGTATATTTGAGATGTATCAATATAAAATGTATTCAAAATAGTATCTGAGCTTTGAAATTTATACAAATCAAGAATTATGTATGATATAACATAATATATCGCAGCATACTAGTTTGTATCAAAGCTTAAGAAATCATATCAGAACTTAGTTGAAGGAGTGTGGTATAGTATATGACACTTGAAAACAATGCTCCCCATCAGTTTTTTAAACAAAAAGTATTGGAGCAAATTAAGCATAGTTATCCTTACTTAACCTCACTCCCCCTTTGAATTTCAAACATATAAGCATAATTTTAATTTCATTCTCATTCTCCCTCTTTATCTCTTAGTTTATACATTCTCATGCACTTTCATTCTTCTCCCCCTTTTTGTCATCAGCAAGGAGGGTGTCACATTCAAGTTAATGAAACATTCAAAGTGAATGATACATTTAAAGTGAGTGTATAAATAAAACACAGCATATCATTCATAGTATAAAATTTGATATACTAAATATATCAAGGACAAGATATAATATGAAATACACAAAATGTTTACTATAATAAATACAAATAAGATACTACATCAACATTTGGATTCTAGTGATCCATACAAGCATAAACCGTCCTAATATCTGTTCACCATCACTCTCCTCTAGAATGTTGACATATACGGTGCATAGGTCCTAGAAGTGTGAACTGGGGATGGACCTATAGAACTACATGTCCGACAAGCTGGTCCTACTCTGGGTGGTGGAAAAAATCATGTGCCTAGTCTAATAATAGTGGTAAAGGGTGGCCTAAGTGTAGGTGCAGGCCTAGAAGATGGTTGTGGAGTTGGTCTAGGTGCCTAGCTAGATGATGGACCAAATATTGACCTGGATCCAGTGAAACCTAACAAAACACTATTTATCTTAGACTTGATGTGATGAATCCCTTGCTGAATAGATAAGGTAGTCTCTGTCTACTCTCGTGTAAATTGATCAATAGCTCCTTGTATATGTCCAAAATGTACCTATAAATCTGCCAAATCAATCTAATAATCTACATGAGCCCTTCGCCCCTACTCAACTACCTCCATGTGAAGTGAGAGCTCTCTCAAGTCTCTTATGAGCTCTTGAAAGGTCCTAGAGATACTTCGATCACTCTAAGTAATCTCTTGTTGTAGATCTCTAATCATGGAACTAACTCAACCAATCAGGGTCCTAGAAGTTGAGTAAACTACTCCAATGTAATCCCAGTAGCACTTGAGGTTGGTAAAAATGGTCCTATAGATGTCAATGTAGTAGGAGTCAATGTATCAAAAGGAGTCCTCATATTGGCTAGCTACTATGAGGTCTCTCCAATAGAAGGTCCAACCCTCATCATCATCCTCGTCATCATCATCACCATCATCATCGCATAGCCAACAGCAACAAAATCAACATAAAAAAAGTTATGTCTCACTGGCCTCTAACCTAAGAGTCTCTTCATCCATCTTCCATCTATCTTATGGTACCCCATGCAGTGAAGAGATCTCTCACTATATTTATCTATAGAAGAACTCCGTTGGTGTCCTTACCAGAGCAATCAACTCCAAACTCTTTAAATACTAGAGTGAAACCATGCCATAAAGAAAACATGGCCACTACTTCCTGGCACTTCTTTGATTTGAGATAATATCAAAAATGGTAGATTGATAAGGTGGTCCTTGATCAAATAATGCATGAAAGCTATGTCCCTCTCAGTCACCTAATCAAATCTCCAAGTCTTCGAAAAGAATATAAAACTAACCATATTATGAAAGAGCCTCATTTCTAAGGATTATTGATTTGCCTATAAATTCTTAATGTACCTTACATCTCTCCTCTCTAATACAATCCTCAACCCATCTATCTTCTTTTCCAAAATCAAATAACACCTTCCTTCCTTTGGCATCTTCAATAGATGGCTCAATCTTGTTTCATCCAAAACAATCAGTTGATTCTTAATGGTTGAGCTTATTAAGTCATGCCCTATCTTCATATTTTCAAAAAATGATCAAACAAGGATAGGGTAGGTAAGTACCTCTAATGAACAAAATCTTTTCCACCTTTGATTCCTAAACCATTTACCAATTTGAAGGTGTTCTTGTTCTAGAAAATTGAAATCAATCCTTTTATCGATGGTTATAGGCGTATTGGCCATCAAGATTAGTAGTTGAGGTCAAGCCGGTGGAGCAACAGGGGTTGACTCATCATTTTAATGCTTGGCTCGATGTTCGGTTGAAGAGGATGCATCAGTTCTTCTCCTTTTGTATTCCAAAACCTTTTGGGGATCGATTTTGCTCAAATTTTACAAGAATCTAGGGCTCACGAGTAGTTCATACGATTTAAATTGTAGTGGACAGTGAAAGGACATAAGAGTGGCTTGGTTAAATAATAAAGTATAAGGGTTACTTAGGTTTTTAACTATATTTAAAAAATAGGATCTAACTTTCAAGTCAGCTTGCTCAGGCTTAGGTCTGTTCGAGTCAGCTCAAGCAAAAACTCCATTTTCGGATCTAAAATGGTTGAAAATAGATTCTAGGAAACTTAAATATATAAAATAAGGTTGCACAATACCTAATATGATGAAGATTGACTCTAGAAAATTTTTTAACTTTTAAAAATTTTTAGATAAAATTTCTAAAATAGATCGCATAGCCCTAATTCTTTTCTAATCATTGAAAATCTATCCCCACTGAGTGGCTTGTTGAATATGTTTACTAATTATTTATCAGTACAAAAATCTAGTTCAATATCTCTATTTTGTATATGATCCCTAATAAAGTGACATCCAATTTCTATGTACTTTCCTAGAGTGATGAATTGGATTTTTAGTTAGAATAATAACACTGGTGCTATCCCATTTGATTGAGATTTTAGTTTACTTAACATCAAAGTTTTCTAGTTGTTGCTTAATCTAAAGTACTTGAGTACAACAACTCCCTATAGCTACATATTCTACTTCAGCAGTTGATTGTGCTATAGAGTTTTATATCTTGTTATGCCGTGAGATTAAATTTAATTCTAAAAATTGGCATGTTTCACTTGTACTCTTTCTATCAAGTTTGCATCACCATAATCAATATCAGAATAACTAATTAAGTCTATTGATAAATATTTAGAGTACCATAAATCTAGATTAGATATTCCTTTAAGATATCTTATAATTCTTTTTATAGTAAATATAGATGATTCTTTTGGATTAGATTGAAATCTATTACATATACATACACTAAATAAAATATCAGGCCTGCTAGAAGCTAAGTGTAGCAAGGATCCAATCATACCTCAATACAGCTTTTGATCAATGCTATTGCCTTCTTTATCTTTGTCAAGCCTGTAGGTTGGGCTTATTGGTATACCGATTTGTTTTATGGATTCTATTCCAAACATCTTTAATAGTTCTTTGATGTACTTGGTTTGGTTGATGGAGATCCTTCCTTTGTTTATTTGATTTGAAGTTCAAAGAAGAATGTCAACTCACCCATCATACTCATTTTAAATTCTTCCTTTATAAGCTTAACAAATTCTTAGAAAATATTTTTATTAGTTATACCAAAAATTATATCATCTATATAAATCTATATAACTAACATTTCACCGACTTTTCTTTTAATGAATAGAGTTGTGTCTGCACTTCCTTTTAAAAAATATTTTCAAGTAGAAATATACTTAATCATTCATACCAAGCTCTAGATACTTATTTTAAACCATATAAGACTTTATTCAATTTGAAAATATGATTGAAAAATTTATGACTTTTAAATCTAAGGGGTTGCTTTACAAAAACTTCAAAAATATATTCATTTAGAAAAGTATTTTTTTAATCCATTTAAAATAATTTAAAATTTATATGACATGCAAAAGCAAGTAAAAGTCTTATGACCTCTAATCTTGCTATTGGTGTATAAGTTTTATCAAAATCTATTTCTTATTCTTGATTATATTTGGTCACTAATCTTGCTTTGTTTCTAACTATATTACCTTTTTTATCTACTTTGTTTTTTAATACTCATTTAGTACCTACGACTGGATTTCTTTAAGTCTACTAATTAGAATCCATACCATGTTCCTCTCAAATTGGTTCAATATCTTTTGCATAGCTATCATCCAATTTAGATCTTTTTCAGCCTTCTCGATATAATTGGGTTCAATTTGAGAAACAAATGCAAGGTAATCAAAAGTATCTCTAAATAAAAACGTAGTCCTAACATCTTGTAAGGAATCATCTATAATTAAGTTCTTAAGGTAGTGATGTATGTACTTCCATTCTTTAAACAAATTACCATACTCTTTACTTACCTCTTCCTTCTCTTATTCAATTGGTTTATCTTTTAAACTCAAATCCTTTATTCATTCATTCAATGTACCGTATAATTATCAATGCACTCTTCCATTCTAGAAGATGAAGGGTTAGATTAATCGAATATAACATGTATAGATTCTTTCACAGTTAAGGTTCTTTTATTAAAAATTCTATGGACTTTACTTGAAATAGAATAATCAAGAAAGATACCTTCATCAAATTTTATATCAAAGTTTTCAAGGTTATCTTTTTCATTATTCAAGATAAAGCATTTACAACTAAATACATAAAAATAATTTATGTTAGGCTTTCAATCATTCCAAAGCTCATAGAGAGTTTACTTTAAAATAGGTCTAATATGAATATGATTAAAATGTAATATGCAGTATTTATAGCTTCAGTCTAAAAATATTTTTTGAAGATTTCCTTCATATAGTATTGTTTGGGCCATCTTTTCTAATATTTTATTCTTTCCCTCCACAACATTTTGTTGTGGTATTCTTGGAGCTGAGAAGTTATGATCAATGCCATATTCATTGCAATATTCTTCAAATTTTTTTTTCAAATTCTATACCATAATCAATTCTAATTGAAATAATTAAAATAGTTTTCTAATTTGAAATATTTCTATGAAATTTATGAAAATAAAATGCCTCATCTTTATATGCCAAAAATAGTATCCAAGTGAATCTAGAAAAGTTATCTACTATCACAAGTTTATATTTCTTACCTCTTAAGTTTGTAGTCCTATTTGGTCTAAATAAGTACATGTCTAGTAGCTTTAGAGGTCTTAATATTGAAACAATATTTTTAGATTTAAAACTTTTCTTAATTTATTTATCAAATTAACAAGTATCACATACATGATCATTTTTAAAATTTAATTTTGGCAAACCTTTAACTAAATCTTTGAAGATTAATTTAAATAATATATGCATGCTAGCATGTTTAAGTCTTCTATGCCTAAGCCAACTAGTTTTCTTTATTTTAGTATTCATGGCTACTAAACTTATACTACTCTTCATGTCTAGATGATTCAAAAATCTATAATATATATATTTTTAAGTGTATGTCCTACAAATTTAATGCTTGAATCAAAAGAACTAGTAACTATACACATTAAAAATTCAAACAAAACTTTGAAGCCTTTATCACATAATTGTTTAATACTTAATAAATTATACTTCAATTTATCTACTAATAGTATATTTTCAATAAATATAGAAAAAATGATTTTGATCTTACCAATATCAATAATTATTCTCTTACCATTGTCTCCAATGGTTACTATACCACCTTTTTTTCTATAATAAAGAATTATTCCTTATCACCTGTTATATACCTTGAACAGCCATTATCCAAGTACCATTATTTTTTAGATCCTTCGGTTGCAAGACATTTCTACAAAATAAATTAAGGTTTTTAGGTATCCAAGCTTTCTTGGATCCTTTGGGGTTAGTTATTATGATTCCTTTATGAACCCAAATGTTCTTAACCTTACTTGCATTTTTCTTTCTTAAACTACATTCATAAGCTTTATGCCTAGTTCTATTACAATGTAAATAAACAATATTTATTTTTTGTAAAGATTTAGGTACTAAAAATTTAGTTGCAAAAAACCTAGTTACTGAAAATATGTTAATAAATTTTGAGTTGTACCCAATTTTAGCTTTATCATTTGATTTTCTTTGGTTCTTAAGGATTAACTCTAGTTTGTTTGAACTCAACATCAGTTTATCAACCAAAGGTTTAAGTTTTTAAACTTCCTTTTCCAAACTTTCATTCTCTTGCTTTAAAACTTTTAGTTTATCAAACCCTTTATTATTTTCTTTTTCTAAATTCTTATTTCTTTCAAGTATATCATTTAGCTTTTTTTGCATCATTTCATTATTCTTTAAAGCATCATCTCTTTCTTTTTGTAATATATCATTTAATCACTTTAAAGTTTTATTCTTTACTCTGAGCTTCTTAAATTCAGCTAATAAATCATAAAATGTAGAATAAAGCTCATCAAATATAAACTCTATATTGGGTTCAGTACATACCTCATCTTCTAAAGCTAGTAAACATAGGTTGGCTGATTTTATTTTCTCTTCCTCTTCATTAGACTTAACTTATCATTGTCACTCCATGTAGCAACCATGGATTTCTTCTTCTTGATCTTCTTATAATTTTTCTTTAAATTTAGATAATCGAATCGATAATGCCCCAATTTCTTGCACTCATAATATATAAACTATTGATCCTTGTCCTTTTTTTTCTCTTTTTCCTTATTTGGTTCTCCCTTATCCAAATGTCTCATTCTATACTTTGATCTATCCTTGTCCATAAATATTCTAAACCTTCTCATTATAAGGGTCATATCCTCATCTCCTAATTCTTCTTTCAATGAAGGGCCTTCTTTTTCTTCTTTTTTCTCTACAATCACTGTTTTAAGAGCTATTGTTTTCTTCTTTCTTCCTTCCTCTTTACTGTAGTGCTTCATGTTTAATTCATAGGTCATCAAGGATCCATGAAGCTTTTTTAATAGTAAGATATTGCGATATTTTGCTTCCTAAATTACATTGACCTTTGCATCACACTTGTCCAGAATGAACGGAGGATTTTGTTTACCAAATCACTATTAGAGTATGTCCTGCCAAGACTTTTGATATCATTAATAATATCAATAAACTTTGAAAATATTTCAGAAATGATCTTAGTGGGTTCTATTTTGAATAGTTCATAATTATGCATAAGTCAATTTTTGAATTATTTACTTGATCAGTGCCCTCATGTATGACTTAAAGTCTATCTCATATTCTCTTTGCAGAATTGTAAGTGAAAATCTAATTGAACTCATTAAGATTTAGTACTTAATATAAAAGGTTCATGACCTTTGCATTATACTCAGCCATCTTCATGTCATTATCATCCCATTTATCTTTCAATTTTGGGACATCAATGCCATCAACCTTTTTCGTGGGTGTATAAGGATCTTTAATGATTACTCTTTATGGTTGAAAGTCTATAACCTGAATATAAATTATTATCCTAGCCTTCTAGTAAGTATAATTGATACCATTGAAAAGTAAAGATCTATTACTAGATTATCCTTTGACTAGTGAAGTGATCATGTGGGTTGCCATGATCTTTACTTTTAATCATTGGATTAACAGTACTGAGACATGGCTCTGATACTACTTGTTACCCATATCGATAACCCAAGAGGAGGGTGAATTGGATTTTCAAAAATTAAAAATAAGTATATACCTTTGAAACTCAAATGAAATGTGTAAGCTAAGTGTTGTGTCAAGAGATGTACAAGTGCTGAGATATAAGAGAGGGAGATAAAGAGATAAGAAAACATTCAAACATAATAAAATTTATAATGGTTAGGAGCAATCCCAGTTCCTACATCCACTATCTAAGGATCTCTTATAATTTCTACTATATTCTAGCAAGAATATAGCCAATTTATTTTATCCCGGGCTCATAAACCAAAACTCAAATCCAACAAATATTTTTTAGGCTCACAAACAATCCAATTGGTTTTCTAAAGTCAACCAATCAAAACCTAAACCTACTCTCAAGTTTTAGTTCTTTGCTGAAACAAATAATAATTCAAAAATACAAAAACATAGCAACTGAACAAACTCTCAATAGAGTAGAAGGTTACGATGAAGCTCCTCTTATAGACTCTTTAAGTCTTTAAGGATTATTCTTCAATACTCTTTGAGTAGCTCACTTAAAGTTTTAAGAAAGTAGGTGGGAAAGAATTATGCTTCTTTTGAGTTTTTAGGTGATAGCATTTGAGTTCTTTTATTTGCAATGAATGTAATAAATCTTTTCAAGAAAGTTTAAAGAATGTTAGTTTTTTACTTTAATCCTCTCTTTTATACTTCTCCAAGTATTTTTTTCATTGGTTCATAATCATTTCTAGCCATTTGGAATAATGGAAAATAAAAAATAGCCATTAAAAATCTTAAAAGTTCAAATTTGTAAATTTTGGAACTAGCCATTACTATAATATTTCTTAAAATAAGAGTCGACTCTAATGAACAGTAACTAGAAATCTAAGTCTCTATTTCTCTAAGAGAGCTGCTCTAATTTCAGGAGTCGACTCTTCTGTATAGTATCCAGAAAATAGCTTTCTATTATTTCTGAGAGAGAAGGCTCTAATCTCAGGAGTCGACTCTTCTAAACTGGATCAAAAATTATCCTTTTCTGTATATTTGATAGAGAAGGCTTGCTTGAAGGGAGTCAGCTCTCTTAAGTTGTGCCAGTCAGTATGCCATGCCATTATACCATGCCAGAGTCAACTCTTTGAAGGGAGTCTACTCTTTCAGCCAGAACTTCAATTTATCAAGGATTTTGATGTATTTTGGCTCATCAATGCTTCCAAAGGCATCTAAGGATTTCCAAGGATATACATAGACTTTCTAACTAATTTAAATACTTTTCATTATAAGAAATAAGCTCTCTGTTCTTTTTATGATATAGAAACTCTCTTACAAGATTTTTCATGATATATAAAGTTTTTACAATGAGTCTTGAGAGCAAACTTATCATTTTAATGGCTCACAAACAATTTCAATGATCTATATGGTTTTCAATTGAAGGTTGTCCATTGGAAATCTTTTTACAAAAATATTTTTAATTATTTGAAAAGTGTTAGTATAGTATTCATGCTAAAATATTTTATAATCATCAAAATTATTCTCGAGATCAACACTCTTCTAGGATTTCTCCTTCTTTAGCATCCTCTATGTCAACGACAATGCCATTCAAATCTAAATCTAGGTAGAATTGGGCAATCTTTTTCTTGCAATCATCAAAGCCGTAGTGATAACAAACTATCGACACCTAAATCACCTCCTATTCGAAAGCAACCAACTTTTTTGTAGTCGTCAACTACCTTTAGAACACTAGCTTTTACAAACCCTTTTTTTGGCCCTATTTGCTCAGTCAAGGGCATTACCAAGCTAATTTTTTAGTTCAATATTAGAGGCTTTCTCAGATGATAGCCTCTTCTTTTTCTTTCACAGCCAAGTTTCCATGCTAGCTATGTGGTTCTTTGCTGAAGACAGCTCTTTATAGAGCTAAGCAATATCATTCAAATTTTTGCTCACTCGATCTTCAAGTATTTGAGTGAGTTCCTCAGCAACCTCAATTCTAGCCTAGGTTATTTGGAGCTGATCTTCCAAAGATTGATTTTGTTTGGCAAAATTCTTGAAACTCTCCTCAATCATAGTTGTTTCATGAGTAAACTACAATAGATGGTGTTCCAAGTCAAACATTCCGTATTTTGAAAAAACTGAATAAGAAAGAGAGAGAAGGAGCTTACCTTGAGGAGGGATGGATAAAAAGAAGAAGCAATCTCATCTAGTCAACGAGATTTGGTCTCCTGCTAGTCCTTCGAGAGGAGGATTTCCTTCATCAACTTTTGAACAGGTTCATAATTATGGAGCCCCACCTCATCGGAATAGATGTTCAGGTCAATAAAAGATTCGGGCTCCTCCATTGCTCAAGTAGACCTCTCAACCCCTAAGAAGGATTGAGGTGCCTCTCCTCAGTCAGCGCTCGCTCGGGGGCCAGGAGGGGTGGCCAACCATTTGGGGGTGGCCAACCATCTTGAAGATGTTGCTATTGCTAGCATAGATCGAAGACCTGTCCAACATGGGTTCGATGATGATAATGTCATCATTGGTCGTAAGGGTTGCTGCCTCCACTCTCGTGGCTATTCAAGAAATAGCAGCCAGATCTGAAGAACTTCCTGGTACCAAGGAAGTTGGTACCAGACATGGCTTCTTCATTCGAGCTGCATAGGAAGGTTTCACCCAACTAGCATGCTTTTTCTAAACTGCTTATAAGATCACTTGAAGATTAGGCTTCATCTCTATAAGAAGAGGACCTGAGTAAGGTATAGTTGATATTTTCAAAACTATACAAAAGAGAAAAGTACAATGAAGTCACTCGGACTGTACCTAGGCAAGGCACTATGCTAATTCGCATTGTAAAGGTTTTGCTCCTTCAGTAGCTCTCTCTGCAGTGGGACCTTGACTTCAAGAAGTTTCTTGAAGTCATCTTTGTCGACCCTTAAGACTTTCTCATTGTTGTTTAGAGATAGACAAGGTTCCCTCAGTCAAAGCAAAAGTCCCAAGGTGATCAGAGGATAAGAAGAAGAATATTTCTTTCCACCCATAAATGGTAAAAGGAAGTCCTTTAATAAATGATTGACCATGATGGGATCTAATGAACCACCACCCTTAGCCTTAGGATACCTTTTAATCATAAAGAGGGAGCAGAAAAGAGATGTCCTAGGCTCAATCTGAAGATCGTGACATAGGATGATAAAGTAGCAGATAATCGAAAAGTGATTGATTGGTGTAAGCTATGCCAAAACAACCTAATACAAGTTTAGAATCTTAATAATGAAGAAGTGGAGTGGGAAATGAAGTCTCATCCAAAGAAATTCCCTTTATACTACAAAATGTTCGGGGGGAACTAGTCACTTTGTTATCAGAACCAAGGACATGAACTTGGATGTCCTATCGAATCCGATAATAAATTCATAGGTGAGCTATTTTGGACTCAATCAAGATATTCTTCACTGATTCAAGCCCAACTCCTTGGTATCCGGATGTCTTGAATGCCGAGACTGAGAACCTCCTTAGTGGGACTACACGTAGATTCTCTTGTAGAAGAAAACCTAGCTCTGTCACACTTCTAAAGTCCTAACCATGCTAAAAGACAAGGAAAAGGAGAGTGAGTAAAACCTACAAGGAAGCTACTTCTAAGCCTTAAAAAGATCAATGATTGATAGAAGAAAAGAAAGCAGTTTGGAAAGGAAAGGATTCAATCTTAAGAAGACTAGAAGAAGAGGAAAAGCCTTAAGAAGTTCTGGGGAGAATAACTCGAAGAAAGGAATTCCTGGAACAAAAAGATAGTTTTTTCATTCAAATAAAGAAGAAACTTGAGAAAGAAGAAGACTGGCTATCTATGATCAACTTCAATGGTGATGATCAAGTAATTGACTGATGAGAGAATCACCAAATGGCAAAACATGGTGTAATCTAGGCTGAAGAAGTTACATGTCCCTTCATTGTATCAACATGTAATGGTGACATGTCAATTGAATCTGCATGGACATGAAGCTCTAATAGTGGTTCGCTGTATGGTGAAGTTGGAATGGCAAAGGAAAAGCTATTTGGATTTCTAGAATCACTAGTCATACCTACCATAAATAATCATCTCTTCGACACGATCACCTGCAATCATAATGGCTCTGACATCAAAATGACAAATGACTTCTATGCCACTTTTCAAAGTATTATTAATGGCCACCAATGCGAAGAAATAGTTTGGTGAAGCTCGAGACAGGAATATCATTAATAAGACTCTCTTCTCCTAAGATGACAAGATGCCTTAGAATTGGAAGTAAAGGGCAACTATTACACTATTCATTCAAACCTAATGACTAAGAAAATAAATCAATGGATGACTAAATTACTTGGATCCAAGTCACTATCCTCCAAGTAACCAAAGCTGACCCTGGCAATAGGAGACTGAATAACTATGAACAATTACAATTTAGCCGGCATTATGTCCAACGAATATAATGGCTAAGTTATTCGGATCTGACTAAATATCAAGACAGACATGCCCATCAGACTAAAGTAAATGATTTTTGAATACTGAAACATTATCGATGACAAAGGCACATTAATGTCATCTTCCAAAATATAGAATAAGAGGGCACAGCCGAGAAGACAACTATTGTAACAGAAAGTTGTTACAACATATCATTATTCCAACTGACAAGATATTAATCCTAATAGAAATCTGCTACAATTAATTGAAGGAAGTTATTTTTTAATAAAATTTGGTTACTCCGAGTGCCTATAAATAGAGGTAAGAGGGGATCCAAAGGGGATAAGCAATTCTGGCCTACTTGAAGGAGACTCTATCATCTATCTCTTTCCTTAGCCATTTTTCTATCTTTCTCTTTGCTTTCCTATATATTCTCCAAGTTCTACTTACTTAAGCTTCGTAGGATCCCCCATGGGATAAATTCCAATCAAGAGACTTCCTTTGTAGGTAGAAGATGCTTCTCCCAAGCTTCGAGTAAGAGACATCTCTAGCAACCATAGTTATCCTCCTACTCATTACTTAGTCGGCTTGGACTGAGCAAGTCTCGAGTTCCTCTCCTTCTACGATTTGGCGGCAACAAGTCTAATTAGATTGTTTAACATATGAGGATTCAGAGATCCAACTCAAATGGTTAAAATAAGGCTTAATAGTTATTGTTATAGTTATGATGCTAAAAAGCCTAAGTACATCTAAAATATGTTTCTTGATATTTTATGTTTGTTTTGAATGGTTAATACATATTATTTTATAGTTTAAGGTTCCAATGAACCTCTCTTATATGGGGTACAATGGTCCAAATTTAGTTAACCTTATAAGGTCTAAAGATCCTTCTTATATTATCGTAAATTATTTTCATTTAACCTAATATACGAAATCAAGAGAGTATCTCCTACCGCATACATACTATAAAATGCCATTCAATAAAACATGGATCAAACTTCTAGCTTGTTCATTTAAATCAGCTATGATATCATAGATGATGAACAACCACCAAGACTAGCAATTCATTCCATATGTGTTGGCTTTATAATAATAGAGTCATAGAACTTTGCCACTAGACATCCACTTTCCCAGCAAGAAATCCTTGTAATCAACAAGCTTTATATATATATATATATATATAATATATATATTCTATAGCAATATAAAATTATCAATGTACACCAGTTATTTTTGGATGAATGTGCTCTTTTGTTTCCATCTTAGATTGCTTGTATTGATTTTAATTATTATACAAGATGCATTAGACCAAGCATTGCATGATGATAATGACAATGATGATGAAGCAAGGGTGGGGGGCATAGAGAGAGGGAGAGATAGAGATAGCAGAATTAGACATTCCTTGTAACAAGGTCAAACCCATATATAGCAAATATTTGCTCATAAAGATTAAAAGATTATCAGTGATGCAAGAAACTATATATCAAGGCACCAACCAAAAAAAAAAAGATAATGCTATTGTGCAAAGCCATGATATAACTACCCCTTTATCTCTTCAAATGCTATTAAAAAAAAAGACACAAGAAAAACAACCTATATAACTATATCTATTGGAGGTAACATATTTATCATTTACTGAAGAATCAGGCACCTTTTGCAAAAATGAGAAGCTAATGAGGATGCTTGGAAAGTTTCCTTATTCTCATTTACATCTAACTCCTCTTCAGACTCCTCCAAACCAATGGCATCAAATATATAAGCCTTCACCTTTTGAAACCTCTCCTCTGAGAGAGACACCTCAGACAAGAGCCTTAATACATAGGCTTCTGATGCTTCTTCAAAATCTTTCTTCCGTTTCAGTACCATATGTCCACTGATCTCCCATGCAGCAGGGTTCACTTGAGTATCCAATAGCTCCTGGCTTACTTGACCAAGAGCTTGTTTCTCAGCATAGCACTGTAGAGGTAGTCATCAAACAGGACAAATTAATAAAACTAGTTAGCATATCATGGTACAAGATCGTAGTTTATTATATTTGTTTTCTTCTTATTGACAAGCAAAAAAGATGTCATTATATAAGGACCAAATGCAAAGAAAGAACCCTCTTTCTATAAGAGAGAGAGTAATCAAGATGAAGCAATTTCAACTAACAAGAGGCTGCTATGTACTTGTAAGCCGTAATCCCAACACTTTAGCAACTAATTAATATTTCACAAAAGAGAAAGATGGTCTTGCCAAGATATGGAATACATGGCAAAAAGTGAAATAGCAACTACACTATTTATGTATTTTTGACAAGTCAATTATATCAAAGATAAATGTTATATATATTAATATTTTTGAGTAAATAAAATTCAAGTACAATGCCACAAATCAAAAAAGCTCATAGCATGTCAAAAATATTTTTTCTTATTAAATCAAATAAAAAATAGTTGTTAATTTTTTCAAATTCTGACAGAAACATTTAAAATAAAGATAAGCTTTACCATTTAAATTTGATAATGTCATATACCTAAAATAAATTTATCTAATTTTGGACATGTTGGCGTAGAATCCCTTTTCTAACCAGGCGGAGCTGCTGGATTACAGGTTTGCTCTCGGTTCACCTGCAAAACAGATCCCTGACTGGATGTTCTCCAACGGGGACACTCCGATGCTTAAGTCAGAGGCAGGCTCCAGCAACAGAATAAGGAAGATTCTGAGGAGGGAGGATAGCGAGGAAATAAACTCAAGAATTTTCAGAATTTCGTTGTGCCTTACCTAGAGTGTCCCCTCTTACCAGTATTTATATTGGCTGGCCTGGCCCGTGGCTCCATCCTCTTTCGTGTGGTAACGATGGGGGTTAATTGATTTCCCTCTATCCATAACCGTGGGCGATTATTGAACGGTTCCGGTCAAGCCAGAGGCGTTATAGTTGGAGCTAATAACCACGTGGCCACTTCGACATAGTTGTGCTTTGAGGGTAATAGCCAATTGTAACCGTTGTCCCCCACGTTCGTGTGGGCTTGAGGTAGGTCGGAGATCTATTTTCGGGTTTCTTTTCTGTTTGCTAGATCGGAGAGATGCCTTCGTTCCAAGACGTCTTCATCTTGAGATGCCTTCGGATTGGCACCTGCGACAGAGGTCGAAGATCGCGTCTTCGGCTGAGGCAGAAGATCGCGTCTTCGGCTGAGGCAGAAGACCGCGTCTTCGGCTGAGGCAGAAGACCGCGTCTTCGGCTGAGGCAGAAGACCGCGTCTTCGGCTGAGGGTTATATCTTCGGCTGAGGCCATTAATCCTTCGGCTTCTTCTGGGAGCTTTGGTTTGACATGCCTGGTTCGGGAAGAATGCACGAGCGGTCGAACCGGCGGTCGATTTATGCCTGAACCGACATATCCCAATAGTTGCCCCCTACTCTCAGTTTTTGAAACGGTGATTTGCCTCGAAGAGTGAGAGTATCACCAGATTATCGTTTTCCCCTAGGGAGTGGTGCAGCTGATGATTGCGAAATCTCTAATTTGATCGTTCACCATAACTACCAATTGATTCGAGGATCAGGTGGTGGACAGCTGTCATCCACTGATTGGGGTGTGAAAAAGGAATGAGCGGACTAGGGGTCACCTCTCTTTTTTCTATTTTGCAACAATCCAGCTGATCTTTTTATTGGGATTTGGATGGAGGTCGTGGCCTCTTCCTATCCCTTGGAAAAGACACGAGCTCCATTTTTGTCGTTGATTGGCATTGTGCGAATCATGACCTTCGGTCCATTCCATGTCAAATCAATTTAGGGCTGTTTGGGATTGCGTATCCATCTCGAGCATCCGTGGCAGGCTTGGAGAGATGGTTCCTTTTATCGAGGCGATGCCCTGGAGTCTCCCTGTCCCTTTATGAGGGGAAAAGGAGGACTGGCTAAGGAAGCTTCTTCATCTTTGCCTACTTCCACCTTTGGCCCAGCTTTCCCTGCTTTTGGCTATCGATCCCTTCCGCAGGTAGGACCTTTCTCTTATTTTATTTTTGTTCCCTTCTCATATCATGGCTGAGGCTGTAGGAACTCGAGGGCGAAAGGCTGGGTCCTCCGAGACTGATGATGTGGTGAGTCTGGAGCTAGTCTCTAGCTCCGTTTTGCTGGGAAGATGGCCTACCTTCGGGAGCGTTATCACGTTCCCGGAGGGTTTCCTCTAATACTTTCCATGCCTAAAGAGCAGGTGCATAAACCTCCCATCGGGTGCCTTGCTGTGTACGAAGATCACTTGAAGGCTGATCTTCGATTTCCGCTGCACCCCTTCTTCATCAAAATCTTCCACATGTATCAGGTTATGCCCGTGCAGTTGACTCCGAATAGTATTCGGAATATCTGTGGGTTCTTGGTCCAATGCCACAAAGCCAATGTGAGGCCCGGGACTAATTTATTCACTTCTCTTTTTGTTCTCAAGAGGGACTTCCATGGTCATGGATTATGGGTTATCGGTTCTCGGCTTGGTCGCAAAATCATAAGGGACATGCCCAACGCCATCCATGGATGGAAGCCTAATTTTATTTTTATTTCTTCTACCGAATCATGAAGTTTCAGTAGTGAGTGGAGGGAGCCATGCTTGAATGCTAATACTGGGAAAAAGGTTTTAATAGCCGATCAGTTCGATTACACCTTAATGTCTAGTTCGGAGGCCGTTCCCATCCACGAACTATTGGAGGAGAGGAATCTCCATCTCGCAGGGATCAGCGAGTTTCCTGTGTTAGGTATAAGTGACAGAGGTTCTCGCTCTCCTCCTTTAATTCCTTTGTGGTCCAGTTGATTCAAAAGGATGTTTTTGTTTGCAGGTGACAGAATGAGGCTTGACTTGGGCTGGCTTCATCAGTCTTCCAAAGGAAAGGCAGCTCAGGCTCCCCCTTCAGGATCAGAAATCCAGAAGAAGGTCTGGGGGGATGATCCTAGGAGAAGTAGAAGCACTTCGTGCTTTAGAGAAACGTCTGGAGGGGACGGGGTGCCGACGATGGAGGTTTCAGAAGGACCTCTGCTAGATGAGTTTCTGCCAGTAGTCGATTCTCCGGTTTGGATTAGGGAGAGTCCGTTTCTGACGGTCGATGCCCCATTGACTTGCCCCCTACGGTGGTTAGGGGCAAGGCATCGCAAGTCGAGGAGGAGTCTGCCTGGGAGGCTCCTCCAGGTGGAAGCTGTCCTATGGACCCTTCGGAGCTTTCCACCATAGGGGGTCTTTCGGTCCCCACCGTTATCAGGCAGGTATTGAAAGACATTTTACTGCCCCTTGATTTGGCAGTTATCCGGGGACGGAGCCTTGCTAAGGTGTCCGATTCTACTTTTTCCTCTCTGTTGCAGGTGGGGTTTTCATCATTCCTCTTATATCCGATGAGTCATTTAGTTTATGATTGATCTCATGCCTCGTTTTGATGGTACAGCTGCTCTACGACATCACCTTTCTGGAAGAGGATTTGGGGAGCATTGATAGCCTCATTCATGGCTTGAAGGAGGAGCTCCAAGTAGCCAGAGTCGAGAGGGAGGTGGCCAAGGAGCTGAAGTTGTCCATAGAGAATCAGCTCACCCGTGTGGCTGCTGAAGTCCAGGGACTGAAGGGTGAATTGAAGAATGCCCATCTGAGGATCTCGTAGCAGGAGGCGAGGCTAAGGAGGAGGAAGAAGCTGATTGACTCTTTGGAGCATTCTGTTAAGGAGAGCCAGGAGAAAGCCGAAGGCCTAGCCCAGATGGCTGAGGAGGCGACCAGGAGGGTCGAAGAGGCATCTTCGAGGGCCGAAGAGGTAGCTCAGAAGGTCAAAGCGACCATGAAGGAGTCCGAAGCCATGAGAGGGCAGGCTGCTAAAGTTATTGAAGACTTTAAAAATTCTTCTCATTTCAAGATAAAGTAAACAAAGCAAGCCTGTTCAGCTATCAATATGACTTCAATGATGAACTCGCTAAGGTCAGCAAGGTCTTCCCCGATCTTGATCTTTCGAATGTCCCTGCATATGATATCGAGGAGGAAAGAGAGGAAGAGACCAGGGCCCCTGATAAGGCTGAGGAGATGCCAAGCTAAGGTGAAGAAGTCCCGATTGTAGCTGAGGAGTTGGCCATGGCCAATACAGCAGTTCCAGTCCAGGCTGAAGAGGGGGTCTAGGTCGAAGGTTCTCCATCTCTGGCCTAGATTGAGGGAATCCTCTCTACCCAGATTGATGAGATACTCCGTTCTGCCAACGCTGGGTCTCTCTCGGTTGACCTGTAGGGGCTTGTTAAGCTTTGAGCTTTGTACTTCTTCTCTTTCTTCCCTTGGCATGTAATCAATGAATTCTCTTAAATTAATGCATATTTCTCCTTTTTCCCTTTTTGTGGATGCTAAGGGACCTTCTCGAGTGTAGAGTCTTCAAACTTAGCTTTGGTTGGGCCATCGATTGTAGCGACGAACTGGTTCATGCAACCCTTTGCTGAGTCGCTCTTTTCTGAACATGGGCTCGCCCCTTGGACCCCAAAACATGCAGGGAAGTCCTTATGTGAGGGAAACTTCCGGTTCATTGGGGGTTTGGCGATCATTATGCTATTGCTTGGAGAGATTATGGCGATTTAAATCATAATGACTGTGCTTGGAAAAGGGATCATCGTGGCTGCAGCCTTTTAGTGGTCCCTCCCAACACATAGTAGTCTTTCCAGTGGTCCCCTCCATTATGCAAGTTGGGGCCCAGGTTTATTAGGGCAAGCGCGCTGGCGTGCCTAGGGGCTTGTTGTAAAGAGGGCATTTGACCTGAACTCCACAGTCTCAATATAAGGAAGAGGGTCTTCTTGGATCGACCGTCATTCGCTCCTGGCAAAGCCGCTCTCAACACCATTTTCATCTCCTCATCCTCACATGGCTCGAAGGACCCTTTGTGGTATGAGGCCAGAACTAGCACAACTCAGGCGGGCGGCAAGGGGGAGGCCAGTGAGAGGTTTCCGGGCGAGGAGATCAGATCAAAGGTAGAGGTATGTGTTGGCATTGCTGTGCGCCCAGGTTAGGAGTAGTGCCCCAATCGAGATAGGTTCTTCCTCAAGGGAGGAACCAGTTTCTCCCGGGAAGGCTGTGCCAGCCGGGCCATCTAAGAGGTCAAGCCCGCGAGATGTCAGCGGGGTTCCCTCGCATGCCGAAGATGCCAAGCCTATGTCTCTAGCTGCGGGAGAAAGGAGTCCCATGGGGTGTGATACACCTGCCGATGGAACCAGGAGGCAAAAGTCTGGGGATCCTTTTTCTGCCATCCTTCTTGTAATACAAGAGGTAGACTCCGGCATGCATGTTACCTGTCCGCATTTATCGACTAGATTGACTTTGCATGTGCTCCTTGTTCCACAGGTTTCTCACGCCCTTTCTTTGCCAGAGAAAGGTGCCCATGAATCCGTCAACTTTGACGAAGACCTCCGAAGTCAGGTGACCTCGACTGTAGTTGAGAAAGATATTGTCGAAAGGCTTCGAACTGCCATAGAAGAGGAGTTGGGTAAGGCTGTCGCCTCCAACAACATTCTGAGAAAACAACTGAGGACTCTTCAAGCGCAGGCGGCTGATATGGTGATCAATTTGCAAAAGAAGAGAAGGAAGGTGATCTCTCTCGAACTATTGCTGAGGGAGGCCCTTCAGGATGCTAAGGGACTAAAGTCTCATTAGGCCGAATTGAAAAGGAGGATCGAAGAAATGGAGACATGCCTTTTAATGGCCAACCAGAGGGCTGTGCAAGCTGAGGAGAGGTCTTTCAAGGCTGTCGAGACTTACAGAAGTTCTCAGGCCTTCAAAGATGAAGTGCACGAAGCCACATTGAAGAGTCACCTTTCGGGTTACGCCGATTGCCTGGGTAAGGTTAAGAAACTTTACCCCAGCCTGGACTTTTCCTTGGTCACCATTCCAGGGGACGGAGCCGAAGACTCAAAGGTTCAGTCCGATGTGGCATCGGCGCATTCTGGTGAAGGCAGTGGGATGGTCACCGATGGAGTTTTGACCCCTACTCCTATTTTGGCTACTGAAAGGGTTGACAGGGAATAAAGTTGTATTTTTCCTTTTGTCTGCCAATTGTAATGTCTTCCTTCTGGATGAGGGTTTTCCCTCCTTGAAATAAATGACTAATTTTCTTTAAACTAGTCTCTTTTGAGTTGATTCCTTTCTGGTGGGTAAGCCGGAGACTGTCCAATTTGAGGTCGATATTCTTGGCTTAGTCGAAGATGAACTCCGAAAGGGGATCATAATGCCGTTGTTGATTTTCCTAGCCTAGTTGACCGGATCAGAAAGGGCCAGACCGGTTCCTTGGATTGAGATTAACCTCAGTTGGACTGATGTCGATTATTCACCATAGTTGTCCTTTATGCCTTGATAATAACACGGCGGACAGATGTCACCTCGCCATTGGCGGCTGGTTGGGGGATATTGAGCATATTTTTTGCTGTTCGTGCCGAGCGCGTTGGTATTCGAACGGTTGTATCTCCGTGCGTCCTAGTTGCTGCCAAGCTTTCCTTTTCCAAAAATCAGTCATTAATGTTGTAACCATCCGAGGAGAATCGCTCTGGGTTCGAAGCACCGTCGGCCTCTATCCGCGAGAGCAGATACTGGCAACTACATCGTTCCCAGAGCGATTATCTGGGTTTCGATGCATTGTTTCGATGCATGGCGCCCTCTGGCAAGCCTAGGGAAAGGTGTGGGGCCCATTTTTTTGCGGTCGTTCGTGGGTGCAGGATCCCTTTAAATAGGGCATGGCTTTTTCCTTTCAGAGGCCATCGAGATATCAAACTTCTATTTCAAAAGTTGTCTTCCCTCTTCTCCTTGGTGCCTCACAAAGAGGAAGTTCAGCATTGCAAAGCTTCGAAAGATGGCTCGAAAGAGGGTTTCCGGTTTCCAGGCAGAGGGTGAGCTTAGCGGGAAGGCTCGCTAGGGTGAGGGCGACGACCATGGGGATGTGGCCTATCTAGAGGAGAAGATATGGGACCTAGAGGCCCAGTTGGAGGAGGCTAGAAACTAGGTCGAAGAGGCCAGGAAGGAGGCGGCGGAGGCCGTTGCGAAATTCATGGCATCATCAGCCTTCAAGGATGAGATCGCCAAGGGGTCCTGGACTCCTATCACCAGGGGTTCCGGGAGCATAGGGACAAGGCCTTCCATTACTACAATATGAAGGGCCTGGAGAATATAAGGCCCTCTGTCCCCTTCCCTGGTCATGAACATGACTCTGACTTTGAAAAGGAGTCGGAGTCCGAATCGGAAGGGAAGTCCGGAGCCTCCCTGTCCTCCTCTCAAAGATTTGACACCCCCCATCGGCATGGAAAGGGGCCTGCAGGTGGTCTTTAGATCTGCCTTTCCACTATCTACTTTGTTCTTTTTCTTCTTCTTCTTTTTTTTTGTAAAGTTCCCAAGATGCAATGAAGAAAGTATCTTTCTTTCCCCTTCTTTCTCTGCGAATGGCATACCCTGGATCATTACGAAGTATGGGCTTTCCTGTATGATAGAGCCATGTGACAAACTTGCAGAGTCATTTGGGATTTGCCGATGGGATGGATCGATTAAACCATCCTGTGAGGTGTCTTTCGTTGACAAGGTGAGTGATTTGGACTCACTTCAGCACATCTTCGAATTTACCATAGAGTAAGGCGTCTGGGCCATCCCTGTGCCTCTTTGTTGAAGTTAAGGTAGGCTGATTAGGCTCACCCCGACGTGTCTTTGGATTTACCATAGGGTAGGTCGCATGAACCATCCCTATGCCTTTTTTCGTAATTAAGGTAGGCTGATTAGGCCCACCCTGGCGTGTCTTCGGATTTACCATAGGGTAGGTTGTATAAATCGTCCCTGCGCCTTCTTTCGTAATTAAGGTAGGCTGGTCAGGCCTGCCCCGGCGCGTCTTCAGATTCATCGCAGGTTGGTAATGTGAACCATTTCTGCACCTTCGATCATTTGGTAGCCTGTTTGGGCTGTCCGTTGCGCTCGTCGGGCATATCGATAAGGCAAGTGGATCAAGCTCACCTTTACGCCTTTGGTCGATTCCGTTGAATGGATCATTGAGACCATTGTTGCACCATCAGGATGGTGAGCTGTTTAGGCTTGAACAGAGTTTCATGAAAATCCCTAGGGTATGTTTATTGATAGTACTTGCGAAGATTTTGTACATTCCAGGGCTGGGATAGTACAACGCCATCCAGGGTCTCAAGTCGATATGTTTCGGGATGCACGACTTCTTTGACTTGGTATGGTCCTTCCCAATTGGGAGAGAGTTTTCCCTGCTCTATCAACTTGGATACTTCGGTCCTTCGCAGTACCATGTCCCCAGTGCGAAAAGTTTGCTCTTTTACCCTGAAGTTGCAATATTTGGCAACTTTTTGTTGATACGTTGCTATTTTTATTTGGGCCTAAAGCCGGGTACTCGACAGTAGATCCAAGTCCACCCTCCTACGTTCAGAGTTCCCGGGCTTTTCATACTTATCGATTCTTAAAGACTGTAGGGTGATTTCGATAGGGAGGACTACTTCGGTACTGTAGGCCAAGTTGAGCGAGGATTCGCTGGTGGTCATTCTCGAGGTTGTCCGGTATGCCCAGAAAATGGAGGCCAGCTCTTCTACCCAAAGTTCCTTGGTAGCATTCAACCATGTCTTCAGGCCATGGAGAATGGTCCGATTCGTTACTTCAGCCTTTCCATTAGACTGTGAATGGCCGATGGACGTCAATCTGTGCTGCACATGGTACCGAGCACAGAAGTCTTTAAATTTGGGGTTATCAAATTGCCTTCCGTTGTCGGTAATTATAGTGTGCATAATTCCAAACTAGAATATGATGGAATTCCTGATGAAACTTTCGACTTTGCCTTCTATGATGTGAGCCAGAGGTTCGGCCTTGATCTACTCGGTAAAGTAGTCAATGGCCACGATGAGAAATTTTCTTTGCCCGGACACTGGTAGGAACGGGCCAAGGACATCCATGCCCCGCTGGGCAAAGGGCCAGGGAGCCGTCAGCTGAGTCAAATAGCTTACTGGTTATCTTTGGATATTGGCATACCTTTGGCATTGATCACATCTTTGGACAAAGTCGGCCAAATCCTTTTGAATGGTGGGCCAATAGTATCCCTGGTATATTATTTTATACGCCAAAGATCTGCCTCCCAGGTGATCTCCGCATATGCCTTCATGGACTTCCCTCAGGGCATAGTCAGCGTCCGATGGTCCCAAACATTTTAGCAGAGGTTGGGAGAACGATCTTTTATAGAGGGTCCCATCTAAAATGACATATTGGAATGCCATCCAGGGGTCCTTTTGGCCTCTGCTTTGTCTTCTAGCAGTGTGCCCTCATTTAAAAATTTAAGGATGGGATCCATCCAATTGGGTTCAGCCTCGAGTTGGTGCACCTCCAAAGCTTCTTTGGTTATACTTGGAGCCTCAAGATGTTTGATGAAGGTACGACCAAGGAATTCCGGAGTGGTGGTGGTGAGCCTAGACAGTGCATCTGCCTGGGAGTTCTCCGATCGGGGAACATGAATGATCTCAAAGAACTCCAACTGAGAGGATAAGGCTTGCACCTTCTCTAGGTATTGGATCATTGTAGAGTCTATGGCTTCAAACTCGCCTTTGACCTGGTTTACCACTAACTGGGAATCCGAGAAGATCTGGAGTCTTTGAATCCCCAAGTTCTTGGTGATTCGAAGTCTTGCAAGCAAGGCTTCGTACTCGACCTGGTTGTTTGATGCACGGAAGGAAAATTGGAGTGCGTACTCCACTGTGTGCCCATCTGGTTCGGTTAATATGAGACCGCTCCACATCCAGCAGAGTTGGAGGCCCCATCTACATGGAGTACCTAGACGGACTCCGCATCCTTCGGAGTGACTCCTTCCTCTTCGGTTGGTTGTATTTCGTCTTCGGACTTCCAAGTACACTCGGCCAGGAAGTCAGACAGCACCTGGGCTTTCATAGCCAATCAGAGATGGAAGCTGATATCAAACTCACTTAACTTCATGGCCCATTTGGCTATCCTACCGAGTGTCAAGACATTGGAGAATGGCCTTAAAAGGCTGGTCAGTCAACACC
The DNA here is from genome assembly GCA_021397845.1 of Areca catechu. NCBI lineage: Eukaryota > Viridiplantae > Streptophyta > Magnoliopsida > Arecales > Arecaceae > Areca > Areca catechu. The sequence continues at coordinate 51,275,344 of CM038047.1, read as the reverse complement.
ACAATAGTGTGGGCATGGAAATAAGGCCGTAGTCATTTTGCCGCAATTATCGATGAGTAAATCAGCTTCTGCATCTTTGAATACCTTGTTTCAACATCGTGCAAGATTTTGCTGATGTAGTAAATTGGCTTATGGGAGCCGTCATCCTCTTTTTGGACAAGGACCGAACTGACCACTTCGTCCATAGCGGAGAGGCACAGATAAAGTGTTCCCCCTCTTGAGGTTTGGAGAGCAAGGGTGAGGTCTCCAAGTATTTCTTTAACTCTTCAAAAGCAATGCGGCAGTCCTTAGTCCATTCGAAACTCGGGACTATCGAAGTACCTTGAAGAAGGGGAGGCATTTCTCAGCCAATAGGGAGATGAATCTGCTCAAGGAGACGATCCTCCCTGTCAGCTGCTGTACTTCCTTCTTGCAAGAGGGATGCCTCGTATCCCTAAGGGCCTGGATTTTTTTGGGATTTGCCCCGATCCCTCGTTTAGTAACAATGAACCCCAAGAACTTGCCCGATGTTACTCCGAATGCACACTTTGTTGGGTTCAACTTCATATGATGGCATCGTAGGGCACTGAACGACTCTTCTAGGTCCTTGATATGGTCTTCTTTAAGGAGGCTTTTGATGATTATGTCGTCGACGTAGGCCTCCATGTTCCTCCTCGATTATTCTTTGAATACTTTATTAATCAGCCTTTGGAACATCGTTCCAGCATTCTTCAGCCCGAACGTCATCATTTTATAACAGTAAAGACCTTTGTCGGTAATGAAGGCCATATTTTCCTCATCTTGGGGATCCATCCAGATCTGGTTATATCCGAAGAAAGCATCCATGAAGCTTAATAGCTTGTGGCCAGCGGTGGCATCAACCAGTTGGTTGATCTTTGAAAGGAAAAAGCTATCTTTTAGACAGGCTTTGTTGAGGTCTGTATAGTCAATACAGATCCTCCACTTGCCGCTAGTATTTTTCACCATTACTATATTGACCAGCCATTTAGGATAATGTACTTCTCGAATGAATCCCGCCTTGATGAGTTTGTTTACTTCTTCATCTACCACCTTTTATCTTTCGGGGTGAAGCTCCTTTTCTTCTGCCGAACCGGCTTATGTTCCGGGGCAACTTCCATCTGATGAGTAATCACTTCGGCTGAGATCCCAGGCATGTCCGAGGCTGACCAGGCGAAGACATCAGCATTGCTTTTGAGGAAATAAATTAACTCTGCCTTGGTTTCTTCATCGAGCATGCTTCCGATTTGTACGACCTTGATAAGGTCCCCCTCGGTTAGCTGCACCTGAACGATTCTTTCCATGGACTCGCCAGAGTTTATGGTTGGGTCCCTCGGATCTAATTTATCCCAAGTTATGGGATCGTTGAATTGCCTATCTTGAATCATCAAGCATTGTCATGTCATTCTCTGATCTCCCTAGCTTCTCCGATGCCACTCTTTGTGGGAAAACGTACCAGGAGGTGGTAAGTTGATACTATGGCCCAGAATTTATTCAGGGCGAGTCGTCCTAGAATCACATTGTAGGCCGAGGGGGTTCGGGCCACCGTGAAGTTGATTGGTAGTGTCTTCTGTCGGGGTTCAGTGCCGAGGGTTACAGGCAGTATTATTTCTCTCTCAACATTGACCTGGTTGCCTTCGAAGCCAGTAAGTGGTATAGGGGATCTTTGCAATTTGTTTTTGGGCAGGCACATCCGAGAGAACGCATCGTAGAGTAAGACATCAGCAGAACTTTCATTATCGACTAAGATACGCCTTACATCATAGTTGGCCACAATGGCCGATATTACAATAGGGTCATCATGCAGGAGCTGGACCCCGTGAGATCATCATCGGAGAAGAGTATAGTATTGTTATCTTTGAGCTGCTTTGGGGCGTTGTCTTTGGCTCTTCTCCAATCGATCGACCAATGTAGCATCCCCACATTCCCGCTAGTGGGCCTCTAATTGGGCAATTCAGCTTCTTCCAGAGCCCTCGAGGGAACTATAGCTTCCGATCGAGGTCCCTGGCGACCAATGTACCGCTTTAAGTAACATCTCTTGATAAGATCCTCGATGGCATCTCTAAGCTGGATGCACTTTTCGGTGTCGTGGCCATGGTTCCAGTGGAATCGGTAGTATTTGTTCCTGTTCATCACGGAAGAGGATGCCTTCATGGGATGTGATCGCTGGAGATAGTTTTCTTTTTCTATCTCTAGTACGATCTTCTCTCGAGGAAGGTTGAGGGAGGTATAGGAATCAAATCTCCCGCCTGGTGCTCTGGAATTGGGACTTCGTCACCGATCAGTATATTTGTTGTTGTTGTTGTTATTGGATGTAGGGGGACCTAGTCCCCTACTATTTTCTTCTTTGAGAGGAGCTTCCCTTTAGCTAGCTACCAACTCACCGCTTGCTCTTCGGCGTCGGCGTACTTCTAAGCTCTCAACAGGAGCTTAGTGTAGCTTGTGGAAAACTTTTTATCCAGGAAAAAAGTGAGCCTGGATGTACGGAGCCCCTTTTTTAATGCAGACATGGCCACGTGCTCGTTGAGATCAAGGATCTCGAGCATAACCGAGTTGAATATGGAGATGTAATCTCACAGACTTTCTCCTTCGTTCTGGTGAAGGAGGAACAAGGTATCCATGTTACGGGGGGTCTTGCGGCAGGTCCTGAAATGCAAGATAAACAATTTTTCTAGCCCAAAAAAAGAATCGATGGTACCTGGGCGTATGCTCGAGTACCACATCCGAGCGATTTTCTTTAGAGTGGCCAGGAATGCGAGGCAGTACAGTGCATTCGAAGCCCCTTGAATCATCATGTGGGCTTTGAAACTGCCCAGGTGATCAAGCGGATCAGTGGTACCGTCATAGGGCTCCATCTGAGGGACCCTAAAGTGCCGGGAAATAACTTCGATCATGATGCGAGCGGTATACGGAGGGCGCAGCTCACACGCCATGAGGTCTCCATGGTTCTTCTGCTCCTGAAGCTTCACAACCTTCGATTCGAGGGCTTTAAGCTTCCCCTCGTAATCGGGGTGGACTTCCTTCGGCAGGTCCCTTTCGAGAGTGGAGTCCTCAGAGAAAGCAAAGGGAGATTGCCTAGGCCTCTTTCCTCTTCGTAGTGAATCAGTGGGTCTAGGCATTCTGGAGCTTCAGCCCTCAGGAGAGGGTCGAAGACGGAGGGAAAGATGGGTGGACCCCTCTGAGGGGCTCTTTTCCTCCGGGATTGAGAGCTATGTCTGGAGGTGGCTGGCGGATGCCCCACCTGGAAGGCTTTATCTTGAAAGTTCTCAACCATGGTCGTGAGAGTGTTGACCTGGTTCATAAGAGTCTTAAACTGCTGCTGTCCCACGACAAGCATGGGAGGTGGAACGTCGTTCTCTACCGGAGGTTCACCCCCTGGGAGGGAATGCGACTTCTGCTTGCTGAGGCGTTCTGAGTCTTTTCTCTTGCCATCAGAAACTCCTTATACTTTCCCTTTTTCTTAAGAAAGGGAGCTAACAGTAGATGCTCGGTGTGCTCTTGCCATCCCCCCTACCTGGCATGCCAAGCTGTTGGCGTAAAATCCTTTTTTTGACCGGGCGGAGCTGTCAGATCACAAGTTCGCTCCCAGGTTCACCTGCAAAACAGACCCCTGACCGAATATTCTCCAGCGGGGGACACTCCGATGCCTAAGTCAGAGGCGGGCTCCAACAACGGAATGGAAAAGATTATGAGGAGGGAGGATGGCAAGGAAATGAACTCTGGAATTTTCAAGGTTTCGTTGTGCCTTACTTGGAGTGTCCCCTCTTACCAGTATTTATATTGGCTGGCCTGGCCTGTGGCTTCGTCCTCTTTCCTGCGGTTACGATGGGGGGTTAATTGATTCCCCTCTATCCATAATCGTGGGCGGTTATTGAATGGTTTCGGTTAGGCCGGAGGTGTTATAGTTGGAGTTAATAACCACGTGGCCACTTCGACGTCGTTGTGCTTTGGGGGTAATAGCCAATTGTAACCATTGTCCCCCACGTTCGTGTGGGCTTGAGGTAGGTCGGAGATCTATTTTCGGACTTCTTCTCCGTTTTCTAGATCGGAAAGATGCCTTCGTTCCGAGATGTCTTCGTCTTGAGATGCCTTCGGATTGGCACCTACGACGGAGGCCGAAGATCGTGTCTTCGGCTGAGGCAGAAGACCGTGTCTTCTGCCGAAGGCGAAGATCATGTCCTCGGCCGGGGTCGAGGGCCATGTCTTTGGCTGAGGGTTATATTGTCGACTGAGGCCGTTAATCCTTTGCCTTCTTTTGGGAGCTTTGGTTTGACGTGCCTGGTTCGGGAAGGAATGCACGAGCGGTCGAACCAGCAGCTGATTTATGCTTGAACCGACATATTCCAACAGGACATGTCATTAAAAATAGTTGTGAAATTCTTCTCTATGAGATTTTTCCTTAAAAATGTATAAAATTTAACGGACATTATTAATTATGTGTAAAACCCAACATCTGCATAAACATTTGTAAATTATGATGTATCTTTAAAGTTATACTCCCTATAGTATACAAAGCAAGAAGTCTCCCTTCCAAATTTATTTACTCGATTTATTTTCAAATTCAATGATGTTGAAATAGCAAAGTTGTAAACCATTGCTTAAGGAAGAGAACTATAAAGTAATGGTGATTGGTGGTCAGGTTAGAGCTAGATAAAAACATTTGAATTAGTTTTTGCTACATGAGGGTACAGATATTGAAAAGCCTTTAGACACCGAAAATACTTAGATGCAAATCAACAGATATATTTGAAAAATAGATAGTATGAGGGCAAAAAAAAAAATGCATGAGGATAGTGAGCAGCTAATGTATACTCATGACATTTTCAGCTATAATGATGTAACTATCTTTGTTTTTCTAATTAAACATATTACTTTTGTAATTTCTGCATCAATGTCTTGGTAGCCAGGCATATACTGTAACATTGGAGAGTAAAAGGATCAACCTGTTTATTCAACAAGTTCGTTCTAAAACATTTTTCTGGTAATCTGTTGTAAAGTATGGGTCTTACTAAGCGGAAGAAATCAACAAATATCAAAATATCACTTGAAATCAACAAATATCTATCACTTGAAAATGTGACTTTGAAAATATAAACAGACTGGCAATTTGAAAATATAAACAGACTGGCAATTTGAAAATATAAATAGACTGGCAAATGGTGCTTTGCTCATTAGAAAAGCAATAATCGATACTTGTTATGACATCACGGAATATGTGCAGACAAACTTCATCAATAAAATCAACACGCATTGCTGCCAATTTCCACCAGATTTTTCCTACATAGGCCTCATTATCACATACTATATTTGTTGCTAACAATCATTAATTCTTATGAATCAAGGGTCTCCAAAACCTAAAAATATTTAGTATAATAAGTTAATAACAGACAAGGTTTTGGAGCTGTTCATGATAAACTTTTAAATCATTCTATGCAAACTAAAATAGAGACCATTGCATTTTCTGAAGAGACCTGGCAATCATGTCATGCAAGCTATTGATCTTTGTAGCTGTAACTTGTATCCCTTATTCATGAAGGGAAAATAACAGCTAACTAAGATAAACTACCTCTATTAAATCAAACTCTGAAAAACTAGAAATGGCAGACTCTTGCATCAGAGTTCTAGAGGAAATTCAGTAATATGAGTAGCATAAGTAATAATAGCAAGGTTCTTATCATTTGATACCTGTGGAAAGAGGAAGATCCTCCTTCCAGAATCCGAAATAAGCATATCGAATGGGATATTATTTTCTTGGAGACATATGCAGGAGCTGGCAACTACATCCGATAAATCCCTTAAGGTGTTCCCGCCATTAAAGACCAGGCCTCTGACAGGATAATTCAACAATTCCGAAACCTTCACACCACTTTCCGACCGGCTCTTTGTTATCGTTATCTTTCGTGTCAGAGCCTTCTCTACAGGAAAGGTCATTGACAAGTAATAAGCCTGCACCACAGAAACAAAACATCCCTTTACCAATCACAACCGAGATTCTTTAAATACTCTAACATATATAGCTAACCCAAATTAGTAGGACATGTTCATAAAGTACAGAAACCAAAGTTAGACCTGGAAGTGGAGGTGATTGATGGTGGCAAAAGCTCCTAAACTGTTGTAGCCCAGCCTGAAGTAAGGGCTCCTTGCTTCTGCCGCCGTGTGAAGAGCAAGCAAGAAGCTCTCATGGTCAATCCTTTGAGGCAAGCATTCGAGCACACGGGGAATCAGCAACACATGGCCATACTCTATAGGGCTCACCTATTACCAATCAAAACATCACAAATCTACATAAAAACACGTAACAAAGAGCACAACAATTTGATAATATGCAAGGAGTGTTCTCTTACATTGATTGCAACAATGTTGGGAGGTGTGGTAGCACCAACAGGGGCGCTTTCAAAGAATTGGGACCTGGTATCATCACCCACCTCAAAGCGGAAGAGCACCTCCTCCTGCCCAACCTTGGTGAAGTTGAACTTGTCAGGGTCGAAGGGCTGGAGAACACGGTCTACCCGGAACTCGGTGGGCCGCTTCTTGAGGTGCCTGCCCTCATTCAATTGAGCTATAAATCCATGCTCTCCAGGGATCACCTTGGTCTTGCAGGATGTTACGTCATATCGAAATAGCCCCCGTCTCATTCGATCCTCCCACTATCAAAATCCCATAGAATCACACAATTCCAGGGGCAAAAACAACAAATCAATCAAAAAGAAAGGATTTCGAGCATCAATTCTTGAACAAATACCTCTCCAAGCACCAGCGATTGGAGGAAAAAGCTGGACGGAGGCTCCTCCGAGTTGGAGGAAGAATCACTGGGAAATGTCGAATCGCGCTTGAAGGCATAAAGGGGAAGTTTTGAGACTGCACGAATCAAGAATCAATACATTCATCAAAAAAATTATCCAAAAACTCTGAAAACATTCTTAAAACAAGGGGAAATTCATGGAAAAGGAACGATTTTGTATGGAGAGTTCTACGTACTAGGCAAGCAGCATTTGCCGAGGCAGTTAAGGCCGCAGCCGAGGGGATCGGCATCCTCCTCCTCCTGGTAATTGGAGACGACCGTCGGAACCCTCTTGATGGTGAGCATCGCTCTTTCTAATCCATACACGTATATTAAAACAGGACAGAAGGGCTAGGTAGGGCTATTCACGAGAGGAAAGAAGGATTTAGGGAGCCACCGCCGGCCGAGGGGAGGGCGCCGCTTCTTGTCCAAGAGGGAGGCGGTGGCCGCCTCCGAAGCTGGTGGTCGCGAGCTTCTCCACCTGGGCTTGTTGGAGAATAGCCGTGAGAACTGGGGTTTTTAATAGAGGGAAGTGGAGGGAGGGGAGGAAAGCGGGGGGGAGGGGGGGGCGGGGAAGCAGTTGGTGTCCGAATGGGAGACGGTTTGTAAGCGAAGGGAATTGACCATACTACCCCATCTTTATTTTGGTTACGGGCTTCTCCGTTTCACTGGTCGTGATGTCTGATTGCTAATAGACTTGGGATCTGGACCGTCCGATTCGTCTGGTTCGGTCTTTAAAGTTCCTGTGTACCGGATCTTTACAGGTGTTATGTACAAGATATATTTGAGGAGAATTTGATGGAGATTTCAGTGGATTTGATAACAAAGTTATGATTTTATTCGCTTTCAGGCATTGGAGATATGTAAAAGCAAAATATGGGACTCCTAAGCTTTCAAGGAGGCTCAAACTACAGAGAAACTTGCTTTGTAATAATAGAGACTGGGTGTTTCTTTCAATTTTCTTTTGGCACATTGGTCTGGGTTGCAATGGTTGAGATTCTGATTTACTTGATTTCATCGATTTGCCTTTGGGGAACAAATCTAACCCATTTATTTGATAGGTCAGGTTGGCCAAGTTCATTTTCAACTTGAACAGGCTTGACTTGGATTGTTGAATCAATTTTGAATAGTTTGGATCTTAGCTTGCAACCAATCTGGACCCTTATAATTTGAGAATGGATTGGGGCTGAGCTTCCCTGTGTGCTTAGTTGGATGCAGGTCTCGATCGCAATAAGACATGTATCGCATCATGCTATGATTTGAAATTGGCAGATTACAAACCATGAAGTTCAACTTTCCTAAATCTAGGTATTGTTCACTATGTATAAATAAAATAGAATCAACCTTTTCTTTTAGATCTTCTGAATACAGTTGTACTTGGTATAGTTACTGAGATTTTAGATCAATAATTTTTTATTACCAATAATTGCATCCACTTTATTTGATGATGCCAATTCTTTTATTTATTTATTTATTTTACTTTGGTTAGATATGACAATCTTATGTACCAAATAATATTGAGTATAATTAGCCTGTCCAAAGAAACCTTTCGGTCTTTGTCACTCTCATCAACACAAAAGAGGATTTAACCATACAATAAAAAATAAAAAAATTTAAAAAAAATGCATACAAACTATTCTTATATTTGTTTGGAATACTGAATATTCTTAAAAAATAGGAATATTGTCATATTCTTATTGGGTGGCCGAGTGCACTGCATATCATGGGATGGAAGAATGTGGATTATGCTGCAGATTTCACAAGTTGCGTTTTGATCCTTGCTGATCAAAACACAACTTATGGAAACACAACTTGTGATGCCATACATCCACAGAGAATATCCAGAACTGTTTATTCAAGTGTTCTAATGCTGACCGAACATGGGATGAGTTGCATTGCCAATATTAGAATATTCCTTCAGGCACATCCATTCAGTTGCTTATTGGATTATGCAATGAAAGCTTTGTTAATGAATTCTCTAGAGCACACATATCCTACTCAACTTGGGCAATTTGAAACTGAGAAAATGAGTGCCCATTTCAAAACAAAGAGATCAATCCCACCACAACTTCTTTTTTTCCTTCTTCTTCTGTTTTTTTTTTTTTTTTTGATGAAACGGAGGGGACCCACCCGAGGACTTTATTAAAACAAAAAAGATTTACAAAGGGTTGCGAAGAATAGCAACCATCAAAATAAGATTTTAAAGAAGGAAACTAGAATGTTTTCTACGAAGGAAGGATCCGGGGAAAATAAAGTGGGGAGTGGGGATGCTATTAGGTGTAGAACCATATCCATCCAAGCCCAAAAGCCCAGCAGAGAAAAGAAATAAAAAAAAAGGATCCAGCTGGCCTGCCAGATCGGACCTGGCTCGACTCACGTGGTGACCCAGCACGCCAGCTCGCGGGCGCACGGCCCAAGCCCACATGCAGGCACGCACGCGCGGGCTCAGCCCAACTGCAGGCGGTGGGCGTAGGGGCGTTTACCCCTGCGTTTCGCACGGCTCACCATGGACCGCATGGTATTTCATGCAGTCCACGTGCATTTCAACAATTTTGGGCCGTCGAATGCGCGATCCAATGGCTGAGGAGGCTTCAGATGCAATCATGGGCAATTTGACTTAGATTTTGACGCGATCTGAGACGTTCATCATGGATCAGACGGCCTAAAATACTTCCTGCTTCAAGTGGCCTTCTACAGTGACCTGGAGACCCTTTTTGATGCGATTTTGGATTGATTTTCATCCTCTTCTCGACAAGAGATGCCAAGAGCTGCAATAGAGGAAGAACAGAGAGCCAGGAAGAGTTCTATAACCAGAGAAGTGGTCCAAGGGTTTTCCAGGAGAGAAAACAAGGGGAAGAGAGAGAGGCATAGGGAGGGCAAGGATTTTTTTTGTATTATTTTGTTCTTTCTTCTTTCTTCTTATTAGGCTGGGATTTGCATCCAGAGAGGGTTCTTTGTTGTAATAACTTCATGTATTCCTTCTTCATAGTGGGGATTTGATCCTATGCAACCGTGGACGTAGAAGCAAAAGGCGTCGAACCATATAATCTATGTGTGTTGCTTATGCTTGTATTTTTATTTATTTTTCAGGCTTTTTTTTCAGTTCTTCTATGAACTTTTCTGGCATCCCACTATATACCACATCTTAACAATTAGTATCAGAGCACCGGATTCGAGTGGGAGCGATGGCAGGAGATGAAGGAAAAGTCAAGATCGACAAGTTTGATGAAAAAGATTTTGGATTCTGGAAGATGCAGATCGAGGATTATCTATACCAGAAGAAGCTCACCTACCATTGCTGGGAAAAAAACTCGTCGAGATGTCATAAGCAGACTAAGATTTGCTGGACCACCAGGCTTTGGGAGTCATCCGTCTGATGTTGAATAGGAATGTCACGTTCAACATCCTGGAGGAGAACATGACAACTGGATTGATGCAGGCACTATCCAACATGTACGAGAAACCTTCGACCTCCAACAAGGATTATCTCATGTGTCATCTGTTCAACTTGAAGATGAGCGAAGGTGTGTCCATAACTGATCATATCAATGAATTTAATTTGATCACTAGTCAGTTGAGTTCAGTTGACATTAGCTTCAAGGATGAAGTTCGTGCTCTAATCCTATTATCCTCTTTACCCGAGAGCTGGGGTAAAACTGTGATAGTGGTGAGTTATTCGTGTTGCTCAAGCAAGCTGAAATTTGAAGAGGTCTAGAATCTAATTCTCGGTGAAGATATCAGAAGGAAAGAGACTAAAGGAAGCTCTGATTCTGCCTTGGTGACTCAAAAACGCAGAGGAAGAACTACACATCACAACAAAGGCCATGGAAGATCCAAGTCCAAGTAGAGGAGCCAATCAAGATCGAAGGGTGATGACTGTTGGCACTATGGCAAGAAGGGGCACACCAAAAAGAATTGTTGGACAAGGAAGAATAAGGGATAGAATGAAGAGTCAGTCAATGCAGCGACTGAGATAATTGAAGATGCATTGGTTCTCAGCATGGACAGTCCGATGGAGTCTTGGATCCTAGACTCTAGAGCTTCGTTTCACTCTACCCCACAAAAGGAGCTATGCACAACTACATTATCGAAGACTTCGAAAAGATCTATCTTGTAGATGATGAGCCTTTGAATATTGTGAAAAAGGATGATGTACACATCAAGATGCCAGATCAATTAGTTTGGAAGCTTAAGAATGTCAGATATGTTTCAAGATTGAAAAGAAACCTGATATCAATTGAGCAACTGGATTCAAAGGGATATATTATAACTTTTGTTGGTGGCTCTTGGAAGATCGTCAAAGGTGTGATGGTGATAGCACAAGGAAGCAAGTTGGGTACCCTATATATGACTAGTAACATTAGAGATGTAGTGGCACTGGCATGGTAGACTTGGAGTTGTGGCACTATAGGTTGGGTCACATGGGCGAAAAAAGAATGCAAGTACTACTGAAGAAGGATAAGCTACCGGATTTAAAGATGATAGATATTGGTTTCTGTGAGAATTGTATTCTTGGAAAGTAGAAGGGAGTCAGCTTCTCCAAGATTGGCAGGGCACCAAGATCAAGAAAGCTAGAGCTTGTACACACCGATGTATGGAGCCCTTCGCGGTTTCATCCTTTGGAGCTTCGCGATATTATGTGACCTTCATCGATGACTCCATCAGAAAGGTATGGATTTATTTTTTACATAATAAATTTGATAGATATGATACTTTCAGGAAGTGGAAAAGCCTAGTGAAGAATAAGTTAGGACAGAAGATAAAGTACTTGAGATTGAATAATGGAAGCGAGTATGACAGCACCAAGTTCAAGGAGTTCTACGCAACCAATGGGATCAAGATGGAGAAGACAGTTCCAAGCACACCACAATAGAACGGGATAGCTGAGTGCATGAACAGGACCTTGAACAAGAGAGCCAGGAGCATGAGGCTCCATATTGGATTGTCTAAGATGTTTTGGATTGAGACAGTTAGCACTACTACCTATTTGATTAATAGGAGTCCCTCAGTCTTCCTTGAGTATAAGCTACCAGAAGAAGAGTAGACAGAGAAGTCAGCAAGCTTATCTCATCTAAAAGTTTTTGGCTGTATCTCCTACATACACATTAATACAGAGAAGATGACAAGCTCGATGCAAAAACAGAGAGGTGCTTCTTCATTGGGTATGGCACTGATGAGTTCAATTACAAGCTTGGAGTGAGAAGGACAGGAAGATCATCAAGAGCAAGGACGTGGTATTCAATGAAAGAAGCCTATACAAGGACCAGAGTGTTCCATGCAGAGTAAGACAGGTAGACAAGGAGAAAGAACAAGTAAAGTTAGAAAAGATCACGAAAGAAGTCATTACTGAGGGAGCAAGAGATCTTGAGCCTGAGCCAGAGACATCTCAGCTAAGAAGATCTACAAGGATCCTGAAATCACGTGTAAGGTATTCACCCTCATTGCATTATCTACTATTGACAGATGGAGAGGAGTCTGAGTGCTTTGATGAAGCCATGGAGAGCAAAGATTCGGTCAAGTGGGAGCTAACGATGAAGGACGAGATGCAGTCCTTGATAAAGAACGAGACATGGAAGCTCAACACACTATCGAAAGAAAAGAAAGCACTATACAATAAGTAGGTTTACAAGATAAAGGAAAAACACAATGACAGCAAGAGGTACAAGGCAAGGTTAGTTGTAAAAGGCTTCCAAAGAAAGAAGGTATTGATTATACTGAGATCTTTTCTCCTATTGTTAAGCTCTCTATAATAAGGGTTATTCTAAGTATAGTAGCTCATAAAAATTTATACCTAAAATAACTTGATGTTACTACTGCTTTCCTACATGGCAAGATAGATGAGGACATTTATATGCAGTAACCAGTTGGCTTTATAGTTCCTGGTAAAGAAAACCTGGTGTGCGAGCTGAAGAAGAGCTTGTATGGTTTGAAACAGGCCTCTCAGTTATGGTTCAAAAGGTTTGATAGATTCATGACTAACAATGGTTTTGCAAGGTGCCAGGAAGATCATTGCTGTTACTACAGGTCCTTTGATGGTAGTTTCATCATTCTACTCTTGTATGTGATGATATACTGATAACTGGATCAAGCATGCAGAAGATCGAAAGATGGAAGACAGATCTATCAAGAGAATTTGCAATGTAGGATATAGGCACAGCAAAGCAGATACTTGGGTTGAGGATCAAAAGAGACAGGGCGGCAGGTATACTGAAGCTGTCTCAGAGTAATTACATTAAAAAGGTGCTGGACAAGTTCAACATGGTAGATGCAAAGCCTATGAAGATACCTTTGGCCATGCACTTCAAGCTTTGAAAGAATAGTCACCCAAGGTTGATGATGAGCTGAAGATAATAGTCAGGGTTTTGTATGCTTCAACGGTCAGTAGCTTGATGTATGCAATGGTTTGCACGAGGCTTGACATTGCACATGCAGTGGAAGCTGGGAGCTAGTACATGGCAAATCTGGGCAAGCAATATTATAAAGCTGTCAAGTGGATCATAAGATATCTAAAAAGTACCAAGGACGTCGTCCTATGTCACCGGAGAGGCAATCAGACTTTACAGGGCTATCTTGATGCAGATCTAGGTGGTGATGTTGACACTAGAAGGAGCACAATAGGGTATGTGTACACCGTTGGCAGGATAGCGGTGAGCTGGGTCTCGCAGTTGCAAAAGATCGTGGCTCTTTTTATCACCGAGGTGAAGTACGTCGAAATCACAGAAGCTAGCAAAGAGATGATTTGGCTATGAAGTTGCTGACAGAGTTGGATAGAGAGCAGATCTGCAGTGTTTTGTTTTATGGAAGTTAGAGTGCTATCTATCTGGCAAAGAATCTAATGTTCCATGCAAGGATGAAGCACATATAGCAAAAGTACCATTTCATCAGGGCATTGCTTGAAGATGGATGTCTGTTACTAGAGAAGATCTAAAGATAGAAGAATTCGGTGGATATGCTAATGAAGATAGTCATTGCAGAGAAATTGGGGCTATGCATGGCCTTAATAGGCCTTCGGAGCTAGTTGATTGGAGGCACCGCACATGTGTTGCCCAGAAATCCATTTGAAATAATTTAAAATCCATAGAACAAGCAAAAGCCATTTAAAAAGGCACTTTTGACAACCATTTGAAACAATTTAAAATTCATAAAATAAGCAAAAGCCAACAATAGTATAATTGTCTCAAGTCCAGTCATAGGAGCAAAGGTTTCATCAAAATCAATCCCCTCCTCCAGATTGTATCCTTTGGCAACTAGTCTAGCTTTATTTCTTGTAACAATTCCATTTTCATCAAGTTTATTTCTAAAAACCCATTTTATGACAATAATTGAAACATTTGATGGTCTATCTACTAAAGTCCAAATATTATTTCTTTTAAATTGATTAAGTTCATCTTGTATAGCATTAATCTAATTACAATCATTTTCAGCTTCTTCAATAGTTTTAGGTTCTATTTGAGATACAAATGCTAAATAATCACAAATATTTCTAAGAGATGATCGAGTACTTACACTTTTAGATGGATCACCAATGATAAGTTCTTTGGGGTGTCCATGAGCATACCTCCATTCTTTAGGTAGAGGATCAGGTAATGATGCATTTTCATTTTCTTGATCTTGTCCTCTTTCATTATTTTGATCATCTACTTGTTCTTTGATAGGTTTTTCATTGTTGTTTACCTCTTTAGTTCTTTTGGTACCTATTTCATCACAAAGCACATCTTCTTTTCTAGAAGATTTCTGGTCAGATTCATCAAATACAATATGTATGGATTTTTAATAACAAGAGTTCTTCTGTTGAAGACCCTGTATGCCTTGCTAAATGTAGAATAGTCTAGAAAGACACCCTCATCCGACGTGGCATCATATTTGCTTAAATTGTCTTTACCATTGTTTAAGATGAAACAATGGCATCTTAAAACTCGAAAATATCTGATTGAATGTTTTCTACCCTTCCAAAGCTTATAAGGAGTTTTCTTTAAAATCGGTCAGATTAAAACACGGTTCAAAACATAGCATGCAATGTTTATGGCTTCCGTCCAAAAATATCTAGGTAGGTCATTTTCGCAAAGCATGGTGCGTGCCATTTCTTCAAGAGTTCTATTTTTTTTTTCTACCATCCCATTTTGTTGAGGTGTCCTAGGTGCTGAAAAATTGTGATGAATGCCATTTTCAAAACAAAATTTGTCAAAATCAGAATTTTCAAATTTAGTTCCATGGTCACTTCTTAAAGATATAATTGAAACACCTTTTTCATTTGAAACTCTTTTATGAAATCTAATGAATGCAGAAAACGTTTCATCTCTATATGCTAAAAATATGATCCATGTAAAATATAAGAAATCATCTACAATAACTAGACCGTACTTCTTACCTCCAAAACTAGATGTCCTAGTTAGGGATGGTAATAAAACCCAAACCCATGGGTACCCGACCTGACCTGACCTGACCCGATTAGGCCGGGTAGTCAATGCTTTGACTGGGTTTCGGCCGGATTTGGATAAAATTCGAATGCTTAACTTTGGGTTTGGGCCGGGACTGGGTGGATATACACCCGACCCGAACCCGGCCTGAATTATTTTAATATTTAAATAAATATATATATATTAATATATTTTATTAATTATAACTATTATTTATTAAATTTTAAAATACTTGAACCCTATACCCTAATCATTATATATATATATATTAAAAAAAAAATTCATCCTATTCTATTCAGGATGAATTCAAAACAAGATCATAATTAATAATTTACCAACTTCATAATATAAATTTTGATTGAATATGAAATTAAATGCTGTTGAACTAAAATTGTAGTTAAATTTTATTTATTTAATGTATGTATAATTTATAAAATTGAAGATGATTTTAAGGTTGATAAAAATAAAAAAATATTTAATATGACTCAGTTGGGTTCGGGCCGGGTAAACTCGATTATCTGATACCTAATTGAGATAGGTTTGGATAAAAAAACCCAATCCCGATAGTGTTTGGGCCGGGTTTGGATAGTGTATTGAATATTTGAATTTGGGTTTGGGTAGTTATGCACCCGACCCAAACCCGGCCCATTGCCATCCCTAGTCCTAGTTGGCCCAAAGAGGTCCATATGAAGCAATTCTAAGGGTCTAGATGTAGAGACTACTCCTTTTAGTTTAAAAGATGATTTGGTTTATTTTCCAAGTTGGCAAGCACTACAAATCTTGTCTTTTTCAAAACTGAGTTTTGATAAATCTTTTATCAAATTCTTTTTGCAAAGTTTTGAAATCAAATGCATACTAGCATGTCCTAATCTACGATGCCAAAGCCAACTATTTTCATTGATCTTGGCTTCCATTACTACTAGGCATTGACCATTTTGAATAGGAAGATCATCAAGATCAACCATATAAATATTGCCATGTCTATGACCAATGAACTTGATGCCATTGTCATCTAAACTAGAAACAATGCACATTAAAGATTCAAAAACAACTTTGAAATCCTTGTCACAAAATTGATTAATGCTAAATAAATTATGTTTCAGACCATCAACATACAATACATTATCAATGTAAGTCGAGGGGATGATATGGACTTTACCAATTCCGACAATCTTGTCCTTTCCATTATCACCAAATATTACATTATTACCATTCTGATACTCGAGTGATGAGAACTACTCCACATCTCCGATCATGTGTCTTGAGCAACCACTGTCGAGGTACCATATTCTTCTTTTACTGGTTGCAAGGCACACCTCATCATGATCAGCCATCAAACAGAAGTTTGCAACTTCTTGCTGTTCTTCTTCAGAACTGGAGTCCTCATTGTCACTCCAAGTAGCCATCATGTTCTTCCTTCTTAGTCTTCTTCTGCTCTTCTTAAGTAGGGGCGGTCCATTTTGAAGTAGCCTGGTTTCTTGCATTCAAAGCATGTGGGCTGCTCCTTCTCTTTCTCCTTCTCCTTCTCTTTGCTAGGCTCTCCTTTTAGAGGTTTCTTCTTGAAGTTATACTTCTTCTTTCTCATGAACCTCCTAAACTTTCTAGTCATGAGAGCTGTCTCATCTTCTTCATCTTCTTCTTCAGAGTCCTCACTTGAATCATCTTTATTTATAGACTTGAAAGCAATCACCTTCTTCTTCTTGTCAACATCCATATTCTTTTGCTTTAGTGAAAGCTCATATGTCATCAATGAGCCCAACAATTGCTCGAGAGTAAGAGTGTTGACATCATTGGCTTCTTTTATAGCAATTACCTTGGCATCCCATAAAGCCGGAAGAGATCTGAGAAGTTTGTTTACAAGTTCACCGTTAGATATAATCTTTCCTAAGCTTCTCATGCCATTCACAATATTTGTGAACCTAGTATACATCTCACTTATAGATTCAGTAGGTTCTATTTTGAACATTTCATATGTATGAATGAGCATATTAACTTTAGTTGTTTTTACTTGGTATGTACCCTCATGGGTAATCTCAAGTGTGTCCCATATTTCCTTTGCGAGAGATAGTTAGAGATTTTATTGAATTCACTCGGATCTAAGGAGCAAAATAATAGATTCATAGTCTTAGCATTAAGCTCTATTTGCTTAATGTCATTCTCATCCCAATCATCTTCCATTTTAGGAGTGGAAATGCCATTAACCAAAATAGTAGGCTGATGAGGATCTTTGATAATTATCCTCCAAAGATATATAATCAATGGCTTGTATGAATATGCGCATGCGAGTTTTCTAATAAGTATAGTTTGTGCCATTAAATAGTGGGGATAATTTGAAGCTTGACTTTCAACAACATCCATTCCTATTGGGGCTGCCATGATCTTTTACTCAAGATCCTTGGACCTACAAGAGAGTACCGGAGCTCTGATACCACTTGTTGCCCAAAAATGGAGCCCAAGTGGGGGGGTGAATTGGGTCTTTTAAAAAATTTAACACAATTATGTGCAGGCCGTGTAGTGTTTGTGGATAATGCACTTAAATATATGCAGCAAAAATAATAAGTTCAGGAAATAAAGTGCAAGAAGTAAGGGAGATAATCACACAAACACCGATATTTATAGTGGTTCGGTGCTCACTAAGCACCTACGTCCACTCCCCAAGCTCTTCTTGGGAATTTCCACTATAATCTCTTCAAAGATTACAGCCGACTTGTTTTTCAAGGCTCACAAGTCAAAACCTAAGTTGGTTTTATCACCTAGGCTCACCAATAAACCTTTATACTTGTTTTGTCTTTGGACCACAAGTCAACCCTAGTTGGTTTTGGCTCACCAACAACCTTACAACCTACTTTCAAGAACCTTGAAAGCTAGGTCAAACAAAAGTAAATTCAGAATACAAGAATTTAAATATAAACAAACTCTCTTCTTAAAGTGGATGAGAAATCTTTGAAGCTCTTGAATGATTGCTTGATGTGACTTGACTTGAAATCTTCTCAAGAACACTTTTGGAAAGATGAAATGAAAGGAATGTAGGCATTTTCAGTGGAATATCTCCTTTTTTCCTTTTGGAAGTGGAGTTCTTGAAGAAGAACATTAACTCTTGGATATTTCCTTGCTTTTCTCTTTTCTCTTGCTTCATGAATGAGTTTGGTGAAGCTTAAATACATGAAAAACATCCAAAAAAACCGTTTTAGACCGTTAGGGATCAAGAACTAGCCGTTGAGGGCTAAAAACCATAATTTCAGGCTATCAAAAAATAGTTCCATTGAGGCTGTCAAAACCCGAGTTTCGACACTTAGCTGTCTGGTGTCAACACTTGGATGTCAGGTATTGACACTTGACTTCCAGGTATCGATACTTGAGCTTTCAAGTATCGACACTTGACACAAAAATTTCTCCATTGACAAGTTCTATATTTTCAAAAAGTCTCAAGCCTTGAGTCGATACTTGGAAACTTAAGTGTCGACACTTGAGTTTCAGGTGTCGACACTTGAGTTCTGAGTGTCGACACTTGGCATGCCATGAAAAATTTCTGCATGCCAAATGCTAAAGTGTCGACACTTGGGCTCCCAGGTGTTGACACTTGGTTCTGCAAATATCAAAAGCAAGTGCCAAACATGCCAAAAACATAAAGTTTTTCAATGAAACTTAAATGCAACATGCATAAACAATAATTGAACTTATTTGTATCTTTTTTGAATGGAGAAGACTCCTCAAATCATGAAAAATGCTTTGGGCCAAAGCATACCATGATACTCTTAATTTTAAGAATTTGAGGTGCTTGATTCCAAAAAAACTCATAATTATAAATAATCGTTAGTACAAAATATGTACTCAACATTTTGTTATTCATCAAAATCAAGGGTAGACCCAACAACATGATACTGACTTATTTTTATTTTTTTTTGGAAGTTTACCTTTGATATTTCACGTGGATGCAAGATTGGGTGTCTAAGTCTCCAAGTAAGAGAGTTGTTGGGTGTGGAGCCATATCCACCCAAGCCTAGAAGCCCAGCAGAAAAAAGAAACAAAAAAAATGGACCCAACTGGCCCGCCAGACCAAACCCGGCCTGACTCATGTGCTTAGTTGTGCAGCCTAAGCCCGGCACACGGGCATGCAGCCTAGGCCCATGCGCGAGTGCGCGGGCATGGGCTCGACCCAATTGTAGGCGGCAGATGCAAGGGCGTTTCCCCCTGCATTTCGAACAGCTCACCATGGACCATGCGATGATTCACGCGATCCATGGGGGTTTCGAATGGTATTGGGTCGTTGGATCTTTGGGCCATCGGATGCGAGATCTGATGATCGAGGTGGCTTTAGACATGATCAGGGATAATTTGACTTGGATTTTGACACAATTTGAGGTGTTCATCATAGATTAGAAGGCCTGGAATGCTTTCTGCTTCAAGTGGCCTTCTATAGTGACCTAGAGATCCATTTTGACATGGTTTTGGACTAATTTTCATCCTCTTCTCGATAGGGGATGCCGAGAGCTACAGCAGAGGAAGAACAGAGAGCCAGGGAGAGTTTTTTGCAACCAAAAAAGTGGTCTAAGAATTTTCCAAGAGAGAAAACAAGGGAAAGAGAGAGAGAGGGCGAGGGTTTCTCCTGTATTATTTTATTTTTTCTTCTTTCTTTTTATTAGGTTGGGGTGTGTATTTAAAGAAGGTCTTTGTTGTAATAACTTCCTGTATTCCTTCTTCATAATGGATATTTGATCTTGTGCGGTCATGGATGTAGGAGCAAGAGGCTCCGAACCATGTAATCCCTGTGTGTTGCTTGTGTTTATATTTTTATTTATTTTTATGCTTTCTTTTTATTTCTTCTGTAAACTTTTTTGGTATCTCACTATGCACCACATCCTAACAGATGCAGTATCAAAGGTTATCAGAACATATTTAGGATACTATAGAGGTCAGAGCCTAGTAGTACCTTATCTTCAATCACTCCCTATAATAGGTTTAGGTTGTACAAACTTCACAAGTTTGAAGGATGACTGACTTGGCTTTCCCATTGTAGAAGAGGGTACACTTTTTGAGAAATGTTGCTGCTTTGAGAATAATTGATCTGGGAGACGTGGCCTAAAGCTTAAAAACTTTGTGATTCCTTTCCTTCCAGATAAACCAGGAGGTTACTGAAAACCAAAAGTTCCACACAGTTCTTTTCATTTTTTCTTTGATTACTAACCTCTAAGACTTCCAAATATCAAGTACCTATTGGGGAGGCTAGGGTGAGACAGAGGACTTTGGAGTAGTTGCCAAACCTAAATTTGTAAAAAGGCATGATAAGAGTAGGTGGTCCATGGCTTCTTCATGTTCCTCATAATTTGGGTATGTCTTAGGGCTGGCCAATTTCATTTCCTTAGGTTTTTCGCTATAAGTATTTTATCAAAATAGCAAGCCAGGTGAGTATTTTGATCTTCTCTGGGATCAGGAGCTTTAAGTTTGCATGAGCGAATCGACATTCAATCCCTCCATGGCTCAAAAGGTGATAAAAGTTTATGATTGAGAATTTATGGTTTGAGGACCACTTTCATATAGCGTCATCCTCTAATGCAGAAAGAGATACAGAATGGTTGAGTTCAACTAAGAGCTTCATTTCATCTTTTCTTTGGATTGTTATATAGATACAGAATGGTTGAGTTCAACTAAGAGCTTCATTTCATCTTTTCTTTGGGTCGTTATATAGTGGACACTGAGATGATTACCAAAAAGAAGTTCTATGAAGGAGATTATGGATATTCTTGATTCATCAAATAATCTGAAGAGTATAGAAAAGTGGTTCTTCAAAGGCTCCTCCATAAGCCAGGTGTCATACCGGAAAGCGATTTAGTCACCTTTTTGATAGGAGAATATGATACTTTGGAAGAACCAAGTTCTAAGCTTCAATATACTTTGTAGAGATGGGGAGGCCTTTCTATCTTATGGTTTTGCATATTAGCTAGGTGGAGACTCTAAGAAATGCATGTTAGCTAAGAGGAATCTCCAACATCTGTGAGGCTCGATGTAGTACCACTACCACCACTTTGTTAG
Organism: Areca catechu; assembly: GCA_021397845.1. Taxonomy (NCBI): domain Eukaryota; kingdom Viridiplantae; phylum Streptophyta; class Magnoliopsida; order Arecales; family Arecaceae; genus Areca; species Areca catechu. The sequence goes on along the minus strand of CM038047.1, from coordinate 51,254,119 downwards.
AAAGCGGCAATTAAGAGTAGTTCTAAAGTTACTCTCCTAATAGTTTAGAGCGACAGACCTTGTCCCAGCTGACTAAGCATTGGCCTCCATGATATAGTTTGTCTCATCTTCAAAGGAACCTTCTTCAAATCAAATCGATACGTTGGATTGTAGCCAACGAAATCTCAAAAGTGGACATCCAATAAATAGATATAGCACCAAGCATTGCATTGACTAATGCCTGTCAACCTTCCAATGACAATAGGCTATCTTTCCATTCCTCAAGTTTCTTCTGAATCTTCTATTCTAGGAAGGTCCAATCAGATCTCCTTGGCTTGTTTAGCATAGGGAAAATCCCGGGTAATTAAAAAGTAGCGAAGCTTGTGAACAACCCATGATACTCGAAAATAAAGAACTTTTGTTCGGTTCATCCCCGATGCTAATAAGTGAACTTTTTGAGAAGTTAATTGTCAACCCACATGCAACTTCAAAAGAATAAATGATGAATTTTAGGAATTTGATATCTTATTTTAAAGCCCTGGAGAAGATGATAATATCATCTACATATCAAAGACAGAGCTTTTTCAATGAAGAAAGAAGGGCCCAAACTTGCAATAACTTTATTAGTGTGGGCTAACTGAAGCATGCGATTTAAGATATCCATTACTAAAATGAATAAGGGGATAGGGGGTCTCCCTGCTTGAGCACACGATTTATTTTGATCCATCACGTAGGATTCCCATTGATCAATAATGCAATTTTTGTAGAGAAGAGTAGGTTTGAGATCCAAAAGCACCACTTAGCACCAAACCCTTTCACCCTAAGGAGGTCAACAAGCAGTTGCCAATCATACTATCAAAAGCATTTTGAATGTCCATATTTAGAATTAATCCTTCTCGGTTTGATCTCTGACATTGGGTTATTATTTCAGCTGTTGCAAATACTCCATCGCCTATGAATCTCCCTTTAATAAAAGCTGATTGTTGTACAAAGATCAGGTTTTCCTTGAAGTTTGAGAGTCTAATGCTTAAGTCTTTCAAAATAATTTTCATAATTCTATGTTTCAAGCTAATGGGTCGGTAGTCCCCTAATGATAAGTTCTTTGTTTTCTTTGGGACAAGGGTCATGAAGGTATAATTTATCCTTGAGGGGTCACACTTTTCTGAACGAAAATCATAAAAAAACTTGCAAATATCTAATTTAATAGCCATCTAATATTGTTGGTAGAAAGATATTAGGAAACCATCTAGTCTCGGTGCCTTGTCCCTTGCTAAGCTGAAGACTACTTCAATCTCGCCTTCAGAGAAAGGATTCTTTAGGGTTGCCATGTTCAAGCTTTCTTTAGGGTACAAGAGATCCCAGTTCATTCTGATGTCAGATGGATAAGTATTATAGAATAGATTTCTATAGAATTTAATGAAGGATTTCTTGAGTTCTTCCTTCTCTACAACTTCTGTTCTATTCACCCTCGTTTTGGTGATAATATTCTTACATTTTCTTGAGCTAGCATATGCATGGAGGAATTTGATATTTTTATCTTCGTGCATTAGCCACTAAACACTTGAGTGCTGACGCCACAGGATTTCCTCTTGCAGGAGAATCGAACTAAGGTTTTCTTTTAAGATGGCTATCTCGGATCTTTCCTGATCTGTTAGGGTACAATCCTCCTCTTGAGAATTCAACTATTGAATTCTCTCCATAATGGCTTTTCTTCTCATTATAATGTTTCCATTGGTGTTTTTATTCCATCTATTGAGATTTCTCCAAATGGTGCTGAGCTTTTACACCAGGTTAGTAGTAGAGTCTGTTAAAGTTGGAGCACCATTCTACCAAGACTCTATGAGTTCATCAAGGTTTTTAGTAGAGTACCAAAAGTTTTCAAATCTAAACACCTTGCTCCTTGTAAATGGCAAAGTATGATGTAGAAGAAGTGGGCAATGATCAGATGAGATCTTGGTAATGGGAGAAGTGCAGTAAGTGGGAAAGCATTCATCCACTCTAGTGAAGCCAGGCATTTGTCTAACCTCGCTAAGATCGAGTTTTGTTGGTAATTTGACCAGGTGTAAGATCTATGTTTGAGTCTAATGTCCAACAATTGCAAGGATGTAATAAATTCATTAAACTCTTTGGAGATTCTTCTAGAGTTTTTTGAACCTTTTCTCTCCCATACAAATTTAGTGAGATTAAAATTTCCCAACAAAATCCAAGGGCCCTTCCAGAGGTCTTGAAGCTTTTTGAGTTTTGAGAAGAAACTTGAATGGAGTGCATGATCAACTGGTCCATAGACATTAGTAAGAAGCCACTAAGAATTATTTGGAGAGTTAATGAAGGAGTGCATTGTGCTAATGGAGAAGGATCCTTTAGAGAACAGGCATCCATAAACATCCACAGACTTCTAGGTTATAAGAATACCTATCATAGAGTTAATAGAATCAATGGATTCCCACTAATTAAAAAATGACTGCACATGGATTTGATGGTGGAAAAATCTATAGAAGAAAGTATGGATTCTTGGAAGCAAGTCACCACACATTTTGAAGAGAGAACGACTTCCTTGATAGATCAACATTTATGAGATCTACCAAAACCTCGCATGTTTTAAAATAAGCATGTCATGTGGATTAATAAAAAGTTACAGCATCATGTATGGTAATAAGAATGTGAGGAGATAACTTCAATATCATAATTAGAAGCAACATTAGTGATAGGATAGAGCAACAGATAACTTATTTTTGAAACTAGAACTCAATACTTTGGAACAATCTCATTTATGATGAATAGCAAAGTGGGAGATCCATCAAACCCGAAAGGGGAACTAAATAGAAGCATGCAACGATGGGATAACCAACTTTACAACCAAAAATAATGATCATGTGCATCTGGTTCACTAAAACCAAAAAGACATTGCAGGTAGGGCTGGAAATGGGCTGGGTTGGACTGGGCCACACCCCTATCCAAGCCTAGCCTGAAAAAAATTTTGAACTTCGGGTTGGGCTTAGGTCCAAGTTTTTTCTTAAACCTCAGGCCCAAGCCCGAACCGAGCTAGGCCCAAGCCCGATCGGGCCAGTCCAAATACAAGCCCAATGATAAAAAAAAATGGTTCGCCGACTGACCAAAGCATGGGGGATGTGAGGGCACTGGAACTGTGAGATTAGAGCCGAGAAGGGGGGCCACAAGGTCGCACCAAGGGCAATGGGCGTCGGGTGGGTTGCCGAGGTCAGGGGAGGCAGATCGGAGCCAGAGAGGGATCGCGGGGTCGCATGGGGGGCGAGGTCATCGGGTGTGAGCACCGAGGCCGAAGGAGGCAGATCAAAGCCGGGGAGGGGGGGTCACGAGGTCACATGGGGGGTGGGGGCATTGGGGGCATTAGGGGCGAGCATCGAGGCTGTTGGGTGGGGTGGCTTGGAAACAAAGGAGAACAGAGGAGAACGGGATTATGGAGAAGAAACCGAAAGGAAAAGAAAAATGACGGAGAAGGGGAGGGGGTGCTGGGTTTAGTCTGGGCCAGGCTTCGGGCCGATCCGGGCCAGGCCAAAAGGTGCACAAGCCCAATCCGAAAATTAAATGGGCTTTAATATAAAGCCCGAAGCCCAGCCTGATTTATAAAAAACTGACCTGAAGCTCGACCCATTTTTGGGCCAGGCCAAAGCCCATCGGGCTAGCCCTAATTGCAAGTGAGAAAACATAAAAGTAATTCACTTTCCATTTGGGGGGTTTTGCTTGATACATCTGGTGGCCTCTAAAGCCTTTAGGGAGTTGAGAGCTGCGGTGTTTGCTTTTCTATAATATGTATGGCTTCAAAAAAAAAAAGGTTACAAATTAGATAATTCTTCAAATATCTTAAAGAAAAGAATGAGCCTTATCGAGTTAGTAATTTGGTTTGGCTATCCATTTGATCATGGTTATTGAGTCTCCCTTCAATATGAAGGGGCATTTTAAAAGTAATGGCATTTTAAGCATTGTAAACAATTGATTCATCTCTTGGTAATTTTTTTCATCCTTTAAAAGCAAAATTGTATAGGATTTGACCCGTTTCAGCCAGTTTGGTTTGAGTTACAAAAATATTTTCATTGATAACTTGGCTACCGGTGGAATTGATTCTATGAGACTAAGACTATTCTATTTTATTGTTCTTTGAAAGCCCTACTGTGAAAAAAACCAAATGTTGAAAGTTGGTGTATGAAAGGGCTACAAGAGTGAAGGACCGCAATAATAAAAGTTTGTTGAACCATTGACCATTGCATTCCATTATGCTTTGGATTTGTGCTATGATTGTTATCTTTTTGACCGCTAGTGATCCGTAGCTTGCTTTTTTTTGGGGGAGGGGAGGGGTGATGCTGGTGAGGATGGCTGGCAGCTTGTCAAGCCATCTAAAAGTCCCAAATGATGGTGCCTGACTAGAGACAAGTTAGAAATGGATGATTCAAGGGTGAACAGTATAGGTTTCACCGGAACTGCCCCCGGAGGAGGTAGAGGACCTCATCAATCATTTCTCGGAGGTGGTTGAACTTCCAATGGAGGACCTGAAGGAGGAATCGGAGAATTGGTTGGCCTCGATGGTGGTGGTCAAGAGCCTCGAACAGAGAGTTTCGAAGGACATGATGGCTAGGGATTTCCGATCATGGGCTAGGTTGAAAGGGGGTGCAGCTGGGTTTAGCCTGGAGAAGGGTTTTGCCCTGGTTTGCTTCAAGGAGGCCAGGAAGAGGGACCTGGTTTCTCCAAGATTTGTAGGCAACCAAGATCAAGAAAGCTGGAGCTTGTACACACCGACGTATGGGGCCCTTCCCAGTTGCATCCTTTGGAGCTTCGTGATATTATGTGACCTCCATCGATGACTCCACCAGAAAGGTATGTATTTATTTTTTACATAATAAATCTGATATATTTGATACTTTTAGGAAGTGAAAAAGCCTAATGAAGAATGAGTTAGGACAGAAGATAAAGTATTTAAGATCGAACAATGAAAGCGAGTACGACATCATCGAGTTCAAAGAGTTCTACGTAACCAATAGGATCAAGATGGAGAAGACAATTCCAAGTACACCACAATAGAACGGGATAGCTGAGTGCATGAACAGAACCTTGAACGAGAGAGCCAGGAGCATGAGGCTCCATACTGGATTGCCCAATATGTTTTGGACTGAGACAGCTAGTATTACTACCTATTTGATTAATAGGAGTCCTTCAATCTCTCTTGAGTATAAGCTACCAGAAGAAGAGTGGATAGAGAAGTCAGCAAGCTTATCTCACATAAAAGTTTTTGATTGTATCTCCTAATACACATTAATACAGAGAAGAAGACAAGCTCGATGCAAAGACAGAGAGGTGCTTCTTCATTGGGTATGGCACTGATGAGTTCAATTACAAGCTTGGAGTGAGAAGGACAGGAAGATCATTAAGAGTAAGGACATGGTGTTTAATGAAAGAAGTCTATACAAGGACCAGAGTGTTCCATGCAGAGCAGGACAGGCAGACAATCAGAAAGAATAAGTAAAGTTGGAAAAGATCACGAAAGAAGACATCACTGAGGGAGCAAGAGATCTTGAACCTGAGCCAGAGATACCTCAGCTAAGAAGATCTACAAGAACCCCGAAATCACGTGTAAGGTATTCACCCTCATTGCATTATCTACTATTGACAGATGGAGGGGAGCCTGAGTGCTTTGATGAAGCCATGGAGAACAAAGATTCGGTCAAGTGGGAGCTGACGATGAAGAACGGATGCAGTCCTTGATAAAGAATGAGACATGGAAGCTCATCACACTACCAAAAGGAAAGAAAGCACTACACAATAAGTAGGTTTACAAGATAAAGGAAGAGCACAATGGCAGCAAGAGGTACAAGGCAAGGTTAGTTGTGAAAGGCTTCCAAAGAACGAAGGTATTGATTATACTGAGATCTTTTTTCTTATTGTTATGCTCTCTACAATAAGGGTTATTTTAAGTATAGTAGCTCATGAAAATTTATACTTAAAATAACTTGATGTTACTACTACTTTCCTGCATGGAAAGATAGACGAGGACATTTATATGCAGCAACTGGTTGGCTTTATAGTTCCTGGTAAAGAAAACCTGGTATGCGAGCTAAAGAAGAGCTTATATGGTTTAAAACAGGCCTCCCAGTTATGGTACAAAAGGTTTGATAGATTCATGACTAACAGTGATTTTGCAAGGTGCCAGGAAGATCATTGCTATTACTACAGGTCCTTTGATGGTAATTTCATCATTCTACTCTTGTATGTTGATATACTGATAACTGGATCGAGCATGCAAGAGATCGAAAGATGGAAGACAGAGCTATCAAGAGAATTTGCAATGAAGGACATGGACGCAGCAAAGTAGATACTTGGATTGAGGATAGAAAGAGATAGGGTGGTAGGTATACTGAAGCTGGTTCAAAGTAATTACATTGAAAATGTGCTGGACGGTTCAACATGGCAGATGCAAAGCCTATGAAGACATATTTGGCCATGCACTTCAAGCTTTTGAAAGAATAGTCACCCAAGGTTGATGATGAGTTGAAAATAATAGTCAGGATTCTATATACTTCAGCGGTCAGTAGCTTGATGTATGCGATGGTTTGCACGAGGCTTGACATTGTACATGCAGTGGGAGCTGGGAGCAAGTACATGGCAAATCTAGGTAAGCAATATTATGAAGCTGTCAAGTGGATCCTAAGATATCTAAAAAGTACCAAGGACGTCGGCCTATGTTACCGGAGAGGTAATCAAACTTTACAGGGCTATGTTGATGCAGATCTAGGTGGTGATGCTGACATTAGAAGGAGCATGATAGGGTATGTATACACCATTGGCAGGACAGCGGTGAGCTAGGTCTCGCAGTTGTAAAGGATCGTGACTCTTTTTATCACCGAGGTGAAGTACATCGCATCACAGAAGCTAGCAAAGAGATGATTTGGCTATGAAGTTGCTGACAAAGTTGGGTAGAGAGCAGATCTGCAGTGTTTTGTTTTATGGCAGTTAGACTGCTATCCATCTGGTAAAGAATCTAATGTTCCATGCAAGGATGAAGCACATACAGCAAAAATACCATTTTATCATAGCACTGCTTGAAGATAGATGTCTGTCACTAGAAAAGATCTAAAGATCGAAGAATTCAGCGAATATGCTAATGAAGACAGTCATTGCAGAGAAATTGGGGCTATGCATTACCTCAATTGGCCTTTGGAGCTAGTTGATTGGAGGCACCGCACATGATACTAACTTATTTTTATTTTCTTTTGGAAGTTTACCTTTGATGTTTCACATGAATGCAAGATTGGGTGTCTAAGTCTCTAGGTAGGAGAGTTGTTGGGTGTGGAGCCATATCCATCCAAGCCTAGAAGCCCAATAGAGAAAAGAAACCAAAAAAATGGACCCAGTTGGCCCGCCAAACCAAACCTGGCCCGACTCACGTGCATGGGTGTGTGGCCTAGGCCCGGGCGTGCCCGTGCACGGGCACGCGTGCATGGACTCGACCCAGATGCAGGTGGCAGATGCAAGGGCGTTTCCCCTTATATTTCGCGTGGCTCACCATGGACCACGCGGTGTTTCACGCAATCCATGTGGGTTTTGAACGATTTTGGGCCGTTGGATCTTTGGGCCACCGGATGCGAGATCTGATGACTGAGGAGGCTTTAGACGTGATCATGGATATTTTGAATTGGATTTTGACATGATTTGAGATGTTCATCATGGATCAAAAGGCCTGGAATGCTTCCTGCTTCAAGTAGCCTTCTATAGTGACCTAGAGATCCATTTTGACATGGTTTTGGACTAGTTTTCATCCTCTTCTTGATAGGGGATGCCGAGAGCTACAGCAGAGGAAGAACAGGGAGCCAGGGAGAGTTTTTTGCAACCAGAAAATTGGTCTAAGAATTTTCCAAGAGAGAAAACAAGGGGAAGAGTGAGAGAGGAAGAGAGAGGGCAAGGGTTTCTCCTGTATTATTTTATTTTTTTCTTCTTTCCTTTTATTGGGTTGGGGTTTGCATCTAGAGAGGGTCTTTGTTGTAATAACTTCCTGTATTCCTTCTTCATAGTGGGGATTTGATCCTGTGCGGTCATGGATGTAGGAGCAAGAGGCTCTGAACCATGTAATCCATGTGTGTTGCTTGTGTTTGTGTTTATATTTATTTTTAGGCTTTCTTTTTATTTCTTCTGTAAACTTTTTTGGTATCTCACTATGCACCACATCCTAACAGATGCAGTATCAAAGGTTATCAGAACATATTTAGGATACTATAGAGGTTAGAGCCTAGTAGTACCCAATCTTCAATCACTCCCTATAATAGGTTTATGTTGTACAAACTTCACAAGTTTGAAGGATGACTGACTTGGCTTTCCCATTGTAGAAGAGGGTGTACTTTTTGAGAAATGTTGCTATTTTGAGTATAATTGATCTGGGAGATGTGGCCTGAAGCTTAAAAACTCTGTGATTCCTTTCCTTCTAGATAAACTAGGAGGTTACTGAAACCAAAAGTTCCACACAGTTCTTTTCATTTTTTCTTTGATTACTAACCTCTAAGAATTCCAAATATCAGGTACCTATTGGGGGAGGCTAGGGTGAGAGACAGGACTTTGGAGTAGTTGCCAAACTAAATTTGTAAAAAGGCATGATAATAGTAGGTGGTGCATGGTTTCTTCATGTTCCTCATAATTTGGGTATGTCTTAGGGGCCTGCCAGTTTCATTTCCTTAGGTTTTTTGCTATAAGTATTTTATCAAAATAGCAAGCCAAGTAAAGATTTTGATCTTCTCTGGGATCAGGAGCTTTAAGTTTGTATGAGTGAATTGGCATTCGATCCCTCCATGGCTCAAAAAGTGATAAAAGTTTATGATTGAGAATTTATGGTTTGAGGACCACTTCCATATAGCGTCACCTTCTAATGTAGAAAGAGATACAAAATGGTTGAGTTCAACTAAGAGCTTCATTTTATCTTTTCTTTGGATCGTTATATAGAGATACAGAATGGTTGAGTTCAACTAAGAGCTTCATTTCATCTTTTCTTTGGGTCATTATATAGTGGACACTGAGATGATTACCAAAAAGAAGTTCTATGAAGGAGATTATGGATATTCTTGATTCATCAAATAATCTAAAGAGTGTAGAAAAGTGGTTCTTCAAAGGCTCCTCCATAAGCCAGGTGTCATACCGGAAAGCAATTTAGTCACCTTTTTGATAGGAGAATGTGATACTTTGGAAGAACCAAGTTCTAAGCTTCATTAAACTTTGTAGAGATGGGGAGGCCTTTCTATCTTATGGTTTTGCATATTAGCTAGGTGGAGACTCTAAGAAATGCATGTTAGCTAAGAGGAATCTCCAACATCTGTGAGGCTCGATGTAGTACCACTACCACCACTTTGTTAGAAAGCGGCAATTAAGAGTAGTTCTAAAGTTACCCTCCTAATAGTTTAGAGCGACAGACCTTGTCCCAGCTGACTAAGCATTGACCTCCATGATATAGTTTGTCTCCTCTTCAAAGGAACCTTCTTCAAATCGAATTGATACGTTGGATTGTAGCCAACGAAATCTCAAAAGTGGACATCCAATAAATAGATATAGCACCAAGCATTGCATTGACTAATGCCTGTCTACCTGCCAATGACAATAGGCTATCTTTCCATTCCTCAAGTTTCTTCTGAATCTTCTATTCTAGGAAGGCCCAATCAGATCTCCTTGGCTTGTTTAGTGTAGGGGAAAGCCGGGGTAATTAAAAAGTAGCGAAGCTAGTGAACAACCCATGATACTCGAAAACAAAAACTTTTGTTCTGGTTCATCCCCGATGCCAATAAGTGAACTTTTTGAGAAGTTAATTGTCAACCCACATGCAACTTCAAAAGAATAAATGATGAATTTTAGGTATTTGACATCTTATTTTAAAGCCCAAGAGAAGATGATAATATCATCTACATATTAAAGACAGAACTTTTTCAATGAAGAGAGAAGGGCCTGAACCTGGAATAACTTTATTAGTGTGGTCTAACTGAAGCATGCGATTTAAGATATCCATTACTAAAATGAATAAGGGGATAGGGGGTCTCCCTGCTTGAGCCCACGATTTATTTTGATCGATCATGTAGGATTCCCATTGATCAATAATGCAATTTTTGTAGAGAAGAGTAGGTTTGAGATCCAAAAGCATCACTTAGCACCAAACCCTTTCACCCTAAGGAGGTCAACAAGCAGTTGCCAATCATACTATCAAAAGCATTTTGAATGTCCAGATTTAGAATTAATCCTTCTTGGTTTGATCTTTGACATTGGGTTATTATTTCAGCTGTTTCAAATACTCCATCGCCTATGAATCTCCCTTTAATAAAAGCTGATTGTTGTACAGAGATCAGGTTTTCCATGAAGTTTGAGAGTCTGATGCTTAGTTATTTCAAAATAATTTTCATAATTCTATGTTTCAAGCTAATGGGTCAATAGTCCCCTAATGATAAGTTCTCTATTTTCTTTGGAAGAAGGGTCAAGAAGGTATAATTTATCCTTGAGAGGTTACACTTTTCTGAACCAAAGTCATAAAAAAAACTTGCAAATATCTAATTTAATAGCCATCTAATATTGTTGGTAAAAATATATTAGGAAACCATCTAGTCCCAGTGCCTTGTCCCTTGCTAAGTTGAAGATTACTTCAATCTCGTCTTCAGAGAAAGGATTCTCTAGGGTTGCCAGGTTCAAGCTTTCTCTAGGGTACAAGAGATCCTAGTTCATTCTGATGTCAGATGGATAAGTATTATAGAATAGGTTTCTATAGAATTTAATGAAGGATTTCTTGCGTTCTTCCTTCTCTACAACTTCTGTTCTATTCACCCTCACCTTGGTGATGATATTCTTACATTTTCTTGAGCTAGCATATGCATGGAGGAATTTGATGTTTTTATCTTCATGCATTAGCCACTAAACACTTGAGTGCTGACATCACATGATTTCCTCTTGCAGGAGAATCGAACTAAGGTTTTCTTTTAAAATGGCTCTCTCGGATCTTTCCTAATCTGTTAGGGTACAATCCTCCTCTTGAAAATCCAACTATTGAATTCTCTCCATAATGGCTTTTCTCCTCATTATAATGTTTCCATTGATGTTTTTATTCCATCTCTTGAGATTTCTCCTAATGGCACTGAGCTTTTAAACTAGGTTAGTAGTAGAGTCTGTTAAAGTTGGAGCACCATTCTACCAAGACTTTATGAGTTCATCAAAGTTTTTAGTAAAGTACCAAAAGTTTTCAAATCTAAACACCTTGCTCCTTGTAGATGGCAAAGGATGATGTAGAAGAAATGGGCAATGATCATATGAGATCTTGGTAATGGAAGAAGTGCAGTAAGTGGGAAAGCATTCATCCACTCCAGTGAAGCCAAGCATTTGTCTAACCTTGCTAAGATCGGGTTTTGTTGGTAATTTGACTAGGTGTAAGATCTATGTTTGAGTCTAATGTCCACCAATTGCAAGGATGTAATAAATTCATTAAACTCTTTAGAGATTCTTCTAGAGTTTTTTGAACCTTTTCTCTCCCATATGAATTTAGTGAGATTAAAATTGCCCAACAAAATTCAAGGGCCCTTCCAGAGGTCTCGAAGCTTTTTGAGTTTTGAGAGGAAACTTGAATGGAGTGCATGATCAACTGGTCGATAGACATTAGTAAGAAGCCACTAAGAATTATTTGGAGAGTTAATTAAAGAGTGCAGTGTGCTAATAAAGAAGGTTCCTTTAGAGAACAGGCATCCATAAACATCCACAGACTTCTAGGTTGTAAGAATACCTCTTGTAGAGTTAATAGAATCAATGGATTTCCACTAATCAAAAAATGACTACACATGGATTTGATGGTGGAAAAATCTATAGAAGAAAGTTTGGATTCTTGGAAGCAAGTCACCACACATTTCGAAGAGAGAATGACTTCCTTGATAGATCAACATTTATGAGATCTACCAAAACCTCGCATGTTCCAAAAAAGCTTGTCATGTGGATTAATAAAAAGTTACAACATCATGTATGGTAATGAGAATGTGAGCAGATGATAACTTCAATATCATAATTAGAAGTGTTGTTGCCAAGATCACCATGGCATGTACCTACTACCAGCGCCGGAGTGTACTCCCCTCGTTGTCTCGCCATCCGGTGATCTTGGACCTACAAAACATGGATTAGTGACCCGGGTCGGGGTTTCCGGCGGGGGCACTCCGACGGTCAAGTTAGTGACGATCCAGGAGAACAGATCCTCCTGGTTGAGCCCCTCTTGATGGACTCCATGCGAGGAGGAGTGAATGGTGTGAGAGTGAGGTGAGAGTGAGTCAGGAGGAGGATGATGGCGGAGCCAGAGGGATTCCCTGGCTTAACTGCTTCGCCTTTGCTTATCTCTTTCTCCCTTTTTTGATGGTGGTGGTGGTGTTCTGCTCTCCTGGTTGAACTCGCACCGGAGTTGTGTTCTCTCCTTTTGTTTTTGTGTTGTTGTTGTTGTTGTTACCTTCCCCTTGTGGGGGTGTCGATCATTCTTTGTAGTTAAAAAGTGACCGTTGGACGCTTGCCTCGGGATCCTTGTTGGGTTGGCAGACGCGTTAGGCGGGATACCGTGCCGTGGATGGGACGTCTTTCCTGACATGCGGTAGAGGAAACTTCTATTCGCTCTGACATCCTCTCCAATCGCCCCATTTCGAGAAGCTTGGCAGAGCCTCGATCCGGGGGCCGCCAACCCCAGGGTTCGTGCTCTCTGACTGGCCCATCCTCCTGGTAGTACGGGCGGACAGGTAATTATTGTGGTATGGTGGGCGCCACCCCGTAGTCCTTGGGATGATGGTACCGTCCTCTAGCCTTTATCAAGGCTAGAGGCCGAGCAGAGGAGGCAGGGCTCAATCCGTCCCGAGCTTGCAGGATCGCCTCGATGGAGGAGTGCAGAATATGGGCCTGATCTAGAGGGCTCGGTCTCGGAGAGGCTCCACATGGCAGAGGAGGGCTGAGCTCGACTCCGGCCACGGGGCTCGATCTCCGAGGGTCTCGCTCTGGAGGGCAGAATGCGGCTCCGGCCTAGGCATCCCGAGCTTGTGGGACCGACCTGGCGAAGGACGGAGCTCAGCTCGTTATCTCGAGGGAGCTCAGCTTAGCTCGGCAGGGGAGTCTGGGTAGGAGAATTGATGTGGCATCCGACGCGGCGGCCTCCTTTGACGTGGCGCCTGTCAGCTCCCCCACGTCGGTGATCTCGCTACATCATTTGCCCTCCACTCCCGAGGCTCGTTAGTGCACGGCGCTCAGGCCGAAGGGAGTAATTGTGATGCTGACATGGAAAGGCGGAGATCTGGCGCAATGATGGCCATGATTGCTGGTGCTCCGTGAGATGTTTTGCAGGCCAATGCGGGGCCACCACGTGGCCATGTCCGAGGAGCAGTTAATGTTGGCACAGAATTCAGAGTGACCAGGATGCCTTTTCATCGATGGTCAGCACGTGGCATAGATCCGTTGGCAGAGGGGTCTTAACGGTACAGATTTGACGGGTCTTTTCGAAGTGAAAAGAAGTTTTTTACCTGAAACTTCTATTCTTTCAAATCCTTCATGCTTGTTGCAGTGCTTGGACTCCTTCTTCACGATCCGCTTCCGCCCTTCCTCCCTCTAAGGAACCAGGTCGGTCTCCCTTCTTCCTCCTTTCCCTTGGGTAGGGTTCCACTTCCGAGCTTAGGGCCTTCCGCAAATCGAGTCCAGTCTTTCTTCTTCCTGGGTCTTTCTCATAGGATGTCTCATTCCGATCCTTCCATGCCGGGGCCAATGTTTTCGTCCTCCGATGAGGAGTCAGAAGGGGCGCGGTTAGAGTTTAGTAGGAGGCCGGCTCTTCCGCTTTGCCCCGTGTCCATTAGGAAACCGGGGGCCGCTTCTTCTCATCCTTCTCATCCTCCTCCCCTACCCGAACCAGTTTCCGAGTATGTTCGGTCAACAGGTCCTAGTGGGGTCGCTTCAACGATTTCTACCATGGAGCTGGGGACCATTCGGGATGTCTATGGCATCCCGCACTCTGTCCAACTTCTGGTCCCCCGACCCGAAGATAGGGTCACTTGGAGTTGCCCGGGTCGGATTGCCTTCTACGAAGAGACCTTCTTGGGAGGGCTTCGTTTTCCTTTCCACCCCTTCTTCATGTCCGTGCTGAGCAACTACCGCCTAGTCCCTGCTCAGCTAGTCCCTAACACCATTAGGACTATCTTTTCCTTCATCGTCCTCTATCATGTCCATGGGTTTGTCACCTGGTTATCCTTGTTCAGGGCATTCTTTGCCCTGAAGCGCCATCCCACGGAGAACGGGTGGTGGTCCTTATCTTCCCATCCGAAGGGTATCAGGTTCGATCTCCCCTCTTCCATCAAGGGATGGAAGAGTAAATTCTTCTTTGCCACCTTTGAGGGGATTGACTGGGTTTGGAGCGATCCAGACCAGTCCCCCAACCAAATCTCTGCGGTTGATGCAGTTGACCGAGATGACTACGAGCAGCTTTGCACTGCCCAGATCCATTCCCTTGAGGTTCTGCTGTCGGAGCAGAACCTCTTCGATGCCAGGATTAACCCGACGAGGGGGTCGGGTGAGTCCGGCCTAGATTTTCCTTTCATACATATGCGTTCCCTCTCTCTCCTTTTTGTTTTAGGCTGACTTTCTTGGTTTCGAACCCATGGTTGATCTATGTGCAGAGATGATCTTCTCGGAGAGCGACTTGCTGTCGATCACCAAGAAGAGGCCGCCCACCGGGATGGCCAATGAGCCTCCTTTGAGGCGGGCCCAAGTCGAAGGCGCATCGGCGGCCGCCCCCGCCGCGCCGATCTCCTCGAGGAGGAGGGAGGCTGAGGAGGCTCCTGCGCCGTCCGCGACACCAGGGCTGAGTCAACGAGTGGTTCGAAGAGTCGAAGAGCGAACTAGGCCACGGACCGAGGCCCTAGCTCCGAAGCCCGAGACGGTCGTCCGAGCTGGTGCTGCTGCTGCTGCATCCTCCCGCTCCCCGAGCCCGACGATGATTGAGGTCGAGGAGGGGGTGGTTCGTGCTGGAGCTCCACCTACTGCTACTGCTGCACCAGCTCCACCTGCTGCTACTGCTGCACCAGCTCCCCCTGCGATGGTGACGGATCCCCGACCGGTCCCTGGGGGTCCCATCACTGGTGGGACGGGTGCAGCCGCTCCCCGAGAGAGCAGGAAGGATGAGGCGAGGCATCACCTCCCATTCAAGCTGGGGCCAAAGAGCTCCTTGCTTGACAACCGTGCCCTGGCCGCGCGCATGATGGATTTCTCCATCCAACCATGCGATCGGCAAGAGATGGCCGGACTGCGGGTGGGAGATGTGATTGATAGCATCTTCCCCTAGCTCTATACGGTGTGCAACTCTTCTTCTTCTTTCTCCTCTTCCCCTTCTTTTTTCCCCCTTTTTTTTTTACTAACCTTTTATGTGGTGCAGGTCGGCACCGAGGCCCTCTTCGTTAGAGGCTGCTGCTGAAATTGGGAGCAGGCTGAACATCAGCGGGCGACCGAGATTGTGTCATTGAAGGTCGGCCTGAAGAAGAGGGCTGACTCCGACGAGGCGCTTGGCTAGCGGGTCAAGGACCTCGAGAAGCAGCTTGCTGGCTCCAAGAGGCACACAAGGGAGCTCTAGGAGAGCCTCGACTGGGAGCAGGGCCAATCAAGGAAGAGAACCGAGGAGCTCGCCAATGTCGAGCAGAGGTTGGGGGTATCCAATGCCGAGGCATCCCGGTGGAAGGGGATAGCCTAGTCCCTCCAAGCCCGACTGGCGGCGGAGAAGGAGAAGTCGGCCGCGGCCCAGAAGGCGGCCGAGGAGGTGGCCAAGTCGGCTGGAGATGCCAGGCGTGAGGCTGCCACAGCGAAGAAGGAGGCTAAGGAGGCGATCGCAAGGTACAGGGCCTCGGAGGAGTTCCTTGCCGAGATCCAACAAACGGCGTCAGACTCCTTCTTCAAGGGCTTCATGTACCTGCACCGCCAAGTTAAGGGGTTCGTCTCGGATGAGGGTCGTAGCTGCCTCAATTACCCCAGGGCTTCGGACCAGGAGGCGGGTGCTGAGGAGGCCATCACTCCCGAGCCTTCTACGCCAGCCAAGGTCAGAGCTGTACCGCCCAAAAGCACAGCCGGAGGTCCTTACGGGCAGAACCTCTCAGCCCTGCAGCCCAGCTGAGGGGTCAGCCGGAGGGTAGTTCTTTCCATTTTATTTTGTACTTTGTTTTCTTTCTGTACTTGGTCGGGGTCACCCAGCATATCGGGGGCCTGTAGAATACTTGTAATTGGTCCTTGATTTATAAAATTTGAGTTTTTTCTTACAACCCATCTTTCACTTGGTTCTTCCCTCTTTTTCTCTTTCTTTCACTCCCCTCTCTCTTTTTCTTCTTCTTTTCTTCTTTTCTTTTTTTTTAGATAAGTGGGGAGATCAGAGAAGGGGGTCTCACCTTGCCTAGGGCTTAGTTACCAGGCTTTGGTGTCGATAAGCCAAGCGCAAGGTTCTGGTAGTTGTGAGTAGCTGGGCTCGGTGGTTCCTTGGCCAGAGAGCTGGGCCCCGATCCAAGATACCTGAGGGCTGGTCTCAGGTCTTGGATGCCTTGGAGCTAGGCTCGAGGCCTTCCTAGTCGGAGCACTGGGCCCCAGTCCATGGATTGCTTGAGAGCTGGGCTCAGTTCTTTGGCACCTTGGAGCTAGGCTCAAGGCGTTGATAGGAGTTGCTTCGCTCAAAGATCCCTTGGCCGGAGGTCTGAGCTCCGGTCTTGGGTTGGCATCTCAGAGCTGGGCTCGGAGACGTCGATGATTGAGAGCGGCATAGCTCGAAGATCCCTTGGCATCTCGAAGTTGGGCTCGAAGATGTTTGAGATTGAGAGCAGCTTGGCTTGAAGATCCCTTGGTCGGAGGTCTGAGCTCCAGTCTTGGGTTGGTGCCTTGGAGCTGGGCTCGGAGATGTCGATGATTAAGAGCGGCGTGGCTTGAAGATCCCTTGGCATCTCGGAGCTGGGCTCGAAGATGTTTGAGATTGAGAGTAGCTTGGCTCGAAGATCCTTTGGTCGGAGGTCTGAGCTCTGGTCTTGGGTTATGCCTCGGAGCTGGGCTCGAAGATGTCGATGATTGAGAGCAGCATGGCTCAAAGATCCCTTGGCATCTCGGAGCTGGGCTCGAAGACATTTGAGATTGAGAGCAGCTTGGCTCAAAGATCCCTTGGTCAGAGGTCTGAGCTCTGGTCTTGGGTTGGTGCCTCGGAGCTGGGCTCGGAGACGTCGATGATTGAGAGTGGCATGGCTCAAAGACCCCTTGGAATCTCGAAGCTAGGCTCGAAGACATTTGAGATTGAGAGTAGCTTGGCTCGAAGATCCCTTGGCCGGAGGTCTGAGCTTTGGTCTTGGGTTGGCACCTCGAAGCTGGGCTCGGAGATGTCGATGATTGAGAGCGGCATGGCTCGAAGATCCCTTGACATCTCGAAGTTGGGCTCGAAGATGTTTGAGATTGAAAGCAGCTTGGCTCAAAGATCCCTTGACCGGAGGTCTGAGATCCGGTCTTGGGTTGGTGCCTCGGAGCTGGGCTTGGAGACGTCGAGGATTAAGAGCGGCGTGGCTCGAAGATCCCTTGGTGTCTCAGAGCTGGGCTCGAAGATGTTTGAGATTAAGAGCAACTTGGCTCGAAGATCCCTTGGCCGGAGGTCTGAGCTCCTGTCTTAGGTTGGCATCTCGGAGCTGGGCTCGAAGACGTCGATAATTGAGAGCGGCGTGGCTCGAAGATCCCTTGGCATCTCGGAGCTGGGCTCGAAGACGTTTGAGATTGAGAGTAGCTTGGCTCAAAGATCCCTTGACCGGAGGTCTGAGCTCCGGTCTTGGGTTGGTGCCTCGGAGCTAGGCTCGGAGACGTCGATGATTGAGAGCAGCGTGGCTCGAAGATCCCTTGGCATCTTGGAGTTCGGCTTGAAGACGTTTGAGATTGAGAGCAACTTGGCTCGAAGATCCCTTGGCTGGAGGTCTGAGCTCCGGTCTTGGGTTGGTGTCTCAAAGCTAGGCTCGGAGACGTTGATGAGGTTTTCCTGCAAGACAGATAAACACTTACGCAAGGAAAAACCATTGTCATTATTATTGATATGAAGCCTTACATTATTGATAGTATTTCCACAAGTTGCAGGCATTCCATGTTTGAGGGAACCTGATGCCGCTAAGATCTTCGAGCTAATAGGCCCCTTGTGAGAGGGCTTCAACCACTTTGTAGGGGCATTTCCAGTTTGGTGAGAGCTTGCCGTACTCCCTGGGTTGAGACGCCTCTGCCCGTCGTAGCACCAAGTCTCTGGGTTTGAAAGCTTTTGGCCTGACCCGGGCATTGTAGTACAGGGCTACTCATTGTCGGTAGGCCACCATCCACAGCCGGGATTTATCCCTTACTTTTTCGAGGAGATCCAGGTTGAGCATGAGGTGTGCCGAGTTCTGCGCCTCGTCATACTGCTGCACTCGTAGCATGGGCACGCCGAGCTCGATCGGGATGACCGCTTCGGCACCAAAAACAAGGCTGAAGGGCGTCTCATTGGTCACGTCCTGGGTGTTGTGTGGTAGGCCAACAGAATGCTTGGAAGTTCTTCTGCCCATCTACCCTTAGCTTGGTCTAGCCTGGTCCTGAGTTCTTGGAGGATGGTCCAATTGGTTACCTCGGCTTCTCCATTTATTTAAGGATGAGTCACTAAGGTGAATCGATGTTGGATGCCGTTACTGTCATCCATTGTTGGTGATGATACAACGGGGGAGTCCAAAGCATTAAATGATTGACTTCCAAAAGAACTAGCAGACATTAGCTTCCGCGATCCGGGCCAGTGGCTCTGCTTCGACCCACTTGGTGAAGTAGTCGATCGCCACCAACAGGAATCCTCGCTGCCTTGGTGTGGGGGGAAACGGTCCCAAGATATCCATTCCCCACTGGGCAAAGGGCCAAGGGGCTGAGAGTTGGGAGATCAGCGCCACCGGCTGGCATTGTATATTCGTGTGGCGTTGGCACTTGTCGCACCATTTAACCAAGTCGGCAGCGTCCTCCCTCATGGTCTCCCAGAAGTATCCTTGGTGAAGAGCTTTATAAGCCAGCATCCTCCCTCCCACATGGTTCCTGCAGAGGCCTTCGTGTATTTCTTGGAGCACAAAGGTTGTCTCGACGGGCTTGAGGCACTTCAAGAGAGGATAGGAGTAGGATCGGTGGTAGAGCTGGCCCTCCATCAGAACGAACCAGAAGGCCTTCTTCTTGACGAGAGTGGCTTCTACGCGGTCCTCGGGTAGGGAGCTGTCAGTGATGTACCTGATGTACTTGTCCATCCAGCTCAACTCAGGGGTAACTAGGTGCACCTCCGTCGAGCTCTCGTAGCTAGGACTTTCGAGGTACTCGATGTAGGCGCGTCCCAGTGACGAGTCCGATAAGGTCACAAGCCTAGATAGCGCATCCGCGCATGCATTCTCCCCTCGGAGAATGTGGAAGATGCTGAAATGCTAGAGGCCTGCCATGTTCATGCGGACCTGCTCCAGGTACTTCATCATCTGGGTGTCCCTTGCTTCATACTCTCCGGAGACTTGTCCGGTAACTAGCTGGGAGTCGGTGAAGACTTTTAGGTCCTGCACACCTAACTCGCGGGAGACTCTTAGGCCTGCGAGGAGTGTCTCGTACTCTGCTTGGTTGTTTGCCGCGGTGAACTTGAAGCAGAGGGCGCATTCCGCCATAACCCCATCGCTGTTGGTGAGGATGAGGCCTGCTCCACTCCCGCCGGAATTGGATACTCCATCCACGTGGAGGATCCAAGGTTCCTCTACTGGTTCGGGCTTCATTATTGTTTGCTCTGGCTCCTCGATGAACCCGGTGTACTCAACCACGAAGTCAGCTAGGACTTGGGCTTTCTGTGAAGACCTCGGTCGATACACTATGTCGAACTCGCTAAGTAGTAGGGACCACTTGGCCAATCTCTCGGAAGTCTCGGGTCGGCTGAGTATAGTTCTCAGCAGCTGGTCTGTCACGACCACTGTTGGGTGTGCTTGAAGGTAAGGCTGAGGCGCTTAACAAACACCATTAGTGCAAAAATGAGTTTCTCGGAGTGAGTATACCTGATCTCCGCATCGCGGAAGATTTTGCTTGTGTAGTATATCGACTTTTGAGATTTGTCCTCGTCTGTGCGGACGAGAACCGAGCTGACGGCTCCTGGTGTAACCGCCAGATAGAGCAGGAGCTCCTTGATGCGGACATCGAGATGAATATTGAACCTGATCAGTTGACTCATATATCAGGACAGCCGGGTGAAAGTTCGGCGAAGCCCAACCCAGACGTTTCGGTTCAGCTTCTGGCCCATGACGATTTGGGACAGTCAGCCTCGCCAACAGGAAACGTGCGCAAAGCCAGACGCCTTCAAGGGAAGCAAGTTTCAAATCTGACCCGTTTATGGGATGAAAATAATTAATTGGGAATTGGGTCGAAGGCCCAATACACTATTAGCGCCCGTGGAGTTTCATATCCGGGAAAACACCGGAGTCTTTAGTCTTATTATTATTATTATAATTTTATTAGTGGCGTAATCTCTTGATCGGTTGTATTGATTCTTTAAATATCGAACCAAGGAATAAAAAAAGGGAGGAGAGCGTTTTGGAATTTTATTTTGACGGTGCTTTGGTGTTTTTATGGAAGTCCGTTCGGCTTTCTTTTCCCCCTCGCACACACCAGGTCGAAAGCTTGGTTGGGAGAGGACGATTCCGTGAGGAATCTCTTCCTCCATTCCAAGTTCTTGTAAAAAAAAAAAACAGGGACTCACGGTGAGAAACCCATCGTTTGTCCCTTCCATTCGTGAAGACCCGGATTGAAATCCGGTAGAGGGCTGGCAACGTGAGGAATCACGCTGCCCTTCTAGCACTTGATCGTTGTAGGTTTCAAAGGATCTTCCCCATCTTGCTCAATCCTAGCATCCAAGAATTCTAAGAACCCGTTCTCGCTGAGACGGGATTTTGGTCACTGCAGGCGTTTGACAACCGCCCTGCACCAGCTTGGTATCAGAGCCTTGATCCATTCTTGATCAGAGCCTTGATCCATTCTTGATCAGAGCCTTGATCTGTTCTTGTTCAGAGCCTTGATCCATTCTTGATCAGAGCCTTGATCCGTTCTTGATCTTTCCTTGATCCATTCTTGATTAAAAAAAAAAAAATCTGCTGGCAACCATGGAGCAGAACAACGAGGAGCCTTCTCTTCATGACGTTGTGGTGACCCAGCAGCAGATAATGGCTGTTTTGCAAGCAATGATGGCATGGTTGGAGGTGCAAGATCGTGCTATACCTCATCAAGATCGTAATGTACCAGACGAACATCGAGAAGGTGATGCCGACCCTTTCCAAAATATTGAAGATCCACCACCATTGCAAAGAGGGTAGCAACCGTGGCATGATGTAGCGCTTCCCAGGGATTTCGGATCGCCGCCTGTGCATGACAATCAGACTCGTTGGGAGTCTGGGTTCGGATTGAGATACCGGAGTTCAGAGGTGGTTTGAATCCTGATGACTATGTGGATTGGACCATGCGGTTGATGATGTTTTCCAGCTGAAAGAAGTGCCTTTGGACAAGCAAGTGCTGCTTATCACAATCCGATTCCGAGATCGAGCAGCAGCTTGGTGGCATGCACAGCACTACCGGAGGTATATTGATAGGAGGCCACCAATTGCATCATGGGCAGCCTTGAAGCAGGAGATGAATCGGGAGTTCCTTCCTCAGAACCATGAACAGGTCCTTTATTCTAAATTGTATGGTTTAACACAAGGAAATTGAAGCATGGAAGATTATACTACAGAGTTCTACCGACTGGTAGCTCGAAATCGATTGATGGACTCAGAACCGAGGTTGGTAGCTATGTATTTGCTTGGACTGCGATTCCCGATCCAGGATGCGCTAGCTCTGCATCGGATTGACAGTGTTGGTGATGCGCACATGCGGGCGCAAGCAGTGGAGCAGAGCCTGATGCGGAATAAAGGGTTCCAAAGTAGAGGAAAATTATCTGGTCAGTCTTCGGGGCAGAGTTCTGGTAGTAGGAGTGCACCTCCTGTGGTGAGGCAACAAACTTTGGCAGTTCCTCCGAGACCTGCAGTGCCGAGTGGGGCTTCAGGTCCCCAACAGAGGGGGGGCAGCAATCGAGCCAATGTTCGCTGCCATCGGTGTCATGACTTAGAACATTATGCCAATGAGTGCCCCAAGGCGCATACCCAGTTACTTATGGAGGAGGAGCAGGAAGTTGAATTTCCCGAGGATGTAAAGTTCGAGGATGAGATGTATGTGATTGACCCAGACCACATCCAGGGAGAGAGTCTGATCATTAGGAGGATGTGTCTTGCACCAAGAGCTGGTGGAGATTGGCGTCGGCACGATATTTTCTCAACAAAGTGCACTGTAGCTGGTAAAACTTGCAAGGTAATTATTGATTCTGGAAGTTGGGAGAATGTGATTGCTGGGAAAGTTGTGAAGAAATTGGGGTTGATGACTGAGCCCCATCCTCAACCATACAAGCTCGGCTGGGTGAATCGGGATGCAGATATTCAGGTCAGTCGACGTTGTAGGTTAGCCTTGTCTTTTGGTCCTCAGCTTGAGACGTCAATAGTAGCTGATGTTGTACCGATGGATGCGACACACATCATTTTGGGACGACCTTGGCAGTTTGATAATAAAGCAGTGTATAATGGTTACACTCATACTTATATGCTGCGACCAGATAGGAGAAAAGTGATCTTGAAACCGCTATAGGACATGGCTGAACAGAAGGTAGTAGTTTGTTTGCCAAGCATGGAGTTTGAGGTGAGTTTAGAGGGAGAAGATTTCTATTTTGCCCTGGTTAGTAAGCCAGAAGAGTTTGGCCAGAATGGGGAGCAGGAGCTACATGATCTTCCTCAAGAGTTGGTGTCAGTTTTGGAGGAATTTCGGGATGTTGTACGAAGTGAGCTTCCTGCGGGTTTGCCACCACTTTGTGATATTCAGCATGAGATTGATCTGATTTTGGGTTCTGTGTTGCCGAATAAGGCTCATTACCGAATGACCCCGTAGCAGCATGAGGAGCTAAAGAGGCAGGTTCAAGATCTTTTAGACAAAGGCTTTGTACGGGAAAGCATTAGCCCATGCGCGGTACCAGCACTTTTGGTGCCGAAAAAGAATAGTTCATGGCGTATGTGTGTTGACAGCCGGGCAATAAACAAAATTACTGTGAAGTATAGATTTTCAATACCGAGGCTGGATGATATGCTAGATCAGTTGAGTGGTGCCGTGTTCTTTACTAAGATTGATTTGAAAAGTGGGTATCATCATATCAGAATGAAGCCAGGTGATGAATGGAAGATAGCCTTCAAGACAAAGGAAGGCCTGTATGAATGGTCGGTGATGCCATTCGGGCTATCTAATGCGCCTAGTATGTTTATGCGAGTAATGAACTAGGTTTTGCGTCCATTCCTTAGTTCTTTTGTTGTTGCATACTTTGATGATATATTGATATACAGTAAGACAGCACAAGAGCATGTTGAGTATGTTTCACAAGTTCTAACAGTATTACGTGAAAACCAGCTTTTTGCTAACCCAGAGAAGTGTATTTGGATGGTAGACAAATTAATTTTTCTGGGATATGTTGTTACTGGTGATGGGATTCTTCCAGATGAAAGTAAGGTACGAGCGATAGTGGACTGGCCAGCACCTACAACTTTGATTGAATTGAGATCCTTTTTGGGTCTTGCAGGTTTTTACAGAAGGTTTGTGAAGAGGTATAGTGAGATTGCTGCACCCTTAACAGACTTGTTGAAATTAAATCAGTTTGGATGGAATGATACTGCTCAGGCAGCATTTGATGAGATGAAAGTCAAGTTGACACAAGCACCACTGTTGGTTCTTCCAGATTTTGACAAGGTATTCGAAGTGGATTGTGATGCTTCGAAGACTGTGATTGGCGCAGTACTCAGCCAAGATGGGAGACCCGTTGCATTCTACAGTCAGAAGCTTGGAGGTGCCAAACTGATGTATTCGGTTTATGATTTGGAGCTATACGCCATTGTGACATCATTGTATCATTGGCGACATTACTTGATCCAGCGAGAATTTGTGCTATACTCAGGTCATCAAGCATTAAAATTTCTACAGGGACAGCATAAGTTGAGCTCCAGACATGCAAAATGGGTAAGTACTCTACAAGATTATACTTTCAGCATCAAGCATAAGTCAGGCACTTTGAACAAAGTGGCAGATGCTTTAAGTAGACGGAGTTTATTGATTGGTGCTATGCAAGTATATACCCTTGGGTTTGAAAGCATGAAGGATGATATCCGTGCAGATGAGCATTTCCAGAGCATTGTGACTGAATTGGAAGCTGGAGGTCGATCTGACTTCGTCCTACATGATGGATATTTGTTCCTTGGTAATTGCCTCTGTATTTCTAACACTTCACTGCGTGTATTGATTATTCAGGAGCTGCATAATCAAGGACATTTTGGAAGAGACAAAACTGCATGGTTAATTCGTCAACGGTTCTATTGGCCTGGGCTTGACCGAGATGTCAAAGCCTTTGTGAAGAGATGCCGTTTGTGTCAGGAATCCAAAGGATCAGATACAAATCAAGGTTTATATACCCCTTTACCGATTCTAGATGAGCCGTGGTGAGAGGTATCTATGGATTTTGTTGTAGGTTCACCACGGACAGTGAGAGGTATAGACACAATTATGGTAGTCGTAGATCGGTTCAGCAAGATGGCTTGTTTCTTGCCATGCAAAATGATATTTGATGCGTCGAAAGTAGCTGATCTTTATTTTTCTGCAGTTGTTCGACATTATGGGTTACCATCGTCGATAGTTTCAGACCGAGATAGCAAGTTTATGGGGCATTTCTGGCATGAATTATGGAAAAAATTGGGTACAAAATTAAAATTCAGTAGTCCCTATCATCCTCAGACCGATGGGCAAACCGAGACTGTCAACCGAAGTCTTGGTAACTTGTTGAGAGCCAATGTGCAAGAATTTAAAAACTGGGATGTATGTTTGCCAAAGATTGAGTTTGAGTTCAATTCTTCAGTGAACCGTTCTACTGGTTTTGTACCCTTTCAGGTATGGTATGGATTTCTGCCAAGAGGACCACTTGATATTTTGCCTGTTGATGTACCAAACAAATCAAGTAAGAAGATAGAAGATCGAGTGGCTGATCTACGTGAGGTGCACGCAACTGTTAAAGCCAATCTAGAGCAAAATTATGCCAAGTATAAGGCTAAGGCTGATCAGACGCGTTGACAGCAAACTTTTGAGGTTGGTGATTTGGTATGGGTCTTCTTGCCAAGAGAACGATATCCACAGGGGGCCTACACCAAACTCAAACCAAAGAAAATTGGTCCTTGTCATGTGTTGGAGAAATTTAGTGACAATGCCTACCGAGTTGAATTACCAGACGATGTCCTTATTTCTGATGTATTCAATATTCGACATCTAACCCCTTATGCAGGTGATAATTCAAGCTTGAGGACAAGCTTTTCAGAGGAAGGGGAGAGTGATGCGGACATCGAGATGAATATTGAACCTGATCAGTTGACTCATATATCAAGACAGCCCGATGAAAGTTCGGCGAAGCCCAACCCAGACGTTTCAGTTCAGCTTCTGGCCCATGACGATTTGGGGCAGTCAGCCTCGCTAGCAGGAAACGTGCGCAGGTCCAGACGCCTTCAAGGGAAGCAAGTTTCAAATCTGACCCATTTATGGGATGAAAACAATTAATTGGAAATTGGGCCGAAGGCCCAATACACTATTAGCGCCCATGGAGTTTCGGATCCGGGAAAACACCGGAGTCTTTAGTCTTATTATTATTATTATTATTTTATTAGTGGCATGATCTCTTGATCGGTTGTATTGATTCTTTAAATACCGAACCAAGGAATAAAAAAAGGGAGGAGAGCATTTTGGAATTTTATTTTGACGGTGCTTTGGTGTTTCCGTGGAAGGCCATCCGGCTTTTTTTTCCCCCTCGTGCACACCAGGTCGAAAGCTTGGTTGGGAGAGGATGATTCCATGAGGAATCTCTTCCTTCATTCCAAGTTCTTGTAAAAAAAAAAAAAAAACAGGGACTCACGGTGTGAAACCCATCATTCGTCCCTTCCATTCATGAAGACCCGGATTGAAATCCGGTAGAGGGCTGGCAACGTGAGGAATCACGCTGCCCTTCCAGCACTTGATCGTTGCAGGTTTCAAAAGATCTTCCCCATCTTGCTCAATCCTAGCATCCAAGAATTCTAAGAACCCATTCTCGCTGAGACGAGGTTTTGGTCGCTGCAGGCGTTTGACAACCGCCCTGCACCACTCCTCCCCCTCCTCCGGCCTAGAGAGCAACGGGACAGAGGCGAGGAATTTCTTCAGCTCCTCGAAGGTTGTTCTACATTCTCCATCCAGGTGAAGTCGTGCATCTTACGCAGCACCTTGAAGAATGGAAGGCAACGGTCGACCGACCTTGAGATGAATCTGCTGAGGGTGGCGATATGCCCCGTCAAGCGCTAGACCTGCTTCTTGGAGGTCGGGTGCTCCATGTCGATGATAGCCTGAACCTTTTTCGAGTTCACTTCGATGCCTCTCTGGGTGACTATAAAGCCGAGAAACTTTCTCGCTGCCACTCTAAAAGTGCACTTCACCTGGTTCAGCTTCATCTGATATTGTCGCAGGTTATGGAAGGATTCGGCGAAGTTGGCGATGTGGCTCGAGCTTGGCTTGCTCATGATGAGCATGTCATCCACATACACTTGCATGTTGCGGCCAATTTGGTCCTTGAAGACCTTATTGACCAAACACTGGTATGTGGCTCCTGTATTTTGTAGACCAAAAGGCATCATCCTATAGTAGTATGTCCCTTGGTCGATGATGAAGGCGGTGTGCTCCTCGTCTTCTGGATGCATATGGATATGGTTGTACCTGGAGAATGCATCCATGAAGAAGAGCAGCCTGTGACCAGAGATGGCATCCACCAGCTGGTCAATCTTCGATAGAGGAAAGTTGTCCTTAGGGCAAGCTTTGTTGAGGTCGGTGTAGTCTACGCAGATCCTTCACTTGCCATTGTTCTTCCTTACCATCACTACATTCGCCAGCCAGCTCGGATACTGGACCTCTCGAACGAAGCCGGCAGCCAGGAGTTTGTCAACTTCTTCCTTGATAGCTGCTTGCCTCTCTGGGGCGAAGCTTCTCTTCTTCTTCCGAATTGGTCTGTGCTTTGGGTCAACACTCAATTTATGAGTAATGATATCATGAGGGATACCTGGCATGTCTGTCGCCATCCAAGCGAACACATCTGTGCTCGCCCGCAAGAACTCTAGTAGTTGGGCCCTCTCCTCCTCGGGCAGCTAGGCTCCGATCTGCACTGTCTTCGTGGGATCGTCTCCGAGTGGGTAAGAGAGCAGGCGCTCGACCGGGCCTCCCTTGGGGTCTTGGGCCCTTTGGTCGAGATCATCTGCCTTGGGATCATCCTCGAGGATCTTGGCCCCAGGGAGGGTTTGGAAGCAATGCTGCACCGCCTGAGGTGCTCCCCTCATTTTCCTGACACCGTAAGGAGTAGGGAACTATACAAGTAGCCTCTTGGTGGAGACAACGGCGCCGAGCAAGTTGAGCCCGGGCCGACCCAAGATCACATTGTAGGCGGAAGGGAACCTTACAATCGTGAAAGTCATCATAACAGTGTTCTACCGAGGTGGGGTCCCGGCAGTGATCGGGAGAGTAATTTCTCCTTCTACCCTTACGGAATCACCTGTGAAACCAACAAGGGGTGCATGCACAGGCCTAAGCTGGTCGAGGAAAAGGTTCATCCTGGAGAAGGCATCATAAAAAAGCACATCTGTGGAGCTTCCACTATCAACCATGATACATTTTACAGGATGCTTCGCGATCGTCATCTCGAAGACCACGGCATCATTATTTACATTTTTTCTCCCGTCTTTCCCTTCCCTCATAAAGGGGAGTACATTCTCAGGGTCCCCTACCCCCCGGGCCTTCTTGGGCGCATGCGCAGCTCCCTAAGAGATCATGCCCACCAGCTTCTTGGTAGGACGGTTATCGATGGTTGGAGCTGGCGGGAGAGCGACGAGCGCCTGGGACTCCACCTGAGGTCTGCCCCCACGAACCTTTTGAGGTAGCCCCTCTTGATGAGTTCTTTGATTTTCCACTTGAGGTTGCGGCACTCCTCGGTATCGTGGCCGTGGTCACGGTGAAAGCGACAGTACTTTGTCTTGTCACAGCCAGTGGAGGACTTCATCGGAGGCGGGCATCTCAGGTAATCCTCGCCTTCGATTTCCATGAGGATTTTTGTCCTCGGGGCGAGGAGAGGGGTGTAATTCTTCTCAGGAACGGGTGCCCCTCCCGGTCTTGGCCGATCCCTCCGGGAGTTCGGAGCCTGGGGTGCCGGCTTCTGGGTCTCGGGCGTGTCGATGGGGGCTGGCTTCTTCAGTGGCCTCCCATCGAGCTCTCACCTCGTACAATCCGCCTCCTCGACGCGGATATACTTTTGGGCCCGGAGGAGGAGCTCAGAATAAGTCTTGAGGGACTTCTTGTCCAGCAAGTAGGTCAGGCGGGAGGTCCTGAGCCCTCCTTCAGCACCAGCATAGCGACTGGCTCATCAAAGTTGTAAATTTTCAGTGCGGCAGCCTTGAAGCGGGCCACGAAGTCCCGCAGGGGCTCGTGGTCCTGCTGCCAGATGGAGAAGAGGCTGTCTGCCTCTCGTGGCAATTTCCTACAAGCGTCGAAGTGGGCCACGAACTTCTGCCCTAGCTGGATGAAAGAGTTGATGCTCTCCGGCTCCAAACGGGTGAACCACACTCGAGCTGCTTTTCGGAGAGTTGTAGGAAAGGCGACGCAGAAAAGAGCGTTGATGGCCCCCTGGACTCTCATGAGGGTCCGGTAGCTTTCCAGGTGGTCCAGGGGGTCGGTGGTCCTATCGTAAGGATCCACCTGTGGCATCCGGAATCGATGCGGGATCGGCTCTGCTTGGATTTCTTGGGAGGATGGGGGATGGGCGTCATAGCCCGCTGGCTCACTAGTGGAGCCCTGCATGTTGGCAAACCAGCGAGAGAATTCCGCCAGCTTACGCTCATGTTCCTCCAGGCGCTTCTCCATTGCGCGCCTGATGGCTTCGTCAGTAGACCCTTCCGCTGAAGGAGACGGAGAAGGTGACATGGGTGACCAGCACCCGTGACGGGGGGTCTTGCTTCTCCTACCTCGGTGGGGCTTTAACATTGCCCGCCCGAGATTTGGTGAGCGGCTCTCCCTGTCGGCAGACCCGGCTCGTTGCCTTTTCGCTGGAGTCTGATGACTACCCCCATTGTAGGTGACGGCCCACGGCTGCGAAGGCCTTGGAAGGAACACAGGCTATCGCGGGGAGCTGCAACGTTGGCCGTTGGAGTCCCTGGCTGCTGGTCGGTAGCCAAGGACAAGTGTTGACACTGAAGCTGGCGCACTGCCGTAGTGAGGATCTGCATTTGGTGGGTGAGTGCAGCCAGCTAGGACTCTGCCGGAGGTGGTTGAACTGGAGAGGATGGCCCCGCCTCCGGGTTGTGTGGGTTCCCTCAGGAAGGGGAGTCCCATGCACGGCTGGCGAAGGCCTCTCGCGCCCGTGTCGTCACCATCCTTCCGTGAAACTTGTCTGTAATGGGATGGAGGGCTTGACTTGGATCAAAGATCGTTCACAATGTCGCCCGCACCTCCTACCTGGCGCGCCAATCTGTTGCCGCCAAGATCGCCATGGCCCGTAGCTACTACCGACATCGGAGTGCGCTCCCCTCGTTGTCTCACCGTCCGGTGATCCTAGACCTGCAAAACAGGGGTTAGTGACCCGGGCCGGGGTTTCTGGCGGGGGCACTCCGACGGTCAAGTCAGTGATGATCCAGGAGAATAGATCCTCCTGATCGAGCCCCTCTTGATGGACTCCATACGAGGAGGAGTGAATGGTATGAGAGTGAGGTGAAAGTGAGTCAGGAGGAGGATGATGGAGGAGCCAAAGGGATTCCCTGGCTTAACCGCTTCTCCTTTGCCTGTCTCTTTCTCCCTTTTTTGATGGTGGTGGTGGTGGTGTTCTGCTCTCCTGGTTGAGCTCGCACCGGAGTTGTGTTCTCTCCTTTTGTTTTTGTGTTGTTGTCGTTGTTGTTACATTCCCCCTTCCGGGGATGTCGATCGTTCTTTGTAGTTGAAAAGTGACCATTGGATGCTTGTCTCGGGATCCTCGTTGGGTTGGCAGGCGCGTGCGGCGGGATACCGTGCCGTGGACAGGACGTCTTTCCTGACATGCGGTAGTGGAAACTTCTATTCGCTCTAACATCCTCTCCGATCGCCCCATTCTGGGAAGCTTGGCAGAGCCTCAATCCGGGGGCCGCCACCCCCGGTGTTCATGCTCTCTGACTGGCCCATCCTCCTGGTAGTATGGACAGACAGGTAGTTATTGCAGTATGATGGGCGCCGCCCCGTAGTCCTTCGGATGATGGTACCATCCTCCCGCCTTTATCCGGGTTGGAGGCCGAGCAGAGGAGGCAGGGCTCGATCCGTTCCGAGCTTGCGGGATCGCCTCGGTGGAGGAGGGTAGAACGCGGGCCCGATCCAGAGGACTCGGCCTCGGAGAGGCTCCACGTGGTGGAGGAGGGCTGAGCTCGAC
Organism: Areca catechu; assembly: GCA_021397845.1. Classification (NCBI taxonomy): domain Eukaryota; kingdom Viridiplantae; phylum Streptophyta; class Magnoliopsida; order Arecales; family Arecaceae; genus Areca; species Areca catechu. The sequence continues at coordinate 51,223,539 of CM038047.1, read as the reverse complement.
TCCGACCATGGGGCTCGATCTCCGAAGGTCTCGCTTTGGAGGACAGAATGCGGCTCTGGCCTAGACATCCCGAGCTCGTGGGACCGACCTGGTGGAGGACGGAGCTCGGCTCGTTATCTCGAGGGAGCTCAGCTCAACTCGGTAGAGGAGTCCGGGTAGGAGAATTGACGTGGCGTCCGATGCGGCGGCCTCTTTTGACATGATGCCTGTCAGCTCCCCCACGTCGGCGATCTAACCACATCAAGAAGCAACATTAGTGATAAGATAGAGCAATAGATAACTTATTTTTGAAACTAGAACTCAACACTTTGGAACAATCTCATATATGATGAATAGCAAAATGGGAGATCCATCAGACTCGAAAGGGGAACTAAATAGAAGCATGCAACAATGGGATAACCATCTTTACAACCAAAAATAATGATCATGTGCATCTGGTTCACTAAAACCAAAAAGACATTGCAGGTAGGGCTGGAAGTGGGCTGGGCCAGACCGGGCCACACCCCTATCCGAGCCCAACCTGAAAAAAATTTCGAACTTCGGGCTAGGCTTAGGCCCAAGTTTTTCTTAAATCTCAAGCCCGAGCCCAAACCAAGCTAGGCCCAAGCACGATCAGGCCAGTCCGAGTACAAGCCCAATGATAAAAAAAATGGTTCGCCGACTGGCCAAAGTACAGGGAATGTGAGGGAGCATGAACTGTGAGATTAGAGCCGGGAAGGGGGGCCCACGAGGTGGCGCCAAGGGCAGTGGGTGTCGAGCGGGGCGTCGAGGTTGGGGGAGGCAGATCGGAGCTGGAGAGGGGCCGCAAGGTCACATGGGGGGCAGGGTCGTCAGGTGCGAGCGCCGGGAAAGGGGGGCCGCGAGGTCACACGAGAGGTCGGGGCATTGGAGGCGAGCATCGGGACTGTCGGGTGGAGTGGCTTGGAAACGAAGAAGGAGAACGGAGGAGAACGGGAGTCTGGAGAAGAAACCGAAAGGAAAAGAAAAAAGACGAAGAAGGGGAGGGGGGCGTCGGGTTTAGTCCGGGCCAGGCTTCGGGCCGATCCAGATCGTGCCAAAAAGATGCCCGAGCCCGATCCAAAAATTAAATGGACTTTAATATAAAGCCTGAAGTCTAGTCCGATTTATAAAAATTGATCTAAAGCTCGACTCGATTTCGGGCCGGCCCGAAGCCCATCGGGCTGGCCCTAATTGCAGGTGAGAAAACAGAAGGGTAGTTCACTTTCCATTTGGGGGGTTATGCTTGATACATCTGGTGGCCTCCAAAGCCTTTAGGGAGTTGAGAGCTGTTCCTCCATCAGCAAATATAAGCCAATATTTAAGAGCCAGGGACTTCTCTTCTCTTGACGTAAGGCTGTTGATATAAAGAAGGTCTTCAAGAAGAGGTTCGGTTTCTGAGACCACCAATATATATATATTTTTTAATCTGAGACGAGCACTTTTCTTTTGTTTAACCACTGGACTTAGTGGACTAGCAGGTTTGGGTTATGGAGTAGGCTCTGCTTGTCCATCGCCCAATGCCTTGTTAGATTCCACAAGGGCTGTGAGGAGGTTGATGAGAGGGTCAGCATGATTGACACCTAGCACTGTCAAGATGAGAGAGAAGGTCGCTTTAACAAGGACAGAGCGAGGGAGACCCTGGCTTGGTTTCAAAAGCTATTGATCAGAATTTCTTGCCTGTTGAGACTTCTGCAAAGGCACCAGGCTAGGTAGGCAGTTATTAGAAGAGAGAGATGTTGCTCTGGGATGGATGCTAAAATTGTAATCATTGAGAGTCCGATGTATACTGAAGATTTTGAATTCAAATTTGACATTGTTTGGTCAGTCTTCCACGTAGGGAGTTGCAGGGATATGATAACTACGGACATATACCCTGGGGTAGGGTTATTGAGATGCCTTTGAAGAAATTCTTTAGACATGATGTTGTAAGTTGACCAAGATGATTCATCCCCAGCCACAAGGAATCGAGAGCATTGGTTTATCTGACTTAATCCTAGTCTTGGGCTAGATTGTTGGACTCTTTCAGTTTGAACATTATGTTCCCGTCTCTTAACTAATTCCTCTCCTCATTGGTCTGCGGGTCTTTTCTTGCTTTCTATCGATGGTGACTTTTCACCCTCATCGAACCAATAGTCCCGGTATTCCTCTTCACTATCGGAATCATTCTCTACTGATATCAAACCAGGCGGGCCTTGCTTTGAAATGAAGTTAATTCTTAATTTAACATTGTAAGTAAGAGGACCTACAGTTAATTACCATTATAGTTTCAGGGACATTCAATAATTTCACAGAAAAATCAAAGTTGAAAGATGTAAGGTCCTTCCAGTGGAGGCAACTCTTACTTGCCTAATGAGGCAGACCGAAACTTGAAACTATACCTACCATTACTTGTGAATTCTGGCATATTAAGGGGAGATTGAGTAGACTTGCACTAACCTTGAGCTTGAGTTTATAAGGGAGACCTCCCTTAAACTACTGATCCTAGTAATTTACCTAAACTTTAAAACCATTACCTTCAAGCTAACCTTGGGTCATCAGATGGTAAACTGCCTCTCTAGAAGGACAAGCCACAAAGAATATATTTGGATATGCAAGCCTTCGTGTCTTCCAAGTGCCCATTATATTTGACTTATGGGCCAGGATGTCTTGCACGTCATCTTCCTTAATATCTTTCATATACTTCAACATTAGGCTGCTCTCTCCAGATGGTGTTGTATTTCCTCCATGTCTGACGATATTGTAATAGAAGCTTTGTGGGTTCCAGAGCCTGCCATTGAAGCTGATGGAGAAGAGGAACCACGAGTAGTCATTCTCCGAGTTGAAAAGGTACGTTCTTCTACTCATAATGTTGCCACGGTGTCTATTTCTCTCTTGGAAATTATCTTCTGGATGTTGTTTGCATGAGAAGGCCTATGGACAAATCATCTGCACCAGAAGCATTTTATAGGATTGCAGCACTACTCTTCTTCTTTATGATCCTTATCCTCGCATTTAAAACATGATCCGAAGGGGAACGGCCTCAGACGGTGGTCGGCGAGCAGCGTAATCGGCAGACGGCACGGTACAGGGTGAAATGGGCGAGGTATGGCAGGTTTTGGGCCTATACCGTGGCATACCACCTCTGCGCAGGTTAGAGACAGTCTACTATGAGCACCGCTCAGATGGGGGTGGGGGGGAGCGGATGGGAACTGTACATGGGGCACCGATTATTACCAGATCCGCTGCCGGTCCTTCGCTGGTACTCGCAGTCCCCGGTTTAGGCCTGTCGACTGGAACTAACGACGTGCATGGCATATCGCTGGTAGATGAGATGATGGTTGCTATTTTTTATACGCCGGTTACGGTAGCAGCGGGGGTTTCGGGGGAGCTGGGAAGTAAATGTGGAAGGAGCGAATAAAAATTTTTTATTTCTGAACTATATTATGGGATGGAAAACTATATTTTTGGGATGAAAACTTTTAATCCCATGGAAGATCGGAAAAAATTAAATTTTTTTATAAAAAAATATTTTTTTTATGCTTTTGCATTTAGATTCACCATACATGGAGAGTACGCATCACCCGCGCACGGGTGTGCGACGGACAATAAGGGCGCTTTGTAGGTGCACTTTGCACGTATATATCGTTGCAAGGAGCTTGAGGAGTCTTTAAATTTTTTATGATCAAACGGATCAGACGATCGAGATTGATTGGCATCATATCAGGGTTGCAGGAAGGGAAGTCGGCTCGGATCCACAGAACGGATAACATGTGGTCTAGTCGAGTCGACTCGAATGGTTCTAGCCAGCTCGGATCCACAGAACGGTAACATGCGGTCTGGCCGAGTCGACTCGAGAGATTCGAGCCGACTCGACCTGGGTGCTCTCTGCAGTAAGGGGTCGACTCAAAGGTTCGAGCCAACTCGAATGACGGGATTTCAGAAATCACGAAACAACTGATCACGCATCCAGAGACGTTGATAGCGTAATCACGCATCCGTTCACGGATCAACATTTCCTCTGATGATCACAGGTACCATCGGATCATGAAACGATGCATTGAAAAGCATGCTGATCGCGTGATCTAGAGATCACGGTATGAATCAGCGTACCATGGTGTATGATCATGGTTAAGGAAGCGTATTGATCACGAAATCTTCAGATCATAATTGAGAAAATGCGTATTAAAAAGTCATCGATAACTCTCTCCAATCACATCTTGAGGAGTTGCTTCCAAGAGACATCTTAAGGCTATAAATAAGTCATGTTCCTCGTTTATTTCATCCAATCAATCTTTTTCTTTCTTTCTCTTAGGCAATTGCATACTCTGAATAACATGGTATAGCTATAGTGCAATCTCTTAAGCATTTACATATTCTGAATAATAGAGTATAGCTATGGTGCATATAAAGAGAGAAAAGCATTTTTGGTTCGAATTTCTGATGAATTGTAATGCTGCTTTCACCAGAAGAAAGATTATTATATTCTGAAAGACAATCATCATAAACCGTAAGTATCATGGAGAAATAAAATTATTTTTAAAATATAAATATAACTCTAGACTCGATCTTTGATGTAACTAAATATTATCAACGATTCCGACCGAGAGATAGCAGCAGCGCCTCTTACTTCCGGCTGATGGATCGATGCATTGTCCGAACCCCGACGTTGGATGCGGTATTGCAGCGTTTGATTTGATTTACGACGTATAGAGGTGGGCCCAGGATAATCACCGGTAGGAGAGCTGGTCGATAGTATATGTGGAGGTTTTCTTCCCAGTGGAATGGCATTCGCTCCGGTGGTGATAGAGCTCCCACAGTCTATGGGACGACGACCATCTGGTCAAGGTTAGAGGCGTCGGATCGTTAACGTGTAGGGGTGAGGGAGGATTGGAGTGGTAAGAGGGGAATAGGAGGTCAGGAGTTTGTTTGGGTTTGAGGGGGTGGTATGAAGGCCGAGTGTGCAAGTGCAGGAAGACAGTTACTCCCTCTAGAATCATCAGTGTTTTTCTTTCTAAAAACCATCTCGCCACAATATAACTTACAATCTAACTCATCATCTTGAAGATCGAGGAATGCTTTAGCCACACGTCAAAATCAGCAGAAACCAGGATCTATGGAACAGGAATACCGGCAACTCTGTGAGGCCTTCCCACCCAATCATACATCATCCATGATTAGCATTTAATTTGAAATGATTAATGCATCGAGCTTTTATAGGCTTTGCCTACGGTAGAATAATAAGTACTATATAGTAATTTTTCCTCCCTATGGCCCGGTCGAAGTAAACTTCAATGCGCTTCTTGGAATGAACTCAAAGGTTGGGCTATATTATGAGAAATTATGAAGGTGCTGTAATGCATGCTAGATCAATGAATTATGAAGGTGATATCCATGGCAGCGCTTCAGGTGGGATGGAGAGCTCTTAGCATGGCAGTGCACCATCTTAGCTTCAAAGCAATATGACTGAAAGGAGGCTCCATTCTAGTCGTCAAGTAGATATTTTGTGTTGTTAACCATTTCTTAGGGCATAATCGTGGTAGATAATAATCACTGCTTGTTGTCATTGGATTTTTTTCTTTACAAAGAAGAAAATTAGCCTGCGAATAGAATAGTAAGATTGCTGGATAATGTAGATTTTTCTTCTGCTTCTTCCTTGTTGTTCGAAATAAAAACTTTGGTGTGGGCGAAATATGAAGAGAGTAATGAACGATTCCAAAAGAGTTAAATCATTTATTCATATCAATGTTCTCTTGTCTTCAATTTTCCCTGTATTTTTCCTCGTACATGTAACTCAATCTTCCAGATTTTCTTATGTTAAACTTGCTTGTTTGTCGTGTTCTTTTTTTTAAATAAAAGTTTGTCATGTTCTTTCATGTTTCTTTTCCATCACATCTTCAACATTTTTTCAAAATTTAATTTATCTTTAAATAAAAATTACATTGTTAATTGTGTTGAAAATAAGGTAATTCCTAATTATAATAGCATGCCCAAATTAAGTAGAAATGTTCGTCGCCATTCTTATTTTGGCTCCAGTTGAATAGTACCCTGCTGCCCTTCCTATTTAATGAGAAATTTGATTTAAACAAGGAGAAAATCTAGGACCTAACTCTTTTCTTAAATAATGATGATAATGATACTTAATTATATGATTAATTTTATGTTTGGGCTCCATCTAGTAACAATTATTGCATGCACTACATGCACAGCTATACCGGTGCAATCCACTAATCATTTTGATGTATTATTATAGGCTAATTACTGAGATGAGCGCACAATAAATGCAACCTGCGTGCAAGCACAATACTTGGTGGTATGTGCTAGTGTGGCCGACATAATAATTTATCCCTTCAACTCTACTATTATAATAATTTTTTTGATAAAAAAAGTAGAGCTCCTTTACAATATCAAATGCATTTTGAATGCCTCACTCTTAGATACTAACTTTTTTTTTTTTTTTTTTTTTTTTTTGGTGTGTGTGTTGCGGGGGGGGGGGTTGAATGGTTTATCTGTAGATTAAAAAAAGATGGTAAGCTAAATACACATATTAGATAAGTTGGCTAGGCCAATAAATATTACATGTGTGAAAATTTCTTTTTCAAATACATGTATTAATTTTTTTTATTTTACATCTATATTATCTATATTTTATCATTTTTATTATATTAATTTCGTATTTAGATTTGTCAATTAATATACTATTTTTGTATTGTTGTTTCATGGATGTTTATCGTTTTGTTAACTCATATCAAAATAAGAATCAATGGAGATCAACAATATCCAAGGTGTCACTGAATCATGATTATCCACATATTATATCTTACATACATTTATGAAACAGCCAAGATAACCCTTTATCAACGAACAATAATAAGACATTTTTGTATTTTACTATATTACAATATAATTATGACACAAAGATAAAAATCGTTTATCCAAAAAAATTCCCACCTTATTCTTGAATTTATTGTAATTTTCAAGAAACTGTAACTCCTTAGGGATAAATTATCGCTTCTTTAAAAGAGAAAATGGCAGCCACCATAGAGATATCTATGGAACAAGAGACCTTGTTGATCATACAATTTTAAAAATTGAGGATAATGGAGTGAGAGGTGATTTCTTTTCCACTTTTTTTTATAAAGAAATTCTTTTTTTGGTAGTCCTCTTCAAGAAGCCAAAGTTTGCTTAAATAGTAAAAGGGCTTTCTCCCAAACTAATCCTTCCATCAACTTAATCTCACCCTCTACCACACATGGTTTTGTTCGGTGCATTGCTACATTAAGGCCCCTTAGGCCTTATTATTGGAGGACCAAAAACAAAAACTCTTTGGATTGTTTTGAAGGTGTCTGATGAAAATTTAGAAATAATTTTCTAGCTCCTCCAAAAGCTGAAAAAGGACTCTTAGAAGCTTTTAGACAAAAGCTTTACTTAAAGATGTGGTGGATATTTTTCTTTTTCATTTTCCTTTTTTTTTTTTTTTGGTGGCCAGAGCTCATCCAAATGGCCATGGTTCTGTCCTCAACAATTGTACTTTTTATTATCATAATTATTTAAAGTGATGCCTTTTTTATTGTCATAATTATATAATTAAGGATTGAGTTTTATCTAATGATAATAATAATATGATCTTCTTGATTATTTAGAAATTGAAGAACCATTAAAGAATGGAAGCATGTAATATGGTCAAACATTTAATAACCATGAGATCTATGTTTTGCATGACCGTACTGTGACTCTTTTTATAAGTCTATTGCCATTGACTTAGGATATCATGCCCGTATCGAAAAATGTTAAGGAACATTTGTGATGCAACTATGGTTATGGATACGTGAACAATTTCATTTCTATTTTATATTTAAATAAATATAAAATTTATCAATTATTATATTATTTGAATCAAAAATATCAAAAAATAAATTATAAATTAAAAATATTTTATAATAACAATTTGGATAATACATACACTTAAACAATTAAAAATACAATGCAATATCCTTAATTATTTTTTATATAAAAAATATTTTCTCAATTTGGTTACTGGCCGTATGTTTAAATTTTACATATATCAAAAGTATAGTTACTAAATAGCAATTTTTTTATTAAAAATGCTGCAATCAAAATTCCATATACAAAAACTTTGATATATATATAACTGTTGCCGCCCGACCACCATGGCCTGTAGCTGGAGACGATCTCGGACCCCGCCCTCGTCGCTCGGGAACCGGCTCACATGCCCGGACATGCAAAACAGAGAAGACCTGAGCCGCGGATCCCGGCGGGAGCACTCCGACGCTCAAGTCAGTGGCGATCTAGAAGAACAGATCCTCATGATCGAGTCCCGTAGATGGACTCCATACTAGGAGGAGAAAATTATGTACTTGGAGAGTGAATGGATTGAGAGGAGGGCAGGGGAAGTGGCAGCAAAGGAGTGTTTAAGTTAGATGACTGTGCCCGTCGAGACTCTTTTGATGAGTCTCCGGTAGCCTAGAGCACTTGGCCTCTCAGTTGCCCTCTTGTATACCGCCCCTTTCGCCCGTTTATTACTTACTTTCCTCTTAGAACCTTGGAGAACACTTTTTAATCCAGGATGGCTGCATGCCGCCGACCTTGGGATCCTCCCCTCGCTTGCAGGCGCGTGCGGTGATACTCTGTGCCGTCCATGAGGTGCATTTCCCCATTCATGATAGGGAACTACACATGCACTCTAACCCTCCCTCTAGTCGCTCCACTTTGGGAAACCTAGCAGAGCCTCGATCGGGGGGCAGCCGTCCCATGGATTTGAATCTCCTGGGTTGACTTCTTCTGTTGGGTGGCACAGACAGTTGGTCGGGAGCGCGGCGCCTCGATCGGGGTACCCCTTCCCCTTCGGTGTAAGTGGTAGCAAGAGCAATTATTGCGGCCTGGTAGGCGTCCCTCCATGGTCCTTGGATGGTTTACCGTCATTCAAGGGAGGTGGCGACATCCCTCTGTTGCCGGTCCCCTTGCCCAAAGTGGGGCCGGTCCAGGGAGGAGAAACTCGACTTTGGTCAAGGCATCTCGACCTCGAGGGAGCCACCTAGCAAAGGAGTTTGAAGAGAGCTAGAGCTCGACTTCAGCCAGGGTGTCTCAACCTCGAAGGAGCCACCTGGTGAAGGAGTCCGGAGAGAGCCGAAGCTCGACTTCAGCTAAGGCATCTCAACCTCGAGGAAGCCACCTGGCGAAGAAGTCCGAAGAGGGATGCCCGACGTGGCAGCTTCCTCCGACGTGGCCTCTGACTGGGTCTGACATGGGTTCCATGTCAGCAATCCCGTCACATCATTTGTCCCCACTTCCAAGTCCTGTTGGCGCATGGTGCTCGGGACGAAGGGAGTAAATACGGTGCTGACGTGGAAAGACCAAAATCCGATACCATAATTGCCATAATCACCGACGTCTCATGAGGCAAACCTCCAAGCCAATACAGGGGTGACACATGGATTTATCCAAGGAGGCTTTACGGCTAATGCAGAGTTCGAAACGGTCACGAGCGAACCGAAGCGTTGCCCTTTGCCGATTACTGACACGTGGTGCAGATCCGACGGCGGGACTCTAAGACGGTATGGTTGCGGTTTGGTCATTTTGAAGGGAAGGACAGTTCTTTGAAAACTCTACTTCTTTCAAACCCCTCATACCCGCCAACGAACCAGAGCCTTCTCTCTTCTCCCGGCCATCCTTTTCCTTCAAGGCTAGCCAGGTTCGTCCTCTTTATTCTTCTTTTTTCTTTGGTTGGGTAGAACTCATCTTCAGGGTTAGGATCTTCCCGGACTTTGTCCATCTCCTTTTTCTTCCTTCTCTGTTCTTTCTTCTTCATCTTCTTCCTTAAGATGTCTTGTTGGGGTCGTAACTTTCGTCCCTCGACCAATCTTGATGAGGCTGGGCCTTCTCGGCCGAGGACTCCTTCCTTCGATGAGGAGGAAGAAGTCTACTTCGAGATTTGCAAAAGGCCTTGCCCTACAAGGATCGTTATAAGGGAGCCTAGGGCCCGCCTTCCTCCTCCTCCTCCTGAAGCTTCTTCTGAACCTTCTCGGTCGACTAGTCCCAGTGGTATTGCTCTAGCGATAACCGGCGGGGAGCTCTTGATTATCCGGGAGACCTTCGATATCCCGGATTCCATCCGGCTCTTGGTCCCACGACCGGGAGAACGGGTCACCTCCAATGGCCCGGGTCGGATTGCCCTTTACAAGGAAACCCTCGCAGGGGGCCTTCAATTATCACTTCATCCCTTCTTTCTTTCCGTGCTGAGCCATTATCATTTAGTTCCTACTCAGTTAGTTCCGAACACAGTCAGGACAATGTTTTGCTTCATCGTCTTCTGCCACTTCCACGGGATCGTAGTATGTTTTTCCTTGTTTAGGATTTTCTTTACCCTAAAACGCCACCCGACCGAGGAGGGGTGGTGGTTTATTTCTTCGTGCCTGAAGGGGATTAAGTTCGAGCTCCCCTCTTCCATCAAAGGATGGAAGAGCAAATACATTTTTGCTTCCATCGAGGGGGTCGATTGGGTTTGAAGCGACCCAAATCGGATCCCAAATCGAAACTCTACTATCGAGATGGCTGATCAAAAAATTTATGACCAACTCTGCACCGACCAAATCCCTTCCCTTGAGATTCTGCTATCGGAGCAGAACCTGTTCGAAGCTGGGGTCAGCTCAATGCAGGAGTTGGGTGAGTTCGATGCAAGCTCTACTTGTTTTTGTTTTCTGCTTGTCCCTTCAAGCTCAGAACTGACCTCATTTTTCTTTGTGCAGGCATGAAGTACTCCATGGAGAAACTCCTCGTGCTCTCCAGGAAGAGGGGTGCACCAACGGGGGCCAGAGAGTCCCCGTCGAAGAGGCCTCAGAACGAGGATGGCACAAGGGCCGCACCCGCTGCGCCATCCGAGCCGAGCAGGAAGATGGTCGAACCTGCATCGCCATCCGAGCCGAGCAAGAGGATGGTTGGACCTACTCCTGAACCGCCAAGGCAGCAGGACTTGCCTCCGGTTCGAGAGCCTGATGTGGTTACTCGGGCCAGGTTCGCTGCCACCGCTATGGCACCCCCACCTCCTAAAGTTGTCAAGGTGGAAGCGGAAGAAGAGGAGGAGAGGAGGGAGCCATCGGCAGCAGCGCCATCTGGCATGACGGCGAGCCCCCACAGAGATTCCGAGACGTCCTCGGCCAGTCACGAGGGCGATGCCACGGTAGCAGCAAAGAAGAAGAAGAAGAGCAGCTCTCGCAAGTTGCCCTTCGAGGTGGCACCGGACACCTCGTTGGTCCGAGATCGGGCCCTCGCCGAGCGCATGATGGACTTCGCCGTCCAACCACGCGATCAGCGAGAAAAAGCGGGAAGGCTTCTGGCCGACACCATCCTTGGCACCTTTCCGTAGCTCTTCAGTGGATGTTCTTGTCTTTTCCTCTTTCCCTTTCTTCTTCTTTTTTCTTGGTTGATGTCTTCCTTGGTGCAGCTTAGGACGAACCTCTTGTTCATATGAGACTACTGCAAGAACTGGACCAAGAGGAGGGACAAGCAGTGGGCGCAACAGCTTGACTCGCTGGCAACCGAGGTCAAGCTGAAGACGGACGTGGCCTGGGAGGCCGAATAGAAGAATAAAGAGCCGAGGCGGCGAGCGCCGAGAGGCACCTCAAGGGCCTGGAGGAGTCCTTGGCCCGGGAGAGGAATCGGGCCAAATGTCGGGCCGAGGAGCTCAAGGCCAAGGAGTCCAGAGTGCAAGAGCTCAACACCGAAATAGCCCGGGAGAGGGAACAGGCTCAAACCCTCCAAGCCTAGCTGGAGGCAGCACAGGAGCGGGCTGCTGCTACCGAGAGGAAGGCCGCTATCGCCGAGGAGAAGGCTGCGGGGGCAATAGAATTAATGGAGGCTACGAAAAAGGAGGCCGCTGAGGCGGTGCCAAATTACAAAGCCTCAAACGAATTCGATGCTGAGTTCCATGAACTGGTCATGGAATCGTTCTTCAAGGGGTTCATGTTCTGCCGGTCCAAGGTGGCGGAGTTCATCCCGGACATGAGCTTGGATGGGCTCGCCTTCCCGGCAGCTCCGTGCAGGGGCCCAATCCTAGCTGTGGCTGAATCAGAGGAAATTGCGGTTGTTGTCGACATAGCCCCATCGCTGGAGGTCCTGGATGTAGCCCCACCGCCAAAGGTCCTGGATGTAGCCCTACTGCCGGAGGTCCCAGGAGACGTCGCCCATCTTAAGCACCGCCGTGGGAAGGAGCCAGCGGAGTAGCATAGGAGCCTCCCATGTTCTTGTACCTTCTATTTTATTGCCTCTGTCTGGGCTGCTCAGCTTGTTGGGGCCCAGAGACAATGTAATACCTTGAAAATTCTTAATAAATTTTTTTTCTATTCTGTTTTATTTATTTTCTTCCGGATTCTCAACACTCTGGCAACTTTTCTTCCTTTTCTCCTCGACTGCCCATGCTCATGTCTTTGCTGAGGCATCTTGCCTTGACGCTCTAAGTCCTTGGGCACTTTTTTGCCGAGCTCCGAGTACGCAGAACAGTTAGAAAGGAAGTCCTTGACTTGCTGAGTCGTTTCCACCTCCTGAGCAGCGTGGCAGTAGGGCTCATGTGCTTCCTCGGAAGAGGTCTAGGCGACCTCGAGTGGAACCATCTCCAAGCACTGATGGCGCGACCGAGCCAGGATGCTGCACTCGATGGGCCCACCAGGTGACTGGGTATTTCCGGGCCTGAGATATCGGGCTTCAGGAGTTTCTGGGCTTGAGAGTGCCGGGCTTCAGGAGTTTACGGACTTAGAGTGCCGAGCTTCAGGAGTTTCCGGGCTTGAGATACCAGGCTTCAGGAGTTTCCGGGCTTAGCTTGCCAGACCTAGGGTCGAGCAGCAACATTCCTGCAAGGTAAAAGTGATTTGCACAAAGAGAAACTTTATCAATAATGGAGGAAGGCCTTACATCACTGATAATACATTCTCAAATTGTTGACATTCCAAGTCCGCGGGAATTTGGCGCCATCCAGCTCTGCTAGGTAGTAGGCTCCATAAGGAAGAGCCTCGACCACCTTATAGGGGCCGTCCCAATTCGGCGAGAGCTTGCCGTACTCCCGAGATTGGGAGGCTTCAGCCCGGCGCAACACCAGGTCGCCTGGGTGGAAGATCTTTGGCCTAACCCGTGCGTTGTAGTACCGAGCTACTCGCTGCCGTTAGGCCATCATCCGGAGTCGAGCATTGTCTCTCGTTTTCTCGAGGAGGTCCAAGTTGAGAAGAAGGCGGGCCGGATTTTCTGCCCCATCATATGGTTTCACCCACAGTGTGGGCACACCAAGTTCGACCAGGACGACGGCTTCTATGCCGAAGACGAGGCTGAAAGGCATCTCATCCATGGCTATCCTGGGTGTTGTGTGGTAGGCCCAAAGGATGCTGGGAAGTTCTTCTGCCTATATATCCTTGGCCCGGTCTAACCTGGTTCAGAGTCCCTGGAGGATAGTCCGGTTGGTCACGTCAGCCTCTCCGTTGGTTTGGGGATGAGCCACTGAGGTGAAGCGATGTTGAATGTCGAGTTCAGCACAGAATTCTTCGAACTCTCAGTTATCGAACTGCCATCCATTGTCAGTGATGATGTTGTGGGGGAGTCCAAAATGATAGATGATCGACTTCCAGAAGAACTAGCGGACCTTGGCTTCAGTAATCCGTGCTAGTGGCTTTGCCTCCACCCATTTGGTGAAGTAGTCAATAACCACTATCAGGAACTTGCACTGTCCGGACATAGGAGGGAAAGAACCAAGGATGACCATCCCCCACTGGGTAAATGGCCATGGTGCGGAGAGTTGGGAGAGTGGCATCGCTAGTTGACGTTGTATGTGGGCGTGGCGCTGGCAGCGGTCGTACTTCCTCGCGAAGTCGGCGGCGTCCTCCCTCATGATTTTTCAGTAGTACCCCTGATGGAGGGCCTTGTATGCTAGCATCCTCTCTCCGACGTGATTCTCGCAGAGGCCTTCATGTAATTCTTGGAGCACAAAGGCTACCTCTGTAGGTCTCAGGCACTTCAAGAGCGGATAGAAGTAGGACCTGTGGTAAAGTTGCTCGTCCATCAGGATGAATCGCGCGGCCTTTTTCTTGATGAGGCCGACCTCCGTTTGATCTGTTGGTAGGGTGCTGTCAGTAATGTATCTGATGTACTGGTCCATCCAGCTGAGCTCCGGGGTGACCTCCTGGACTTCTCCGGGAGCTTCATAGCTTGGATTTTCTAAGTACTCAATATGGGCACACCTGAGTGACAAGTCCGACAAGGTCGCAAGCCTTGACAGAGCATCGATGCGGGCATTCTCTCCATGAGGGATGTGGGGGATGCTGAAGCGCTGAAAGCCTGTCGTGCTCGAGCGGATCCGTTCCAGGTACTTCATCATCTAGGAATCTCGAGCCTCATATTCTTCTGAGACATGCCCGGCCACCAGCTGGAAATCGGTGAAGACTTTTAGGTTGGATACACCCAGCTCGCGGGAGACTCTCGGCCCTGCGATGAGTGCCTCGTACTCCATCTAGTTGTTGATCACCGTGAATCAGAAGTGGAGCACATACTCGGCTACAATCCCGTCGCCATTAGTGAGGATGAAGCATGCTCCGCTCCCTCCTGCATTGGATGTGCCGTCCACATGGAGGACCCAAGACTCCTCCTCGACTTCGGGCTCCACTTGACGCTCCAGGGTGATCTGCTCTGGCTCATCGGCAAGTCCCGCGTACTCGACTAGGAAGTCGGCCAACACCTGGGCCTTCTGAGATGGCCTTGGCCGGTATGCAATGTCGAATTCACTAAGCTTCAACGCCCACTTGGCCAAGCATCCAGATGTGTCGGGGCGACTAAGCATGGCCCTCAGTAGTTGGTCTGTCAAGACTACAATCAAATGCGCTTAGAAGTACGGCTTGAGGCGCTGGGCAGACATTATAAGAGCAAAAATTAACTTTTCTGAGCGGGTGTACCTAATCTCCGTATCTCGGAGGATTTTGCTGGTGTAGTACACCGGTTTCTGGGATCCATCCTCATCTGTGCGGACAAGAACCAAGCTGACGGCCCCCGGGGTGATCGCCAGATACAGTAAGAGTTCCTCTCCTTCCTCCGGCCTGGAGAGTAGTAGCGGTGATGCCAAGAACTTCTTCAACTCCTTAAAGGCTGCTTTGCATTCTTCGGCCCAGGCAAAGTCGTGCACTTTGCGCGGCACCTTAAAGAAAGGTAAGCAACGGTCAGCCGACCTCGAGATGAACCGGCTCAAGACGGCAATCCAACCCATCAGGCACTGGACCTGCTTCTTTAAGGTGGGATGCTTCATGTCAACAATTGCCTGGACCTTCTCCGGGTTCGCTAGATTTCCCTCTGGGTGACCATAAAACCAAGGAACTTCCCTACTGTAACACCAAAGGCACACTTCACCAGATTCAACTTCATCTGGTGCATCCGGAGGTTATGGAAGGCCTCCACCAGGTCAGCGACATGGTCTGACTTTGGCTTGCTCATAACGAGCATGTCATCCACATATACTTGCATATTTCGACCAATCTGGTCTTTGAAGACTCGATTGACCAGCTGCTGGTATGTGGCACCAGCATTTTTTAAGCTGAAAGGCATCATCCGGTAGCAGTATGTTCCTCGATCGATGATGAAGGCAGTGTACTCCTCGTCCTCCGGATGCATCCGGATTTGATTGTATCCAAAGAATGCATCCATAAAGGAGAGCAAGCGGTGTCCCGAGGTAGTGTCCACCAATTGGTCGATCTTCGTCAGAGGGAAGCTGTCCTTTGGGCAGGCTCGATTGAGATCGGTATAGTCCACACAGATCCTCCACTTCCCATTATTCTTCTTGACCATGACTACATTTTTCAGCCAGCTGGGGTATTGTATCTCACGGACAAAGCCGGCTGCAAGGAGCTTATCCACCTCCTCATTGATTGCCCGTTGCCTCTCCGGGGCGAAGCTTATCTTCTTCTGTCGAATAGGATGGTACTTCAGGTCGATGCTCAACTTGTGGGTGATGATGTCAGGAAGAATTCCGGGCATATCGACCGCTGTCCAGGCGAACACGTATGTACGTGTTCGCTCGAAGGAATTCCAACATATAGGCCTGCTCCTCCTCTTACAACTGGGCCCAAATTTGCACCATCTTCATCGGGTCGGCTCCGAGTGGATACAATAACATGCGCTCGACTGGGCCACCTCGGGGATCCTGCGCCCTTTGGTCGAGGTCGTCAGCACTGGGGTCTTCCTTGGAAGTTCCAGTCCCAGGAATGGCTTGGAGATAGTGTTGGATCGATTAAGGTGCCCCCCTCATTTCTCCAACACCATAAGGAGTGGGAAACTGCACCAATAGCCACTTGGTGGAAATGACTGTGTCGAGCAGATTGAGCCCGGAGCGACCAAGAATCACATTGTAGGACGAGAGAAGCCTAACAACCATGAAGGTCATCATGACAGTGATATGCCGAGATGGTACCCCAGCAGTGACAGGAAGAGTGATTTCCCCCTTGACTCTCATTGAGTCCCCTGTAAAACCAACATGGGGATTGTGCACGGGCCTCAGTTGAGCAGAGGATAGATTCATCCTAGAGAAAGTATTGTAAAAAAGGATATCAGTCGAACTTCCACTATCGACCATAATCCGTTTTACAGGATGCTTGACGATCGTCATCTCGATGATCACGGCATCATTGTTTATATTTTCATTTCTAGATTCCCTCTCCCTCACAAAGGGGAGTACATTTTTCAAACTTTCTCCTCACCGGGCCCTCTTGGGGGGCGCTCGATTCCCCAACATATCATCACCACAAGCTTCTCGGTGGGCCAGTTGTCGACTGCAAGGACCGAAGGGAGAGCTGCGAGTGCCTAGGTTTCGCTGGGGTCTTGCCCCTCATGAACCTTCCGAGGTAGCCCCTCCTTATGAGGTATTTAATTTCCCTCTAGAGATGGCGACACTCCTCGATGTCGTGGCCATGGTCATGGTGGAATTGGCAATACTTCATCTTGTTGCGATCGTTAGACAGCCTCAATGGGGGTGGGCATTGCAGGTAGCACTTGCCCTCAATCTCTATGAGGATCTTTATCCTCGGGGCCAAGAGAGGTGTGTATCTTTTTTCTGGGATTGTACCGCTTTTCAGCTTCGGCCCCTGGCGGAAGTTTAGGGTGGCCGATCCGGGCTTCCGCACCCTGGATGTCTCCCCAGGAGATGGCTTCTTCAGCGGCTTCCCATCTAGCTCCCTCCTCGTACGATCCACCTCCTCGGCACGGATGTACTTATGAACATAGAGGAGTTCGGAGTACGTCTTCGATGGCTTCTTGTCTAGTGAGTAGGTGAGGCGGGAAGCCTGAGCTCTCTCTTCAGCGCCAGCATGGCAACTGGCTCGTCCAGATTATAAATCTCCAATGCAGCAACCTTGAAGCGGACCACAAAGTCCAGCAGGAGCTCGTGGTCTTGCTGCCTGATGGAGAAAAGGCTGTCCGTCTCCCGTGGCACCTTCCGACAGGCGTTAAAGTGAGCCACGAACTTCCTCTCCAGCTGAGCGAATGAGCTAATGCTTTCAGGCTCGAGGCGGGTAAACTAGACTCGAGCCACCTTCCGGAGGGTGGCTGGAAAAGCAACGCGAGGAGAGTTTCGATCGCCCCGTGGACTCTCATGAGGACCTTGTAGCGCTCAAGGTGGTCCAGGAGGTCGGTGGTCCCGTCATAGGGATCCACCAACGGCATGCGGAACTGGCTCGGGATCGGTTCCTCTTGGATCTATTGGGAGAAAAGGGGATGGGCATCGTAGCCCGCAAGCTCGCGGGAGGAGCCCTGCAAATTTGTAAACTGGTGGGATAGCTCCACCAGCTTGCGCTCCTGTTCCTCCAGGCGCCTTTCTGCAATGCGCCTGACGGCCTCGTCGGTTGAGCCCTCCGCTGAGGTCGACGGAGGAGGTGAAGGTGGCAGCTGAGGGAGGTCGCGACGGGGGGCCTTGCCTTTACGACCTCGGCGATGCTTGACAGCAACTTGCTCGAAGGTCGGGAACCGACTCTCCCGGTCGGCTGACCCGATCCACTGTCTCTTCGCCAGGGTCTTGTGGCTTCCCCGGCGATCTGTTGTGGCCCGTAGCAACGAAGGTCTTCCTTGGAAGGACCCCGCAAGCTATCGCAGGGTGCGACAGCTTGGGTCGCGGGAATCCCTGGCTGTTGGTTGGTGGCCAGGGATCGGTGATGATGCTGCAACTGGTGCACCGCTAAAGTCAGAATCTGCATTTGCTGAGCGAGTGTGGCCAGCTGAACGCCCGCTGGAGGCAGTTGCGGTGGAGTGGGGAGCTCCCTCTATGGGCTGTGTGGATCCCCACGGGAAGGGGGATCCCCCGCACGGCTAGTGGAGACCTCCCTCGCACGGGTCATCACCATGCTCCTGGTGGGGTTGCTTGCGAGGGGATTGGCTTGAATCAAAATATGTCCTGACCCCCCTACCTGGCGTGCCAATCTATTGCTGCCCGACCGCCGTGGCCTATATAGCTGGAGACGATCTCGAACCCCGCCCTCATCGCTCGGGAATCGGCTCGCATGCCCGGACCTGCAAAATAGAGGAGACCCGGGCCGGGGATCCCGGTGGGGGCACTCCGATGCTCAAGTCATTAGCGATCTTGGAGAACAGATCCTCCTGGTCATGCCCCATAGATGGACTCCACACTAGGAGGAGAAAATTATGTACTTGGAGAGTATGAATGGATTGAGAGTAGAGCGGGACAAGTAGCAGCGGAGGAGTGTTTAAGCTAGATGGCTATGCTCGTCGAGACCCTTCCGGTGAATTTCTGGTAGCCAGAGCACTTAGCCTCTCAGTTGCCCTCCTGTATGCCGTCCCTTTCGCCCGTTTGTTACTTACTTTCCTCTTGAAACCTTGGAGAACTCTTTTTAAGCCAGGATGGCTGCACGCCGCCTACCTTGGGATCCTTCCCTCGCTTGCAGGAGCGTGCGATGACACTCCGTGCCGTGTGTGAGGTGCCTTTCCCCATTCGTGATAGAGAACTACACCGTGCACTCTAACCCTCCTTCTGGTCGCTCCACTTTGGAAAACCTGGTAGAGTCTCGATTAGGGGGCAGCCGCCCCATGGATTCGAATCTTTTGGATTGACTTCCTCTTTTGGATGGCACAAATGGTCGATCGGGAGTGCGGTGCCTCGATCTGGGGACCTCTTTCCCTTTGGTGTAAGTGGTAGCAGGGGCAATTATTGCGGCCTGGTGGGTGCCCCTCCGTGGTCCTTGGATGGCTTACCGCCATTCAAGGGAGGCAGCAACGTCCCTCAGCTGCCGGTCCCCTCGTCCGAAGTGGGGCCAGTCTAGGAATGAGAAACTCGACTTTGGCCAGGATGTCTCGACCTCGAGGGAGGCACCTGGCGAAGGAGTTCGAAAAGAGCCGGAGCTCGACTTCGGCCAGGATGTCTCGACCTCGAGGGAGGCACCTGGCGAAGGAGTCCGAAAAGAGCCGAAGCTCGACTTTGGCCAGGGTGTCTCAACCTCGAGGGAGCCACCTAGCGAAGAAGTCCGAAGAGAACCGAAGCTCGACTTTGACCAAGGCATCTCGACCTCGAGGGAGCCACCTGGCGAAGGAGTCCGAAGAGAGCCGGAGCTCGACTTCGATCAGGGCATCTCGACCTCGAGGGAACCACCTGACAAAAGAGTCTAGAGAGAGCCGGAGCTTGACATCGACCAGAACGTCTCGATCTCAAGAGAGCCACTTGGCGAAGGAGTCCAAAAAGGGATATTCGATATGGCAGCTTCTTTCGACGTGGCATCTAACTGGATCTGATATGAATTCCACATCAATGATCCCGCTACATCAATAACAATATTAAACTAAGTCTAAAAAGCCCAAATATAAAATGCAAATTAGGGAATTGAATTTAGAGGCCATTTAAATCCTAAAGCTACACTTAGACCATCTCAGTTTAGATGGGACTAGGTGAAACCGAAGTGTTAATATTCCTCTTTTAGTCATGCTGTCCGGCTCCGAGTCAATCAAGGTACATGGAGTACCCGTCCAAAGGCTATATTAATCGGTGCATAGGACATTACAAATAATTTATCACGGCTTTTCCCTTTTACCAAAACATCTATTGATTTCATGAACCCTTAGTCGGTTAGTCCCTTGATTGTGAGCTTGAACAACGAAAAAGGTTAAGATGGGATTCATTCCAAGATGCCAGAACTTTTTCTTTTTTTAATTACGACAACTCTTAGCCCAAAATTGGATGAAAGGTACAACATTGGCATCAAAGCCCCAATGCGTTACCAACTGCACTAGTTGGCAGCTTGTTTTCCAATAATCTCAAATGGGATATAAATCTTAAACATCTATGCATCATCCGAATACTAATCCAGTTCTCAGTCACAGCAGGAAGGTAAATACCAAATTCCTAATTCCCTCTGGCAGCACCAGTCCATTGCTCATTTACTTCCCATCACCACTTCAGACTCGGCATACAACTATATTTTTCTTGCTAACCACCAACATCATTTACATGCGGTACATAGCGTTCTTTTTTTTACCAAGAAAAGAAAAAAGGGTTACTGACCTCATCAATTTTCCTGCATCAGTGGGGTGAATTCCCAATTACAAATGGAAAACGTCCTTTTATCTCACATACACAAGCATTTCAAACAAAATTCAAACAACATACTTGTATAAAGAAACATATTCCACGTTGAGGTAAATAAAGCTCACATTAACTTGAATAGAAGTGAGACAGTAATATTAGCGCATACTTTAATTGGATGAGTAAGAAGCATAAAAACAGTTTCCATACTCAGAAAAATGAATAAACACAACTGACGTCTCTGGAGACTGATATTACCAATCCTCGATGCGGCAAAGTGTGGGTGCCAGCAGTCATATGCCTCCTCTAAATAAATATGTGGGCAAAACTTCAGCATCAGGTCCAATTGTTAGAGATCCAACCAAGCTGCACCCAAATTTCATTTTGAAAACATAAGTTAGATCAAAGGCATGACCCTGTTAGATCATTTAACATGCTACTCAATGGAAATGGTGTTTTTTTTTTCTTTTCGTCCCCAGGGGCATGTGGCTGGGGGAGGGGGGCGACAATCATAAGCATGGACATTTAACAGATTAATTAAGATTTTGATTGGCATGATAAACTAAAGTTTCTTCTGCTTCCAATGCACAGATCAAGGATTTGAATAACAGGAAAAATGGAGTTGGTGGAGAGGAGTACAGCTCTAATTGTTGCCAAAATAGATCAATGCACTCAGAATGGTTAGGCTGCTTCTAAATGTATCAGCCATATGCAGCACAATGGACCAACTGCCCCCAAACATTGGCAAGAAATGTGCTTTTTCCTTTTTGGTAAGAAGATTTACAACATAAATATGCTTGGCTGCTTGCATAGTGTGACCATCCTTGATTCCATAGGCACATATCCACCCACATCATTTGGCCGTCGCTGGCACATTCAATCTTAACCACCATTAAATTGCCACACAGCCCTCAACTTGCAAGACAACTTCCTTTGATCCTTCCCTCAGGAGCATCTAGAAGTTCTGCACAAAATCATTGTCAATCACTGCCCCCTTCCACTCATCCTTAGAACACGGACCCCAGGACATAGCCCAAGTTATCATTCCCCTTACTTGGAAAGCCACCTCTTCCACCTCAACACTACATAACTTCACCCCTTTGTATGACCGAGCCAAAAAAACAACCTGAGGTGCTTTTATCGTTCTCCCACAAAATTATGCAGGTCTTATATCACATCCACCCCCATTTGCTACAGTGCACCTATAATGATGGAAAAGTACTAGACAGGTTACAAAAACCAAATGCATGTAATTGCCATCTAACCTCGACATATAAGGTCGGACATAACACATCTTTGATAAAATTGTCAACCCTCCAATGACCTTTGGACAATACAACCACCAAACAATAGTCCATCAAAGGTATCAGAAGCTGAAAACACAGCCCACAACCCCTCTCTCTCCACAAAAGAATCTATCATGTATGTGAGCACCATCTTATAACAAGGTTATAATTGCAAACCTTCTTCCTTTCAAGAGTTCTTATTCAGATAGCAAATTACCATTAGATAATATTTGGGATTTTTTTTCTTCGTATCCACTTCCTTTCAATCAAGTCAATTGAACATCCTTTTCAATAGCCTGATTCTATCACGGCTTACACATTTACAATTCCCCATCCTCTTCAGCTGACCAGGGTTGGTTCACTCATCGATGTTGTACCACTCCCCATACTTCTCATCTACGAATCCTGCTGCTCATCAGATTCAAACAATTTTCCACCCTCCTCCAAGAACCATCTTCCCACAATCTGTCCCACTCACCAGGACTACTTGAATAATGATAACTGTTCATTCAAACCCATAGCTTAACTGAGAAATGCATTTGTATTAACAAGAACTCCACATTTCCTTAATAACAGTTGCTAATGATCTAACAGAAAAACTATAACCTATAACCAGAGTGCCTTAACCTAATACAATAACAGCATATATCATATAGTGCAGATCATTATTCTCTATGATCACATCCTTCGATTAAAGTCATCATCTCAAACAACACTTTAGGGCATGAAACCTAACTCGGGTAATTATTATGCAGAGCGGTTGTTGGTTTCTTTCCTTTGAACCTGCATTCTTGGGGTTTAAGACTTGAGCACTTAATCTCCATTTTCACGTTCACAAAGAGAAAGGTGATACAGATTCGATCAAAGTGTTGCTTAATTACCTTTGTTAGAAGGCTCATCTTGAGGCTTCATGGCAGGAAAGAGAAGAACTTCC
Source organism: Areca catechu (assembly GCA_021397845.1). NCBI lineage: Eukaryota > Viridiplantae > Streptophyta > Magnoliopsida > Arecales > Arecaceae > Areca > Areca catechu. The sequence goes on along the minus strand of CM038047.1, from coordinate 51,200,786 downwards.
TGCATCACATAATTCGGTATATACATTGTGTTATTTAACCATTATTAACATCCATAAACCTTCAGAAGTTAAGAAAATTAACATGACAAATATGAAAACAGCCAACCTTTATATTTTGAGAATCTGTAAACAACATTGTAAGCCGATCTATCCCCAAGCCCCAACCTCCAGTAGGTGGCAGCCCATATTCAAGAGCAGTGCAAAATGTTTCATCTAAAGCCATTGCCTCATCATCGCCTGATTGTCGATCCTGCAACCATTGCACCAGGTTAGAACTACAGGTAATAGACAATATCATGTACCAACAAAGAAGGATCTGAAGTGTGAAATCAATTAACTAAACTACCATAGCATCATTTCAGACATTTTTTTTTTCAAAATTCATAACTCAATGTAGAACAGTACCTTTAGCTGTTCAGCAAAACGTTCACGTTGTACAACAGGATCATTCAATTCCGTGTATGCATTACATACCTGAATATTATACATAGATAGCATTAGTCATGAATAAAAATAAAGAATGAGTTTGCAAGCACAAATAAAGTTTAACATCACAAACCTCACGTTTGTTAGCAAACAATTCAAACCGCTCAGTCAGTCCTGGTCTTGATCTATGCCACTTGGCTAATGGACTCATTATCTCTGGATGGTTGATAATAAAAGTTGGATTTACACACGTCTCCTCCAAAAAATGCCCAACAAGCTGCCAATCAAATACAAACAGAGTTTTTTTCGTGCTTCAATCAATAACTAGGAGAACTACAAAATAGACATGAATTTATCAAAATTCAATGAATAAACAGCAAATTAATATGAAACTTAATATATGAACCATGTATATGTGGGTTTCCTGTATATTTTGTTAAGGTTGTGCCCTTTTGTCACTCATCCCCTTCAATATTTCATTTTCTTGCTGCTCTTGGTGTTCTTCTGCATTAATTTCTAAACTTGGCCAATCAGAAGAAAAATGTGGCATAATTACAGTGCAAAAACTTCAACATCCCAGATAAATCCCTTCTTTACAGCTGTTCATTATCACTCAGAATCTCAGATTCCCTACTGCTATAGTAAGCTAATGATGATTGGGATAAGGAGATAACAAAGCTTAAAGTATAGACCTTGTCCAACAGCCTTGCAGTTGTCTGAGGAGGGGGGCATTTGACATCGAATTTTTCACATGCATGCAACAAATATTTGTTTGCTGCTTCACTTGAAAGATCTTTTGGTATACTGAGGTTGGCCATAGCTTCCAATCCTTCAATCATGTCAATTCGTCTGATGAAAATGGCATAAGTCACTTCATATTCAGATGACACTTATATAAAGCATTGGTTTAACCTGGAATGATAATATATGTGGTTATAAGGCATACCTGAAGGGAGGAGTAAAATCAATCTCTATTGGATCCTTGTCCACCCCATTTGCATGATATTTTATCTTGTAACTACCTGTTAGCTCTTTGACCATTCCTGTTTGGGATTTTCTGAATTAGTAAACCATAACGATGGTACCACAGAAATTAACCTATTTACAGCAATTAGAATCGCAGCTTTCAAGGCCACTATTGTGAACTGCATGATGCCCTCGTGGCGAAAATATCCCTCCATTTGGAGGAGCTTCCAGGTCCAAGTCTCAGGGAGTGCATCCACAATATATTAGAAAAACAAAATAGAGAAAAGAAAAACACTCATTGTGTTTACCAGATAACATTTGTTCTGTGAGCATCATCAAATCAGTATAGTCTGCAAAAGCCATATAAAACTCGCAGGTAGTAAATTCAGGATTATGAGTTAAATCAATCCCCTCATTCCTAAACTGTTTTCCAATTTCATAAACGCGGTCCAGCCCACCAACAACCAACTCCTTTAGGTAGAGCTCTGGTGCAATACGCATGTACAACTTCATGTTCAGTCATTGTGATGAGTAACGAAAGGCCTTGCAGCTGCTCCCTCACCAATCATCATGTTCATCATTGGTGTTTCCACCTGACAATATAAGAAAATGTTTTAAATTATCACGACGAGATGAAAAGTACAGATGATATCAAGACAAGAAATGTAGGTCCAGAACATAACCTCCAAGAAACCAAGATTGTCAAGGAAACTTCGGATGTAAGAGATAATCCTTGCTGGGTCTTAAATATTTGCCTAACCTCATGGTTCAACATCAGATCCAGATACCGTTGACGATATCTGTTTCCTACATCAATGAGAATAGACATTTCAATGGAAGTCATCAACTATGAATGATTAATATGCAACTGAATTGCATGTTCAAGATGATATTAGCCTGGAATTCGGAATTTTTAAATCATGCTTGAAATATTAGTGACAACAGTGAGACTCAACTAGTAATTGGCATATGATCATACAATATTTCATACCTAAAACAGCATGAAAAAATGCAAAGAAACTGAAGGAAGCATTGCAAATGTAATGTACATGGATGAACATTTTCTCATGTATTATATAGGATGACTAAGAAACTACTGATATAGACTTTGGAGAGAATATGAGTAAAGAAGGTAAACAATATCAAGTTGTTACACATGATAAATTTTGACCTGATATTTAAATACTTCAATATACTATGGATTGACTTTAGTCATGATATAATGAGAAAAAGGTACACCAGGAAGTGTGTGGTAAAAAAAATATATTAAAAAAACATCAAAAAAACATCTTCGTTGTAATATTGCCACCTCCCAGCTCGCTGGAAGCAATCTAGAATACCATGACTGGAGTTCAAAATAAAAAAGGAATTATTCTTTCAAAGCAGAAAAGGCTTCTTAGCATGATCTCCATTATGCTGTCAGAAATTTACAGTCCATCTTATAGAGCATCCAATTACAAGTCTATCTTCATAAGACTATTCATGACGTGCAACATGCTTCCTCAGACTTCTGACAATTTCATACAGCTTAGTCTTTAACTCACTAGTCATATTTTACTCAGCCAGAACAAGGAAAACTATCTCACAGTAAAGTTTCTAAGCACGGCGAGTCTATTTGAGGTTTCACAACAAACTACCTGACAAGTTTTGTCCCAATGATTTGAATCAATTTGGTAATAATCAACATGTTTGCCATTCTATTATAATGTTAGGCCATATCCTTGATATCATAAGTTATCAAATGGCCCTGCCTACTAATCCATGCAGGTTTCTTATACTTCAATCAGAATCAAGTTTATCTTGGTTTGGTATTTTGAAACATAAAACCATCATATTGTGGCAGGGACATTGATCCAAGTAGGGCATTACCACCTGATCAATCCAAGCCTTACTCTTTAATTGTCTGAATTATTTTATGTTGATAAAATAGCTTTCATTTTTTACAAGCTTAACTCAATCTTAAGATTGCAAGCACTAAAAAATTTCAATATACAACTTTTTTACTGCATCTTATAAGATAAAATTATTAAGGTTATATTATGTACAACTAAGAATAATAATGTCAACATTACACCCAATAATTGGGTTACCACCTTATCCAACCTTTCAACTTTTAGGATGCTTCACCTATTCCAAGTACAATAACCTTTTTTACGGTGATCAATGATTTGAACCCTAAAATTAACTCAACGTGGAAATAAATGACATCATTAAATTCACTAGAACGGCAAAATCAAACAATTCACACTGACTGAAAATTGGTGGAATAGTGATGTAAAAAACTAATTGGCTAGTCCTTCTTAGGGAAAAGCATACAGTACCTTCACAAAAGTGAGGCATAATCCTGGTATTCAAACCCTTAAAAGAGAACCAAAGTCCCAAGAGTGGGAGGTGAAAAGAATACCCCCTTGCTCAGCATCAGCAAACAACCCCCCAAAAAAAAGAAAAGAAAAGAACTGAAAGAAAACACATGCACTCAAGGCAGTGAAACAAACATAAAAACATGCAAACAAGGATTAATTAGAAGTTCGAACTAAATTGATTAAGAGCACACATTCAGAGCTCATCTGGCCAGAAATTCTGTACAACCTGCAAACAAGAAAGCGACATGTCCCAGAAACCCATTCCTATAGACAGCCCCTAAATGGTACAAATTGCAAGAATCTTGAAATTACATGGAAAATATAGTTGAAGTTTCGCGCCAAACTTTTCAAGAATAAGTATTTTAAAGAGGGGTGATATCACAAACTTTCATTAAGAATCAGTCATGGTGGCACATGCTTTCATCTACAGTCCATCATGTTGTCTGGTATCATAATCTAAGGAGGTCAATGGCAGGAACAGAAGCAAGAGCATGAACAACATTCCCTAGAGGGTGAAGGGTTGTGTCCTCACGGTCAAATAAAACAACAGGAATAGGAGAAGAGCAGAAATGAGCACAATTATGGAATGAGTTTGACGATGCTAAATTCATGATCCCTATTTATGGACATAAATGCAGTCATAAGTGCAAAAGAAAAAAAGGCATCCCAGTGCATAAGACTCCCACCACTGAGGGGTCTAGGGAGAGCCAGGTGCACGCAGCCTTACCCCAACACGCAGAGAGGCTATTTCTATGTTTTGAACCTATGATGTCCAGGTTACAATGGAGCTACCTTACCAAATTGCCATGGGCCGGCCTCTATAATAAACACTGAATATGATATTTATGTCATAATTCAGTGCATTATTCTGGGAGAATTTTCAAGCAAACAGGGACTGTAAGAGTTACCTGATCTTTCAAGACATATGTTTCAGGATTCCTTGTCATTCCTGGAACCCACACATCTGATGTTGTTTTCCCTTCATTTTTCTGTAAACCAAGTTGAAATCATTTGCATAAAAAGAAAGGAATATCCACATGATAACAAGTCCATTAAACAATATAATATGCTAGCTTGAAGGTTTTCATATTTGCATATTTTTCACCTTTGCAGCAGCATTATCAGCACCGAGGGCAGATTTCTGTCTTGGCATCATGTGAAGGCATGGGGATAGGATAATAAACTTCTTTGGAAAGACACTAAGCTCTCCTCTTTTACTCTTTCCTGTAGCATAAGAAAGAAGACCCAAAGTCACATGACAACAGAGCTTGTTTCTTTGGCGAAGATAGCATAACTCTTAAATACAAAAAAGAAAAAAAGGAATTCGCACACTGATCAATTAATGGTCCATCCTAGAGTAACATTGTCTGTTGCTTGAGCACTAATGGTGCCTGCAGTTGCTACATTTTTCACATACCTGATCGTTTACTAGCAAATTGAAAAGTTCTTTTCACCCATATTATAAGTCACACACATAATAGGTGAAGGGAGAGTTATTCTTATATAATTAATAGCTGTTAACATGGCAAATAGGCTAGCGCATGAGTCAATCAAGACTAATCTATTCACCAATAATATTAGGTGATATAGTTTAAACAACTACTTCAATGTTATGTGCATCATATTTCACTCCTACTCCTCAACTTATGAAGCCAGTAAGATGTGTGATAAAGGTTAAATTAATTCTACATAACATAATATTGTGTATTTGCACTTGCATAAGTAAATCAATTAAAACATTGTGATCAATGGAGAAATAAATCACAGACAAAGCTTGGCCTAACTGGTTAAGATGTCAAAATTTCATTATAATGATTTACACTATCAGAATTACTAGTTTTCTTCGTAACTTTAAGTTATTAAAAATCCAGTAGCATCTGTGTTCGCCGAAAGAAGATGAAGATGAAATTCATCACTTAACAATCTTCTGACTGCACGGAGCAATAATAGACACAACATATGAAGATGTCAAAAATTTGCATGGTTTCCTTCTGATTGGAGATCCATAATATAATGGCACCCTTGTCCCCTTCTTTGCTGCTGAAAGAAATCCCTTTGAATAATCTTAAACTATGTCAGAATATAGACAAGGGAATTGAAAATGGATATATAACACACCGAGCAACTAGATGCCACTACATTAATCAGAGATGCCTACCACACCTCTGATTACAGGTTTACATTACAGTGTTTCAATCATCTCCTCATTTCTGTTATCATGCCCTTATGTTGTCCACAAACAAGAATATCTCAATCCACTTTGGTAGAATGGCACACAAGAGAAGGCTACTAGAAGAATCAAAATGGCAAAAGGAACTAGCTAAATGCAAAAAAATAGAAACGGATCCTCAGAATTTAATCATATAGAAATGGATCCTCAGAATTTAACCATAATATGGCATACTTAGATAAGCCATAGGCATCTTATCAACCTTGTGTCCAAAACAAAAACTTCGCCTAAGCCTATTACTTCCCATACAATTGTCACAGACTGCTACATACTACACTTGAGCCTTGCCATCCACTCAAAATAAGAAACATGCCAGATTATCCAAACTGTTCCCAAGAGGGGTAAGCATATATTACGGATAAGAAATACGATCAATGCCTCTATGACCTTTCTGAACAAGCACAACTCTTTTCCCCCCCTACACAATCTAAAACTAGTATCAATCAATATTTTATTATATAAGAAAAGGCATCTCTGTCAAAAGCCTATGCTAGAATATAATAGCTCCGTAGAAACACTAATGTCTTTAGATGAGCAGCTAGAAACTAAAGTGTAAGTGTTTATCCATGATAATTTTGCTTGTGATACACCAAAGCCAACTTAATATTGTGATGCGCTTTTAGATTTCTTAAAAAGGTATAAAGGAAAAAGAAATCCAGCATTGGCAATCAAATTGAACATTAATGCATTCCATAGCATCAACAGCGAAGAATGGTACTATGACAAAAAATAAAATATAGAAGTTGGCTAGCATATAAATTCTTTTTTTTTTTTTTGATCTTTTAATGCTTTTACAACCACAAACAGAAAACAAGAATGTATAAGAAAACAATAAAAAAGCTGGGAGAAGAGCCAAATGCACACCAACTTGCACTGTCAGAGGTTTATCATCACAAATTCCAATCAAAAGCAGATAGTACAGTCTAAGCTATGTATATAAACTGTCTAAGAGTTGTTTCATCTTGACATACAATCCTGCCTAAATTCCCTAGGAATTAGAAATTACTTCTTTTTATTTCGAACTTGAGCATTGTACAATCAAATGGACCTATCTGACTTTGACATGCTTGCACATCCCCAAACAACTTTGCAAGTTATCATCGGTTTAATCAAATAGAACAATTAAATCAACATACTTCAAAACTCATATATGCAAAATCCCTTAAGAACTATCTTTATCTATTGCATGGAAAGTAAACATGTATGATATCTATTGCTGCAGAACCACTATTCCAAATCTACAATTGTATTATGAATTTCATCATCAGCAAGTTTTTAACTTCAAAATGGATTGTCTTCGATAAAATGTATTGAAGGCGCTGGGACATACAATCCTGTCCCAACATATGGATTGTACCCGTCCGATGTCCCGCGGGACGTCCAACCAGGACTTAAATCCTTCCCAAAAAATGAAGCCAAAATAATGTCATATGTATTGAATCAACATGTTATAGTGCACTAAAATGATAGTGATTATATGGGACAAGTGTATGTAAGAATGTAATTGCGAACTCACAAACCTGGATATCCACATATACCAACAACATCACCACGTTTCACACCAGCATGGTATCTAGCAAATTCAAGCTCATCCATGTCTGAGTCCCTAATTAACATAAAGCCAATGTGGTTAACATTCCTATGTAAAAGAAAAGCATGCATCCAGATAACTTTTTTTCCTGTGTAGCCACCTACACTAATTGGATTCATAAATGGTGATTTGACACCCATTTTGTAAGTTATATTTGCAAGAAAACATAATTTGGTCACATAAAAGAGCACAGACTGGAGTGGTAGCAAAGCAATAATTTCAATATATGCAACAAAACCAACAACTGAATATTTACAGCAAAAGAAGTGAATTCTAAAGCAAATGTGACTGTATAGCATGCATGTAATTCAAATAATAATTTCAACTGTGGATTATAGTTTATACAATTAAACTTCTTCACAAATAACATTACCAATAACACTGTGATCACTAAATGGACAGGAGAGTGTAAAACAATGAAGGCCTAAATATTTAAATACATCCAAATGTAACAAGCAAATGTTGCATGTCAATCTTCCTATAGAAACACTTAAAACAACCTTGTTTAACTAATCCAATGTGTTATGGGAACCACATATACCCGATAAAAGTGCTGCTGCCTTTGAACTCAAGATGGTTTTTTTTTTTGTAGTCAAGGGGAAAACAATCTTGTTACAGAAAAGAGTCATCAATTGAGTTTAAGATATTGTATTTTTGCTACTCAAATGACTAAAACTAATTTTGAGGTTTTAGTGGGGTTATTTGCTAATGCTGGGTTCTTTGAATGTAGATGATACAGGTTTAAGCTTACAATCTGTGATGGCCATTGTTTATGGCGTGCACCAACTTTTGTCATGGGATCACAACTACAGGCTCTCATATAGACGGTTAATATTAGTCAAGGCTACAACAGTTCTTTGCAACAGATCAAAAGAAATAAACCATACTGGCCAAACTCTTGTTTTTCCCCATTTTCTTGACTGCAAGTCCCTGACGAAATCTTTTCCTAACTTACCTGCTCTTTTTTTTTTCTTAAGAAAATTACAGGAAGAGGCCATCAATCCATGTTAGGTGGGCCATAATCGTTTCTCTTTTTCTGGAAACAACAATTAGATGCCTTTTTATACCTTTGACTGATCTTTTACATCTTTACATCAATGTTGAGCTGAGGAATTGCACTAACTTGTGGAAATTCAGTACAAATAAAAAGAAAATTATATTTATGATAATCTTTCCATAAGATAGGAACATTGAAACACTCTAGGATGAAAAGAATAATGGTCTTGATCTTTGATCTCGAGCTGCATTAGTTTTTCATGTTGAAGTAATGGTAACCACAATGCCATGATTGCTAAAAGTAAAAACTATCTTGTCACATATGTTGTTACATTATTCAAAATTTTCTATATGACTGTATACACTAGCACAACAACTGCTAAACATGTTATTTCATTCATCCGGATGGCCAAGGTGCACTTTCTATTTAAGGTAATTGTATTTCAAGAGGCCAACATACATAGGAAAATCATATCTAGTTACCTTGGAAACGGTACATAAGCAAAGGGCAGAAGTAGCAATTATAAACAATAATGCAAGATGAGTTACCGAAAGCAGTATGATTAGCACACAGGTACTTCCATAAAAGAAGTTTGTTCAAATGAAATGTAGTGCTCGGATTTATGATACCACAACACAAATGTACAGATGAAAAGAAAACATATAGATGAATTTAGCCTGGTCATTCATACCTAGCATCAGCCATGACTTGAACTTTAACACCATCACCATATAAGTCATAAAAGTAAAGCTTGGACGAAGAAGTACGCTTATTCATAATTCTCCCTTACATCAGGCAAACCATTTTCATTAACATTGCATACAATCATATCTATAACAGATGGAGGTATGCAAAGAAAACAAGTTTCCAAGTAAATATTCCATGAAAAAAGTACCTGCTAAACCGACTTCAACATCCTTGAGGTGCTCCCCATCGCTCAAACTTCCATACTTCTCAACATACTCCACAACGGACACGGATACATGAAACTTATGAGGGTATGGATTCACTCCACCTGCCTTCAGGAATGCAAGGACCTTCAGCCTATTCTCATAGTATTGCTGCAATCAAATAGTAGAACAATTTAAATCCCCATTCTATCAGGCCGAAGAACTTCATTAAACTTCAGCAAAGAAAGTGCAGCAAAACAAACTGTAGGGTCCATATCTTCATCTTCTGCAGCAGATGGCTTTTGAGATTGCGGATTCGCCATAGCCGCGGCCTAAAAAATGGCAAGAAACAGAAGAAATGAGTGAGATTTTGGAGAAAAATAGGTAAAACTATATAGAAGTCTCCTAGCAAGGAAGAATAAGTGTTTGGGGGACTTCAATCGCATGAAACCGTGAACTAAAGAAGGAAAGGAGAGACTTTTATTAGGGTAACGTTATCAAGAATAGATAAGGAGGGACCTTCTTCTTCTTCTCTTCCTCTTTGAGCCGCTTCTCCTCTTCCTTCTGCTTCTTCTTCAACTCCTTCTTGAGAGCGCTGAAAGGGGTAGAGAAATATATGTACGGAAAATGAGATGGAAATGGATGGAAGAGGAGCTCTAGAGAGAAGGAGACGACGACGGAGGCGATACTTCTTGCTGGGGGCTCCGGCCGTAGATGGGTCCATGGAGAGGCCGGCAACGCTTTCCGCCGCTGTTTCGACTCCGTCCGCCATTAGAGATCGAGAGAGACGACTCCTGCGGCAAGTATGAGGTAGCAGAAGTAGAGAATGGCCGCTAGCTGAAAGCAGCGAGAAGGAGGGTGTTTGCTTTAGGTTTCGGAGCGTTTTGTTCTGCCCCGTGGGATGCTTCGAGGGAATGTTTGAGTCCATCCTAGCCGTTCAAGTGGCCTTACTATTTACGGGAACCACATTCTCGAGGTAGTTGAAAACTTCTTGACCCATGACTTTTTTTTTTTTGCCCGGACGAGTGGTTTACTTGATAGAACTGGTCAAAAGAAAAATGAATAAGTTACACGAATTCCTCTCAAAAAGATTAATTTATATGAATTTTACCAAACATCCCTGCCTTACCGGTACTAATGATTCGCAACTGGAATTAAAATCAAAATCAGAATTAATTGAATGAGAACCGGAATGACCAACCTATTTGATTTGTAAGTGGAATCATAATGAGAATATATGATTTGAATATCATAAAAGAGTAAAAATTAAATTTGAGAAAATTTGATTATTTTCTTCTAGAACTGAAATAAAAATAGATCTCTCTTCCATTTTACAGTCCCACTCCCCGACCAAACATATTCTATATCCAGCAAACCTATGTACCATGGTACAGCAAGAGAGACATCATTAATACCATTTTGATTGTGAGCCAAGAGAAACTTTAATTTTTATAGAATGGGACATTCTCTACCTTATAAGATATTTTTTTGAAAGGTAAAATCATGAGATCCTGTACCATAGCATCTATAGCTGAAGCAGATAATACCTTATATTTGCCTCATGTTTGGGAGTGGAGACCGACCTATTTGAGCCACGAATCCTTGGCCATAACATTGGTGGGTCATGCAAGTCTGCGCACCTGCGACTATAGGGCCTCCCTAGCAACCTTGTCCAGAGTTTTTCTTAACTGGAAAACTATATTGTGGTATAAGAGGGAGGGCATATTAATCCCATATTGGTTATAAGTTAAGGGAAACTCTAGCTTATATGAAATAGGAATAGGGTTGGAATTGGGCTAGGCCACACCCTTGCCTAAGCCTAGCCTAATTTTTTTTTAGGCTTCGAGTCAGGCTTTGGCTCGAAATTTTTTTACAAGCCCGAGCTCAAGCCTGATTTAAGCCCAGGCCCGAAACTATTTGAACTAGTCCAAAATTTATAAATTGATGGCCACTCTTACACTAGTGACATTTGGGGTTAAAATTAAGTTTGTTTGAGCAAATCAGTGGAGGGAGTCAAAGATAGCATGAGCAACAGCATTAAAGTGGACGAGGTTGGTAGCGGTGATGCATAGTGAATCGACCGTGGATGAGAATGCATATGAGCACATTGACGGTGATAAGGCAAAGGGAGTCAACAAAGGAGTCAAAGTAAGTAATGACCTCGTGGTAGGAGTCATGAACAAGGTGAGTGAAGAGATGGGGGGAATAATGGAAAGGACAAAGAGGACGGCGACAGTGATGATGTTGGGTATAGGGAATGCAAGACTAGTGGAGCAGAGAAGCTCAAATGCAAGCTTCTTGCATATGGTGGAGGACTAGGAGGAGACAATCTCCTCGTATATGATGATCGATATATGATGACAGACTATTTCAATGTCATTGCCCTTGCCATAATGACCTCATCACCATGCTCATTGGGAGAAGAAGAATCCTAAGGATGTCAATTCCTGATCTATCATGACTCTTTGAGAGAAAAAGAGCATGACGATACTTTTTAAATGATCAAGCTTAAGCTTGGGCCTAAATTAGATTCGAGCTCAGGCTAGACCAAAGATATACTTGAGCTTGAATTGTTTCGGGCCTAAAAGACACATAAACTCTATAATTGGGCCCAAACCCAGCCTAAACTATTTTGTCCCCAGCTGGAAACCTGGCTCGAGCCCAATTCTAGTCCTAAATGGGGCCTTCTCTCCCCTGTAAGATATCTTTTGAAGGACAAAATTATGAAGCCCCATTCCATAGTAGCCTAAGATCGAAGTGGATAATACCTCACATACAAGGATGGAGATTGCCCTACCCAAGCCACAAGCCATCGATCGCAATTTATGGATTATAACCTATCATTTACTATATGTTGCCGCCAAGATCGCCGTGGCCTGTAGCTGCTATCGGCGTTGGAGCGCACCTCCTTCGCTATCTTGCCGTCCGGTGGTCCTGGACATGCAAAACAAGGATTAGTGACCCGGGCCGGGGTTTCTGGTGGGGGCACTCCGACGATCAAGTCAGTAACGATCCAGGAAAACAGATCCTCCTGGTCGAGCCCCTCTTGATGGACTCCATCCTAGAAGGAGTGATTAGTGTGAGAGTGGGATGCAAGTGTGTTAGGGGAAGAGTGGCCTGGCTAGAGGGAGTCTCTGTGTGGCCCTTCTGCCCGACCTTGCTTGAAGATGCTGGTGGTGCCGTGCTCTTTTTGGATGAGCTTGCACTTGTGTTTTAGTGGTATTGCTTGTGCCCTTGCTTGTATTGTGGTTGTTACTTCCAAATTTTGTAGATTAGGTTACTGTTGTGCGTTCATCTTGGGATCTCCACCGGGCTGTCAGGCGCGTGCGGCGGTGTCCCGAGGAGCCTTTTCCAATCCGTGATAAGGAAAGTTGTCATGTGCTCTGACATTCCCCTGGTCGCCACATTCCGGGAAACTTGGTAGTACCTCGATCGGTGGGCCGCCGCCCCTGGGATTCGAATCTCCTGGTTGACTTCCTCTCTCGGGTGGTCCAGGCAGTTGGTGAGGAGCATGGTGCCTCGATCAGTGGGTTTCTCCCCTTTCTAGTGTAACCGGTGGTCGCAGGTGATCAGTACGGTCTGGCAGGTGTCTCAGTGTAGTCCTCAAGCAGCTCGCTGGTGTCCTGGGATGGCAGTGCCCACATCTGAGCTGGGGCTGAGCTGGAATGGTAGGGCTCGCTCCGACCTAGATGCCCCGAGCTTGCGGGATCGCCTTGGTGGAGGAGGGCAGAGTGCGGGCCCGGTCCAGAGGGCTCGGCCTCGGAGAGGCTCCACATGGCGGAGGAGGACTGAGCTCGACTCCGACCACAGGGCTCGATCTCAGAGGGTCTCGCTTTGGAGGGCAGAGTGCGGGCCCGGTCCAGAGGGCTCGGCCTCGGAGAGGCTCCACGTGGTGGAGGAGGGCTGAGCTCGACTCCGACCACAGAGCTCGATCTCCAAGGGTCTCACTCTGGAGGGCAAAGTGCGGGCCCGATCCAGAGGGCTCGACCTCGGAGAGGCTTCACGTGATGGAGGAGGGCTGAGCTCGACTCCGACCACAGGGCTTGATCTCTGAGGGTCTCGCTCTGGAGGGCAGAGTGCGCGCTTGGTCCAGAGGGCTTGGCCTCGGAGAGGCTCCACGTGGTGGAGGAGGGCTGAGCTCGACTCTGACCACAGGGCTCGATCTCCAAGGGTCTCGCTCTGGAGGGCAGAGTACGGGCCCGATCCAAAGGGCTCGGCCTCGGAGAGGCTCTACGTGGCGGAGGAGGGCTGAGCTCGATTCCAACCACAGGGATCGATCTCCGAGGGTCTCGCTCTGGAGGGCAGAATACAGCTCTGGCCTAGGCATCCCGAGCTCGCGGGATCGACCTGGCAGAGGATGGAGCTCGGCTCGTTATCTCGAGGGAGCTCAGCTCGGCGGAGGAGTCCGGGCAGGAGAATTGATGTGGCGTCCGACATGGTGGCTTCCTTTGACGTGGAGACTATCAGCTCCCCCATGTCAGCGATCCCACCACATCATTTGCTCCCCACTCCCGAGACTCGTTAGTGCGCGGCGCTCGAGCTGAAAGGAGTAATTGTGATGCTGACGTGGAAAGGCGGAGATCTGGCACAATGATAGCCATGATTACTGGCACTTCATGAGATGGTCCTACAGGCCAATGCGAGGGCGCCACGTGGCCACGTCCGAGGAGTAATTAATATTGGCACAGAATTCAGAGCGACCGGGATGTCGTTTTCGTTGATGGGCATTGCGTGGCGTGGATCCGTTAGCGGAGGGGTCATAGCGGTACGGATCCATCGGGTCACTTCTAAATGAAAAGAGGGCCTTACCCGAAATATCCATTATTTGAATTCTCCGTGCCTGCTACTGTATTCGAGCCTTCTTCTTCCACCTAGTTGCCTCAGATCTTCTAAGGAACCAGGTTAGTCCCCTTTTTCTTCTCCCTTCACTAGAGTAGGGTCCTTCCTCCAGGTCTAGGTCTCCTTCGAGTCGAGTTCGTTCTTTCATCCTTTATCTCGAATCCTTCACTTCTCTTGTTCTTGAGGATGTCCCGCTTTGGCCCGGGCTTCCGCCCCTCCACTGATCAGGATGAGGCCGGTCCCTCTGAGCGGAGGCCGGCGTCTTCTTCTTCCTCCAGTGAGGAGGAGGATGTGACTCGCTTCGAGTTCAGTAGGAGACGTTCTCTTGGTCCAGTGCTTATCAGGGAACCAGGGTCCGGTCCTTCTCTCCCTCCTCCTTCTCTGTACATGTTTCAGAGTCTGCCCAGTCCACAGGTCCTAGCGGGGTCACCTTGACGATCATCACCGAGGAACCGGGGACCGTTCGGGATGTCTATGGCATCCCACATTCTGTTCAGCTTATGATCCTCGTTCGGGAGAACGGGTCACTTCCAGTGGCCCGGGCCGCATTGCTTTTTATGAGGAGACCTTTTCAGGGGGTCTCTGCTTTCCCTTCCATCCCTTCTTCATGTCCATCTTGGACAACTTTGTTTGGTCGCTGCCCAGTTAGTACCAAACGCCATTAGGGTATCTTCTCCTTCATTATGCTCTGTCACCTCTATAGGTTTGTTGCCTGGTTCTCTTTGTTCAGGGCTTTCTTTGCCCTGAAGCGCCACCCAACTGAGGACGGGTGGTGGTCCTTATCCTCCCACCCGAAGGGCATTAGATTCGAGCTCCTCTCTTCCATCAAGGGATGGAAGAGTAAATTCTTCTTTGCCGCGGTTGAGGGGGTCGACTAGGTCTAGAACGATCCAGACCAATCCCCCAACCAAAATTCTGTGGTCAATGTGGCTGACCAGGATGACTATGAGCAGCTCCACACCGTCCAGATCCCTTCCCTCAAGGTCCTATTATCAGAGCAGAACCTCTCCGATGCCGGGATCGACCCAACGAATGGGTTGGGTGAGTTTGACCTGAACTTTTCTTTTTCTCCCTTGCATTTCTTACATTGCTTCTTACGAGCTCTGATCGTTATGTGACTTGCATGCAGGGATGATTTTTACAGAGAGTGACCTGCTAGCGATCACCCGGAAGAGGTCACCGACCGGGCTAGTCGAGGAGCCTCCGGCGAGGCGGGTCCGAGGCGAGAGTGCGCCTACGACTGCTCCTACAGTGGTGGCCGGTCCGAGCTCTATTGCTCCGGTCAGTCAGAGTTCAGGGGCGACCCAAGCTACCCTTACACCAGTGGAGAGGGCGGTGTCTGCGACGCCGGGGCCGGTCCAGCAAGTGGCCCAAAAGATCCCAAAGCGGCTCGACCGTCAGGGGGCGGCCCCCATCGCGAAGCCCGAGGTAGTGATGCGGGACGACTCTAAGATTGCTACACATGCAGGAAAAACAGTAAAATAATTTTTTTGTTATTTTTATAATTTAGTTTGTAAGCTAAATTTTCAAATAAATGTAAGAACTAGCAAGAAGAAGAGCAATGCATAGAATCATCGTATCGCAGGCAAACTCATGCAAAATAATAAATTCCAAGACCCGAGAATTGAGAAACTCCTGGATTAGGATAGCTTATCTTCATCAAATCAGAAATTAAAAGAAGGGAAGGATGTTACCAATCAGTGATTTGAAAGATTTTCGATGAAGAGATCACACAGCGCTCTGATTGGAGTCTGGATGATGAAGTTCGGTTCCCTTGATTAGATGGCTAATTTGGATGGTTCCGGATGCAAGGAAAGCTTCCTCTGGGGAGGTAAAACACCTCGGGGATCCTACAAAATGTCAAGGGTCAATCAAAATAGCAAGTAAAAAAAAGAAAGGGGACTAGGTTTAGAAAAGAATCAGGTTAGGATTTAGAAACGGGATAGCTTGAAGCTTGATGAAGATCTCCTTGCTTGGTGGCCTAGGACACTCCTTCTTGGATGTGTGAAGGCTTGGATGGTAGTGAGTTAGGGTGTGGAAGGATGCTAGGGCAGCAAGGAAACACAAACACAAACCAAAGAACCAAAAAAACAAAGTAACACAAGCTCGCAAGCTCAAAATAAATTTACTAGGGTTTTGATATCATGAATAAAAGTTGATTACAAGAGGGGGAGGGGTGGGATATTTATAGAGTTCCCATGCCCTCACTATCATGGTTACACTTGGATTACATGTCCTCTTCCAAATTGGAATACAAGTCCTTTCCTAGCTAGGTTAGAAAAATAAATCCCTATTAGATTAGGAATTGACCTAGTCTTCTCCTTTTTCCTTCATGCTTTGACTATTCCACTCAAGGACACCTCTTGGACTTGGTCAATACTTCAAGGATGCCTAGGAGGGTGTGTTGGGCTTCTAGGGGCAGCAAGGGGCCGGCCCAAAGGGATTTGGGTGCATGGGTTTGGGCCTCTGGAAACTGGGGTGGCCTGTTAGCCTGGTAGCAGGAATATTCCATAGAATCTTGCTTCTTTAGGGCTTGAGCTTGGCACTTGAACTTGATTTCTTTGAACTAGGATGTAGTGGGACCTTTGGAATCATAGATTCCCTGGTTTGGAAATATGCTCTGGCATCTAGATTGGAATCTGGGCATCTGAAGGAAATCTGGAAAGAATCAGGATTTCTGGAAGCATCTTGGATCCTGGGTTGTCACACAAGATCCAATGGACTGATGTAGCGACCTTTGACTCCTGGATGTGTCCTGGTGGAACTCCAAATAGGGTGACCTCCTCTTTTGTACAAAAATTGGGCTCATGCTGGACTCATAATTGATGTACAGGATACAAAATACTGATTAGGTTGAGGGTTGAGACAAATCAACTAACCTCAACTTATTACATGACTCAATCTTAATTGATTACAAAATTTTCAAAACATTGACACATGGCTAAGTAAACCATATAGGATCCAGGGATCTGTGTCTGATCCTGGTGTCCCCACAAGGTAGTAGCCCGGGCAAGGGCCGCAGCTGCTATCGCTGCGTCCTTTCGTCCTCCAAGTCCGCCTGTGATCGAGGTCGGGGATGAGGAGGTTCAAACCGTGACCAAGGTTGCGACTGAGGTGCCGCCTGCATCGGTATCAATTCCTCAGCCTGCCTCTAGGGGCCCTGCGGCTAGTGGGGCAAGGCCGCCTACTCCAGGAGAGAGTAGGAGAGAGGAGGTGCGACGTCGTCTCCCCTTCAAGATGGGACCAGGGAGCTCTGTCCTCCTGAGTCCCATGCTGGCCGAGCGCATGATGAATTTTTCAATCCAGAAATGCGACCGGCAGGAGATGGCCAGACTGCGGCTGAACGACATCCTCAGCACCATCTTCTCCCAGCTTTACTCGGTGAGTTATCCCTTTCTTCTTCTTCTTCTTCTTTTTTTGCTGACCTCTTTTTATGGTGCAAATCGGTGTCGAGGCCCTCTTCATTAGGGGCTGCTGTTAGAACTGGGAGCGTATCGAGCGGTAGCAGGCGACCGAGATCGAGTCTCTGAGGACCGATATGAAGGAGAAGGCCGGGGCGAACGGGGCACTCGAGCAGAAGGTCGGGGACTTGGAGAAGCAGCTCACCGATGCTAAGGGGCGAGCGAGGAAACTCCTGGAGGCCCTTGACCTGGAGCAGAGTTGCTCAAAGAAGGCTGTCGATGATCTCTCCATCACCGAGATGAAGCTGAAGTGGTACAGTGCCGAGGCTGATCGGCACAAGGAGGCCTCCCGAACTGCCCAGGCGGAGATGGCGACAGGGAAAGAGAGGTTGGCCATAGTTGAGAAGGCGGCGGAGAGGGCAGCCAAGTTGGCGGAGGCTGCCAGGTTGGAGGCCGCCGAGGCAAGGAAGGGGCCGTCGAGGCCAGGAAAGACGCTGAGGAGGCCGTTGCCAAGTTCAAGGCCTCGGAGGAGTTCGTCGTTGAGATTCATCAGACGGTGTCGAACTCCTTCTATAAAGGCTTCATGTTCTTACACGACCAGATCAAGGCATCTGTTCCCGATAAAGATCGCGATCATTTCAGGTACCCCTTGACCTCAGATGCGGAGCCTGATGAGGAGGTCATCGTCGAGGAAGTTGTGGCTTCTGAGCCTCTGACGCCAACCGAGGCTGAGCCATTCGAGGTCGGAGCCATCCAATCGGAGGTCCCTGAAGGCGAGACCTCTCAGCCTCAAGGCTCAGCAGGGGGCCGGCCGGTACAGAGTAGTCCTTTCTCTTTTATTTTGTACTTTGTTTCTTTTTGTGCTTGGTCGAGATCACCTGGCATGTCGGGGGCCCGTAAAATGTTTGTAACTATCTCTTGATCAATAAAAATTAACTTTCTTGCAACCCGTCCTTTCCTCTTTTTCTCTTTTTTCCCTCCCCTCCCTCTCTTTCTTTGTTTTTCTTTTTTCTTCTTCTTCTCTCTCTCTTTTTTTTTTAAATGAGTGGGGAGATCAGAGAAGAGGGTCTCACCTTGCCTGAGGCTTAATTACCAGGCTTTGGTGTCGGTGAATCGGGGGCAAGGTTCTGGCAGTTATGAGCAGCTGGGCTCATTGGTTCCTTGGTCGGAGAGCTGGGCCCCGGTCCAAGGTGCCTGAGGGCTGTTCTTAGGTCTTGGATGCCTTGAATCTATGCTCGAGGCCTTCCTGGCCAGAGCACTATGCCCCGATCTAGGAATTGCCTGAGAGCTGGGCTCAGGTCTTTGGCGTCTTGGAGCTAGGCTCAAGGCATTGATAGGAGCTGCTTGGCTTGAAGGTCCCTTGGTCGGAGAGTTGGGCTCCGGTCTTGGGTTGGCATCTCGGAGCTGGGCTCGGAGGCATTAATGATTGGGAGCAGCTTGGCTCGAAGGTCCCTTGGCCAGAGATCTAGGCTCCGGTCTTGGGTTGGCATCTCGGAGCTGGGCTCAGAGACGTTGATGATTGAGAGTAGCTTGGCTCGAAGGTCCCTTGGCTGGAGATCTGGGCTCTAGTCTTGGGTTGGCATCTCGGAGCTAGGCTCAGAGGCGTTGATGATTGGGAGCAACTTGGATCGAAGGTCCCTTGGCTAGAGATCTGGGCTCCGGTCTTGGGTCGGCATCTCGAAGCTGGGCTCGGAGATGTTGATGATTAGGAGCAGCTTGGCTCGAAGGTCCCTTGGCTGGAGATTTGGGCTCCGGTCTTGGGTCGGCATCTCGGAGCTGGGCTCGGAGATGTTGATGATTGGGAGCAGCTTGGCTCGAAGGTCCCTTGGTTGGAGATCTGGGCTCCGGTCTTGGGTTGGCATCTTGGAGCTGGGCTCGGAGACGTTGATGATTGGGAGCAGCTTGGCTCGAAGGTCCCTTGGCCGGAGATCTGGGCTCCGATCTTGGGTCGGTGTCTCGGAGCTAGGCTCGAAGACGTTGATGATTGAAAGCAGCTAGGCTCGAAGGTCCCTAGGTCGGAGATATGGGCTCTGATCTTGGGTTGGCATCTCGGAGCTGGGCTCGGAGACGTTGATGATTAGAGCAGCTTGGCTCGAAGGTCCCTTGGCCGGAGATTTGGGCTCCGATCTTAGGTTGGCATCTCGGAGCTGGGCTCAGAGGTGTTGATGATTTGGAGCAGCTTGGCTCGAAGGTCTCTTGGCCGGAGATCTGGGCTCTGGTCTAGGGTTGGCATCTCGGAGCTGGGCTCAGAGATGTTGATGATGTTTTATGCAAGACAGATAGATACTTGTGCAAGGAACAACCATTATCATTATTATTGATGGAAAACCTTATATTATTGATAGTATCTCCGCAAGTTGCAGGCATTCCACGTTCGAGGGAACCTGATGTCGTTGAGATCTTCGAGGTAATAGGCCCCTTGTGAGAGGGCCTCAGCCACCTTGTACGGGCCTTCCCAGTTCAGTGAGAGTTTGCCACACTCCCGGGGTTAAGATGCCTCTACCTGGCGTAGCACCAAGTCTCTGGGTTTGAAAGCTTTTGGTCTGACCCAGGCATTATAGTACCGGGCTACTCATTACCGGTATGCCGCCATCCATAGCCATGCTTTATCCCTCACCTCTTCGAGGAGATCCAGGTTGAGCAGGAGGTGTGCCGAGTTTCGTGCCTCGTCATAATGTTGTACTCGTAGCATGGACACGCCGAGCTCGACCGGGATGACTGCCTCGGCACCAAAAGCAAGGTTGAAGGGCATCTCGTTGGTTGCCGTTCTGGACGTTGTGTGGTAGGCCCATAGAACGCTTGGGAGTTCTTCTGCCCACCTGCCCTTAGCTTGGTCCAGCCTGGTCCCGAGTCCTTGGAGGATGGTCCGATTAGTTACCTTGGCTTTCCCATTTGTTTGAGGATGAGCTATCGAGGTGAATCGATGTTGGATGCCGTGCTCGATGCAGAACCCCTCGAACTCCCGGTTGTCAATCTGTCACTCGTTGTCAGTGATGATACAATGGGGGAGTCCGAAACGGCAAATAATTGACTTCCAAAAGAACTGGCGGACATTGACTTCCGCGATCCGGGCTAGTAGCTCTGCTTCGATCCACTTGGTGAAGTAGTCGATCGCCACCAGCAAAAATCTTCGTTGCCCTGGTACAGGAGGAAACAGCCCCAGGACGTCCATTCCCCACTGGGCAAAAGGCTAAGGGGCTGAGAGCTGGGAGATCGGTGCCGCAGGCTGGTGCTGTATGTTTGCGTGGTGCTGGCATTTGTCACACCTTTTAATGAAGTCGGCGATGTCCTCCCTCATGGTCTCCCAGAAGTATCCCTGGCGAAGGGCTTTATAAGCCAGTGTTCTCCCTCCCACGTGGTTCTCGCAGAGGCCTTCGTGTATCTCTTGGAGCACAAAGGTTGCCTCGGTGGGCTTGAGGCACCTCAGGAGTGGATAGGAGACGGATCGGCGATAGAGCTGGCCCTCCATCAGAATGAACTGGGAGGCTTTCTTCTTGACGAGGGCTGCTTCTACCCGGTCCTCGGGTAAGGAACCATTGGTGATGTACCTGATGTACTTGTCCATCCAGCTCGGCTCAGGGGCGACTTAATGCACCTCCTCTAAGCTTTCATAGCTGGGACCTTCGAGGTACTCGACGTAGGCGCGTCCCAATGATGAATTCGGTAGGGTCGCGAGCCTGGATAGTGCATCCGTACGTGCATTCTCCCCACGAGGGATGTGGAAGATGCTGAAGTGCCGGAAGCCTGCCATGCTCGAGCGGACCCGCTCTAGGTACTTCATCATCCGGGCGTCCTTGGCTTCATACTCTCCAGAGACTTGTCTGGCAACCAGCTGGGAGTCGGTGAAGACTTTTAGATCCTGCATACCCAGCTCGCGGGAGACTCTTAGACCCGCAAGGAGTGCCTCGTACTCCGCCTGGTTGTTTGTTGCGGCGAATTCAAAGCGAAGGGCGCATTCTGCCACAACCCCATCGCCGTTGGTGAGGATGAGGCCTGCTCCGCTCCTGCCAGAATTGGATGCTCTGTCCACGTGAAGGATCCAAGGTTCCTCTCCTGGTTCGAGCTTCGCTATTGTCTGCTCCAGCTCCTCGGCGAACCTGGTGCACTCGACCACAAAGTTAACTAGGACTTGGGCCTTCTGTTAGGGCCTCGGTCGGTACACTATGTCAAACTCGCTGAGCAACAGGGACCACTTGGCCAATCTCTCGAAAGTTTCGGGTCGGCTGAGTATGGTCCTCAGCGGTTGGTCCGTCATAACCACTATTGGGTGTGCTTGGAAATAGGGCTTAAGGCGCTTAGCAGACATTATTAGTGCAAAAATGAGTATCTCGGAGCGAGTATACATGATCTTCGCATCGTGGAAGATTTTGCTGGTGTAGTATACCGACTTCTGGGATTTGTCCTCATCTACACGGATGAGCACCGAGCTGACCGCTCCTGGTGTAACTGCCAGATAAAGGAGGAGCTCCTCCCCCTCCTCTGGCTTGGAGAGCAATGGTGGAGAGGCGAGGAATTTCTTCAGCTCCTCAAAGGACGTTCTGCACTCCTCCGTTCAGGTGAAGTCGTGCATCTTGCGCGCCTTGAAGAATGGAAGGCAACGATCAACCGACCTCGAGATGAATCTGCTGAGGGCGGTGACATGCCCCATCTGGTGTTGGACCTGCTTCTTAGAGGTCGGGTGCTCCATGTCGATGATTGCCTGAACCTTTTCCAGGTTTGCTTCGATGCCTTTATGGGTGACCATGAAGCCGAGAAACTTTCTCGCCGCCACCTCGAAGGCGCACTTCGCCGGATTCAGCTTCATCTGATGTTGCCACAGGTTATGGAATGATTCGGCGAGGTCAGTGATATGGCTCGAGCTCGGCTTGCTCATGACGAGCATGTCATCCACATATACTTGCATGTTTCGGCCAATTTGGTCCTTAAAGACTTTATTGACTAAACACTGGTATGTATCTCCTGCATTCTTCAGACCGAAAGGTATCATCCTGTAGCAGTACATCCCGTGGTCGGTGATGAAGGCGGTGTGCTCCTCATCCTCTGGGTGCATACGGATCTAGTTGTACCCAGAGAATGCATCTATGAAGGAGAGCAGCCTGTGGCTAGAGGTGGTGTTCACCAGCTAGTCAATCTTTGGCAGAGGGAAGCTGTCCTTCGGGCAAGCTTTGTTAAGGTCAGTGTAGTCTACACAGATCCTCCACTTGTCGTTGTTCTTCCTTACCATGACTACATTCACCAGCCAGCTCGGATATTGGACTTCTCGAATGAAACCGGCAGCTAGGAGTTTGTCAACTTCCTCCTTGATAGCTACCTGCCTCTCCGGGGCGAAGCTTCTCTTCTTCTATCGAACTGGCCTGTGCTTTGGGTCAATACTTTATTTGTGAGTAATGATGTCAGGAGGAATACCTGGCATTTCTGCTGCTGTCCAGGCGAACACATCCGTGCTCGCCCGTAGAAACTCTAGCAGTTGGGCCCTCTCCTCCTCGGGTAGCTGGGCTCCAATTTGCACCATCTTCGCGTGGTCATCTCCAAGTGGATAAGAGAGTAGATGCTCGACCGAGCCTCCCCTAGGGTCTTGGGCCCTTTGGTGTAGATTGTCTACCCTAGGGTCGTCCTTGGGGACCTCGGCCCCAGGGAGGGTTTGGAAGCAATGCTGCACCGGCTGGGGCACTCCCCTCATTTCTCCGACACCATTGGGAGTGGGGAACTGCACAAGTAGCCTCTTAGTGGAGACAACAGCATCGAGCGAGTTGAGCCCAGGTCGGCCCAAGATCACGTTGTAGGCGGAAGGAAGCCTGACAACCGTGAAAGTCATCATAACAGTGCTCTGCTGAGGTGGGGTCCCGGCGGTGACCAGGAGAGTGATCTCTCCTTCTACCTTTACAGAATCACCCATGAAACCGACAAGGGGTGCATGCACAGGTTTGAGTTAATCGGGAGAAAGTTCATCCTGGAGAAGGCATCGTAAAAAAGTACATCTGTGGAGCTTCCACTATCAACCATGATGCGTTTTACAGGATGCATTACGATCGTCATATCGACGACCATAGCATTGTTATTTACATTTTTTCTCCCGTCTTCCCCTTCCCTCATAAAGGGAAGTACATTCTTAGGATCCCCTGCCCCCCGGGCCCTTTTGGGTTCGCGCGTAGCTCCCCAGGAGATCATGCTCACCGGCTTCTCGGTAGGGTGGTTGTCGATAGCTGGAGCCGGTGGGAGAGTGACGAGCACTTGGGATTCCACCTGAGGTCTGCCCCCCACGAACCTTTTGAAGTAGCCCCTCTTGATGAGTTCTTCGATCTCCCACTTGAGGTTGCGGCATTCCTCGGTGTCATGGCCGTGGTCGTGGTGAAAGCGACAGTACTTCATTTTATCATGGCCAGTGGAGGACTTCATCGGAGGCGGGCGTCTCAGGTAATCCTCGCCTTCAATTTTCATGAGGATTTTTATCCTCAGGATGAGGAGAGGGGTGTTACCCTCCTTAGGAACGGGGCTCCTTTTGGTCTTGGCCGGTCCCTCCGGGAGTTTGGAGCCTGGGGTGCTGGCTTCTGGGTTCCGGGCATCTCGATGGAGGCCGGCTTCTTCAGTGGCTTCCCATCGAGCTCCTGTCTCGTATAATCCGTCTCCTCGACGTGGATGTACTTTTGGGCTTGGAGAAGGAGCTCGGAATAAGTCTTAGGGGGCTTCTTGTCCAGCGAGTAGGTCAGGCGGGAGGTCTTGAGCCCTCGCTTCAGTGCCAGCATGGAAATTGGCTCATCAAGATTGTAAATCTCCAACGCGACAGCCTTGAAACGGGCCACGTAGTCCCACAAGGGTTCGCGATCCTGCTGCCGGATGGAGAAGAGGCTGTTTGCCTCTCGTGGCAACTTCCAACAGGCGTCGAAGTGGGCCACGAACTTCTGCCCTAGCTGGGCGAAAGAGTTGATGCTCTCGGACTCTAAACGGTTGAACCACACCCGAGCCACCTTCCGGAGAGTAGCGAGAAAGGCGACGCAAAAGAGAGCATCGGTGGCCTCCGACCACAGGGCTCGATCTCCGAGGGTCTCGCTCTGGAGGGCAGAGTACAGCTCTGGCCTAGGCATCCCGAGCTCGTGGGATCGACCTGGCGGAGGACGGAGCTCGGCTCGTTGTCTCGAGGGAGCTCAGCTCGACGGAGGAGTCTGGGCAGGAGAATTGATGTGGCATCCAACATGGCGGCTTCCTTTGACATGGCGCCTGTCAGCTCCCCAATGTCATCGATCCCACCACATCACTATCAATTGTATACTCTTTGCTTAGTAATAAATATTTAGAAATTTGAGTCTTAGATGGTTGTACCTATATATTTACCCCCGGTAATTATAGTCCAAATGTGCCATCCTCTCATTCCAAAGAAAAGAACATGTGAAAGTACTAGCTTATCCAGTTGGGAATATCTTTTACTAGAATATCAAAT
The DNA here is from genome assembly GCA_021397845.1 of Areca catechu. Taxonomy (NCBI): domain Eukaryota; kingdom Viridiplantae; phylum Streptophyta; class Magnoliopsida; order Arecales; family Arecaceae; genus Areca; species Areca catechu. Next base: position 51,175,648 of record CM038047.1, on the reverse strand, counting down.
TGGATCTTACACTTATTTTGGAAGATGATTACTTCCTACCATATATCAAAAAAAGATTTACTTTTTTTTATTAATTAATATTATTATATATCTATAATATTATTTTTCAATATTTGAGTCTCTAATCATAATTGAATTATTCTTGAATATCAAACTCATAATTTATTTAGCTGACATGAGTTTATTATATCTTCTCTCTTTTCCCTTTTTTTTAAAAATTGTTATTAAGGATGACATTTTGGTTTTACAAAAAATAATCTAAAAATAATATATTAAAATTTTAAAAAGAATTTCTCTCTTGTATCTTTGAAAACTAGCTAGCTAGTTATCCATCACTCGATCAGATGCTATAACTCTAGATTTATAGCTATACCAACATCATGATATTCTCTAGGTTTGTCATTGAATACTATGGCCTTTTTATTTAAATTTTGGACTAATCTTGCTAAATTTTGATTGTCAATCAATATCTCCATCTAATGCAGTTGCAAATTCCAAGTCATGAGCAATCTTTGATGTAAATCTTTGGTCTTTGCTTCTAGTGAGTTTCTTACCTTTTAATAATTACAAATGCTCCTCACCCTAACTTGCTCCTAGCAAAATCTTAGTGATCCCCTCAATCCATGGGCTCTACCAAACCCAAGGATGCAAATGAACTTAAATGAATAAGTAATCTCATACTTCTTAGGATCTTTTTGGATGTCTTTGCCCAAAATCTTATGAAATTTATGAGTCGAGCCAAGACAAGTGGACAACCAGCTAAATCAAGTTGGACTATGCTATGGACAACAATTTGAGAATCATAATATTACATTCAGATTTTTAATGGAGAAGTACCATAAAGAGATTAGAAGTGATACAAAATGAAGTGTCAAGTGCTTATGAGAGCAAGTTAGGAGGGATGTGAAGGTTTTTGTATCGAGGGCACAGTGCTACAAGGCCAAGAGTATATAGCATTGAAGATTATTCAAGGTAGCCACAAGGAGTAGTATGCCCAGTTATGGAAATATTATCAGATCATCAGAGAAACTAATCCTGAGAATATGATGTTGATGGAATTTAGTAGTCCGATGAGAGTAGCCAGCCTATTTTTAGAAAGTTATATTGTTATCTTGCAGCATGCATGGCTTCATTAAAGGTTGTAGACCTATCATCGGTTTGAATGGTTATTACTTGAAGGGCTTATTTGGAGGACAGCTCATAATTGCAATAGGGAAGGATGGTAATGAAAATACTTTTTCCATTATATAGGCCATGGTCGAGGTCGAGATGAAAAATAGCTAGAGTTAGTTTTTAATATGCTTATTACAAGATGTTGGTCCATTAGGAGAGCATGGTTAGATCTTTATGTCAAATAGACAAAAGAAATATTTGTCTTGTTCAAAACTTAAATTTTTTAATACATTTGATTATTATTGATGTGGCAAGAAGCTGATATGTAATCCCTGTCAGATACCATGTTAGAAAAACCGCCATGGTGGACACCCTACCTCGGACTCCTTTGACCGGGTCGAGCTCCCACAGAATGACAAGGCAGCCCACTAAAGCCGAGCTCTGTCCTCTGCCAGGTCGGCACCCACGAGCTTGGAGCACCTAAGCCGAAGCTGAGTGACTTCCTTCACCAGATCGAGCCCCTTTGAGGCTGAGCCCCCTAGGCCAGAGTCAAGCTCAGCCCTCCTTCGCCAGGTCGAGCCCTTTCGAGGTTGTGCCCTCTGGGCTGGAGTCGTGTGCCAACCTCCTCCGCCAAAACGAGCCCCTCCGAGGCTGAGCCCCATGGACCGGAGTCGAGCTCAGCCCTCCTCCACCAGGTCGAGCCCCTCCAAGGTCGAGCCCTCTGAGCAGGAGTCAAGCCCTCCTCCGCCAGATCGAGTCCCTCCAAGGCTGAGCCCCCTGGATTGGAGTCGAGCTCGCCCTCCTCCGCCAGGTCGAGCCCCTTTGAGGCCGAGCCTTCTAGGTAAGAGTCAAGCCTTCCTCCGCCGGGTCGAGCCCCTCCGAGGTCGAGCCCCCTGGGTCAGAGTCGAGCCCAACATCATTTACCAGGTCGAGCCCCTCGGTGATCGAGCCCCCTGAGCCTGAGCCGAGTCCCAGCTCTCCAATTCGGCAACCACCTCGGACAATGCTGCCCAACGTCGAAGGGAGCAGAGCTATCCTTGAGGCACCGGCAAGCTACTCGAGGATCATGAACAAACACCCATAAGATCATAATAACTATCTGTAGCCATCGCTTACACCATAAGAGGAAGAATCTCCCTGATCAAGGTACACGCTCTCCACCAACCATCTGCACCACCCGAAAGTGAAAATCAACCAGGAAATTCGAATCCCAAGGATGATGGCCCCCTAATCGAGGCACTGTCAAACTTTCCAGAATGGGGTGACCAGAAGGAGTATCAGAGCGCTTGACAACTTCCCTTATCACCAATCAAAAAATACGTCCCGACCACGGTATGGAATACCGCCGCACGTGCCTGCCAACATGGGGGAGATCTCGAGGTTGGCATTCAACAATCACCTGGACTTAAAAGAACCTTCGACACCCCCAGCAAAGAGGTACACGTGCAAAGGCAAGCTTAATCACAAAGCTCTCATCCAAGCGAGTAAGGGAGAAAAGCCACACAAGAGGGCCAATCCACCTCGGCTATCATCTCTCCCAGCACACTCACACCCCCACTCTTACACCACTCACTCCTCCTAGCATGGAGTCCATCAAGAGGGCTCGACCAAGAGGATCTATTCCCCTGGATCATCACTGACTTGACCATCGGAGTGCCCTCGTCGAAATCTTCGGCGCGGGTGTCTGACCTTGTTTTTTTGCAGGCTCCAAAGCGTAGGTCAACTCTGAAAAGATGAGATGTGATCCGACGTTGATAGGAGCTACGGGCCACGATAATTTTGGCGGTAACAGATTGGCACGATAGGAAGGGAGGGACTGATGCAGGCCCTTTTATTCCAAAAGCCAATCCCTTTACGAGCGGGTCCATCAGGAGGATGGTGACAATGCGAGCGAGAGAAGCTTCCACCAGCCATGCGAGAGACCCTCCTTCTCGAGAAAACCCGCACATCCCGAAAGTGGAACCGGCTGCATTACCTCAACCACCTCCGATAGAATCTCAGCTGGCCGCGCTCACCCAGCAGGTGCAAATCCTCGCTACGGTGGTGCGCCAGCTCCAGCACCAGCAACGGTCTTTGGCTAGCCACCAGCAGCCAGGAACCCCCACAGTCCATGCCGCAGCATCCCACGATAGCCTACATTCCTTCCAAGGAAGGCCTTTGCAGTCGCGGGCCATAACCGACCCCCGGGGTAGTCATCAGACTTCAGCAAAAAGACAACGAGCCGGATCTGTCGACAGGGAGAGCCGCTCCCCAACCCTTGAGCGGGTAACGACCAAACCCCGTCGAGGTCAAAAAGGTAAGTCTGCCCTTCATGAGCACCGTGCACCCATGTCACCTTCTATGTCTCTCTCAGTAAAAGGTTCTATTGATGAGGCCATCAGGCGCACAGCTGAGAAGTGCCTGGAGGAGCACGAGTGCAAGCTGGTAGAGTTATCCCGCCGATTTGCGAACATGCATGGCTCCGCTAACGAGCCAGCTGGCTATGACGCCCGTCCCCCCATCTCCCGAGAAATCCAAGAGGAACCGATTCCCAACCAATTCTGGATGCCCTATGTGGATCCCTACGATGGGACCACCGACTCCCTGGACCACCTAGAAAGCTACAAGGCCCTCATGAGAGTCTAGGGGGCCACCGATGCTCTTCTTTGCATCGCCTTCCCAACAACCCTTCGAAAAGTGGCTCGAATCTGGTTCACCCGCCTCGAGCCCGAAAGCGTTGATTCTTTCGCTCAGCTAGAGCGAAAGTTCATGGCTCACTTCGACGCCTGTCGGAAGGTGCCACATGAGGCCGATAGCCTCTTCTCCATATGGCAACAAGACCGCGAGCCCCTACGAGACTACGTGGCCTACTTCAAGGTCACTGTGTTGAAGATTTATAATCTTGAAGAGCCAGTCACCATGCTGGTACTAAAGCAATAGCCCAGGACCTCCCGCCTGACCTACTCGCTCTATAAGAAGCCCCCCAAGAGCTACTCCGAGCTCCTCCTCTGAGCTCAAAAGTACGTCCGTGCCGAGGAGGCAGACTGTACGAAGAGGGAGCTAAACATGAAGCTACCAAAGAAGCCGGCTCCCGCCAAGACATCCGAGGCATGGTAGCCAAGGCCTCCGGCTCCGAGCATCCGCCAGGGGCCAAGACCGAGGTGCACCCCAGCTCCGGAAGAGAGACTCATGCCCCTGCTCGCCCTGAGGATGAAGATTCTGATGGAGATCGAAGGTGAGCTCTACCTGAAGTGCCCACCTCCGATGAAGCCATCCACTAGCCGTGACAAGACAAAGTATTATTGCTACCACCGCGACCATGGCCACGACACCGAGGAATGTCGCAACCTCAAGAAGGAGATCGAAGAACTCATCAAGAGAGGCTACCTCGGGAGATTCATGGGGGGCAGACCTCAGGCATAACCTCAGGTGCTCGTTGCTCTCCCGTCGGTACCAGTGGTCGACAACCGCCCTACCGAGAAGGCGATGGGGATGATATGTTGGGGAGCCGAGCGCACGTCCAAGAAGGCCCGGGGGGCAAGGCAGTTTGAGAATGTACTCCCCTTTATGACAGAAGGGAAAGATTTGGGAGAAAATGTAAATAACGATGTCGTGGTCGTCGAAATGATGATCGCGAAGCATCTTATAAAACGCATCATGGTTGATAGAGGAAGCTCTACAGATGTATTTTTTTACGATGCCTTCTCCAGAATGAATTTATCTCCAACACAGCTTAAACCTGTGCACACACCCCTCGTCAGCTTCACGGGGGATTCTGTAAGGGTTGAGAGAGAGATCACACTCCCGGTCATTGCCGGGACCCCACCTCGGTAGAGCACTATCATGATAACCTTCACGATAGTCAAACTTTCTTCGGCCTATAATATGATCCTTGGCCAACCCGGGCTCAATCTACTCGACACCGTCATCTCTACGAAGCGACTGCTAGTGCAGTTCTCAACTCCTTATGGAATCGGTGAAATGAGAGGTGCACCATAACTAATTCAACACTGTTTCCAGACTCTCCTGGGTACCAAAAACTCCGAGGATGACCCCAGGGCAGATGAGCTCAACCAAAGGGCGCAAGACCCTAGGGGTGGCCCGGCCGAACGTCTGCTGTCCTATCCACTCGGAGCTGACCAAGAGAAGACGGTGCAGATTGGGGTTCAGCTACAAGAAGAGGAAAGGGCCCACCTATTGGAGTTCCTACAGGCAAACGCAGATGTGTTCGCTTGGACAGTGGCTAATATGCCAGGTATCCCCTCTGACATCATCACCCATAAGCTGAGCATTGACCCAAAGTGCAGTCCAGTTCGATAGAAGAAGAGGAGTTTAACCCCCGAGAGGCAGGCGGCAATCAAAGAGGAGGTCAACAAACTCCTCGCTGTCGGCTTCGTCCGAGAGGTACAATACCCAAGCTAGCTTGCGAATGTGGTGATGGTGAAGAAGAGCAATGGCAAATGAAGGATCTGCGTGGACTACACCGACCTCAACAAGGCATGCCCGAAGGATAGTTTCCCCCTGCCAAAGATTAACCAATTGGTAGATGTCACCTCGGGTCACCGACTGCTTTCCTTTATGGATGCATTCTCTGGGTACAATCAGATCCGGATGCACCCAGAGGACGAGGAGCACACCACCTTCATCACCGACCAAGGGACATACTGCTACAAAATGATGCCTTTCAGTCTAAAGAATGCCGAAGCTACTTACCAGCGTCTGGTCAATAGGATCTTCAAAAATAAGATTGGCCAAAACATGCAAGTGTACGTGGATGATATGCTCATCATGAGCAAGCTGAGCTTGGACCATGTCGCCGACCTAGCCGAAGCCTTCAATAACCTCTGAAAGCACCAGATGAAACTGAACCCAACAAAGTGCACCTTCGGAGTGGTGGCAGGAAAATTTCTTGGCTTCATGGTCACCCAGAGAGGCATTGAAGCGAACCCGGAGAAGATCCAGGCGATCATCGACATAGAGCACCCAATGTCCAAGAAGTAGGTCCAGTGCTTGATAGGGCATATTACAGCCCTAAGCCGGTTCATCTTGGGATCGGCCGACCGCTGCCTCCCCTTTTTCAAGGCACTGCACAAGATGCATGACTTCACCTGGATGGAGGAGTGCAGGATGGACTTCGAATAGCTGAAGGAGTTCCTAGCCTCTCCTCTACTTCTCTCTAGACCGAAGGAAGGAGAGGAGCTTTTGCTCTACCTAGCGATCACACCTAGAGTCGTCAGCTCGGTCCTTATCCATGCGGATAGGGACAGGTTGCAGAAGCCAATATACTATGCCAGCAAAATCCTCTGCAATGCGAAGATTAGGTATACTTGCTCCGAAAAACTTATTTTTGCTCTAATAATGTCTACTAAGCACCTCGGGCCCTACTTCCAAATGCATCTCATCATGGTCATGACGGACCAGCTGTTGAGGACCATACTCAACCACCCCGAAACATCCGGGCAGTTGGCCAAGTGGTCCCTGGCGCTGAGCGAGTTCGACATCACATACTAGTCGAGTTCATCACAGAAAGCCCAGGTCTTAGCTAACTTTCTAGTCGAGTGCACGGGACTTGTCGAGGAGCTGGAGCAGACTTCCACGGAGCATCAAGTTGAGCTCGGCATAAAGGAGGAACCTTGGGTCCTCCACGTGGACGGCGCATCCAACTCTGTCAGGAGCGGAGCAGGACTCATCCTCGCCAACAGCAATGGGGTCGCGATGGAATGTGCCCTCCATTTTAAATTCGCCACAACAAATAACCAGGCGGAGTATTAGGTGCTCCTCGCGGGCCTAAGGGTCTCACACGAGTTAGGCATCCAGAACTTAAAGGTCTTTACCGACTACCAACTGGTGGCCGGACAAGTTGCTGGAGAATATGAAGCTAGGGATCCCTAGATGATGAAGTACCTGGAGCGAGTCCACTCGTGCATGATAGGCTTCCGACACTTCAACATCTTCCATATCCCCCGTGGGGAGAATGCTCGCGCGGATGCACTATCGAGACTCACTACCCTGCCAGACTCATCGCTGGGGCAAGCACATATTGAGTACCTCAAAAATTCAAGCTATGAAGCCCCGGAGGAGGTATAGCAGGTCACCCCGGAGCCGAGCTGGATGGACAGGTATGTTAGATACATCACTAACGGCACTCTGCCCGAGGATCGCGTAGAAGCCAGCCTCGTCAAAAAGAAAGCCTCTCGGTTTGTCTTGATGGAAGGACAGCTCTACCGCCGATCCTACTCATACCCACTCCTGAAGTGCTTGAGACCCGTAGAGGCAGCCTTCGTTCTTCAGGAGATACATGAAGGCCTGTGCGGGAACCACGTTGGAGGAAGGATGTTGGCATATAAAGCTCTTCGCCAGGAATACTTCTGGGAGACCATAAGGGAGGACACCATCGACTTCGTGAAGAGGTGCGACAAATGTCAGCGCCACGCCCACATACAACATCAACCAGCGGTGCCGATCTCGCAGCTCTCCGTTCCTTGGCCATTCACCCAGTGGGGAATGGACATCTTAGGGCCATTTTCCCCCACACCAGGGCAACGGAGATTCTTGCTGGTGGCCATTGATTACTTCACCAAATTGGTGAAAGTTGAGCCACTGGCATGGATCACGGAAGCCAAGGTCCGTCAGTTCTTTTGGAAGTCAATAATATGCCGCTTCGATTTACCGTACTGCATCATCACCGATAATAGATAGCAGGTCGACAACTAGGAGTTTGAAGGATTTTGTGCCGAGCATGGCATCCAGCATCGCTTCACATCCATCGCCCATCCTCAGATAAATGGAGAGGCCGAAGTGACTAACCGGACCATTCTCCAAGGACTCAGGACCAGGCTGGACTAGGCCAAGGGAAGGTGGGCAGAAGAGCTCCCAAGTGTCCTCTAGGCCAACCACACGATGTCCAGGACAACGATGGATGAAACACCCTTCAACCTCGCCTTCGGCACCGAGGCCGTGGTCCCAGTCGAGCTCGGCGTGCCCACGTTGCGGGTGTAGCAATATGACAAAGTGAAAAACTCGGTGCACCTTCTACTCAACTTAGACATCCTCGAGGAGACCAGAGATAAAGCTCGGCTTCGGATGGCAGCATACTGACAACGAGTTGCCCGACACTACAACGCTCGAGTAAGGCCCAAGGTCTTTCAACCTGGTGACCTGGTGCTCCGCCGAGCTGAAGCATCTCAACCCCGAGAGTGCGGCAAGCTCTCGCCGAACTGGGAAGGTCCCTATAAGGTAGCCGAAGCTCTTCCGCATGGAGCCTACTACTTTGAGAACTTAGACGGTGCCAGGTTCCCGCGAACATGGAATGCCTGCAACCTGAGAAAATATTATCAATAATGTAAGGCTCACCCTTTAAAATAATGAAGGCCCTCTTTTGCATAAATTGCCTTCTGCTTTGCAGGAATGTCGCTGCCCGGCCCAAGGTCCGGCATACCAAAACTCAGAGCCTAGCCCTCCAACAATAAAGCTCAGAGCCCAGATCTCTGACTCCGATGCCCAGGACCCAGCTCCTCGCATCAATAGCATAAGGTTCTCTCTTGTCAATAATTAAAGTTTCCCCTGTGCAAACACTCTTTGCCTTGCAGGAGGATCTGATGCTCAAAGCCTGGAGCCAAGCTCTCCGGTCACCAAATCTTCGAGCCCAGCTCCGAGACATCAAAGCCGGATCTTACGACCCTCCGGCACCAAAGACCGGACCCAATTCCCTGCATCAATAGCGTAAGGTTTTCTCTCGCTAATAATTAAAGTTCCTCCTATGCAAACACTCTTTTCCTTGCAGGAGGACCTGATGCTCAAAGCCCGGAGCCAAGCTCTCCGGTCACCAAGTCTTCGAGCCTAACTCTGAGACATCAAAGCCCGGATCTCACGACCCTCCAGCACCAAAGACCGGACCCTGCTTTGGCACCCGGAGCTCGATCTCCAGCCACCAAGTCTTCGAGCCTAGCTCCGAGATATCAAAGCCTAGATCTCACGACCCTCCGGTACCAAAGACCGGACCCCGCTCCGGCACCCGGAGCTCAGATCTCCAGCTACCAAGTCTTTGAGCCCAGCTCTGAGACATCAAAGCTCGGATCTCTCGACCCTCCGGCACCAAAGACCGGACCCTGCTCCGACACCCGGAGCTCAGATCTCCGGCCACCATGTCTTCGAGCCCAGCTCCAAGACATCAAAGCCCGAATCTCTTGACCCTCCGGCACCAAAGACTGGACCCTGCTCTGGCACCCGGGACTCAGATCTCCGGCCACCAAGTCTTCAAGCCCAGCTTTGAGACATCAAAACCTAGATCTCACGACCCCCGGTACCAAAGACCGGACCCTACTCCAACACCCAAGGCTCAGATCTCCGGCCACCAAGTCTTCGAGCCCAGCTCCGAGACATCAAAGTCCAGATCTCATGACCCTCCGACACCAAAGACCAAACCCTGCTCTGGCACCCGGAGCTCAGATCTCCAGCCACCAAGTCCCCGAGCCTAGCTCTGAGATGCCAAAATCCGGAGCTCGGATCTCCGGCCACTAAGTCTTCGAGCTTAGATCTCCAACCATCGGAGCCCGAAAGCTCGGGACACATAGAAACAAAGTGCAAGCATCTCCTCTCCGATCTCATCACATGCCAAAAAAAAGGAGAGAAGGAAAAAGAAGAGAAGAGAGAAGAAGAGGGGGGAGAGGCCAAGAATGCCCAAGTCAAGACAGTTGAAAAAATTCATTCCATTGAAAACTTGTTGTTCATTTACAAGTATTCTCGAGCCCACGACATGCCGGGCGACCCGAGCTAATGCTGGAAAAGAAGAAAACATGAGTCTACTCTACACGGGCAACCCCGTTGGCAGGGCTGTGCGGTGGTGAAGTTCCACCCCTCGGGGCTTCGGGCTATGTAGCTCTGACCTCGGTGATCGCCACCAGTGGGGAAAGTTCGGGGATGGCGACTAATCCCTCTGCAACACTTGGCTCCATGCCCAAAGCTCGAGGAAAGCTGAGCTGGCTGTGGCCCTCGTCAGGGACGAACCCCTCGATTTGATCATGTAGGTACATAAAGCCCTTGTAGAAGGAGTCCGACGCCATCTGATAGAAGTCGACGGCGAACTCCTCCAAGGCCTTATACCTCTCCACGACCCCTCCCACCTCCTTCTTCACCTCGGCAATTTGTTCCCTTGCCGCCTCTGCCGACCTGGTCGCCTCAGCTACCTCCCTCTCAGCCATGGCCAGGTTTTCCTTCATCGCATCCAGCTTGACCTGAAGGGACCGAGCGATCCCCTTTTACCGGACTGCCTTGGCATTAAACGAGCTCAGCCTCTTCTCAGTGGCCGTGAGCTCCTCGGCCTTGCTCTTCGAACTACTCTACTCCTTGTCGAGGGCCTCTTGGAGCTCCTTCGAGTGCCTCTCGGTGCCAGCGATTTCTTTCTGGAGCTTCTTGTTCTTTTGGCTGAGCTTGAAGGAGGCGTCGGCCTTCTCTTTTAGTTCAGTCTTCAGGGCCTCAACTTCAGCTGCACATTACTGGTCGTTCTTCAACAAGTTCCGATAGCAATCCCTGATCAAAAGTGTCTCGGCTCTGACCTGCACCAAACGAGATATCAAAAAAAAATGAGAGAAGAAGAAAGTTAAACTAGTTATCGTGAAGAGTAGGGGGAAGATGCTACTGATTGCATCCCCCAGCACCTTCCCGACCATCTCCTGCTGATTGCATGATTGGATTGATAAATCCATCAAGCGCTCGGCTAGCTTCTGGTCCCGGAGCAACGAGACGTTGGGCCCCAGCCTGAACAGGACCCAGTGATAGTCTCTCTCCCTCTTGTGCACCCCGAGGCAGAATCACCCACTCCGCCACCAGAAGAGGCCTCGGGGGCCGGTTGGGAGCTTGGTTCCCCCTCAAGCGACGCCCCCGGTGCTAGCTCTGCTCCTCCCCACACCTCCTCTATGATGACGAGCTCCGAAGGAGTAGGTGACATGATGGCGACGGCCATAGTAGCAGCCCTGCCCCGAACGACCACCTCGGGCTCCGAGGCCGGGACCAGTTCTCGTCGCCTCGGCTGCTTCGAAATAGATCTGGCTACCCTCTGCTCTGGCTCAGTAACGATAGCCTCCACTCTGCTTGCTCGTGCGGAGGCAGCCTCAGACTCCCTCCTCCTCGACTCGATCGGCTCGATGGGGGCAGCCGCCGACGCGCCCTCATCACAAGCCCTCTTCAAAGAGGGCTCCTCGGCCAATCCCGCTGGAGGCCTCTTCCGGGTGATCGAAAGCAGATCTTCTACAAAGAACCTCATACCTGCATACAGAAGACATAATGTCAATTCTAGCCTAGAAGAAACAGATTAAAAGGGACAAAAAGGACTCAAGCCGAACTCACCCAACTCCTGCATTGGGTTGACCACGGCATTGGCAAGGTTCTGTTTTGACAACAGAACCTCGAGAGAAGGAATCTGGGCGGTGCATAGCTGGTCATAGATATCCAGGTCAGCCACCTCCACCGTAGAATTTCAGTTAGGGGACTGATCTGGGTCGCTCCAGACCCAGTCGACCCCCACGACCGTTGCAAAAAAGAACTTACTCTTCCATCCCTTGATGGAAGAGGGCAACTCAAACTTGATGCCCTTCGGGTGAGAGAAGAGGGACCACCACCCATCCTCAATAGGGTGGCATTTCAGGGTGAAGAATGCCTTGAACAAAGAAAACTGGGCAACGATCCCATGGAAGTGGCAAAGCACTATGAAGCTAAAGATGATCTTTATGGCATTGGGGACGAGCTGAGTAGGGACGAAGTGGTAGTTGCTCAGCACAGACAAAAAAAGGGTGGAAAGGGAAGTGGAGCCCCCTTGAGAAGGTGGTGTGGACACCAGAAACCGAAAGAAACTTCACTCCAACAAGTTAATCAAGTCTTAAAGCAATGAAAGCCAGCAACAAGACTCAAATTCTGGACCGCAGAATTTGACCACATGAAGAAGAGAAGACACATCAACCAAGCAAGAGAAAAGGACCATCAACTAGGACCACTTGGCACCACATGCCATTCCTTATCCAAGTAGAAGACCATCTCATCATGCCATGTCATCAGGCGCCACCTCACTAGCCACCTCATCACTCTTTGGCACTAACAAGGAAGATTCAAATTCAAGGAGGTTGGCCACACCCCTCCAAGTCCTCCACCAAATCCTCCAACACCCCCCATCCCTCCAAACTCTCCACCAAATCCTCCAACCCCCCCTTGTAATCCTCCTCAATTTGGGGAGTTTTCAAATTTCAAAAGCTAGCTTTGTGAGGCTATTAAAGGCCTTGGACGCCCATTGTAAAGGGGGGATTTTGGGAATGAATGAAAATTGAAGTTGAAGTTTGGAAGTAGAAGTTGTCTTGTATTTTTTTTTTTTCCTTATATGAAAGTTTCCCATCCTCTTCCTCCACGCCAAAGCCATTCTTTTTCTCCTAGCAAAGCATCTTCCAAGCTCACGTGAAGGGTCCTTCGAAGTCTTTGAGTTGTGGACCGGGTTCACCTTGACAAAGAACCAACAAGCTGAAGCCCCAAGTCCAGGGTTCTGATCTCTGTTATCCAGGTTCTTCAGTTCTGAGCATTCGTAGTTTCAAGGTATGAATCAAAAGAAGGTTGGAAAGCTCATCAAGGTAAGTCCACAATCATTAACTCCTATTGTCTAGATCTTCTTCCTTCTTAGTTTAGGATTGTGTCTAATCAAGTAAAAGTCCCAATTCTTATAATCCTTAAGTCTTATTATGATGAGTACAATGCTAGTGTAATTAGGTTTCATTGCTCTACAAACCATATTCAAAACATTAATCATATGCTTGCCTCATCATCATGGTATCAGAGCATGGTCGGATAATTTCCTGCATTTAGATATGTTGCATGCATACTTGTTATCTAGTTAATTTTTTTTAAAATCCAAGCAAGATCCAAAATTCACGCCTCCTGAGCGGGTGTACTCCAGTACACTGTCACGACCCATGGGAATAATGAGCCCCGGCCGGACGTGAGTTTTTTAGATTGAAGTTTGGGTAAGCCATTGCACTTGTTTGATTAGGTTCTGTTTTCTGAAAATTTGCATATGTTTACTGTAATCCGTCTGCAGCTCCAAAGGAAAGTCACTAATTTTTTATTGAAATATTTTTTTTCTTGTTACTTTTTAAGTTAGTTATCACCATATTAAATTTTATCATCAAAAAAAAATTATAAAAAAAATGAGAATTTCTGCAGTTCAACACTGTCTTTAGGGTTCTGTTCTATCTTTTTTATTTATCTTCATTTGCAGGATCTGCTTAGAGTAGTACATATTTTAGTTTTAAAATTTCTTTCATCTGCATTGAAACATATAAGTTAGAAATCCTCTGTGAATTTTTCAGAATTTTTGGACATTTTTTCATCACGTTTTCCACACCACTTTCAAACTGCAACACACTTCTGCAGCACCTTTGCATTTCATTTATCTCATGAGAAATCATATTAAGGGCATCAATTTGACATAGGGTCAGGGTTTCATCACCTGTCCCTAGCCCAAAAATCACCAACCAGCATATCGATCCCAGCTCGTTAATTAAAATTGAGTAGAACGTTAATTGCCCTAGTGGGTTAGGGACACCAACAAGTTGGGTTCAGGTTAGGGTCAGGTTAACTGTGTCAGCTAATTGGTGTGTGCTTACTAGCTTGGTGTCTAGGATTGGTGCATCAGGGCTTGTGATTGGTCCGCCTACCTGGCCAATCTCAGATTGGTGTCTAAGGTTGGCAATCAGGGACCTTCACTCCCCTCCACCTACCTAGCTAAGTCCCATAAGTACTACTAGCTAGTTGGTTCACTTAATTAGACTTCTAATTTGTGCTCTAGGTCTAGGAAACCTTAGCTCGAACTTGAGTCCATTTGCATGCATGACAACTAGAGTAGGGACACCATATTCACCAATCCAAGCCCAGTCAAGTGTAGCCATGGACCAAAATTTAGGGAATTTGATCAAAGGCCTGAATAATCAAGTGGCCCAACTGACTAAGAGTTTAACTGAGCAATTGGCCTAAACAAATCAGAATGTGGCACAAACCAACCAAGACATGAATGAGCAGTTAGCCCACATCACTACTAGGTTAGATCAGTTAGAGGCTAGAACCCCTGAAAGCAATCATGAAGCCCAGACTGAGCCTGAGCCTAGTCTTGCACCTGAACTCGAGACCCCATTGAACCCTAGAAGGATTCCATATCAAAACCCTCTCTACGAAACAAACCCTAGGAGAGCTCCCCAAGATCAGTTTTATGATCCAATTCCTAGAGGACCCCACCCTTATCAAACCATCGATCCCAACCCAAGGAGATTCCATCATGAGCCTAACTATGAACCCAATGTCAGGAGACCCACCCCAATTCACTTTGATCAAGATGACCGAACCATGAAGAACATTAGGCTGGAAGCTCCCACCTTTGATAGAATTTTAGATCCTAAGATCTACATTGATTGGGAAGGTGAGATGGACCAGTATTTTGACTGGTTTGAGATGAGTGAAGAGCGCAAGTGTAAGTCTGCAAAGCTTAAACTTGTGCGCCAAGCTAGGTTATATTAGGGAAACGTTGAGAGACTCACTAGACAGAGAGGTGATGTGCCCATAGTGACCTGGCGAGCTATGAAACTTAGGCTTAGGGAGAAATACCTTCCTATGTCCTCCCACCAAAGACTCCTAGATCAATGAAAAAGACTTACACAAGGAAATAGGAGTGTCGCAGAGTACATAGCGAAGTTTGACGAATTCGTTATGAGGTGCAATGTTGATGAATCTGAGTCGGTGACCTTGTCTAGATTTAGAGCCGGACTGAGGGAAGAAATTCAAAGAGAATTGTTCATGCGAGAGGTACATGACCTAGAATTGGCCTATCAGATAGCTAGGGATGCTGAGAGATTCCATAGAGGTCCAGTCTATCGTAGGCCCGAAGCCCCTAGGACTAGTGCACCTTACCAGCAAACAGGATCCAATCAGCCTAGATTCAACCGACCCAATCCTAATGTGCCTGTGACCCGAAGAGATGACAAGGGGAAAACACCTGAGACCCAAAGAACTCCAAACTCCTGTTTCAAGTGTAACAAAGTGGGTCACTATTCTAGCAGCTGTCCCAATAAAGCCCTACACATAGGGGAAGTAGAAGAGGAAGCCATAGAATCCCAAGGTGAATTTGAGGAGGAAGTATACCAGGCAAATGAGAACTTGGCTGAAGAGTATGAGGAAGAGGAAGTCCTGGTAGATCAATATCTGATAGGAGTGGTTAGGTGTATTCTCACCCAGGCTAAAACCCAGGAAGATTGGCGTAGGACTAGCATCCTACAGACATTCATTAAGATAGGTGAGAAAGTATGCAAAGTCATTTTAGATAGCGGTAGCTGTGTTAATGCCATATCTACCAATACAGTAAAAACCCTAGGATTGCCCACTGTACCCCATTCCAATCCCTATAAGGTATCCTGGATAGACTCAACCACGATTTCCATTAAGTCTAGGTGCCTAGTAACCATTCAGTTCCAATCTTACCTAGAGAAAATATGGTGTGATGTACTTCCAATGGGAGTAAGTAGCATGATCCTAGGCCGACCATGGTTGTACGATCTTGATGTAACACTCTATGGTCGTTCTAATTCGTGCTCGTTTACTCATAATGGAAAGAAGATCGTAATCCATTCTTCTCCACCTAAGAACCCCATTAAGAGAGGATCAAGCCAATTGAGTGATAAGAAAAAAGGGATAAATGTGATCACTGCTAAAGAAATGGAGCAAGAAATTAGCAATGGATCACCTGTTTGGATTTTGACCATTAAGGATCATCAAGAACCTCTTCCAAAAGAACAACCTCCAGAAGTCAGTGAAGTGCTAGAGGAGTTCAAAGACGTGTTCCCCGACGACTTACCCGACCAACTCCCACCTCTTAGGGATATACAACATGCGATAGGTTTAGTCCTCGGAGCAACCCTACCGAACCTTCCCCATTATAGAATGAACCCTACCGAGCACCAAGAATTACAACGACAAGTAGGAGAACTCCTAAAGAAAGGATTCATTAGGGAAAGTTTGAGTCCATGCGCAGTCCCAACCTTACTTACCCCTAAGAAAGATGGCACATGGAGAATGTATGTTGATAGTCATGCCATAAATAAAATCACGATGAAGTATAGGTTTCCCATCCCCCGCTTGGATGATATGTTAGATATGATGGCCGGTGCAACTATATTTTCTAAGATTGACCTGAAGAGCGGCTATCACCAAGTTAGGATCAGACCAGGGGATGAATGGAAGACTGCCTTTAAAACTAAGGACGGGTTATTTGAATGGGTAGTCATGCCTTTTGGGTTATCAAATGCCCCTAGCACTTTTATGCGAATCATGAATCAAGTCCTATGGGCTTTTATTGGAAAATTTGTTGTCGTTTACTTTGACGACATACTTATCTATAGTAGGACTAGAGAAGATCATCAACAACATCTGAGGCAGGTCTGTTTAGCACTTAGGAAAGATAACCTCTATGCCAACCTAAAGAAATGTGCTTTCATGACTACTAGAGTTATCTTCCTAGGATTTGTTGTGACCCCTGAAGGAGTATCTGCTGACCTTGAGAAGGTTAAGGCCATTGTAGAGTGGCCAACACCCAATAATATTCACGAAGTAAGAAGTTTTCATGGCCTCGCTACGTTTTATCGAAGATTTATTAGAGGGTTTAGCACTATAGTTGCTCCTATCACGGATTGTATTCGGAAGGGCCAATTTGAATGGACGAAGTCAGCTGATAAGGCCTTCCTTCACATCAAAGATAAGATGACCCAAGCACCAGTCTTAAGGCTACCCGATTTTTCTAAGATCTTTGAAGTAGCATGCGATGCTTCGGGAGTAGGGATTGGTGGAGTTCTGAGTCAAGAGAACCATCCCGTAGCATTCTTTAGTGAGAAATTGAATGAAGCCAGGAAGAAATACTCCACATATGATCGGGAGCTTTATGCGGTAGTGCAAGCATTAAGGTATTGGAGGCATTATCTCCTACCGCAAGAATTTGTTTTATTTTCAGACCATGAAGCCCTTAGGTTTTTGAGTTCCCAAAAGAAACTAAACCCTAGGCATGCCAAATGGGTAGAATACATCCAATCCTATACTTTTGTCCTAAAACATCCATCGGGAACTGACAATAAGGTAGCTGATGGCCTAAGTCGTAGAACGTTACTTTTATCTTCAGTCAGTACTGAAGTCATAGGTTTTGAAAGACTTAAGGAGCAGTACGAAACCTGTCCAGATTTTGGTGAAATTTATCAGGTTTTGCGTCAAGGACCATCTAGTGATCATAGTGACTATACCCTTCTAGATGGTTATCTTTTTAGAGAGAATAGGCTTTGCATCCCAAGAACCTCCTTAAGAGATTTTTTAGTTTAGGAGATACATGCGGGAGGTTTGGCTAGCCACTTTGGACAAAACAAGATTATCTTGGCTGTTGAGGAACAATTTTACTGGCCAGGCCTTAAGAAACAAGTAGCAAACCTTGTAGCCCGATGTAGGATATGTGCTGTTGCAAAGCAGCAAAAGAAGAATACTGGGCTATACACTCCATTACCTGTACCTGAGTGTCCATGGCAGGATCTAAGCATGGACTTTGTTCTAGGATTACCCAAGCCCATTTGAAAACATAATTCAATCTTTGTGGTGGTCGACCGGTTTTCAAAAATGGCCCATTTCATACCTTGCTCCAAAACTTTCGATGCCTCTAGGATAGCCAAACTCTTTCTTGATCAAGTAGTCAGACTCCACGGGTTACCAAAAACCATAGTTTCTGATACGGATGTCCGCTTCACAAGTTACTTCTGGAAAACCCTTTGGCACCTATTAGGAACCAGACTGAAATTCTCCACAGCCTACCATCCCCAGACTGATGGACAAACCGAGGTTGTAAATAGAAGTCTAGGGAACTTGCTGAGATGCCTAGTGGGAGAAAGTCTAGGGAACTAGGATTTGTTATTGCCACGTGCTGAATTCACTTACAACAATTCGGTCAATAGATCTACGGGCAAAAGTCCCTTTGAGATAGTCCACGATTATAAGCCTAGGAAGTCTTTAGATCTAATCCCACTACCTATTCACACACAAGTCTCTGAGTCTGCTGAGTCTTTTGCACAGCATGTCACAAATCTGCATAAAGAAATCAGTAATAAGATCAACCTGAGCAATGAAACTTACAGACACTTAGCTGACTCACATAAGAGGGCTAAAGAATTCTGTGAAGGGAATTATGCGATGATTAGGCTCAACCCTGAACAGTTCCCCTCTGGAACCATAAAGAAGCTGCATGCCCGTGGAGCGGGACCTTTCAAGATCTTAAAGAAAATAGGGCCTAATGCATATGTTTGGAACTTCCACCTGATATGGGTATCAGTACAACCTTTAATGTTTCAGACCTAGTAGAATACAAAGAACCAGTACTAATACCTAGTGAGCCTTTTGGGCCAGAAACTTTCATTGAGAGTGAACATATTTCCGAGTGTCCACCACCAACCCTACCTGAGCGGAGAGAGATGATTGAGAGAATCCTGGATGACAAAACCATTACTACTAGGAATAAGGAGTATCAGTGATACCTGGTTCAATGGCAAGGTCGACCTGAGTCTGACAACTCTTGGATTACCCGAGAGGACCTGCAAAGACTTAACCCAGACTTGTTCGAGCATTACCAGGGCAAAACTGAACCATACTCAACTGGGTCAAGTTCTGCCCATCCTAGGAGAATTGGTATGGACACCAGAAACCGAAAGAAACTTTACTCCAACAAGTTAATCAAGTCTTAAAGCAATGAAAGCCAGCAACAAGACTCAAATTCTGGATCCCAGAATTTGACCACATGAAGAAGAGAAGACACATCAACCAAGCAAGAGAAATGGACCATCAACTAGGACCACTTGGCGCCACATGTCATTCCTTATCCAAGTAGAAGACCATCTCATCATGCCACATCATCAGGCGCCACCTCACTAGCCACCTCATCACTCTTTGGCGCCAACAAGGAAGATTCAAATTCAAGGAGGTTGGCCACACCCCTCCAAGTCCTCCACCAAATCCTCCAACCCCCCCATCCCTCCAAACTCTCCACCAAATCCTCCAACCCCCCCTTGTAATCCTTCTCAATTTGGGGAGTTTTCAAATTTCAAAAGCTAGCTTTGTGAGGCTATCAAAGGCCTTGGACGCCCATTGTAAAGGGGGGATTTTGGGAATGAATGAAAATTGAAGTTAAAGTTTGGAAGTAGAAGTTGTCTTGTGTTTTTTTTTTTTTTTTTTCCTTATGTGAAAGTTTCCCATCCTCTTCCTCCACGCCAAAGCCATTCTTTTTCCCCTAGCAAAGCATCTTCCAAGCTCACGTGAAGGGTCCTTCGAAGTCTTTGAGTTGTGGACCGGGTTCACCTTGACAAAGAACCAACAAGCTGAAGCCCCAAGTCCAAGGTTCTGATCTCTGTTATCCAGGTTCTTCAGTTCTGAGCGTTGGTAGTTTCAACGTATGAATCAAAAGAAGGTTGGAAAGCTCATCAAGGTAAGTCCACAATCATTAGCCCCTATTGTCTAGATCTTCTTCCTTTTAGTTTAGGATTGTGTCTAATCAAGTAAAAGTCCCAATTCTTATAATCCTTAAGTCTTATTATGATGAGTACAATGCTAGTGTAATTAGGTTTCATTGCTCTACAAACTATATTCAAAATATTATTCATATGCTTGCCACATCATAAGGTCTCCTCATAGAAGGCAATTCGGCTCGAGCTACTGGAGGTAACCCGGTCCCCTCGTTAGGGGATTAAAAGCCAAATGGAGTGCAAGATGCCATAGACATCCCAGATGGTTCCCAGTTCCTCAACAGAGATCGTCGAAGCGATCTCGCTGAGACCTGTTGACCGGACAGGCTCGGGGACGGGTTTAGTTGGAGGAAGAGGACGAGAAGGACAAGAGGGGTTAAGTCCATGTTCCCTAATGACTATACCACCAGGAGGATGCCTCCCTCTAAGCTTGAAGCGAGCCCCATCTCCCTCCTCATCAGAAGAATAAGGTGACGGTGGCCTCGACCTAGAGGGCCCGGCCTCACCCTGATTAGTGGAAGGATGGAATCTTGGCCCGAAACAAGACATGATGAAGAAGACCAAGGAAAGAAGAAGGCAGTCGAAAGCCTGGAGGTGAACCTAGCCCTAAGAAGAGGACCCTACTCGACCAAGGCAAAGAAAAAAAGGGCTAACTTGCTGTGAGAATGGCCGGGTGGATGGAAGAAGAGTCTCGGTACAATGGCGGGCACGAAAGATTTGAAAGGAGATGTATTTTGGGAAAGGCAACTTTTTCCTTTCGAAGTGACCGGCGCCCGACCGTACCATTACAAATCATCAACATCAGATCCGTGTCATGCATCATTCATCGATAAGGCTGGTGTTTGGTTTCGACTGCGACCGTTCTGGATTCTGCACCCACAATAACTACTCCTTGAACGTGTCCACATGGCTCCTCCGGGTAGGCTGAAGAAATCGTTTCCCGAGATGTCACCGATCGCGGCCATTATTATGTCGGATCCCCACCTTTCCATGTCAGCAATGCATTTACTCCCTTTGCCCCAAATGACCCGTGCCAACGAAACTCGATAGTGGGGGACAAATGATATGGTAGGAAGCTGATGTGTAATCCCTGTCAGATACCATATCAAAAAAACTGCCATGGTGGACACCCCATCTCGGACTCCTTTGACCGGGCTGATCTCTCCCAGAATGACAAGGCGGCCCACCAAAGTCGAGCTCCGTCCTCCACCAGGTCGGTACCCGCAAGCTCGGGGCACCTAGGCCAGAGCTGAGCGACTTCCTTCACCAGATCGAACCCCTCCGAGGCTGAGCCCCCTAGGCTGGAGTCGAGCTCAGCCCTCCTCCGCCAGGTCGAGCCCTTCTGAGATCGAGCCCTCTAGGCTGGAGTCGTGTGCCAACCTCCTTCGCCAGATCGAGCCCCTCCAAGGCTGAGCCCCCTGGACCAGAGTCGAGCTCAGCTCTCCTCCGCCAAGTCGAGCCCCTCAAAGGCCAAGCCCTCTGAGCAGGAGTCGAGCCCTCCTCCGCCAGATCGAGCCCTTCCGAGGCTGAGCCTCCTGGACCGGAGTCGAGCTCGCCCTCCTCTGCCAGGTCGAGCCCCTCCGAGGCCAAGCCCTCTGGGTAGGAGTCGAGCCTTCCTTCGTTGGGTCGAGCGCCTCCGAGGTCGAGCCCCCTGGGCTGGAGTCAAGCCTGGCCTCCTCTGCCAGGTAAAGCCCCCAAGCTAGAGTCTAGTCTCAGTTCTCCAGTTCGGCAACCACCTTGGATAATGCCGCTCGACATCGAAGGGAGCAGAGCTACCCCCGAGGCACCGGTGAGCTGCCCGAGGACCATAAAGAAATATCCATCAGATCATAATAACTGTTTGCAGCCACCGCTTATACCAGAAGAGGAAGAAGCTCCCTGGCCAAGGTGCCACGCTCTCCACCAATTATCTGCACCACCCGAAAGTGAAAGTCAACCAGGAGATTCGAATCCCAGGGGTGGTGGCCGCCTAATCAAGGCACTGTCAAACTTCCCAGAACAGGACGACCAGAAGGAGTGTCAGAGTGCATGGCAGCTTCTCTTATCACCAATCAGAAAATACGTCCCGACCATGGCACGGAATACCGCCGCACGTGCCTGCCAATGTGGGGGAGATCCCAAGGTTGGCATTCAACAGTCACCTGGACTTAAAAGAACCTTCGACAACCCCAGCAAAGAGGTACACGCGTAAAGGCAAGCTTAATCACAAAGCTCTCATCCAAGCGAGTGAGGGAGAAAAGCCACACAAGAAGGCCAATCCACCTCGGCTATCATCTCTCCCAGCACACTCACATCCCCACTCTTACACCACTCACTCCTCCTAGCATGGAGTCCATCAAGAGGGCTCAACCAGGAGGATCTATTCCCCTAGATCATCACTGACTTGACCGTCGGAGTGCCCTCGCCGGAATCTCTGGCCCGGGTGTCGACCTTGTTTTTTACAAGCTCCGAAGTGCAGGTCAACTCCGGGAAGACGAGAGGTGATCCGACGTCGACAGCAGCTACGGGCCACGATGATCTTGGCGGCAACAATTATTATATATAACTTATTCACTTAATTTTTTTATAGGATCTTATTAAGACCTTTTAGAATGTTATTCCTACTGTTGATCATAGATTTTGTGTACAATGCTTGCATGCCAATTTTAAAACCACTAGATTTAAGGAAAAGAACTATGAAGATGCTCTTTGAAAGTGTATTAGGACAACTACATATCTTAACTTTGAGGTTTCCATAGAGGAGATGCTACCCTTTGATAAGACAGCATGATAGTAGCTCCAACAGCACCCTCCTGGGCTATGGTCAAGCATGCTTTCATCACTAGAAGCAAGTCAAGCATGTTGTTGAACAATATATGTGAGTCTTTCAATAAGTATATTATAGATTCTCGAGACAAGCCTATCATCACCTTGTTTGAAATTATTCAAAGGCTATTGATACAGCAGTTCCAAGTACAAAGAGAAGGCTTACAAAAAATTATAGGCTCTCTTTATCCTAAGATTCAAAAAAGTTGGAGAAGGCAAAGTTGGAGACCATGGACTGCCACTACATATGGGGAAAAGGCCATAGATTTGAACTTGAGTACCATAATGACATATTTGTTATGGACTTAGAGGAGAATATATGTAGATATAAGGTATGAGATTTAACCAGCATCCCATGCTGCCTTGCTGCAAGAGCTATTATGTATGTTAGAAAGGAAGTGAAACACTTTGTTAATATATGGTATACTAAAGCAACTTGGGCATTGGCCTATAAGCATATCATTGAGCCGGTATCAAGTATGAAATCTTGGCCAAGAATATAATATCTCATTATACTCTTCCTTCTTTAAGGGCTCCTCTAGGTAGATCCAAGAAGGCAAGAAGAAAAGAAGATGTTGAGCTAAAAGATTCTAGTAAAGTCAGAAGGAGGGGGACATCCTTAAGATGTAAAAATTACCAACAATGGAGCCATAACTCTAGGACTTACAAAGGCCCTAAGAAGAAGGCAAAGAAAAAACAATATACCACTTCATCCAATCAAATCAAGAGTCAAATTAGTATGAAAAGAGAGAGATCACATGTATTTTTACATTCAACATTGTTGTTAAAAAGAGAGATCACATGCATATATTTATATTTTTGCACTTTTCTTATAGGCTCAAATAAGTAGGAGAAGAAAGAAGTTAGCAATTTCAAAGGATACTTCCTCTCAGCTACTTTCCTTCTAGCTTTTATTCTTGTAGCTAGGAGTACTCTCCTCTCAGCCAGCTCTCTCCCAGCATCTCTTCTTGTAGCCAATAATAGCAAGAACATTCTCTCAACTAGTAGCAGCTCATTTCTCTCAGCCAGTAGCACCCCATTTATCTTAGGTAGTCTCAACATCCTCTCAACCATGAGATGTATCACGGTTATTTTAGATATATTATTTTAAACATATCATTTTGAATAATTGGGATATTATTTTGGTTGTGGACTTAGTTATATTTTGTATATACTTGAGTCTATATCCTCTCATAAAGTTTAGAAATTGCTTACGATTACTTTTGGATGTTTTAAATTTGGAACCTATTGTCACATATTACTTTAGAAGAATATATGCCATTTCTAACACAACATTGTCCATTAAATTTTTGTTGATGAAGTTGGTAGATTTATATATCATACTTTATCTTCCATTGCATCTCCTTTTTTCTTAAAACCATATGATTTTTTTTCTAAGAAAATAGTTTACTTGGAATTATATGTGTTGTTATAAGTAAGGTTAAACAAAAAAATTAAATTACAGGAAGGTCAGCTCTTCTTCCATTGGAGGTGTGTATTGTATAAATCCATAGCAGAAGAAGTGTTTGAGGAAGCCCCCTGAGGACCTCTAGGTTGGTCGCTATTGGGTTTTCTCAAAGATCTCTAATACTTCTCAAAGGCAAAATCACTGAGGAATCCAGTGCTTTCTCCTATCCAACTAATTTCAAGTTTATTTGTGTAAATCTAGAGTTCATGAAGATTTTTAGAGTATTTCTTCTAACTTGTTTTCATATATTATCATTATTAGTGGTAAGAAGGAAACCTCATGTCTAACTTAAGAACAATCAAGAGCAGCTCATGGAGTTATAAGAAGTGGAGCTTGGGAGTGATGCAATTTGATGCAAACACTTAGGTTTTGGAGTATAGTAGAAATGTTCTTTTTGAGGGCTCAGGTTTGCTTCCAGCTACATGGGAAGTGTTGAGACTAAGAATCTTAAAGTTGGTGAAGGAGATGAAGCATAAGTCTTGAAGGCTACTCCTACCCAATGCTTTCCCTGGCTTTTATTATCACTGTTGAAAAGTGAGAAGTTTCAAACACCCAACTTAACCAGCTACTTCGAAGTATCATGGTTGAGTAATTCTGGATAATTGGGATATTATTTTGGTTGCGAACTTTGTTGTGTTTTTTTTATATACTTGGATCTATGTCCTGATACATTGTGTTATCTTATGAAATATTGTGATATATTTATATATCATTACAAAATATTGCGATATTTTGATATATTATGACACAAATATGTCTTACAAGGTATTCCAAACTAGATATGCTAATATATTTCTATTCAACTATTTGTGATACATTTGTGTATCATTGTAAAATATTATGAAATATTGTAAAATGTTAAAGAGTATTTCAATTCATTATAATTTTTCACAAAATTTTTGATACGTTGTGATATTTTATTAAACATTATGATATTCTAATATATTAAGATAAAAAATATCTTACAGGTATCTTGAATTGCATATGGTAATATATCTCTATTCAAATTTTTATTATATTAAAGAGTGTATATTTAACTATCAGATAGTAGAGGGGGTGTAAGTGTAATAAAATGAAAAATTTATGGGGGCTTATTAAAACTTTATAATATGAAAGTGTATAAGTTTGCGACAGTTGAAGGGGGCTAGGAAAAAAACTGGTCATCTTTACCATTAGTCCTTTCTTGGAAACTGCATATGAAAGATCATAAGATATTTTACAGCACGACTACTGTTTGCTTCAAATAGCTTTTCATGTTCCTTGATAGTATGTTAAGATATATAAGATTTGTAGTGCTTGAGAGTTGAAAGTTAATAGCATTGGATATTTAGTAAGGAATAGGTTTTGCACCACTTGGGAATAGTACAACTGAAGCTTCATAAAGTAATTCAAATAAAAAAGACGATGATATTTTAGCTTTAGAAAATAAAGTTAAATGAATAGGCATTACAACAAGCTACTCAAAATGTCTCCAAAATAAAGCATAGTCAGTACATTTTAAAATCCAGAACCAATTACATAAAAAATTATAGCAATCCAATATATCAGCATATACCGAATAACCCATATGGCCCTTCTTTTATAGCTTTGCATTTAGCATTCAAGCTTTTTATTTCGTAGCAAAAGCTTGTTAATAATA
This sequence comes from Areca catechu, assembly GCA_021397845.1. Classification (NCBI taxonomy): domain Eukaryota; kingdom Viridiplantae; phylum Streptophyta; class Magnoliopsida; order Arecales; family Arecaceae; genus Areca; species Areca catechu. Next base: position 51,150,084 of record CM038047.1, on the reverse strand, counting down.
TCCTTGTCCCTCACATTTGAAGGTGGATCATGCCAATGGAAGTACCCACAGCCTCTATTTTTCTGAAAAAAATAATTTGAGATTAAAGTTAAAGATGGGATAAAAAGTAGAAAAATGAAAAATGACAAAGTATCTCATAGACTTATACATCTCGTATTCAAAGAAATGCCAACTAAGATTTGTGGTGGTCCAAGAGGTCCTCATAGGTAATTTGGTTCTACAATAACAAAAATCGAGAAATTAAGAGGAGAAGAAATTGGAAGAACTTGATTGGAAACCCTCCATTGTCTTTTTTTTCCATCAATAGCCATCCCTTTCTATTGGTGGTAGATAAATATGAACAATGGCTACCTAATTGACAAGACCGAGTCTAGAGTTACACTCTATATCCTTAAGACAATTTCGTCTCGCAATGGCGCTTACGATTTTATGACGATTGTCTTCCAGGATACAACGGTCTTCTTCTGGTAAAAGCAGCACTATAATTCACCAGAAATTCGAACCAGGAATGCTTTTCTCTCTTTTCTACTGAATGAAATGATGTTTTGGCTAGTTTAGCTTCAACACATATTTCACATTTGTAGTGTTGATCGATTTCATGATTAGGTAATAATTCTAAATTCATTAATTTTTGTAATGAATTAAAATTCACATGACCTAATCCATCATGCCATAAGTAAAAGGAGTCAACCATATAAACAGAAGAAACATCTTTATTCTTTTCAAGGTTGCGATGTACAATCATTACATTCATCTTGAATAATCCATTATTTAAGTAACCTCTACCCAGAAAGATCCCTCCTTTAGTAAGTACAAATTTATCAGACTCAAACACCATCCTAAATCCATGTGTGCTTAGGAGGGAGCCTGATACCAAGTTTTTATGGATGTCAGGTACATGCAGTATATCGTTCAGTAGAAGCTCTTTGCCAGATGTCATCTTTAAAATAATGCGGCCAATTCCTTCTATCTTCGATGTAGCGGAGTTACCAATTAGCAGATTTCTACCTCTGATAGGAGTATATGATGAGAACATACTCTTATCAGAGCAGACATGTCGAGTAACTCCAGTGTCAACATACCATTCATTTGGTTTATCAACCATGTTTGTTTCAAACACAACTGCTGACAACATCATTCCTGACACTTCACGGGATAGGGTATTTTCAGTAGTATTGACTTCTTTCTTTTCTTTTCCCTTGAAACGACAATCCTTGGATTTGTGGCCTATTTTACCACAAATGAAGCACTTTCCTTATACTTCTTAGGATTGTCTTTCTTCTGTTTGTAGCCTTCTCCAGGAAACTTGCATTTCTTCTTGTTGACCTTTCCTTCCATGAGGTTGGCCTTAGGTTCAGCAAGATGTCTTCCTGTCTTCTTATCATGGCTCTTGTTGTCTTCCTCGATCCTCAAGCGGACAATCAGATCTTCAAGTCCCATCTCTTTCCGCTTATGCTTCAGGTAGTTCTTGAAGTCTTTCCATAATGGAGGTAGCTTCTCAATTATAGCGGCTACCTGGAATGACTCACTCAGAGACATCCTTTCTGCATGTATCTCATGCAGTATGATCTGCAGTTCTTGAACTTGCTCCAAGACGGTCTTGTAATCTACCATCTTGTAGTCAAGAAACCTGCCGACCATAAATTTCTTATGGCCTGCATCCTCGATTTTGTACTTCTTGTTCAAGAATGCTCACAGCTCTTTTGCTGTGCTTATACTACTGTACACATTATACAGAGTATTCTCTAATCCATTAAGGATATAGTTTTTGTATAGGAAGTCTGAATGCTTTCATGCATCGACAGCAGCGACAATCTGTTTGTCGTTCTCTCCTTCCTTTATGACCGGTGGATCTTCGTTGAGAACTCTTACCAGATTCAGAGTTATCAGATGGAACATCATCTTCTATTGCCATCTCTTGAAGTCGATGCCGGTAAACTTCTCCGGCTTCTCGGCCTGAACTAGTGCAGCCATTATTGCCATCACTTGAGCAGCACTTCAGTACGGAATTATCTTAAGATTGTTGGTGGTAGATGAATATGAATAATGGCTACCTAATTGACAAGACCGAGTCTAGAGTTACACTCTATGTCCTTAAGATAATTTCATCCTGCAATGGTGCTTACGGTTGTATGACGGTTGTATGACGATTGTCTCCCAGGATACAACGATCTTCTTCTGGTGAAAGCAGCACTACAATTCACCAGAAATTCGAATCAGGAATGCTTTTCTCTCTTTGTATGCACTATAGCTATACTCTATTTTCAGAGTATGCAAATGCCTAAGAGACTTACGATGCACTATAGCTATACTCTGTTTTTTCAGAGTATGCAAATGCCTAAAAGAAGAAAGAAAAAAAACTAGAATGAATGCAATGAAATGAATAAGGAATGGGGACCTATTTATAGCCTTAAGGTGCCCCTTGGAAGCAACCTTTTGATTTTATCTGAGGGAGTTTTTGATATCTTTTCGTAGCGAGATATGCCTTTACGTGATCGATACATTTATTCAATCATGATCGGATGCCATGATATGTTGATTCGTACCATGATCTTTAGATCATGCGATCAGCGCGCTTCTCAATGCATCATTTCATGATCCGATGGCACCCCTAATCTCAGAAGAGACGTTGATCCATGAATGGATGCATGATTACTCTCCGGATGCATGATCCGTTGTTTCACGATTCTGAAATCCCGTCATCTAAGTCAGCTCAAATTTCTTGAATCGGCTCCTTGTTGCAGAAAGCACTCTGGTCGAGTCGGCTCGATTCCCTCGAGTCGACTCGTCCAGACCGCATGATATGGCTCTATAGATTCGAGATAGCTCAACCTTGGTCGAGTCGACTCATCCAGACTACATGATACGGTTCTATGGATCCGAGCCAGCTCGACCCTAGTCAAGTCGACTCGTCCAGACCGTGTATTTCCATTCTGTGGATCCAAGTTGGCTCGCCTTAGAACCGAGTCGGCTCTCCTCCCTACAACCCTGATGTGGTGCCAATCAATCTCGACCGTCTAATCTATTTGATCAGGAAATATTTAAAGACTTTTTAAGACGATGCGTACGTGCAAAGTGCAAAGTGCGCCTACAAAGCACCCATTACGTCCTTGTCGTCCATCGCACACGCGCGTGCGCGTGATGCTTCGCATCACCCTCAAGCTCTCCACCTATGGTGAGCCTAGAAGTAAGAGCTTGGAAAAAAGTTTTCTTATAAAGAGCCTTCTCTTTTTCCAATCTTTCCATGTAGGACTAAAAGTTCTCATCACACAGGATAGTTTCCATCCCACAGGATAGTTTTCCTTTCCATATGATAGTTTCCATCCCAAAGGGTAGTTTAGGAATAAAAAAAATTGCTATTCACTTTTTTCCAACACTTTCTTCCTTGGAATTCTATTTTTCTACCCAGACATACTGCGTACATGGTGATTTCTTCTCTCTATCCATGGTTGGCTTGATCAAAGATTCTCTTAATTACATTATTGAGATTTTGTTTTCCTCTCCTTTGAATTTAGAGTATTCAAAATTTTGGATCACGTGAGGCGCGTGATTTTATTTTTTGGCATTATAGCTAATATTTCACTAGCAATTGAAAGTAAGGGCAATTTTATCATTATATAAAACTAGGACATCATGTGATAGTATTCTATTAATGGAAATAGATGGAAGGGACATATTGAAACAGTATAATAACTTGAAGGATTTAATCAAAATATTTTAAAGTAAAGAAGAATGTAAGCAAAATTAAGATAAAGTTGCAGAAATATTTCTATAATTTTTTTTATTTTTTAATACTACTAACCCTTTTCTTTTTATTCTCTTCTTTGCCATGCCGAGACACCACCTCTTCATCATATGCATCATGTCATACTTCTACACAATAATAGCTTTAGCATGATATCACTATATATATGCCAACAAGAACAATAGCTAGGAAACACTGGAAGAGACTACCCAGTAGAAAGTAGAGGAACAGACTGGTCGATAAATGCATCTTTTCAATTACCCGATACTTGTATGTGCAGAAGCTCTTTGTATTGCCCTTTAATATATAGGATAGGGAACAATCTTTATCTTTAAACATTTTTTCTTTTTTAAGAATTTTTTTTCCAACATCAATTATCAATCAAATAAGATATATAACTTCATCAAAAAGGTAATTAAGATAATCTACAAATATAATACCTAGAATCAACTAAACTTGCTTTTGATTACATATGATTGAAGAAAATTAGAACATGATGAACGGATAAAGGCCAAAGCAACTTATCAGTAGAATGACATTCTTGTATGTTGATCCTTGAAAAATGCATTAATTTCTAGCAATTACAGAATTCTCTATGTTCCTAAAAAGAAGGGAAAAAAAATCCTTGTTTAAATGAACACAAGTTTTTTTCTCAAAAAGGCCAACAGGCCTAATAAGTGCTTTCTTGCATAAAAGTTCTTTTAGAAAAGCTTGGTGAGGATATCTTGAAAATTTTGGCCTAAAAATGTAGTAGATCATGGCTGTCACTGAAACAACATCATAGTCGATCATGCATCTACAATGTCATTGCCCGTCATGCAATCAAAAATCACCGCATTTCAAGAAACAGTATTATTAATTGCCATCTAATTACAACTTGTTTGGTTCATTAGAATAACTTTTCTTTTCTAAAATGTTGATTCCTGAAAATATAATGCCAAAAAAAATAGTTTTGATATATCTAATTGATCATGAAAAAATGACTTACTTTATAATACTTTATATTTAGTTGAACATCCATTTTTCTAAAAAAATATATATAATATTTATTATATTTTTAATAAATATAAAACAATATTCTTTTGCTCCTAAACTTTATATAAATATTAATATAATAAAAATATAATATAATATAAAGGGATGGCATTAAAAGAATATTTTTGGAGAAAAAAAAGCTTTCTATTCCCATTTTATGGGATGTCCCAAGCCCACCTATCCCATGATTTTTTCTTTTCCATACAACATGAAATTATGTTTCCCTGAAAAAACATTTTTCCAATATCATGCTGAGACCATGAACAAGAGAGAATTTTTTTTACTTCTTCAGAATCACACTTTTCTCCTTCTAGCTCATACGAACCAAACGAGTCTTCTGAGACAAATCATGCTAAGACCATGTCTCTAAAGATTGTAGATAAAATTTGGATTAGATGGTACCCGATTTAAAAATTTGATGTAGAGAACTTGGACAGATATATGTTGCTGAGGCGTGTAGACGATCATAAGAGTAGATCCGTGCCTCTCTGAGGCAATGTGTCTCGATGCAGAAGATCCCAACACGGCGTGCTTCTCTGAGACAATGTGTCTCGATGCAGAAGATCCCAACACGGCTACCCTCCAGGATTCAACATGTCTCGGTGCAACACGGTGTGCTTCTCTGAGACAATGTGTCTCGGTGCAGAAGATCCCAACACGGCTATCCTACGGCGTGCCTCTCTGAGACAATGTGTCTCAATGTGTCTCGGTACAGAAGATCCCAACACGGCTACCCTCCAGGATTCAACAGCGTAACCGAGAGAGAGAGGAGAATGAGGGATTCAACAGCAAGAAGGCTTCAATCCGATGTGCACACACCAATGTCGAAGCCTGATGATTGTTTTTTTTTTTTTTACCACCGCGTCTTTTTTTTTGTACCACCGCATCTTCGGAAGTATTTATAATTTGATACGACCCATCTCGGATGGATTTAGAAGGCTTCAATCCGATGTGAACACACCAATGTCGAAGCCTGATGATTGTTTTTTTTTTTTGTACCACCGCGTCTTTTTTTTTTGTACCACCGCATCCTCGGAAGTATTTATAATTTGATACGACCCGTCTCGGATGGATTTAGAAGGCTTCAATCCGATGTGCACACACCAATGTCAAAGCCTGATGATTGTTTTTTTTTTCTTGTACCACTGCGTCTTTTTTTTTTGTACCACCGCATCTTCGGAAGTATTTATAATTTGATACGATCCGTCTCGGATGGATTTGCACCCCCCCTGGATGATCGAAGTATTTATAATTTGATACGACCGTCGAAGTATTTATAATTTGATACGACCCGTCTCGGATGGATTTGCACCCCCCCTGCGTGCGATGATCGAAGTATTTATAATTTGATACAACCCATCTCGGATGGATTTGCACCCCCTGGATGATCGAAGTATTTATAATTTGATACGACCCATCTCGGATGGATTTGCACCCTTCCTGAGCGCGATGATCGAAGTATTTATAATTTGATACGACCCATCTCGGATGGATTTGCACCCCCCCTGGATGATCGAAGTATTTATAATTTGATACGACCCGTTTCGGATGGATTTGCACCCCCCCTGGATGATCGAAGTATTTATAATTTGATACGACCCGTCTCGGATGGATTTGCACCCCCCCTGGATGATCGAAGTATTTATAATTTGATACGACTCGTCTCGGATGGATTTGCACCCCCGTGGATGATCGAAGTATTTATAATTTGATAAAATCGTCGAAGTATTTATAATTTGATACGACCCGTCTCGGATGGATTTAGAAGGCAGCCTGATTTTTTTTGTACCACCAAAGTATTTATAATTTGATACGACCCGTCTCGGATGGATTTGCACCCCCCTCCTGCGCGCGATGATCGAAGTATTTATAATTTGATACGACCGTCTCGGATGGATTTGCACATTTATAATTTGATACGACCGTCTCGGATGGATTTGCACACCCCTGCGCGCGATGATCGAAGTATTTATAATTTGATAAAACCGTCGAAGTATTTATAATTTGATACGACCCGTCTCGGATGGATTTAGAAGGCAGCCTGATTTTTTTTGTACCACCAAAGTATTTATAATTTGATACGACCCGTCTCGGATGGATTTGCACCCCCCTCCTGCGCACGATGATCGAAGTATTTATAATTTGATACGACCGTCTCGGATGGATTTGCACATTTATAATTTGATACGACCGTCTCGGATGGATTTGCACACCCCTGCGCGCGATGATCGAAGTATTTATAATTTGATACGACCCGTCTCGGACGGATTTGCACCCCCCTGCGCGCGATGATCGAAGTATTTATAATTTGATTTGCACCCCCTGCGCACGATGATCGAAGTATTTATAATTTGATACGACCCGTCTCGGACGGATTTGCACCCCCCTGCGCGCGATGATCGAAGTATTTATAATTTGATTTGCACCCCCTGCGCACGATGATCGAAGTATTTATAATTTGATACGACCCGTCTCGGACGGATTTGCACCCCCCTGCCGCGATGATCGTGTGTGCGATGCGCGTCCGGTTAATATGGGTTCCGAAATCGGGCTGAATCAGATTGCACTGATTTTGACTCAGCTCGCGTATGCGAAAAAATTTCTTAGAATCACTTAACAACTCAAAAGAATGACATTCTATATAAAGAGGAGTATGGAAAACAAATTATCCGATGTGGGACTAAAGATATTTTATTTGTACCAATTCAAGATGAGGAAAAATGAATTTGTTTTGAAGAAAAAAAAGAAACCTTTTATATATTGAAATACTATAATTTCCAACAAAGACCACTAATAATACCATTTCAAGATATAATATTCCTTTCTAGTATACTTAAATAGAGACATTACCTCCACCATCTCACCACATGCCATGTACGATCTAATCCGAGAATTCTGGGAAAGCATATCTCTTCAAGGTATATTATCACATATATCTGGCTCAAATCCATATTTTGCTGTGTATGAATTTTTTTGATATAAATACATGGATCCTTTTGAACCAAGGTTTACAGTATTGATATCATACCATATTGATCAATATTATATCGATTGGTATCATATACTGTATCATACTATCTCAATACCAAATCTGTACATAATCTTATACTGTATCAACACTCAACACACCTCACTATCTTGTACCAAATTATATCTTAATACTATAATAGAATGATATTGGTATGGGGCCGGTACCGACACGGTGAACATTGCTTTGAACCACTTCAAAAATTCCAAGGACAGGTTTTAAGGAGGATGGTGAAGGTGAAATTATTGAATAAAATCTCCAAAGCCCTCACCTCATTTGGATACCTTTTCTTAATGAAGAATTTAATCATAAAGCCCGCAACATCGTGATGGAGAGGGTCATGTTCGGCTCAAATTGAATATTTCCTGGTGGAGTGCGATTTTCATGGTAACATTCAAAAAGGGTAGCTATGTTGGAAGCCTTCCATTCTTTTTTTTTTTTTTACCAAAAAAAACCGCAATATCAGGTGATTTGAATTGCAAGGTCAAGATAGTGGAAGGCCAAAGAGAGATCTATCAGCTTGGGAAGATGACGACTGCTTCCTCCTAGTAGCCCATGGAGATAGATTTGGAGATGGGTTTGTTTTAATTCCATCACAATTATGTCCTTTTTGAAGGACTACAATTATCCTCTGATCCATATTTAGTATTTTGACCTAAAATTCTACTTTCAAGTAGGGTAAAAATAAGCATTGAACCGAGCTATAAGTGACTTAATTCTTTGATCAGATCCTAATATTAGATCGTTGGATTGGGTCTATGATCAAAGTTTCTGATCGAATAGATCATTCGGGTTGAATCGGATCCATGAATAATCCGGTCCCAATCTAAATAATTATGATCTGGATCGGTCTGTATCAAATATATAATTATGTTTTAATTATTACATAGCTAATTACTATAAACCATAAAATCGATAACAAATAATATTATTATTGATGTGGCAAGAAGCTGACGTGTAATCCCTGTCAGATCCATGTCAGAAAAATCGTCATGATGGACACCTCATCTTGGACTCCTTTAACCAAGCCGAGCTCCCTCAGAATACTGGGGCAGCCCGCCAAAGCCGAGTTTCGTCCTCCGTCAGGTCGGCACCCACAAGCCCGGGATGCCTAGGCCGGAGCCGAGTGATCTCCTTCACCAGATCGAGCCCCTTCGAGGCTGAGCCCAGTAGCGGAGTCGAGCTCGGCCCTCCTCTGCCAGGTTGAGCCCCTCCGAAGCTGAGCCCTCTGGGTTGGAGCACGTGCTGACCTCCTCCGCCAGATCGAGCCCCTCCGAGGTTGAGCCCCCTGGACCGGAGTCGAGCTCAGCTCTCCTCTGCCAGGTCGAGCCCCTCCGAGGCCAAGCCTTTTGAGCAGGAGTCGAGCCTTCCTCCGCCGGGTTGAGCCCTTCCGAGGTCGAGCCACCTGGACCGGAGTCGAGCCCAGCCTACTCCACCAGGTTGACCTCCTCTGAGGTCGAGCCCTTGAGCCGGAGCTGAGTCCCAGCTCTCCAGTTCGGCAATCACCTTGGACGGTGCCACCGGGCACCCAGGGGGATGGAGCCACCCTCCGAGACCCCAGCGAACCACCCGAGGATGATGAGGAAGCACCCATCAAATCATAATAACTGTCCACAGCCACCACTTATACCAGAAAGGGAAGAAGCTCTCTGACCAAGGTGCCACGTTCTCCACCAACCACCTGCACCACCCGAAAGAGGAAGTCAACCAGGAGATTCAAATTCCGGGGGTGGCGGCCCCCGATCGAGACACTGCCAGGCTTTCCGAAATGGGACAACCAAAAGGAATGTCAGAACGCACGATAGTTTCCCTTATCATGAACCAGGAAAGACGTCCTGTCCACGGTATGGAATGTCGCCGCACGCGTCTGACAGCACGGACCAGGAGAGACGTCTCGTCCGCAGTATGGAATGCCACTGCATGTGCCTGACATCATGGGAGAAATCTCGAGATAGGCGTTCAATGATCACCTGGACTTAAAAGTGCCTTCGACATCCCCAGCGGGGAGGTATGCAAGCTTAACCGCAAAACACTCATCCAAGTGAGTGAGGAAGAGGAAGCTACACAGGAGGGCCAACCCATCTTGGCTACCACCTCTCCCACCATACTCGCACCCCCACTCTTACACCATTTACTCCTCCTAGCATGGAGTCCATCAAGAGGGGCTCGACCAGGATGATCTGTTCCCCTAGATCGTCACTGACTTGACCGTCGGAGTGCCCCCGTCGGAATCCCCGGCTTGGGCATCTGACCTTGTTTTGCAGGTCCTGAAGCACAGGCCATCCCCAAGAAGATGAGGGGCGATCCAACGTCGAAGCAGCTATGGGCCACGATGATCTTGGCGGCAATAGATTGGCGCACTAGGAAGGGGGGGTAGGACATATTTTGACCCAACTTAAACCCCCTGCAAGCAGCTCACTGAGAGGATGGTGACGACCCGAGCAAGAAAAGCCTCCACCAGCCGTGCGGGAGATCCCCCTTCCCAAGGGGACCTGCATGGTCCAGAAAGGGAGCTCCTCGCTCCTGCTCAACCACCTCCAGCGGACATTCAGCTAGCTGCACTCATCCAACAAATGCAAATCCTCACCACGGCAGTGCGCCAGCTCAAGCACCAGCAACGGTTCTTGGCAACCCATCAGCAGCCAGGAACCCCCGTGACCCATGCTGCAGCATCCCGCGATAGCCTACGTTCCTTCCAAGGAAGGCCTTTGTAGCCGCGGGCCACCAACGATCACCGGGTAGTCATTTGACTCCGGCAAAGAGACAACAGGCTGGATCTGCCGACAGGGAGAGCCAATCCCCATCCTTGAGCGGGTAGCAGCCAAGCCCTGTCGAGGTCAAAAGGGAAAGACCCCACTTCAGGGATATCGTCCCATGTCACCTTCTGCATCTCCTTCAGCCTCGGCGGAAGGTTCGACTGACGAGGCCGTCAGGCGTACAGCTGAGAAGCGCCTGGAGGAGCATAAGCACAAGCTGGCATAATTATCCCATCGATTTGCGAACATGCAGGGCTTCGCTGACGAGCCAGCGGGCTATGACGCCCGTCCCCCTTCTCCCGAAAGATCTAAGAGAAACCGATTCCCAGCCAGTTCCAAATGCCGTAGGTGGATCCTTGCGATGGGACCACCGACCTCCTGGACCACCTGGAAAGCTACAAGACCCTCATGAGGGTCCAGGGGGCCACCGACGCCTTTCTTTGCATCGCCTTCCCAGCGACCCTCCAGAAGGCAGCTCGGGTCTGGTTCACCCACCTCGAGCTCGAAAGCATCGATTCTTTTGCTCAGCTAGAGCGAAAGTTCGTGGTCCACTTCGATGCCTGTCGAAAGGTGCCACGTGAAGCAGATAGCCTCTTCTTCATCCGGTAGCAGGATCGTGAGCCCTATGAGACTACGTGGCCCGCTTCAAGGATGCTGTATTAGAGATTTATAACCTTGAAGAGCCAGTTGCCATGCTGGCACTAAAGCGAGGATTCAGGACCTCTCGCCTGACCTACCCACTCGACAAGAAGCCCCCAAGAGCTACTCCGAGCTCCTTTTCTGAGCTCAAAAGTACGTTCATGTCGAGAAGGCGGACCGTACGAGAAGGGAGCTAGACGGGAAGCCATTGAAGAAGCTGGCTCCCGCCGAGACGTCCATGATGCGGAAGCCAGGGCCTCTGGCACCGAACATCCACTAGGGGCCGAGATCGAGGTGCGCTCCAGCTCCAGAGGAGAGACTCACCCCCTGCTCATCCCGAGGATAAAAATCCTGATGGAGATTGAAGGTGAGCCCTACTTGAAGCGCCTACCTCTGATGAGGCCCGTCCACTAGCCGTGACAAGACGAAGTATTATCGCTACCACCACGACCACGGCCACGATATCGAGAAATGTTGCAACCTTAAGAAGGAAATCGAAGAACTCATCAAGAGGGGCTACCTCGGGAGATTCGTGGGGGCAGACCTCTAATGGAACCTCAAGCGCTCGTCGCTCTCCCACCAGTTCCTACAGTTGACAATCGCCCTACCGAGATGCCGGTGGGGATGATATGTTGGGGAGCCGAGCGCGCATCTAAGAGGGCCCGGGGGGTAGAGTATTCTGAAAATGTACCCCCCTTTATGAGAGGAGGGGAAGATGCGGGGGAAAATATAAATAACGATGTCGTGGTTGTCGAGATGATGATCACAAAGCATCATGTAAAACACATCATGATTGATAGTGGAAGCTCCACAGATGTGCTTTTTTATGATGCCTTCTCCAGAATGAACCTATCCTCCACCTAACTCAAACCTATGCACACATCCCTTGTCGGTTTCATAGGGGATTCTATGAGGGTAGAAGGAGAGATCACTCTTCCAGTCACCACCGGGACCCCACCTCGGCAGGCCACAGTTATGATGACCTTTATAGTGGTTAGGCTTCCTTCGGCCTACAACGTGATCCTTAGTCGACCCAGGCTCAATCTGCTCGATGCTGTCATTTCCATAAAGCAGTTGCTAGTGCAGTTCCCAACTCCCTACAGAGTCAGCGAGGTGAGAGGTGCACCTCAGCTGCTACAGCATTGTTTCCAAACTCTTCCCGGGACCAAAGTTCCCGAGGATGATCCTAGGGCGGACGACCTCGACCAAAGGGCACAAGACCCCAGGGGTGGCCCTGCCAAGCGCCTACTATCTTATCCGCTCGGAGCTGACCAAGAGAAGATGGTGCAGATCGGGGCCCAGCTACAAGAAGAGGAAAGAGCCCACCTGTTAGAGTTCTTACAGGCGAACGCAGATGTGTTCACCTGGATGGTGGCTGATATGCCAGGTATCCCCTCTGACATCATCACCCACAAGCTGAGCATTGACCCGAAGTGCAGGCCAGTTCGACAGAAGAAGAGGAGTTTCATCCCCGAGAGGCAAGCAATAATCAACGAGGAAGTCGACAAACTCCTCGCTGCTGGCTTCGTCTGGGAGGTACAATATCCAAGCTAGCTGGCAAATGTGGTGATGGTAAAGAAAAGTAATGGTAAATAGAGGATCTGCGTGGACTACACCAACCTCAACAAGGCATGTCCGAAGGATAGTTTTTCTCTACCGAAGATTGACCAACTGGTGGACACCACCTCGGGTCACCAGCTGCTTTCCTTCATGGATGCATTCTCTAGATACAATCAGATCTGGATACACCCAGAGAACGAGGAGCACACCGCCTTCATCACCGACCAAGGGACATACTGCTACAAAATGATGCCCTTTGGTCTGAAGAATGCTGAGGCCACGTACCAGCGTCCGGTCAATAGGGTCTTCAAAGATTAGATTGGCCGGAACATGCAAGTGTATGTGGATGACATGCTTGTCATGAGCAAGCCAAGCTTGAACCATGTCGCCGACCTCACCGAAGCCTTCAACAATCTCCGAAAGCACCAGATGAAACTGAACCCAGCAAAGTGCACCTTCGGAGTGGTGGCAGGAAGGTTCCTTGGCTTCATGGTCACTCAGAGGGGCATTGAAGCAAACCCATAGAAGGTCTAGGCAATCGTTGACATGGAGCACCTGACATCCAAGAAGCAGGTCCAGTGCCTGACAGGATGTATTGCAGCTTTGAGTCGGTTCATCTCGAGGTCAGCTGATCGCTACCTTCCTTTCTTCAAGGTGCTGCATAACATGCACGACTTCACCTGGATGGAGGAGTGCAGGAGAGCCTTCGAAGGACTGAAGGAGTTTCTGGCTTCTCCTCTGCTGCTCTCCAGACCGGAGGAGGGGGAGGAGCTCCTACTCTACCTGGCGGTCACACCCGGAGCCATCAGCTCGATCCTCGTCTGTGTCGATGAGGACGGATCTCAGAAGCCAGTATATTATACCAGCAAAATCCTCCACGATGCGGAGATCAGGTATACCTACTTCGAGAAACTTATTTTTGCTATAATAATATCTGTTAAACACCTCAGGCCCTACTTCCAAGCGCATCCCATCGTGATCGTGACGGATCAGCCACTGAGAACCATACTAAGTCACCCTGAAACATCCGGGTGGTTGGCCAAGTGGTCCCTGACGCTGAGCGAATTCGATATCGCGTATCGGCCAAGGTCATTGCAGAAGACACAGATCCTAGCTAACTTCGTGGTCGAAGGCACCGGACTTGCCAAGGAGCCGGAGTAGATTTCCCTGGAGCGTTAAGCTGACCCCGGAACGGAGGAGGAATCCTGGATCCTTCATGTGGACGGTGCGTCTAACTCCGGAGGGAGCGGGCAGGCCTCATTCTCGCCAACAGCGACGGGATCGTAGCGGAATGTGCTCTCTGTTTCAAGTTCGCTGCGATGAATAATCAAGCGAAGTACGAGGCACTCCTTCGGGCCTAAGGGTCTCCCATGAGCTGGGCATGTAAAACTTGAAAGTCTTTATCGACTCCCAACTGGTAGCCGAACAAGTTTTCGAAGAATATGAAGCCAAAGATTCTCAAATGATGAAATACCTGGAGCGAGTCCGCTCATGCTCGACAAGCTTTCGATGCTTCAACATCTTCCATATCCCTCATGAAGAGAATGCTCACGCGGATGCACTGTCGAGACTCGCGACCCTACCATACTCGTCACTGGAGCGGCGTATATTGAGTACCTCGAAAATCCAAGCTACGAAGCCCAGGAGGAGGTACAGCAAGTCACCCCGGAGCCGAGCTGGATGGACAGGTACATTAGATACATCACTGATGGCACTTTGCCCGAGGATCGCGCGGAAGCCAGCCTCATAAAAAAGAAAGCCTCTCAGTTTGTCCTGATGAAAGGACAGCTCTACCGCCGATCCTACTTATATCCACTCCTGAAGTGCTTGAGACCCACGAAAGCAGCCCTTGTTCTCTAGGAGATAAATAAAGGCCTATGCGGGAACCACGTGGGAGGAAGGATGTTGGCGTACGAAGCTCTCCAACAAGGATACTTCTGGGAGACTATGAGGGACAACATTGCTGACTTCGTGAAGAGGTGCGATAAATGCCAGCACCATGCCCACATACAACGTCAACCGGCGGCGCCGATCTCATAGCTCTCCACCCCTTGGCCATTCGCCCAATAGGAAATGGATATCTTAGGGCCATTTCCTCCTGCACCGGGGCAACAGAGGTTCTTATTGGTGGCCATCGACTACTTCACCAAATGGGTGGAAGCGGAGCCACTGGCACGGATCACAGAAGCCAAGGTCTGTTAGTTCTTTTTGAAGTCAGTAATATGCTGCTTCAGACTATCTCGCTCATCATCACCAACAACGGGTGGCAGTTCGATAATCAGAAGTTTGAAGGTTTTTGTGCCGAGCACGGCATCCAGCACCGTTTCACCTCCGTCACTCACCCCCAGACAAATGGAGAAGCCAAAGTGACCAACTAGACCATTCTCCAGGGACTCAGGACCAGGCTGGACCAAGCCAAGGGCAGGTGGGCAGAAGAACTCCCAAGTGTTCTCTGGGCCTACCACATGTTGCCGCTCTCGTCGCCGCGCCCGCGCCTCTGATCCGTGGATCCTCCCCGACTGCCTGGCGAGGGAGCCTCCCTGGCTGCGGTGAACCTGCAAGAAGGGGTTAGAAGACCCTGGCCGGGGATCCCGGTGAGGGAGCTCCGACGGTCAAGTCAGTAGACGACGAGAAGGAACAGATTCTCGAAGACGGACCCCTAAGGGGTTCCAGACTTAGAGAATTTACTAGTAAGAAAGGTGCTCTGGGGACCAGAAATTCGGCCGGGCCTCCTTGCCGAGCTCACGTCAAGCGATCCCCTCTCGAGACCTCGGATCTCACTCTCGGAGCGAGGCTTTTTGCCGCTGCTTCTTCCTTGTCCCCAGGCTTGTCTGCTTACCTTGTCGTCCCCAGCTTCCTTCCTTTTATCTCCTCCCGCCGTTCGCCTGTCTTCTCCTCCTGGGAGGCTCCCCTCCCCCGTCCCTTTCTCTTTCCCCTTTTCGGTGAGGAGGGCCAGGTGGCTTTCCGACCTCGTCCGCCGAGCCCAACAGGAAAAAGGCAAAGACAGAAAGGGGGGGGGGGGGGCGGCGCTGGTAAGGCGGCTGGTCAGACCTCGGGCCCAGTGAGAGCGCTCTTTTTCCCAAGTGTGGGCGCCATCCATCTATGGGGCCTATTTTGTCAGAATCGCGCCTCTCGGCTGCGGGACCTGTCGGGCCGATGCAAATGGTGTTTCGCGTGCCACCGCCATCCGTACGGGGCACCGTCTGTGATGCGTACAGCCCGAGGGATGACCTCGGGGCCTGCGCCTCCTTCCCTGGGACCTTCTCCGTACGGGCGGCCTGACCTCGGCCGAGGCGGACCCATCCCCGGGGGCCACCTGTCGGAGGAGCGAAGGATCGGCCGACCTCGGCCTAGGTGGACCCCTCCTGGGTGGACACCTGGCGAGGTGGCAGGAGGTCGCCTGGCTTCGGTCGAGGTGGGCCTGTCTCCAGGGGCCACCTGGCGAAGGAGCGAAGGATCGGCCGACCTCAGCCTAGGTGAACCCCTCCTAGGTGGACACCTGGCGAGGTGGCAGGAGGTCGCCTGGCTTTGACCGAGGTGGGCCCGTCTCCGGGGGCCACCTGGCGAAGGAGCGAAGGATCGGCCAACCTCGGCCTAGGTGGACCCCTCCTGGGTGGACACCTGGCGAGGTGGCAGGAGGTCGCCTGGCTTCGACCGAGGTGGGCCCGTCTCCGGGGGCCACCTGGCGAAGGAGCGAAGGATAGACCGACCTCGGCCTAGGCGGACCCCTCCTGGGTGGGCGCCAGGCGAGGTGGTAGAGGAGCCCCGAACCGACCTCAACTTCGGCGAGAGCAGTTTGTCTTAGGAAGTCGTCTGGCGGAGTAGCCTTGCCGAGCTCGGCCTTGGCAATGTGGCGCTGACTCGGCCGGAGAAACCTCCACGTGGCTCGATCATATTTAGCGGTATCTGAGCCCGGCCACGTCATCGTTACGGCCGAGTCAGTAGACGACGAGCTGGGAATCAGTGAAAGCTTTGAGGTTGGTTACGCCCAGCTCGCGGGAGACTCTCAGTCCGGCAAGAAGTGCTTCGTACTCCGCCTGGTTATTTATCGCTGGGAATTGGAAACGGAGTGCGCATTCGGCGACGACCCCGTCGCTGTTGGCAAGGATGAGCCCAGCCCCGCTCCCACCGGAGTTTGAGGCTCCATCCACATGGAGGATCCAGGCATCCTCGCCGGGCTCACCGGGGCCTGTCTCCAGTGGTTGGCCTGAGGGGCCCTCCTCGGGCTCCTTGCCCAAGCCCGCACACTCGACCAGGAAGTCGGCCAGCACCTGCGCCTTCATGGCCGACCTTGGCCTGTACGTGATATCGAACTCGCTGAGCTTCAGTGCCCACTTTGCCAATCATCCCGAAGTGTCGGGTCGGCTGAGCACCGCTTTCAGCGGTTGATCCGTCAGGACCGTGATGGGGTGCGCTTGGAAATAGGGCCTGAGATGCTGGGCAGACACTATTAGCACGAAAACGAGTTTCTCGGGCTGAGAATACCTGAGCTCCGCATCGCGAAGAAGCTTGCTGGTATAGTACACCGGTCGCTGGACTCCCTGGCCATCGGTCCGAACCAAGATCGAGCTGACGGCTCCGGGGTGACCGCTAGGTAGAGGATAAGCTCCTCCCCCTCCTCGGGCCTGGACAGCAACGGTGGCGACGCGAGCATCCTCTTCAGCTCCTCGAAGGCCTTCTGGCATTCCTCGGTCCAAGCGAAGTCGTTCATCTTTCTCAGCACCTTGAAGAAGGGACGGCAGCGATCTGCCGACCTGGAGATAAAGCGGCTGAGGGCCACAACTCGGCCGGTGAGTTGCTGCACTTGCTTCTTGGAGGCGGGCGGCTCCATGTCCAGGATGGCCTGGACCTTCTCCGGGTTGGCTTCAATTCCTCTTTGGGTCACCATGAATCCTAGGAATTTCCCGGCGGAGACGCCGAAGGCGCACTTCGCCGGGTTCAACTTCATCTGATGACGTCGGAGGTTGCCGAATGTCTCCGCCAAGTCAGCCACATGGTCCGAATCGGGTTTGCTCATTACCAGCATGTCGTCCACGTACACCTGCATGTTGCGACCGATCTGGTCTTTGAAAATTCTATTGACCAGGCGCTGGTACGTTGCCCCCACGTTCTTGAGGCCGAATGGCATCATCCTGTAGCAAAAAGTTTCGCGGTCAGTTATGAAGGCGGTATGCTCTTCGTCCTCCGGGCTCATTCGGATCTGGTTGTATCCGGAGAAGGCGTCCATGAACGACAGGAGGCGATGTCCCGAGGTGGTGTCGACCAGCCGGTCGATCTTTGGAAGAGGGAAGCTGTCCTTTGGGCAAGCTCGGTTGAGGTCGGTGTAGTCCACACAGATCCTCCACTTACCACTACTCTTTCTCACCATGACCACGTTTGCCAGCCAGCTGGGATATTGGACCTCCCGCACAAAACCGGCGGCGAGGAGCTTCTCCACTTCCTCGTTGATCGCCTTCTGCCTTTCCATGGCGAAGCTCCTCTTCTTCTGGCGGACCGGGCGGCAACTTGGGTCCACGTTTAGCCTGTGCGTGATGACCTCGGGCGGGATGCCCGGCATGTCGGCTGCTGACCAGGCGAACACGTCAGCGTTCGCGCGGAGGAACTCCAGCAGGCGGGTCCGTTCTTCTTCAGGGAGCTGGGCCCCGACTTGCATCGTCTTCAGCGGATCCGAACCGAGGGGAAAAGTCAGCAGGCGCTTTACGGGCCCTCCCCTGGATTCCTTCTCTCTTAGGTCGAGGTCGTCGATATCGGGGGCGAGCTCCGCGCCCCGGGCGCTCGGGACCGTCTGGAGGTAGAGCGGGACTGGCTGGGTCATCCCCTTCATCTCCCCGAGCCCGGAAGGCGTGGGAAACTGTACCAACAACCTTCTCATGGAGATCGTGGCGTCCAGTTGGTTGAGCCCGGGATGCCCGAGAATGGCGTTGTAAGGCGAAGGGAGTCTGACGACGATAAATGTTATTAGGACGGTCGTCTGCCGGGGTGGGATTCCGGTGGTGACCGGGAGAGTGATCTCCCCTTCGACCCCCACGGAGTCCCCTATAAAACCTACCAGGGGGGTGTGCACCGGTCTCAGCTGATCGTGGGACAAGTTCATCCGAGAGAAAGCATCGTAAAAAAGTACGTCAGCCGAGCTTCCACTATCCACCATGATTCGATGTACAGGATGCTTCGCGATGGTCATCTCGACCACCACGGCATCGTTGTTTACATTATCATTACCCTTCCCCTCCTCGGGAGGGATTACATTCTCCGGGTTCCCGACTTCCCGGGCTCTCTTCGCCGCTCGATCGACCCCGCGTGAGATCATGCCCATGGGCTTCTCCATTGGGCGGTTATCGATTGCAGGGACGGGCGGTAAGGTCGCGAGCGGCTGCCCCTCCGAGGGGGCCTCGTTCCTGACGAACTTCCTGAGGTAGCCCCTCCTAATCAGCTCCTCGATCTTCCGCTTCAGGTTGCGACACTCCTCCGTGTCGTGACCGTGCTCGCGGTGGAACTGGCAGTACTTCGATTTGTCCCGGGTGGCTCTCGGGTTCTGAGGAGGAGGTCGGCGGAGGTAGCGCTCGCCCTCGATTTCCATGAGGATCTTGGTCCGAGGTGCGAGGAGAGGGGTGAACCTCCGCTCGGGAGTGGCCTCGCCCCTCGGCCTTGGATTCGGGCGAGGGTCGACAGATGGCCCGGGCTTCCGAGCCCCCGGGGTATCTCTCGGGGGCGGCCTCTTCAGAGTCTTCCCGTCCAACTCTCGACGGGTGCGGTCGGCCTCCTCCGCTCGGATGTACTTGTGGGCGCGGAGGAGGAGCTCGGAATACGTCCTGGGCGGCTTCTTGTCCAGGGAGTAGGTCAGGCGGGACGTCTTGAGCTCGCACTTCAAAGCCAACATGGCGACGGGCTCGTCCAGGCTGAGATTTCCAGGGCTGCGATCTTGAACCGGGTGATGTAGTCCCGGAGCAGCTCCTGGTCCTGCTGGCGGATGGAGAAGAGGTTGTCCTCCTCTCTCGGCACCTTTTGACAAGCGTCGAAGTGCGCCACGAACTTTCCTTCCAGCTGATGGAAGGAGCAAATGGATCCGGGCTCGAGGCGGGTGAACCAGACTCGAGCGGCCTTCCGGAGGGTGGCCAGGATGGCGATGCACAGAAGAGCGTCGGTGGCCCCCTGGACCCTCATGAGAGCTTTGTAGCTCTCCAGATGGTCCAGAGGGTCGGTGGTCCCGTCGTAGGGATCCACCTGCGGCATGCGGAACCGTTTTGGGATCGGTTCCGCCTGGATTTCTTCAGAGAAAGGGGGGCGGGAGTCGTAGCCGGCCGGGTCCGCCGACGAGTTCTGCAGGTCGGCGAATTGGTGGGCGAACTCCGCTAGCTTGCTCTCATGCTCCTCCAGGCGCCTCTCGGCCTGGCGCCTGATGGCTTCGTCGGTGGAGTCTTCCACCGAGGCTGCGGGTGAAGGGGGCGCCGATCGGTCTCGGCACGAAGTCAGGCCTCGGCATTGCTTGCTGCGATGCACCGTTTCGACCTCATCGACCGGGGATCGGCTCTCGTGATCCTCCGAACCGGAGTAGTTTCTTTTTGCGGGAGCTTGGTGGCTCCCACGGGGGTTGGAGA
Organism: Areca catechu; assembly: GCA_021397845.1. Lineage (NCBI taxonomy): Eukaryota > Viridiplantae > Streptophyta > Magnoliopsida > Arecales > Arecaceae > Areca > Areca catechu. Next base: position 51,129,726 of record CM038047.1, on the reverse strand, counting down.
CGGCCCTCGGATGGGATGGCCTGCCCTGAATGGAGCGCAGGCTCCCGCGCTGCCCCGCGGCTCGGGCCGCGGGGGTCCCTGGCTGCGGCTGCGTGGCACCGAGCCACGGGGGTCCCTGGCTACGGCTGCGTGGCCAGGGACTGCTGCTGATGCTGAAGCTGCCGGACCGCTGAGGTCAAGGTCTGCAGCTGTTGGATGACGGCCGCAAGGGATCCGTCCGTTGAGATAGGCTGTGGTGGAAGAGGAGGGGGAGCTGGAAGCTCCCTCTCCGGGCTGTGGGCCCCTGGAGGGGAGTGAACCTCCCCCACATGGCTGGTGGACGCCTCGCGGCCACGAGTGACCATCATTGTCAGAGAGCGCGACACCTGCAGAAAGCTGGCTCCTGCTAGGGTTTGGTATCCTGCCCCCTACCTGGCGCGCCAATCTGTTGCCGCTCTCGTCGCCGCGCCCGCGCCTCTGATCCGTGGATCCTCCCTGACCACCTGGTGAGGGAGCCTCCCTAGCTGCGGCGAACCTGCAAGAAGGGGTTAGAAGACCCTGGCCGGGGATCCCGGCGAGGGAGCTCCGACGGTCAAGTCAGTAGACGACGAGAAGGAACAGATTCTCCAAGACGGACCCCCTAAGGGGTTCCAGACTTAGAGAATTTACTAGTAAGAAAGGTGCTCTGGGGACCAGAAATTCGGCCGGGCCTCCTTGCCGAGCTCACGTCAAGCGATTCCCTCTCGAGACCTCGGATCTCACTCTCGGAGCGAGGCTTTTTGCCGCTGCTTCTTCCTTGTCCCCAGGCTTGTCCGCTTACCTTGTCATCCCCAGCTTCCTTCCTTTTATGTCCTCCCGCCGTTCGCTTGTCTTCTCCTCCTGGGAGGCTCCCCTCCCCCGTCCCTTTCTCTTTCCCCTTTTCGGTGAGGAGGGCCAGGCGGCTTTCCGACCTCGTCCGCCGAGCCCAACAGGGAAAAGGCAAAGACAGAAAGGAGGGGCGGCGCTGGTAAGGCGGCCGGTCAGACCTCGGGCCCAGTGAGAGCGCTCTCTTTTCCAAGTGTGGGCGCCATCCGTCTATGGGGCATGTTTTGTCAGAATCGCGCCTCTCGGCTGTGGGACCTGTCGGGCCGATGCAAATGGTGTTTCGCGTGCCACCGCCATCCGTACGGGACGCCGTCTGTGATGCGTACGGCCCGAGGGATGACCTCGGGGCCTACGCCTCTTTCCCTGGGACCTTCTCCGTACGGGCGGCCTGACCTCGGCCGAGGCGGACCCGTCCCCGGGGGCCACCTGTCGGAGGAGCGAAGGATCGGCCGACCTCGGCCTAGGTGGACCCCTCCTGGGTGGACACCTGGCGAGGTGGCAGGAGGTCGCCTGGCTTCGGCCGAGGTGGGCCCGTCTCCAGGGGCCACCTGGCGAAGGAGCGAAGGATCGGCCGACCTCAGCCTAGGTGGACCCCTCCTGGGTGGACACCTGGCGAGGTGGCAGGAGGTCGCCTGGCTTCGGCCGAGGTGGGCCCGTCTCCGGGGGCCACCTGGCGAAGGAGCGAAGGATCGGCCGACCTTGGCCTAGGTGGACCCCTCCTGGGTGGACACCTGGCGAGGTGGCAGGAGGTCGCCTGGCTTCGGCCGAGGTGGGCCCGTCTCCGGGGGCCACCTGGCGAAGGAGCGAAGGATCGGCCGACCTCGGCCTAGGCGGACCCCTCCTGGGTGGGCGCCAGGCGAGGTGGTAGAGGAGCCCCGAACCGACCTCGACTTCGGCGAGAGCAGTTTGTCTTAGGAAGTCGTCTGGCGGAGTAGCCTTGCCGAGCTTGGCCTTGGCAATGTGGCGCTGACTCGGCCGGAGAAACCTCCACGTGGCTCGATCATATTTGGCGGTATCTGAGCCCGGCCACGTCATCGTTACGGCCGTAACACCACACAACGCCCAGGATGGCGACGATTGAAACATCCTTCAACCTTGTCTTCGGCACCGAGGTCGTGGTCCCAGTCAAGCTCATCGTGCCCATGTTGCAGGTGCAGCAATATTACGAAGCGCATAACTCGGCGCACCTTCTACTCAACTTAGACCTACTCGAGGAGACAAGAGACAAAGCTCGACTCTGGATGGCAGCATACCGATAACGAGTTGCCCGATACTACAACACCCGAGTAAGGCCCAAGGTCTTTCAACCTAGCGACCTAGTTCTCCGCCAAGCCGAAGCATCTCAACCTCAGGAGTGCGGCAAGCTCTCGCCAAACTGGGAAGGTCCCTATAAGGTGGTCGAAGCTCTTCCACATGGAGCCTACTACCTCGAGAATTTAGACGGTGCCAGGTTCCCGCGAACATGGAACGCCTGCAACCTGATAAAATATTATCAATAATGTAAGGCTCATCTTTTAAAATAATAAAGGCCCTCTTTTGCATAAATCGCCTTCTACCTTGCAGGAATGCCGCTGCCCGGCCCAAGGTCCGGCATGCCAAAACTCAAGGCCCAGCTTTCCGACATTAAAGCTTGGAGCCAAGCCCTCCGATAATAAAACTCGGAGCTCGGCTCTTCGACTCCAAAGCCCGGGACCCAGCTCCCCTCGTCAATAGTGTAAGGTTCTTTCTCACCAATAATCAAAGTTCCCCCTGTGCAAGTACTTTTTGCCTTGCAGGAGAATCTCCGCCCGACCCCAAGTCTGGTGCTCAAAGTCCGGAGTCAAGCTCTTGGCCACCAAGTCTTTGAGCCCATCTCCGAGACATCAAAGCCCGGAGCCAAGCTCTCCGGCCACCAAGTCTTCGAGCCCAGCTCCGAGACATCAAAACCGGAGCTCAGATCTCCGGCCACCAAGTCTTCAAGCCTAGCTCCAAGACATCAAAGCCCGAAGCTCAGATCTCTGGCCACCAAGTCTTCGAGCCCAGCTCCAAGACATTAAAGCCTGGAGCCAAGCTCTCCGGCAACCAAGTCTTCGAGCCCAGCTCCGAGACATCAAAGCCTGGAGCTCAGATCTTCGGCCACCAAGTCTTCGAGCCCAGCTCTGAGACATCAAAGCCCGGAGCTAAGCTCTCCGACCACCAAGTCTTCGAGCCCAGCTTCGAGACATCAAAGCTCGGAGCCAAGCTCTCTGGCCACCAAGTCTTCGAGACCAGCTCCGAGACATCAAAGCTCGGAGCCAAGCTCTCCGGCCACCATGTCTTCGAGCCCAGCTCCAAGACATCAAAGCCCGGAGCCAAGCTCTTCGGTCACCAGTCTTCGAGGCCAGCTTTGAGATATCAAAGCCCGAAGCCAAGCTCTTCGACTACCAAGTCTTCGAGCCCAGCTCCGAGATATCAAAGCCCGAAGCCAAGCTCTCCGATCACCAAGTCTTCGAGCCCAGCTCCGAGATATCAAAGCCCGGAGCCAAGCTCTCCGGTCACCAAGTCTTCGAGCCCAGCTCCGAGACATCAAAGCCCGGAGCCAAGCTCTACGGCCACCAAGTCTTCGAGCCTAGCTCCGGGACATCAAAGCCCGAAGCTGAACTCTCTGATCATCGAGTCTCCGATCCCGACTCTCCAACACCGAAGTTTGAGAACCATAGAAACCAAGGAGAAATCTCCTCTCTGATCTCACCACATGTACAAAAAGAAGGGAAAAGAGAGCAAGACAATTTGACAAAAATTGTCAAAAATCTCATGGAAGTGACACAAGACAATGAAGGAAAAGATCGTCTTGATGGCGTTCGGGATGAGTTGGGCAGGAACAAGGCGATAATGGTTCAAGATGGAAAGGAAGAATGGGTGGAATGAAAATCGAAGGCCCCCCGAGAAGGTCTCCTCATGGAAGGCAATCCGATGCGAGCCACTGGAGGTGACCCGCTCCCTCGGTCGGGGGACCGAGAGCCGGACGCCATCCGAGATACCATAGATATCCCGGATGGTCGCAAGGTCCACGGCAGTGATCACCGAGGCGATCCCATTGGGACTTGTTAACCGAGTAGGTTCAGGAACAGGTGAGGAAGCAAGAAGAAGAAGAGGACGAGGTGGGGGAGAGGACGCAGGTTCCCTAAGCACTATCCCCCTAGGTGTGGGCCTTCGGCTGACCTCGAAGTGCGCCACATCCTCCTCCTCGTTGGAAGAAGAAGAAGGCAGCCTTGGCCTGGAAAACCCGGCCTCACCCTGGTTGGTGGTGGGGCGGAAGCTCGGTCCAAAGCGAGACATGGAGGCTAAGGAACAGGAAGAGGAGAACAGAAAGAAGGGGAAGATGAACAAGGATCCGAAGAAGTACCTAGCCCTAAGAGAAGGTCCCTACTCAACCAGTATGAGGAAGGAGACTAACCTGCTCAAGACTTGGGAAGGCAGAAATGGCTGGGGGAGCGAAAGGAAAACTTCGGGATGGTGGAGGGTGCGTAAGATTTGAAAGAAGGCTCATTTCGGGGAAAGTGGCCTTCCCTTTTGAAATGACTAACGCCCGACCATACCGTTACAGCCCCCCACCGGTGGATCTATGCCACGTGTCATCAATCGACGAGGCTGGTGCTTGATTTCGACTGTGGCCGCTCAAAATTCTGTGCTCGCAATAACTGCCCCTTGGACGTGTCTACGTGGCTCCCCCGGATAGGCTGAAGAAATCGCTTCCCGAAGCGGTGGTGATCATGGCCATCATTACGCCGGATTCTTACCTTTCCACGTCGGCATCGCATTTACTCCCTTCGCCCCGAGCGCTCCGCACCAATGGAGCTTGGGAGTGGGGGGCAAATGATGTGGCAAGAAGCTGACGTGTAATCCCTGTCAGATGCCATGTCGAAAAAATCGCCACGATGGACACCTCATCTCGGACTCCTTTGATCGGGCCGAGCTTCCCTAGAATACCAAAGTGGCCTGCCAAAGTCGAGTTCCATCCTCCGCCAGGTCGGCATCCACAAGCCTGGGATGCCTAGGCCGGAGTCGAGTGACCTCCTTCACCATATCGAGCCCCTTCGAGACTGAGTCCCCTAGCGGAGTCGAGCTCGGCCCTCCTCCACCAGGTCGAGCCCCTCCAAGGCCGAGCCCTCTAGGCTGAAGTCACGTGCTGACCTCCTCCGCCAGATCGAGCCCCTCTGAGGTTGAGCCCCCTAGACCGGAGTCGAGCTCAGCTCTCCTCTGCCAGGTCGATCCCCTCCGAGGCCGAGCCCTCTAAGCAAGAGTCGAGCCTTCCTTCGCCGGGTCGAGCCCTTCCGAGGTCGAGCCCCCTGGATCGGAGTCGAGCCCAGCCTCCTCCGCCAGGTAGAGCCCCTCTAAGGTCGAGCCCCCGAGCCGAAGCCGAGTCCCAGCTCTCCAGTTCGGCAATCACCTCGGACGGTGCTGCCGGGCACCCAGGGGGACGGAGCCACCCCTTGAGGCCCCGGCGAACCACCCGAGGATGATAAGGAAGCACCCATCAAATCATAATAACTGTCCGCAGCCACCACTTACACCAGGAAAGGAAGAAGCTCTCTGACCAAGGTGCCATATTCTTCACCAACCACCTGCACCACCCGAAAGAGGAAGTCAACCAGGAGATTCGAATCCCGGGGATGACGGCCCCCCGATCGAGACACTGCCAGGCTTCCCGAAATAGGACAACCAAAAGGAATGTCAGAATGCATGACAGTTTCCCTTATCACAAACCAGGAAAGATGTCCTGTCCACGGTATGGAACACCGCCACACGCGCCCGATAGCACGGACCAGGAGAGACATCCCATCTGCGGTATGGAACGCTGCCGCACGCGCCTAACAGCATGGGAGAAATCCCGAGGTAGGCGTTTAACGATCCTTAGACTTAAAAGTGCCTTCGACACCCCCTGCGGGGAGGTATGCAAGCTTAACCGCAAAACACTCATCCAAGCGAGTGAGGAAGAGGAAACCACATAGGAGGGCCAACCCATCTCGGCTACCACCTCTCCCAGCACACTTGCACCCCCACTCTTACACCATTTACTCCTCCTAGCATGGAGTCCATCAAGAGGGACTCGACCAGGAGGATTTGTTTTCCTGGATCGTCACTGACTTGACCGTCGGAGTGTCCCAGCCGGAATCCCCGGCCCGGGCATCTGACCTTGTTTTGCAGGTCCTGAAGCGCAGGCCATCCCGAGAAGACGAGGGGCGATCCGACGTCGATAACAGCTACGGACCATGACGATCTTGGTGACAACAATTATCAAAATAAATTAAGATATAAAAAAAATTATAAATTTATCTTTATATTAAAAATAGGATCTATAAAAGTTTTAAATCATGATCCAGATGTCCAAGCATATTTGAGTTTTAATAATATTAACATGTTTGGATCGAATTAAATTAGATTTGAATTTAATAAATTTAAATTTAATTCTAAAAATAAAATAAATTTAATTTTAGAATCCGATATGAATCTTGAATTTTAAAGACGGATCAAATCAGGTTTAAGTTAGTTCGGTTTGGATAGGTTACCGGTAAACCCGCAACCTTACTTTCAAGACCGCTAGACCGTTATTAGGATAGCAGGAGCTTTTTCGTAATTTTTTTATATGACAAGGGTATTTGGTAATGCTACTATCGTTTGACCGTTTGAGGCCGGCGGCTGGTGGTAAATAAGGATCGAGCAGCAGCTGAGCTTCACCATAACACCCTGAACGGTGGTCAGTACCACCAAAATGCCACTAAAGGTATCTCTTTGGAGGCAGCTGCATGCCTTGCGTGTAACCAGAGGAACCCAGGAGCCCTTGCAATGGATTAGACTCATCAAAGACTACCTTTCTAATGGCTTTGCAGAGGAAGCTCTCCTCATCTACACCCAAAACCTCCCTGATAGAATCCACCAACCCATACTACCGTTGGTTCTCAAAGTTTGTGCCTCCCACTCCGTCCTTTCACTCGGGCAATCCTTGCATGCAGAGTGTATCAAAGTTGGGATGGCTCATGAGCTATTGGTGGGTACCACTTTTGTCTCCATGTACTGTAAATGTCAGCGGTCCGCCGTTGCGCGTAAGTTTTTCGATGAAATGCCTGAGAGGAATGCGGTGACATACAACGCCATGATTGGAGGGCACTGCATGAATGGTGACATGGAGTTGGCTTCAGTTCTCTTTGACCAGATGTCTTGCCGGACCCCTGTGACTTGGGCATTGATGGTTGAAGGGTTTGCTAAGGTGGGAGATACTGTGGCTGCGAAGAGGTTGTTCGACAGGGCCCCAGCCGAGATGCGAACCGTGGTGACATGGACTGTTATGGTCCATGGTTATACTGTGAATGGTCAAATGGAAACTGCAAGGAAATTGTTTGACCGCATGCCATTTCGGAATTTCTTTGTGTGGTCATCCATGATCACTGGGTATTTCAAAAGGGTGATGCCGAGGAGGCCAGAGCAATTTTCAACCAAATGCTGGTCCGGAACTTGGTGAATTGGAATGCATTGATAGCTGGGTACACACAAATTGGATGTTGTGAGGAGGCTTTGGAAGCTTTTAGGCAAATGCAGGAGCATGGCTTTGAACCTGATGAGTTTACGATAGCGAGTGTTTTATCAGCTTGTTCACAATTGGGTTCGCTAAATTGTGGCAAGAAAATCCATGAGTTGATCGATCACAAAAAAATTAAGACAAATCATTTTGTTTTAAATGGTTTGGTCGACATGTATGCAAAATGTGGTGATCTTGAAAGAGCAAGAAAAATCTTTGATGGGATGAGAAGAAAGAATTGTGCATGTTGGAATTCAATGATCTCGGGCCTTGCTAGTCATGGTCGGAGTGAAGAGGCCCTCAAGCTCTTCGCTCGAATGGAAGAGTCAGAAGAGAAGCCTAACGAGATAACCTTTCTTGTGATCCTTTCAGCTTGCACACATGGTGGATTTGTTAAAGAAGGACTGGAAATTTTTGAGAAGATGGACAAATATGGATTGGTTGCAGGCGTGGAGCACTACGGATGTTTGGTTGATCTATTAGGCCGAGCAGGAAGGCTAGCTGAAGCCTATGATGTGATCAAGAAGATGCCAATGAAACCAAATGAGGTGGTGTGGGGAGCCCTGATAGGAGCTTGTAAAGTTCATATGGATGTGGAGATCACGGACAAAGTGGTACATGAGATTGGAACCTTGAATTCTGGTGCTGGATCCACTAATGATGCACAATATGTGTTGCTATCAAATATTTACGCTGCTTCAGAAAAATGGGAAGAAGCAGAGAGGATAAGGAGGAGCATGGTGGAAATTGGAATACAAAAAATGCCTGGTTGCAGTTCAATCATGGTAGGTAACACAGACTATATCAGTTCCATGCTGGGGCTATGGTAGAGTCTCAAGCACATATGCTGTGTGGAGCCTAGGATTTGACATTTTAAGTAGTAGGATCATGAGAATTGGTGAAGCAGGTTAGAGTAAAATTATTCTAGTTGCACAAGAAAAGTTTACTTCGAAAATTTAGTAGATTTTATTCAGTGTGGAACTTGGTATATGAGCTGAAACAAGGAAGAAGGTATTGGCCCTCCCATAGACAAATTTTGATACTGGATCACTGGATAAACCAGGATACCAAGCAATGAGATGAGATAAGATGAAAACGTGTGACATTGTTTATGCTCGATGAGCAAATACAGTAATGACACTGATAAGGGAGTAAAGATATACTGATTTTTATTCAAGATTGAGGCACAGTAACCCAAGATTTTTTACAAAAAAGAAATCTGTGATACGAAACCAAGCACAGGCACAGTAACCCAAGATTTTTTACAAAAAAGAAACCTGTGTTACGAAACCAAGCACAGATTCCATTTAACAAGAGGAAGTCTTCAAAAATTTGGCCATGATGCATCACATTCAGGGAGATTTTGATGACTTTTTTTTGATACTGACACTTTGGAAAGTCATTCAAAATAGCATGTTAAATTATTGTAAATTTTCCTCTTTTTTTCTATACTGCAGTTGGTGTTAATTTCAGTCATATCTCAGTGCTGAACACATGGGAGGGTCTATGAGAGCTATTTTCAGAATGCCCACCTCCTTTTCCCTCCCTGCCTCAGTCACTTTATCTTCAAGAAACATTCATTAATTTATCCTCCATGATAAGATCTTCTGTTTTAAAATTTATCTCCTTATAAGATATATATATATATATATATATATATATAAGTCAAAATGCCACTTTTTCACAATCAGCCACTTTCATTATTTTCTTGCATCTTAAGCCACCATACCAAAGGATGTATTTTACCCTTTCTTATCACCCATTAATTATTGCTTTATGGTTGCACAAAAACCCTATATTTTTTCATTTATAACAAAGCCTATATCCTCTTATTACATCCTCGAATCTAACAATATCATGATCTTGTAATAACATAACGTCATATGATTGCTAGGCATTAAAACAATAATGATTATAATGGTTGTTATTAACCATTAAATATGAAATAATGATCGATAATGAAAAATTAATGCAACTATTTGTTGAACTCTCTATTCACTAATAAAATATTAATTTTAGCTATTGATTGAATAAAATTTATTTTTAGTTAAAAGTGAAATTAAAAATGCTATATTTAATGATGCTATTTATGTTAAAAAGCGGTTGGATTTTGTTGTGTAATAGCTGTAGAAATTTTACCATCTCAAGATAAGCTAAGGTATATATATATATATATATATATATATATATATATATATATATATATATATATATATATATATATATATATATATGGTCAAAAACAAAAAAGCTAGTATTGTTCAATTAATCAATAGGTACATTTGTAATTTAATTAGCTAAAAGAGTAAAATAGAATTTCTATTATGTATGATAAATAAAGATGCAAGAAAACAGTAAAATGTAGATAATTGTGTAAAATCAACATTTTGACTATTTTTTATATATTTTTCTAATTACTTATTACATGAACTACGGATGGTAGATTTTGCATTAAAAATCAACTTAATTATTGGTTTTGCAATCAAAGATCAAATTTATTTTTCTTTGTTTTTCTTTTAAGAATGATACATACTTAAGTGTTCCTCAAGAATTTTACCCCTAGATATAAGTACGAGAGGTTGGTTGTCTAAATAAATTTGTATTGAATATTTAAACTATATATGTCCGGTATTTTTAATAATGCATATGGAGCATCTTATATTTGAATATTATCCACCTGATACATAGACATAAGGGCAAAATCATTCACTTACCTCTATACTTATATCATTCAGCAAAAGAAATAAAACCAACATTTCCTTGCAAAATTAATAATTGAGTAACTTTTTTCATGCAAATTCATTATATGGAGGTGAAATTGAATAAAAACTTATCTTTCAGTCAAGGAAAAAAACCTTTAGTAGCACACATCTTTCCATAGGTTATTCCAAATAATTCATAAAGATTATATGATCTATTTCATATGTTAGCTTAAACATAATTTTACTTGGAAAATGTATAATACTAATAATATATGCTAACCCAGGCTATAAGATTGCAATTTTGAATCTTGGAAATCTGTGTTCCCTTTATCTTTCTATCTTTGCTTCTCTATTTCCAAATCTATATTTGCTCATAGAATTAATTTCTCTGGTTTAATATGTTTACCAGTGATGTAGCAGGATCGCTTGAAGGCCCACGTAGGCAACCCAAGAGGGGGGGTGAATTGGGTTTTATAAAATTTTGTACTATTTAAAAGATGTGAACTAAAGCAAGTATGTGCTAATGCAATTCAAGTGCTTGTGTATTTCAAATAAATGCAGCGGAAATAAAAAAATAAAAGTATAAAGAGAACAATAACACAAACACAAATATTTATAGTGGTTCGGTGCCAACCAAGGACCTATATCCACTTCCCAAGAATCCCTTGGGAATTCTACTAAGTTTGGTTTTATAACTTAGGCTCACCAACAACCTTTATAACTTGTTTTGTCTTCGGGCTCACAAGTCAAACCCTAGTTGGTTTCAAGGCTCACCAACAACCACCCTTGGTTTTACAGGATGACCAAGAACCTAAACAACTTGTTTTGACTTCGGGATCACAAGTAAAACCCTAGTTGGTTTCAAGGCTCACAACAACCACTTTGGTTTTCAAGGCTTACCAAAAATCTCTTTGGTTTTCCAAGGCTCACCAAAAACCTAAGTAAAACAATGTAAGAGCAAGTATAAAAGAATACAATAAAAGCTTTCTAAAATAAAGCAAATATCTCTTTCAAGCCCGTTGAGAGTTGATGAAGATCTTGTCTTCAAATTGATGAAGCCTTTGATTGATGCTTGAGGATGTGAACTTTGGATGCTCTCTTTGAAACTTGGAAGCTTGAAGGCTTGAACCACTCAACTCTTGAATCCTTGAAGAATATTCAAAAATCTCACCAAAGGATTACTTCCCCAATTGATTTTTGATGTTTTTATAGCCTCCCAACACTTAAATGACCGTTTATAGCCGTTAGGGAGGAAAATATGACCGTTTGGAAGCAAGTTGGAGAAGTTCTGCAGCCCAGAAAACTAGCCGTTACTGTTCAAGTGTCGACACTTCACCTTCAGGTGTCGACACTTCAGCTTCAAGTGTCGACACTTCAGTTTCCAGGTATCGACACTTCAGTTTCCAGGTGTCGACACTTCAGCTTCAGGTGTCGACACTACACTGAAAGAGTTTTCTGAAATTTTCTGTTTGTCTCAGGCCTTGAGTCGACACTTCACTCTTCAAGTGTCGACACTTGTTCCTCAGGTGTCGACACTTCATTTCCAAGTGTCGACACTTGCCTGTGCCATTGCTGAAACATCTTCAAATTGAAACTTTAACATTTTCAAGTTCTTCCATATTAATTCCAAAGTCCATATACTTGATTTTCCATTAATTTAAGGACTTTTTCAACTGAAATACAAGCATTTCTTTATTCAACAGGTTGAGTACTAAGATATGAAAAATATACTTAAAATACAGTTAGTACTCATATATACTTAAACATTTTATCAATCATCAAAATCAAGACCAGAGTCAACAATCTCCCCCTTTTGGATGATGACAAAACCTTTAAGTATATGAATAGGGTAAGCTTAAAAAAGATTAACATGTAAGCTCAAAACAATAAGCACCAAGCTCCCCTTCAAAATATGATCCAAAAAATCGTCAAAAAATATTTTTCAAAATATGCAAAAATTCTCAAAATTTTTCTTCTTACTAATTCTTTCCTTTAGATAAAAACATTTTGCATTCTTCTTCCCTTTTGCACTTTCTTTCATTTCTCAAAAGATTTTTCATGTTTATCCAATCTTCCCCTTTTCATACTTAACAATTTTCTCCCCTTTTTGACATCATGAAAAAGGGTGAAAGGCAATACAAAGTGAGAATGAAGTTGGAAAGCATAGCAAGTAGGTCATCAAAATCAATGCATGAAATCAAATAATTATGATATCAATTGAATATGATACAAATTGAACATGATACCATAGAATGTAAGCACATGCAAGAAATGATTTGATATTATTATCCATTCGCCTTACTTGTTCATGGGATAAGGTCACAGCGGCACCCTACACATCATAAGAGAGCACATCGAATGGGAAGAGAGGGTCTTTAAGCCTACTTATCTCCTGTGACCGGACGGCCATGGTGACTAACCCAATCCGAAGCGGTTACTAGGAATTTTTTTTTTTAAAAATAATTTTGATACCAATAGAATATGATACCATTTGAATGTAACTCCCCTCAAAGAATTAGATTTGAAAACAAGAAGGAGTATCATAGTAATATAAGCAAAGCATGATATCAACAAGATATTCAAAGCATCAAATATGATAATAAATCTTTGGATGCTCCCCCTGAATGTTATTCCTCCTTTAAAAATATGCATTTATTTCAGGAATAAAACATGAAAGCTTATGCATCAAGATTTGAAATTTTTCAAGATATTCATGATTTTCAAAATACAAAGCATTTATATCACTTAAAAACTTTTAGCATGATTTCAAATTCATTTTAAGATGATTTGATATCCATACAAATGCTAGAAGTAAGATGATATCAAGTCTAGCCACTAGAGCAAGGGTTTGTCAATATGGATACATTCTTCTTAAATATAATCCTTAACTACCAGTTCTATACTTGATTCAAATCAATTCTAACTTAAGCATAGATGCCAACAATGAAAGCACATAAATCATAACATTTCACTTGAAATAATTCAAAAACTGTATTAATCAAAATCAAGTGAAGATCTAATAATTATAAGTTGAAATCATGAGAGCATGAAATCCATTTACATCAAAATAGTCATGATCACAACTAATGATTACTAGTCTAAGCTTGATTCTAATTAATCAATTAAAATATTTTTCAAATCAATACGCATTTTTAAAAGTATTTTTCATGAAATACATTAATCAAAATCAAGTGAAGGTCTCACAATCACAAGTTTAATCATGATAGCATGAAATTCATCAACACCAAAAAGTTCATGATCATAGCCAATGATGATAAGTCCAAACTTGATTCTAATTAACTATTTAAAATAATTTTTTAAAGTAATTGATGCAATAAAAATTAATCTACATTTTTAATTATGGAAGGAGATATTTAGAATTAACTAATATACAAAGTCCTTCCTTTTACCATTTAGCTCAAAATGTAGCTTGTCCACTTCTTTAAATTGTCTTGTACAACATCTTTTCAAGAACTTTCTTTCTTCATGTTGGGTTGCAAGACATTCCTGCAAAACAAATTAAGTAGATATTTTTGGTACCCAAACTTTCTTGGGTTCTTTATGATTAGTAATTATGGTTCCTTTTGGAACCCAAACTTTTCTTAATCTAGAAGGATAAGCATTGAAACCACATTTATAAGAAAAACTGAAAGAAGCAGGAATATAGAAATTCTTCAAAAGTTTTTGTTTCTTTTCCTCAATCAAAATATTTTTCTCATTAAAAACTTTATCACATAAATCTTTCAAAACAATATTTTCTTTTTCTAAAAATTTTTTTTCTTTAGAAAAATTATTCTTTTCATTTTTCAAAATATCAATCTTGGCATTTAAATCATCATTTTTATTTACAAGATTGATGTTGTTAAGAGAAAATGAATCTACATGCCTATTTGATTTCTTGTGCTTAAATTTTAGCAATCTATATTCATGCACAAGATCATTAGATGCATCATGTGATTCTTTAAAGGTAAAATCATAATTATTTTTAGCACATACATTTTCCTCATTTGCCATGAAGTAAAGATGGGCAACTTCATCATCCGTACTTGAATCTTTGCTATCGCTCCAAGTTGCCATCATTGCCTTGAATTTCCTTTGGCCTTGAGGGCTATTATCTTCTTATTTATATCAGCTTCCACCATCCTTTGCCATATGTTCAACTCATAGGTCATGAGTGAACCGATAAGCTCCTCCAAAGGTAAGGTTTCTACATCTTTAGCTTCTTGGATTGCCGTCACCTTTGGATCCCATGATTTTGGCAAGGATCTAAGAATTTTGTTCACCAAATCAGCATTAGTATAGATTTTGCCAAGACTTTTTAATTCATTAATAATAGTCATAAATCTTGAAAACATATCAGATATAGATTCATAATGCATCATTTCAAAAATTTCAAAAGAATGTACAAGCAAATTAATTTTAGTGTTCTTCACTTGAAGAGTACCCTCATGAGTAACTTCAAGTGTATCCCATATTTCCTTCACCGATGTACATGTAGAAACTCTATTAAATTCATTTAAGTCCAATGCACAATAAAGCAAGTTCATTGCTTTAGCATTGAGTTCAATTTGTTTAATGTCATATTCATTCCAATCCTCTTCGAGCTTTGTAATGGAAATGCCATTAACCAAAATGGAAGGAATATGAGGACCACTAACAATGATTTTCCAAAGATGATAACTAATAGATTGAATATGGATGCGCATGCGAGTTTTCCAAAATGTGTAATTTATGCCATTGAAAAATGGTGGTCTAACACTAATACCTACAAGGGTTACCATGAACTTTAGCTCAAAATCGTTAGATTTTCAAATAGAGCACCCGCTCTGATACCAATTGAAGGCCCACGTAGGCAACCCAAGAGGGGGGGTGAATTGGGTTTTATAAAACTTTTGTACTATTTAAAAGATGTAAACTAAAGCAAGTATGTGCTAATGCAATTCAAGTGCTTGTGTATTTCAAATAAATGCAACAGAAATAAAGAAATAAAAGCATAAGGAGAACAATCACACAAACACAAAGATTTATAGTGGTTCGGTGCCAACCAAGCACCTACATCCACTCCCCAAGAATCCCTTGGGAATTCCACTAAGTTTGGTTTTATAACTTAGGCTCACCAACAACCTTTACAACTTGTTTTGTCTTCGGGCTCACAAGTCAAACCCTAGTTGGTTTCAAGGCTCACCAACAACCACCCTTGGTTTTACGGGATGACCAAGAACCTAAACAACTTGTTTTGGCTTCGGGATCACAAGTAAAACCCTAGTTGGTTTTAAGGCTCACCAACAACCATTTTGGTTTTCAAGGCTTACCAAAAACCTCTTTGGTTTTCCAAGGCTCACCAAAAACCTAAGTAAAATAATGTAAGAGCAAGTATAAAAGAATACAATAAAAGCTTTCTAAAATAAAGCAAATATCTCTTTGAAGCCCGTTGAGAGTTGATGAAGATCTTGTCTTCAAGTTGATGAAGCCTTGATTGATGCTTGAGGATGTGAACTTTGGATGCTCTCTTTGAAACTTGGAAGCTTGAAGGCTTGAACCACTCAACTCTTGAATCCTTGAAGAATATTCAAAAATCTCACCAAAGGATTACTTCCCCAATTGATTTTAATGTTTTTATAGCCTCCCAACACTTAAATGACCGTTTATAGCCGTTAGGGAGAAAAATATGACCGTTTGGAAGCAAGTTGGAGAAGTTCTGCAGCCTAGAAAACTAGCCGTTACTGTTCAAGTGTCGACACTTCACCTTCAGGTGTCGACACTTCAGCTTCAAGTATCGACACTTCAGTTTCCAGTTGTCGACACTTCACTTCCAAGTATCGACACTTCAGCTCCAGGTATCGACACTCCACTGAAAGAGTTTTCTGAAGTTTTCTGTTTGTCTCAGGCCTTGAGTCGACACTTCACTCTTCAAGTGTCGACACTTGTTCCTCAGGTGTCGACACTTCATTTCCAAGTGTCAACACTTGCCTATGCCATTGCTGAAACATCTTCAAATTGAAACTTTAACCTCTTCAAGTTCTTCCATATTAATTCCAAAGTCTATATACTTGATTTTTCATTAATTTAAGGACTTTTTCAACTGAAATACAAGCATTTCTTCATTCAACAGGTTGAGTACTAAGATCTGAAAAATATACTTAAAATACAGTTAGTACTCATATATACTTAAACATTTTGTCAATCATCAAAATCAAGACCAGAGTCAACAATCTCCCCCTTTTGGATGATGACAAAACCTTTAAGTATATGAATAGGGTAAGCTTAAAAAGATTAACATGTAAGCTCAAAACAATAAGCACCAAGCTCCCCTTCAAAATATAATCCAAAAAATCTTCAAAAAATATTTTTCAGAATATGCAAAAATTCTCAAAATTTTTTCTTCTTACTAATTCTTTCCTTTAGATAAAAACATTTTGCATTCTTCTTCCCTTTTGCACTTTCTTTCATTTCTCAAAAGATTTTTCATGTTTATCCAATCTTCCCCTTTTCATACTTAACAATTTTCTCCCCTTTTTTGACATCATAAAAAGGGTGAAAGGCAATACAAAGTGAGAATGAAGTTGGAAAGCATAGCAAGTAGGTCATCAAAATCAATGCATGAAATCAAATAATTATGATATCAATTGAATATGATACAAATTGAACATGATACCATAGAATGTAAGCACATGCAAGAAATGATTTGATATTATTATCCATTCGCCTTACTTGTTCATGGGATAAGGTCACAGCGGCACCCCTACACATCATAAGAGAGCCCATTGAATGGGAAGAGAGGGTCTTTAAGCCCTACTTATCTCCTGTGACCGGACGGCCATGGTGACTAACCCAATCCGAAGCGGTTACTAGGAATTTTTTTTTTAAAAATAATTTTGATACCAATAGAATATGATACCATTTGAATGTAACTCCCCTCAAAGAATTAGATTTGAAAACAAGAAGGAGTATCATAGCAATATAAGCAAAGCATGATATCAACAAGATATTCAAAGCATCAAATATGATAACAAATCTTTGGATGCTCCCCCTGAATGTTATTCCTCCTTTAAAAATATGCATTTATTTCAGGAATAAAACATGAAAGCTTATGCATGAAGATTTGAAATTTTTCAAGATTTTCATGATTTTCAAAATACAAAGCATTTATATCACTTAAAAACTTTTAGCATGATTTCAAATTCATTTTAAGATGATTTGATATCCATACAAATGCTAGAAGTAAGATGATATCAAGTCTAGCCACTAGAGCAAGGGTTTGTCAATATGGATACATTCTTCTTAAATGTAATCCTTAACTACCAGTTCTATACTTGATTCAAATCAATTCTAACTTAAGCATAGATGCCAACAATGAAAGCACATAAATCGTAACATTTCACTTGAAATAATTCAAAAACTGTATTAATCAAAATCAAGTGAAGATCTAATAATTATAAGTTGAAATCATAAGAGCATGAAATCCATTTACATCAAAATAGTCATGATCACAACTAATGATTACTAGTCTAAGCTTATTCTAATTAATCAATTAAAATATTTTTCAAATCAATATGCATTTTTAAAAGTATTTTTCATGAAATACATTAATCAAAATCAAGTGAAGGTCTCACAATCACAAGTTTAATCATGATAGCATGAAATTCATCAACACCAAAAAGTTCATGATCATAGCCAATGATGATAAGTCCAAACTTGATTCTAATTAACTATTTAAAATAATTTTTTAAAGTAATTGATGCAATAAAAATTAATCTACATTTTTAATTATGGAAGGAGATATTTAGAATTAACTAATACACAAAGTCCTTCCTTTTACCATTTAGCTCAAAATGTAGCTTGTCCACTTCTTTAAATTGTCTTGTACAACCTCTTTTCAAGAACTTTCTTTCTTCATGTTGGGTTGCAAGACATTCCTGTAAAACAAATTAAGTGGATATTTTTGGTACCCAAACTTTCTTGGATTCTTTATGATTAGTAATTATGGTTCCTTTTGGAACCCAAACTTTTCTTAATCTAGAAGGATAAGCATTGAAACCACATTTATAAGAAAAACTGAAAGAAGCAGGAATATAGAAATTCTTCAAAAGTTTTTGTTTCTTTTCCTCAATCAAAATATTTTTCTCATTAAAAACTTTATCACATAAATCTTTCAAAACAATATTTTCTTTTTCTAAAAATTTTTTTTCTTTAGAAAAATTATTCTTTTCATTTTTTAAAATATCAATCTTGGCATTTAAATCATCATTTTTATTTACAAGATTGATGTTGTTAAGAGAAAATGAATCTACATGCCTATTTGATTTCTTGTGTTTAAATTTTAGCAATCTATATTCATGCACAAGATTATTAGATGCATCATGTGATTCTTTAAAGGTAAAATCATAATTATTTTTAGCACATACATTTTCCTCATTTGCCATGAAGTAAAGATGGGCAACTTCATCATCCGTACTTGAATCTTCGCTATCGCTCCAAGTTGCCATCATTGCCTTGAATTTCTTTTTGGCCTTGAGGGCTATTATCTTCTTATTTACATCAGCTTCCACTATCCTTTGCCATATGTTCAACTCATAGGTCATGAGTGAACCGATAAGCTCCTCCAAAGGTAAGGTTTCTACATCTTTAGCTTCTTGGATTGCCGTCACCTTTGGATCCCATGATTTTGGCAAGGATCTAAGAATTTTGTTCACCAAATCAGCATTAGTATAGATTTTGCCAAGACTTTTTAATTCATTAATAATAGTCATAAATCTTGAAAACATATCAGATATAGATTCATAATGCATCATTTCAAAAATTTCAAAAGAATGTACAAGCAAATTAATTTTAGTGTTCTTCACTTGAAGAGTACCCTCATGAGTAACTTCAAGTGTGTCCCATATTTCCTTCACCGATATACATGTAGAAACTCTATTAAATTCATTTAAGTCCAATGCATAATAAAGCAAGTTCATTGCTTTAGCATTGAGTTCAATTTGTTTAATGTCATATTCATTCCAATCCTCTTCGAGCTTTGTAATGGAAATGCCATTAACCAAAATGAAAGGAATATGAGGACCACTAACAATGATTTCCAAAGATGATAACTAATAGATTGAATATGGATGCGCATGCGAGTTTTCCAAAATGTGTAATTTATGCCATTGAAAAATGGTGGTCTAACACTAATACCTACACGGGTTACCATGAACTTTAGCTCAAAATCGTTAGATTTTCAAACAGAGCACCCGCTCTGATACCAATTGAAGGCCCACGTAGGCAACCCAAGAGGGGGGGTGAATTGGGTTTTATAAAACTTTTGTACTATTTAAAAGATGTAAACTAAAGCAAGTATGTGCTAATGCAATTCAAGTGCTTGTGTATTTCAAATAAATGCAACGGAAATAAAGAAATAAAAGCATAAGGAGAACAATCACACAAACACAAAGATTTATAGTGGTTCGGTAACAACCAAGCACCTACATCCACTCCCCAAGAATCCCTTGGGAATTCCACTAAGTTTGGTTTTATAACTTAGGCTCACCAACAACCTTTACAACTTGTTTTGTCTTCGGGCTCACAAGTCAAACCCTAGTTGGTTTCAAGGCTCACCAACAACCACCCTTGGTTTTACGGGATGACCAAGAACCTAAACAACTTGTTTTGGCTTCGGGATCACAAGTAAAACCCTAGTTGGTTTCAAGGCTCACCAACAACCACTTTGGTTTTCAAGGCTTACCAAAAACCTCTTTGGTTTTCCAAGGCTCACCAAAAACCTAAGTAAAACAATGTAAGAGCAAGTATAAAAGAATACAATAAAAGCTTTCTAAAATAAAGCAAATATCTCTTTCAAGCCCGTTGAGAGTTGATGAAGATCTTGTCTTCAAGTTGATGAAGCCTTTGATTGATGCTTGAGGATGTGAACTTTGGATGCTCTCTTTGAAACTTGGAAGCTTGAAGGCTTGAACCACTCAACTCTTGAATCCTTGAAGAATATTCAAAAATCTCACCAAAGGATTACTTCCCCAATTGATTTTTAATGTTTTTATAGCCTCCCAACACTTAAATGACCGTTTATAGCCGTTAGGGAGAAAAATATGACCGTTTGGAAGCAAGTTGGAGAAGTTCTGCAGCCCAGAAAACTAGCCGTTACTGTTCAAGTGTCGACACTTCACCTTCAGGTGTCGACACTTCAGCTTCAAGTGTCGACACTTCAGTTTCCAGGTATCGACACTTCACTTCCAAGTGTCGACACTTCAGCTCCAGGTGTCGACACTCCACTGAAAGAGTTTTCTGAAGTTTTCTGTTTGTCTCAGGCCTTGAATCGACACTTCACTCTTCAAGTGTCAACACTTGTTCCTCAGGTGTCGACACTTCATTTCCAAGTGTCGACACTTGCCTGTGCCATTGCTGAAACATCTTTAACTTGAAACTTTAACCTCTTCAAGTTCTTCCATATTAATTCCAAAGTCCATATACTTGATTTTCCATTAATTTAAGGACTTTTTCAACTGAAATACAAGCATTTCTTCATTCAACAGGTTGACTACTAAGATCTGAAAAATATACTTAAAATACAGTTAGTACTCATATATACTTAAACATTTTGTCAATCATCAAAATCAAGACCAGAGTCAACAATCTCCCCCTTTTGGATGATGACAAAACCTTTAAGTATATGAATAGGGTAAGCTTAAAAAAGATTAACATGTATGCTCAAAACAATAAGCACCAAGCTCCCCTTCAAAATATGATCCAAAAAATCTTCAAAAATATTTTTCAAAATATGCAAAAATTCTCAAAATTTTTTCTTCTTACTAATTCTTTCCTTTAGATAAAAACATTTTGCATTCTTCTTCCCTTTTGCACTTTCTTTCATTTCTCAAAAGATTTTTCATGTTTATCCAATCTTCCCCTTTTCATACTTAACAATTTTCTCCTCTTTTTTGACATCATGAAAAAGGGTGAAAGGCAATACAAAGTGAGAATGAAGTTGGAAAGCATAGCAAGTAGGTCATCAAAATCAATGCATGAAATCAAATAATTATGATATCAATTGAATATGATACAAATTGAACATGATACCATAGAATGTAAGCACATGCAAGAAATGATTTGATATTATTATCCATTCGCCTTACTTGTTCATGGGATAAGGTCACAGCGGCACCCCTACACATCATAAGAGAGCCCATTGAATGGGAAGAGAGGATCTTTAAGCTCTACTTATCTCCTGTGACCGGACGGCCATGGTGACTAACCCAATCCGAAGCGGTTACTAGGAATTTTTTTTTTAAAAATAATTTTGATACCAATAGAATATGATACCATTTGAATGTAACTCCCCTCAAAGAATTAGATTTGAAAACAAGAAGGAGTATCATAGTAATATAAGCAAAGCATGATATCAACAAGATATTCAAAGCATCAAATATGATAATAAATCTTTGGATGCTCCCCTGAATGTTATTCCTCCTTTAAAAATATGCATTTATTTCAGGAATAAAACATGAAAGCTTATGCATCAAGATTTGAAATTTTTCAAGATATTCATGATTTTCAAAATACAAAGCATTTATATCACTTAAAAACTTTTAGCATGATTTCAAATTCATTTTAAGATGATTTGATATCCATACAAATGCTAGAAGTAAGATGATATCAAGTCTAGCCACTAGAGCAAGGGTTTGTCAATATGGATACATTCTTCTTAAATGTAATCCTTAACTACCAGTTCTATACTTGATTCAAATCAATTCTAACTTAAGCATAGATGCCAACAATGAAAGCACATAAATCGTAACATTTTACTTGAAATAATTCAAAAACTGTATTAATCAAAATCAAGTGAAGATCTAATAATTATAAGTTGAAATCATAAGAGCATGAAATCCATTTACATCAAAATAGTCATGATCACAACTAATGATTACTAGTCTAAGCTTATTTCTAATTAATCAATTAAAATATTTTTCAAATCAATATGCATTTTTAAAAGTATTTTTCATGAAATACATTAATAAAAATCAAGTGAAGGTCTCACAATCACAAGTTTAATCATGATAGCATGAAATTCATCAACACCAAAAAGTTCATGATCATAGCCAATGATGATAAGTCCAAACTTGATTCTAATTAACTATTTAAAATAATTTTTTAAAGTAATTGATGCAATAAAAATTAATCTACATTTTTAATTATGGATGGAGATATTTAGAATTTATTAATATACAAAGTCCTTCCTTTTACCATTTAGCTCAAAATGTAGCTTGTCCACTTGTTTAAATTGTCTTGTACAACCTCTTTTCAAAAACTTTCTTTCTTCATGTTGGGTTGCAAGACATTCCTGCAAAACAAATTAAGTGGATATTTTTGGTACCCAAACTTTCTTGGGTTCTTTATGATTAGTAATTATGATTCCTTTTGGAACCCAAACTTTTCTTAATCTAGAAGGATAAGCATTGAAACCACATTTATAAGAAAAACTGAAAGAAGCAGGAATATAGAAATTCTTCAAAAGTTTTTGTTTCTTTTCCTCAATCAAAATATTTTCTCATTAAAAACTTTATCACATAAATCTTTCAAAACAATATTTTCTTTTTCTAAAAATTTTTTTTCTTTAGAAAAATTATTCTTTTCATTTTTCAAAATATCAATCTTGGCATTTAAATCATCATTTTTATTTACAAGATTGATGTTGTTAAGAGAAAATGAATCTACATGCCTATTTGATTTCTTGTGTTTAAATTTTAGCAATCTATATTCATGCACAAGATTATTAGATGCATCATGTGATTCTTTAAAGGTAAAATCATAATTATTTTTAGCACATACATTTTCCTCATTTGCCATGAAGTAAAGATGGGCAACTTCATCATCCGTACTTGAATCTTCGCTATCGCTCCAAGTTGCCATCATTGCCTTGAATTTCTTTTTGGCCTTGAGGGCTATTATCTTCTTATTTACATCAGCTTCCACTATCCTTTGCCATATGTTCAACTCATAGGTCATGAGTGAACCGATAAGCTCCTCCAAAGGTAAGGTTTCTACATCTTTAGCTTCTTGGATTGCCGTCACCTTTGGATCCCATGATTTTGGCAAGGATCTAAGAATTTTGTTCACCAAATCAGCATTAGTATAGATTTTGCCAAGACTTTTTAATTCATTAATAATAGTCATAAATCTTGAAAACATATCAGATATAGATTCATAATGCATCATTTCAAAAATTTCAAAAGAATGTACAAGCAAATTAATTTTAGTGTTCTTCACTTGAAGAGTACCCTCATGAGTAACTTCAAGTGTGTCCCATATTTCCTTCACCGATATACATGTAGAAACTCTATTAAATTCATTTAAGTCCAATGCATAATAAAGCAAGTTCATTGCTTTAGCATTGAGTTCAATTTGTTTAATGTCATATTCATTCCAATCCTCTTCGAGCTTTGTAATGGAAATGCCATTAACCAAAATGAAAGGAATATGAGGACCACTAACAATGATTTTCCAAAGATGATAACTAATAGATTGAATATGGATGCGCATGCGAGTTTTCCAAAATGTGTAATTTATGCCATTGAAAAATGGTGGTCTAACACTAATACCTACACGGGTTACCATGAACTTTAGCTCAAAATCGTTAGATTTTCAAACAGAGCACCCGCTCTGATACCAATTGAAGGCCCACGTAGGCAACCCAAGAGGGGGGGTGAATTGGGTTTTATAAAACTTTTGTACTATTTAAAAGATGTAAACTAAAGCAAGTATGTGCTAATGCAATTCAAGTGCTTGTGTATTTCAAATAAATGCAACGGAAATAAAGAAATAAAAGCATAAGGAGAACAATCACACAAACACAAAGATTTATAGTGGTTCGGTAACAACCAAGCACCTACATCCACTCCCCAAGAATCCCTTGGGAATTCCACTAAGTTTGGTTTTATAACTTAGGCTCACCAACAACCTTTACAACTTGTTTTGTCTTCGGGCTCACAAGTCAAACCCTAGTTGGTTTCAAGGCTCACCAACAACCACCCTTGGTTTTACGGGATGACCAAGAACCTAAACAACTTGTTTTGGCTTCGGGATCACAAGTAAAACCCTAGTTGGTTTCAAGGCTCACCAACAACCACTTTGGTTTTCAAGGCTTACCAAAAACCTCTTTGGTTTTCCAAGGCTCACCAAAAACCTAAGTAAAACAATGTAAGAGCAAGTATAAAAGAATACAATAAAAGCTTTCTAAAATAAAGCAAATATCTCTTTCAAGCCCGTTGAGAGTTGATGAAGATCTTGTCTTCAAGTTGATGAAGCCTTTGATTGATGCTTGAGGATGTGAACTTTGGATGCTCTCTTTGAAACTTGGAAGCTTGAAGGCTTGAACCACTCAACTCTTGAATCCTTGAAGAATATTCAAAAATCTCACCAAAGGATTACTTCCCCAATTGATTTTTAATGTTTTTATAGCCTCCCAACACTTAAATGACCGTTTATAGCCGTTAGGGAGAAAAATATGACCGTTTGGAAGCAAGTTGGAGAAGTTCTGCAGCCCAGAAAACTAGCCGTTACTGTTCAAGTGTCGACACTTCACCTTCAGGTGTCGACACTTCAGCTTCAAGTGTCGACACTTCAGTTTCCAGGTATCGACACTTCACTTCCAAGTGTCGACACTTCAGCTCCAGGTGTCGACACTCCACTGAAAGAGTTTTCTGAAGTTTTCTGTTTGTCTCAGGCCTTGAATCGACACTTCACTCTTCAAGTGTCAACACTTGTTCCTCAGGTGTCGACACTTCATTTCCAAGTGTCGACACTTGCCTGTGCCATTGCTGAAACATCTTTAACTTGAAACTTTAACCTCTTCAAGTTCTTCCATATTAATTCCAAAGTCCATATACTTGATTTTCCATTAATTTAAGGACTTTTTCAACTGAAATACAAGCATTTCTTCATTCAACAGGTTGACTACTAAGATCTGAAAAATATACTTAAAATACAGTTAGTACTCATATATACTTAAACATTTTGTCAATCATCAAAATCAAGACCAGAGTCAACAATCTCCCCCTTTTGGATGATGACAAAACCTTTAAGTATATGAATAGGGTAAGCTTAAAAAAGATTAACATGTATGCTCAAAACAATAAGCACCAAGCTCCCCTTCAAAATATGATCCAAAAAATCTTCAAAAAATATTTTTCAAAATATGCAAAAATTCTCAAAATTTTTTCTTCTTACTAATTCTTTCCTTTAGATAAAAACATTTTGCATTCTTCTTCCCTTTTGCACTTTCTTTCATTTCTCAAAAGATTTTTCATGTTTATCCAATCTTCCCCTTTTCATACTTAACAATTTTCTCCTCTTTTTTGACATCATGAAAAAGGGTGAAAGGCAATACAAAGTGAGAATGAAGTTGGAAAGCATAGCAAGTAGGTCATCAAAATCAATGCATGAAATCAAATAATTATGATATCAATTGAATATGATACAAATTGAACATGATACCATAGAATGTAAGCACATGCAAGAAATGATTTGATATTATTATCCATTCGCCTTACTTGTTCATGGGATAAGGTCACAGCGGCACCCCTACACATCATAAGAGAGCCCATTGAATGGGAAGAGAGGATCTTTAAGCTCTACTTATCTCCTGTGACCGGACGGCCATGGTGACTAACCCAATCCGAAGCGGTTACTAGGAATTTTTTTTTTTAAAAATAATTTTGATACCAATAGAATATGATACCATTTGAATGTAACTCCCCTCAAAGAATTAGATTTGAAAACAAGAAGGAGTATCATAGTAATATAAGCAAAGCATGATATCAACAAGATATTCAAAGCATCAAATATGATAATAAATCTTTGGATGCTCCCCCTGAATGTTATTCCTCCTTTAAAAATATGCATTTATTTCAGGAATAAAACATGAAAGCTTATGCATCAAGATTTGAAATTTTTCAAGATATTCATGATTTTCAAAATACAAAGCATTTATATCACTTAAAAACTTTTAGCATGATTTCAAATTCATTTTAAGATGATTTGATATCCATACAAATGCTAGAAGTAAGATGATATCAAGTCTAGCCACTAGAGCAAGGGTTTGTCAATATGGATACATTCTTCTTAAATGTAATCCTTAACTACCAGTTCTATACTTGATTCAAATCAATTCTAACTTAAGCATAGATGCCAACAATGAAAGCACATAAATCGTAACATTTTACTTGAAATAATTCAAAAACTGTATTAATCAAAATCAAGTGAAGATCTAATAATTATAAGTTGAAATCATAAGAGCATGAAATCCATTTACATCAAAATAGTCATGATCACAACTAATGATTACTAGTCTAAGCTTATTTCTAATTAATCAATTAAAATATTTTTCAAATCAATATGCATTTTTAAAAGTATTTTTCATGAAATACATTAATAAAAATCAAGTGAAGGTCTCACAATCACAAGTTTAATCATGATAGCATGAAATTCATCAACACCAAAAAGTTCATGATCATAGCCAATGATGATAAGTCCAAACTTGATTCTAATTAACTATTTAAAATAATTTTTTAAAGTAATTGATGCAATAAAAATTAATCTACATTTTTAATTATGGATGGAGATATTTAGAATTTATTAATATACAAAGTCCTTCCTTTTACCATTTAGCTCAAAATGTAGCTTGTCCACTTGTTTAAATTGTCTTGTACAACCTCTTTTCAAAAACTTTCTTTCTTCATGTTGGGTTGCAAGACATTCCTGCAAAACAAATTAAGTGGATATTTTTGGTACCCAAACTTTCTTGGGTTCTTTATGATTAGTAATTATGATTCCTTTTGGAACCCAAACTTTTCTTAATCTAGAAGGATAAGCATTGAAACCACATTTATAAGAAAAACTGAAAGAAGCAGGAATATAGAAATTCTTCAAAAGTTTTTGTTTCTTTTCCTCAATCAAAATATTTTTCTCATTAAAAACTTTATCACATAAATCTTTCAAAACAATATTTTCTTTTTCTAAAAATTTTTTTTCTTTAGAAAAATTATTCTTTTCATTTTTCAAAATATCAATCTTGGCATTTAAATCATCATTTTTATTTACAAGATTGATGTTGTTAAGAGAAAATGAATCTACATTCCTATTTGATTTCTTGTGCTTAAATTTTAGCAATCTATATTCATGCATGTTACAGCCGTGACAGTGACGTGGCCAGGCTCAGGTATCGCCAAATACGAGCAAGCCACGTGTAAGTTTCCCCGGTGGAGTCAGCGCCATGTCCTCAAAGCCAGGATCGGCAAGACTACACCGCCCGACGACTGTCTAAGGCAAACCGCCCTCGCCGAGGTCGAGCTTGGCTCGGAGTTCCTCTACCACCTCACTGGCGCCCGGGCCCGGAGGGGTCCGCCCAAGTGAGGTCGGCCAAGGTCGGGCGATCTCCTGCCGCCTCGCCAGGTGTCCACCCAGGAGGGGTCCACCGAAGCCGAGGTCGGCTGACTCTCCGCCCTTCGCCAGGTGACCGCCCGGAGATGGGCCCACCTCGGCCGAAGCCAGGCGACCTCCTGCCGCCTCGCCAGGTGTCCACCCAGGAGTGGTCCACCTGAGTCGAGGTCGGCTGACTCTCCGCCCTTCGCCAGGTGGCCGCCCGGAGACGGGCCCACCTCGGCCGAAGCCAGGCGACCTCCTGCCGCCTCGCCAGGTGTCCACCCAGGAGGGGTCCACCTGAGCCGAGGTCGGCTGACTCTCCGCCCTTCGACAGGTGGCCGCCCGGAGACGGGCCCACCTCGGCCGAAGCCAGGCGACCTCCTGCCGCCTCGCCAGGTGTCCACCCAGGAGGGGTCCACCTAAGCCGAGGTCGGCTGACTCTCCGCCCTTCGCCGGGTGGCCGCCCGGAGACGGGCCCACCTCGGCCGAAGCCAGGCGACCTCCTGCCGCCTCGCCAGGTGTCCACCCAGGAGGGGTCCACCTAAGCCGAGGTCGGCTGACTCTCCGCCCTTCGCCAGGTGGCCGCCCGGAGACGGGCCCACCTCGGTCGAAGCCAGGCGACCTCCTGCCGCCTCGCCAGGTATCCACCCAGGAGGGGTCCACCTAAGCCGAGGTCGGCTGATTCTCCGCCCTTCGCCAGTTGGCCCCCGGGGACGGGTCCAACTCAACCGAGGTCAGACCGCTCGCACGGAGAGGGCCCCGGGAAGAGAGACGGGCCTCGAGGCCATCCCTCGGGCCGTACGAATCCCAGACGGCGTCCCGTACGGAGGGCGGCGGCACGCGGAACATCACTTGCGTCGGCCCGGCAGGACCCGCAGCCGAGAGACCCGATCCTGACGAAACAGGCCCCATAGATGGATGGCACCCGCGCTTGGGGAAGAGAGCGCTCTCACGGAGCCCGAGGCCTGACCGGCCGCCCTGCCAGCGCCGCCCTCCCCTCTTTCTCTTCTGTCTTTGCCTTTTCCCTGCTGGGCCCGGCGGACGAGGTCAGGAAGCCGCCTGGCCTCCTTCACCAAAAAGGGGAAAGAAAAGAGGACGGGGGAGGGGAGCTTCCGAGGAGGAAAAAGACAAACGCACGACGAGGGGAGATAAAGAGGGAAGGATCTGGGGACGACGAGGTAAGCCAATTAGCCTGGGGACAAGGAGAAAGCACCGGCACAAGGCCTTGCTCCGAGAGAAAAACCAAAAATCCCGAGAGGGGAACACTGGGCGTGGGCTCGGCAAGGAGGCCCAGCCGAGATTCTGGTCCCCAGAGCGTTTCCTTCACCAGTTAACTCTCTAAGTCTGGAACCCTTTAGAGGGTCCGGCTGGGGAGTCTGTTCCTTCTCGTCGTCTACTGACTTGACCGTCGGAGCTCCCTCGCCGGGATCCCCGGCCAGGGTCCTCTAACCCCTTTGTTGCAGGTTCTCCGCAGGAAGGGAGGCTCCCTCGCCAGGCGGTCAAGAAGGGTCGGCTGATCCGAGGCACGGGCGCGGCGGCGAGAGCGGCAACAGATTGGCGCACCAGGTAGGGGGGCAGGACACTAACCCCTAGTGGGAACCGGCTTTCTGCAGGTATCACGCTCTCCAGCAATGGTGGTCACTCGTGGTCGTGAGGCGTCCACCAGCCGCGTGGGGGATGTCCACTCCCCTCTGGGGGGCCACAGCCCCGAAAGGGAGCTTCCGGCTCCCCCTCCTCTTCCACAGCAGCCTGCCCCGGTGGACGGATCCCTTGCGGCCATCGTCCAGCAGCTGCAGACCTTGACCTCAGCGGTCCGACAGCTTCAGCATCAGCAACGGTCCCTGGCCACTCAGCCGCAGCCAGGGACCCCCGCGGCCCGAGCCGCGGGGCAGCGCGGGAGCCTGCGCTAAATCCAGGGCAGGCCATCCCATCCAAGGGCCATCTCCAACCCCCGAGGGAGCCACCAAGCTCCCACAAAGAGAAACTATTCCGGTTCGGAGGATCACGAGAGTCGATCCCCGACCGACGGGGCCGAAATGGCATATCGCAGCAAGCGACGCCGAGGCCAGACCTCGCACCGAGACCGATCGGCGCCCCCTTCACCCGCAGCCTCGGTGGAAGACTCCACCGATGAAGCCATCAGGTGCCAGGCCGAGAGGCGCCTGGAGGAGCATGAGCGCAAGCTGGCGGAGTTCGCTCGCCGATTCGCCGACCTGCAGAACTCGTCGGCGGACCCGGCGGGCTATGACTCCCGCCCCCCTTTCTCTGAAGAAATCCAGGCGGAACCAATCCCGAAACGGTTCCGCATGCCACAGGTGGATCCCTACGACGGAACCACCGACCCCCTGGATCATTTGGAGAGCTATAAGGCTCTTATGAGGGTCCAGGGGGCCACCGACGCCCTTCTGTGCATCGCCTTCCCGGCAACCCTTCGGAAGGCCGCTCGAGTCTGGTTCGCCCGCCTCGAGCCCGGGTCCATTTGCTCCTTCCATCAGTTGGAAGGAAAGTTTGTGGCGCACTTCGACGCTTGTCGAAAGGTGCCAAGAGAGGTGGACATCCTCTTTTCCATCCGCCAGCAGGACCAGGAGCTGCTCCGGGACTACATCACCCGGTTCAAGACCGCAGCACTGGAGATCTATAGCTTGGACGAGCCCGTCGCCATGCTGGCCTTGAAGCGTGGACTCAAGACGTCCCGCCTAACCTATTCCCTGGACAAGAAGCCGCCCAGGACGTATTCCGAGCTCCTCCTCCGCATCCACAAGTACATCCGAGCGGAGGAGGCCGACCGCACCCGTCGAGAGCTGGACGGGAAGACTCCAAAGAAGCCGCTCCCGAGGGACACCCCGGGAGCTCGGAGGCCCGGGCCACCTGCCGACCTCCGCCCAAATCCAAGGCCGAGGGGCGAAGCCACTCCCGAGCGGAGGCACACCCCTCTCCTCGCACCTCGAATGAAGATCCTCATGGAAATCGAGGGCGAGCGCTACCTCCGCCGACCTCCTCCTCAGAACCCGAGAGCCGTCCGAGACAAATCAAAGTACTGCCAGTTCCATCGCGAGCACGGGCATGACACAGAGGAGTGTCGCCATCTGAAGCGGGAGATTGAGGAGCTGATCAGGAGGGGTTACCTCAGGAAGTTCGTCAAGAACGAGGCCCCCTCTGAAGGGCAGCCGCTCGCGGCCCTACCGCCTGTCCCTGCGATCGACAACCGCCCAACGGAGAAGCCCGTGGGCATGATCTCGCGCGGGTCCGGCCGAGCAATGAAGAGAGCCCGGGAAGTCCCGGAGAATGTAATCCCTCCCAAGGGAGGGGAAATTAATGATAATGTAAACAACGATGCCGTGGTGGTCGAGATGACCATCGCGAAGCATCCTGTACATCGAATCATGGTGGATAGTGGAAGCTCGGCTGACGTACTTTTTTACGATGCATTCTCTCGGATAAATTTGTCCCCCGAACAGCTGAAGCCAGTGCACGCCCCCCTGGTAGGTTTTACAGGGGACTCAGTGGGGGTTGAGGGGGAGATCACTCTCCCGGACACTGCCGGATCCCCGCCCTAGCAAGCAACCGTCCTAATAACATTCACCGTCGTCAGGCTCCCTTCGCCTTACAATGCCATTCTCGGGCATCCCGGGCTCAACCAATTGGCCGCCACCATCTCCACGAGGAGGCTGTTGGAGCAGTTCCCCACGCCTTCCGGGCTCGGAGAGATGAGGGGGACGATCCAGCCAGTCCCGCTCTGCCTCCAGACGGTCCCAGGCGCCAGGGGCGCGGAGCTCGCCCATGATATCGACGACCTCGATCTGAGAGAGAAGGAACCCAGGGGAGGGCCCGTAGAGCGCCTGCTGACTTTTCCCCTCGGTTCGGATCCCCTGAAGACGGTGCAAGTCGGGGCCCAGCTCCCCGAGGAAGAGCGAACCCGCTTGCTGGAGTTCCTCCGCGCCAACGTTGACGTGTTCGCCTGGTCAGCAGCCGACATGCCGGGCATCCCGCCCGAGGTTATTATGCACAGGCTGAACGTGGACCCAAGTTGCCGCCCGGTCTGCCAGAAGAAGAGAAGCTTCGTCATGGAGAGGCAGAAGGCGATCAACGAGGAAGTAGAGAAGCTCCTCGTCGCCGGTTTCGTCCGAGAGGTCCAATACCCTAGCTGGCTGGCAAACGTGGTCATGGTAAAGAAGAGTAGCGGTAAGTGGAGGATCTGTGTGGACTACACCGACCTCAACCGAGCTTGCCCAAAGGACAGTTTCCCTCTTCCAAAGATCGACCAACTGGTCGACACCACCTCAGGGCATCGCCTCTTGTCGTTCATGGATGCCTTCTCCGGATACAACCAGATCCGGATGAACCTGGAGGACGAAGAGCACACTGCCTTCATAACTGACCGCGGGACTTTTTGCTACAGGATGATGCCTTTCGGCCTCAAGAACGCAGGGGCGACGTACCAACTTCTGGTCAATAAAATCTTCAAAGACCAGATAGGCCGCAACATGCAGGTGTACGTGGACGACATGCTGGTGATGAGCAAACTCGATTCGGACCACGTGGCCGACTTGACGGAGACGTTCGGCAACCTCCGGCGCCATCAGATGAAGCTGAACCCGGCGAAGTGCGCTTTCGGCGTCTCCGCCGGTAAGTTCCTGGGGTTTATGGTGACTCAGAGAGGAATCGAGGCCAACCTGGAAAAGGTCCAGGCCATCCTGGACATGGAGCAGCCCGCCTCCAAGAAGCAGGTGCAACGATTGACCGGCCGAGTCGCGGCCCTTAGCCATTTTATTTCCAGGTCGGCGGACCGCTGCCGTCCCTTCTTCAAGGTGCTGAGGAAGATGAATGGCTTTGCTTGGACCAAGGAGTGTCAGCAGGCCTTCGAGGAGCTGAAGAAGACGCTCGCCTCGCCACCTTTACTGTCCAGGCCCGAGGAGGGGGAGGAGCTTGCCCTCTACCTGGCGGTTACCCCGGAGGCCGTCAGCTCTGTCTTGGTCCGAACCGATGACCAGGGGCTCCAGCGGCCGGTGTACTATACCAGCAAACTTTTCGAGATGCGGAGCTCAGGTATTCCCGGCCCGAGAAACTTGTTTTTGCGCTAATAATGTCTGCCCAGCGTCTCAGGCCCTACTTCCAAGCGCACCCCATCGCCGTCTTGACGGACCAACCGCTGAAAGCGGTGCTCAGCCAACCCGATACTTCGGGACGATTGGCCAAGTGGGCACTGAAACTCAGCGAGTTCGACATTGCATACAGGCCAAGGTCAGCCATGAAGGCACAGGTGCTGGCCGATTTCTTGGTCGAATGTGCAGGCTTGGGCAAGGAGCTCGAGGAATGCCCGTCGGCCCGGCCGATGGAGGTTGGCACCAATGAGCCCGGAGAGGATGCCTGGATCCTCCATGTGGACGGAGCCTCGAACTCCGGTGGGAGCGGAGCTGGGCTCATCCTTGCCAACGGCGACGGGGTCGTCGCCGAGTGTGCACTCCGTTTCCAATTCCTCGCGACAAATAACCAGGCGGAGTACGAGGCACTTCTTGCTGGACTGAGAGTCTCCCGCGAGCTGGGCGTGACCAACCTTAGAGCTTTCACTGACTCCCAGCTCGTAGCGGGGCAGGTATCCGGGGAGTACGTCGCGCACGACCCCCAAATGGCGAAGTACTTGGAGCTCGTCAAGGCGGGCGCGTCTAAGTTCCGCCGCTTCAACATCTTCCACATCCCCCGCGGGGAGAACGCCCGTGCGGACGCCCTCTCCCGGCTGGCGACCCTGCCGGACACGATGCTGGGACACGCTCATGTGGAGCGCCTTGAGGTCCCAAGCCTCGAAGCACCGGTGGAGGTCCATCAGGTCAGCCAGGAGCCCAGCTGGATGGACAAGTATGCTGCGTACATCGCCAGCGGCACCCTGCCGGAGGACCGACAGGCGGCTCGCCTCATCAGGAAGAAGGCCGTGCGCTTTGTCCTGATGGACGGGCAGTTGTATCGGAGATCCTACTCCTACCCCCTCCTCAAGTGCGTAGGACCCACAGAAGCCAAGCTTGTGCTCCAGGAGATTCACGAAGGCATCTGCGGGAACCACGTGGGGGGCAGGGCATTGGCGTACAAGGCCCTCCGTCAGGGCTACTTCTGGGAAACAATGAAGGAAGACGCCGCCGACTTCGTGAAGAAATGCGACCGGTGCCAGCGTCACGCCACGGTGCAGCGGCAACCCTCCAACCCAATCTCTCAGCTCTCAGCCCCCTGGCCGTTCGCCCAGTGGGGGATGGACCTCCTGGGCCCATTCCCGCCGGCGTCTGGCCAGCGGAAGTTCTTGATAGTGGCTATCGATTACTTCACGAAGTGGGTCGAGGCCGAACCCTTGGCGAGGATCACCGAAGCAAACATCGCCAGGTTCTTCTGGAAGTCCATCATCTGCCGCTTCGGCCTCCCCCACACTGTGGTCACCGACAATGGATGCCAGTTCGACTGCCAGGAATTCGAAGAATTCTGCAGCGACCTCGGCATCAGGCATCGCTTTACCTCGGTGGCGCACCCTCAGACCAACGGGGAGGCCGAAGTCACGAACAGGACCATTCTTCAGGGCCTCCGCACGCGGCTGGACCAGGCCAAGGGCAGGTGGGCCGATGAGCTTCCCAGCGTCCTTTGGGCATACCACACCACACCAAGGACGGCTACCGACGAAACTCCATTCAACCTCGTCTTCAGAGCCGAGGCAGTCATCCCGATCGAGCTCAGCCTACCCACGCTGCGCGTGGAGCAATACGACGAGACAGAAAACCCGGCCAGGATGATGCTCAACCTAGACCTTCTCGAGGAAACAAGGGACAGGGCCCGAATCCGAATGGCGGCGTACCGGCAACGTGTTGCCAGATATTACAACTCCCGAGTGCGGCCTAAGGTTTTTCGTCCCGGAGACTTGGTCCTCCGGCGCGCCGAAGCCTCCCAACCACGGGAATGCGGCAAGCTATCGCCCAACTGGGAAGGCCCGTATCGGGTGGCAGAAGCCCTCCCTCATGGAGCATATTACTTGGAAGAATTGGGAGGTGCCAGGTTCCCCCGGACGTGGAACTCCTCAAACCTGAGAATGTACTACCAGTGATGTAAGGCTCCCAGTTTATGTAACAAAGCTTCCCCACTTCAAGCACTCCCTTCTAACTTCGGCGAGAAGGCCTGCGGCATCGAGCTCAGTCCGGAAGATCCTGGGCTTCGGCCTGGAAGGTGGTGCCGAACCCAGTTCGCCCATGCAAGCCCGGAGCACAGCTCAGCAAGCCGCGCAAGGCTTGAGAAAGCCTGCGGCATCGAGCTCAGTCCGGAAGATCCTGGGCTTCGGCCTGGAAGGTGGCGCCGAACCCAGTTCGCCCACGCAAGCCCGGAGCACAGCTCAGCAAGCCGCGCAAGGCTTTAGAAAGCCTGCGGCATCGAGCTCAGTCCGGAAGATCCTGGGCTTCGACCTGGAAGGTGGCGCCGAACCCAGTTCGCCCACGCAAGCCCGGAGCACAGCTCAGCAAGCCGTGCAAGGCTTGAGAAAGCCTGCGGCATCGAGCTCAGTCCGGAAGATCCTGGGCTTCGGCCTGGAAGGTGGCGCCGAACCCAGTTCGCCCACGCAAGCCCGGAGCACAGCTCAGCAAGCCGCGCAAGGCTTGAGAAAGCCTGCGGCATCGAGCTCAGTCCGGAAGATCCTGGGCTTCGGCCTGGAAGGTGGCGCCGAACCCAGTTCGCCCACGCAAGCCCGGAGCACAGCTCAGCAAGCCGCGCAAGGCTTGAGAAAGCCTGCGGCATCGAGCTCAGTCCGAAAGATCCTGGGCTTCGGCCTGGAAGGTGGCGCCGAACTCAGTTCGCCCACGCAAGCCCGGAGCACAGCTCAGCAAGCCGCGCAAGGCTTGAGAAAGCCTGCGGCATCGAGCTCAGTCCGGAAGATCCTGGGCTTCGGCCTGGAAGGTGGCGCCGAACCCAGTTCGCCCACGCAAGCCCGGAGCACAGCTCAGCAAGCCGCGCAAGGCTTGAGAAAGCCTGCGGCATCGAGCTCAGCCCGGAGGTCCCGGGCTTCGGCCTGGAAGACGGTGCAGAAACCGTGTTGCCTGCGCGAGCATGAAGGCGACCCAAAGTCGGGCCCGCTTAAGGCTTGCCCTGCTGCGATGCGACTCAGCAGGCCCCATCCTTCGATTTGAGCAATGGGAGGACCAGGCCTGCAGTTATTCCAAGTGTTCCAGACCGACATCTCAGAAAGAAAAGAAGAGAAAAGTGAGACGAAACAACGACCAAGGTTTCGATAAAGATTAGATCTTCATTGACATAAGTAGTCGGTACAAGCTGGGAGCCCCGACAGGCCGGGACTCCCCAAAAACGAAAACAACACGAAACAAAAACAACAGAAGTAAAGTAGAGAAGACAGTGCCGGGATCACTGGGATGTGGGGTCGGAGCCATCTACCGGAGGCGCGGGTGCTGCGTCCTCGACTTCTACAGCGGCCGGCTCCTGGGGCTGTTCCGGGGCCGCGGCATCGCTGGTCAACGGCGCCGCAGGTGTCACTTCGGCCGTGCCGGAAGCCCTGCTCTCACCCCCTGGCCTCCTGCCACCGACTACAACTCCGCTCAGGTCCAGCTGGGGGAAGAAGGTCCCCACCTTCTCCCGGCACATCCGGAACCCTTTCAGGAAGGAGTCCACGGCGGCCTCCCGGACTTTCGACGTGTACTTGTCGGAAGCACGAAATTTGGGGACAGCCTCTTGCGCCTCCCGCTTGGCTGCCTCCAGGAGCCCGTTGACGTACGCGCTCCGGTCCTTCGCCGCGGCCACATCTCGCCGGGCCTCCTCTAGCTGGCGCTCCAGCCATTGGGAATGGGCCTGCAGGCGGGCCTTCTCCACCGCCTCCTCCTCAGTTCGGCGCTGGTTGGAGGTCCGCTCCTCCAACAAGGAGGCCTCCAACTCCCTGTTCCGCTCCTCAGAACGTGTCAGGTCGGACTGGAGGGCCTGCTTGTCGGCTCGCAACTCGGCGCCCTTCTCCATTAAGTCCTTGACGTCGGCCGCGAGCTTGCTGAGTTTCTACTCCCGCTCGGAGTCTCTCTTGGCGTTCCCTACGAGGAAATTCCTCAGTAGGAGGACGTCGTTCCCGATCTGCAATGGCAAAAGCGACACAGGTCAGAGCAAAGGCAGGTAAGTCTCGAGATAGGAAGAAGGAAAAGGAAGAAGCTCGGGCTTACCGTGAAGAGCTGCGGAAGGATGCCGAGCAGCGCGTCCGCGTAATCCCGGCCGCCCCGAGCTCGGCGGTCCCGGGCGGTGGAAGCGTACTCCATCATCTTCTCCGCCAGCCCCCTATCGAGGATGACCGAGTCCCGGTGGGTGATCACCGGCGCCGGGGCCTTCGGGCCGGTC
Source organism: Areca catechu (assembly GCA_021397845.1). Lineage (NCBI taxonomy): Eukaryota > Viridiplantae > Streptophyta > Magnoliopsida > Arecales > Arecaceae > Areca > Areca catechu. The sequence continues at coordinate 51,092,895 of CM038047.1, read as the reverse complement.
CCTACGGCAGCTGCCCCCTCAGCCGAAGCCGCAACCGACGGGCCGGCGATCGCCACAAGCGGTGCTGTCGAGCTGGCAGCAATGACGGGCCCGGCGATGGGCGGAGCGGCAGACGCTGGAGCTCTCTCTCCGGCGCCACCAGGTCGTGCGGTCGAAGTATCAGCGACCCCGCCCTGAGGTGGCCTGGGCGGGGAAATGACGGCAACCGGGCCGGGCACGGTCGCCGCCATGACCTCCCGGCTCGTCTCCGTGCGAGCCCTCTTAGCTGCGGGCTCGTCTACCTCCACGACGTCCCGCTGGGCCGCCCCCTCCAAGAGGTTCTCCAATGAAAACTTCATCCCTGCAAAACAAAAGAGACAGAGTCAGCCGGCTCGGTTATGAAGAGAGGGGGGGGCAGAGGTCAATGCGGGGCCAAATCTCACCAGTCTCACGGATGGGACTGATACCGGCCTCAAAAAGATTCTGCTCAGAAAGCAGAACCTCGAGCGCCGGGACCTCGTCGCCCAAGAGCTGGGTATAGGACTCCTGGTCCGCCGGCTCGACCCGGGAGTTTCGGTTCGGGGTCCGGTCCGGTTCACTCCAGGCCCAGTCGACGTCGTCGACCGAAGCGAAGAAAAACCGGCTCTTCCATCCCTTGACCGAGGAAGGGAGGTCGAACCGGAGACACCTAGGCCGGGGTGAAATGTACCACCAGCCGTCATCGGTGGAGCACTTCTTCAGGGTGAACAAGGCCCTGAAGAGAGAAAAACGGGCAACGAACCCGTGGAAGTGGCAGAAAACAATGAAGGAGAAGATGACCCGGATGGCATTAGGAGCCAGCTAGGCCGGGACGAGCCGAAAGTGGCTGAGGAAGGAAAGAAAGAAAGGATGCAGAGGAAACCGAAGACCCCCAAGGAGGAAGTCTTCGTAGAAAGCTATGCGGCCGGGGCCACTCATGGTGACGCGCTCCCCGGACCGCGGGACAAACAGACGAATAGACCCCGGGATGCCATAGGCATCCCGAAGCAGAGAAAGATCACCTTCGGTCATGGTGGAGGCATGACCGGAGGGACCGGCAGGAAGAGAAGGCGGAGCAGGAAGATAAGGCAGAGCAGGAAGGGAACGGAGGTGCACGGCAGGTGCAACCGGGGGGGACCGGATCCCCCTGGGGATGCCGATGGTGACACCCTCGGGTTACAGACGCCGGCGGACCTCCTCCTGGATTGTCTCCTCATCTGAGGAGGAAGAAGATGGAGTCCTCGACCGGGACGGATCGGCCTCGTCCGGGTTGGAAGAGACATGGTGACGGCGCGCCATAGAAAATGAAAGGACAAGAAGGTCGGAAAGGAAATGAGAGAGAAGGAGGGGGGCTAGAGGAGAAGAAGGAGGCACTCACCGAAAATGCACAGACGAGCGCGAGCAACAGGAGTTGTTAGCATGCAGCAAACCGCCCACGAAGCAAGGGAAAAGGCCTCGTTCTGGAAAGTCCCCTCCCTTTCAAACTCAGCCGACAGCAGCCGTACCCGTCATTCCGCCTTAGGCCACTGGATGGTCGCCACGTGGGCGCACGCCCGACACCGACGCCTCGTTAGCAGAGTAACGGCCTCTGCCTCGAAGCGATGCATTGATTACGGGCAAGTGGGTGACGCGTGGCGGCTGCCCGTAGGTCTTCAGCCGCATCGAGCCACGGCGACCAGGATCGTGGCAATTATGATGCAAGATCTTCGCCTCTCCACGTCATGTCTGCATTTAATCCCGACGTTCCGTTCTGCGATGCCCCGACGGAACGGCGGGCTGGGGGGCAACTGTTACAGCCGTGACAGTGACGTGGCCAGGCTCAGGTATCGCCAAATACGAGCAAGCCACGTGTAAGTTTCCCCGGTGGAGTCAGCGCCATGTCCTCAAAGCTAGGATCGGCAAGACTACACCGCCCGACGACTGTCTAAGGCAAACCGCCCTCGCCGAGGTCGAGCTTGGCTCGGAGTTCCTCTACCACCTCACTGGCGCCCGGGCCCGGAGGGGTCCGCCCAAGTGAGGTCGGCCAAGGTCGGGCGATCTCCTGCCGCCTCGCCAGGTGTCCACCCAGGAGGGGTCCACCGAAGCCGAGGTCGGCTGACTCTCCGCCCTTCGCCAGGTGACCGCCCGGAGATGGGCCCACCTCGGCCGAAGCCAGGCGACCTCCTGCCGCCTCGCCAGGTGTCCACCCAGGAGGGGTCCACCTGAGCCGAGGTCGGTTGACTCTCCGCCCTTCGCCAGGTGGCCGCCCGGAGACGGGCCCACCTCGGCCGAAGCCAGGCGACCTCCTGCCGCCTCGCCAGGTGTCCACCCAGGAGGGGTCCACCTAAGCCGAGGTCGGCTGACTCTCCGCCCTTCGTCGGGTGGCCGCCCGGAGACGGGCCCACCTCGGCCGAAGCCAGGCGACCTCCTGCTGCCTCGCCAGGTGTCCACCCAGGAGGGGTCCACCTAAGCCGAGGTCGGCTGACTCTTCGCCCTTCGCCAGGTGGCCGCCCGGAGATGGGCCCACCTCGGCCGAAGCCAGGCGACCTCCTACCGCCTCGCCAGGTGTCCACCCAGGAGGGGTCCACCTAAGCCGAGGTCGGCTGATTCTCCGCCCTTCGCCAGTTGGCCCCCGGGGACGGGTCCAACTCAACCGAGGTCAGACCGCTCGCACGGAGAGGGCCCCGGGGAGAGAGACGGGCCCCGAGGCCGTCCCTCGGGCCGTACGAATCCCAGACGGCGTCCCGTACGGAGGGCGGCGGCACGCGGAACATCACTTGCGTCAGCCCGGCAGGACCCGCAGCCGAGAGACCCGATCCTGACGAAACAGGCCCCATAGATGGATGGCGCCCGCGCTTGGGGAAGAGAGCGCTCTCAAGGAGCCCGAGGCCTGACCGGCCGCCCTGCCAGCGCCGCCCTCCCCTCTTTCTCTTCTGTCTTTGCCTTTTCCTTGTTGGGCCCGGCGGACGAGGTCAGGAAGCCGCCTGGCCTCCTTCACCAAAAAGGGGAAAGAAAAGAGGACGGGGGAGGGGAGCTTCTGAGGAGGAAAAAGACAAACGCACGACGAGGGGAGATAAAGAGGGAAGGATCTGGGGACGACGAGGTAAGCCAATTAGCCTGGGGACAAGGAGAAAGCACCGGCACAAGGCCTTGCTCCGAGAGAAAAACCAAAAATCCCGAGAGGGGAACACTGGGCGTGGGCTCGGCAAGGAGGCCCAGCCGAGATTCTGGTCCCCAGAGCATTTCCTTCACCAGTTAACTCTCTAAGTCTGGAACCCTTTAGAGGGTCCGGCTGGGGAGACTGTTCCTTCTCGTCGTCTACTGACTTGACCGTCGGAGCTCCCTCGCCAGGATCCCCGACCAGGGTCCTCTAACCCCTTTGTTGCAGGTTCTCCGCAGGAAGGGAGGCTCCCTCGCCAGGCGGTCAAGAAGGGTCGGCTGATCCGAGGCACGGGCGCGGCGGTGAGAGCGGCAACAATGCACAAGATCATTAGATGCATCATGTGATTCTTTAAAGGTAAAATCATAATTATTTTTAGCACATACATTTTTCTCATTTGCCATGAAGTAAAGATGGGCAACTTCATCATCCGTACTTGAATCTTCGCTATCGCTCCAAGTTGCCATCATTGCCTTGAATTTCTTTTTGGCCTTGAGGGCTATTATCTTCTTATTTACATCAGCTTCCACTATCCTTTGCCATATGTTCAACTCATAGGTCATGAGTGAACCGATAAGCTCCTCCAAAGGTAAGGTTTCTACATCTTTAGCTTCTTGGATTGCCGTCACCTTTGGATCCCATGATTTTGGCAAGGATCTAAGAATTTTGTTCACCAAATCAGCATTAGTATAGATTTTGCCAAGACTTTTTAATTCATTAATAATAGTCATAAATCTTGAAAACATATCAGATATAGATTCATAATGCATCATTTCAAAAATTTCAAAATAATGTACAAGCAAATTAATTTTAGTGTTCTTCACTTGAAGAGTACCCTCATGAGTAACTTCAAGTGTGTCCCATATTTCCTTCACCGATGTACATGTAGAAACTCTATTAAATTCATTTAAGTCCAATGCACAATAAAGCAAGTTCATTGCTTTAGCATTGAGTTCAATTTGTTTAATGTCATATTCATTCCAATCCTCTTCGAGCTTTGTAATGGAAATGCCATTAACCAAAATGGAAGGAATATGAGGACCACTAACAATGATTTTCCAAAGATGATAACTAATAGATTGAATATGGATGCGCATGCGAGTTTTCCAAAATGTGTAATTTATGCCATTGAAAAATAGTGGTCTAACACTAATACCTACAAGGGTTACCATGAACTTTAGCTCAAAATCGTTAGATTTTCAAACAGAGCACCCGCTCTGATACCAATTGAAGGCCCACGTAGGCAACCCAAGAGGGGGGGTGAATTGGGTTTTATAAAACTTTTGTACTTTTAAAAGATGTAAACTAAAGCAAGTATGTGCTAATGCAATTCAAGTGCTTGTGTATTTCAAATAAATGCAACGGAAATAAAGAAATAAAAGCATAAGGAGAACAATCACACAAACACAAAGATTTATAGTGGTTCGGTGCCAACCAAGCACCTACATCCACTCTCCAAGAATCCCTTGGGAATTCCACTAAGTTTGGTTTTATAACTTAGGCTCACCAACAACCTTTACAACTTGTTTTGTCTTCGGGCTCACAAGTCAAACCCTAGTTGGTTTCAAGGCTCACCAACAACCATCCTTGGTTTTACGGGATGACCAAGAACCTAAACAACTTGTTTTGGCTTCGGGATCACAAGTAAAACCCTAGTTGGTTTCAAGGCTCACCAACAACCACTTTGGTTTTCAAGGCTTACCAAAAACCTCTTTTGTTTTCCAAGGCTCACCAAAAACCTAAGTAAAACAATATAAGAGCAAGTATAAAAGAATACAATAAAAGCTTTGTAAAATAAAGCAAATATCTCTTTCAAGCCCGTTGAGAGTTGATGAAGATCTTGTCTTCAAGTTGATGAAGCCTTTGATTGATGCTTGAGGATGTGAACTTTGGATGCTCTCTTTGAAACTTGGAAGCTTGAAGGCTTGAACCACTCAACTCTTGAATCCTTGAAGAATATTCAAAAATCTCACCAAAGGATTACTTCCCCAATTGATTTTTAATATTTTTATAGCCTCCTAACACTTAAATGACCGTTTATAGCCGTTAGGGAGAAAAATATGACCGTTTGGAAGCAAGTTGGAGAAGTTCTGCAGCCCAGAAAACTAGCCGTTACTGTTCAAGTGTCGACACTTCACCTTCAGGTATCGACACTTCAGCTTCAAGTGTCGACACTTCAGTTTCCAGGTGTCGACACTTCACTTCCAAGTGTCGACACTTTAGCTCTAGGTGTCGACACTCCACTGAAAGAGTTTTCTGAAGTTTTCTGTTTGTCTCAGGCCTTGAGTCGACACTTCACTCTTCAAGTGTCGACACTTGTTCCTCAGGTGTCGACACTTCATTTCCAAGTGTCGACACTTGCCTGTGCCATTGCTGAAACATCTTCAAATTGAAACTTTAACCTCTTCAAGTTCTTCCATATTAATTCCAAAGTCCATATACTTGATTTTCCATTAATTTAAGGACTTTTTCAACTGAAATACAAGCATTTCTTCATTCAACAGGTTGAGTACTAAGATCTGAAAAATACACTTAAAATACAGTTAGTACTCATATATACTTAAACATTTTGTCAATCATCAAAATCAAGACCAGAGTCAACATCGCTGACGTGGAACACCTGTCAAATGCCATGTCGGAGAAGGTTGCCATGCCGGATACTCCTCCTCGGACTCCTTTTCCAGGCCGAGCTCTCTCAGAATATCGGGACAGCCTATCGAAGTCGAGCTCCGTCATCCGCCAGGTTAGCTCCCGCGAGATTGGAACGCTTAGGTCAGAGCCGAGCAACCTCCCCCAGATTGAGCCCTTTGAAGTCGAGCCCCTTGGTCCGGAGTTGAGCTTCGCCCTCCTCCGCCATGTGGAGCCCCTTCGAGGTGGAGCCCTCTGGGCTGTAGTCGCGTCCCGCCTCTTCTGTCAGGTCGAGCCCCCTCGAAGTCGAGTCCCTTGGTCCGAAATTGAGCCCAACCCTCCTCCGCCAAGTGGAGCCCCTTCGAGGTCAAGCCCATCGAAGTCGAGCCCTGCCACTCCAGCTCGACCTCCACCTCGGATGAAGGTGCCAGCAACTAAAGGGGCGACACCATCCTCCTTGGACGCCGGCGAGTCACTTGAGGATCGCAAAGAAGTGCCCACCAGGCCGTAATAACTGTCCATAGCTACCACTTACACCAGAGGAGAAAGAAGCTCCATGATTGAGGTGCCACGCTCTCCACCAACTGCCTGTACCACCCGAAAGAAGAAGTCAATCAAGAGATTCGAATCCTGAGGGCGGCAACCCCCCGATCGATGCACTACAAAGTTTTCCGGAATAGAGCAACCAGAAGGAATGTTAGAGTGCACAGCAGGTTCCTTTATCACGAATCGAGAAAGACGTCCCGTCCACGGCACGGGACATCGCTGCACGCGTCTGCTAGCATGGGGGAGATCTCGAGGTATGCGCCCAGCAACCACCTAGGCTTAAAAAAGCCATCTACACCCCAACGGGGAGGTAATAACAACAATATACTAAAAACACACTCAAGCAAGTAAGGAAGGCGAGGTCACACAGGAGAGCCACCTTTGATTCACCACGGCCATTACCCTTCCCAGCATACTTGCATTCTACTCACACATCATTCACTCCTCCTAGCGTGGAGTCCATCTTAAGGGGCTCGACCAGGAGGATTTGTTTTCCTGAATCATCACTGATTTGACCGTCGGAGTGCCCCTGCCGGAATCCCCGGTCTAGACTCGCGACCTTGCTGGACTCATCACTGGGGTGCGCCCACATCGAGTACCTTAAAAGTCCAAGCAACGAAGCTCCCACAGAGGTGCAGCAGGTCACCCTGGAGTCGAGTTGGATGGATAGGTACATCAGATACATCACCGATGGCACTCTGCCAGAAGACCGATGGCACTCTGCCAATTCTTCTGGAAGTCGATCATCTGTCGCTTTGGGCTTTCCCACAGCATCATCACTGACAATAGGCGGTAGTTTGACAATCGAGAGTTTGAAGAATTTTGTTCCAAACTCGGCATCTAGCACCACTTCACCTCGGTCGTTCATCCCCAGACCAATGGAGAAGTCGAGGTAACCAGCCAGACCATTCTCCAGGGACTCAGGACCAAGCTGGACCAAGCCAAGGGCAGGTGGGGCAGAAGAACTTCCTAGCATTCTATGGGCCTACCACACAATGCCCATGACGGCAACAGATGAAACACCCTTCAACCTCAACTTCGGCTCAGAAGTCATTGTCCCAGTCGAGCTCGGCGTGCCCATACTATGGATACAGCAGTATAACGAAGCTGAGAACCCAGCATGCCATCTCCTCAACCTGGACCTCTTCGAGGAAACTTGAGACAAGGCCTGACTCTGGATGGCGGCTTACCGACAGCATGTAGCTCGGTACTACAACCTGCGGATGAAGCCGAGGGTCTTCCATCCTGGCGACATGGTGCTACACCGAGTTGAGGCGTCCCAACCTCGAGAGTATGGCAAACTCTCACTGAATTGGGAAGGCCCCTACAAGGTGGTCGAAGCTCTATCACATGGGGCTTACTGCCTCACGAGCCTGGATGGCGCCAGATTCCCGCGGACATGGAATGCCTGCAATCTGAGGATATACCACTAGTAATATAAGGCCTTTTCCTGATAATAATAGAGATACCCCTTTGTGCAAACAATTTTTGCCTTGCAGGGATGTCAATGCCCGGCCCAAGGTCCGGCACGTCGAGGCCCGGAGTCCAACCCTCTAGCATTGAAGACTGGAGTCCAACCCTTCGGCACTAAAGACCAGAGTCCAACCCTCCGACATTGAAGACCGAAGTCCAACCCTCCAGCACTGAAGACCGAAGCCCAGCCCTCCAACACTCAAGTCTAGAAGCCAAGCTCCCCAGCACTAAAGCCTGGAGCCCAGCTCCCAGGAATCAAAGCCCGGATCCCACGCTCTCCGGTACCAAGTCCTGGAGCCCAGCTCCCAGTCATCAAAGCCTGGATCCCATGCTCTTTGGCACCAAAGCCCGGATCCCACGCTCTCCATCACTAAAGCTTTAAGCCCAGCTCTCCAACACTCAAGCCCAGGGCCCAGCTCTCTGGCACTGAAGCTTGAAGCCCAGCTCTAAGGCTATCAAGCCCGGAGCCCAGCTCTCCAACATTGAAGCTTGAAGCCCAGCGCTCCGGCACTCGGGAACACTCATCCACCTTTGAAACACTCCGGGACAAAGTGGAAGCCTCCTCTCTAATCTCATTACATGCTCAAAAAACAAGAAAAGAAAGAAGAAAGAAAAAGAGTAAAGAGGTAAAGAAGATTCAAGCCGAGACGGTTGGAAATTTTTGCTTCATTAAAAATTTGTTGTTCATTACAAGCATCCCCGGGCCCCCGACATGTCGGGCAGCCCAGGTCAAAGATAGAAGAAAAGAAAAACAGAAAGGAAAATCTACCCTACTCAGGCGGTCCCTTGCCAGGGCTATGTGGCTACGAGACATCATCTCCAGGGGCCTCGGGCTGTGCAGCTCCGGCTTCAGCAACCACCGTCGACGGGGAAGGTTCAGAGATGGCTGCCAACTCCTCAACAGCACCCGAGTCTGGGGTCGGCTCCATGTCCGAAGCTTTGGGATATCTAAGGAAAGCTCGGCCCTTGCCAGAAACAAACTTCTCAACCTTGGAGCGCAGGTACATGAAGCCTTTGTAGAAGGAGTTCGACACAGTTTCATGGAACTCAGCGGCGAACTCCTTCGAGGCCCTGTACCTTGCCATGGCCTCCTCAGCCCCCTTCTTTGGCTCGGTGGCTTGCTCCTTTGCCGCCTCTACTGACTTGGCCGCCGTCGCTACCTCCTTCTCAACAATCATGGCCCTCTTCTCGATGGCGACCAGCCTCTCTTTCACCGCATCTAGTTTGGCCTAGAGGGACAGAGCACGCCCCTTCTACCGGATCGCCTCGGCGTTGAACTCAGTCGACCTCTTCTCGGTGGCCATGAGCTCCTTAGCCTTGCTCTTTGATCGACCCCGTTCCTGGTCAAGGTTTTCCTGGAGCTCCTTCGAGTGCCTCTCGGTGCTGGCGAGTTCTTTCGGGAGCTCCTTGTTCTTCAGGCCAAGCTCCCGGGAGGCATGAGTCTTCTCCTTCTACTCGGTCCTCAAGGACTCGACCTCCGCTGCTTGCTGCTGGTCATTCTTCAACTAGTTTATGCAGCAGTCTCTGATCAGGAGGGCCTCAGTGTCGATCTGCACCAAACAAGACATCAGCAACCAATGCACAAAAGAGAGAGAGAAGAAGAAAGAAATCAAGAAGGCGAAATGACTTACCGAGAAGAGTTGGGGGAAGATGCTGCCAATCGCATCTCCCAGCAGCTTTCCAGCCTTCTCCCACCAGTTGCATGATTGGATTGAAAAATCCATCATGCGCTCGGCTAGCCCCTGGTTCCAGAGCAACGAGATGTTAGGCACCAGTCTGAATGGGACCCTGTGGTAGTCCCTCTCCCTCTTGCTTGCCCCCGAGGTGGAATCGCCTACTTTGCTAGTAGAAGAGGCCTCGGGGGCAGGGTGGGAGCTTGGTACCCCTTCAAGCGGCGCCGGCTCTGCTCCTTCTTGCACCTTCTCCCCCTCGATGACAACGAGCTCCGGGAGAGGAGGAGACATGATGGCAACGGCTGCGGCCGTGGCTTGGCCCAAACGACCACCTCAGGCTCTAGGGTGGGGGCCGATTCTCGTCATCTTGGTCGCTCTGGTACAGGCCCAGCTACCCTCTGACTCGGTTCTGGCATCACAGCATCCACCCTCCTTCCTTGTGCGGGGGTGGTCTCGGCCTCCCTCCTGCTCGGTTCGATCGGCACTACGGGAGTGGCCGCCAACGCGCTCTCATCGTGAGCCCTCTTCGAGGAGGACTCTTCAACCAATTCCGATGGAGGCCTCTTCCTTGTGATCAAGAGCAGGTTGTCCACCGAGAACTTCATACTTGCATACGAAGGATGTAATATCAGTTCCATGTTTGGAGAAATAGTGTAAGAGGCACAAAAAGAAGAACTTGAGCCGAACTCACCCAACTCTCTCGTTGGGTCGACCCCGGCCTCGGCAAGGTTCTGCTCTGACAACAGAACCTCGAGGGAAGGAATCTGGACAATGCGGAGCTGCTCGTAGACCTCTCGGTCAGTAGCCTCGACCATAGAATTTTGGTTAGGGGATCGATCTGGGTCGCTCCAGACCCAATCGACCCCCTCGACCATCGCAAAAAATAATTTACTCTTCCATCCTTTGATGGAAGAGGGGAGTTTGAATTTGATGTCCTTTAGGCAAGAAGAAAGAGACCACCACCCGTCCTCAGTAGGGTGGCGCTTCAGGATGAAGATGGCCCTGAACAGGGAAAAATGGGCGACAATCCCGTGGAAATAACAAAGCACCATAAAGCAAAAGATGGTCCTTATGGCGTTCGGGACAAGTTGAGCAGGGACCAGACGATAGTTGCTCAACACTGACAAGAAGAAAGGGTGGAAAGGAAAGCAAAGTCCTCTTGAGAAGGTCTCCTCATAGAAGGTGATCCGGCACAGGCTACTGGAAGTAACCCGATCCCCTGGTCGAGGGATCAAGAGCCGGACGGAATGAGGGATGCCATAGACATCCCGGATGGTCCCCAGTTCTTCAGCTGAGATTGTCGAAGCAATCTCGCTGAGGCCTGTGGACCGAGCAGGGTCAGAAATGGGTTCAGCTAGAGGAGGAGTGGGGCTAGATCCAGGCTCCCTAATAACTATGCCACCAGGGGGATGCCTCCTACTAAACTCGAAGCGCGCCTTTTCCCCCTCCTCATCGGAAGAAGAAGAAGGCAGTCTTAGCACAGAAGGACCCGCCTCACCCTGGTTGGTTGAGGGATGGAAGCAAGGACCAAAGCGAGACATCTACAGAGATGGGAAAACGAAAGCTCGAGAAGAGGAGGAAGACAGACTGCAAGGACCCAAACCTCAAAAAGAGAAATTCTACTCTATTGGGGGAAGGAGGAAGAAAGAGACGAACTTGATTCCTGGGAGAGCCTAAGGTAATCGGGGGAGAAGAGAAAGCCTGGGTACGATGGCGGGCACGCAAAATTCGAAAGAGTAGATGTTTTGGAAAAAATTTGCCTTTCATTTCAGAGTGACCCGACTCATCCATACTGTTACAGCCTCTCCACCGACAGATTTGCACCACGTGTCGACCATCGATGAGTGGGATGCTCTGCATCGACTACAGCCACTCTGAATTTCGTGCCAGTAATAACTGCTCCTCGGACTTAGCCACGTGGCCCCTCTGCACTAGCTTGGAGAACCGCCTCACGAAGCATCGACTATCATGGTCATTATTGGGCCGGATCTTTGCCTTTCCATGTCAGCACCATAATTACTCCCTTCGACCCGAGCATCGCGCATCAACGGGCCTCAGGAGTGGGGACAAATGATATGGCAGGACCGCTGACGTGGGACACCTGTCAGATGCCATGTCGGAGAAGGCTGCCACACTGGATACTCCTCCTCGGACTCCTTTATCGGGCCGAGCTCACTCAGAATGTCGAGGTGGCCTGTCGAAGCCGAGCTCCGTCCTCTGCCAGGTCAGCTCCCGCGAGATCAGAACGCTTAGGTTAGAGCCGAGCGACCTCCCCCAGATCGAGCCCCTCGAAGTCGAGCCCCTTGGTCCGGAGTCGAGCTCAGTCCTCCTCTGCCACGTGGAGCCCCTTCGAGGTCGAGCCCTCTAGGCTAGAGTCACGTCCTACCCTCCTCTGTCAGGTCGAGCCCCCTCGAAGTCGAGCCCCTTGGTCTGGAGTCGAGCCCAGTCCTCCTCCGCCAAGTGGAGCCCCTTCGAGGTCGAGCCCCTCGGAGTCGAGCCTTGCCCTCCTTTGCCAGGTCGAGCCCCCTCGTAGTCGAGCCCCTTGGTCCGAAGTCGAGCCCAGCCCTACTCCGCCAAGTGGAGCCCCTTCGAGGTCGAGCCCCTCAGAGTTGAGCACTGCCACTCCAGCTCGGTCTCCACCTCGGACAAAGGCACCAGCAACCAAAGGGGCAACACCATCCTCCCTGGACGCCGGCGAGTCGCCCAAGGATTACAAAGAAGCACCCATCAGGTCGTAATAACTGCCCACATCTACCACTTACACCAGATGAGAAAAAAGCTCCATGATCAAGGCACCATGCTCTCCACCAACTGCTTGCACCACCCGAAAGAAGAAGTCAACCAGGAGATTCGAATCCCGGGGGTGGCGGCCCCCCGATCGAGGCACTGCCAAGTTTCTCGGAATGGAGCAACTGGAAGGAATGTCAGAGCGCACAGTAGGTTTCCTTATCACGAACTGGGAAAGACGTCCAGTCCATGGCATGGGACACCGCTGCACGCGCCTGCTGGCATGGGGGAGATCCTGAGGTATGCGCCCAGCAACCACCTGGGCTTAAAAAAGCCATCTGCACCCCAACGGGGAGGTAATAACAATAACATACCGAAAACACACTCAAGCAAGTAAGGGAGACGAGGTCACATAGGAGAGCCACCTCCGATTCACCTCGGTCATTACCCTTCACAGCACACTTGCATTCTACTCACACATCATTCACTCCTCCTAGCATGGAGTCCATCTCAAGGGGCTCGACTAGGAGAATCTGTTTTCCTGGATCATCATTAACTTGACTGTCGGAGTGCCCCCGCCGGAATCTCCGGCCCGGGTCTCTAATCCTGTTTTGCAGGTCCTGAAGCGCAGACAAGTCCCGAAGAGACGAGGGGCGATCCAACGTCGATAGCAGCTATGGGCCACGACGATCTTGGTGGCAACAGCTAGTATATTTAGGGTAAATTGCTTCGTTGTTGTTCATAATAAAATTGAAAACTTGGATTTGAAGTCTTCATCATGTCTTTTGCTAGTAACTCACTAGAATTGTGATGGCCCATAAATAAGCTAGGTCATTGCAATGCCAGCCACTAGAAAGGTGTAATGTTGTGCAAAATGGTACCACTAAAAAAGAATCTAGTATGCACATAGCATATACATATAAATACATACATATGTATACAAACATATAAATACATACATACAAAACTATATATATATATATATATATATATATATATATATATATATATATATATATATATATATATATATATATATATATATATATATATGGACATTCAATAACATACTGAATTTTTTTATTTTTAAAAACACCTTTTAAAATATTTTGGAATAGATTTTTCACAAACTTTTTGGACAGTGTGAATATTATTAAATTTTGACTATGTTGTTTCTTTTTCTTCAACCCAATTTCAAAATAGTCCATTTTTCTTTACAAAAAAAACTAATTATCACCAATTTCTTAGTTATTGAGATAAAATCCCAGTTATTCAACTACTGACCATTTTTTTGCCGATAAACATTTATTTGATAATAATGATAATGCCGATTTTAAGCCCATTTTAGTTTCATATCCTCATCACATATACAAGCATTAGTAATTTTTCATCCAAACTCTTTTTTTTCCCTTTATGCTCACTCAAACATGTGTCTAATTCACGACTTCACAATCGGGGAAGTCATGGACTGGAATTGTGACCTAAATCCTACCAATGCAAAATCAATGATGAACATGTTATATAGAAGATCCAAACCATTTGTTGTAATCAATATCATAAACATATTGTAAAATCTAAAATCATGCATTTCGGAGGCCATATACCCATCCATCAAATTATTCAAAATAATAATAATAATAATAATGGTTTAATATTGATGTTTTGAATGATTTATGGTTTAGGAGCATTTGGATCAACTGAGTTTCTGTATGTTTGATAATATCCAAATCATCATCAATAGTCTAGCTTGGGAAACTAATTTAATATCATCTTGAATTTTTGTGCTCAGTTGATGCACGAGTGGTGAGGTCACAAGATACATAATTTTTGGTTTTATAAGTTTTTGTTATATAGATAATAATTAATAGTATCCGTTGCCACCTCATCATCGTGGCCTGTAGCTTGGGGGTGATCTTGGATACCAATCTCGTCACCCAGAAACTAGCTCGCGTGCCCGGACCTGCAAAAAAGAGGAGACCCGGACCAGGAATCCCGGCGGGGGCACTCCGACGATCAAGTCAGTGACGATCTAGGAGAACAGATCCTCTCCCGTGGATCCCTTTGGTCAGACACCATGCTTGGAGGAGGAGGATTTGCTTTAGAAAGAAAGAGTGGAGTGAGAGTGGCAGCGGTGGAGGAGAGCACGAGCGGTGACGGCTGTGTCCATTGAGACTCTTCCGACAAGTGCTCCGGTAGCCTTAGAATGATCTGCTCCCTTGCTTGTTCTCCCGGTCGCTTGTCTTTTCTTCTTGCTTACCTTCTAAACTTTCTTTTAGGCCATGGACACTTCTAGCGACCTACCTCAGGTTCTTCCCCCTCTGTAGGCGCCGGAAGGTCAACGTTCAGCAGCGCTCCGTGCCGTGCGCCCAGGTGCCTTCCCCATTCATGATAGGGAGTTATGTCACAGGCTCTGACCTCCCATCTGGTCGCTTTACTTTGAAAATTTTGGTAGGGCCTCGATCGGGGAGCAGCCACCCCCCTAATTTGAATCTTCTAGGATGATTTTCTCTTTCAGGTGGTGCAAACGGTCAGTCGGGAAGTACAGTACCTTGGCCAGGGTGCCCTTTCCTATCTGGTGTAAGTAACAGCGGGAGTAATCATGGCATTTTGGGGGGTGCCCCTCCATGGTCCTTGGGCAGCGGTCCGCCGCCCAAGGGAGGTGGCGCCGTCCCCTTCCTCCTGCTTCTGAACCTTTCGAAGCACCGTGGGCTTTGGCCACGAGGATGGCTTCCAACTGCCGGACTTTTTCATCTGAAGAGAGCCTTGTCCGAGGGGAAGGAGCTCGACTTCGATCGAAGGAGCACGAAAAGAGGGTCTAACATGACAACTTCTGTCAATGTGGTATCCGACTAGATCTGACAAGGACTCCATGTCAATGATCCTGTTACATCAGTATCAATTCTAAATTTGAAATATTCATCATTAATTTTGTGTTTTTAGGATCGAGGTCCATATAAGTGAAAGCGGATGTCAATGATAGAGTGTACAATATCAATAACCATATTTCTTGATCCTTAAAGTTTAACAAATGCTATAAAAAAGGAAAAAGAAGTATTGCATTTGGTAATAAATAGAGTGTAAATGGATTTGGTTAACTTGTTTCTAGGTTGAATTCTATTTAAAATTAATCTGTTTCAACTTAAATTAAAGTTATTTGGATTAATCTTGGATTCAGAATCATATTTTTTTTAAAATATGGTTTGGCTTTTAGATAGATATATTTTTAATTTGAAATGGAACTAAGTCAAACCAATCATCAACTAATAAAATAAATGTACATTAAATTCCTCCTTGGATATAAGAAATTAGGTCTCTTTTTGTCATATAGTTAGTCAATAATGTGTTGTTAATTGTAGTTAAATGTTTACCAAAAAAAATAGCTATATATGATTACAATAGAATATTATATAAATATTTTAATAATATTTACATATTACACCTGATTATATATATAGATTCAAATATATATATATAGCATGATTCAAATATAGATGGGAGTTGGATCGTGCCGGTCCCAATCCAGTCTGATCGCTTGCAATCATAGTGATATGACTACATCGCTGACGTGGAGCGCGTGTCAGGTCCAGTTGGACATGATCAGTACCACGTGGAGTTTTTTCTTTCAAAAGATCCCCTGTTCGGGAAGAAGTGCTCCTGCTCCTTCGCCAGGTGGCACCCCAAGATGGGTCCACCTCGGCCGAAGTCGAGCCTCTCTGTGCCACTCCGCCAGTTGTCCACCCATGAGGGGTCCACCTCGGCCGAAGCTGGCGGCCCCTCGCTCCCTCGTCAGGTGGAACCCCAAGACGGGTCCACCTCTGCCGAGGTTGAGCCGGGCCCTCCTGCTCCTTCGCCAGGTGGCACCCCAAGACGGGTCCACCTCGGTCGAAGTCGAGCCTCTCTTTGCCACTCCGTCAAATGTCCACCCAGGAGGGGTCCACCTCGGTCGAAGCTGGCGGCCCCTCGCTCCCTCGCCAGGTGGCACCCCAAGATGGGTCCACCTTTGTCGAGGTCGAGCTAGGCCCTTCTGCTCCTTCGCCAGGTGGCACCCCAAGACAGGTCTACCTCGATCGAAGTCGAGCCTCTCTCTGCCACTCCGCCAGGTGTCCACCCAGGAGGGGTCCACCTCGATAGAAGCTGGCGGCCCCTTGCTCCCTCGCCAGGTGGCACCCCAAGACGGGTCCACCTCTGCCAAGGTTGAGCCAGGCCCTCCTGCTCCTTCACCATGTGGCAACCCAAGACGAGTCCACCTCAGCTGAAGTCGAGCCTCTTTCTGCCACTCTGCCAGGTATCCACCCAGGAGGGGTCCACCTCGGCCGAAGCTGGCGGCCCCTCGCTCCCTCGTCAAGTGGCACCCCAAGACGGGTCCACCTCTACCGAGGTCGAGCCGGGCCCTCCTGCTCCTTCGCCAGGTGGCATCCCAAGACGGGTCCACCTCGGCTGAAGTCGAGCCTCTCTCTGCCACTCCGCCAGGTGTCCACCCAGGAGAGATCAACCTCGGTCGAAGCTGGCGGCCCCTCACTCCCTCGCCAGGTGGCACCCCAAGACGGGTCCACCTTTGCCTAGGTCGAGCCGGGCCCTCCTGCTCCTTCGCCAGGTGGCACCCCAAGACGGGTCCACCTCGACCGAAGTCGAGCCTCTCTCTGCCACTTCACCAGATGTCCACCTAGGAGGGGTTCACCTCGACCGAAGCTGGCGGCCCCTCACTCCCTCGCCAAGTGGCACCCCAAGACGGGTCCACCTCTGCCAAGGTCGAGCTGGGCCCTCCTGCTCCTTCGCCAGGTGGCACCGCAAGACGGGTCCACCTTGATCGAAGTCGAGCCTCTCTCTGCCACTATGCCAGGTGTCCACCCAAGAGGGGTCCACCTCGGTCGAAGCTGGCGGTCCCTTGCTCCCTCGCAAGGTGGCACCCCAAGACGGATCCACCTCTGCCAAGGTCGAGCCGGGCCCTCCTGCTCCTTCGCCAGGTGGCACCCCAAGACGGGTCCACCTCGACCGAAGTCAAGCCTCTCTTTGCCACTTCGCCAGGTGTCCACCCAGGAGGGGTCCACCTCGGCCAAAGCTGGCGGCCCCTCGCTCCCTCACCAGGTGGCACCCCAAGACGGGTCCATCTCTACCGAGGTCGAGCCGGGCCCTTCTGCTCCTTCGCCAGGTGGCACCCCAAGATGGGTCCACCTCGGTCGAAGTCGAGCCTCTCTCTGCCACTCCGCCAGGTGTCCACCCAGGAGGGGTCCACCTCGGTCGAAGCTGGCGGCCCCTCGCTCCCTCGCTAGGTGGCACCCCAAGACGGGTCCACCTCTGCCGAGGTCGAGCCGGGCCCTCCTGCTCCTTCGCCAGGTGGCACCTTAGACGGGTCCACTTCGGCCGAAGTCGAGCCTCTCTCTGCCATTCCACAGGTATCCACCCAGGAGCGGTCCACCTCGGCTGAAGCTAGCGGCCCCTCGCTCCCTCGCCAAGTGGCACCCCAAGACGGGTCCACCTCTGTCGAGGTCGAGCCGGGCCCTCCTGCTCCTTCGCCAGGTGGCACCCCAAGACAGGTCCACCTCGGTCGAAGTTGAGCCTCTCACTGCCACTCCACCAAGTGTCCACCCAGGACGGGTCCACCTCGGCCGAAGTTGGCAGCCCCTGCTCCACTGCCAGGTGGCGCCCCCTGACGGGTCCACCTCGGCCGAGGTTAGCCCTACTCTGCAAAGCCTCAGGAAGGCAGAGACACGGGTCGCGAGGTCGCCACTAGAGCCAGCGCGCGCCGCGCTCTGCACAAGGCACCGGTACGGCCTGTAGTGATATGCGAAACCTCGTTTACAATAGTTAATCAGGGCCCCGCAACCGAGGAATGAAATCCTAGTGGGCAGGAGCCTGAAACGATTGGAAGCCCACCGTTAACACCCCGAAAGGAGAGCTCCCGCGCTCCGCCCAAGGCCTCACCAGTCTTCTCCCTTTCGTGACACACTGTGGACAAGGCGGGCCGGCCACTTAACTTCCAAACTCGAAGAAGAAGGGGAAGGAGAAGGTCCAGAGGTCTCAGAGAGCCCCCTGGAGGGGACGTGGGCTGAAGGCAGTTCGGTGATATAAAAGGGATGATAAAAATAGATGAAAAGGTAGGTGAAAAAGAGGGGAGAACACCAAAAGAACGATTCGGGAGGATCTCGGGAAGTCCTTAGGCGAGAGCTCGGTGGCCCTATCATAGGAGGCCGGGCCTCAACTCCTCTCTTCCCCACATTTCTTTCATTTTACATCTCCTCTAAGCACGGGGATCCTTCGGGAGCCCGCCTTAGAGGTCCTGTTCCATCTTGCCGCTCTCTGACTTGATCGTCGGAGTGCCCCCGCCGGAACCCCCGGCCCGGGTCTTTGACCTTATTTTGTAGGTCCGAAAGTTTGGAGATCTTGAGATGAGAGAGTCCAAGAACCGGCCCCAACTCACGAGCTACAGGCCACCGCGGTGAGGTCGGCAACAGATTGGCACGCCAGGAAGGTGGGTTCAGAACTGTAACCCCTGTACAAGCAAGCTCTCTGTGGGCGAAAGCGTGCTCCAACCATGGTGGTGACGCGTGGATGCGAAGCATCCACCAGCCGAGCAGGAGAAGTTCCTTCTCCCCAAGGGCCGCGTAGCCCAGAGAGGGGACTTCCTGGTCCACCTCCTCCTCCTCCTCAGCCATCCACGGTGGACAGTCCTTTTGTAGCTGTCGTCCAGCAGCTGCAAACTCTGACCACTGCTGTGCAGCAACTGCAGCACCAGTAGCGGTCCTTGGCCACTCAGCCCCAACCAGGGACCCCCATGGCTCGAGCCACGGGCCCCTGCGGAAGCCTGCGCTCCATCCAAGGCAGGCCCTCCCATCCGTGGACAGTTTCCAACCCCCGCGGGAGCCACCAGACTCCCGCAAAGAGGAACTACTCCAGTTTGGCAGATCACGAGAGTCGATCCCCGTCGAGACCGATTGGCACCCCCTTCTCCAGCGGCCTCGATGGAAGATTCCACTGACGAGGCCATCAGGCGCCAGGCCGAGAGGCGCCTGGAGGAGCATGAGCACAAGTTGGCGGAGTTCGTCCGCCGCTTTGCCGACATGCAGAGCTCCCCAACCGATCCAGCGGGCTACAATGCCCAACCACCCTTCTCCCGGAAATCCAAGAGGAACCGATCCCGAATCAGTTCCGTATACCTCAGGTGGATCCCTACGATGGGACCACTAATCCCTTGGACCATTTAGAGAGCTATAAGGCTCTCATGAGGGTCCAGGGAGCGATGGACACTCTTCTATGCATTCCCTTCCCAACCATCCTCCGGAAGGCTGCTCAAGTTTGGTTCACCCGCCTCGAGCCAGAATCCATCAGCTCCTTCCATCAGCTGGAAGGAAAGTTTGTGGCACACTTCGACGCTTGCCGGAAGGTGCCAAGAGAGGTGGATAGCCTCTTCTCTATCCGCTAGCATGACCAGGAGCTGCTGCGGGACTACATCACCCGCTTCAAGATCGCTGCCCTGGAAATCTATAGTCTGGACGAGCCTGTTGCCATGCTGGCATTGAAGTGCGGGCTCAAGACCTCCCGTATGATGTATTTCCTGGACAAGAAGCCCCCCAAGATGTACTCTGAGCTCCTCCTTCGTGTCCACAAGTACATCCGAGTGGAGGAGGCCGATCGCACCAGGCGAGAGCTGGACGGGAAGCCTTCTAAGAAGCCTGCCCTAAGGGATGTCTCCGGATGCAGAGGCCTGGACCACCAACAGATTTTTGTCCAGGCCCAAAGCCGAAGAACGATGCTGCCCCAGAGAGAACGTTCACCCCTCTCCTCACTCCCAGAATGAAGATCCTCATGGAGATTGAGGGTGAGCACTACCTTTGTCGGCCTCCTCCTCAGAACCCAAAAACATCTGTGACAAGACGAAATATTATCAATTTCATCGCGAGCATGGCCACAACATGGAGGAGTGCCGCAATCTGAAGTGGGAGATTGAGGAGCTGATCAAGAGGGACTACCTTAAGAAGTTCGTAAGGAACGAAGCCCCGGCGAAGGGTCAGCCGCTCACAGCCCTTCCCCCCGTCCCTGCAATTGACAACCGCCCAACGGAGAAGCCGGTGGGCATGATCTCTTAGGGGATTGGGCATGCAATGAAGAGAGCCTGGGAGGCGGGAGATCCAGAGAATGTACTCCCCTTTAAGAAGGGAAACAAAAATGAAAATGTAAACAATGATATAGTGGTAGTCGAGATGACCATCGTGAAGCATCCTGAACATCGCATTATGCTGGATAGTGGGAGCTCTACTGACGTGCTTTTTTATGATGCTTTCTCTCGAATGAATCTGTCTCATGATCAATTAAAGCCAGTGCACACCCCTCTCGTGGGCTTCACCGAAGATTCGGTGGGGGTCGAAGGAAAGATCACTCTCCCTGTCACTGCCGGATCTCCACCTCGGCAGAGTATGGTCATGATGATGTTTACCATTATCAAGCTTCCATCACCTTATAATACCATCCTCGGCCATCCAGGGCTCAACTAGCTGATGCTGTCATTTCCACTAAGAGGTTGCTGGTGCAGTTACCTACCGCCTCTAGGACGGGAGTAATGAGAGGGACGGCCCAGCCCGTCTTGCATTGTTTGTAGATGATCTCGGGGGCCTGGAGTGCTGAGCTCGTTTTCGATGTCGACGACCTCGACCTAAGAGAGCAAGACCCCGGGGGAGGGCCCGTGGAGCGCTTGCTGACATACCCCCTCGGCTCGGACCCTCAGAAGATAGTGTAGATAGGAGCCCAGCTCTCGGAAGAAGAGAGGGCTAGCTTGCTAGACTTCCTCCGGGCGAACGTTGATGGTTCGCCTGGTCCGCTGCTGACATGCCAAGTATCCCCTCGAAAGTCATCACCCACCGGTTGAACATTGATCCAAGGTGCCGCCCTGTCCGCCAGAAGAAGAGGAGTTTTGCTGCGGAGAGGCAGAAGGCCATCAATGAAGAAGTAGAGAAGCTCCTCACCGCCGGCTTTGTATGAGAGGTACAGTATCCTAGTTGGCTGGCAAACGTGGTCATGGTGAAGAAGAGCAACGGCAAATGGAGGATTTGTGTGGACTACACCGACCTCAGCCGAGCTTGCCCGAAGGACAGTTTCCCTCTTCCAAAGATCGATCAGCTCGTGGACACTACTTCAGGGCATCGCCTCCTCTCTTTCATGGATGCCTTCTCCGGGTACAACCAGATCCGAATGCACCCGGAGGACAAGGAGCACACTGCTTTCGTCACCGACCGCGGAACCTACTGTTACAAGATGATGCCATTTGGCCTCAAGAATGCTGGGGCCACGTACCAACGGCTAGTCAACAAGGTCTTCAAAGACCAGATTGGCCGCAACATACAGGTGTACGTGGATGACATGCTGGTGATGAGCAAGCCCACTTCGGACCATGTCGGTGACATGGCAGAGACCTTCGGTAACCTTCGGCTTCACTAGATGAAATTGAACCCGGTGAAGTGCGCTTTCGGCATGTCCACCGGGAACTTCCTAGGGTTCATGGTAACCCAAAGGAGGATAGAAGCCAACCTGGAGAAGGTCCAAGCTATCCTGGACATGGAGCAACCCACCTCCAAGAGACAAGTACAGCGACTCACCGGCCGGATAGCCACCTTGAGTTGATTTATCTCAAGGTCCGCTGACCGCTGCCAGCCCTTTTTCAAGGCGCTGAGGAAGATAAACGACTTTACTTGGACGGAGGAGTGCCAGGAGGTGTTCGACGAGCTGAAGAGGACACTGGCATCTCTGCCGCTACTTTCCAGGCTCGAAGAAGGAGAGGAGCTCCTCCTGTACCTAGCGGTCACCCCGGAGGCCATCATCTCGGTCCTGGTTCGGATCAACGACAAGGGGATGCAAAGGTCGATGTATTACACAAGCAAACTCCTTCGCGATGCAGAGCTCAGGTATTCTCGATCTGAGAAACTGATTTTTGCGCTAATCTTGTCCGCTCAGCATCTCAGGCCTTATTTTCAAGCGCACCCCATCGCTGTCCTGACGGATCAATTGCTGAAAGCGATGCTCAGTCGACCTGATACATCTGGACACCTGGCAAAGTGGGCGCTCAAGCTCAACGAGTTCGACATCACTTACAGGCCGAGGTCGGCCATGAAGGCACAGGTACTCATGGATTTCTTAGTTGAGTGTGCAGGCCTAGGCGAGGGGCCGGAAGAAAGCCTCCAAGAGCGGCAGCTGGAGCCAGGACCAGAGGAAGACATCTGGATACTTCATGTAGACGGAGCCTCGAATTCCGGCGGGAGTGGAGCTGGGCTCATCCTCGCCAACGGCGAAGGAGTTGTCGCCGAATGTGCACTCCATTTCCAATTCGTCGCCACTAATAATCAGGCGGAGTATGAAACGCTCATCGCAGGGCTAAGAGTATCCCGCGAGCTGGGCATGGCCAACCTCAAGGTCTTCACCGACTCACAGCTGGTAGCTGGGCAGATCTCGGGGGAGTACGAGGCGCGGGACCCCCAAATGGCGAAGTACCTGGAGCTCGTACGAACGAGCGCGGCATGATTTTGGCATTTCAGCGTCTCCCATATACCTCACGGGGAAAACACCCGCGCGGACGCCCTCTCCCGCCTTGCAACCCTACCGGACTCATCATTGGGCCGTGCTTACATCGAGCACCTCGAGGCCTCGAGCTACGAGACACCCATGGAGGTCCAGCAGGTCAACCAAGAGCCCAGTTGGATGGACAAGTACATTGAGTACATCACCAACGGCACCTTGCCAGCTGACCGCGTGGCGGCTGGCCTCATTAAGAGGAAGGCCACTCGGTTCATCCTAATGGATGGGCTACTGTATCGGAGGTCCTACTCCTATCCGCTCCTCAAGTGCCTGAGACCCGCAGAAGCCGCACTCATGCTCCAAGAGATCCACGAGGGCATATGTGGGAACCATATGGGGGACAGGACACTGGCGTACAAGGCCCTCCGTCAAGGTTATTTCTGGGAGACAATGAAAGAAGACGCAGCTGACTTTGTGAAGAGGTGTGACCGGTGTCAGCGGTATGCCATGGTGCAACGTCAGCCCGCCGCTCCATTCTCCCAGCTCTCCGCCCCATGGCCGTTCGTTCAATAGGGCATGGATCTCCTAGGACCTTTTTCCCCGGCATCCGGGCAACGAAAATTCTTGATCGTGGCCATCAACTACTTCACGAAGTGGATCGAGGCCGAATCCTTGGCCCGGATCATGGAGGCAAACATCACCAAGTTCCTCTGGAAGTCAATTATTTGTCGCTTCGGCCTACCGCACACTATTATCACCGACAACGGATGTCAGTTCGATTGTCGGGAGTTCGAGAAGTTTTGCAGCGACCTCGGTATCCACCATCGTTTCACTTCGGTGGCGCATCCTCAGATGAACGGAGAAGCCGAGGTAACAAATAGGACCATCTTGCAAGGCCTCCAAACAAGACTGGACCAGGCCAAGGGTAGGTGGGCAGAAGAGCTCCTGAGCATCCTTTGGGCATATCACACTACCCCAAGGACGGCTATGGATGAGACCCTGTTCAACCTTATCTTCAGAGCAGAAGCGGTTATACCAGTTGAGCTCAGCCTACTGACCCTGCACGTGGAACAGTATAACGAGGCAGAAAACCCTACCAGGATACTACTAAACCTGGACCTCCTTGAAGAAACGAGGGACATGGCCCGAGTTCAGATGGTGGCTTACCGACAATGGGTGGCCAGATATTACAACTCTAGGGTGCGACCGAAGTCCTTCTGCCAGGGAGACCTGGTGCTCCACTGCGCTGAGGCTTCCCAACCACGGGAGTGCGGAAAGCTCTCCCCTAATTGGGAAGGGCCTTATAGGGTGGTGGAGGCGCTTCCCCTCGGGGCGTACTACCTGGAGGAGCTAGGCAGATCCCGGTTCCCTCGGACCTGGAATGCCTCAAACTTGAGGATGTACTACCAATAGTGTAAGACCCCTCAAACTTTAATAATGAAATCTTTTTCACCAAATTCCTACTCTCGTCTCGTAGGGTAAGGGCCGCCCAGCTCTAAGCTCAACGAGCATAGACACGGCAGAAGATCCGCGAAGGCACGATGTCCCTCATAAAAATCCCGGAGTTCAGTCTGGAGTGTCGCACGAAACTAATTTTCGACATGCGGCCCCGGAGTTCAGTCCGGAAGAGGTCTCAGAGACTTAGGTTTCGGTCTTACAAAATCCTGGAGAATAGCTCGGTAAGCTGCGCATGGCTCAATTCAGCCCGCGGCCCCGAGGTTCAGTCTGGAAGTTTGCAAGGAACCCGGTTCCAAAGCGAAGTCCCGGACTTCGGTCTGGAAGGTGGGGCAGAACCCAGTTCGCCCACGCAATCCCGGAGTTCACCTCGGAATGCACTATGGGACTTAGTCCCAGTAGCTAGCGCCGGGGTTCAGTCCGGAAGATGCACCAAAAAAAAAAAAAAAGAAAAGAGAGTGACAGAAGGAACAGGTTAATGGAAAAATATTTTTATTGCAAACAAAAACTTCCTTACACAAAAGGGGCCCCGACAGGCCGGGAGACCCCAAAGAAAGAAAATACAAAAATAAAATAAAAAGTCACGGAGCTACTTCGGTGCAGCCGCATCCTCCTCGGGCTGGGGGGCACCCTCTCCGCCGGCGCCGTCGACTGGAGGCTGCTCAAGAGCCGCCACCTCGTCACCAGCTACCGTCGAAGCTCCTCTGGTGGGCTCCTGCCTCCTGCCGCCCAGTACGACCCCGCTAAGGTCGAGCTCGAGGTAGAAGGAACTCACCTTCTCCCAGCATACCTGGAACCCCTTCAAGAAGGAGTCCAAGGCTGCCTTGTGCACCTCAGCGACGTACTCCTCAGAGGCCCAGAACTTTGGCACGGCCTCCTGCGCCTCCTTCTTGGATGCCTCCAGCAGCCCGTTGACGTAGGAGTTCTTCTCCTTGGCTGTGCTCAGCTACTTGAGGACCTCTTCTATCCGACGTTCCAGTGACCGGGACTGAGCCCTAAGGCGGGTCTTCTCCACCGTGTCCTCCTCGTTGCGACGCTGGTTCGAGATC
Organism: Areca catechu; assembly: GCA_021397845.1. Taxonomy (NCBI): domain Eukaryota; kingdom Viridiplantae; phylum Streptophyta; class Magnoliopsida; order Arecales; family Arecaceae; genus Areca; species Areca catechu. The sequence continues at coordinate 51,067,708 of CM038047.1, read as the reverse complement.
CTCTCCTCTGACAGAGAGGTCTCAAGCTCCTTGACGCGCCCCTCGGCGCGGACCAGGTCTGCCCGGAGAGCCTGGTTATTCCCTCGCAGCTCGACCCCCTTCTCCATGAGGTCCTTGACATCAGCTGCGAGTTTGCCAAGCTTCTCCTCCTTCTCGGCATCCTTCTTGGCATAGCCAGCAAGGAAGTTCCTCAGCAACAGCACGTCTGTCCCGATCTGCATCGAAAAAGACACGGAGTTAGTAAGATCCAATTGGAACTTTAAGGGATCGGAGCTCGGAACTCACCATAAAAAGCTGCGGGAGGATCCCGAGCAGCGCCTCGGTGTAGTCCCGGCTGCCCCTTAGACGGCGGTCCTGGGAGGTGCTGGTGAACTCCATGACTCTCTCCGCGAGCCCCTGGTCGCGGATCATGGAGCAGCGACTGGTGAGACTTGGGGGTGAGATGGCCGCATCGGCAGCAGGCTGGGCGGCCGTCCCTTCGAAAAGCGGTGCGACCGTCGGTGGAGCTGCCACCACCTTGGTGGCCACCGCGAAAATGACCGGTGCGGCAGCTGGAGCAGGCGTCGCCCGAGGAGGTTCCGGGCCCTTCTCTTCCCCGACCCTGTCGAGGTCGACGACAGGGACATCGGGCGCCCGGGCCCGAGGTGGCCTGGGAGCAGGACCGCCGCCCTAGGGCCAGTAACGGTGGAAGCGGGCGCAGGCACCCAGCTCGCCTCAGTGCGAGCCCTCTTCGCCGGGGGTCAGTCCCTTCGGCAGCATCCCTCTCCATGATGCCCTCCATCAGGTTTTTCACAGAGAACTTCATACCTGAGAAAAAAGGGGGGGGGGGGTGTTCAGTTAGGCCAGTTTAAAGAAAAGAAGTGCCGAACTAAAGATAAAGGTGAAGGAGCGAGATCCGGTCCTCACCCAACTCCCGGATGGGACTGATCCCCACCTTGAATAAATTCTGCTCCAAGAGCAGAACGTCGAGAGTTGGGATTGCGTCACCCAGTAGCAGCGTAAAGTCATCCTGATCCGCCGGCTCAACCTGGGAATTCCGGTTCGGGGACCGGTCCGGCTCACTTCAAGCCCAGTCGATGTTCTCGACCGAGGAGAAAAAGAAGTGGTTCTTCTAACCCTTGATTGAAGAAGAGAGGTCGAACCTAAGGCACCTAGGCCGGGGCAAAATGTACCACCAGCCATCATTGGTGGAGTAGCGCTTCAGGGTGAAGAGAGTCCTGAAGAGGGTGAAATGGGCAACGAACCCATGGAAGTGGTAGAAGACGACGAAGGCAAAGATGACCCGGATGGCATTAGGAGCCAACTGGGCTGGGACCAGACGATAATGATTGAGTAACGAAAGGAAAAAAGGATGAAGGGGAAAATGAAGACCCCCACTGAGGAAGTCCTCGTAGAAGGTGACCCTCCCGGGGCCACTCGAGGTTACTCGATCCCTATGCCTTGGAAGGGAAAGGCGGATTGAATCCGGAACCCCATAGGTGTCCCAGATCCAGGAAAGATCATCTCCAGTAATCGTCGAAGCGTAACCGGAGGGACCGGAGGAAGAGGCCTCCAGAGGAGGAAGAAAGGAAATGGGACGCACATAAATTGTGGGAGGAGACCTAGGACCCCTAGGGACACCTATGGTCACGGCCCCGAGTTGGAGCTGCCTCCGGACCTCGTCCGAGATCTCTTCCCCCTCCGAGGAGGAAGACGATGGAGTCCTTGGCCGGGAGGGGCCGGCCTCGTCCGAGTTGGAGGAAACATAGCGGTGACGCACCATGAAGGAAGAAGAAACAAGAAAACTGGCACAAGGAATAGAAGATAGAACAAGAGGAGAAGGGGGTCGCAGACACTCACCGAGATATTTTGTACCAGAGGAATGGCTACCCCGGGAAGATGAAGGGAGACCACTACAACCGCCGGCGGAATGTGAGAAAGTGGAGAAATCTCGTTTCCGGAAAGTCTCTCTCCTTTTCAAACTCAATCGACAGCAGCCGTACACCTCTTTCCGTTCAGAGTCATCAGATAACTGCCACGTGGAGACACGCCTGACATCAACGCTTCGGTTCGGTGGAAACCACCTCAGTTTCAGAATGGTGCATTAATGGGCCATCAGACGTGTACACGTGGCGGCCTCTTAAAGGGTCTGGGGTGCGACAAAAGCGGCGGCAGGGATCATGGCAATTATGGCACAAGATTTTCACCTTTTTCACGTCATCTCCGTATTAAATCCCCACGTCCCAAGCCACGACGCCTCGATGGAACCTGGGGATGGGGGGCAACTAATATGGCTAAATTGCTGACGTGGAGCGCATGTCAGGTCCAGCTGGACACGGTCAGTACCACATGGAGTTTTTTCTTTCAAAAGATCCCCCGTTCGGGAAGAAGTGCTCCTGCTCCTTCGCCAGGTGGCACCCCAAGACGGGTCCACCTCGGTCGAAGTCGAGCCTCTCTCTGCCACTCCGCCAGGTGTCCACCTAGGAGGGGTCCACCTCGGCCGAAGATGGCGGCCCCTCGCTCCCTCACCATGTGGCACCCCAAGACGGGTCCACCTCTACCGAGGTCGAGCCGGGCCCTCCTACTCCTTCGCCAGGTGGCACCCCAAGACGGGTCCACCTCGATCGAAGTTGAGCCTCTTTTTGCCACTCCGCCAGGTGTCCACCCAGGAGGGGTCCACCTCGGTCGAAGCTGGCAGCCCCTCGCTCCCTCGCCAAGTGGCATCCCAAGACGGGTCCACCTCTATCGAGGTCGAGCCGGGCCCTCTTGCTCCTTTGCCAGGTGGCACCCCAAGACGGGTCCACCTCGGTCGAAGTCGAGCCTCTCTTTGCCACTCCGCCAGGTGTCCACCCAGGAGGGGTCCACCTCGGTAGAAGCTGGCAGCCCCTCGCTCCATCACCAGGTGGCACCCCAAGACGGGTCCACCTCTACCGAGGTCGAGCCGGGCCCTTCTGCTCCTTCGCTAGGTGGCACCCCAAGACGGGTCCACCTCTATCGAGGTCGAGCCGGGCCCTCCTGCTCCTTCGTTAGGTGGCACCCCAAGACGGGTCCACCTTGGCCGAAGTCGAGCCTCTCTCTGCCACTCCACCTGGTGTCCATCCAGGAGGGGTCCATCTCGGCCGAAGCTGGCGGCCCCTCGCTCCCTCGCCAGGTGGTACCCCAAGACCGGTCCACCTCTACCGAGGTTGAGCCGGGCCCTCCTGCTCCTTCGCCAGGTGGCACCCCAAGATAGGTCCACCTCAGCCGAAGTCAAGCCTCTCTCTGCCACTCCGCCAGGTGTCCACCTAGGAGGGGTCCACCTCGGCCGAAGCTGGCGGCCCCTCGCTCCCTCGCCAGGTGGCACCCCAAGACGAGTCCACCTCTGCCGAGGTCGAGCCAGGCCCTCCTGCTCCTTCGCCAGGTGGCACCCCAAGACGGGTCCACCTCGACCGAAGTCGAGCCTCTCTCTGCCACTCCGCCAGGTGTCTACCCAAGAGGGGTCCACCTCGGCCAAAGCTGGCGGCCCCTCGCTCCCTCGCCAGGTGGCACCCCAAGACGAGTCCACCTCTACTGAGGTCGAGCCGGGCCCTCCTACTCATTCGCCAGGTGGCACCCCAAGACGGGTCCACCTCGGCCAAAGTCGAGCCTCTCTCTGCCACTCCGCTAGATGTCCACCTCGGTCGAAGCTGGCAGCCCCTCGCTCTCTCGCTAGGTGGCACCCCAAGAAGAGTCCACCTCTACTGAGGTCGAGCCGGGCCCTCCTGCTCCTTCGCCAGGTGGCACCCCAAGACGAGTCCACATCGACCGAAGTCGAGCCTCCCTCTGCCACTCCGCCAGGTGTCCACCCAAGAGGGGTCCACCTCGGCCGAAGCTGGCGGCCCCTCGCTCCCTCGCCAGGTGGCACCCCAAGACGGGTCCACCTCTGCCGAGGTCGAGCCGGACCCTCCCGCTCCTTCGCCAGGTGGCACCCCAAGACGGGTCCATCTCGGCCGAAGTTGAGCCTCTCTCTGCCATTCCACAGGTATCCACCCAGGAGGGGTCCACCTCGACCGAAGCTGGCGGCCCCTCGCTCCCTCGCCAGGTGGCACCCCAAGACGGGTCCACCTCTACCGAGGTCGAGCCGGGTCCTCCTGCTCCTTCGCCAGGTGGCACCCCAAGATGGGTCTACCTCGGCCGAAGTGGAGCCTCTCATTGCCACGCTACCAGGTGTCCACCCAGGAGGGGTCCACCTCGACCGAAGCTGGTAGCCCCTGCTCCACCACCAGGTGGCGCCCCCTGATGGGTCCACCTCTGCCGAGGTCAAGCCGGGCTCTCCCGCTCCTTCGCCAGGTGGCACCCCAAGACGGGTCCACCTCGGTCGAAGTTGAGCCTCTCTCTGCCACTCCACAGGTATACACCCAGGAGGGGTCCACCTCGGCCGAAGCTAGCGGCCCCTCGCTCCCTCGCCAGGTGGCACCCCAAGATGGGTTGACCTCTACCGAGATCGAGCCGGGCCCTCCTGCTCCTTCGCCAGGTGGCACTCTAAGACGGGTCCACCTCGGTCGAAGTTGAGCCTCTCATTGCCACTCTGCAGGTGTCCATCCAGGAGGGGTCCACCTCGGCCGAAGCTGGCATCCCCTTCTCCACCGCCAGGTGGCGCCCCCTGATGGGTCCACCTTGATTGAGGTCAGCCCTACTCTGCAAAGCCTCGGGGAGGCAGAGACACGAGTCGCGAGGTCGCCACTAGAGCTAGCGCGCACCGCGCTCCGCACAAGGCGTCGGTATGGCCTGTAGTGATATGCGAAACCTCGTTTACACCGGTTAATCAGGGCCCCACAACCAAGGAATGAAATCCTAGCGGGCAGGAGCCTGAAACGGCTGGGAGCCCACCATCAACGCCTCGAAAGGAGAGCTCCCATGCTCGGCCCAAGGCCTCACCAGTCTTCCCCCTTTCGTGACACACTGCGGACGAGGCGGACCGGCCACTTCCAGACTCGAAGAAGAAGGGGAAGGAGAAGCTCCAGAGGTCTCAGAGAGCCTCCTGGAGGGGACGTGGGCTGAAGGGGAGGAACACCAAAAGAATGATCCGGGAGGATCTCGGGAAGTCCTTAGGCGAGAGCTCGGTGGCCCTAGCACGGGAGGCCGGGCCTCAACTCCTCTCTTCCCCACACTTCTTTCATTTTACATCTCCTCTAAGCACGGGGATCCTTCGGGAGCCTGCCTTAGAGGTCCTGTTCTATCTTGCCGCTCTCTGACTTGATCGTCGGAGTGCCCCCGCCGGAACCCCCGGCCCGGGCCTCAACTCCTCTCTTCCCCACACTTCTTTCATTTTACATCTCCTCTAAGCACGGGGATCCTTCGGGAGCCCGCCTTAGAGATCCTGTTCTATCTTGCCACTCTCTGACTTGATCGTCGGAGTGCCCCCGCCGGAACCCCCGGCCTGGGTCTCTGATCTTGTTTTGCAGGTCCAGAAGTTTGGAGATCTCGAGGTGAGAGAGTCCGAGAACCGGTACCAGCTCACGAGCTACAGGCCACCGCGGTGAGGTCGGCAACACATAGTAATAAGGCAAAATTATTTGAATATGTATGAAGTTTGATTTAACAAATAAGTAAAAAAAATTGTGCTTTATGGTCCAAAGCAATTATTTAAATATGTATAAAGTTCAATTTAACTGATAACTTAAGAAGTATTTTTATGACACACTGCGGACGAGGCGGACCGGCCACTTAACTTCCAGACTCGAAGAAGAAGGGGAAGGAGAAGCTCCAGAGGTCTCAGAGAGCCCCCTGGAGGGGACGTGGGCTGAAGGGGAGGAACACCAAAAGAACGATCCGGGAGGATCTCGGGAAGTCCTTAGGCGAGAGCTCGGTGGCCCTAGCACAGGAGGCCGGGCCTCAACTCCTCTCTTCCCCACACTTCTTTCATTTTACATCTCCTCTAAGCACGGGGATCCTTCGGGAGCCCGCCTTAGAGGTCCTGTTCTATCTTGCCGCTCTCTGACTTGATCGTCGGAGTGTCCCCGCCGGAATCCCCGGTCCGGGTCTCTGATCTTGTTTTGCAGGTCCAGAAGTTTGGAGATCTCGAGGTGAGAGAGTCCAAGAACCAGCACCAGCTCACGAGCTACAGGCCACCGCGGTGAGGTCGGCAACACATAGTAACAAGGCAAAATTATTTGAATATGTATGGAGTTTGATTTAACAAATAAGTAAAAAAAATTGTGCTTTATGGTCCAAAGCAATTATTTAAATATGTATAAAGTTTAATTTAACTGATAACTTAAGAAGTATTTTTGTGTTTATGGTAAAAAAATCGAACTACAAACCTTCAATTTACAAGACTGACGCTCTACCACTGAGCTATAGGGGCAGTTATGGTAAAATGCCACCCGATAATTTTATGACAAGCGATAGCTGCACAACTCCAATGAATAAACTTCTTATAATGAAGGCTACTCACATAAGGCTGATAGCTGACGGCCAGGATGGGAAGATCAAGGCAAAGATGACATGATTCATAGATCATAAAGGTCGGCATCTAACTAGAGGTGAAATTAATTAACCATGGGCTTTTACCAAAAAAAGAGAACAATCCATGGGCCACCTCTAAAATCTGTGATCCACAGGGCAGATCCACAGGGCATAAAGCTGATTTCCTGGCACTGTGCATCTAGAATATAGTTGTAAATGGATTGGATTGACCAGTAACCCCGCCATGATCCCTACCAAATTCTCGTTGACTTGTAGATTTGGGGTTGTGTTAAACAATTGGTCATAATCTAAAATTCGGATCAGATCTAGTCTTATAATTTATAGCTTGATCCTCTCAGGCCCATATATCATCCAAATCTAATTTCGATCAACAAACTAAATCCAATTGACCCAAATCCAGTTGAGTAATTCTTTGTTCACCACGTGCGGTGCAGCAAATCCAGCATGGCCTGCACCGCCCGCTCCTATTAGTCCAAAAATATTTACTGTAACATGATGGAACAAAAGCTGAGATGACTATCATTAATTGAAATTTTCGTCTATACCAAAATATCCTTACGACATCCTAGTTTAAAACTTACGACACCCTAGTTCAAAACCTGCGACACCCTGTTTCAAAAATGACTTGAAAAAGTATTACGACATCCTAGTTCAAAACTTACGACACCCTAATTCAAAACTTACGACACTCTGGTTCAAAAATGACCTGAAACAGTATTACGACATCCTAGTTCAAAAATTACGACACCCTAGTTCAAAACCTACAACATCCCTGCAGAAAATATAAATTAAAACAAAAAACAGTATTACGACATCCTAGTTCAAAAGCTACGACATCCTAGTTCAAAACCTACGACATCCCTGCAGAAAAATATAAATTAAAATCTAAAACAGTATTACGATATCCTAGTTCAAAACCTACGACACCATAATTCAAAACCTATGACATCCCTGTAAAAAAATATAAATTAAAACATGAAACAGTATTACGACACCATAGTTCAAAAACTACAACATCCTATTTCAAAACCTACAACACCTATGCAGATAAGGGACTGGAGGGAAGGATATTTTGGTCTGGATGAAAATTTCAAATAAAAGCTGAATGATAATTAATGCTTATTACGCTCAACTCCCATCCCGTCATGCTACAGTGAATATATTTAGACCAATAAAAAAATGAGATGCGGACAATGTTGAATTCATTGCACCGCACACGGTGCCGAAAGACTTTTCCAATCAGTTTAGAATCATGTAAACCTCCCCTTTACCATAAATATCTTTCGTAACTAACTGAATGAATTCTCATGGAAACTAATTCTCCTCTTTTCATCTCAACAACCATACCTGCTCTTATCATTTTTCTTTTACTTATACTCAAATATTCATATTTGTGATCTTAAATATATACTTATATTAATTATTGTTGACTCAATATGGCTTGAATATTTTGATGGATTCATAAAATCAATATTAAATCTAATTTAATCCAACTTGAATGGAATTGGATTGCATTGGAATTCAATTTTTGACCGCATTCGAATATGGATTGAATTTGGACCGTGCAAATCCCTAATCCAAATGCATTAGGTTCGTTTATAAAAAATTAAAAATACCAATTTGTCCCCGTGCCGACGCTCTGCCGAGAGCTGCGACGTAGAGGAGGCGCCTGCTTTCCTTGTGTCCTACAAGGGTAGCTGCAAGGAGGTCCTAACGACGGTTAACCTGCATTTTGGTTAAACTAATGAATAAACCGTTCAAATCATGGCTACTCACATAAAGCTGAAAACTGACCTCCAGGATGGGAACTCCAAAGATCAACACAAAGATGACACGATTCATAACTCATTAAGCTCAGCGTGGAACTCAAAGCGAACTAACTCGACCACCGGCGGCCTACAAAAATTTGTGGTCCGCAGGGCCTAGTGATCCAGCCATAAGCAGTTGAACTTGTGATAGAACAGATGCCAAAGCCACACAACCAACATTAGACTATCTTTTCTGTTTGAAGTCTTTTCCTCATGGTCGATTAATAGGTTTTTCTTTGGAGCATCGGTCTCGAACAAAAGAATCGCATAAATCAATTTCCCAATATCGTGCATCCAGAGCTACAGAAAAGCTCTATGTATATGTACAGGTTTTTAAACACACATGAAATAACATAAAGAAACGAATATGACTTCTCACATCAACAGAATCATTCTCAACTCTGATATCTCATCAAGGCAAAGGTACTGGCGTTCTCCAATTTTGGAATTCGACCAAGTCTCTGTTAACAATCATCCCGTTGTGGAGCCAAAATGTTTCTGCAGACTGGTGAAATCGCCTCACCTTTCTTTGCAGCTCCCACATGATTCCTACCATAGCAGAGCAAGGCTCAGTTTCTGGGGCATAAACCCACAGGCATCTGACCTGTCTGCCACGAGCTAACATATCCTCAATCTCGTCATCTGACAAGGTAAAAACTTCAGCATTACAGACTGCAACAATGCCTGCAGCAAGGAAAGTTGAAATTAAAAGAAACAGGTGAGCAAACTCACTTGGTATGCTTTCTAGGTACTCCAGGAGTTGAGTGCCTATCCGAGTAGATGGCCACTTGATGGATATCTGAGTGTAATCAATCACATTCTGAAAAGGCAGTTCTACTTGATCTGATAAGATGACGGGGACACACTCCTGTTTCAAATTTCATTGTATCAGTAAGGGTTCTTTAGATGCTTGACCTATGCTCCTAGCACATGTATGATATACTAAAATGTTCACGCAAACATACAAGAGGGTGCCAACTAGTATGGTTGATAAAATCTTTGGGGATTAGTATCAAGGCCCTGGTTCTCTCACCCGAATTTCGGCTGATATTTTCCTTAGTTCTTGAAATAAAAAAAAAAAAATCACAGTGGAATCATGGTGTTAGAAATACCACCAAGTCGTCCCAAATAAATTCAAGCCAGCATAACTGGCACAGTATAAATGCATATTATAAGGAAAATGTGCTTATAAGAGCACTCCCCTTGTTGATTGGTAAGAACTCTTGCGGGGATCCAGCTGTGCAAGTAACTAGAGGTGGAAACTGATTCAGGAGAAGAGTATTTTTATACAGGACTTATTCTCCTGCAATTTTATCATCATGCAAAAATTTATGTTTGATTATCAAAATTACACATCTGTGTGATGGATGTATTCACATGTTGTAGCATGTACTGTGTTGAACAACTAGATAAAATAAACAATTTTTACATATAGATATACAGTGCCAGCAAATATTGTGTAGCAACCATTGTGCTCGAAGACTGGGCATTTTCTGCATGTCTCCATGTGTGCAAGCGAATGTGTGCGTGTGTGAGAGAGAGAGAGAGAGAGAGACCACAAAGTAAGCTTCATAGAAGCGAAGTGTCCATGATGACTCGCCACGTGGAGCTAGGCAGAACTTAGCATTCCTCAAATGGTTGAAATACTCAGTCCTTCCCAATTTGTTAGGCCCAGTGAACTTCAACTCTGGAGATTCCAACTGTTCATGAAGTCAATATGCTGTATGGAGGTCTGGAGTAATTACATGAAAGAAAATCAAAATTCAACAAAACAGACCATGAAAAAATTGTGCTGAAGGATGTACACAAACATCAAAAAAAAAGGAGAGAGAGTATCCATGGTAAATTTATGAATAAAATTTACAAAATCATACCACTTTATGAGCAACCACCAGGATACACCACTCCCAAAAGCTTGCAATATAACCCAAGCTATATTAGTTTTTCTTATTTAGTTGAGGCAGGTAACAAGACATTGATGGCATTCATCTATTGGAAGTTGCAAGAGAAGACTTGAAAAACTCATAATAACACCAGAGAGGTAGCTCTAAATAGAAAAGATTGCTAATTAAGATACACAAATCCAACCCCAAAGGATAGCCAATAAAAATTCATAAATCCCATCCAAAATGGTTGGAACCAGGTTTCATGGTTATGGTTTCGGTACGTAAAGGATTCCTCGAAGTTTAAAGATCATGATTTTATGAGGTATGCTATATAAATCTTAAATATTTGTACCTTGTTTCAATCCTTTATTAAACCATTTAATTTGTAAAACATATTTAGAAAACCATATCCTATTCCTATGTTACTCTGAGTCAAGCAAAATCATACAAGTTCTCCTTTTCCAAAAGGCTCCCTTAAATCTAAGCATTCTACCTATTCCCATAAAAGCTTCAGCTTGATAGTGTTGATGCCTGAAGAGTTTAGCATGTTCCACTTCTTTATAGCCATTTTCAGAAATCAACATCACTATTCCCATTGCAAAAATTTAACACCTGATAATCGTCAATAAAGTAAGATTCAAAACTTCTTCATATGGACCAACAAAACCAGAACCTTTTCTTTCTAATTTCAAGCTCAAAAGCATCCCATCTTTTGGTTAGCAAATACCATACTCTATGCAGCATTTGAAGACAGGAACCTAACAACTGGCCAATGGATAACCTAGAACTTGATTAAAAGATAGTAGCTTGGAATAACATTCAGATAGTTTGTCTGTAGCAAAATAACACAAACAATGGTTTGTGATAACATCTAGAAAATCACTTCTTAATCCACAAATATTTTTAAAAATTGGCAGCCCATTGATTTTCGCTTTTTGACTTACAATTTGAGCCTCAGAAATGAACAAGATTCTTTACAAATCTTGTCATCTTTCCTCTTTGTCAAAACCCCTTCCAAGTCCTGGACAATTTAGTAGCAGGAGATTAAGCAGTTTAATGAATAAGGTATGTTAACTTCCCGCCAATGGTCTCACAGGTTTCTTGGTAGCCCACTTTCCAAATTGCCTGGAAAGGTGTTCAAAACCAATCCAAACTGTTGACTTCAGTTGAGAGATGATTTTCTCAAACCATGCCAGATCAAACTCTGATCAACCATCCAAATGAACAAGATGGAATAGGGCTTTGCAGGTCAACTATAAAACTATCACAAAAAGTTTATCAGTGTAGTATCTTGCCTTGAATACCATTATGACTGTTAAACACATGTTTTCTGACGATCTTCAAATGAGCTGTACAATTCTGTAGGTAGAATAAGGGTAACAACTTCACGACAAAGCCATTTGTAAATGCCATGTTCTGAATTTGTGCACTCCATATGCATAGCATTCTTATGTGGTCAGATATAGGAGTTGCTTTAAAAAATTAATAACCTTCAAAATTCCAGAACCTTAATGCTTGTTGTAGGATGTATGCTGTTGTACATATTAGAATTAATTATTGAAAACAGTTGTGTATGCTTACCAGGGAGAAAAAGGTGATCTTTCTCCATTTGATGAGATCAGTGTGGTATGCATGTAAATAATTAGCACCAGTGTACCGCCATAGAATAACTGTGTAAAATGTCATTTCCTTATATCACAGATTTTTATACTTGTGGGATTACTTTGAATCAATTTTGCTCGTTTGAAAAACTGATGCATAAAGATTGGCTTCAAAATGGAATGCCACCTCATGACATTGCTATTGCAACCAACCATTTTTAGGTTCTGGATACACTGAATCATTGTAATTCAATTCAGCAACACAGAGGTCATCTAAACCTGATATAGTTAATTTTTTCCACTAATACAGGCATGCATCCCCTATATAGGTCCACGAAGCTTTAATATTTGCTTTTGGGCACAAGATTTCCCATAAAAATTCTGTTTTAGTATTCACTTCCAAAGGGCACAATTATAGCTTATTTTTATCCATTTATTCATGAAAATGCCTGTTTCATCTGAAGTACAGATTTCCTTTACCATGGATTAATTATAATCATGAAAATTTAAGACATTCACAAGCCTTAAAGATTCCTTGAATCTGCAGGAAGTATTTTCAGCCACCAACACAATTATTGTTACCTTGAATTCCACTTTTTTTTAATATTTTTCCAGTTATCATATATAACCATAACCAAGGACGATTTGACATAAAAAAGTTTCACATAGAAGTTTTATGCCAAAAGAAATGTATTATGGTAATAAAAGGCTAACCTTATCAGGATATTGCTTAGCTAGCTCCACCAATTGAAGACGACCAACCTTTCCCTGGGCACGTCCTAGAAAGTTCGCCAGATACTTCCTCTTGGATAGGGGTAATGGTTGGACAATTGTGGACCCACGAAATGTAGTCCTCACATCATCAACATTCCCAGGGATGATGATATCTTTCCATGTATTAAAAGCACTTGTATCTCGCTTGTCTGTACGGTCACCCTATACAAACCCAGCACCAGTCTATGAATTGTAAGCAGCTTCAATAAACAATGAAACATCAGCACTGATATATGAGAATGCAAGACAGCAACAATCCAATTCATATTTCACATGATGTAAGTAACTGACACTACATAATAACTCAAATGAAATTATTCAGAAAACCTTAAAACCATGCCCATCATAGACTTCACCACCAAAAATTAGCATAAATCCAAGCTACTGCTGCAGTGTGTGAATGCACATGCACATCTGGGAAGCATGGATGCTTCAAATTGAATATCCTGCTTGTGTCAAGTTCATTTCAGATACCTATACTTGTTGGATACAGCTAGAACATGTATCAAGTACTTATTTTAAGTATCCTTTTCTTAAAATTAAAAAGTATTGAGATTTAGTTATTTACGTTTTTTATTTTTCCTTTTACCTATTTTACTCTTGAGAAATTATTATGTTATTGCATTATAACAAGGGTAACTTGAGAAGATATTTTACTTATGTTTCTTATATAAAGACCTTTCCGCCTGATAGTTTAGGTCAGGTTGGCTATTTTTCTTCAACATGGTATCAGCACAGGTTCCCTTGCCCTAGCCACCATCTTCGCTTCTCCTCTCTTGCCCTAGCTGCCATCTTCTTCTCATCTCTTCTCCACTTTTGCCCTAGCCACCATCTTCTTCTCTTCTCTTTCCATCTTTTCTTCAAAACAAAAACCTGCTGCTGCTTCCTTCTCTTATTCTTTCTCCTCTCTTCTCCAAAAAAAAAAAAAAAAAAACTGCTGCTGCCTGCTACTGCCTTCCTGCTGCTGCAGTTACCGCTTGCTGCTGCTGCAACCGCTTGCTGCTGCTGCTGCAACCGCTTGCTGCTGCTGCTGCTGCCACTGCTTGATGCTGTCTTCCAACAACAAAAAAAATCTATTGCTGGACCTTCTCTTCTCCGGCCACAAAAAAAACTGTTGCTGCTGGCTGCTGCTGAACCTTCTCTTCTCCCTTCCAACAAAAAAAAAAAAAACACTATTGCTGGACCTTCTCTTCTCCAACAACAAAAAAAAACTGTTGCTGCTGGCTGCTGCTGGACCTCTTCTCCTTTTCTTCTCCCTTCCAATAAAAAAAAAAGCTGCTGCCGCTGGCTTTCCTGATGATCCCTTGTGTTATCTATTTATCTTACTCTTACCTATCTGATTGAGAGTCTGATGTTATTGCTTGTTTAACTCAAGTTTATATTCTTTAAATTTCTTTTTCTGTCACTGTTTCTGAATTTCTAGATGATCTTCTAATTCTAAGAAAAACTCTTAAATCTTTAGAGTACTTGTTGCTGGATTATTATTCCCTACTGTGAAGAACATGGCTAACGACAAGACGGCCTCGTCTTTTATTCAGCCTTCTGCCCAGTAGCATGAGGTATTTCAAATCACTACTATTAAGCTTATTGGGATGTCCAACTTCTTGCTATGACCATGGTAGAAAAATTCTTGAGTACCAAAATAGACTTGATTATATCTATGATAACCCTCAAAACACTACCCATCCAGCATGGAAGTGGAGGAAAGAAAACGATCAGATAATCATTTGGCTGTGGAATAGTATGGAACAAAATATTGCTACTTCTTTTATGTTTCATGATCCTGCTAAATCTCTATGACAAGATCTAAAAATTATCTTTATTCAAAAAAAGAATCAAAGTAATTTTTTTATCTTTATAAGAAGGCATTTTAATAAGTAATATAAATATATTAATAGAAACATCAATTTGTAGACAAATTCATCTTTATTCTTTAAGAATTAATACTTATTGTGTTTTGAAGGAAAGAGAATCACCAACACAAAACCGAATTCGCATATTGAAAGGAAGAAAATTGAGCACAAATCAGATTCAAAATGGATCTTGAATGATCCAAAGGTAGACCTATATCCAAGCAAAATCTAGACCAAATTGGGTCCAAAAATCAAGTCCAAAACCCATCTAAAGGCCAGCCCAAACAGCCTATTAAGCTGTTGGTCTACATTGGACCAGCAGCTCGGTCCATAGAAGCCACTGCGTGGTCCACATAAATGGTGGCCGTGTAGTGTTTATCGCAGCGCACGGCCAAGGGGGGTTCTGGAGTGCACTTTTGTGCTATTGTGCAGTCAACGACAATTCAGGGGAGCGATCCAATGGCCCAGTTGGATTGCCGGTTTGATGAAGCCTTGCCAACTTTCATTTATGCCATAGAAAGGCCGAGAGCGAATTTCCTGCATGATCCAACGGCCTTGTTTGATGCCAGTTGCTAAGAATTGATTCAGCCTCTGTTTTTGACGTGATCCAATGGCTTAGAACAGCCTATGGGCTTGATCCAATAGCCAGAAGGGGATTCGGCCAGATCTGCGGAACTAAGCAGCAATTTCAGCCCGTTTGATTGCAATCAGATGGCTGAAAAAGGTAGGGAACAAGCAGTAGGGCTCTATTCATGGGCAAAGGCATCCCTCTCTCCCTCTCTTTGTTATTTAACACCCATCCAACTCTTTATTTTTTGAAAAATAAATCCTAGCCACTCATCCATATTTTCTTTAGTCCCACATCTAAAAAAATATAAAACCTCCTTCCCACTAACACCTATAAAAAGGCCTACATACCCCTTCTTGGAAAATATCTCTTCTTATGCCTTGGTACTTGTAGGTCTTGTTCTATCCAAAACCTTTCTCCATGCCTCCTTGGTTCACAAGCCCTTTGTTCCCACTTTCTTCCACCTTTCTAACATATGAGGAGAGTTAGCTATGGGGAGGTCGGCCCAAAGCCAAAGGAAGAGAAAGCAGAAGGGAAGAAGTCTACTAGGTTCCGTGAGATTAGATCGTTAGTCTAGCAATCTTTTATTTTTTTGACTTTTTGTTTTGATTATAACTCCAAGCCCTATTAATGGCTTGAGAGTTAAGAGTCATTGTATCAGCAATTTTAATTTTTCCAACAATAAATTAGTTTTTCCCTCTTTCAATTTAATTTCTACAACTCTTTAATTTCAGTACTTAGGGTAGTTTAGTTTCTTTGCATCTTTTCTCTTTTATTTTATTTTTGCAATCCTTCAAATTTCTGCAACATTAAATTTCAGCAAATAACATAATTTTTACTTTGTATTTTTAATTGATTTTACAACTTCAAATCAAATCATGTCTGGCTAAGCATTTTCTAGGATTTGCGATGAAGCTAGACCATGATTAAAAACTTTTTTCTTTGGATTTCTTTTTATGCTTTTTTAGAGTCCTTCTTCCTTCAAAACTTTTTTCCAAGAGACTTGATGAATTATAATTAAATTTTAATCCTTTCATAATATATGCTTGATTGATGCAACAGGTAGAAGACTCACAAGTTTTATAAATACCTCTCTCCTCTTCCTTGTGGAAAAGCTTGAATTATAGTTGGATTTGAGCCCCTTCATAGCCCATATTTGGATAACACAAAAGAAGCAGTTGAAGGGAGAGTTTCTTGATTAGGATAAAGCGCAATGCTTGATGGATCATAGTTGAATTAAATCTCTTCATGATTCATGCTTGTTCATGCTTTGCACCTTAATCAAAAGACTTAAGAAGAAACCATAGAAATGCTCTCTTAATTATTGATATGGTGGATTCAAAATCCTAGATCTTTTAAATTATATATTTCTACAATTATTTATTTTACTACTTTAGTAGTAATTGAACAAACAAACTCTCATCCTCTTTTTAAAGCTCGTCTAAGCAAGGGTTTGAATACGATTCAAACACAATAGTTCGTAGGATTGATCTATACTCGTTGGACATGCTACCTTGCACATCGTGCACTTGCGATTAATTTGAAGACACATCAAGTTTTTAACACCGTTGCTAGGAAATTGGCATGCTTTAAGTTGTATTCCATATTATTGTTCTTTGTGCCTTTAGTTTAGTTTAGTCTTTCATTTCTGTCTTCCTTATTTTACTTTACATTAAGTTGATGAGTATTGGAAGCCACGTACATGTTCTAACCTATTCTTTTCTTGTGCATATTACTGCGATTCTAGTTTGTTATTAGTTTTGAAGTAAAACTTGTTTGTTTTTACTAGTTACGGATGAGCATATTTAAACTACTTTACGGGCACAAACCTAAATAAGATAAGATAGGGATTTCATCACCCTTTCTTAGCCCACAAATAAGTCCCCTCATTTATACTAATCCAAGCTTTAATTTAAAATCAATTAGATGTTGACCCTAAGGATATCCAAGCTCATTAGGACAAGTACACCTAAGAGTTGGACCAAGGAAGGTTTAGTCATTGCATTGGTGTCTCGGAAAGTGGTTTGGGGATCTTGATCCTGAAGAAAGGCGATTACATAATTGGTTCTTTTAGCTGACTTGGCCAATTTAATTGATGTCTAAGAAAAGCAATGGGGGACCCCACCGATCTTGCACTTACCTGGCCAATTTAATGAATTGGTTTGAACTTGAAGTGCTTGATGGTGCACTAGAAATAGTTAGGAGCTGTCTAAATATAAGCTAACCCTAAGTAGAGTTTAATTGCTTGTACAACTTGTTTGCTAACAAAATTTAAACTACAACAAAAATACTTTTCTCTATCATCTCTAGATTTAGGACCCTCTAGGTTTCTGACCTTTAGAATTCTCCTTTCATCTATCTTCCCTTCCTCTTCTCACTTCGTTTGAAAAAATTTCTGCTAGGACAAAACGACGATTGGTTAGACACAATCCAAAGCCTACTTACTGAGGAGAAATAGATTCCATTATACAATCTGAAACCTTACAGAACCTGTGCCATCCGATTGGCTCTGTTCAACCATCTAGAATTAGATTCCTAACTGATAATTTTGCAATTATACCTCAAACGATTAACATATACCCTAAATTCACTAGAATTAAAAATGCATGCATTTATATAAGGAAGTCTGTAGAAGCTAGAATTGCAACTTTGACCAGTAGGATTCAAGCTCTAGAATTCAAAGGATATATCCAATTAAATCAAGTGCTAGCATCCATGCGCACTGGATGCGATGCACCATATCATGTTGTGGAGTGTCTTTTCTTGATGAGTCCAACCCAAAATAAGTTCACACAGGAGAGTGCATTCAATGAAAGATATATGAATAAACCTTATACACCAACCTCTAACCCAAGATAAAAAAAATCATTCCAATTCTGCATGGTCATGAGATGCAACAATAGAAGTCAATATTTTTTATCAACCCTACCAAAGGCCCAACCAAGCACTAAACAATCACCAGGTTTAGATCTTGAGGAAGGAGTCAACGCATTTGAATCGATTTTAGAAGTCTTGGCACAATCAACCTTAGATACTACAAATACTCTTAATAATTTCATGCAAACCGCTAACCAATTATTAATATAATTAGGCAAAGTAGCTAAAGTGGTTAGTGAACAAGAAGAGGACAAATTACCAAGCCAACTCAAGATTGACCTTAGAGCCCAGAATGGTCCAGAACTCAAACAAGGAGATTAGTTTGATCTATTGAGAACATTCAGGTCTAAAAAACTGGAGGAGACACTAGAAGCTGAAAATACCAATGAGGTATTTGTACTTAATGACCATTACATTCAACCAAGACCAGAATTATTAGATGAATCCCTTATGACACTAGTTGAACCTTTGCCTAAAAAGGAGGTAACAAAGGAAGATCCTGAAACACTCCCTCAGCACTTCGAGTAGATAGATCTAAGTCCCTTAGAACCCCAATTAGTACTTAAGTCAGACCTAGATCTAATTATAAAGAAAAAGTTATTAGTTGTCAGGGGATGAATCATAATGGTTCCTTGTAGGAAGTACTATGACGAAGATCCTGAGTCACGTAGAAAATTACAAATCCATGTTAAGATTCGGGAAGGAATAGAATAAGCACTCTCATAAAGTCCAACCGAAGACTTTAACCTTAGCACTTCTGGGAGGCAACCCGGCTCTTTGCTCTTTAATTTTATTTTCCTTTCAGTTTGGTTAGGTTTATCAAGTCCTATCTCAGTGCTTCTCTTAGAACATGAGCTTCATTGGGGACAATATCGACTAAGTTTGAAGAAGAGCTCACTAAAAAATTCCTCCTCAGGTGCCTTCGTTTTCTTTTATCCCATTTCACCATTTTATACTTAAATTTAGATTTTTTTTGGAGGGTATAATAATAAGCAAAATAAATATATATATCAACAGCTACTTTCTACCTTCTACCTTCATATTCTTATACTTGTCATGTCTCAGACTTAAAGTGAATTATATATTTTTGATAAGTAATTGATTGAATTGTCTAGATAATTTTTGAAATACTGAAGGGACAATATTAATAGATTCAAGTAAAAAAATTAAATTAAAATGAAATCAATTTCTGGATAATTTTAACCCTCTTATTTGCATTAAGGAATAATCTACTTCTTAGGTGTGTATGGGTATTGACCAATGCAAAATTTCCTTTATCAAAAAAAAAAAAAGAAAAAGAAAAAAAAGAGTTAGGCAGGTTTTTAACATTATTCCACCGAGTAACCGGGCCTCTTTGCCTAAGTATTGAGTCTCGCATCAAAAAGTGAAAATATGAAGAAACTATGTTATATAGCTAGTTTTGATCTGTAGCCTTTCTAACTCGAGCTAGTAAATCCAAGAGGCGTTCTATACCTAGTGCCCTAAGGCCAATTGGTTTGGAAGATATTAGTTGAAAACTCATTACAAGAATTAGATAGAAAGCTTAAGAGGTCAAGGCATTGCACGTCTGTATATATAAAAAAAGGAACAACCAAATAATACCTCATCATTCCTTGGGAGTGGAAAAATTTAAAGATAACAATAGGAGGTTAGTTAAGAGTTATTTTAGAAAAATGATGAGTCTATACTTAACAAATTTACTAGATGCTATTAATATCCCAATGACATATTTCATCAACTATCTAATAGGATATCTTTTACTTATAAAAAAGGGTGTGGGAAAAATCTTCAAGTCCGAGAAAACTTGTGTACGACATTAATAGCTTAAGATAGCCCTCTTAATCATTCTCTAATAAGCAACTCACGAACTATCTTTTATTTTTATTCAAGGACGAGTAAGACTCAAGTTAGAGGGCATGATAAGTAATAAAAATATACTAATAGGAGCATCAATTTCTAGACAAATTTATCTTTATTCCTTAAGAATTGATACTTCTTGTACTTTGTAGAAAAAAGACTTACCAACACAAAGGGCCTGATTCACAAATTAAAAGGAAAAAAAAAAGGATCCTGAATGGAGACCTTAAGGCAGACCAACTTGAAGCCAAATCCAGACCAAATTGGGTCCAAAAATCAAGCGCAAAACCCATCTAAAGGCTGGCCCAAATAGCATATTAAGCTGCTGGTCCACGATGGACCAGCAGCTCGGTCCATAGGAGCCACTGCACAGTCCACACAAACAATGGCTGCACGGTGTTTATTGTGGCTCACAACTAGGGGGGGTTCTGGAGTAAGCTTTTACACTATCATGCAGTCAACGGAAATTTGGGGGAGCGATCCAACGACCCAGTTTGATTGCCGGTTTGACAAAGCTTTGCCAACTTTCATTTGCACCATCGGAAGGCCAAGAGCGAATTTCCTGCACGATCCAATGGCCTTGTTTGATGCTGGTTGCCGAGAATTGATTTAGCCTTTGTTTTTGACGTGATCCAATGGCTTAGAACAACCAATGGGCTTGATCCAACAGCCATAAGGGAATTCGACCAGGAACTAAGCAGCGATTTTGGCCCATTAGATTGCAATCAAATGGCTGAAAAAGGCAAGGAATAAGCAATAGGGCTCTATTCACTGGCATAGGCATCCCTTTCTCCCTATCTTTGTTATTTAACTACCATCCAACTCTTTATTTTTTGAAAAATAAATCCTAGCCACTCATCCATCTTTTCTTTAGTCCCATATCTAAAAAAATATAAAATATCCTCCCCCCTAACACCTATAAAAAGGCCTACATACCTCCTCTTGGAAAATATCTCTTCTCATGCCTTAGTACTTGTAGGTCTTGTTCTACCCAAAACCTTTCTCCATGCCTCTTTAGTTCACAAGCCCCTTGTTCCCACTTTCTTCTACCGTTCCAACACACGAGAAACACACGAGAAGCAGAGTCAGCCAAGGAGAGGTCGGCCCAAAGCCAAAGGAGGGAGAGAATGCAAAAGAAAAGAAGTCTACCAGGTTCCATGAGATTAGATCATTAGTTTAGGAGTTTATTTTTTTCTCTTTTGATTACAACTCCAAGCCCTATTAATGGTTTCAAAGTTAAGAGTTATTATATCAGCAATTTTAATTTTTTCATCAATAAATTAGTTTCTTCCCCTTTCAATTTAATTTCTGAAACTCTTTAATTTCAGCACTTAAGGTAGTTTAATTTCTTTGCATCTTTTTTCTTTTATTTTATTTCTGCAATCCTTTAAATTTCTGCAACATTAAATTCTAGCAAATAGCATAATTTTTATTTTATGTTTTTTAATTGATTTTACAGTTTTAAATCAAATCATGTCTGGCAAAGCAATTCTCATAGGATTTGCGAAAAAACTAGACCATGATTAGAAACATTTTTCTTTGATTTTTTTATACTTTTAATATTTAAAATCCTTATTTTATAACCTCTTGCCAAGAGACTTGATGAATTATAGTTGGATTTTAATCCCTTCATAGTTCATACTTGATTCGATGCAAGAAGGGATAATAGGTAGAAGACCCACAAGATTGTGAAAAAGCTTGATGGGTTAGATTTGGATTTGAACCCCTTCGTAGCCCATACTTGGATAACACAAGAGAAGCAATTGAAAGGAGAGTCTCTTAATTAGGATAAAGCATAATGCTTGATAGATGATAGTTGGGTTAAATCTTTTTACGGTTCATGCTTGTTCATGCTTTGCACCTTAATCAGAAGACTTAAAGAAAAACCATAGAAAGGCTCTCTTAATCATTGGTACAGTGAATTCAAAAGCCCTAGATCTTTTAGATTATATATTTCTGTAATTATTTATTTGACTGCTTTAGTAGTAACTGAACAAATTGTCCTCTTCTTTAAAGCTCACTTGAGTAAGAGTTTGAACACAATTCAAACACAGTTTTTCATAGTATCGACCCGTACTCGTCAGACGTGCTACCTTGCATACCGTGCGCTTATGGTTAATTTTAAGATACATCACATTCATCAACTTCCAGGAAAAGATTTTTAACAAAGTATTTTAGTAATGTGAAAAATATTATAGATGAGCTCAATCTGTATCAACCTCTAACTAACAATCTAGAAAAATTAAAACAACAAAGATCTGAACTATATATCTCCATCTTCTTACACAGGCTAAATCTAGAATTACATCCAATCAGAGATTAGATCTTGATCGAATCATCTATTCCTTTTATGAATGAAGCATTTGCCAGACTATAGTGTGTAGCTAGGGATCAGGAAAGCTATCCTCTGTTCCCTCCCATGATAATTCTGCTCTTGTTGGGTCGACTTGTTCACATGGCAGAGTGGAAGAGGCAGAGGTAGAGGCTGAGATAGGTCTAATGGGTTTTCTCATGTTTGTTCTCATTATCATCAAAATAATCATACAGTGGATAACATAAAAAGCCCTCATGGGCAAATCGTGTTGTTGAGGGAGATCTTTCTAACCCTATTGATGGCTACTCTACTACATATAATAGTTCGATGGAGCCCATCCTGATTATATTACCGAGGAAGTGAATAAAATCATTCAGGGACTTCAGATTCATATATCTACATCTGAGTTCTACGGTACAAATTGTCCACTCAAGTACAGCAGGTTTGTGTCCTACCTCATTTTCATCTCATTTGATCATTGATTTTAGAGCCACTACACATATAACAGGAAGAAAAAAATTATTTTTCTCTATCAATCCAAGTCTTACCCATCGTAGTGTATATCTAGCTGATGGATCTATTTCTGTTGTAATTGAATATGGTGACATCTCTGACATCTCTGACATCTTCTTTGCCATTGCCCTCTATTTTATTTGTTCCTAAGTTTTCTATCAGCTTATTATCTATTAGTCAACTAACTAAATCCCTAAGATGTAGTGTGACTTTTTTCCTGATTCTTATGTCATCCAAGATCCCAAGACGAAGAGGACGATTAGTGACCAGGCCTGATATCTCTTTCTTTGTTAGTATTTTGAGCCAGTTTATGGATGCACCCAGATAACATCATTGGGAAGCTGCTTGTAGGATGTTACGATATCTAAAAAGTTCTCCTATTAAAGGAATTACTTACAAGAAAAGTAGTCACTACTAGCTTATTGCCTTTACTAATGCTAACTAGGCTGGTTCTTGCAATGATAGATGCTCCACTACAGGCTATTATACTTTTTTAAATGGAAATCTGGTAACTTGAAAAAGTAAGAAATAGAATACAGTTGTCCATTCTAATTCAGAAGTAGAATATCGTGCAATGGCTCATACAATTGGTGAACTTATGTAGCTGAAGACACTATTGCTTGAACTTAGTTTTTCTCATCCTGACCCTACGGAAATATTGTGACAATCAATCGACTATTTACATTGCTACCAATTCAATCTTTCATGAACGAACAAACCACATCGAAGTTGTTGTCACTTTATTTGCAATGCTGTTTTAAAAAAAATTGGGGCCACTCCGTTCCTCCAGTTGATCATACTATGGATATTTTCATGAAAGCTCTATCCAAATCTTCCTTTCAAAATTGCTGTTTTAAGCTAGGTCTACAAGATCTATATACTATAACTTGAGGGAAAGTATTGAGATTTAATCATTTATGTTATTTATTTCTCCTTTACCTATTTTACCCTTGAATAATTATTATGTTATTGTATTATTACAAGGGTAACTATGAAGATATTTTATTTATATTGCCTATATAAAGACTCTTCCACTTGATAGTTTAGGTCAGGTCAGCTAGGCTATTTTTCTTCAACAAAAAGGTTCCTGATAATTTCTAGATACACGGGATACTTTGTAGATACATCCAGAGATCAAAAAAGATATCTTTCTTTTTCCTTTTTCATTTTTGATGAATGCTAGCCTCTCGATAATGCATGGCTAACAAACAAGCAAAAACATACAAATATATACATATATATTATTGCACCAGATGAACATGAACATGCATATATATGAATGAGGACATATTCAGAAGTGTTACATGTGGTAACCATTTGGAGGATTGGTATTGCTTAATGCATTCCCTGGAAGGAGGTATCACAACAATATGGAAGGCTGCCAAATTGACATAAAGGGTTTAAGGTAAGAAAAACATAGAATTGTAAACATAGTGAATTAATTTAAAGAATGAATAAAATAGATGCTTGTGTGTATAGCCATGATTCATGTACATCTGCACTAAGAATATATAAAACTCCATCCTCAACTAATTAAATAAAAATCAAAGCATTAAACAAGTGTAACAGTCATTTACCTCCCTATTGTGGAAAAACTATCACAGCTCCTAGAGTGTCCAAAATGTCACACCTTTTTAATACTTCTATTATAGACATCTTTTTGAAACAAATCATGTGACTGACACTAATCACTAAATTGTTCTAGTCAAGCACCAATATATCATGAATTAGCTCTTAATTGGTTTTGGAAACAACAATGCTGCTTTTTCGTACTCCAAAGATGTTAATGGGAACAGATGAAGTTACTCAAACCACAATGTCAACACTTAACCGTTCTCCCACCAATTTCTGAGTTCCTTATGGAATGTCAACCTTACTCAATAAAAGAGTATTGAGTTCCTGATAATAATCTCTTCTAACCTTGCTTGGTATTTAATATGATCCAAGAACTTATTCTACATATAAATGAAAATAAAGGGATGATTTGGGTGAGCATTCTTTTCTAACTGATCTTTAGTCAAGCAGAGTCAAATACCTGCATGTATTGTTAATTATACCACTTATATCAAACACCTTTTTTCCCAATCCAAAGGAGAGATATAATAGACATATGGTTGAAGAAAAGTTAGGCAATAACACCAAGGAATTTATTGATAGGATTTGATAGTATGTTCAGTGTAATCGACATTGATTTTACCTACCCAAGCCTTGTTGATGTGCCATCTAAAAGCAAGAGGTAACCAAATAAAAACTAAACTCCTGTTCCTCAGCCCCCTAACATGAAAATGAAATTGACTGCATAAGAAGACCAAGTAAACCTGCTCCAACATAAAGCATCAACCATGCCCATGAAAAAGTGGTAATTATTTGACAGATTAGTCTATAATCAATATTCTAGAATTAGGTAAGCTAAATAATCAACTAACCTACACTTCATAGTCAATTTTCTGTTTTCATTTAACAAAAATTGCCTTGACAGGGAACCAGACAGATTTGGAGGATGGTAATACATCTATTTTCAAACTTAGATAATTATATCTTGATCCATAAATCCAACCACACATAGGAATGTTTGATGGCTGCGGTCAAAATATTGTTAAAACAATCAGCAATAATAACAACAGTATTTTGAATCTAATTACAAGCAGAAGGAAAGCAAATACTGAAAGACAGCCCTATAACATTGCACATGTTACCTCTGGAGTAAGAATGATGGATCGATTTAAAAATTTTTCCCAAGAGCGAAATAAGTGAGCACCAGCACCACTGCATGTGTAAGTACATAGAGGTAGGGGCTATGAAGCAACTAAACAATAATTAAAACAAGACAAATGAATTATAAGAAATGATCAGATCAATAAATGTGGGGGTATTCATAGAAAAGAATTAAGGGTATTCATAGCAAAATTGGAAAATATGATACCTAGGGAAGACAAAGATGTGATCACGGCCACCTGAATAGCGGAAATACGGCATCTGGCTTAGAACCTGATGTCAAGCACAACTAGAGCAAACCTTTAGAAAATTTCAAAAGTAAAAATGTTATAAGAAAGTCAGAATGGAGGGACCATTCCCATGATTTGTTGAACTTGCTATGACTGAAAAAAGCATGTCTCATCAGATTGCTTGCCAGGCATATGAGGTCAGAATACAAATATGGAAAATGCAACAACTTCATACAATTTTACCTTAACATAGGTCTGGCTTATCTCTTTATCATTCAAACCACCCATTATCCGCACACATTTAACATAAGCTGGAACAAAGAATAAATCAGCCTCCTCCTTCTTCAATGTACGGAATCTTGACTTGAGAAGTAACTGATGGATTTTGACCTAAAGAGGAAACACACAAAAATAAACACATTAAAGAGAGAGATAATGATGTCACCTCTTAATTAAGTCAAACATCGGAAGCTTAATAATCACAGTAATGAAACATGAAAACTCTTATACATTTGGGATTGGCTGTTAAACTCCTTTTAAGTTCTGTGCAAAACATCAAGTCAGGTTCAGACTGGATCAGTTTTGTTTGTTAATTATTAAATGCTCGATCCACCTGACTAGATTTCTAGTTTGTCTGCATAAAACTGCTCTAACACCTAACTTGTTTCACTCTATACGTTGGCAAGATGAGGTCAACAAGAAAGATGTCAACACTTCCATGGGTGTTGTAAATTTTCAAATGTAGACATTAACTGACAGCATGGATTATTATTATAAGCATATTTCAAGAAAATGCAGAATAATCAGCTTCAAAGAAAAAAGAATACTGTTTGAATTAAACATCACAGACATTCAGCTTATGCATATTAAGCTTTATTTGTCTTATCTGCGCATCTTGAGATTCAAGAATACCTTGACAAAACCAGCTTGTAACTTTCAGTCTCCCAGTGGCCAATTTCAGTCTGCCCAAATTTTGGCCAAAATCAAATGAAAACGTTGTTGATGAAAAGATAATTTCATTTCTATAAGATATCAGAAAAACTCTAAGATGATTTGATAATCATTCTATTATATGGCATCATTACCATATGGAACAATAAGAAATAGGGATTACTAAAGTGTGCCTAACTAGCCAGTTCGGGGTGTATCAAACTGGAATTGTCGGCTACTCAAATGGTTCAGCACATTGCTTTGGTTTAACAACATTTTAACTCATGCAGTCGTCTCTCCCCTCCCGAGTCTTGCAAAGCTTCCTCTGCTGTCCCTCCCCTCTCTCTCTTTCTCTGATACTTCCATCCCTTCCTCGCTTGGCGTTCTTGATTCCTTTGCCACCACCACCATCTTCAAACCCTCGCTGCTGCTCTCCTTGCTTCTTCTTTCACTTCAATTTTTTGGAATGGGAAATTGCTGCACTGTCTTCAAACCCTTGCTATGCTGTCAATGGTGCGAATGAAGGCCCTACCTTTGGTCAGGCTGTAGGGTTTCAGAATGCTGACACCAATAAGGCTATCGACCACTTTCTCAAGTCCCATTGCAACCTGCACTCCCAAATTAAGGTTTGTCTCCTGATCTAGAGCCTGAGCAGCTCTAATCTCTTGTCTCGCCGGCATAGGTATGCCCCCCCCCCCCCCCCCCCCCCCCTTCTCTCCCTTCCTCTCTTCCTCTCCCCCTTCTCCCTCTCATTCTTCCTCTCCCCCCTCTCCCTCTCCCTCCTCCTCCTTCCTCTTCAGTCCTCTCCCTCTTCCTCCCCGTGGTTCTGATATGCCACAGTTCAGTATAGTATGGATCGGTACCATACATTATCACTCACTGCTTAGCATGCTTGTTGATACCAATTCTTCCAACTTGGATAAGAAGTCCTTCCTACCAGACAAAAACCATTTCTTTAATGAAACTATAAGAACTTGACTCACTCCAAACCCATAGCCATACAGGGTTTATGGTTGATGTGGTAAAATAAGGTAGGTAAACTAAGTCCAAAATGTGCACCAATACTTGTTCCTATTAGGAGTGAAATCGAGCCAAGGTTGATTGGACTCCAGTATAACCAATTCAAGCCAAAATTCTGTGATCAAGCTCAGCTTGTATATTATTTCATCAAGCCTAATTTCATATTGAGTTGAATGTATCCTATTGTGATTGGCTTACTAGCCTAAATTGAGCCAAAGACAGTTGAGCTTGTATCAATCTTGAAACAAGCTTGGTTCAGCTTTGGTTTGAGTTTCAACAAAAGATAGGTTAAAGTTAAAACAAAGCCCAGCTCAAGCTTGACTTATGGTTTAACCAAATAAGGTTTGGCCCTCTCACCTTGATTACCCCAAACAATAACTATTGGATTAATCTCAACAGTCGATTGCATATTATACCTATATGCATATTATGTATTATATGTACAGTTTCATATTTGAGCCAAGCTCGAGCAGCATGGATCAATTGGCAACTGTATTTCCTATCAAAGTCAAATGATTAATAATGCAACATAAGAATTTTCTGAAGATAACACATGGCTCCAATCTTTTTTTTTTTTTTTTGAACCTACCACTCCACCAATCAACCCCCAAACCACATAGACCCTCCTCCCACCACCCCACCCTTGCATGCCATCCTCATTTTTGACCTTTCTACAAAAATCTAAGCTCCTATCATTGCATGAGCAGGGATTAACCATTTTCAATCATGAAAAATGACCATACCAATATTACTATGGTGGATCGACTAGTCATCATGTTATCCTCAAGATATCAAATAATATTGTAAGTTTAATGAACAATATCCCCAAAGTCTCGTGGTGGTTCAATTTTTCGCCCTCCCCAAACCCAAGCATTATGAGCCATTCAACCTTATTGTTGTCTCCACGAAATCCCTTAAATCTACACTTGCATGCAACATTTAACAGCACTTGAAAACAGGCGCATCTGTATCATGTGCAGTTCTATCTAATGGTCACGGCAATAATCAAAGCTCCATCTTTCTCCCCAAAACATAAATTAAAGTAGATTTTACTTTTTTAAACACCGGAGTTTCGCCCTTTATCATCCTAGCAATTTCTGTGCATAGTGATGAACAAAGCATAAAATTGAAAAACATAATAACATCTAACGGGAGAAACAGCAAAATTTCTAGGGTTTTCTACGTTCATTGGTACAAAGAAAATTGGTTCTCAAGAAAATTAAATCCTATAAGAATACAGAAGCCAGGCAAGCAGAAAAAAAGAAAAGAACAAATCTCAAATGGTTATTGGCATTTAACCTGAGTGCCCCATTGGCCCTTGAGGCAGGCCTGGGGAGAGATTTTGCCGCCCCGGCCGCGCATGAGCTCGCGGAGGCCGTCGACCTCGCGCTCCTCGTAGACGTAGATCTTGAGGTCGAGGAGGGAGCCGTAGCCCCGGTCGGGCCAGGCGAGGGCGCCGGCGCGGTCGAAGAGGGCGCCGGCGGAGGAGGCCGAGAGGGGAGGGGAGAGGAGGGGGCAGGAGAGGCGGTCGACAGCGCGGGTAAGAAGGAAGGTGGCGACGACGATGGCAAGGGCGACGATCTGGTGGGCACCCGTGAAGAGAGGGAGGGGGTGGTGGTGGTGACCGCCGCCGGCAGTGGAGAACAGGGTGCGGCTCCGGTTCAGGCTCCCCATCGGAGCGGGAGCGGGAGCGGGTTGGAGACCGTCCGAGTAACGGGAGATCTATTACATGACAAAAGACGAAATGGTGGCCTAAGAATTAGTGCAGGCGTTTTTTTTTTTTTTTTTTGATAAACCGAAAAAAAAATGAGAGAGAAGTTAGACCTGTGGCCATCCCAGACGGTCTCCCAATCTCAATAAATTAAAAGTTAAATCCTTGTTAGATGGTTGTGAGAAAAATTTCATAATCAATTGCACCACTCGCATGATTTAGTGTAGACGTGTGGTGATACAGACGAGATCATGTCACTGGGATGCATATGAGATCGTATCACTGGACGCTTTTATGTTCAAGTATTTTGATCCACGTCTTTAGGGAACCGGATCACCATTGTGATAGGAGGTCTCTGGTGATTCAAACTCATCATCTAAAATTACTGTATTTGTTAATCATAATATAATGATTAAAGATTTCCATATAAATAACTTATTTAGTATATTATATAAATAAAATATTATAGTATATATAATATCAAAAATATTTTTGATAAAATTATTTAATAAAATAAATTTAAATAAATATAAATTAAGAAATAAAAAAAAAATTATTTAACAAAGTCAAAAATAAAAATTCTTTGTTTCTTGCTTCTTCCTTTTTATAAAAAGAAAATCAACATACCAACTAGGAAAGATAATATGAAAAATTAAAATTAGATTTTTCACATCTCCAATAAAAAAAATTAACAAAAAAAATGCTTCTCTTTTTCCATATAATGCTAAAAAAAGATTTTTTTCTCTTTCATGAATATGACGCCCTGACCACCCACTATATAAAAAAAAATCATAACATAGAAATTTATCAAAAAAAAGAATACGAATCTACGATTAACATCTTTTAATCTAATATTATTGTGATGTTGAATACCTATTATCGAGAGCAGGTTTTTGATCATCATGGATAATATTCTGATCACCATGAATGATTTAAAAAATAAAATGATCCTAGATCACTGCCATGTAGGATTATTAGGATGCAACCAAATCATGTGATTCCATCATCCTTATATGGATCACCCTTGATCTTGGAGTCATCATCCCATATTAAATGCCTCCTTATTTTCTAGCATTTTGATGTAGACATGAATAAATTTATTTTTTTCCTCGTCCATGCATAGCTTTACCAAAACAAAAAAAATTCTAAAGTTTATTCCCAAATCAACTTAAATTCTAGATTTCAATTTTTCATAATTTAACTCATGATGTTTCTATCCATTTTCAATTTTGTCTCGGTGGATGTTGTTGAACGGAAAATGCCCCATCAGTTTTCCTATGTGATAGTTACGGAAGTAGTATAGGGGAAATCCGATGGAAAAAGACCAATCATTAAAGAAGATGACAATGAAAAGTATTGCCGCCAAGATCGCTGTGACCTGTAGCTCAGATCGAGCTCGGAATGCGCTCCTGTCGCTCGGGATCCTGCTTGGGTGCCCGGACCTGCTAAACAGAGTTAGAGACCTGGGCCGGGAATTCCGGTGGGAGCACTCCGATGATCAAGTCAGTAACGATCCAGGAGAACATATCCTCCCGGTCGAGCCCGAGTGTGGACTCCACGCTAGGAGGAGAATTGGTGAGATGAGAGAGTGCAAGCGAGCTGAGCACAGAGTGTGGGAATGGCAGTAGAGGAGAGCTCAAATTGAGTGGCTGTGTCTGTTTAGACCCCTCCTAGGGGTTTCGCGGTAGCCTCGAGCGTTGTCTTCCTATGCGCTGCCCCCTTCTTGCTCGTTGGACCTCACTCCACTGAATCTTAGCTTGAGTTTCTGGCTTTAGCTTCTTACCTTGTGTTGCCGATCTCGCCGCCGCGCCTGTAGCTTCAGAGCTGGTGACTTGATCAGGCCGTCTCGCCTCGAGGTCTCCGGGCTCCCGATCCTGCAAGACAAGGTCAGAAATCCTGGCCGGGGATCCCGGCGAGGGGGCTCCGACGGTCAAGTTAGAAAACGGCGAGATGGAACAGAGTCTCCAAGGTGGGCCCCTCCCGGAGTCCCAGGCTTGGAGATTATATTTGTAAAGAAGGTCTCAGGAAGAATAGAAATTGGGCCAGGTTCCTCCACCGAGCTTGCGCCAAGGGATCCCTCTCGGGATCTTGGATCCTACTCTTGGTCTCTTTCCTTTTTCCAGCCCTCTTTTCCCCTTACCTAATCGTCCACTCTTCCCATCCTTTTATCCATCACGCTGCCTCCGGCTTCCCGCCCCTGGGAGGCTCCATCTCGCTTTCACCTCCTTCTCTCCCTCTCTTTCCCCTTTCCCCTTTGGGTCTAAGAACCCGGCGGCCTCCTTGTCTTGCTTGTCGAGCCTAGCGAGGAAAGGGTAGAGGGAAAATGCTGGCCAGATCTTGGGGCCGAGCGCGAGCGATCTCTTTCCCAGGCACCGACAACGCCCGTTACCGGGTCCTGTCTTGCCAGGATTTCGCTTCTTGGCTGCGGAACCTGTTGGGCCGATATAAACGAGGTTTCGTGCGTTGCTGTCGACCGTACCAGTGCTCCTCTCGGGGTGCGGCACGCGCTGCTCGAGGGGCGGTCTCGGAACTCGTGCTTTTGCTCCTAGGCGGCCTCACCACGCGGGGTAGCCGGTCTCGGCCGAGGTGGATCCCTCCTGGGCGGATACCTGGTGAAGGAGCAGCAGAGGGCCCGGCTCGACCTCGGCCGAGGTGGCACCGTCTCAGGGCGCCACCCGGGGAGGGAGGAAGGGGCCGCCGGCTTCGACCGAGGTGGACCCCTCCTGGGCGGACACCTGGCGAAGCGGCAGAGGGGCGCTCGACTTCGACCGAGGTGGACCCATGTCCGAGCGCTACCTGGCGAAGGAGCAGCAAAAGGGCGCTCGACTTCGGTCGAGGTAGAACCGTGTCCGGGCACCGCCTGGCGAAGGAGCAAGAGGGCCCGGCTAGACCTCGGCCGAGGTGGCACCGTCTCAGGGCACCACCTGGCGAGGGAGGAAGGGGCGGCCGGCTTCGACCGAGGTGGACCCCTCCTGGGCGGACACCTGGCGGAGCGGCAAAGAGGCGCCCGGCTTCGACCGAGGTGGACCCCTCCTGGGCGGACACCTGGCGGAGCGGCAGAGAGGCGCTCGACTTCAGCCGAGGTGGACCCCTCCTGGGCGGACACCTGGCAAAGGAGTAGCAGAGGGCCCGGCTCGACCTCGGCCGAGGTGGCACCGTCTCAGGGCACCACCCGGCGAGGGAGGAAAGGGCCGCCAGCTTCGGCCGAGGTGGACACCTCCTGGGCGGACACCTGGCGGAGCGACAGAGAGGCGCTCGACTTCGACCGAGGTGGACCCCTCCTGGGCGGACACCTGGCGAAGGAGCAGCAGAGGGCCCGGCTCGACCTCGGCCGAGGTGGCACCGTCTCAGGGCACCACTCGGCGAGGGTGGAAGGGGCCGCTGGCTTCGATCGAGGTGGACACCTCCTGGGCGGACACCTGGCGGAGCGGTAGAGAGGTGCTCGACTTCGGTCGAGGTGGACCCCTCCTGAGCGGACACCTAGCGAAGGAGCAGTAGAGGGCCCGGCTCGACCTCGGCAGAGATGGCACCGTCTCAGGGCGCTACCTGGTGAGGGAGGAAGGGGCCGCCGGCTTCGACCGAGGTGGACCCCTCCTGGGCGGACACCTGGCGGAGCGGCAGAGAGGCGCTCGACTTCGGCCGAGGTGGACCCCTCCTGGGCGGACACCTGGCGAAGGAGCAGCAGAGGGCCCGGCTCGACCTCGGCCGAGGTGGCACCGTCTCAGGGTGCCACCCAGCGAGGGAGGAAGGGGCCGCCGGCTTCGGCTGAGGTGGACCCCTCCTGGGCAGACACCTGGCGGAGCGGCAGAGAGGAGCTCGACTTCGGCTGAGGTGGACCCCTCCTGGGCGGACACCTGGCGAAGAAGCAGCAGAAGGGTGCTCGACTTCGGCCGAGGTGGACCCCTCCTGGGCGGACACCTGGCGGAGCGGCAGAGAGGCGCTCGACTTCGGCCGAGGTGGACCCCTCTTGGGCGGACACCTGACGAAGGAGCAGTAGAAGGGCGCTCGACTTCGGCCGAGGTGGACCCCTCCTGGACGGACACCTGGCAAAGGAGCAGTAGAAGGGCGCTCGACTTCGGCCGAGGTGGACCCCTCCTGGGCGGACACTTGGCGAAGGAGCAGGTTGGCCAGGCCCGACCTCGACTTCGATCGAGGTGGGCCCACATCTGACCTTGCTGGACCGTCCCCGTTCTGCCAAAAAAATTCCACATGGCTCGAATCACGCCTGGCGGAATCTGAAACATGCCACGTCATTGTAACGGCCGTAACACCTTGTTTGAATCTGGGAGACCCTTTTTGCTGGAGGCATTGCACACCGCTTACCTCGGGATCTTCCCCATGCCTACGGGTGCGTGCGAAGATGTTTTGTTCCGTGGATGCGTTGCCTTTCCATTTTGGTAGTATGGAAGCTATCGTTCGCTCCGACATTCCTTCCGGTCGCTCCCTTTTGGATAGCTTAGCAGGGCCTCAATCGACGGGTCCCCACCTCCTAGATCCGGATCTGCTGTTTGACTTCCTCTTTTGGAGGGTGCAAACGATTGGTGGAGAATGCAGAGCCTCGATCAGAGGATTCCTTCCATTCTGGTGTAAGTGGCAACTGGGACCATCATCGCGGCATGGCAAGCATCTTTTCGTGGCCCTCGAGCATCGAGTCACCATCCAGGGAGAGCGGCGACTTACTTCGACTGCAGGTCTCCTCGTTCGAAGTGGAGCCGATCTGGAGAGGCGGGGCTCGACTTCAGCCCGGCGTCTCGACCCAGAGGGAGCGCGGCCGGGTGAAGGAGAGGCGAAGCTCGACTTCGACCCTGGCATCTCGACCCGGAGGGAGCGCGGTTGGGCGAAGGAGAGGCGGAGCTCGACTTCGGCCCTGGCATCTCGACCTGGAGGGAAAGCAGCCGGGCGAAGGAGAGGTGGAGCTCGACTTCGGCCCCGGCGTCTCAACCCGGAGGGAGCGCAGGCGGGTGAAGGAGAGGCGGAGCTCGACTTCGGCCCTGGCATCTCGACCCGGAGGGAGCGCGGGCGGGCGAAGGAGAGACGGGCTCGACTTCGGCCTCGGTGTCTCGACCCGGAGGGAGAGTGGCCGGGCGAAGGAGAGGTAGAGCTTGACTTTGGCCTCGGTGTCTCGACCCAGAGGGAGCGCGGCTGAGCGAAGGAGAGGCAGAGCTCAACTTTGGTCCCGACGTCTCAAACCGGAGGGAGCGTGGCTGGGCGAAGGAGTCCGGGTAGAGGCATCCCATGTGGCAACTTCGCTCGATGCGGCGTCTGACAGGGATCCCATGTCAGCGATCCAGCCACATCATTTGCCTCCACTCCCGATGCCCATTGGCACACGGTGCTCAGGGCGAAGGGAGTAAATATGGTGTTGACATAGAAAAGCAGAAATCCGGTGCAATGATGACCATGATCGCCGGTGCTTCGTGAGGCGATTTTCCAAGCCAGTACAGAGAAGCCATGTGGACACGTCCAAGGAATAGTTATTGATGGCATGGAATCCAGAGCGGTTGCGGTCGAAGCGAGGTGCCTCGTTCGCCGATGGGCGACACGTGGCACAAATCTGTCGGTGGAGATGCTGTAACGGTACGGTTAGGCATCTAGTCACTTCGAAAGGTAAGGAATTTTTTTCCAAAATATTATCTCTTTCAAATCTCGAGTGCCCGCCATCGTACCAAACTTCCTCCTCTCCCCGGCTGTCCTAGACTCCCCCAGTTAGCCAGGTTCATCTCTTTCCTTCCCCATCTTCCAGTAGGATAGGATTTCTCCAAAAGGTCAGGGTCTTCTTGGACGTAGTCCATCCTCATCTTCTTCTCTTCCAGCCTTCATCTCCCTCATCTTTGAGATGTCTCGTTTGGGCCCCAACTTCCGCCCCTCAACCATCAGGCTGAGGCAAGGCCTTCTTGGCTAAGGCTGCCTTCTTCCTTCGATGAGGAGGAAGAGACACACTTCGAGTTGAGCAGGAGGCGCCCTCCCACCGGAATCGTCATTAGGGAGCCTAGAGCTAGCCCCCCTCCTCCTCCTCCACCTGAACCCGCCCCCAAACCTCCTCGGTCAACAGGTCTTGGCGGGGTTGTTTCGATAATCTCTGCTAAGGAACTGGCGACCATCCGGGATGTCTATGGCATCTCGCACTCTGTCCGGCTCTCAGTCCCTTGACCAAGAGAACGGGTCACTTCCAGTGGCCCGGGCCGGATAGCCCTCTACGAGGAGACTCTCGCAGGGAGACTTCGATTTTTCTTCCATCCTTTCTTCCTTTCCGTGCTGAGCAATTTCCATCTCATCCCTGCTCAGCTCGTCCCGAGAGTTCATTTCAAAACCCGATTAGAAAAAAAAAATCGGGTCCAATCCTGGTCAATCCAAATCGGATCAGGTGGACCAGAAAAAATCCAATGTGTGCTCAATCAGTCCGTTTGACCTTAATACTGAAACGATTCTCGATCGTTGATCGGCTCCTGGATCAGGAAGAAATCCTCTATGACGTATGACCTCATAGGTTCAAACCTAAACCGTAGCACTGGAACACTTTCAGTACCAGCACAAGATACCATCTAGCAATGGGTCCCGGCATCCGGATAGACCGAAGATGCGAGAGCAATCTATCGAACCTTTGGCATATAGTTATCGTATAATTCATCCCTTTGACCTCTAATGCTCAAGATAACCTAGGGTTAGACTGCCAATCCTAACCGAGTCAATCTACAATATGTCTCAACCTCGCAAGTCCAGTGACTCCTCACTAGGACTATCCCGGCCGAGGATTTGCTAAATTGAGACACTGCGAGACATTCAATCCAAACAATTTGGACAGGTCAATTCCATCTTGGTCTACCACTGCTCCACAAGTCTTACCTGTACCCAGAAACCTTTCATCACTAGATTAGAAATCCGGGTAGTCCGACACCAAAGCATAGGGAGTTGCTTGCAAGCTACCATGGTGATCTCAGGTCATAGACCATATCTAATCACGAGCAATCCTTTGACAGAAAGGAGCTCTACGGAGTCACGTTCAATGAGATGTCACACATCCTACTTGCAGATCACATCAGTGTCACAACATTTCTTTGGTCAAGAGGACAACCAAATGATGTGAACCACAATAACCTATACTTGATACATTGTCGTCCTGTACAATGTATCCTTTGGTTGTAAACCTTTTTAAAGGACCACTCGATATATCCTCTCTATATCGAAGTCAGTGCAGTCCTAAGGACTGCATCACATAAATAGAGTTCATTACAGGAAAATGAATAATGTGATGAGCTGCCAAAATAAAATTTTATTAATTCATATACAAATTACAATACTGAGCACAACCGCCTACAGCCTTGGCGATTGGCTTTGGAACACAATGTCCAACAACTTCCACTTGCATTAAAGCCAATCAGAACAGTATCTAATACCCATTTCCCTTTTACAATAGTCGAACTCTTTGATTCCAAGGGCTTTAGTGAAGGGGTCGGCCATATTCTCCTTCCATAGATCTTTATAAGATTGATGTCATCTCGTTCCATGATCTCTCGCATGAGGTGATAGCACTATAGAATGTGCTTGGTCCGATGATGAGACTTTGGCTCCTTAGCTTGAGCAATGGCTCCTATGCTATCACAATACACTTGAATAAGACCATCTAGGGAAGGTGCCACCCCTAGCTCTCCAAGGAACTTCCGTAACCACACAGCTTTCTTTGCTGCATCTGATGCTGCAATGTACTCTACTTCGCATACCGAGTCTGTAACTATTGCCTGCTTGGAACTCTTCCAGCAAATCGCTCCTTTATTCAGGATAAATACAAACCCTGATACACTCTTGCTGTCATCTCTGTCTGACTGAAAATTGGAGTTAGTATATCCCACAAGTCTCAAGTCAGGTTCTCCATAAATCAGCCATTGGTTCTTAGTATTTCTCAAATACTTTAGGATGGTCTTAACCACCTTCCAATACACCTTACCTGGGTCAGACTGGTATCTGCTCACCACTCCTAGTGAGTATGCCACATCTGGTCTAGTACATGTCATAGCATTGAGCCTACTGCAGAAGCATAAGGAACTCTACTCATATGCTCTCTTTTCTCAAGAGTTATCGCATAATCCTTCTTAGAAAGAGTAATTCCAGAACCTATCGGGAGTTAGCCTTTCTTGGAATTCTCCATGCTGAACCATTTCAGCACGGTATCAATGTACATAGTCTGGGACAATCCCAGAAGCCTCTTAGATCTATCTCTATAAATCTTCATACCCAGTATGTAAAAAGCTTCACCAAAGTCCTTCATGGAGAACTGAGATGACAACCAGACCTTTATTCCTTGCAATGCTGCGATGTCATTCCCAATTAAGAGAATGTCATCAACATATAGTACCGGGAATACAATCACAGAAACATTAACCCACTTATAAATCCAGGGTTCCTCTCCATTCCTAACGAAGCCATATGATTTGATACACCTATCAAATTGCATGTTCCAACTTCGAGATGCTTGCTTGAGTCCATAAATGGACCTCTGTAATTTGCATACTTTTGACTCGTCTATGGATGTGAACCCTTTAGGCTGTATCATATATACCTCCTCATCCAACTCCCCATTCAGGAAAGCGGTTCGGACATCCATCTGCCAGATCTCATAGTCAAAATGTGCTGCCAAAGCAAGCGTGATCCGAATAGACTTGAGCATTGTCATAGGGGAGAACGTCTTGTCATAATCGATACCATATCACTGACGATACCCCTTGGCAACCAGACGGGCTTTATAGGTCTCCACCTTCTCATCTGTGCCCCTTTTTCTCTTGAAAACCCACTTGCACCTGATGGATTTTATCCCTTTAGGTAGATCAACCAATATCCATACATTGTTGATCTCCATGGACTCCATCTCAGATCGCATGGCTCCAAGCCATGCCTCAGAGTTAGATCTCTGAAGTGCATACATATAGGTGATCGGATCCTCATTGTTCTCATCGAGCTTAATGGGATCACCATCCCGGACCAAGAAACCGTAGTATCTATCCGGTTGATGTGGTACTCTACCGGATCTCCTATTAATGGGTTTCGGGTGTGATCCAATCATAGCCGGTTCTATGATGTCCTTAGAGTGTGCAGGTTCTTCCACTGGTTGAACTTCACCAAGTTCAATTTTAGAGGCTACAGTTCCTTCTCCAAGGAACTCCTTTTTCGAAAAGATAGCCCTAAGAGCAACGAACACTTTCTGTTCGTTCTCCAAGTAGAAGAAATACCCTTTTGTTTCCTTAGGATACCCAATAAAAAGGCACCGATCAGACCTAAGACAAAGTTTATCTGAGTCTAAACGCTTTACATAAGCCGAACAACCCCAGACCTGAAGGTGTGAAATTGAGGGCTTACGTCCAGTCCATAACTTATATGGAGTGGAGACAATAGACTTACTTGGAATATTATTCAACAAGTAACAAGCTGTCTCAAGTGCATATCCCCAGAAGGATAGCGGCAGAGTTGTAAAGCCCATCATGGATTGAATCATGTCCAATAAGGTTCGATTCTTCCTTTCGGACACACCATTCAACTGGGGTGTTCCAGGAGGAGTCTACTGAGAGAGAATCCCATTCTCCTCAAGATATGTCATGAACTCACCGGATAGGTATTCACCATCTCGATCAGATCGAAGGGTTTTAATATTCTTTCCAATTTGTTTCTCCACTTCATTACGATATCGTTTGAACATTTCAAACGACTCAGATTTATGTCTCATCAAGAAGACATAACCATACCTAGAAAGTTCGTATGTAAATGTAATAAAATATCTGTATCTACCTCTGGCACTAACTATCATGGATCCACATAGATCAGTATGTACGAGACTTAGAAGTTCTGTAGCTCATTCACCTTTTTCAGTAAAAGGTGACTTGGTCATTTTACCAAGCAAACAGGATTACAAGTGGGCAGTGAGTCAGAATCACTGACCTCGAGGAGGCCTCCTCACAACTTGTTTATCCTATTCTGGTTAACATGACCTAGCCTACAGTGCCATAGATACAGGTTACTGACATTTTCTATCCTTGGACATTTGCCAGATGTGTACATTACATTAACAGGCTATGACAAAACATAAATGCCATTATTTAACTTAGCTTTCATTATCACAGAGTTATTCATAATAACTTGGCAAAAAATCTCCTTTTATTGAAAGTTCATAACCACAATTGGCCAATAGGCCTACAGAGATAATGCTCATAATAAAACTGGGACAATAATGACAGTCGATTAATTCGACATTACTAGACTCAAAAACAAGACTCAGAACTCCGACCGCCAGCACTAGAACACGATTTCCATTTCCGATGCTCAGGTACTACTCCCCATTCTAGAATCTCTTGCTAACCTGTAGTCCCTGCAACAAATTACAAACATGAATAGGACTACCAGTATCCAATACCCAGTTAGCAGTATCACAAATAAAGGAATTCAAGGTTTTATCATATAAATACCTTGTTCAGCACTCTACTGCTTTCCCTTCCTTGGCCTGTTCGGGTCTAAGGATGCCTGATAAAGAGGACAGTTCCTCCTCCAGTGTCCCTGCTTCTTACAATAGAAGCACTCTGCACTAGCTTGATCAGCTTTCACTTTCTTGGTCTGACTAGGGCCAGGAACACTCTGTACGTTCTTTCTCTACCTTTCTTCTCCCTTTCTTAAAGGGATGACGACTCTAAAACCTCCCACTAAATTCACCACCCCTTATTCAGTTGGTGGTCCTTCTCGTAAGCCTGCAGCAACCCCATCAAACCATGGTAATTGATTGCAGGCTTATTCATTCTATATTGATCAAGAAAGTCAAGATAGGAGGAGGGTAGAGAATTCAGGATTGCATCCTCGCCGAGTTGCTCATGCAAGGGACATTCGAGCTTGTTCAATCGTTCGATCATCTCGATCATGTAAATACATGATCAGTGACCAAACTGCCATTCCGTATTTTGGCATTGTAGATGGCATAAGATACTTTGTACTGCTCCATATCGTTTGGCGTGCCAAATGATTCCTTCAACTTTTGAAGAA
Organism: Areca catechu; assembly: GCA_021397845.1. NCBI lineage: Eukaryota > Viridiplantae > Streptophyta > Magnoliopsida > Arecales > Arecaceae > Areca > Areca catechu. The sequence goes on along the minus strand of CM038047.1, from coordinate 51,027,612 downwards.
TCTCGTCTAGCTAGGCCTCCTCTCCTCGAATTTGTGACTGAACTCATCATTTATTGCCACCTACATTATGCATCGGACAGTAGTCCGATCAGAAATCCACTTCAAATAAGTGTCCCTGACCGAACTCCGAGCATTGGCAGGAGGGATTTCGGTGCTAGATCTGTTATCACATAAAGGAGCCGCTCGTGCTCCAGGACTATCCTCAATTTTCTATACTAGCTATCAAAATTGGGACCCTTTAACTTCTTGCTATCAAGAAGTGACCGGAGTGAAAGGTTTGAAGACATCTGAAAGAAAAATAATATCAAATTAGTATATGAATTAGTCAATTAAACCAAATGACTTGGACTTTAGTCTAAAGGTCCCTCCCACTAATTTTTCAGATTGGGAGCCTCTAACTCCAATTTGTGAAATCATCATTTCATAGTGGGTACTGAAATCAATAGACCACGTATGAGCCCGACTATGGCGGCTCACCCATATGCCCCTAAGGTAGGTTCTCTAACTAATTGCTTCCCTAAGCAACTTCCAGTAATAAATTTTGCCCCACAGAACCCCCAATCGGCCTTGGGGCCTCCTATTGCGGGTCTTTGGTTAGGTCCAACTATTAATATGACAAATCTGATGCTTCCAGCTAACGAATGACCAAGCCTGACTTTAGCCGATCCACCTGATCACCATTAAGAAGGTTGCATGAACCATCATCTATGGGAGAGTAATCCCAGTAACTGGATTCACATCTATTCTATGGAATTGTCGATGTATACCAAGCTAAAGGACTCATTACTAACCCACTTAATGGGAGGCTAAGACACCATCAACTCATTGACTTAGTCTTTTTCAGGACCTAATAATTTTAGAGGATTTAATTAAATTGTGACAGAAGAATAGAGAGAAGAACATGGATCAACCTCCCACTGATCAAATCAATACTCAAAAGGGTTGAATTCAATTCAACAAGTTGGTCTATGGGCACCTAATGATCAGACAAGCTGATCAATTTGGGTGACATGGGTTAACTCGAATCAATAAGCTCTTCTAACCAGTTCTGGTTGACGGATTGGCTAGGTAGGTGAGATCATGGGTGAGTATCCGCCATTAACCATCTTTCCTAGTGTTGCCCAGGTGGCTTTTCCCAAGAGGGGGGTGAATTGGGAATTACAAAATTTTTACAAGTATGTGCACAAGTAATTCCTTTTAGTGGTTAGGTGTTGTGCTAATCAGAGAATGAATGCATAAGCTAAAAAGTAAATCAAACATAACACAAACAAAGCAGGTTTATAGTGGTTCGGAGCAACCCAGCTCCTACGTCCACTACCCAAGTTCACCACTCGGGATTTCCACTATATCCCCCAAATTGGAATACAGTTGGATTGTTTTACAAGCTCACAATCCCAACCTCTACACTTGGTTTTTGAAACAGGGCTCACCAAAGAAACCCACTCTAGGTTTTCACAGGCTCACCTAGAACCTCTACACTTTTGTTTTAAATAGGCTCACCAAAGAAACCTCTACACTCTGGTTTTTAAAGGCTCACCAAAGAAACCTATTTAGTTTTTACAACCGGGCTCACCAATAACCCAGATATTCTAAAAGATAGAATAAACAAGCAACAATAAAGACAAACTCTGTTGTCTGGGTGGTTGCCAATGCAGCTCGAGTGAAGATCCATTGAATGCTCTTCAATGCACTTCAATGGCTTCCTTGCTTTCCTCAAAAGATGCTTCAAGCTTCTGGTAAGAGTTGTTGCAGGCTTGAAAGCAGACTTTAAAGCTCTAGTGCTCTCTCTTCACTTCAATAAGTGTTCAACAAATGCTCAATAATTTATTAGTCTCTTCAAAAATGTTCTCATACCTTATTTATAGAGACTTCAACTACCTTCCCTTGATTTTGAACATTGTAGACCGTTGGGAGGTGACATGTTACCGTTGGAGCACTTTTGGAATTCAAAAACTGAGAACTTGAACTAGCCGTTGGAGGTGACCCCGTCATTCCAGTCGGCTCGGACAAACTTCGAGTTGGCTCGAACCAAGTTCGGGTCGACTGGGCTGAGTGCCAATCGGCTAGCTTCCACGGTTGAGAAAATACCTTACTCTAGACGAGTTGGCTGGGCTAAATCCCAGTCGGCTGGAATCTCAAAGGCTCTCAGACCATTCTCAATCGAGTTCTGGACGAGTCGGCTGGGCTGAATTCCATTCGGCTCGAATTTCTGAGAATCTCAGAACGTTCTCAACCATGTTTGGACGAGTCGGCTGGGCCTTGGTGCCAGTCGGCTGGATCTGTGTGCCAGAGAACCTCTTTCCTGTGTCAGTGTCAGAGTCGGTTGGGTCTCCATCCAGTCGGCTTGAAAGTGGTTCTTTAGCCAAATCAACTTCAAACTTCCAGAACACTTGTCCCAGCTTTGAAGTCTTCTTCAAGGACTTCTTACAACAAATTCAAGAAAAATTGAAGCTTGAAAGACTACTAGAAGTAACCCTTAAACTTGATTTTAATAAAATTTTTTTTTGTAGGGTTCTTCTTTACAAGATTTTAAATACTTTACAACTCAACACAAACATTAAAGATTGTAGGATTTAAAAAGTATGTCAATGTAGTTGTCCTACAAAAACTTGTCAATCATTTGATGAGTTGTTAGATAACCAAATATATGCTCCAATATTTTGTTATCATCAAAATCACTTTAGGGGTCAACAATCTCCCCCTTTTTGATGATGACAAAACACTGGGCATGAAATGAATCTATTCTATTCACATGTAATCATTTATATTTGTTTGACAATTCATAAAATCAACTGTTATCTCAAATGTATATCAGTATGTGCTATACAGTTATGCACAAGTTAAATTCATAAACTACAAATATCAGAGAATGATTGCTTGCATGTATCAAGCAGCATAAGTATCGACTGATAAATATAATAGTAATGATTGCTGTGCATGTATCAAGCAGCATTAAGTATCGACTGATAAATATAATAAGTAGAGAGCATCATAGTAATCATTGAAGCATGTAAATTAAACATATATATCTCCCCATTTTTATAAAATTTCTAGACAATATGAATTTTCTAAGTTTCTCCCCTTTAACATTCATTTGAATATTTTAACAGAATAATATGCAAGAGATCATTCAGAAATGCCTTAAAAACTCCCCCTGTCTACTTTACTTTAGTAGTTTTATTGCAATTCATTAAGCTTTCCTTTCATGCACTCTATGATTCTCCCCCTTTTGTCATCAATTCAAAAAGGTTAAACAGATAAGCTCAGAATTTAAATAGATTGAGAAAGTTTTAAGATTTGATTGAGATAATTTCACTTTCTCAACTTAGAGAGAGAATTTTATTAAAGAAGAGAGTGTAAACAAGATAACACATATACACGCATTACACAGTGATAAAAAAGATGTTCATTTCATTTCTATCAAAAAGATGTTCAGTACATCAATCATTACAAAAGTTTCAAAAAGCATTCAAAAAGTACTGAAACTACAAAATGTCTACTCAGAGTCATCTCTGGGAACATTGGCACCTTGCCAAGAAGTGTGTCTAGGTGATCGACTAGATGAAGCATGAGGAGGAGGAGCCCTAGGGTGATGAGAGGTACTAGGAGCTCTAGTGGAAATGGGAGGTGGATCATACAATGGTCTGGTCCTAGCTGTGACCTCCAGTGATCTGACAGTGCCACAAATAGACACCATCTCCATCCAAATTGCTCCCAGCTATTGCTCCAAGTCCTTGAGGCAAACTGGCACTTTGTTACTGTCTCCTTCATCTCACCAATTTCTTTCTGCATAGATATGAGCTCCGAGGCTTGGACATTGGCGAATGCTTTAGCTGATCCTCGAAGTCTGCCAAGCTCTGACCTGATGATCCTGATACTTTAGTGTTGTCATCAGCCATACTTCTTGTATCAACAATAGTTCCCACTTTGCCTCTAAGTTCCTTCAATTCAGTTTGATATTCATTTATTGTAGTGTTCACAGACTTTAAAATTGCTTCAGAACTTGAAGAGATACAATTCAGAATTGGTTGAAGTTCTATCTGAGGAGTTGATCTTGAAGCTTCCATAGCTTCAACCTTTCCTTGTAGACTTGACACATGCTCTTCCAGTCTGTCCAATCTGCTATCCACTGACTGTTTCAAATCACTAAATAAAGAAGTTATTGTACCTGTTAGTGAGTCTATCAAGCTTCTCATCTGTTCTTCAATCTGAACATGAAGGATAGGAGGTTGTGGTGCTGTAATAGGATAGTCAGGTAAAGGAACATCAGCTGCAGGCAAGTCAAACTCTGGTGTAGGCAAATCAAACTCCGCTGCAGGCATATCAAACATAGGAGAAGGTGCTCTAGTCTCCTCAGTGGCAGCAGGCTCGGATACAAGTGACTCATGCTCAGGTACTGGTGTAGAAGAAGTTCTAGCTGCTTTTATATTCTTCCTCTTCTTCTTCTTCACTACTACTTGAGCTGCCTATAGCCCTTTCATTTGTGCCTTTCTTTCTCCATACTCATTCCACTTGGAAATATCCTATTCTCTTTAAAGTTTTGGATGTGTAAGCATCTGTGTGATGCAATTCTAATCTATCTTCACCATCCAAACTGACTCTATTAGATTTAAATAAGGGGTAAGCATCATTCCATATGGTAGACATGATTTAGCCTTTCGAACAGTTTCTTTCATTTGCATGATTATAATGTATGGAAGATTGACAGGATTTCTCTCTAAGATGTGCTCCATAAGGCATAAATCTCTTTCACTTACCCAATCGAATCTATCGATTCTTTGCAAGAAAATTCTACAAATAAAATTATGAAGCAATCTCATTTCCAGTGATAGGGTGTTAGCAAAAAAACTGTACCTATACCTCCAACATCTTCTTTATTCAGTATAGTCCTCAAAGTCTTCTCTCTATTGTCAGTCAGTAAAAACTTTACTCCCTCTGAAGGTAAGTCCAATATCCCTTGTAGAAATTCCTCATTGACTATTATCCTCTTTCCTTTAACAGTTTACTCCACATGATTAGTTCCCAACCTTAAGTTTTCATAAAAACTTCTAACCAAAGTGGGATAGGTCTTCTCATTCAAAGAACAAAATTTTCTCCACCCTGATCTTTGATTAAATCTCCTATTTTTAACCCAATGCCTTTAATAAACTCAAAATTAATATAGCGGTCGGAGGTTACCGGACACGTAGACATTGAAGGCACATGGCTAGGAGCGGTAGAAGCAACTCTTGTGGCATCCTCTGCAAATTCTTTACTGTGGTTGGTGCTACTTGGCTCTTCTTGCCTTCTTTTGGACCTTCTTTCCTTTTAACAGTTGGAGCAACCCTAATGGAGCATTTACCTGTCGCACGCTTGGGTGCCATTACTAGGAAAGATGGAAAATTAGAAGATTGGAGTCCTTGGAGGGGAGAAGGAAGTCTTTGGAGCAGGTTTTGGAGATGAATGAACTAGAGAGAAGACAACAAAAGGTAAAATGGTTCGGTGAAGGGTTATAACCCAAGGCAAAACACATCGGCGCGAAATTCCAGTCGACTCGAGTAGCCCTAAAAAGGCTCGAGTTGGCTCGGCCAAAACTCTCCTAAAACCATCAGAAGATCTAGTCGACTTGAAATGCTCGAGCCGGCTAGGCCAGAACAAGTTCAAAACTCTCAAAAATCCAGTCGACTCGGATTAAGATCGAGTCGACTCGAACAGAGAAAATAGAGTTTTGAAGATTTTGAACAAAAACCAGAAGGATTTTGAAGATAATTTCAACAGAAATTAAGGCTCAATAAAATAGAATAAATTGAGGAGGCTCTCTAGATAATATTTACTAAACTTGAAGGAATTAGGTTAGAGAATCTAAAAAGGATCACAAAGTCCTAATTCACTCCTAATTAGCTCAAATCTATCTTGATTGAGTGGCTTAGTAAATATGTCAGCTAATTGATCTTCAGTAGGTACAAAGTCAAGCACAATATTACCATTAGAAATATGATCTTTAATAAAATGATGTCTACTTTCAATGTGCTTGGTTTTAGAGTGTTGAATTGGATTCTTTGTCAAATTGATAGCACTTGTGTTATTATATTTAATTGAAATTTTAGATTGTGATACACCAAATTCTTCTAGTATTGTTTAATTCATAACACTTGAGCACAACAACTACCAGCAGCCATGTACTCAGCCTCAACTGTGGACAAGGTACGAAGTTTTACTTCTTACAGTGCCATGAAATTAAATTCAACCCTAGAAATTGGCATGTACCGCTAGTGCTTTTTCTATCTATTTTACAACCAGTATAATCAGCATCAGAGAATCTAATCAAATTCAGAGTAAAATGTTTAGAGTACCAAATTTCTAAATTACTTGTTCCTTTCAAATATTTAATTATTCTTTTACAGCAAGCATATGTGTTTCTTTTGGAGATGACTGAAATCTAGCACATAGACATACACTATATAATATGTCAGGTCTACTTGCAGTCAAATACAATAAGGATCCGATCATACCTCTATATAGCTTTGGTCAACATTGGATCCATCCTCATCTTTGTCTAATCTGCAAGCTGGGCTCATGGGTGTGCTCATTGATTTGCTACTCTCCATACCAAACTTTTTGATGATTTCCTTGATGTATTTGGCTTGGTTGATGAAGATGCCTTCCTTTGTTTGTTTTACTTGAAGTCCAAGGAAGTAGTTCAGCTCGCCCATTAAGCTCATTTCAAATTCTTCCTGCATAAGCTTAGCAAATTATTTACATAGAGATTCGTTAGTTGCACCAAAATGATGTCATCTATATATATTTGTACAACTAAGATATCATTATTTTCTTTTGATAAATAGAGTTTTGTCTACATTACCTCTTGAAAAATTATTTTCAATTAAGAAAGTACTTAGTCTATCATACCAGGCTCTAGGTGCTTGTTTCAAACCATACAATGCTTTGTTTAATTTGAATACATGGTTTGGAAAAGTGTGATTTTCAAAACCTGGTGGTTGTTCCACAAAAACTTGTTCAGAGATAAAACCATTAAGAAATGCACTTTTACATCCATTTGAAAGAATTTAAAGTTCATGTAGCAAGCAAATGCAAGTAGTAATCGAATGGCTTCTAGTCTTGCTACGGGTGCATAAGTTTCATCAAAATCAATACCTTCTTCTTGGTTATATCCCTTAGCCACTAATCTAGCTTTGTTCCTTATAATGTTTCATTGCTCATCTAATTTATTCCTATAGACCCATTTAGTTCCTATTATTGGATGGTCAGTAGGTCTATCTACAAGTATCCATACCTTATTTCTTTTAAACTGGTTTATTTCTTCATGCATTGCCATCATCCAGTTTGGGTCAGTCTCAGCCTCTTCTAAGCTATAGGATTCTATTTGTGATACAAAGGCTAGGTAATCATGTACATCCTTATGTACAACCCTAATCCTAGCACCATGTGAAGGATCTCCTATTATTAATTCTTTAGGATGAGATGTAACATACCTCCAGTCCCTTGGTAGATCAGTGTGATCTTTACTTACCGTTTCTTCTCCATCTTGAGTGTCTTTGTCTTGAATACTCAAGTCATCCATTCCATTTTGCAATGTACCTGCATCATTATCTATGCACTCTTCTTGTCTAGAAGGTGTAGGGTTAGTTTCAATAAATACAACATGAATTGACTCTTCAACAGTAAGAGTTCTTTTATTAAAAACCCTATATGCTTTGCTATGTAAAGAATAACCTAGGAAAATTGCATTATCAGCTTTAGAATCAATTTTTCTAAATTATCTTTTCTATTGTTATGCATAAAGTATTTACATCCAAACACATGAAAATAACTAATATTGGATTTTTTGTCATTCCAAGGCTCATAGGGGGTTTTCTTTAAAATAGGACGGATCAAAATGCGGTTTAAAATATAACATGCAGTATTCACCACTTCTGTCCAAAAGTACTTTGGAAGATTGCCTTCACACAACATTGTGCGAACCATTTCTTCCAATGTCCTATTTTTACTCTCTACAATACCATTTTGTTGAGGTATTCTAGGAGCAGAGAAGTTGTGATCAATGCCAAATTCAGTACAATAATCTTCAAAAAATTGATTTTCAAACTCAGTTCCATGATGATGCGGCAAGCATATGATTAATGTTTTGAATATGGTTTGTAGAGCAATGAAACCTAATTACACTAGCATTGTACTCATCATAATAAGACTTAAGGATTATAAGAAATTGGACTTTTACTTGATTAGACACAATCCTAAACTAAGAAGGAAGAAGATCTAGACAATAGGGGCTAATGATTGAGGACTTGCCTTGTTGAGCTTTCCAACCTTCTAATGATTTCAAACCTTGAAACTACCGATGCTCTGGACTGGAGAACTCGGATAACAGAGATCAGAACGCTGGGCTTGGGCTTCAGCTTGTTGGTTCATTGTCAAGGGGAACCTTGTTCACAACTCAAAGACTTCGAAGGACCCTGCAATGAAGATCAAAAGTTAAGGAAGAAGAAAGCAGGCATATGGAAGGGATGGAATAATTTATGAGCAAGGAAGGAAGTCTGAGATGGTTTGGCCGGCTCCAATGTATCCTTCTTGAACTTGGCGTTGGATGGCTTGGAGAAGAAAGTAGATTCGAGTGGGGGGGAAGGGGGCTTAGGAATAATCACTCAAAGAAATAATATAAGACTACAACTTCAACTTCAACTTCATTTTTCATTCATCTCATCAAAATCAAAATCCCCTTTACAATGGGCATCCAAGGCTTTTAATAGCCTCACAAAGCTAGCTTTTGAAATTTAAAAACTCCCCAAATCGAGGAGGATTACAAGGGGGGTTGGAGGATTTGGTGGAGAGTTTGGAGGGATGTGGGGGGGGTTGGAGGATTTGGTGGAGGATTTGGAGGGATGTGGCCAACCTCCTTGAATTTGAATCTTCCTTGTTGGCGCCTAAAGGGTGATGAGGTGGCTGGTGAAGTGGCACCTGATGACGTGGCATGGTGAGGTGGCCTTCTACTTGGATAAGAATGACATGTGGCGCCCAGTGGTCTAATTTGATGGTCCTTTTCTCTTGCTTGGTGATGTGTCTTCTCTTCTTCATGTGGTCAAATTCTGGGGTCTAGAATTTGAGTCTTGTTGCTGGCTTTCATGGCTTTAAGACTTGATTAGACTTAACTCAACTGAACTGACTTGACTGACCTAGACTTTAAAACTTGAAATGGACTTACAGGAAATGAAATTTTAAAAGTAATTACAGGACTCAATAAACACTCTTGATTTGAAACTCAAAATTAATTACAGGACTCTTGAAAAGGAAATGACTTTTGAAAATAAAATATTTTTGAACTAAAGGATACAAGGTAACCTAATTATCTTTAATCCAAATTGGGATAAGGCTAACCTTGTTGGAGTGAAGTTTCTTTCGGCTTCTGGTGTCCACACCACATGATCACTTCTAATTGAAATCAAAGATAAGTTCTTTTGGTTTGAAACCTTTTTATGAAATTTTCTAAAAACATGAAAAGCTTCATCTTTCGAAGCAATGAACAAAATCCAAGTAAATCTTGAAAAATTATCTACTATCACAAGAACATATTTCATTCCTCCTAGGCTTATGGTCCTAGTAGGTCTGAAAAGATCCATGTGAAGTAGTTCAAGAAGTCTTGTTGTAGAAACTATATTCTTTGATTTAAAACTCCCCCTAGTTTGTTTACCCATTTGGCATGCATCACAAATATGATTTAAATCAACTTTAAACTTAGGCATGCCTCTAACAAGATCTTTAGAAATTAATTTGGCAATTATATGTATGCTAGCATGACCTAATCATCTATGCCATAGTAAGCCTGACTCTTTGGTCTTAGCATTCATTGCAACTAGACTAGGGCTACTAAACATGGCAAGATCATTAAGATCTACCACATAGATATTCTCGAGTCTATGTCAAATAAATTTATTGCTAGAATCTAAAGAGTTAGTTACTATACACATAGAAGACTCAAAGATAACCTTGAAGCCTTTATCACACAATTGACTTATACTTAAGAGATTATGCTTCAATTTGTCTACTAGTAAAACATTTTCAATAAAAGTGAAGGGAGTTATTTTGATTTTACCAATACCGATTATTCTTCCTTTGCCATTATCTCCAAAGGTGACCATACCTCCTTCTTTCATTTCAAGGGTGATGAATTGGTCCTTGTCACCCGTCATATGTCTTGAGCAGCCATTATCCAAGTACCACCTTTTCTTCAATCTTTGGGCTGCAAGACATTCCTGCAAAACAGTCAATGAATTTTTTAGGTACCTAAGCTACCTTGGATCCTTGCAGGTCAGCAGAGGAGGTTCCTTTGGGAACCCAAATCTTTCTTATTTTCTTAAGGACATTTCTAAAATTATTGCATTCAAAGGCTTTATGTCCTAATCTTTTACAAGTATAGCAAACAATTTTAGAATTTTTGATAAAACTAGAATTTGAAGTTCTGAAAGTTGATGCACTTGATGCAAATTTTGAAGTTTTCAAAATGTATGTGTTTTTACTCAAATTCTTAGGAATATATAATAAAGACTTTGAAGTAGAAACAGTTTTTGGTGTGGCTGAAACTTTTTGAGATAAGGCATTTTGAACAGGTGTTTTGGATTTCACAAAAGTAGTTGCTGAAATTCCATTCATAAAAGAAGTGTTGAAACCAATTCCAGCTTTATTTCCTGAAATTCATTGTTCTTTTAAAATTAGCTCAAGCTTATTTGAAGATAAAGTGAGTTTTTCAACCAAAGGCTTGAGTTTTGTAACCTCCTTTTTCAATTCATTATTTTCAGTAAGCAAATCATTATTTTTCTTTTCACATGAAAGATTTTCATTTTTCAACTTTTCAAATTTTTCAGAAAAGTCATGCAATTCTTTTTGTAATAAATTGATCTTTTCTGAAATTTCATCATTTTGTTTGAGTAAAGAATCATTCATATTTTTCAATGATTTTATCTTTACTCCAGCTTTCTTAAATTTAGAAGGTAAGTCATGAAAAACAGAATTTAATTCATCGAAAGTAAATTCAGTGCAATTGTTAGGGGATGTTACCTCATCTTCGAGATCCATTAAGCATAAATTTGCGATCTTGGTGGTCTCTTCTTCTTCAGATGATGATGAGTCTTTACCGTCGGACCATGTGGCAACCATGCCTTTCTTTTTCTTTTTTTGTCTGAAAGATTTCTTCAATAGTGGACAGTCCGGACGTTTGTGCCCCGGCTTCTTGCATTCATAGCACGTGGGGACTACCTCTTTATCTTTCTCTCTGTCCTTTTTCTTTTCCTTTCCATAATCATTCCTATGAAATTTCTGGTTATATCTTCCTTTCTTTCTTCCCTTAAATTTTATGAATCTCCTCACAACCATAGCGATGTCATCGTCTTCGAGGTCGTCATTGGAGGGGGTGCTTTCTTCTTCAGATTCTTCATCATCCCTCTTTGAATCGGAAGCAGCTTTGAAGGCTATTGTCTTCTTTTTATTCTGCTCATCTTCCGTTCTGTGTTGCATTGTCAGCTCGTGGGTGATGAGTGATCCCGGCAGTTCACCCAGCATCAATGTGTTGAGATCTTTGGCTTCCTAGATTGCAGTTATTTTGGCATCCCAGTTGTTGGGCAAAGAACGAAGGATCTTCTGAACTAGATCTGCATTAGAGTATACCCTGCCAAGACTCTTTAAACCATTAATAATATATGTAAATCTAGAGAACATGGCAAAAATTGTTTTAGAAGGTTCCATTTTGAACAATTCATAATTATGAACTAATATATTTATCTTTGAGGTTTTTACTTGGAAAGTTCCCTCATGGTCACTTCGAGTTTATTCCAGATGTCCTTTATTGAAGAGCAAGTGAAAATTCGGTTGAACTCGTTTGCATCCAAAGCACAATATAATAAATTTATTGCTTTGGCATTCAATTCCCCCATCTTCATGTCATGATCATCCCAGTCCTCTTCAGGCTTAGGGATGTCCACGCCATCAACTTTAATTATGGGAATGTGTGGCCCTTTCAAGATGACTTTCCATAATTGAAAATCTACAGCTTGTATGTAAATTTTCATTCGTGCTTTCCAATATGAATAATTAGTGCCTGTGAATAGTGGAGGTCTATTTGTTGATTGGCCTTCGGCCAAGGATGTACTCATGAGATGAGCCATCAATCTTAACTCAAGTAATCAGAGACACTGCTCTGATACCAGCTGTTGCCCAGGTGGCTTTTCCCAAGAGGGGGGTGAATTGGGAATTACAAAATTTTTGAAAGTATGTGCACAAGCAATTCCTTTTAGTGGTTAGGTGCTGTGTTAATCAGAGAATGAATGCAGAAGCTAAAAAGTAAATCAAACATAACACAAACAAAGCAGGTTTATAGTGGTTCGGAGCAACCCAGCTCCTATGTCCACTACCCAAGTTCACCACTCGGGATTTCTACTATATCCCCCAAACCGGAATACAGTTGGATTGTTTTACAGGCTCACAATCCCAACCTCTACACTTTGGTTTTTGAAACAGGGCTCACCAAAGAAACCCACTCTAGGCTTTCACAGGCTCATATAGAACCTCTACACTTTGGTTTTTAAATAGGCTCACCAAAGAAACCTCTACACTTTAGTTTTTAAAGGCTCACCAGAGAAACCTATTTGGTTTTTACAACCGGGCTCACCAATAACCCAGATATTCTAAAAGATAGAATAAACAAGCAACAATAAAGACAAACTCTGTTGTTTGGGTGGTTGCCAATGCAGCTCGAGTGAAGATCCACTGAATGCTCTTCAATGCACTTTAATAGCTTCCTTGCTTTCCTCAAAAGATGCTTCAAGCTTCTGGTAAGAGTTGTTGCAGGCTTGAAAGCAGACTTTAAAGCTCTAGTGCTCTCTTTTCACTTCAATAAGTGTTCAATAAATGCTCAATAATTTATTAGTCTCTTCAAAGATGTTCTCATACCTTATTTATAGAGACTTCAATTGCCTTCCCTTGATTTTGAACGTTGTAGACCGTTGGGAGGTGACATGTTACCGTTGGAGCACTTTTGGAATTCAAAAAATGAGAACTGGAACTAGTCGTTGGAGGTGACCCCATCATTCCAGTCGGTTCGGACAAACTTCGAGTCAGCTCGGACCAAGTTCGGGTTGACTGGGCTGAGTGCCAGTCGGCTAGCTTCCACAGTTGAGAAAATACCTTACTCTGGACGAGTCGGCTAGGCTGAATCCCAGTCGGCTGGAATCTCAGAGGCTCTCAGACCATTCTCAACCGAGTTCTGGATGAGTCGGCTGGGCTGAATTCTAGTCGGCTCAGATTCCTGAGAATCTCAGAACGTTCTCAACCATGTTCTGGACGAGTCGGCTGGGCCTTGGTGCCAGTCGGCTGGATCTGTGTGCCAGAGAACTTCTTTCCTGTGCCAGTGTCAAAGTCGGCTGGGTCCTCCATCCAGTCGGCTCGAAAGTGGTTCTTCAACCAGATCAACTTCAAACTTCCAGAACACTTGTCCCAAGCTTTGAAGTCTTTTTCAAGGACTTCTTACAACAAATTCAAGAAAAATTGAAGCTTGAAAGACTACTAGAAGTAACCCTTAAACTTGATTTTAATAATTTTTTTTTTGTAGGGTTCTTCTTTACAAGATTCTAAATACTTTATAACTCAATACAAAACATTAAAAATTATAGGATTTAGAAAGTATGTCAATATAGTTGTCCTACAAAAACTTGTCAATCATTTGAAGAGTTGTTAGATAACCAAATGTATACTCCAATGTTTTGTTATCATCAAAATCACTTTAGGGGTCAACACCTAGACACCAACCAAGTTGGCCAGGAAAGAGGTAGCCTCATGCAACCATGATAAAAAATGCCAAACCTTCCTAGACACCAATCAATTTACCAGACTTGATAGACTAGCCTAAAAACTCAGGCTTACCATAGAGCCACTAATTAGATCCATTTTAGAAGAATGGACTAACCCATCTAACTATTAGATAGATACTAAAGAGAAGGTCCTTTATCAACATTTAATTAGTTCTCTTAAGTCCAATTCAACTAACCTTAGGTCTAACCCAATAAACGAACCCAATCAGACAGCTAACCCAATTAACCCAGATGGCTTATTCAAATGATATTAGGTTTCATAAACCCTAATTTGGCTTGTCATTTAATTAATCTTTCAATTCATAATTATTAGATTATAAGCCAACTTTTAATTAAAACATTTTTAATTTAATTCATGTAAAACTCTTTTACATCTTTCATGCATCATATCTAGTCCTATCATATCCATTTATAATATTGCAAGCCTTAACAATTATAGACATGCCAATGTATAATCATGTATCAGGATTAAAATATTTTTAATACCATAGGTTTCCTTTAAGGATCCTTCTGAAAATGCCAACACAGATGAATTGCCTCATGCCATAGAAACTTAGGGGTTTTAAACCCTGATTAATCTCTATGGACACACGGCCATGTGAAGGTCTCAACTAGGTTCCTAAAAGTAATCCCTAATCTAGATACAGATCCAACAATACATGCAATCATGATATGCCACACAGGAACCGTGCTCTGATACCACTGAAAGGAAACCAGTGCATCGGACACCTACCTTAAGCATGCTATACTAGAGAGTAGGTATTGCATAATTAAAAATTTTTAAACATGCATACGTAAAAACCTACTCAAGTACAGGATCTAACATAAACATGATGCATGAAATAGATACATAAGCATGTAAAAGCAAGTGCAATAATTATAAATAATATGATAATTTCTAGATCTAAACATGCATGATAACAAAAAGTAAATAACATACCTTATAGCGCTTCCTTTTGTTCTAAATTTTGGATTGAAGCAGGAAGAAGCCGATTCCAGCAGTCTTCAGAATGGATCAGCAAATAGGAAGAGTAAGAGAGGATCGGTCCAATCTCTCGAGGTGTCCAGATGTCCACATTCTAGAGTATCCATGCACGGGCTCTCGCTGATGCAACTCCCAGATGGATGCTAGTCCACCGGGAATCAATGAACAGGTCACGTCAAAGTGTGGAGCAGGGAAAGCCAAACTGAACTTCATGGACAGTCTTCTCCAAGACCACCCAAACACCATGAAGAGCACACATCGAAAAACTTAAAAAATAGGGAAGGATCTCACGGTCCCTCAACGAATTTCTGCTCTTAAAAATTTGTCCCAAACTCTCTCATAGATTGCTCTTTGCTCCTCTCTTTCACTTGCCCTGTTCCTTCTCCCTTCTCCTCTCTCTCTCACATGCTCTGTTTTCTTTTCATCTCCCCCAAATCACACCTCTATTTTTTCTCTTCTCATCAACCTCTCGCATGGCCTTCAACTAGAACCGATCGTGAACAGGGCTTCAACCAAGATTTATCAAGCTGAGAAAAAAAACGTGAAGGCCAGGAAGATGATCAAGAGAGGTGTAGATATAAAACCAAAACACCGTATGAAAGGGCTTTTTGATCGGAGGGGAAAAATTGGGAACCGCAAGCTATTGGCTGGAAGAATACAAGAGCTGAAACACCGCATGAAAATCAAGGAAGATGTGCTGGAGAGGAATGACGAGCGGAAGGAAACCACGGATAGAGACTTACCAGATCACGGTGTAATGGATAATCCCAAGCTGCATTCAATCTAGATGCAGACTTATCCCAATCATGCGGTAAAACTGAGTAATCGATAGCAGGGGAAGTTAGGATAATATACCGTGTAAAATAGCCCATGAGGAAAACCGGTTCATAAAGAACACCCAAAAACCGGTTCAACAAAAACCTCGGTCCGACCAAAACCGGATCAGAAAGAAAAAATCGGATCCAATCTTGGTCTACCAGGAATAGTTCCTGGTTAACCCAAATCAATACTGGTCGATCCAAATCAGACCAGGTGGACCAGAAAAAATTCAATGTGTGCTCAATTAGTCTATTTGACCTTAATACCGAAACGATTTCCAATCGTTGATCGTCTCCCAGATCAGGAGAAATCCTCTATGGCATGTGACCTCATAGGTTCGAACCTAAATGGTAGCACTGGAACACTTTCAATACCAGCACAAGATACCTCTAGCAATGGGTCCCGACATCTAGATAGGCTGAAGATGCGAGAGCAATCTATCGAACCTCTAGCATATGGTTACCATATAATTCATCCCTTTGACCTCCAATGCTCAAGATGACCTAGGGTTAGACTGCCAACCCTAACTGAGTCAATCCACAACATGTCTTAACCTTGCAAGTCCAGTGACTCCTCACTAGGACTACCTCGACCGAGGATTTGCTAAATTGAGACACTACAAGACATTCAATCCAAACAATTTAGATAGGTCAATTCCATCTTGGTCCACCACTGCTCCACAAGTACTTGCTTGTACCCAGAAACCTTCCATCACTGGATTAGAAATCCAGATAGTCCAGCATCAAAGCACAGGGAGTTGCTTGCAAGCTACCATGGTGACCTCAGGTCGGAGGGACACATATATCCATATCCAATCGCGAGCAATCCTTTGGCAAAAAGGAGCTCCATGGAGTCATGTTCAATGAGATGTCACACATTTCACTTGCAGATTACATCAGTGTCACCACACTCCTTTGGTCAAGAGGACAACCAAATGATATGAACCACAATAACCTACACTTGATACATTGCCGTCCTGTATAATGTATCATTTGGTTGTGAACCTTTTTAAAGGACTACTCGATATATCCTCTCTATATCGAAGTCAGTGCAGTCCTAAGGACTTCATCACATAAATGGAGTTCATTACAGGAAAATGAATAATGTGATGAGCTGCTAAAGTAAAGTTTTATAAATTCATATATAAATTACAATACTGAGTACAACTGCCTACAGCCTAGGTGATTGGCTTTGGAACATAATTCCCAACACTTCCATCCATGCCCTTCAAAATTTCGATAAAATCCTCGCTTTTTCTCTTATTTGGACCGTTCCTCACGTGTTGTCCAAGTTTTCCTTTTGATTTGGTCTGATTCTTCATGGTTTTCATTGTGTTTCTCGTTGTTTCGGCCGAACTCCTCTTACTGATCTCTTTGGTCAGTTTTTCTTTTGATTTCTTGTGAATCGGCCAAACCATTGCCTTTCCCTTCATATTTCTTCCCTCTTTTTCATTCCCTTAATCGATTTTTTTTTCCTGCCCTCACTGTTTTATTCCCATCAACCTCCTATTTCCCTTTTGGTCATTTCCTTCTTCTTTTGGCAATTCCCAGTTCAACTTTTCCTTCCCTTTTCCCTTCTCTCTATTTGGTGAACATGGTTCCCCGCAAGCAAGTAGTCTCCAAGAAAAGATTGAGTCAGGGTTCAACTGAAAGAAGAACCAAGGCTCGAAGTGATAGAGGATAGCAGTCTGAGAGTATGGCACCCCCTCATTCCCCCGTAGCTGACAGAGTATCAGGGAAGATTATTACTGCTAGTCGACGAGTTGACTCAGCATTCTTCGATCGTTAGGGTTTTGGTTTGGGTCAGATTCTTGAGGCAGCTAGTTTGATCTCCTTCTGTACCATGAAGGAGAAATATTATCCACATCTTATCGGGAGTTTAGCCTGTGGAGGATTACTTTGGAGTGCCATAATCTGAGGCATTGAGATTCCTATTTATGAGGAGATTTTGAGCAGAGTCTGGGATATACCCCATTGTGGGATTATTGCCACTAGTGTTGAAGACAAAGATGAGGCATTTCAATGTATCTTGGAGCGAGACGATGTTTACGGCGTAACCACAATCATCGTGAATCAGCTATCTATAGAGAAGCGGCTTCTTCACCACTTCATAGCAAGGATTCTACTACCGAAGATAGGTCACTTCGATTTCATCACTGAGAGAGAGCTGGTGTTGATGGTTTGCCTCATACAGAGGAGGGCCATCAACCTCCTAGCTTTGATGTTAAGCCAGATGAGAGAGGTTGCGACCCAGCATCGACTGTGCCTTCCATACGGGATGGGGCTGACTCATCTTCAGAGCTTATCATGTACCTTTGGAGGAGGAGGCCTCCAAAGATATTCTACACTCTGACATGTACGACAAGCATTCTTTACATCATATGGGATACCGGAGGATGGCTGGGAGATGGGTGCATCGGGAGTCTGGTTAGGAGCTAGATGAGGAGGATGAGATTAGAGCCATTGAGGCAAGACCTTCTGAGCCTATTGAGCAGTTGACATCGCCTAGACCCGCACCTGTTGCAGCTTCTGGATCTGAGCTTGTCACACCAGCACCAATTTCTTCACCTGCTGTCGCTTCTCATACATCTACTGAGTTATCCTTTGAGGAGCTTGTCAGATATGAGTTTACTGAGGTCAAGAGCGAGATGATTGGACTAGGAGTCATGACTACTCAGCTCTGGATTGAGATTGAGGGACTGAGAGCTCATACTGATGGTTAGCTCTCAGGGATCAGACAGTCTATGGAGGATAGCTTTACCGAGATTTGTGATCTCTTGAGATCCCTATTGCCTTCGAGTGCACCTTTAGATCCACCTCCTCCACCGGCTGATGATGATGGTGATCACCCAGGTAGACAAGATGACACTCATGATGGTGGTGATGGACATGGAGGTGATGGCGGTGATGGTGATGGTATTCTTTATGGAAAGTGTATTGAAGTTTTATTGAATAACTTTTTGAATTTTGAAGGTTGGCACAAGTTTTTGACAAGTTACAGAGTCAAGTGTCGACTCATGGCACACTAAGTGTTGATACTTCAGAAACTGGCATGCAGAAAACCTCTTTGGCATGCTAAGTGTCGACTCACAGGAATCAAGTATTGACTAATGAAAGTCAGGTGTCGACTCACAGAAGCAAAGTATCGACTCATGGCATGCAAATTTTGAAGATACAGAACTATGCCATTTGGAGATTTTTGTGTCAAGTGTCGATTCACATGGTTCAAGTGTTGACTCATAGCCTGAGAATAAAAAAAAGGATAGAACCTTGTTTTTACAAGTGTTTAAACCTTGAGTTGACTCATGTTAACCCAAGTGTGGACTCATGAAGACTCAAGTGTCGACTCACGGGTTCTAATAGCTATAATGACTATATTTTCTGAGAGATAGAATTGATCCCTACAAGCTCCCAATGGCTAGTTTTGCTCCACTAACGGTATCAAACTATTTTTTAGAAGTTTTTGAAGTATTTAAGCTTCATCAAAATCATTCATGAAGTATTGAACATACAAGAGACAAGACATTCCTTGAGAACTTCACTTCCAAAGTCAAAAAGAGAAGATTCCACTGAAAAAGCTTACAAGCCTTCATTTCAACATTCCAAAAGAGTCTTTGAAGTGACTCCAAAGAGGAGACAAGTCAAGCAATCATCAAGAGCCTCAAAGCTTCCATATTTCACTCTATAAGAGAGTTTGATTGTGCTTTTATTCTTGTATCTTTGACTTTGTTCTTTGTTGACCTAGCTTTCAAGGTTTTTGAAACTAGGTTGTAAAGATTGTTGGTGAGCCAAAGGGATAAAACCAACTTGGATTTGACTTGTGAGCCCAAAGACAAAATAAGTTGTAAAGGTTGTTGCTGAGCCTGGGTAACAAAACCAACTTAGGTTTTGACTTGTGAGCCTTGGAAAATAAGTCGGCTGTAATCTTAAAGAGATTATAGTAAAATTTTCAAGGGAGGCTTGGGGAGTAGATGTAGGTGCTTGGATTGTACCGAATTACTATAAAACTTTGTGTTTGTATGTGATTGCTCACTCTATTACTTGCTCTTTATTCCTTGCATTTAATTTGTTATTATCCACTATATATCTTTTAGAGCTAAATCACTTTGTTTCACAAACACTTCAAGTCCATCATATAATTGTTTAAATTTTTTGAAAGAGCCAATTCACCCCCCCTCTTGGGCTCCATTTATGGGCAACACTTTTATTTCTTGGATGGATATTTAGGATATAACCAGATCCCAGTATTCCTTATCGATCAAGAAAAGACCACCTTCACATGCCCCTTTGGAATGTTTGCCTTTAGATGCATGAGGTTTGGTCTCTGTAATGCATTAGCTACCTTTTCGTGATGTATGTTGGCTATCTTTTCCGATATGGTTGGACAATTCCTTGAAATTTTTATGGATGATTTTTTGGTATTTGGTTCTTCATTTGATGAATGCCTCAAGAACTTAACTAAGGTACTTGAATGAAACATGGAGACAAATTTAGTTTTAAGTTAGAAGAAGGGCCATTTTATGGTTCGAGAGGAAATTATGCTCAGATAGATTATTTTTGAGTGAGGGATTGAGGTAGACAAACCTAAGGTCGAATTAATCTCAAAACTGCCTCCTCCAATCTCAATTAGATAAGTACGATCCTTCCTTAGCCATGCAGGTTTTTATAGACATTTCATCAAGGATTTCAGTAAAATCTCATGACCCTTGTATAATTTACTTGTCAAAGATAATTCTTTTAATTTTAATGAAGAATATTTGGCTACTTATAATACTCTTAGAACTGCTTTAACTATTGCACTAATTATTAAGCCTCCAGATTGGACCTTACCCTTTGAAATCATGTGTGATGCTTTTGATTATATTGTAAGGACAGTTTTAGGGTAGAGGCTTAATCGGGAACTACATGTAATTTATTATGCCAGCAAAACTCTTTCGGATGCTCAAATGAATTATACTACTACTGAAAAGGAGTTACTTGTAGTTGAATTTGCCCTACAAAAATTTTGATCATATCTATTAGGGTCTAAGGTCCTAGTTTATTCTGATCATGCAGCATTGAAACATCTACTATCTAAAAAGAATACTAAACCTAGATTGATTAAATGGATCCTTTTATTACAATAATTTGATCCAAAAATTTTAGATAAGAAGGATTCTAAAAATATGATATCAGATCATATTTCTAGGATCTTGACATAATACAATAAGGAAACAATAGAGATAGGTTCCCTGATGAACAACTTCTTTCAATTTCTTCTAGTAGTCTTCCTTGGTTTGCCCATATTATTAATTACTTAGCAATAGGTCAAATTCCTTCCTACCGGTCCAAACAAGAAAAGGAGAATTTTTTCTCACAGATCAAATATTATTTTTGGAAGGAACCTGAATTGTTGAAGTATTATCCATATCAAGTGATTAAACATTGTGTCCTTGAGAATAAATTTAAAAGCATACTCACTTTTCGTCATTCTCTTGCCTATGGGGGATACTTTAGTGGAAGGAAAACTATAGCAAAGGTATTGCAAAGTGGGTTTTACTAACCAACCCTATTCAAAGATATTCACGAATTTGGCCGTAATTGCCTTTGATGTCAACAAATGAAAAATATTTCATGAAGAGATATGATGCCCCTATCCCCTATCTTGGTTGTAAAAATTTTTGATGTATGGGATATTGACTTCATGGGACCATTTTCTCCTTCCTTTGGATTTGAGTACATTCTGGTAGCAATTGATTATGCATCAAAATGGATAGAAGCCATGGCAACTCGAACTAATGATCATAAAGTTGTGATTAAATTTATTCAGCATAACATCTTTAATCGATTTGGATGTCCAAGAGCTATTATTATCGATGGGGGTGTATATTTCATGAATAGATACTTTGAAGGTTTGATGAAGAAATATGGAATTACTCATAAAGTAGCCACACCTTACCACCTCCAGACTAGTGGTCAGGTTGAGGTTTCAAACAGAGAAATTAAGTATATCCTTGAGAAAACAGTAAGACCCGATAGCAAAGATTGGTCAGAACATTTGGATGATGCTTTATAGGATTACCAAACTACTTTAAAAACCCCTTTAGGAATGTCTCCTTACCAGTTAGTATTTGGAAAAGCTTGTCATTTGCCTATAGAATTGGAATACCATGCATTTTGGACTATCAAGCAATTTAATTTTGACATAATATATGTAGGTTCCAATAGGAAACTTCAACTGAATGAGCTAGAAGAGCTACGTAATGAAGCATACGAAAGTTCTAAAATTTACAAGACTCGAACTAAGGTATATTATGATAAATTTATTAATAGAAAAATGCTTGAGCCTATTCAAAAAGTGTAGCTCTAGAATTCTAGGTTATGTCTTTTTCCTGGAAAACTTTGCTCATGATGGAAGAGACCTTTCATAGTGACTTAAGTATTTTCTCATGGAGCTGTAGAACTTAGAGATCCATAGCAGGAAGATATTTTTAAGGTAAATGGCCATCATTTAAAACCTTATGTAGAAGGAATTAATAATGGAGAAGTTATTGAATCATTGATCTTGTAAACCTAGTGTTGTCGTGATGATTAGCATAATCTGACTGAAGACTTTAAACTTAGTACTTCAGAGACAACCTAGTTTATGTTTTTTATTTTTAACCATCTATTTTTTCTTTTAGAGAAACTCGAGAAAAACAAAGTAAAATTGGAAGGAGTATGGCAATAAAGGAACATCCAGTCCTTGAGTACCCTTCTAGGTGGTATCCTTCCTTGTCATTACATTTTAGCATTCTCTTCCATTAGGGACAATGCAAATTAAGTTTGGGGGGGATAATTTAATTAATCAAATCCTTGAACAAAACTTTAATCAGTTTTTATACACCAAACTTTGTCTCGATTTAAAAATAATCCTTTCTAAATGATGAAGGATTAATGGTTTAGATAATTTTAAAGATGTTGATGGATGAATTATCAAAGAAGCCCAATAAATGATAGAGTTAAGACCAATTTTTTTTTTTAAAATAATTCCAGACCCTTCTGCCTATTGATCTCGATAAAGAATCTACCTTATAATGGTAAAGAATCATAAAAATCCTCTTTAAAGTTTAATAAAGAGATTTTTAGCATCTCTCACTGAGTAACCGAATTTCTTCATCTAAGTAAGCATTGTTGTTCGCATCAAAAGGTGAGAATATAAAAAAACCTTTTGAAGAGACAGTCTTAACATGTAGCCTTTTTGACTCGAGTAAATAAGTCTGAAAGGTGTTCTACACCTAAAGCCTTAAAGTCAACTGGTTTGAGAGTCATTGGTCTAAAGTTTGCTACAAGGATCAACTAGAAAGTAAGATATTAGGACATTACACTGACTCTACATTATTAAAAAAAGAGAAAAGAAAAGAAGAGGGAGACTAAATAAACTGATAATATACTAAAATCCAAAGTAAGTTAGAGGATTTAAGGAGTGAGATAGAAAGTTAGAAAAAGAAGAACTCTAGAAAGTTCTATGGGCTTTCCTTGGCTAGTAAATGGGTGAAATTGGTAATCCGATGAAAGATCTTTTTGTGGTCTAACGAGGTATCAACTGATTTTAGAATTAGTAAAATAATTTTCACTTCTTGGATAAGTTAGTATACATAGCTAATTTATCTACTTTATTGGAGGACGAGCAAAGTTGAAGTTGGGGGTGTGATAATTATATTAAAAATATATCAATTTAATAATTAAGTCACCTTTATTTATTTAAAAAGTGGTATTTCTATGCATTCTTTGCATGAAAGAATAACTTCAATGCAAAGAGCTTGATTTTTGGAGTCCAATAGCATAAACGACACTCAAATCAGACTTGAAATGAGCTTGGAATGGAATTTCAAAGGAATTAATACAAAAAACTCATGAATTTTGGAGCAACCAGTCTCCCATGGATCGGCTGTCGGGTCTACAAAATGACTGATGGACCATGGGCAGCCATGACTAATGATCCATGGTGCAAAGCCTTGGACCGTGAAGCCTCGTTTGAGCTAGGATCACCAGATATGTTGTCTCGTCGCCACCGGGACCACCTTGCACTACCTCCTCTACACGGAGAAGCACCAAAAGCCACCACCGGCCGATCTTCTTGAAACATCACCCGCCATACCCTACCAGCCATCACTACCACCCTCCATCCATCATCTCTATACCAAGGAGGTGCTACCATCGTCCACCATCCTCACCACCAGAGAAGATCCCAGTTGTCGTCCAGTTGTCTTCCCCAAGCTTGATTACTGTGCTGCTCCCCCATCCCTAGCACTGGAACGCCACCATGCAATAGCCACTGTCAACTTCTTCCTGCCACTACCATGCTTTCCTATTGTTGAAAGTTGGATAGAAAAAATTAAAGTTGTCCAAGGAAAGGATGCTTGGGAGTGTTCTCTTCAGTTTGAATTTGAAAAATATGGTTGGACAGAATGATGATAAAACAAACGCGGGATGCGATTGTTAGAGTAGGTGCGATGGATGAGGATAAAAAATCGAAGATGATTGGGATGGATAGCGATGGAAACCAATGCGGTTCCTACGCAATCCGTACGTGCCCTTCTTTGCCTATAAAAGAATCCTCGTAGCCAGTCAACGGGATTATTCGGTCCTTCCATCCTTTCGATTTCCACTTATGCCTTCCCATCTACTTCCATTCCCTTCCCTTTTGCGACTGCCCATCTAACACCTTTTCCATTGTTGTTCCCTGGTTTAAACCTCCACTACTATTCCCTAGTGTAAAACTCCACCGCTATTCCCTGGTTCTTCGGTTCCCACTGCATCGTACTGCTGCTCCATCTACTCCATCTTCTAATCTACTATGGTTTCCACCTCTCCTCGATTCCCACTGCACTGTACTACTACTCCATCTGCTCCATCTTCCAATCTATTGTGGTTTCCACCTCTCCATCTCTACTGCATATCAAGATGATGATAGGAAGTGCATCCATGGAAGGCTAGATTTCTAGTTCTTTAGGGTTTCATTGTACTGCATGAATAGGCAGTGTCATTTTATTTATTTTCATTTGTACCCTTTCTTTATGAAATAAACTACTTCTTTCATAATCCTTCTATATAAATGATTTATATTTATGGGATGAGTCATGTTTTTAGATTCGATTCATACTCTTAGAATAAGTTATTTTAATATAGGAGATTATTTATTTTATACATCTTTTTTGGACTAATCAGTACTTCAGGAAAATGGGTCATGATCTAATAGTTATGAGTCGTGATCTTCATAGACATTATTTTTTGATAGGAGATTCATATAGGAAGAGGGTGCCAGCTGTCTGCCAAGTAGTCCGTTGAAATTCCAAGGCCTTTTATTTCTTAGAATCTTTGTTATCTTATTATTCTAATTAGATAGCTTTACTATTTTTGCCATTATTGTTTTTTTTTAAATTTTTTTAAAAATCCTTATGGATTCGACCTTTACTCCCATAACCTATATAAGAATAGTAAATATGGTACTATAATCGGTGTGTAGCAATGCGCACCACTTTCCTTGTTCGATGAGCCTTGAGACTTCTATATGTCATAAAATAAGGTCTCCCGGATGAAAAATCTTTGACCTTACTCGAGTGTTATAGTATTAAGCAACTCATTGTTAGTAAATGGCCATCCGAAGGTAGGCTTGGTTCTGAGTCTCCTTCAGCAAGTCAAGATTGGCCCTTAGTTGGCTCAAATTACTTGACTCATCAAAGCATTTGATTCACATGGTTGGTAGTCTAATCTCAACGGGGATTATGGCTTTGGTACCGAAAGTCAAATTGAAGGGGGACTCATTTGTTGATGTTCAAGGAGTTTTTC
The DNA here is from genome assembly GCA_021397845.1 of Areca catechu. Lineage (NCBI taxonomy): Eukaryota > Viridiplantae > Streptophyta > Magnoliopsida > Arecales > Arecaceae > Areca > Areca catechu. The sequence goes on along the minus strand of CM038047.1, from coordinate 51,002,146 downwards.
AGTATACCTATAGCACTCCAGGTAACTTCCCGGTCCATCTATCCTTGGCTTCATCTAGCTTTGTTCTGAGCCCTTGTAAGATAGTATGGTTTGTGACTTCCACTTTTTAATTTGATTAGGGATGCTTAATAGATGTAAATCAATGTTGAATAAGAAGTTTGGCATAGAAGTTCTTGAATGCTCGATTATTGAATTGTCAGTTTTTGTTGGTGATGATGATATGAGAAAGTTCAAATCGATAAATGATAGATTTTTAGAAGAAATTCTTGACCTTGCTCTTAGTAATGTGCGCTAAAGGTTTCGCCTCTATCCATTTTGTAAAGTAGTTGATGGTGATGATTAAGAACTTTAACAGTTTGGCTGCTAGGGGAAACAGACCGAGTATGTCCATCATCCACTGAAAAAATGACTAGGAGGAAGAGAGTTGGATCATCTGGCTTATTGGATATTATTGGATATTGGTGTCTCGCTAACATCGATCAGACCTCTAAACAAGCTCCTTAGCATATTTCCACATGGTGGGCCAGTAGTATCCTTGCCTTAAAGTTTTGTAGGCTAAGGACCTGTCCCCCAAATATTTTCATAGATTCCTTTGTGGATCTCCCAAAATGCTTAATTGGCATCAGTGGGCCACAAGCACTTAAATAGGAAAAATGAGTAAAACCTTTTATAGAGTTGTCCGTCCAGTAGCATGAACTAAGAAGCTTTCTATTTGAATTTCTTCACCTCTAAGGGGTTGTCAGGTAGGATGCCTTCCATCAAGAAGTTGGCGAACGGATCTATCAAACTCAGTTCATGAGTGACCTATTGGACCTCCTCAGTTTCTTTGATATTGGGAACATCCAAGTACTTGATATAAGTCCATTCAAGAAAGTTATTAACTGAGGTTGCTAGTTGGGCGAGTGTATTTGCTTGAGCATTTTTATATCTTGGAATGTGAAATATGCTAAAGTACTTGAGGGATGATGTGAAAGTCTTTATCTATGAAAGTCTTTACCTTGTCAATATACTTGGCTATTATTAGATCCTGAGCTTTATACTTGTTGGAAACTTGGCCAGCTATAAGCTGGGAGTCAGTGAAAACCTAGAGGCTTTCCACCTCAATCTCTTTGGTGAGCTTCAATCCGGCTAGTAGGGATTCATACTTGGCATATTTGTTGGTTGCCTTGAATGAGAAGCAGAGTGCATACTTAGCAACCAATCTTTTCATGTCTGTGAGAATAAGTCCTGCTCCACTCCCTTGAGAGTTAGAAGCTCCATCCATATGAAGAATCTAAGTGGATTCTAGGTCAAATTGATCGATAAGCACCTCTTCAAGCTTGTTGTTTGACCAGGTGTACTCCATAAAAAAGTTAGTGAGGACTTAGGCTTTCATTGCCTACCTTGGTCAGTAGAGATATCAAATTCTTTAAGCTTGATTGCCCACTTGGTCATTCTCTCGAAGATGTCTGGCCATTGCAAGATTGCCTTGAATGGTTGGTCAGTAGGATAATGATTGAATGAGTTTGAAAATAAAGTCTAAGATGCTGAGTAGAGGTGATTAGTGCAAAAACAATTTTCTCAGGTTTAAAGTACCTGGTCTTTGCATCATAAAGTACTTGGCTAGTATGGTAGATGGACTTTTTGACTCCCTTGTCATCTAGCTGAATGAGCGCAAAGCTTACTACTTAGGGTAGCAGCGAGGTACAAGTAGAGTTCTCAAACTTTTAGTTTAGAGAGAAAAAGTGGAGTACCAAGAAACTTCTTTAGCTCCTCAAAGGCTTGTCAGCACTCATCCGTCCAAGAAAATTCATTCATCAAAGAACTTTGAAGGAGGGCAAGTAGCACTCAGTGGACTTCAAGATGAATCGATTAAGTACTACAATGTGCCTAGTTAGCCATTGTACTTCTTTTTTAGAAGTTGGGTGTCGCATATCAAGAATAGCCTAGATTTTCTTTGGATTTGCCTTGATGTCCTACTTCATGACTAGAATTCTAAGGAACTTGCTGGTAGTAACACCAAAGGTGCATTTACTCGGATTCAACTTCATCTGATATCGACAAAGGGCACTGAAGGCTTCTTACAGGTCTTTGATGTAGTCGACTTCCTCAAAGCTTTTGACAAGCATGTCATTGATACCTCTATGTTTTAACTGATTTGATCTTTGAAAATCTTGTTGACCAGTCACTGGTAGGTGGCTCATGTATGTTTCAAACCGAAAGGTATTACTTTGCAACAATAAATACCTTTCTCAGTGATGAATACGGAATTCTCCTTGTCCTCGGGAGTCATCCTTATTTGGTTATAGCTTGAGAATGCATCTATGAAGCTGAGTAGCTTATGCCTAAAAGTTGCATCAACTAGTTGATCAATCTTTAGTAATAAAAAACTATCCTTCAAGCATACTTTATTTAAATCGATATAGTCGATCCAGATTCTCCACCACTTATTAGCTTTTTTGACCATAGCTATGTTGGCCAACCAATCAGATAGTGGGCTTTTTGGATGAATTTAGTAGCTTGTAGCTTGTTGATTTCCTCATGAATGGTCTTCTTCTCTTGAGAGCAAAGTTTATTTTCTTCTGTTGAATTGGCTTGTACTTTGGATCGACGTTCAATTTATAAGTAATGATCTTACGATGAATCATAGGCATATTAGACATCGACCAAGTAAGGATATTTATGTTTTTCCAAAGGAACTCCAATAGCTAATTTTGTTTTTTCTCGAGCAAAAGAGCTCTTTCAGCAGAAAAGAGTAGATGCTCGATTGGTTCACTCCTCTTGTCAGGCTTTCTTTGGTCTAGTTGTGCGGTGGTTGATATTTCATTGGCCTTTTGCACTTTGGTCGACATCATGAAGTATTATCAGGCTAGTTGTTAATCTCTGCACATCTCATCGACTCCATTTCTTGTTGAAAATTGGATGAGGAGGTGCTTAGTTGAGACAACAGCATCTTGTTGATTTAGCCTAGGTAGTCTGAGAATGATGTTTGACACTGAGGCTACTTGGATAATTGTAAATATGAGAAAAATAGTGCTTTGTTAGGGTGAAGTCTCAATTATGATGGGAAGAGTAATCTCACCCTTGACCCGATGGAGTTTTCAAAGAAACTGACTAAGGGTGTAGAAACCCATCTTAGCCAATTTTCAGTCAAATCCAAACAAAAATATCATAAGACAAGATGTCAGCCAAGCCTCCACTATCAATTAAAATCCTTTGTACATCATGTTTTGCTATCATCATTGACATGATAACAACATCATTGTGGCAATTTTGGACCTTGACCAAGTCTTTATTAGAAAAAAAAATCACACTCTTCTTCTCTTATCTGCCTCTTTGGAAACCGCTCTACCTCCCAGGAAATTATGTTGACCTGCTCAGCCATTGGTTGATTGTCAGTCTCAACTTGAACATGTTGTTGATCGAGGTTTTGGGCATCGAGTTAGACCTTTCCCTTGTAGATGCACTTTTCGAGGTAGCTACACCGAGTAAGATCTTCAATTTCATTCTTTAAGGTGATACAGTTCTTGATATCATGGTCATGATCTTGGTGGAAGAGGCAATACTTGTTCTTGCTGAAGAGGTCAGTGGAGTTCTCATTTGAGAGGGCCTTCGGAGATATCCTTTCCCTTCAATTTTTGTAAGAATGTTAGTTCTAGGGGCGAGGAGAAGAGTGTAGTTACTATACTTACCGATTGGATTCTTTGGCTTGGGGCACTGTTGGTGGGATAAGATGGGCTTCTCAACTTGGCTTCCATTAGCCTCTTCTCGTGCTTGCTTCTTTTTTGACCTTCCATTATCCTCTTGCCTAGTTAGAGCACCCTCTTATGTATGGATGTATTTATGGGCATGGATCAATAGCTTTGAATAAGACTTGGGATAAGTCTTATCCAGCCAATAGGTGAAGTGGGAGGAACAAAGTCTCCTTTTCATAGCAAATATGGCCATCGACTTGTCCAAGTTGTAGATCTCCAGTGTGGCGACCTTGATCAGGCTCATAGTCTTTCAATGACTCTCCATCCTATTGACAGATGGAGAAAAGACTATGCGGTTTGTTGGATTCGGTTACTAGGGCGGAAGCATGGATTTCAAAATATTATGAAATCATAACCTAACCTTTAATCCCAAGAACACCTAATTAAGAACATAAATCATAAAAATATAAATTAGGGTTTAAACACCAACCTCGATCGCAAAAATCCAATTCGATGTAGAAACCTTAATAAGGTCTTTCTAATCTGCTCACCAGGCACCCAAGTGTTCGCCCTCCAACGGTGATCCACACAGGGCTATGATCAAGACAAATGCACCGCTTCAAAACCGGTTCCTCCAATTAGACCTCTAAGGCCTAATTTAATTCAGGCAGAAACTCCTCTTATTTGGATTGATATTCCTCCTATCAACCTTTCTTTCCTCCTCTTTCTTTCTCTTTCCAATGCCTCCAAGATCACTCAAAAAGGACTCTCCTAACCAAAGTTAAGGGCTTGTCTTAATTTGACTAGAGATCTTTTAGGACAAAGAAAGAGAATGCAGGAAAGAAATGTTTTTCAGAATAAAAACTCCGAACACCATTCCCGGGCGCCCATCTCCTTAAATAGCAACCTGAGGGATGCTTTAAGACATCCCTTCCATGCAATAAGACATGTCCTTTCCAATAGAATGTGTCCCTTATCCAGACAACACTTCTCTTCGTTCAAAACTTAAGAGAATTAAAACAGAAGGACTCTTCGGATGAAAAACTTTACGAAGAGTCGCTTCCTTTTATTTTTGTTGCACGAATATCCTTGCATCATGGCCACCCATAAGCCATCAAATGGCCACCTTTATCCATGCCAAATGCCATATGGCATGAAACACCAAGGGGTGTGAAGGAAGAGTCCACACCCCTTGTCTTTCTTGCTTTGACGGGTCATAGGAAATGGCGCATGAAAAATATCAAAGACTTATCTGCAAGGGGCAGCAAGGATGATGGTTTATTTGGTCCTCTACTGTGTTTCAACAGCAGAAGGACTCTTCTAATATGGCGCATCTGTATAAAATTTTTTTAACGTAACTATTACGTAGAAATAGTTTGACCCAGTCAAACATTTAGGCGCTTAATTTAGGATAGAGTCCAATCTAAATTAAACCAGCCATATGGCTGATTTAAAAGTCCAGTCCCTTGGTTAACTAGCCAAGGGTTAGCCCAACACATGAGCCTAAATTGATTTAGCCTTAATTAGACCAAATCAGCCCAAATCGGAACCCGATTCGAACCTAATTCGAATCAAGGTGCAATGGTTTGCAACATGTGCTAGCATGTTCATCTTGCAAATATAGTTTAATCCAATTAAACCCTTAATCAATTCCCTTTGTGTGTGACCCATTGGGTTCCACATCTAGCCAGCAGTGGGTTGGGTGCGATTTGACCTAATTTGATTTAGGCTTTAATCTAGCCGATTTAGGTCAAATTAAGCTAACCCAATGGACAATTAGAATTCTTTCTAATTCTTAATCTAATTAAACTCTTTAATTAAATCAAAAACCCACAAGGCAAGATTGACGTCTAGCAACGTATCATGCCTACCCGGAAGGTGTGGAATATTAGTGAAAATATCAGAAATATCATTTAGTGAAAGTTACCGTGCAATTCAATCCTTCGATCAGCTTGCACCCTGAATATGACTTTGGATATGGAACCATGTCAAATCCAATATCACATTCAATTCTTACTCAATCTAATAATGATGATTCAAATGATGTAATATTAGAAACTATTTCTAATATTCATACTTTGATCGAAGATTCCCTGAATCACCATTTGATCGAAATTAGCTGGATGCTATCTCCTTTTACTAGGGTTGATCGATTCCTTGTTCGACCTACTCACAACCTCCATATACAATTCACCATATCCAGTATCACCCTGTACATGACTCAATGTCATGAATAAGTGTGAACCAAAACATGGATTCATGCATACAAGGCACTATGGTAGTCTCAGGTCAAAGGATTACATGCACTACTCCCTCTATGAAAACCATCTATTGACAAGTAGATAAGACTCCATTAGATGTTTTCAAGTCGGATCAAATTTAGTGAACTCATTCTCTAATGAGCACCCATGTCCTTGTATTAGTGTCCTACATAAATAATTGTAAGATCAATTACCCTCGTTAATGAGCATACAAAGGATATGCTAGTCTTTCCGAAAATATTGATCCCCTACTCAATGTCCCTTTGACTAGGAATACTTAAGATTAAGATTTTTAGGTTTTAAGTCTTACTGGTATGATCTCATCATAACCCTTAAAACCATAGCCCTAGTCTATGGGGTTCATCATATCATAAATCTAAGACACAACGTATGATGAAAAAGATGCCTTTTAATATATATAATTGTCAATACAAAAGTTTGGAAGTTTTCAGGATATCCCAATAAAATTACAAGTTTTAATTGGCTTGCAGGGCATAATCCTTTCAATCTCCCACTTGCACTAAAGCCAATTACCCTTATATCTAATCCCCATACTATCGAGGTGGCGATCAAACTCCTGTCGTGGTAGAGCCTTAGTGAACGGGTCTGCTATATTGTTCTTTATCTCTACTCGCTTGATGCAGACTTCTTGTCTTTCGACAATCTCTCGAATGAGATGGAAGCGTCTCAGAATGTGCTTTGACTTATGATGAGCTCTTGGTTCCTTAGCTTGAGCAACAGCTCTAGTATTGTCACAATAAAGTGGTATTGGATTCTCAATCTCAGGAACCACTCCCAACTCAGTGATGAACTTCTTCATCCAGACTGCTTCCTTGGCGGCTTCACTAACAGCTATGTATTCTGCCTCTGTTGTTAAGTCAGCTACAGTCTACTGTTTAGTACTCTTCCATCTTACTATCCGACCATTTAGGGTAAAGACATACCCTGAAATGGATTTGCTATCATCTGGATCTGTTTGAAAACTAGAATCAGAGTATGCTTCTAGTTTAAGATCAGAACCTCCGTATATCAGAAAAATATCCTTAGTCCTTCTCAAGTACTTAAGAATATTTTTCACAGCTTTTCAATGATCCTCTCTCGGATCAGCTTGAAACCTACTGACTATGCCTAAGGCATATGCCACATCAGGCCTGGTACATAACATGGCATACATTATTGAGCCTACTACCGAAGCATAAGGTATAGAACTCATTCTATTTCTCTTTTCAGGTATCTTTGGAGACATCCTTTAAGAGAGGTGTATGCCTTGACTCATGGGTAAATAACCTCATTTACTCCCATCCATGCTGAACCTTTTCAGTACTAAGTCAATGTACCTAGGCTGGGATAAGCCTAGCATCCTCTTGGATCTATCTCTATAGATTTTAATACCAAGTATGTAGGATGCTTCTCCCAGGTCTTTCATGGAAAACTTACTAGATAGCCAAATTTTGACTAATTGTAACATTGGGATATTATTCCCAATGAAAAGTATGTCATCTACATACAGAACCATGAAAACTATGGCACTCCCACTAGTCTTTTTATATACACAATGCTCATCCACATTTTTGATGAAACCAAACTCTTTGATTGTTACATCAAAACGGATGTTCCAACTCCTTGAAGCTTGCTTCAATCCATAAATGGATTTCTTAAGCTTACACACCTGATTAGGTTTGTCTCTTGAGACAAAACCTTCTGGCTGTGATATGTAAACTTCCTCCTCAAGGAAATCATTGAGGAAGGCTATTTTTACATCTATCTGCCAGATCTCATAATCATGGTATGCTGCTATAGCAAGCATGATCCAAATAGATTTGAGCATGGCAACAGGGGAGAATGTTTCATCATAATCAATACCCTGTTTTTGTTTGAAACCTTTAGCCACTAATCTGGCTTTATAGGTTTCGACTTGGCCATCTGCTCCAATCTTTTTCTTATAGACACATTTGCACCCAATAGGGTTAATACCCTCTGGTGCATCAACCACAGTCCATACTTAGTTGACATACTTGGAGTCCATTTCGGAATTCATGGCATCTTGCCATCTGTCTGAGTTCCTACTCATGACAGCTTCCGTATAAGTCAGAGGTTCATCATTTTGAATGATTTGGGCTTCATTATTCTCAATAATGAACCCATACCTTTCAGGTGCTTGTCGCACTCTATTAGACTTACGGAGAGGAGTTGTGTGTTCTGGTTCTACCCTAACTATGTGTTCTATTGGTTGAGATGTGTCTATTTGTTTATTTTGAACTTCTTCAAGTCAATATTTCTCCCACTGCCCTTTTGTAGGATAAATTCTTTCTCCATAAAAGTGGTGTGCCTACTGACAAATATCTTTTGTTCAGCAGGATGGTAGAATAGATATCCTGTACTATCTCTAGGATATCCAATAAATAGACACTTATCTGCTCTAGCATCCAGCCTATGTCCAAAATTTCTTTTGACATATGCTGGACATCCCCATATCTTAAGATACTTAAGATTGGGTTTCTTTCCTCTCCATATTTCATAAGGAGTGCTAAAGACAGACTTAGATGGTACTTTGTTCAAAATGTAAGCTACGGTTTCCAGGGCATAACCCCAAAAGGAAATAAGTAGATTTGTGAAACACATCATGGATCGTACCATATCCAATAGAGTATGATTCCTCCTTTCAGCTACACCATTTAATTGAGGTGTATAAGGAGGAGTCCATTTAGAGAGAATCCCTTTATCTTTAAGATAGTCAAGAAATTCCATGGATAAGTATTCACCCCCTCGATCTGATCGAAGAATTTTAATACTTTTTTCTGTTTGTTTCTTAACCATACTTTGATACTCTTTGAATTTATCAAAGACTTCGGATTTATGTTTCATAAGATACACATATCCGAACTTTGATAAATCATCAGTGAACGTTATAAAATAAGAGTATCCTCCTTTAGCATGAGTTGTCATAGGACCACATACATCTGTATGTACTAGTCCCAGCAACTCATTTGTCCTTTCTCCATGTCCACTAAATGAAGTCTTGGTCATTTTTCTCATAAGACATGATTCACAAGTTCCTAATGATTCATAATCATAAGGATCAAAGAATTTCTCTTTGTATAACTTGTTAATTCTTGTCTCACTAATATGACCAAGTCGACAATGCCAAAGTAAAGTATGATTTATTTCATCTCTTTTTTGTTTCTTATCAATGTGAAGAATTTTGTCATTCTGAGATAAAGTCAATAAACCATTATTGAAAATGCCAAAACAAATAATTTCATTAGAAAAAAGAATCGAGCAACCATAGCTCGTTACATTTAGTACATACCCTTGTTTTAACAACAAGGGTATAGATACAATGTTTCTAATGATCTTAGGCATATAATAACAGTCTTTTAGCTCTAAGATCTTCCCAGAAGGTAGCTTCAATATATATGTCCCTACAGCTTCTGCTTGGATGGAATCTCTTCCAGCACCGTAGAGCTCGAAGTCTCCTTTCTTCAAAACTCTAATGTTCTGCAGCCCCTGTAATGATTTGCAGATATGGTGACCACAAGCGGTATCCAATACCCAAGAGTTTAAATTAGAAGAATCTAATGACAAAATTGCATGTATCTCGTACATACCTTTTGGTGCATCACTAGCACCAGTCTTCACACTTGCAAAGTAAGCCTTGCAATTCCTTTTCCAATGACCTGCTTTGCCGCAGTGAAAACAGGTTGTTTGTTTAGAGGCTTTCTTTCCCTTCTTCTTCTTATTGATGCCACCTTTAGGGTTCAGTCTCCTTTTGAACCCTTTTTGCCTGCCTTCTTCTTTGAGATCCCATCCAAAAGAAAAAGAGGAGCCTTATTCTTCTTGATATGGCTCTCTGCTATCTTGAGCATATTCAGCAGCTCAGGCAGTGATACATTCAATTTGTTCATATGATAATTTAGAACAAATTAAGAAAATGACTTTGGGAGTGACTGCAGGATCATATCCTGGTTCAACTCCCCATCCATCACAAAGCCTAATTGACCTAATCGAGTGATCAGGTCAATAACCATTAGCACATGATCTTGTACGGATGTTCCTTCTGTCATCCTGGCATGGAACAACTGCTTAGATATCTCATATCTAGCAGTCCTACTATGTTCTCCATAAAGCTCTTTTAAGTTGAGCAATATGGATTGAGTGTCCATGCCATCATGCTGTCTCTGAAGTTCATTACTCATTGAGGCGAGCATGATGCATTTAACAGTAAGGGAGTCATTTTGCCACATCTTAAATGTGGACTTTTCTTCCTCAGTAGCATCTTCCCCTAATGGCTCTAAATTAGGGGTGTCAAGAACATAGGAAAGTTTCTCTTGACTGAGTATAATTTTTAAGTTCCTCAACCAGTCCACATAATTGGGACCAGTCAATTTATTGGTATCAAGTATACAACGTAATGATAGTGAAGAAGCCATTTATATCTACATAAACAAAGAACATTACATAAGCAAACAACCAATGTTTGACAAAACATAATTAAATTAGGACTTTAATTTAATTATGCCTCCCACTATTTTATCGAACATCATAGCCCTCCCCTATGATAATCGAGAAACCCTAATTGGTTTTCTTAGTAGGATTGAGATCCTAATTCCTTATAAAAGATCTTGTGTTTACACAACAAACCTTTTACAAGTTCAAAATAGAAAAACTCTTTCCAATTGCATCTTATGCAATTCTCAACAAAAACTGGCCTCTAAAACATTAATAGTCTTGTGTTAGCACAACAAACCATAATGCTTTAGTTAAGTTAGACCCTTCATTATCATACAATCATATTTGTATATATATGCCCTTGTATTAGCACAACAAAGCATTATATCAAATATGCTGTAAGCATCTAAATGCATTAAACCATAACTATGTTAGTCCCCATAATAGGTCTTGTGTTAGCACAAACAAACCTAAAATGGATCATGACACAATTATGACTTAGCATGAAGGAAGGCCTAATGTAGTGAACATTACACTAAGCATATCAATCAAGAATTAAGTTAATAAAATCAGCCAGGAAAGTGGAAGAGTAGTGGGAGTCCCCCCATTGCTTTCCTAGTCACCAATAAATTGGCCAGGTCAGACAACGGAACCAATTAAAAACCACATTCTCTTTACCAATCATGAACCACCTTTCCTAGATACCGAATCATCAACTAATCATTGATTTTTGCTTTTGGTATATGACACTGCAACTTAATATTATTTTAATAGAGGGCAATTCAAATAGAAGCACATTCTAATATTATCATTCAATCAACCATGCATCATATATCATTTTATAATGTGCCAAGTGTGTCATCATACTAGGACAACCATCTACCACATAATGGATCCACCATTATGCCAGGGCAACCTTATTTCAGTATGATGACTAGAAAGCTAAACATATCTCTATATCGATTAAGGTTTAAGTGAAAACCTTAACTAGTGACATACATATATGCATAAACATATCAATCATATGTAACTTTAAACTTTTGTAGAGTCCTACAAATTGGGCAACTTCAATTTTGTAGAGTCCTACCAAAAATGGGCAACCTCAAGAGTCCTACAAAATTGGGCAACTTCAATTTTGTAGAGTCCTACCAAAATGGGCAACCTCAAGAGTCCTACAAAATTGTGCAACTTCAATTTTGTAGAGTCCTACCAAAATGGGCAACCTCGAGAGTCCTACAAAATTGGGCAACTTCAATTTTGTAGAGTCCTACCAGAATGGGCAACCTCAAGAGTCCTACATAATTGGGCAACTTCAATTTTGTATGATTTAGCCCTATTAAGGTGGCTCTGATACCATTGTTGGGTTCGGTTACTAGGGCGGAAGCATGGATTTCAAAATATTATGAAATCATAACCTAACCCTTAATCCCAAGAACACCTTATTAAGAACATAAATCATAAAAATATAAATTAGGGTTTAAACACCAACCTCGATCGCAAAAATCCAATTCGATGTAGAAACCTTAATCAGGTCTTTCTGATCTGCTCACCAGGTGCCCAAGTGTTCGCCCTCCAACGGTGATCCACACAGGGCTATGATCAAGACAAATGCACCACTTCAAAACTGGTTCCTCCATTTAGACATTTAAGGCCTAATTTAATTCAGGCAGAAACTCCTCTTATTTGGACTGATATTCCTCCTATCAACCTTTCTTTCCTCCTCTTTCTTTCTCTTTCCAACGCCTGTAAGATCACTCAAATAGGACTCTCCTAACCAAAGTTAAGGGCTTGTCTTAAGTTGACTAGAGATCTTTTAGGACAAAGAAAGAGAATGCAGGAAAGAAATGTTTTTCAGAATAAAAACTCCAAACACCATTCCCCGGGCGCCCATCTCCTTAAATAGAAATATGAGGGATGCTTTAAGACATCCCTTCCATGCCATAAGACATGTCCTTTCTAATAGAACGTGTCCCTTATCCAGACAACACTTCTCTTCGTTCAAAACTTAAGAGAATTAAAACAAAAGGACTCTTCGGATGAAAAACTTTACGAAGAGTCGCTTCCTTTTATTTCTGTTGCACGAATATCCTTGCATCATGGCCACCCATCAACCATCAAATGGCCACCTTTATCCATGCCAAATGCCATATGGCATGAAACACCAAGGGGCGTGAAGGAAGAGTCCACGCCCCTTGTCTTTCTTGCTTTGACGGGTCATAGGAAATGGTGCATGAAAAATATCAAATACTTATCTGCAAGGGGTGGCAAGGATGATGGTTTATCTGGTCCTCTAATGTGTTTCAATAGCAGAAGGACTCTTCTAATATGGCGCCTCTTCATAAAAATTTTTTAACATAAAATAGTTTGACCCAGTCAAACCTTTAGGCGCTTAATTTAGGATAGAGTCCAATCAGAATTAAACCAGCCATGTGGCTAATTTAAAAGTCCAATCCCTTGGTTAACTAGCCAAGGGTTAGCCCAACACATGAGCTTAAATTGATTTAGCCTTAATTAGACCAAATCAGCCCAAATCGGAACCCGATTCAAACCTAATTCGAATCAAGGTGCAATGGTTTGCAACATATGCTAGCATGTTCATCTTGCAAACATAGTTTAATCCAATTAAACCCTTAATCAATTCTCTTTGTGTGTGACCCATTGGGTTCCACATCTAGCCAGTAGTGGGTTGGGTGCGATTTGACCTAATTTGATTTAGGCTTTAACCTAGTTGATTTAGGTCAAATTGAGCTAACCCAATTGACAATTAGAATTCTTTCTAATTCTTGATCTAATTAAACTCTTTAATTAAATCAAAAATTCACAAGGCAAGATTGACTTCTAGCAACATATCATGCCTACCTGGAAGGTGTGGAATTTTAGTGAAAATATCAAAAATATCCTTTAGTGAAGGTTACCGTGCAATTCAATCCTTCGATCAGTTTGCACCCTGAATATGACTTTGGATATGGAACCATGTCAAATCCAATATCACATTCAATTCTTTCTTAATCTAATAATGATGATTCAAATGATGTAATCTTAGAAACTATTTCTAATATTCATACTTTGATCAAAGATTCCCTGAATCACCATTTGATCGAAATCAACTGGATGCTATCTCCTCTTACTAGGGTTGATCGATTCCTTGTTCGACCTACTCACAACCTCCATATACAATTCACCATATCCAGTATCACCCTGTACATGACTCAATGTCATGAATAAGTGTGAACCAAAACATGGATTCATGCATACAAAGCATTATGGTAGTCTCGGTCAAAGAATTACATGCACTACTCCCTCTATGAAAACCATCTATTGACAAGTAGATAAGACTCCATTAGATGTTTTCAAGTCGGATCAAATTCAGTGAACTCATTCTCTAATGAGCACCCATGCCCTTGTATTAGTGTCCTACATAAGTAATTGTAAGATCAATTACCCTTATTAATGAGCATACAAAGGATATGCTAGTCTTTCTAAAAACATTGATCCCCTGCTCAATGTCCCTTTGACTAGGAATACTTAAGATTAGGATTTTTAGGTTTTAAGTCTTACTGGTATGATCTCATCATAACCTTTAAAACCATAGCCCTAGTCTATGGGGTTCATCATATCATAAATCTAAGAGACAGCGTATGATGAAAAAGATGCCTTTTAATATATATAATTGTCAATACAAAAGTTTGGAAGTTTTCAGGATATCCTAATAAAATTACAAGTTTTAATTGGCTTGCAGGGCATAATTTTTTCAAGGTTTTCATGGAATTCTTTGACTAGCATTGAAGCATGCTGTGAATTGCCTCTCTAGTTGCTTGAAAGTGTGAATACTCCTCAGCTCAAGTCTGAAGTACCACACTTGGGCCGATTTATGAAGAGTGGTTGGGAAGGCAAGGTAGAGTAAGGAATCGATAGTGTCTTGAATCAACATGAGAGCCTTGTACTCTCCAGGTGGTCCAGAAAATCCATAGTGCTATCATAGGGATCCAACTAGGATATTTTGAACTGACTCGGGATTGGTTCTTCCATGATTCGTCAGGAGAGAGAGGGATGAGAATTGAGCTCAGTTTGGTCTTGACTCCCTCCCTATAGATCAACAAGTCAATGGTTGATCTCACTTAACTTGTAGTCATAGTCATCGAGGTGGTGTTTGGCTATATGCCAAATAGCCTCATTAGTGGATCCCTTCTGGGAGGATTTTTATAAGAAATGGGGATGTTTGTCTTGCCTTTGCTCTCTTTCTCATCGTTGCTCCTCGTGTCAGGGACTCACTCATCATGAAGACAAGGATTCAGATTGATAGGAAACTAGTCAATGGAAGGATCTCCACCACAAAGATCGATGGCTAAGATGAGTAGTAGCAATAATGGGAGTAGCTTGGGCTTTTAATTGCTGCTTTACTGCAACATGTTGCTGCTATAGTCTCTCCACTACTGTAGTCAGTGCCTAGATCTACTGTACTAGAGTAGTGAGCAAGTTTTGCTGGATAACTAGTAGCAGAGGTGGCGGAGCGAGAGGTTTCGCCACTTGGAAGGGTGGCTCTCCTTGGTGAGAAGTGTTAGGTTTTGGTGATTTATAGCATGCTGAAATTTCATGTTTCTAAAATCTAGCAGCGAAAGTAGATTAAAATAATTTTAATCCTAGCATGCATGAACTAATCATCGTAGATTACCTACAGATCTAATTAACTTGCTAAAAATAAATTTATATGTCAGATCCAAAATTACAAAGAAAAAGGAAAGAGTTACCTGAATCACTTTTCTTTCTTCTTATCAAATTGGATTTAGTGGATGTCTTGGGTTTCTATCGTAGCGGTGCAAGCACCTGACTTCTGTAGGTATATGCATGGAGTTGTGCCTAATTAGAGTACCAATATCACTGGTGTGCTAGCACCTTATAAATCTCACTCCTTCACTTGGACTAAATTTCCTTCTTCAAGAAAAAGAAAATCTAGAAACAAAACCCTACACGAATCCTTTTATGCTAAATCAAGGGAAATTGTTGATAGGAGACCAAGAGAAGAAAATCTACTATTATTATCCTCATATTTTCTCTTTAGGCTCTCTTTCTAGGCTCTTGTTTAGGTGTGTAGAAGCAAGGAAGAAGAAAGAGGGATGGTGGAAAGATTTTTATGGCAAGGAAGAAAGGAAATTATTTCTTGTGCAAACCCTCTTCTACGTCCCCCTTAAAATTCCACACAAAACCAAGACTCCATGCCCCATAAAATTCTAGATAAAATGAAATTCTAATTTGATTTGAATCAAATTCAAATTAGATAAGAGTTTATTTTCATCTACACAAGAGAAAGAGTCCTTGAAAAATTAGGGAGGTGCCAACTTGCACCTCCTCTCCTTGCATGCATGCAAGAAGAGTAGGGGGTGCTAATTCAACATCCCCTCTTCTTATTTGTTGACAAAAGGAGAGAGAGTCCCAGTCCATTTGGAAATTGGCTTCTATTGCCCAAAGATGGAGCCTAAGAGGGGGGGTGATTTGGGTATTAAAAAAAAAGTAGTTATGTGCACTTCTTAGTGAGTTTGTGTAACTAAGTGATAGTGCTCAATGAATTATACAGCAGAAGCAATAAATAAAGTGCTAGGTAATAAAGAGCAAGTAGAGAAGGAAGCAAGCAACCACAATAACAAGATGTATAGTGGTTTGGTGCACCCTAGCACCTACATCCACTCTCCAAGCTTTTCCTTGAAAATTTTTATTATAATCTATCGAAGATTACAGCCGACTTGTTTTCCAAGTCTCACAAGTTAAAACCTATGTTGGTTTTATCACCTAGGCTCACCAACAACCTTTATAACTTATTTTATCCAGGCTTACAAGTCAACCCAAGTTGGTTTTATCTCTTAGGCTCGCCAACAACCTTCAACACTAGTTTTAATACCTTTGAAACTAGCAACAACAAAAGAAATCAAGTATACAATAAATGAGCACAAGAAATAGCTCCTAAAATGAGTGAAAATTAAAGTTGATGTAGCTCTTCTTGAATGCTTGAGTTGTCTTCTTCTTGGAATCTTTGAATACACACATATGGTCAAACACTTGAATGCTCAACAACTCAAAAATGAAAGCCTTTTTTCAATTGAATCTCTTAAAAGCTCTCTTCTTATCCTTTCAAATGATTGAAGTTTGTTTCATATGATTATTGTCTTTTTTTTTGACTTGAAGAGGTTTGGTGAGTGTTAAATCTCTCAAAACCACTTAAAAGACTGTTGAAGATAGTTGGAACTGAAAAAGTAGCCATTTGGAGCCGTTTGGAGGTAATTCTAAAATTCTGAAAAACTAGCCATTATAGCATGAGTCGACCTCTTGAGTCGATACTTAGAGCATGAATCGACCTCTTGAGTCGATACTTCAGGATGAATACAGACAACTTGAAGTTCTATCCCAAAACTTGTCTCAGGTGATGAGTTGATCTTTTAAGTCGACACTTGAAGTGTGAGCGACCTCTTGAGTCGACACTTGGCATGCCAGTAAAAAATTTGCGTGCTGGTCTTCTAGAACTTCTAAATTTTCTTCACGAGTTGATCTTGTGAGTCGACACTTTGCCTATAAGTCGACCTCTTGAGTCAACACTTGATCTGTGCCATCCAAAAATGCTTGTCAAACTCTGAATTTCTTAAAGATTGGTCCATTAATCCTTTAGATACTTCTTCACAAGAGCCAAAGTCCAAAGTGGTTGTTTTGACAATATTTCATGAGAAACTTCTTGCTTTCAAATTAGTACACTTGATACTCTTTTGATGTACCTAAGGCCTGAAATTCATACTTCAATTGAAACATTAGTCCAAACATATACTCAACATTTTGTTATTCATCAAAATCAAGAAGCCAAAGCCAACAATCTCTTCCTTTTTGATGATGACAAAACTTTGAGTATATAAGTAATTAAGTTCAAGTAGAAATTGATCATTGTTTCAAGTTTTCAAGTAAGACCATTGTAATTTAACAAATCAAATAGTTTATATACCGAAGTTCAAAAAAAGGTATCAGATCAATGGTTTATAAAGCAATGTTTCAAGACTTAATTTCAAAATTGTTGCTTTGCTTATATATATACTTTCTACTCCCTCTTTTTGTCAACATAAAAAAGGTTGCTCCCCCTGAATTAGTGCATTTTTTCAGGGGGATCGATCTTACAGCTGGTATCAGTGCAATTTGACAGAAAGAAGAGTAACAAAAGTGAACTTTCATATATATATATATATATGAGAGTTTCATTACAACAATAGCATAATCAAAGTCTGATACATGACTAAAAGACTAATACATAGCAGAAAAGAAACTAAAGCATAACATAAACAACATGATAAATATTTGAGAGGTTAGTCCTTATCAAACGAAAGCTCAAAATATATAGGAGTTCTAATCCTAGTCCTAGAAGCAAGGGGTCTAGGGGTCTTATAGGTGCCATGGCTCCTAGTCCTAAGAGCTGGTCCAGAGCAGGGAATGACTCTAGAGGACCTAGTAGAAGGTGGAGGTAAGGTCTCTGCTGGTGTCAAGAATGCTAGGAAAGTGGCAATCTAAGTGTCTCTGGGAGCATTAGTAGTAGCATATGGAGTTTGAGTCTCCCTGCTGACAATCTCATAATCTCCAGCTCCATCATCACTGCCATCACTATCATCACCACAAACATCACCATCACTATCATCACCACCACCGGGAGTGTCATCATGTCTGTCAGGGTGGTTATCTATTGGGAATTGTGTCCCAAAACCAATCGCCTAGGCTATAGACGGTTAAATAGAGTATTGTACTCTTTGTATGAATTAATAAATATTATTTTGGCAGCTAATCATATTCTTATATTTCCCTGTAATGAACTCTTTTTCATGTGATGAAGTCCTTAGGACTACACTGATTTCGATATAGAGAGGATATATCGAGTGATCCTTAAACCCAGTTCACAACCAAAGGATACATTGTATTGGACGGCAATGTATCAAGTGTAGGTTGTTGTGGTTCATATCATTTGGTTGTCCTCTTGACTAAAGGAGTGTGGTGATGCTGATGTGATCTGCAAGTGGGATATATGATATCTTATTGAACGTGACTCCGTGCAGCCCCTTTCTACCAAAGGGATACTCACGATTGGATATGGGTATATGTGTCCCTCCGACCTGAGGTCATCTGACAGCTTGCAAACAACTCCCTGTGCTTTGGTGCCGGACTACCCGGATTTTTAATCCGGTGATGAAAGGTTTCTGGGTACAGGCAAGTACTTGTGGAGCAGTGATGGACCAAGATGGAATTGACCTGTCCAAATAGTTTGGATTGAATGTCTCGTAGTGTCTTAATTTAGCAAATCCTCAACCGGGGTAGTCTAAGTGAGGAGTCACTGGACTTGCGAGGTTGAGACATGTTGTGGATTGACTCAGCTGGGGTTGGCAGTTTAACCCTTGGTTATCCTGAGCGAGGTCAAAGGGATGAATTATACAGTAACTATATGCCAGAGGTTCGATTGATTGCTCTCGCATCTTCGACCTATCCGGACGCCGGGACCCTTTGCTAGATGGTATCTTATGCTGGTACTAGAATTGTTCCAGTGCTACCATCTAGGTTCGAACCTATGAGGTCACACGCCATAGAGGATCTCTTCCTGATCCAGGTGCCGATTTATGATGAGGAATCATTTTGATAACAGTTTGATTGAGCACACATTGGACTAACCCAATTTTGGATTGATCAGAAATTTGTTCGGATCCACCAAAAATTGTTTCTGGGTGATCGAGACTTGACCAAGCCTTGTATCAATTAGACTTTGATCTAATTGGATTGTGAACCAATTTAGAATTGGTTTGGATTTTTTGAACAAGTTATGAACCGTTGTTGAACCCATTTACACGCTGAGATGGCATAGGCGAACAGGGCATTCAAGGCGACTTTTCTTCTCCCATTCCCCTCGGTTTTTGCTGAGATTAACCACCATTAAATGGCCTTTTAATTGCTGCATTTGGGAACGAATTTGATTCATTCGGTTATCCGCTGCCCCTTGGTATTCCCAGCTGGTCTCTTCCGCTCCCTTTAACCACCGGTTACTTGTTCACACTGATATAAAATTCTCGGTGGCTGAAAAAAATTATGAGAAGTCTCATTCCTTTAAAAGTTTCATCCATCCTTTTGCTGCTGGATTTTGGGGATGGGTGTTGTTGAGTGATTAGGAGAGAAACTCATATTGAATCCCTGTTGTTTGTGCTCAATTTGTGGAAGAGGAAAACCAGTTTTGGAGAAAACGTTTGCAGAACTTGGAGTTCTGAATTTCTCTTCCTTCCCTCACCGTTCCAAGATTTCCGGCGACTAGCATCGTGCGAGAGGCCGGATCAGAGGAGCCCCAGGCGTGTCCCCCCTCTAGAGAGTGTTCACTTGAGCACTTGGGAGCTGCATCAACCGTCCAAGCTGGTGTATTTTCTTGCTCTATTCTTTTGTTGCAGGAATTTCAGTTGCTGATTTTGGAAGAGAGGAAGAGCTTCAAACGATGGGAAGTTTGATCCAAATCCCTCTCCATTGAAGCAAGAAGTTCCCTTGCTGTTGTTGCAAGGAAGAGAGATCAAAGTATAGCCCATTTGGTGTTGGATTGCTGCTGTTCAAAGAAGAAAAAATCCACGTTTCCAAAAGGCTACTGGAAGAAGAAGACGGAATAACTTTATTCTAGGTATTCCAGTAATTCCAGATTTATCCCAGAGTTATTCCAGACGAGAATAAGGTAAATATTCTGGTTTTGTTTTTCATGCATGCCTAGATATAGGTTTATATTTTTGTTTATAAATATTACATGCCCTTGATCATGCCTAGTTTTCCTTATACATGCATCTTGAACATATTAGATCCTGTGCGTAGCAGGTTTTTTCGCTATTATTTTAATATAGTTTTAAAATACATACCTGCTTGCTGCTATTGCATTCTTAGTGTAGGCACTTGCAACACCCCGCATTCCTTTCAGCAGTATCAGAGCCAGGTTCTGTTGTAACATATCTTGATGCATGTATAATAGATTAAACTGTTTAATCTTGTGATATGTATCTGTATCTTAATCATAGGGATGATTAGAGAGTACTTTTAGGAACCTAGTTGAGACCTTCACCATGGCCGTGTGTCTTTGGCACGATGCGGTTCGTCTGTGTTGGCCTTTTCAGAAGGATCTTTTAAGGAAATCAAAGAAATTAAAATTATTTTAATTCAGATACATTTTTGGCATGACTTATAAATTTGTTATTTGGGTCATGTAATATTTATAAAAGAATAAATCTAGATATGATGCATGATTTGAGATGTAAAAGAAGTTTTACATGGTTTTAATTAAAATTATTTTAATTAAAAATTTTGTCTTATATTCAAATAATTTTGAATTGTATGATTAATTAAATGACATATTATATTAGGGTTTATAAAACCTAATGTCATTTAAATAAGCCAATTGGGTTAATTGGGTTAGCTGTCTAATTGGGTCCATTATATGGGTTAGATCTAAGTTTAGTTGAACTGGATAACAAGAAGACTAATCAAAAGTTGATTAAGGTCATTCTTTTAGATATATTTAATAGTTAGATGGGTTAGTCCATTTATCTAAAATGGATCTAATTAGTGGCTCCGTGGAAGCCTGAGTTTTTAGGCTAGTCTGATCGAGTCTGGTAAATCGATTGGTGTCGAGGTAGGTTTGGCATTTGTGATCATGGTTGTATGAGGCTACCTCTTTCCTGGCTAACTTGGTTGGTGTTTAGGAAAAATTGTTAATGGCAGATACTCACCCATGATCTCACCTACCTGGCCAGTCGAGTCGACCAGAACTGATTAGAAAAGCTCATTGACTCGAGTTAACCCATGTCACCTAGGTTGATCAGTCTGACTGATCGGTAGGTGCCCATGGATCAATTGTTGAATTGGTTCAACCCTCCTGAAAATTGATTTGTTCAGTGGAAGGATGATCCATGTTCTTGTCTTATTCTTCTGTCACAATCTAAAATCCTCTAAAATTATTAGGTCCTGAAAAAAACTAAGTCAAGGAGTTGATGGTGTCTTAGCCTCTCATTAAGTGAGTTAGTAATGTGTCCTTTAACTTGGTGTTCATCGGCAGTTCCATAGAACGGGTGTGCATCTGGTTACTGGAATTGCTCTCTCATGGATGATGGTTCAGTGCAACCTTCTTGATGGTGATCAGGTAAGCCGGTCATAGTCGGGCTTGGTCATTCATTGGCTAGAAGTATTGGATTTATCATGTTAATGGTTGTACCTAACTGGAGACCCGCAATAGGAGGCCCCTAGGCTGATTGGGGTGCTCTCTGGGGCAAAATTAATTACTAGAAGTTGCTTAGGGAAGCAATTGGTTGGTGAACCTACCTTTAGGCGCGTATGGGTGAGCTGGTCATAGTCGGGCTCATACGTGGTCTATTAGATTTTAGTACCCACTATGAAATAGTGATTTCATGGATTGGAGTTAGAGGCTCCCAATCTGAAAAATTAGTGGGAGAGACCTTTAGACTAAAATCCAAATCTTTTGGTTAATTAATTAATTCATACTCATATGGTCTTGTTTTTCCTTTCAGATGTCTTCAAATCTTTCGCTCTGGCCACTTCTCGATAACGAGAAGTTGAAGGGTCACAACTTTGATAGTTGGTATCGAAAGTTGAGGATTGTCTTGGAGTATGAACGGATCTTTTATGTGATAACAGATCCGGCACCTGAAATTTCCTTCGCTAGTGCTCGGAGTTTAGCCAGGGACACTTATCAGAAGTGGGTTTCTGATCAGACTACTGTCCGATGCATCATGCTAGCGGCAATGAACGACGAGTTCAGTCGCAAGTTCGAGGAAGCCCAACCAAAAGAGATTCTTCAAAAGTTGAAGGAATCTTTTGGCACACCGGACGATGTAGAGCGGTACAAAGTGTCTTGTGCCATCTACAATGCCAAGATGCCGAATGGCGGTTCTGTCACTGATCATGTATTGTACATGATCAAGCTGATAGAAAAGTTAGGCAAGCTCGGATGTCCTTTGCACGAGCAGCTCGGCAAGGATGCAATCTTGAATTCTTTGCCCTCCTCCTATCTTGACTTTCTTGATCATTACAGAATGAACAAGCTTGCAATCAATTACCATGGTTTGATGGGATTACTGCAGACTTTTGAGAAAGACCACCAACTGAATAAGGGGGTGGTGAATTTAGTAGGAGGTTCTAGAGGTCGTCATCCCTTTAAGAAAGAGAAGGATAAAAGAAAGGGAAAGAAGGTGCTGAATGCTCCTGGCTCGAGTCAGACTAGGAAAGTAAGAGCTGACCAGTCTTATGCAGAGTGCTTCTACTGCAAGAAGCGGGGACACTGGAAGAGGAACTGTCCTCTTTACCAAGCATCCCTAGACCCAAACAGGCCAAGGAAGGGAAAGCAGTAAAGTGCTGGACAAGGTATTTATATGATAAAACCTTGTAATTTCTCTATTTGTGATACTGCTAACTGGGTATTGGATACCGGTAGTCCTATTCATGTTTATAATTCATTACAGGGACTGCAAGTTAGCAAGAGATTCGAGGATAGGAAACAATTTCTGAGCGTCGGGAATGGAAATCGTGTTCTAGTACTGGCGATCGAAGTTCTGAGCCTTGTCTTTGAGTCAAGTGCTGTCGAGTTAGTCGACTGCCATTACTGTCCTAGTTTCATTATGTGCATTATCTCTGTAGGCCTTTTGGTCAATTATGGTTATGAACTATCAATAAAAGGAGATATTTGCCAAGTTATTTTGAATAACTCTCTGATAATGAAAGCTAAGTTAAATAATGGCATTTATGCACTATCATGGCTTGTTAGTGTAATGTATACATCTGGCAAATGCCCAAGGCTAGAAAATGTTAGTGATCTGTATCTTTGGCACTGTAGGCTAGGTCATGTAAACTAGAGTAGGATAAACAAGTTGCGAGGAGAAGGCCTCCTCAAGGTCAGTGATTCTGAATCACTACCTACTTGTGAATCCTGTTTACTTGGTAAAATGACCAAGTCACCTTTTACTGGAAAAGGTGAACGAGCCATAGAACTTCTGAGTCTCATACATACTGATGTATGCGGACCCATGACAGTTAGTGCTAGAGGTGGATACAGATATTTCATTATGTTTATAGATGACCTTTCGAGGTTCGGTTATGTCTTTTTGATGTGACATAAATCTGAGTCGTTTGAAATGTTCAAATGATATCGTAATGAAGTAGAAAAACAAACTGGAAAAAATATTAAAACCCTTCGATCTGATCGAGGTGGTGAATATCTATCTGGTGAGTTTTTGACATATCTTGAGGAGAATGGGATTCTCTCTCAGTGGACTCCTCTGGGAACACCACAGTTGAATGGTGTGTTCGAAAGGAGGAATCAAATTCTGTTGGACATGGTTCAATCCATGATGGGCTTTGCAATTTTGCCGCTATCCTTTTGGGGATATGCACTTGAGATAGCTTGTCACTTTTAAATAATGTTCTGAGTAAGTCTGTTGTCTCCACTCCATATAAGATGTGGACTGGACGTAAGCCCTCAATCTCACACCTTCGGGTCTGGGGTTGTCCAACTTATGTAAAGCATTTAGACTCAGATAAACTTGGTCCTAGGTTTGATCAGTGCTTGTTTATTGGTTATCCTAAAGAAACCAAAGGACATTTCTTCTACTTGGAGGATGAACAGAAAGTGTTCGCTGCTCTTAGGACTATCTTTTTGGAAAAGGAGTTCCTTGGAGAAGGGACTGTAGCCTCTAAGATTGAACTTGGTGAAGTTCAGCCAGTAGAAGAACCTGCATGCTCTAAGGATATCATAGAACTGGCTGTGATTGGATCACACTCAGAACCCATTATTAGGAGATCCGGTAGAGTACCGTGTCAGCCGGACAAATACTACAGTTTCTTGGTCCGGGACGGCGATCCTATTGAGCTCGACGAGAACAATGAGGATCCGATCACCTATATGGATGCACTTCAGATATCTGACTCTGAGGCATGGCTTGGAGCCATGCGATCCGAGATGGAGTCCATGGAGATCAACAATGTATGGACATTGGTTGATCCGCCTGAAGGGATAAAACCCATTGGGTGCAAGTGGATCTTTAAGAGGAAAAGGGGCATAGATGGGAAGGTGGAGACCTATAAAGCCCGTCTGGTTGCCAAGGGGCATCGTCAGTGATATGGTATCGATTATGATGAGACTTTCTCCTTTGTGGCAATGCTCAAGTCCATTCGGATCATGCTTGCTTTAGCAGCATATTTTGATTATGAGATTTGGCAGATGGATGTCTGAACTGCTTTCTTAAATGGGGAGCTGGAAGAGGAGGTGTATATGATACAGCCTGAAAGGTTCACATCCTCAAATGAGTCAAAAGTATGCAAGTTACAAAGGTCCATTTATGGACTCAAGCAAGCATCTCGAAGTTGGAATTTACGGTTTGATAGGTGTATCAAATCGTATGGCTTCGTTAGGAACGGAGAAGAACCGTGCATCTATAAATGGGTTAATGGTTCTGTGGTTGTATTCCTGGTACTGTATATTGATGACATTCTCTTAATTAGGAATGACATCGCAGCGTTACAAGGAATAAAAGTCTGGTTGTCATCTCAGTTCTTCATGAAGGACTTGGGTGAAGCTTCTTACATACTGGATATGAAGATCTATAGAGATAGATATAAGAGGCTTCTGGGATTGTCCCAGTCTACGTATATTGATACCGTGCTGAAACAGTTCAGCATGAAAAATTCCAAGAAAGGCTATCTTTCGATAGGTTCTGGAATTACTCTTTCCAAGAAGGATTGTGCGACAACTCCTGAGAAAGAAAGCGCATGAGTAAACTACCTTATGCTTCTGCAGTAGGCTCTATCATGTATGCTATGACATGACTAGACCAGACGTGGCATACTCACTAGGAGTAGTGAGCAGATACCAGTCTGACCCAGGTGAGGTGCATTGGAAGGTGGTTAAGTCCATCCTAAAGTATTTGAGAAATACTAAAGACCAATGGCTGATTTATGGAGAATCTAACTTGAAACTTATGGGGTATACTGACTCCAGTTTCCAGTCAGACAGAGATGATAGAAAGAGTGTGTCTAGGTTTGTATTTATCCTGAACGGAGGAGCGATCTGCTAGAAAAGTTCCAAGCATGCAACAGTTGCAGACTCGGTATGCGAGGCAGAATACCTTGCAACATCAGATACAGCGAAGAAAGCTGTGTGGTTGCGGAAGTTCCTTGAAGAGCTAGGGGTGGCATCTTTCCTAGATGGTCCTATTCCAGTGTACTATGACAGCACTGGAGCCATTGCTCAAGCTAAGGAGTCGAAAGCTCATCACCGCACCAAGCATATTCTACGACGCTACCATCTCGTATGTGAGATCGTAGAATGAGGCGACATCAATCTTATGAAGATCGATGGAAAGGAAAGTCTGGCCGACATTTTACTAAAGCCCTCGAAATAAAAGAGTTCAACTTTTGTAAAAGGGAAATGGGTATTAGATATTGTTCTGATTAGCTTTAGAACAAGTGGGAGTTGTTGGAAATTATGTCCTAAAGTCAATCGCCCTGGCTGTAAGCGGTTGAATAGAGTATTGTACTCTTTGTATAAATTAATAAATATTATTTTGGCAGCTCATCACATTCTTATATTTTCCTGTAATGAACTCTTTTTCATGTGATGAAGTCCTTAGGACTACACTGATTTCGATATAGAGAGGATATATCGAGTGGTCCTTAAACCAGGTTCACAACCAAAGGATACATTATATTGGACGGCAATGTATCAAGTGTAGGTTGTTGTGGTTCACATCGTTTGGTTGTCCTCTTGACTAAAGGAGTGTGGTGACACTGATGTGATCTGCAAGTAGGATATATGATATCTCATTAAACGTGACTCCATGCAGCCCCTTTCTGCCAAAGGGATACTTATGATTGAATATGGGTATATGTGTCCCTCCGACCTGAGGTTATCATGGTAGCTTGCAAGTAACTCCCTGTGCTTTAGTGCCGGACTACCCGGATTTCTAATCCGATGACGGAAGGTTTCTGGGTACATGCAAGTACTTGTAGAGCAGTGGTGGACCAAGATGGAATTGACCTGTCCAAGTAGTTTGGATTAAATATCTTACAGTGTCTCAATTTAGCAAATCTTCAGCTGGGGTAGTCCAAGTGAGGAGTCACTAGACTTGCGAGATTGAGACATGTTGTGGATTGACTCAGCTGGGGTTGGCAATCTAACCCTTGGACATCCTGAGCATTGGAGGTCAAAGGGATGAATTATACAGTAACCATATGCCAGAGGTTCGATTGATTGCTCTCGCATCTTCGATCTATCCGAACTTCGGGATCCATTGCTAGATGGTATCTTGTGCTGGTACTGGAATTATTTCAGTGCTACTGCCTAGGTTCGAACCTATGAGGTCACATGCCATAGAGGATCCCTCCTTGATCCAGGTGCCGATTTATGATTAGAAATCATTTCAGTAATGGTTTGATTGAGCACACATTGGACTGATCCGATTTTGGATCGATCAGAAATTTGTTTGGGTCCATCATAAATTATTTCTGGAAGATCGGGACTTGACTAAGCCTTGTATCAATTAGACTTTGATCTAATTGGATTGTGAACCAATTTAGAATTGGTTTGGGTTTTTTGAACCGGTTATGAATCGTTGTTGAATCCATATACACGCTGAGATGGCTTGGGCGAACAGGGCATTCAAGGTGACTTTTCTTCTCCCATTCCCCTCGGTTTTTGCTGAGATTAATCATCATTAAATGGCCTTTTAATTGCTGCGTTTGGGAATGAATTTGATTCGTTCAGTTACCCGCTACCCCTTGGTATTCCTAGCTGGTCTCTTCCGCTCCCTTTAACCACTGGTTAATGGTTCACACTGATATAAAATTCTGGGTGGCTGAAAAAAATTGTGAGAAGTCTCATTCCTTTAAAAGTTTCATCCATCCTTTCGCTACTGGATTTTGGGGTTGGGTGTTGTTGAGTGATTGGGAGAGAAACTCATATTGAATCCCTGTTGTTTGTGCTCAATCTATGGAAGAGGAAAACCAGTTTTGGAGAAAACGTTTGCAGAACTTGGAGTTCTGAATTTCTCTTCCTCCCCTCACCATTCCAAGGTTTCCGGTGACTAGCATCGTGCGAGAGGCCGGATCAAAGGAGCCCCAGGAATGTCGCCCCTCTAGAGAGTGTTCACTTGAGCACTTGGGAGCTGCATCAACCATCCAAGTTGGTGTATTTTCTTGCTCTGTTCTTTTGTTGCAGGAATTTCAGTTACTGATTTTGGAAGAGAGGAAGAGCTTCAAATGATGGGAAGTTTGATCCAAATCCCTCTCCATTGAAGCAAGAAGTTCCCTTGCTGTTGTTGCAAGGAAGAGAGATCAAAGTACAGCCCATTTGGTGTTGGATTGCTGCTGTTCAAAGAAGAAAAAATCCACGTTTCCAAAAGGCTGCTGGAAGAAGACTGGAATAACTTTATTCCAGGTATTCCAGCAATTCCAGATTTATCCCAGAGTTATTCCAGGCGAGAATAAGGTAAAATTATGGTTTTATTTTTCATGCATGCCGAGATCTAGGTTTATATTTTTGTTTATAAATATTACATGCCCTTGATCATGCCTAGTTTTTCCTATACATGCATCTTGAACATGTTAGATCCTGTGTGTAGCAGGTTTTTCCGCTGTTATTTTAAAATAGTTTTAAAATACATACCTGCTTGCTGCTGTTGCATGCTTAATGTAGGCACTTGCAACACCGCGTGTTTTCCTTTCATTATCGTCATCTGCTGGTAGACAAGGAGATGCACCTGAAGGTGCAGTAGGAGGCAAAAGAGTCTTAGAAGATCCCGTATCTCAGTAAACCCAGCCTCCATCGAATGCCTAATGCCTGAGAGCTGATCATCAGTGTGTGCTCTCAATCCCTCGACCTTTATCTGGAGATGTGTAGTCCTGATTGCCAGACCAATAATCTCACCTCTGACCTCTAAAAACTGATGTCTGACATGCTCCTCAAAAGATGACTCTGTAGTGGTACGAGGATCAGTAGCAGGAGAAGGAACAGGTGCTGGGGTGGCTGGCTCAGACTCAGAAGTTGGCACAGGTGCAGGTCTCAGAGAAGTAATGTGCTTAGTAGGCCCAGATGGCCCTGCCTCAATAGCTCGAATCTCATCATCCTCGTTTGTCTCCTTACCAGACTCTCTGCGAACCCATCGGCCTCCAATGCATCGAAATCCCATCCGGTGCAAAGATTTCTCCCTATACGTGTCTGTGTGGAGAATCTCTTAGGAGGGCTCTCCCTCTAATGGAACTCTGAACTTTCGAAATATCCTCGTAAGGCCCATGCCATAAGGCAAACACAGACAGCACTGAGTGGCCACCTCTTCCATCTGATGAACTATGATCATGGGAAGGTTGATGGGAGTCTGCTACCTCAATGCAACCGTCAGTACTAGCTCCCTCTCAGTGATGAAGTCAAATCTGCCTGTCTTCAAAATCAGGATCTGAGCTATGATATGATGAAGGACTCTTATCTCAAGGGATAACTGGTTTGCTGAAACCACAGACACATTGCTGACATCCTCGTGCTCTAGAATGCACTGAAAAGCTGCCTCACGGTTTCTAACACAATTTGCTGCCCTGCCATGGAGAGGAATCTGCCAGACTCTACTAATCACCTCAGGTGTCACATGAATCTCAATACCTTTGACAATAGCAGTCCATCTAAGGCCATCAGTGGCCATGCTCCCATAGAACTCTCTTATCAACTGTGGATAATACCTCTCAGTCATGGTGCAGAAGGATACTAGCCCAGCTGCTCTTTGCAAATCACCAATAATAAAACTCTGAGATGCCCAAAACTGAATGTCTACTCTCCTGCCACTGGCTATGGTCTTCCCAACTACTCTTGCTGCACCAGGAGATGAGGGTGGAGGATGCTCCTGGGTATCCTACTCAGGCTGCTCAATTGTGTCTTGGCGAGCCTTAGTTCTTCTTTCTCGGCTAGACTCACCATGCTCAGACCTCCTCTTACGGTGTGCCAACTGCTTTTGGGGAGCCATACCACACAAAGTCAACTCAAAGAAGAGTAGGAAGAAGGAGTGAACTGGAGATTCTAAGAGGGAAGAAGAGAAGTGTCGACCAAGAAGTGAAGAGAATAAGCAAAGGACTGAGAGAGGACCAAAGAAAAGAAGGAAAAGAACCAAGGAAAAACTATGAAGCGAGGGAGAATGTGGGAATAATTGGACCAAATCCAAAGAGAAACAAGGTAATCAGGTTGAAACACAATGAAATTTATGTGGGATGAGATGAAATGTTGCAATCTAAGAGGAGATAATAATAATTAATCGAGAAATGGTGTAAAGTAAGGCTACTTTTCATATAAAAGAAATGAAACTATCATGAAGGAATTTTGCATATAAACTAAACCTGAATGAGAACTTTCATAATATTAAAGGGGAATGGACTTAGTGGTTAGGAAACCACACAGGATAGGGCTTAATTAAGTTAACATTTCAGATCTGGAAAAACATTATAAGAGGGGTAACCAAGCATTAATATGTCAAGGGTTTGAAAAGATACACTCAAGGACGAAGTCTTTGAATGACAGGGTGATTCCTTCAGATATCGGGACTTCTAGTCTCTGTTTCTTGCCTTGGAAGACCCTCTTCTTTAGAACTTGGATATCCCGGGGATCCTATACAAAACATAGCAGAGTTAAGAGATAACTTGAAAGGTAGGAAACAATGAAATTCATGGTTGAAGTTGAGAAGAAGCTGTAGGATTTGAAGAAGCTTGGCCGGCTCTCTTGGAATGCATCTTCTTGCAACTTAGATGTTGGGGATGGAGAGCTTGGATGGATTAGAAGACTTGCTAATGGCTAATGGCATGGAAGAAGAACTCTCTTGAAGTAACTAAGGGTCTCTCACCCACTCCCTCTTGGAGGACATTGGATAATACCAAATGGAAGAAGAAACACTCCTTTTTTCATTCAAATTCATCATCCTTTACAAGAGAGCTTGGAGTAGATTTTATAAGCCTCCAAGGACTTTTGAAATTTTAAATTACAAGGAGCTTTTTATGGGAGGTTCCTAGCTATAAAGGTGGAATTCAAATTACATGGAGATTTTCATGGGAAGTTCCTAGCTATAAGGGTGGAATTCGAATTACATGGAGATTTTCATGGGAGCTAGCTATAATGGTGGAAGCTCCTTTGAATTTGAATTCCCTTTGGTGATGTGGCATGTGGTGATGTGGCTTGATGAGGTGTACACCAAGTGGTTGGGAGGTTGACATGGCATCCAACAATGCTTGCTGATGTGGCGCCCTCCTTGGATTGAATTGTTGGAGTGGTTGAATGCATCCAATCTTCAAGTGAGCTTGCTTACATTGAACCAATTCCAAACCTCTCTTAGACCCAACTATTAAACTCACTAAATACAAGACCAATTCAACCCTAATTAGACTCAAAAACCCAAATAGACTCAAAAGAAACCAAATTGGAATAAACCCAACCTAATTACATGACTCAAATTCAATTAAAGAAGTAAAATTACTCTATTTACAAGACATAAGTTTAATGAAAGAATTAAAGCCATACTGAATTAGACTGAAGCCTCTTTTGAACCTTGGTGCCCGCACCAGTTCTCCTTGGGTGGGAGGAACTCGACATTGTCGAGTAAGGACTGATTTGACTTTGGTACCTTTCTAGCAGGTCTGGGTCAATTTGTTGCAGATCCTCTTGGGTGATCCAGGAATCCTCGGATTCGGATCTTCCTCGCCATCGAACCAGATAACGTTGATAGCCCTTATTTCTGGTGGTAATTATCTGGTCATCCAAGATACTTTCAATCCTATCTCTCCATTCTGGCTGAAGTGCTGGTGGACACTCGGGTAGGGTTTCACTCTCAAAGGTTGGGTAAGGTCTAAAAGGCTCGCTAGGAATTAATGCTGGCTCTTTGTATTCTTTCAGATCAGAAATGTTAAACGTGGAACTAATGCCATAATCCAGTGGTAACTCTAACATGTATGCATTAGGTCTGATTCTCTTTAATACTTTGAAAGGTCCAGCTCCCCGAGCATGCAGTTTCTTCATAGTTCCCGGTGAAAACCTTTCAGGTCTAAGTTTAACCATTACAGAGTCCCCTACATTGAATTCTTTCACTCGTTTACGTGAATTGGCCATATGCTTATAGACTTCATTACTCATTTGAATTTTTTTACTAATCTCCTTATGCAATTCTTTAATATGCTGTGCATATAACTCGGTGGACTCAGACATTCCTGTATGTGTGGGTAATGGAATGAGGTCGATAGGTCTCCTAGGTCTGTAACCATGGACAATCTCAAAGGAACTTTTACCAGTAGACCTATTGACTGAGTTGTTATAAGCGAATTCAGCATGAGGCAAAAGCAAATCCCAGTTTCCCAGACTCTCTCCAATAAGGCACCTCAATAAGTTCCCTAGACTTCTATTTACAACCTCGGTTTGTCTATCAATCTGAGGGTGGTAAGCAGTTGAGAATTTCAGTTTTGTTCCTAGTAGGCGCCAAAGGGTTTTTCCAAAAGTAACTCATGAAACGAACATCCCTATCAGAAACAATGGTCTTAGGTAACCCATGTAATTTGACTACTTGATCAAGAAAAAGCTTGGCTACCCTAGAGACATCAAAAGTTTGAGAACAGGGTATGAAATGGGCCATCTTTGAAAATCTGTCGACCACTACAAAGATCGAATCATGCTTCCTAAGGGTCTTGGGCAATCCTAAAACAAAGTCCATGAGATCCAGATCCATGTCTTCCATCCCCACTATTCCTTCGCCACCCCTAGAAAAAAAAATACCAAAAAAAAATAGTACCCTAATTTAGGTGACTTCTAGGCTTGCCAACAATCCTACCCATCCCGTCCCACATCAAAAATCAAGGAAAAACTTGGACCGATCGAAAGCAAAAATGAGAAGAGAAAGGAGAAAACAGGACGTCCGGTCCTAGGAACGAAGCGAGGTGCAAACCTCCTCTTCCCATTCCACGGGGTGTTCCTAGGGCATGTAGGGGATCCGTTGGGTTATAACTTCGTAGCAGGAATTATAAACGGGGAAGTGCTCTGTTTTCAGCCCGTAATTTCCCTGTTGCAAGAATTATTTCTCACTGCAAGTAACTCCAAATTCAGTGATTTTTGTTTTGATAAAACCAGTATAATTGAAACTAATTTGAATAATTTTCTCATGATTTATTGGTTTCCGTGCGATTTTTGAAAATTAAATTACTGCAACTCTATTTTTATGTTCTGCCATCCATTTATTTTTGAGTGTTCATCTCTTAATTCATCTTAAGGGCATTTGAGCATCTAAGATAAGGGGAGGAGTTGATAACCTCTCCTTAGCCCAAAACCACCACCCCTTCATTCGAACCTAAGCCTTTAATCTAAAAATTGATTAGACCTAATTTTCCCTAGTGGGCTAGGGACATCAACATGTCGGGTCATGGCTAGTGTTGAGTCAGTTTGTCTGGTTACTCTGTGTGTGCTTTGTACTCAGTGTCTAGAACGGTGGTTCAGGGATTCCATCCTGAAGGGCTTGTGTGCTGGTCCGCCTACCTGGCCAATCTCTGATTGGTGTCTAGGATTGGCATTCAGGGACCTGACACTCCCCTTACACCTGCCTGGCTGAGTCCTGAGTTACTACAGGCTAGCTTGCCACTCTGATTGGGCACCTAGTTTGGGCTCTAGGTCTAGTTAGCCCGTAGTCGTTCAGTTGAGTCTCATTTTGTGTGCTTGATTGCATCATGTCTACCCGGAATGGAGTACCCTACCAACCTGGTCAAACCCAACCTGATTTAGAGGCCATGGTTAGAGCTCTTACTGAGAGTATGAACAAATTAAGTCAGGATATGAATGAGAATTTTGCCCAGCTTAGGGATCGAGTCCAAGTACTTGAGGAACCTAGGCATCGGAATTGGACTCCTGACCCAGATTTTAATGTGCCTCAACCTCACCCACACCAAGAGCCTAGAAGACCTTTATATCGAGATCCTGAACCTAATCAAAGGAGGCCTGACCCAGAACCTGAGGATAGAGATGATAGGTTCATTCGGAACATCAAGTTAGATGCACCCACTTTTGATGGTAGTTTAAATCCTAAGGTGTATTCTGATTGGGAGGGTGAGATGGACTAGTACTTTGAGTGGTATGCTATGTCTGAGGAGAGGAAATTCAAGTTTGCCAAGATGAAATTAATACGTCAAGCTAGGTTATACTGGGAGAACATTGAGCTGACCACTAGAAGACGAAATGTAGAGCCCATAACCACTTGGCAGGGTATGAAAGAAAAGCTTAGAGACAAGTACCTACCCATTTCATACCAGCAAAATCTGTTAGACCAATGGCAGACTTTGAAACAAGGGAATCGATCTATTTCAGACTACATAACCACCTTTGATGAATACCTAATGAGATGTGATGTGAGTGAAGCCCATGAAGTCACTTTGTCTAGATTTAGGGCTGGGCTTAGGGAAGATATTAAGAGAGAGTTGTTTCTGAGAGAGGTTACTGACCTAGACCAAGCCTATCAGATTGCACTGAACACTGAGAAGTTTCAGAGAGGACCCATGCCATCTAGGGTTAGTGCCCCAATCCCAAGAAATGGACCTAGCCAGGTTACCTCTAGCACGCCTAATCAGGGTATCCCCACCCCTAGGCCCATGGACAAAGGTAAGGCACCTGACACCCAGAGAACCCCTAGTATCATCTGTTTTAAGTGCCAGAAGCCCGATCATATCTCCAATCAGTGCACAGCCATAGCTTGTTTTAAGTGTCATAAGGTAGGTCATGTTTCTAGCCAGTGCCCTCGTAGATCCCTATATATAGAAGAGGGAGGAGAAGAGAATTCTGAGCCTAATGAGGAGTTTGAAGAAGAAGTTTATGAGGCCGAAATGAATTTGGTTGATGAGTATGAAGGAGAGGAAGAATCCACTGATCTGACCACTTAGGGGTTGTGAGATGCATCCTGTCCCAAACTAAAGTTCAGGAAGACTGGCGTAGGACTAACATCCTACAGACTTTCCTTAAACTAGGGGATAAGGTTTGTAAAATCATCATAGATAGTGGGAGCTGTGTAAATGCCATTTCTACTAGCACTGTCAAAATGTTAGGCTTAACCCCAGTCCCCCACCCCAACCCCTATAAGGTTTCTTGGGTAGACTCTACCTCTATACCCATCCAGTCTAGATGTCAGGTCCAAATCCAAATGCAATCCTATCAAGAGAAGATTTGGTGTGATGTCTTGCCCATGGGGGTGAGCAGTATAATTCTTGGAAGACCTTGGTTGTATGATCATGATGCCACCCTCTTAGGAAAATCCAACACCTGTGTCTTTAGTTTCAATGGGAAGAAAATCACAATCCATTCAGTCCCTCCTAAGGACAAGGTAGCTAAAGGAATCAGTAAGGTTAGGGAAATGAAGACTGGAGTGAACCTAATTAGTGCCAAGGATCTAGAACAAGAAATTCATAGTGGTTCACCCATTTGGATGTTGACTGCTAAGGAACTTAGGACTCCTACACCCTCAGAGCCTCCTCAGGAAGTTAAGC
Organism: Areca catechu; assembly: GCA_021397845.1. Lineage (NCBI taxonomy): Eukaryota > Viridiplantae > Streptophyta > Magnoliopsida > Arecales > Arecaceae > Areca > Areca catechu. The sequence goes on along the minus strand of CM038047.1, from coordinate 50,967,198 downwards.
CTTTATTAGAAGAATTTGAGGATGTTTTTCCCGAGGATCTGCCAGACCACCTTCCACCTCTTAGGGATATTCAGCATTCCATAGATTTAGTCCCAGGAGCTACTTTACCCAATTTGCCCCATTATAGGATGAATCCATCTGAGCATAAAGAACTGCAAAAGCAGGTTGGCGAATTGTTGAGGAAGGGGTTCATTAGAGAGAGTCTTAGCCCTTGTGCAATCCCTGCACTTCTAACCCCGAAGAAGGATGGCACGTGGAGGATGTGTGTTGATAGTCGTGCCATCAATAAAATCACAATCAAGTATAGGTTCCCCATCCCTAGACTAGATGACATGCTTGATATGATGGCCGGTGCCATGGTTTTTTCTAAAATTGATCTCAAGAGCGGCTATCATCAGGTTAGGATTAGACTAGGGGATGAGTGGAAAACAGCCTTCAAGACTAAGGATGGTCTCTTCGAATGGGTTGTTATGCCTTTTGGGTTGTCCAATGCCCCTAGTACTTTCATGAGGATTATGACCCAAGTACTTAGAGCTTTCATAGGGAAGTTTGTAGTGGTCTATTTTGATGATATCCTGATCTATAGTAAGACCCCTGCAGATCACCTAGGCCACCTTAGACAAGTCTGTCAAGTTTTGAGGAATGATAGTCTCTACGGTAATCTCAAAAAGTGTGAATTTATGACCAGTAGGATTATCTTCCTTGGATTTGTTGTAACCCCTGACGGCGTGGCTGCCGATCCTGAAAAGATTAGGTCCATAGTAGAATGGCCAGAGCCAACCAGTGTGCATGAAGTCAGAAGTTTCCATGGCTTGGCTACCTTCTATAGGCGATTCATCAAGAGGTTTAGTACCGTAGTTGCTCCTATCACAGACTGCATTAGGAAGGGAGAATTTCAGTGGACCAAAGCAGCCCATAAAGCCTTCCTAGATCTTAAGGATAGGATGACCCAGGCACCCATTTTGAGACTACCGGACTTTTCAAAGGTATTTGAGGTTGCCTGTGATGCTTCAGGAGTAGGTATAGGTGGAGTCCTAAGCCAAGAGAACCATCCCGTAGCATTCTTTAGTGAAAAACTTAATGATGCTAAGCTTAGGTATTCTACCTATGATAAGGAATTTTACGCGGTAGTGCAAGCTTTGCGTTACTGGAGACATTATTTACTACCGCAAGAATTTGTGCTGTTTTCGGACCATGAGGCTCTTAGATTCTTGAATTCTCAGAAGAAGCTTAACCCTAGGCATGCTAAGTGGGTAGAGTATATCCAGTCCTATACTTTTGTTTTGAAGCATAAGGCTGGGTCTGAAAATAAGGTAGCTGATGTCCTTAGTCGTCGATCTTTGTTGTTGAATTCTGTTAGGGCTGAAGTCATAGGGTTTGAGCAAATCAAAGAAGAATATGAGTCGTGTCCGGATTTCAAGACTGTATACCAGGATCTAACTCAAGGACCATCTAGTGAACATTAGGATTATTCCCTTTTAGATGGCTTTCTGTTCTTTAAGAATAGGCTTTGCATCCCTAGAACCTCTCTTAGGGAATTCTTGATTTGGGAAACTCATGCTGGAGGTTTAGCTGGCCATTTCGGAAAAGATAAGACCACCCTGGCTATTGAAGACCATTTTTTCTGGCCTAGCTTAAAAAGAGATGTAGCACACATTGTGGCTAGGTGTCGGACCTGTGCTGTTGCCAAACAGCGAAAACAGAACACCGGCCTTTATACCCCACTCCCTGTCCCAGATCGTCCTTGGCAAGATGTGAGCATGGACTTTGTGTTAGGTTTGCCTAAGACCCAGAGGAGGCATGACTCTATCTGTGTTGTAGTAGAACGATTTTCCAAGATGGCCCATTTCTTGCCTTGTTCCCAAACATTTGATGCGTCTAAGGTAGCCACCCTGTTCTTTAATGAAATAGTTCGACTCCATGGCCTACCCAAGACCATTGTTTCAGATAGGGATGTTCGGTTCACCAGCTATTTCTGGAAAACCCTTTGGCATAAGTTAGGGACGAAACTTAAGTTTTCAACTGCCTATCATCCCCAGACTGACGGCCAAACCGAAGTAGTGAACCGTAGTTTAGGCAATCTGCTAAGGTGTCTTGTTGGTGAAAACATTAGGAACTGGGATTTGTACTTACCTAGAGCTGAATTTGCATATAATGACTCGGTCAATAGGTCTACGGGTAAGAGTCCATTTGAAATTGTGCATGGTTACAAACCCCACACACCTCTTGACCTAGCTCCTTTACCAGTCCATACACGGGTCTCCGAGTCTGCCAAAGTTTTTGCACAGCATATAAAAGACTTGCATAAAGAAATTCAAGCCAAAATAAATTTAAGTAATGAAACTTATAAGAAATTGGCTGATTCTCAAAGGCGAGTCAAAACTTTTGACGAAGGAGACTATGTAATGATTAGGTTAAGGCCTGAACAGTTTCCTCCTGGAACCGTTAGAAAGTTACATGCTAGGGGAGCTGGACCATTTAGAGTGGTAAAGAGAGTAGGATCCAATGCCTATGTGCTCGAGTTACCTCCAGAACTAGGCATTAGCTCCACTTTCAACATTACAGACCTAGTAGAGTATAGGGAGCCAGCTGTGATTCCCAGTGAGGCTTTTGAACCTAATCCTGCTCTTGAGAGTGAACCTGACCCTGTGTGTCCACCAACAAATTGGCCTGTGAGGAAAGAGCAGATTGAAAAGATCCTGGATGATCAGGTTATCTCTACTCGTAATCGAGGATACCAAAGATACCTGGTCCGCTGGCTAGGAAGGCCAGATTCTGATGACTCTTGGATCTCCCGAGAAGAATTACAAGAGCTGGACCCAGACCTCTTGGAGAGATACCAGAGCCAACTTGATCCATACTCGACAGGGTCGAGTTCCTCCCACCCTGGGAGAATTGGTGCGGGCACCAGACTCAGAAGAAGACTTCAGAGCTCCATCTGGATCTCTGATTAACCTTGCCCGAAGAATTAGGGTTTTTGGTTTGTAATAAGAGTTGACTAGATCAACTCAATTTAGCTTGAGTCTACATTACCTGCATTTTATTTTGTTGAGTCATGTTGACTCAGTAGTGGACTAGGGTTTCAACCTGGGGTGTTACATTTTCTCCCAAGGCCTAGCAAGTGGGCGCCACACTCCCAGCCACACTCCCAGCCATACGCCTGAGTCCAGGGGGTGCCATATCTACATCCAGCAGTCATTGGTCCCCACGCCACAGATAGCAGCTTCCTTCTCTCATGCGCCAGTTGAGGAGAAATCCACCAGGAGTCCACAAATCAAGGGGGCGGCCCAAGTCTTTCCCAAAAGAACCAAACTAAGAAAGGGAAGAAATTCTCTTGGAGAAAACTTCAAGGAGGCGCCCACTACCTGCCAAAAATATCCAAAAAAAAGATGGGAAGGGCCTTGACTTAGGGAGGAAGAAAAGGAGGAGTCCAAAAGAGTTGATCCATGGAAGGAAAAAAATTCTCTTGAAGATCCAAGCAAGGAGGCGCCATCTACCTGCCTTTTATAACCCTAATCAAATTTTTTTGGTACCTTGGCCGACCATATGTGTATGGATTATCCTAATTTGTAGATCCCCTCCTTTAGTCCCACATGGGAAGATGTAAAACCCAACTCCCTTGTAAAGCCTTATAAATTAAACCCCTCTTGTAAGTTTAAATCAATCAGATGAATGAAACCAAATTTTTTTTTTGTGAGCAAACTTTGTGTTTTCTCTCTTCCGCACTTGCATCCAAGTGTTGAGCTCCATGAGGGAGTAAATCCGGGTTCCCCAGGAACCTTGAGGAGGTGTGAGATCTCCAAAACCCAAACCCTAGGTTAGCCACTCCACTCCCAAACCCTAGCCGCCATCACCCTTCTCTTTCCATCAAGCCCTAGCCTATCCCACCTCTCATGGCCACCCTCTCCAAGTCCAGGCCGACCACCAGCATCCAGCTCCAGTCCAGATACTTCAGATCTACAGCAATTCTAAGAGGAAGGTCCTGATTTCAGCAACTTCAGCTTTCAAGTTCTTCAACCTGGTAAATCTTTTCTTGAGTATCTGAATTCCATCACTTGTTCCTCTTCTTTCCCAGATCTTGAGTCCAGGAGAAGCCGACCAAACCACAAGACCAGTATTGGAGGATCCATTGCGAAGATAGCCGACTCCGAGGATCCCACAATCTGCTCGAGAGAGTTCTTCCACCCAAATTCTGAGAAGATCACTGTCTGGTTGGTAAACCATCTCTCCTCTCTATTTCTGTTCTATTGAAAGTTCAGAGCGAAATCCTAGGTCTGGGAGTTTCTCAACCCCAGCGATCAGTTACTTCTGAACTACTCTGATAATTTAATTTCATCTAAATTATGCTTTCAATCCTTACCTAGTTTCCTTCAACTTAGTTTAGCTTTACTTTGAGTCAAAGCCAATTTCTGAAATATAAAAAAAAAGAAAAAAAAGAAAAAAAAAAGGAATCAATCTTAAATTTACTTCCGTATACGCTTCTTCGTTCTTTGTTCTGCATCATTGGGGAGTGGATGTAGGTGCCTTGGAGTGCACCGAATTACTATAAATTTGTTGTGTTTGTGTGATTGTTTTCTCTGTGCATTTACTTTATTAATTGCACTGCATATTATTTTGAAGCACATAAATATTTTGACAAAATACAAGGACTTAATTGCAATTATCACATATTTGTTTAGTTCATTATAAATCATTGCAAATAGTTTTATAAAATCCAATTCATCCCCCCTCTTGGGTTGCATCATCACTAGGAAACACATAGGCCATTTGATATGCAAACCAAGGGTGGTTATTAGTATTTTATAACCTTTATCAAGAATTATTTATGGTATGGATATATGTTTCTTATGAGAAACAAGTTTAAAGTCTTTGAAAAGTTCAAGAAACTTAGACATAAAGTAAAAAAATAAATAGAAAAATCTTTTAAGGTTCTTTGATCTATCAAGGAGGAAAATATCTTAGTGAAAAATTTCTAGATTATCTTAAGAATAATGGCATAGTCTTATAATGGACTCCACCTAGTACACATTAACTCAATGAGGTATCAAAAAGAAAAAATCAGATCCTATTAGATATGGTCCAGTCCATGTTGAGCTTCATTGATCTACCTATATTTTTTTGGGAACATGCCCTACAAATCTCAATTTATATTTTAAATAGGCTTCCTCTAAATCCATTCCTACCACACTGTATGAGTATGACATAGTAAAAAATTAAGTCTTGGCTATCTCAAGATTTGGAGATGTCTGGCCCATGTCAAAAGACTAATGGTGGACAAATTAGAGGCTAGATCTATTAAAGCTTTCTTTATAGTAGAGCTGTCAACGGGTCGGGTCCGGACCCGAGACCCATTGATGGGGGACTAATATGCATGCCATTTTTTTTGTATGTTTTACATGTTGAGTTAGGTGATTAATTCCCAAATTTCAGATCAAAATTATTTATAGGGAATTTGTATGAATTTTTGAAGATCAGCATGTAGATTAGGACCTAGAAAAGTAGCAAAGAAGGACCGCCGGGACTGAGAAGCCTCGGTTAGGGCAAGTTCTCATACAATAAAACTACTGGAGATAGAGGGGTGTACCTGACAATGTCTGTGAAGATCGCAACGAAGGGGTCTCTCGTTCCTCGACGGATGCGGCCTGGAAAATCGAGCCAAAGACCCGCGGATACCCGGCTTTCTGCTCGGTGATCCGATTGAGGCTTGGCTGGAGTCGTTGGATTCGTAGGAACTCAGGGGCCTGCAAACGACCTGTCAGGGGTTAGAAAATTCATAAAGGAACAAGAAAACAAAGAAAAAATAGCAAGGGAAGGCTTCTTTTGGAGTGGGCGTCCAGGGATCTGGAGGGTTTGTTGGCAGCAGGAAGATGATTGCAAACACCGGGAAGAAGAACTCTCACAAACCCCTTTATGCACACAGCAGGGTATCACACCACTCAATAGAAGAACTCAAGGTTTTCATTCATCAAAATTCTCCTTCATACAAGAGGCTAGGGTCCCTTAAATAGACCCTTAACCTTGGGCTCCAAGTAAGGGTACATAAGTCTTTACATAAGAATCCTTTTCCCTCTCAAACCCTAGCTAGAAAATAAGGAAATATTAGGTAGAAAAATCCCTAAAAATTTTCTTGACATAGTCAAGACTCCAAGGATGCCTAGGGGGTCGTGTTGGGCTTCTAGGAGCAGCAAAATGCCGGTCCAAAGGGGCTCGGGTGCATGGGTTTGGGCCTCTGAAAGCTGGGGTGGCCTGGTAGCCAGGTAGCAGGAATATTCCCTGGTATCTTGCTTCTTAGGGGCTTGGGCTTGGCACCTGGGCTTGATTTCTTTGGGCTAGGATGCAGATGGACCTCTGGAATCATGGATGCCCTTATCTATGAATATACTTTGGCACCTGGAAGGGAATCTGGGCATCTGAGGGCATCTGCAAGAAATCAGGGTTTTCTGAATTTTCCTCCTGGGGTCTTCAAATCTTCAAGCTGGGTTGGACTTGTGCTATACTTCTATGTCTTCAATCTAGTTGGACTTGGTCTTCACTTGTATGATATAGTCTTGAGTCTTCAGTATGCTTGGACAGGACTCAAAAAAATAAAATAAGCTCAACATGAGCTGACTAGCATTGGACTGAACTAGCTCAATATAAGCTGACTAGTACAGAACTGAAATAACAACTCAAAAGACTCAAACAACAACTAAAAAAAGGACTCAGATGGGCTAAGCCCTTATTACAGAAGGACTCATAAATTATTGATCAATTCACAGAGGGTTGAGAAGCCTCTGCCTTATTCTGGTGCCTTTGGTGTCCGTACCAATTCTCCCGGGGTAGGAGGAACTCGACCCTGTCGAGTGAAGATCAGACTGGCTCACATATCTCTCGAGAAGGTCTGGGTTGAGGCGTTGCAAGTCCTCTCGAGAAATTTACGAATCGTGCGACTCTGGCTGGCCTTGCCATCGGATCAGGAAGCATTGATAGTCACGATCCCGGGTCGTGATGGCTTGATCATCCAGGATACGCTCGATCCGTTCTCCTCACTCAGGCCAATTTGTTAGTGGACACTCTGGGTTAGGGTCACTCACAATGAAAAGGAATAGGTCCAAAGGCCTTACTAGGTATTGCTGCCGGTTCCCTATACTCAACCAGGTCTGTAATATTGAAGGTAGAACTAATGCCCAAATCCGAAGGTAAGTCTAACACCTAGGCATTTGATCCAATCCTTCTCTATCACTTTAAAAGGTTCGGCTCTGCGAGCATGAAGCTTCTTTTAGGCCTAAGCCTAACCAAGATAAAATCCACTACATCAAATTTTTTGATCCATCTTCGGGAATTAGCCAGTTGTTTTAACATTAGTGCGGGTGGTGAACATGCTAGGCACATGCAGACTCCTAACAAGATGATGCAAAGGACTCAAACCTACACCTAGCAGACTCGACTAAAGAGGTTTATTAGGTCTTAACTACCACTTAGGCATGGGGGCATGAGTCGTGGTTGATGGATGACATGCAGAAGAAAATTTGCTAGTAACTCCTAATAAGTGCCAGAGGGTCTGCCAAAAGTAGGTAGCAAATGGGATGGGCTCTATGGATCCTTGCAACCTAGTAACCTCAACAAAATGTAACCTAATAGTTCTAGACACATGAGAAAACTCAGGAAAGGGTAGAAAATAGGAAGTGGGTTCAGAATTACTCTGGTAGGGTGGAGAAAAAGGTTCTGGGTTAGTTGGATAAAGTAGAATCAAAGAAGGCATGTCAGGGACTAATCCTAGACTAATGAGGTTAACCTTATGGGGTTGCGATATATCTACGGGGTTTGTATAATGGAAGGATGGGTTATTAATCTCAGGAAAGAGGTCTTTAATGGGAACTATAGGAGGAGACTCATCCTGAGGGTACTGATTCAAAGAGATCAGGTCCTTAATAAATTCTTCTGGTTCTTGTATTTTAGGACTAGACTCTATAATTTGGCTCTCCTCTATGGTTTTCTCAGGTAAGGCTCTAGTAGCAGTACCTAGGTTCTCTTCCTCTATTTGTTCTTCCATTATAGCTTTAGGTTGGATATGGTGAAGGTCAACTAGCTCTGGGTTGGTTTCTATCTGGGTATCTACCGGGTCAGCTAATTCTAGGTCTACTAAAGGTGTCTCCTCTTCTCCCTCATACTCATCCACTAGGCTCACATCAGCTTCATACACTTCCGTGTTAATGTAAGCCTTGTGAATCTCAGGAATGGTTGGAGAAGGTCGGCTAGCAGGAAATTGGTTAGGTTCTGGTCTCTGATTATGGACACTAATCCTAGTAGGTTCAGGTTGCCTAAGGGGTAGTGGCTCACTACTGGGCTCATTTTTAGGGGTGCTAATCCTATGGGGTTCAAATTGACTAAGGGAAACCTGACTAGTACTAGGCTGATATTTAGGGGTTATGGGTTCTCTGGGCTCATAGGACAAGGGTGCAGATCTATGGGTCATGGGATTATAGGATCTGGGGTCATAGGATTTTGGGTCAGTTCTATGGTCAGGTTCTAAGGATGGATCATGGTATGGAGTCCTCCTAAGGTTGGGCTCTTTATATGGGTCAGGATATTGGGTCCTCCTAGGGTTGGACTCCCTATATGGGTCAGAATACTGGGTTCTCCTAGGATTGGACTCCCTATATGGGTCAGAATATTGGGTTCTCCTAGGGTTGGACTCCCTATATGGGTCAGAATATTGGGTGTTGGGTCTACTAGGCTCATAGGGTGTGGGTGCATAGGATCTATGATCATGGGATCTAGAGTCATAGGATCTAGGTTCATAGGTTATGGATTCATAGGTTCTAGGTTCATAGGATTTGGAGTCATAAGATCTATAGGTTGTGGGTATACTAGGCTTATAGGGAGAGGGTAAATAGGATCTATCTTCCTGGTCTATAAAGTCCTGATTGGGTCTTCTAGGTCTAACCTTAAGGATTGGGTCATGACGATGGGCTCTCCTAGGTTCAGCCTCAAGGTATGGATCAGGATTTGGGGTCCTCCTAAGTTGAGGGGAATTAGGATCTAGCTCAGACTGTGACCCATGGTTTTTTTCTGGGGTCCCTACCCGGACTTTTAACTGATCAAACCTATTGGTAAGATGGTCAATTCTATCATTAGTTTGAATACGAGACTGAGTTAACTGGGTCATCTGGGTAGTTATCTGGGTAGCCATCTAGGCCATTTGATCAGCTAGGGCTTTTATTTGAGCTTGTAAGTTTTTCATGGGTTCAGACATTTGTGAAGGAGGTGGGTGATATGAAACTCCTGATCTAGTGCTCATGCAAGACTCGATCAGACCGACTATAGCTGACTAGACCTAGAGTCCAAACTAGATGCTCAATCAGGGTGGCAAACTAGCCTATAGTAACCCTGTACTCAGCCAGGCAGGTGTAAGGGGAGTGTTAGGTCCCTGATTGCCAATCCTAGACACCAATCAGAGATTGGCCAGGTAGGCAGACCAGCACACAAGCCCTTCGGGATTGAATCCCTAAACCACCATTCTAGACACTGAGCACAAGGCACACACAGGTTAACTTGACACAGTGATCTAACACTAGCCCGGACGTGACCAGTTGGTGTCCCTAGCCCACTAGGGCAAATTAAGTCTAATTAATTTTAAGTTAAGGCTTGGGACCGAATGCAAGGGATATGGTTTTGGGCTAAGGAGAGGTGATCAAATCCTCCCCCCATCTGATATAGCAAGAGTGCCCTTAAAATTAAATTATGCAATGATGGCAGGCATATGAGGATGCAAATTAGGGTTTAGATATTTTTTTTGATATTTTTGGAGAATATGTAATTTTTTTTTTGGTATTTTTTAAATATAATAAAATTTTGAAATCATGGCCTAATATTCTGGAAATATACTAAAATTAAAAAATATGCAAAAATTGCTAAACAAAAACCTAAAACTTCTAAACTTGTCTTGCAGAAAAAACAGAGCCGAAAATTCTCAAGATGTATTTCGGCTTGAAGAAAATTCACAGGACATAATAAAATCTACACAAATTTTTTAAAAATACTGTGAATTATCTTGAATCCAAGAAAATAAATTTCAGAATTTTTGGAGTTTTTATCAGGGAGAAATAATTAAAATAACAGAGTATATATGGACTGAAAAATTGTAGAAAACAAGCCCTAATCTAAGCTCTGATAACAAATGATGGGGGACTAATATGCATGCCATTTTTCTTGTATGTTTTACATGTTGAGTTAGGTGATTAATTCCCAAATTTTAGATCAAAATTATTTGTAGGGAGTTTTGTATGAATTTTTGAAGATCAGCATGCAGATTAGGACCTAGAAAAGTAGCAAAGAAGGACCGCCGGGGCTGAGAAGCCTCGGTTAGGGCAAGTTCTCCTACAATAAAACTACTGGAGATAGAGGGGTGTACCTGACAACGTCTGTGAAGATTGCAACGAAGGGGTCTCTCGTTCCTCGATGGATGCGGCCTGGAAAATCGAGCCAAAGACCCGCGGATACCCGGCTTTCTGCTCGGTGATCCGATTGAGGCTTGGCTGGAGTCGTTGGATTCGTAGGAACTCAGGGACCTGCAAACAACCTGTCAGGGGTTAGAAAATTCACAAAGGAACAAGAAAACAAAGGAAAAATAGCAAGGGAAGGCTTCTTTTGGAGTGGGCGTCCAGGGATCTGGAGGGTTTGTTGGCAGCAGGAAGATGATTGCAAACACCGGGAAGAAGAACTCTCACAAACCCCTTTATGCACACAGCAGGGTATCACACCACTCAATAGAAGAACTCAAGGTTTTCATTCATCAAAATTCTCCTTCATACAAGAGGCTAGGGTCCCTTAAATAGACCCTTAACCTTGGGCTCCAAGTAAGGGTACATAAGTCTTTACATAAGAATCATTTTCCCTCTCAAACCCTAGCTAGAAAATAAGGAAATATTAAGTAGAAAAATCCCTAAAAATTTTCTTGACATGGTCAGGACTCCAAGGACGCCTAGGGGGGCGTGTTGGGCTTCTAGGAGCAGCAAAATGCCGGCCCAAAGGGGCTCGGGTGCATGGGTTTGGACCTCTGAAAGCTGGGGTGGCCTGGTAGCCAGGTAGCAGGAATATTCCCTGGTATCTTGCTTCTTAGGGGCTTGGGCTTGGCACCTGGGCTTGATTTCTTTGGGCTAGGATGCAGATGGACCTCTGGAATTATGGATGCCCTTATCTATGAATATACTTTGGCACCTGGAAGGAAATCTGGGCATCTGGAGGGCATCTACAAGAAATCAGGGTTTTCTGAATTTTCCTCCTGGGGTCTTTAAATCTTCAAGCTGGGTTGGACTTGTGCTATACTTCTATGTCTTCAATCTAGTTGGACTTGGTCTTCACTTGTATGATATAGTCTTGAGTCTTCAGTATGCTTGGACAGGACTCAAAAAAATAAAATAAGCTCAACATGAGCTGACTAGCATTGGACTGAACTAGCTCAACATAAGTTGACTAGTACAGAACTGAAATAACAACTCAAAAGACTCAAACAACAACTAAAAAAAGGACTCAGATGGGCTAAGCCCTTATTACAGAAGGACTCATAAATTATTGATCAATTCACAGAGGGTTGAGAAGCCTCTGCCTTATTCTGGTGCCTTTGGTGTCCGCACCACCCATGGGTCTGGTCCAACGGGTCCGGGTTTGGATCTCAATCTGGACCCGTTTACCCGGACCCGGACCCAGACTTGGACCTAATTAATCATAGTTAAATGGATCCGAGTCTGAACATTACATATCCATACCCGACAGACCCGAGACCCGATTAAATAAAATAATACTATATATATTTATATATTTATATATATTTATATATAAATATGGAATGTTGGATCATAATCCAATGGTTAAGAATCGATCAAGACTTTAATATAAAGGATTTCTTCAAATCGTGCCCTAACCCCCTTTTCCTTTAGCCCTTTCTCCCTTCCAGCCGCCTAGCACCCCAATCGCCAGCGAATCCCCATTCCCCTTCGTTCTTCGGCGCTCCGCCTCCACACCCACGGCTGACCCTCCCTCAACGGTCGAGCCCCCCGACGGTCGATGCCTCCCCGCCATGGCCAATGCCTCCCCCTGCTCGATGGCCGACCCTCGACGGTTGACGCCTCCCTCGATGGCCGATCCCCCTCCAGTCGATGCCTTCCTCAGCTCTGAGCCCCGCCGGCCGATGCCTCCCCCCCTCGATGGCCGATGCCTCCCCCTACTCAATGGCCGACCCTCAACAACCGATCCCCCTCCAGTCGATGCCTCCCTCGATGACTTTCTTAGCTCCGAGCCCTGCCAGTCGACGCCTCCCCCCCTCGACGGCTGATGCCTCTCCCCACTCGACGGTCGACCCTCGAGGCCGATCCCCCTCCAGTCGATGCCTTTCTTGACACCTTCCTCAGCTCCGAGCCCCACCGGCCAATGCCTCCCCCCTTGACGGTCGATGCCTCTCACCCTCGATCGTCCCCCACCGACTATCGCTGCCCTTGTTCCAATGTTGTTCCCATTTTGGCTTCGTCTTCCTCGAATCCAATCCCCTACTACAGTGCCACAAAATCGTTAATTTTTTTTGGATAATGCTTGTTCGGATCCGGGTTTGGGTCTGGATACCTGGGATCCATTCGGGTCCGGTCTAGTACTTTAAAATCAGACCCATCGGGTATTCGGGTCCGGATCTGGATCCAATAACTAAGGTCGGGTCTGGATCTGGATATCTGGGTTTCAACCCGAACTCGACCCGTTGATAGCTCTACTTTATAGGGTATGCTAAGGAATCAATAGGTACTACTTTTGCTTTCCAGAGGATCACAATATGATTATGATGGGGACATCATCAGCACGGATCCTGGAGTAGCACAGATCTTGAAGTAGCACGGATCTTGAAGTAGCACCACTCTAATAAGCTATCGAATTTTTAGGATAGTTTAGGATTTATCTTTATCGATTATTTCAAACTTTGATTTAGTTAGTTTTGGTTGGTTATGATTGAGATATGGATAGGCCTTATCTTGTATTTAAATTTGAACAATCCCTATCTTTTTATCTTGTATTCAAATTCAAATGAGGGTTGGAAAGATCTATAAATACCACCCTCATTGCTTTGTAAAGAATTGGTTAATGATGATGAGTTTTTAGAAAAGAGTGATTCTTTTCATTCGCCCTACATGGGGAGGGTGTGAGGCCTGTCTTGCCTTCGCCTTCGGGTGTCGAGGGGTGTGAGACCCTATGCCTTAGCTTTTGAGTGTCGAGGGGTGTGAGGCCCTAGTTATCCCCTTCCTCGTCGAGTCCCCTCTATGGTCTTAGAGATTTTCTTTCATGCCCCAGGTAGCGATTTGGGTGGGATGCCCTAGGCTTTACATGTAGTGAGATGGGTGGGATGCCCTAGAGGTGAGAGGTCTCTCCATATAGTGGGGTAGGTGAGATGCATATAGTGGGGTAGGTGAGATGCCCTAGAGGTGAGATGCCCTAGAGGCGAGATGCCCTAGAGGTGAGAGGTCTCTCCATGAATGTAAGTCCCAAGTCCGTTGAGTGTCCAATTTTTCTACCCTCAATCTCCATTTTCCTTCACCACCATCCTAGAAAAATTTTAAAAAATAGTAGTACCATAATCTTGGTGACTTCTAGGCTCGCCAACGATCCTACCCCCCATCTGTCCCACATCAATTTGGTATTAGAGCTAGAAAATTAGGGTACAGTTCTTATCATCCCAGATTTCCCCTCAATAGCCCCGCCGTTCTCTCCCTGTTCTTGCTCCACTGTCCCTATCAGCCGACGAACCCCACCATCGCCTTCTCCCCATGTTTTAGCTCAAGTTGACCATGCTGCCCTTCTTCCAGCCAGATTTGCCAGAGCTATGGAGGCTGGGAACATCGGCAAAGGTCGAGGACATCCACCCTCGCCTTCGCCTAAGGGCATCCTCCTTCACTCCGATGCCGTTGCTAGAGGAGATCCCGTTGCCATCACCTCCCGCCCCTCTCGCCCTAGCCATCCATAACCTGTGTGCTGCCCATGCTGCCACCCACAGCCGAGGACGAGCCACCATCTTCCCCGGAGTCATCATCTTCACCACCAACGGCACCTCTCCCCCAGTGTCCTGACCACCACCGCCCCTGGCACCGATTTCATCGAGAGGTTCACTCCGTACCAGGAAGCCCAGATCTGCTAGATGCCTTTCGTCCAAAAGATCCATTGACCACCATCTCTCCCCTGCTCCATCCTGTAACAGTCCATGAAGAAGCCATCATCGTCCTCAGCCCCGGGTCCACTGCGATCGAGCCTCTGCCTGACCTTCAACCCGTCCGTCCACTATCTTCACCCAGAGCCGACGTCGATGAAAACCCTCCGTTCGAGCCCGTCTTCCGCCTGCTGCCTTCTGCGAAGGCTTCATATCCTTGTGATGCCCACTCCCTACTTCCGGCCAACTCCCAATCCTGTCGAAAGACCTCCATGTGACTCCATTAGCGCCAGCTGAGACCATCCTCAGCCCCTCCGTTGATCATTTTCCCCAAGCAAATCGGCCATCTTTTCCTCTGTGCCACAGATCCGCGTGATGCTTGTCCCACCGGAACTCCTCCCAGCTACCATTGCTAGCCATCGTCGATTTCGTCAGCCACCATCCCGATCATGCCACTATCTCCTCCCAGCACCGACATCGGTGAACCCTCCACAAACCTCCCCTGTTCGGAGAAGGGAGTGCATGAATGTGAAAGCATCCTCCCTCCCTCTTACCAACTTCAACTCCACACAGAATTCAAAGCCACACAATTTTTAGAGTGCACCAATCTCAAAGTTGCATAGATCTCAGAGTAGGGCTGATAAAAAAATCTGGATTTGTTTGAAAAAAAAATTATCTCAAGGTCATCTCAATCTACAGTTTGGAGTCCAAGAAAAATAATATCAAGCTAAAGATGGGAGACTTGAAGCCTAACTCGACGGAGTTGAGTTCTCTCCACCTCAGAAAAAATGATGGCGACATCATCAGCACGGATCCCAGAGTAGCACAGATCTTGGAGCAGCACAGATCTTGAAGTAGCACCACTCTAATAAGCTATTGGATTTTTATGATAGTTTAGTATTTATTTTTATCAATTATTTTGAAATTTGATTTAGTTAGTTTTGGTTGGTTAGGATTGAGATATGGATAGGCCTTATCTTATATTTGAATTTGAACCATCCTTATCTTTTTATGTTGTATTCAAATTCAAATGAGGGTTGGAAAGGTCTATAAATACCAACCTCATTGCTTTGTAAAGAATTGGTTAATGAAGTTGAGTTTTTAGAAAAGAGTGATTCTTTTCGTTCACCCCGCATGCAAAGGGCGTGAGGCCGGTCTTGCCTTCTCGCCTTCGAGCGTCGAGGGGTGTAAGACCCTATACCTTCACTTTCGAGTGTCGAGGGGTGTGAGGTCCTAGTTATCCCCTTCCCTATCGAGTTCCCTCAATGGTCTTAGAGATTTTCTTTCATGACCCCAGGTAGCGATTTGGATGGGATGCCCTAGGCTTTGCATGTAGTGAGATGGGTGGGATGCCCTAGAATACATGTAGTGGGGTAGGTGAGAGCCCTAGAGGTGAGAGGTCTCTTCGTGAATGTAAGTCCCAAGTCTGTAGAGTGTCCAATTTTTCTATCCTCCATCTCCATTTTCCTTCGCCACCATCTAGAAATTTTTTTTAAAAAAAAAGTAGTACCCTAATCTTGGTGACTTCTAGGCTCGCCAACGATCCTACCCCCCATCTATCCCGCATCAGATTGTGAGCCAACTTGCCACATTCTTGAAAAAATAATTTATCCAGGATGGAGATAGTGGGAGGCTAATTGAGCTCGAAAAGAGCCTTTAAAGAGCGATCAGCTATAGATCAGGTTAAACCCATTGAACCAGTAGATATAGTAGTTCCGCCACCTCATAGATCTAGTAGGGTCTCCTATCCTCCTAAAAGGTATATGGATATGCTTACAGAGGATTAGAGGAAGTGTTCCTCATGAGAGATAGGGATCATCCAGTTGATCCTGAGAATTATGACGAGGTGATGTCATACATCAACTCCAAGAAATGGTTGAACATAATGAAGTCAGAAATTAATCTAATGCATTCAAACCATGTCTAGACCTTAGTGGACTCATCAGATGATAATGTACCCATTAGATGTAAATAGATCTGCAAAAGGAAGATAGGTGTAAATGGTAAGGTAGAACCTTTAAAGCTAGGATAGTAGTAAAGGGTTATAGACAACGTGAAGGCATTGACTATCAGAATACCTTTTTGGCTATGGCCATGCTTAAATCTATCCATATATTGCTTGCCATTGTAGCTTATCATGATTATGAGATCTGATAAATGGATGTAAAAACTACATTCCTTAATAGATATCATGAGGAAGATATCTACATGGAGTAGCCTTTAAGTTTCACTTTTAGTGATGGGGATAACAAAGTCTACAAGTTGTATAGATCTATTTATGGGTTAAAGCAAGCTTCTCAGAGTTTGAATACTCATTTTAACAATACGATAAAATCTTTTGATTTCAGTAAGAACAAGGAACATTGTGTATACAAGAAGGTTAGTGGGAGCGTTGTTACTTTTCTTGTATTGTACATGGATGACATCTTTCTTACTAGGAGTGGTATTCCCATGCTAACCTCAGTCAAGACATGGTTGTCCAAGGAATTCTCCATGAAAAACCTAGGGAAAGCATCTTATATTCTAGGAATAAAGATGATGGGAATCAGGAAATTCACACTTATTTTAGAAGGACATGCCCTATGCTTTGAAAAATCTTAATCCTAATTCTATTCTAAAATGAGGGTTTATGTAGGACTTTCTTTATTTAGTGTTTCTTTTATTTTAGGATTTCCTTTAATTTTATTGTTACCTTTATTAGAGTTTTTAATTCTATTATGATTTAGTAATTTGACTTCCATTTGGATATGATTTGTTACTCTACTTAAGGATGCTAGTTGTACAGAGAAGATCAAACTTGAATATTGGAATTGAATACCAAAGATATTGAATTTTTCCTTTCTTCTTCATTTTTATTTTATTCTTCTTTTGGTTCACATCCTGTATCAATTGGTATCAGAGCAAACTATGACCCCTTGCATCAAATGCTGGTATTCATTGGTTCCCACCGTGGTTCCTTTATGTGGCCGCTACAAACCTCCACCCGATTGAGACTTCTAAGCATGGAAGGAACAAAGGAAAAACAAGTTTCCCTATTCAATTGTTCCAAGCCTCAAGCCTTGAGGAACTGGGCCATCCAGACTAACCACTGCTAGTGTGATTAGGATTGGGATCATGATTGCTGCACTTGCAATTGCCTCCTTCTCCCTACTTGCTGAGACTGCATCTTCCACCTCAAGGCCTTGGTTGTCCCCATCCACCCATCCCTCTCTCACATCCTCCACCCTTCCTCTTCTCCACTAGCATCGAGGATGATGAGAGGGCTCTAGTAGAGGAATAGATCATAGCTCCATCGAAGTAATCCCCATCACCCTTCATTGCCATTAGCACCCTTGCCACCTTCCCCTCCACCTTTACCATCACTGCTACTATCACCTCCGGCCTCAATCGCCGTTGTGCCCATCGAGGATGATGAGAAGGCTCTACCGGATGAAGAGAGAGCTCCGCTAAAGCCAACCCCATTGCCCTTCACCACCATCGACCTTCACCCTTGCCACTTCCCCTCCACCTTCACTATCGCCATCGTCGAATCACCCTCGCCTACTTTGCCATCATCCACTATTGTCTTTATCTTCGCCATCACCCAAACATTGCACTCAAGTGCTCTTTTGCTATCGAGCCATTGTCATCATCACTGGATTCATTGCCATTGCCATCATGCTTCATTAGAGCCACCTCCCCTATCATCGGATGCCAAAGCCTCTCGCTAGGAGTGATAAGAGGACTGGAAGTAGAAGAAGAAAATATCAACCCCCTCCCCTTTTTTTGAGGTATCATGGTCCATAACATTGCTGTAGACTTGTGGTCTACAAACAGTTCTGTAGACCTAGTCCATAGACCAGAAAAAAAAAAAAATGAAACTTGAAGTTCTTACATTATCTTTAGCTTGCAAGCAACAACCCAAAAGTTTTCAAGACCATCTTGCAAAAGGCACGACCCCTTCATTAATATTAAAATTCTCTTTAAATTATTGGATAATTCTAGGATTCTGATATCCTGATGTTTTGGGAAGCTTTGAGTGCCGGTGATCTTAAGCTTAGAGGCATGATGTCCACGTGGAAGAAGTTAGAAGACCAGCTTTTGGAGATTGGGAACTAGCTCGCCTCTCCATCTGCTATCGATGAACTCCTCTCTCTTCTTGATCAAATTGAAAGTCTTTTAGTAAGAGTGGAACAATCACCATCTGATTCAATATTCAACGTGCTTCATCCTATAATGAAGGCCTCGGTTGCTAAAGAGTTGTTAGGACATTTAGATACAAATGTGAAAGTCACTGTGGCATTGTGTATCAGTGAATTCATAAGAATAATAGCTTCAGATCCTCCATATGATGATGTTTTAATGAAAGAGATATTTCAAAAGATTGTTGAAGCCTTTAAGAAATTGGATGAGATATCTAGTCGGCTATATTACAAGAGGATTTTAATTCTTAAAACTATTGCCAAAGTCCAATCATATCTTTAGATGTTGGATCTTGAATGTGATACTTTGATTCTTGAGATGTTTCACCATTTCCTATATACCATAAGGCCATAACATTCAAAAATATTTTAATTCGATGGAGACTATTATGACACTTGTATTAGAAAAGAGCGATAAAATTCTCTTAGAGCATCTCATGTGCCTTCTAAATACTGTAAAAAAAGATAACGAAGATATATCACCTAGTGCTCATAGACTTAGGTAAAGTGATGAATAATTGCATAATGAAGCTAAAGCCTTACATGAAAGTATTAGTTACTTCCATTAGTATTTTTTTAAGTCAATACAATAAAATTATTGGCTTGATATGCCAAGAGAATTCTAATGATATGGAGTAGAAAAACATAAATGTTTCCAGTGTGGTTAAGGCAAATGACAACAAACAACCTGAAGAGACTATTTTTGACAGCATGATCAGGTTAAGGTGTTACCCTTGAAAGTTGTTATTTCCAAGGAGTTGGAGGGTAGTGGTGATTCAAAAGGAACAAACAATGTACTAAAATTGAAAAAATACTTTAGTTATTAAGAAAAGATGGAGAAATATTGCAGAGACTGAATATAATCTTCAGGTTTGGTGTATACTTCTTAATGACATAGTTCCAATGAGGATACAATGGCTATAGTATGCATATTTGCAAGTCAAGGGTATTCCAGTGTGATCGGGCTCACAATTTTTGGGAATCAATGGTTGGGGTGATGGTTCAATGATCACCAAATGCAGCAAGGAAGGAATTAATGAAATTTGTTTGTCATGGTGTGATTCTCACATATTCCATTTTGGAATCAAAATAGCAAAGGGGGAGATAGTTCAATAGGGCCTCAACTTGGTACCAAAGGGAGCAGATAGTAAGCATCTTAAATTATGTGCAGATGGTGACTATTTGTTGAAGGTATTTGAAATGCTTACAGAGATCTTTTAGAAAACTGTAATAAATGATCACAAGTCAAAGTTTGGTCAGTTTATGATGTTCATTGGATCCTAAATCTATGGTTTGAAATTTGATGTTCTACTGACATATATTTTTATTTAAAAATATAGTCTAATGTCTAGAATGAGTGCTATTTTGTATTTTGCAAGTTATTCATCCTGAGCTAAGTTTATTTCATTTATCATGGTTGCAAGTACACTTAATAAATTGGTGGACTAGTGTTTTGAGTATTGCTAACTATACAACATTCATACGAAAATATTCAAGCCTAAAGCTCATCGTGTCTTCTATTCTAGAGTTTAGGCTTTGATATATATCCTCTACTCTCGCATGAGATCGATATTGGATGTTCCCAATCTCAAATCACTACTTTTTCATATGCCTTTAAGTTTGAACTTGTGTCATCCCTTGGATCCTCTAAAGATATGCCTACCTTCAATAGTGCAAGAGTTCTTGTGGCAGGCCAAACCTACTAGATTGATCAGCATGTCAGTGCCTTCAATCTATGATAGCTTACTTGAGTCTAAATTCTTGAAGGCTTTTGGGGGAATCGAGAAGTTGGACATGTTCTTCCCACTTGAGCTTGGTGATATCAAAGAGTATACTTAGTCTCCTCCAATATCAATTATAGTTCTTTTGTCATCTTTTTTAGGCCATATTGATCTAGATTTGTTAAGAGCCTACTTTAATTTTTTGTTAGAGCTAAGTTCTTTCCAACCGGGAGGAAATGATAGAAATCAAAAAATTCACACTTATTTTAGAAGGAAACGTTGTATGCTTTAAGAACTCCTAACCCTAATTTTATTCTAGAATGAGGGTTTATTAAGGATTTTCTTTATTTAGTGTTTCCTTTATTTTCATTGTTACTTTTATTAAAATTTTAACTCTATTAGGACTTAGTAATTTGACTTCCATTTAGATATAATTTATTTCTCTATTTAAGGGCTCCAGTTATACGGAGAAGGTCAGACTTGAATATTGGAATTGAACATCAAAGATATTAATTTTTTTCTTTTTTCTTCTTTTTTATTTTTATTTTATTCTTCTTTTGGTTCATGTCCCACATTAAAAGATTTATAGAGATAGACCAAATAGGATGCTTGGCCTTTCACAGAAGATGTACATAAAGGAAGTGTTGAAGAGAATCAACATGGAAAACTTTAAGAGGGACTCTATCCCTTAGGCATGATATTAGTCTCTCTAAGAAGATGTATCCTAGTACACCTAAGGAGATTCAGTACATGAGCAAGATGCCTTATGCTTCAGCAATAGGGAGCCTCATGTATATCATGTTATGTACATGACCTGATATAGCCCTTGCTATGAATGTCACGAGCAAGTATTAGTAGAATCTAAATAAAAGCATTAGACTGCTATGAAGAACACCCTTAACTACTTGAGAAGATCTATGAATTTGTTCTTGGCCTTTGGAGGAGGATTTGAGTTGCGGGTTGAAGGGTACACTAATTTAGACTTTATGTCTGATCTTGATGATGGAAGGTCTATATCAGGATGTGTAATTCTATGCAATGATAGTTCTACAAGTTGGAAGAGTTCCAAGTAATTAATCATTATTGATTTAACCATAGAAGCTGAGTACATTATCTCATTAGAAGATGAAAAGGAAGCCTTCTGGTACAAGAATTTTATTATGAAGCTTGGAGTGATGCCATTACCCTATACTATAATAACAACAACAATGCCATAGCCCTCACTAAAGAGTCCAGGTCGCATCAGAAGCCCAAGCACATCGAGCAATAATTTTATTATTTGCAATTACCTCTAGAAGAAGTACATCAAGATATGAAGAGTAGACTCTGCGAACAATGTGGTAGACCCACTAATGAAGTAGTTAAGCTAGTAGAAGACTAAAGTCCACCTTGAGAAGATGTGACTTAAGTATATGGCCAATTGGCTTTAGTACAAGGGGGAGATTGTTAGATGTATGCCCTAGAAGCTTGATTGGCATGACACATTATAATAATTCTAGGATATATTTTTATACTTGATTTATTCAAATTAATAAAATAAAAAATTTCTTATCCATTCATGTGTGATATATCTATGAATCATCTAAGAAGTTAATGGGCCATGACACATATTCTTAAGAGTTAAAAATTTGAGGCATGTGTCATTATAGTTAACTCCTAAATTGCTCCTTATTGTTAGATCATCACGAAGATGATAATTGATCCATCAAGATCGGTGTAAAGATTACTTTTCTTTTAAGTAAATGAGTCTTGAGTCTATAATATAAGAATATTGGAGTGAAAGTGCAACTGGTTATTAGAGAACATGACCAAAAATAAGAAGTCACTTGGATGTCTACTCACTCATCAGTGACTTTCTCAATGCTGTAGTTATATGAGTAGTTCTTTGACCCATAATGCCTCGGATGCTTATAGTGGGATTGCTATAGTTTGAAAATATATAAATATGGTCCATAACCATTTGGATCCTTATAGTATTCGTTAGCTGCAACAGGTTTACTGTAGGAGTAAGGTGTGCACTTATAAGAGATCTATCAATTTTAGTAGTTGAGGAGTAGTCCTATATGATTTAAGAGGCCAAGTCCTTAAATCTATAGCCACAATAATATGATAGATGGAAAGGAGTTTCTATAAGATTCATGATTGGACTCAAGCTAATTAAGCATGTATATGATAGATTTTAGGATTTGATAAGTTTCCATGATCTTCATCCTATCAGAACTCTCGATAGAAGAACTTGATTACACGATAACTATACTTAGAGGTTAAATTTTTTTTATTCTATTAGATTATGACTACATGTTGCTAGGCATTAGTGGTAGATATTAAAAACTCATTAAGATCATTTTTGGATTAATGATCCTTATTGGGATAAGTTGGAATCATTCTAGCCTATCAAAAAGGATTTTGATGATATTTTGATGGAGATCATGGTATGTCTTACTATCAGATAGAATATAACCTATGGGGTTATACACAAAAGGAACTTGACCTAAACAAGAGCTTGGATTATGTCAAATTATCATTTGGATTGATGATTTGGATCAATTTGTAAAAGTTACATATATAGAAACTGTTAATTGTTAGCACAAGGGACTTAGTTGCACGTGTTGTAATACAATTAGGTTTAATTAAGTTATGGATTAAGTTTTAATTAATTTAAATTAGATTTAATTTAATTAGGCTTGACCTATTTTGAGGTTAATTGGATTTATAAATAAGTAGGACTTGGATTCGAATCCTAATTAGATTAGGATTGACAACCTTTCAAATTTGATTCGATTCGGATTCAAATTTCACTCATATTGAAGGCAAATTGAATTAGAAAGCCAAAACCCAAAATCATCAGGACTCTTTCTTCTTATTTGATGCCAAATAAGAAGAGGGGTGCTAGAATTATCGCTCCCTTCTCTTGTGCATGTGTGAAAGGAGAGGAGGTGCAAGTTGGTGCCTCCCCATTCTCCTAAGGACTCTCTTTTCTTTTGGAAAAAAGATATTCTAACTATAATACTAATTTAAATAAGAATTAGTTTAGGATTAGTTTTATCAAGTTTTGGCATGGGATTTTTGGGGTTTTGTGTAGCAAAATAAGAGAGGAAGAGATTTAGTGCATGATCTGATTTCTTATTCCTTCTTGTAGCCAACTCTCTTCTACCACCCCTCCTCCCTTCCTTGCTTTTACACACCTACCAAGAGCTGAGAGAGAGATTATTGAGAGAGAATTAGGGAGAAGAAGGTTAGTTCTTCTCCCCTTGGTGTGCAATGCAATCTCCCTTGAATCAACATGAAGGAGTTCATGCAAGGCTTCTTCTTCTAGTTCTTTAAGAAAGGGTTTGATCCAAGCCAAGAAGAGAGATCTATAAGGTACTGGCACTCTTGGGATCTCGCCAGGCTTGTGCTCTATGTGGATATTTGTAGAGGTCATATACTTGCACTGCTATGATAGAAACGTAGGACATCTGCTAGATCCAATTTGATAAGAAGAATGAGTTGCAAATCGGTAAGTGGTTGGTCATCCTTCTTTAAATTTCTTGATTTCAAATCTGATTCTTAAATTTATTTTTAGCATGTTAAAAGATCCTTAGATGATTTTATGATTAGATCAGTATGCTAGGTTTGAAAATAGTTTTCAAATATACTTCCGCTCTAGGTTCTTGTAACCTTAAATTTTTTAGCATTCCTCTAATCACCTAAATCTAACAAGGGCTTGCTTGTAAGATTTCAATCAATTATGAGCTTTGATTGTTTAGATTGGAACAAATACTAGAATTTATATTTATAATTATTTAGAAACTTGAAGATATCTTTTTATCATATATATATCTTTTAATTTTATTTGTGATTTAAGTTAGTTAAGTTTAATTAAAAAACTACCAATTTTTAAGAATCTAAAATTTCTCTTTTGCTTAGTTAATTATATCTTAATCCTTTGATCCCTTACATATGATCCCAACTCATCCTATCTATATAGTTTGAGTTAGGTTTTTTTTTTTCATTTTACTTCATATATTTTATTACTTTCTAATTTTTTATTTT
Source organism: Areca catechu (assembly GCA_021397845.1). Lineage (NCBI taxonomy): Eukaryota > Viridiplantae > Streptophyta > Magnoliopsida > Arecales > Arecaceae > Areca > Areca catechu. Next base: position 50,943,100 of record CM038047.1, on the reverse strand, counting down.
ACTTCATGTATATATATATATAGTTGCTTTTTAATTCACTTCTTTGATTTTTATCTTTTAAGTAAATTTGACTTCTTGCATTTTATCTATAGATAAAAATTTTAGTGCTTATTTCTACTTTATATTGCTTTTTATATATAGTAAATTTATTGCTTTCTAGTTGGATTACTTTATTTGCAGAGCTAAGTAGTTACTTTATTTTGCATAAGTAATGATGTGGGGGGAAACCCCTACCGGGGATTCTGAAGGTTTCAAGATCAAAGATAATTTGATCGGATATGATTCAGGGAAAAGAGAGGCCACATTCGGCTATTTCGAATCCTAGCATCAGGTCCACGACATTTCAAATACGAATAAGCAAAGCAAATATTCAGATAAACTAAATCTATCCAACTAGAGTAGTATGTTACTAAATTTATAGGAAGGACAAACCCTATCCCAAAACACACCACCAGTCATTTGATCCTATTTCCTTAGAAGAAGAAGGTTATGAGAGATACTTTGGCTCCCAGTTCTACCGGTGGTAACTTTAACATATAACAAACCCGACTTTCGGCCCTTAGATCCTTTTCAAACTAGAGATCCTTATGACTTTACTCCACCTATCTCTAGCACTCCTAGCTCTTAACAAGCTTAGACTGAGCTATCCTAATGAACATTCGATTAGTCGGGTTACTATCCTACCATCTCTTGGTCAAGATGCATATATGCCTATCTACCTTTGGTACATTGGGGACTTGGTTCTCCTGATCCCGAGTTCCGTAGAATCTTAGTTACAAAAGCTCTCAAACTTATCGAACCTCAGCATAAGGTCTTGACTCGGTCAGCCACTCCTATAAAAGCATGTGCCAAATGGTCGAAGGAGGAATCTATTGATACTTATCCTAAAATAGCCCCCACAGTGGGTAAACTATCAAATTTCATTATTTAGAATAGATCTCAGTCATCAAGGATGCATGGCCCTTCTTCAAGCCATATCTCCTAAAGCCATTAAGGCAAACAGTGGGGACATGAAAAACAAAACCTTCCATTAATAGGAAGGAGACTTTCTAGAAACAAAAGATGATTTCTTCCCACAAGTCCTAGTAAAGGCCAATGCCTAATCATTTTCGACCCACTTCCTGATACATTGGACATCCTCGGAATACCCCTACTACTTGAGTATAAAAGAGGATTCTTAGTGAATCTCCTAGAGGTATGCACTCCTTCACATGCTCCACATATATTCTCATGTACTTGCATCCTTTCTTTATCATGTGGTTTGAAATACTAACTTGACCATCGAAGGGCCTTTATCGAAACCATCTTCGATCAGGGCTTCTTTTATCGGTACAACCATCTCGTCCCCTCTTCAGCTCGCTCTGATATTTGTGTAGATTTTAGTACCATCAGATAGAGGAAGGGTCGATTGTTCACCCATCATTTGAAAAGAGACATGTAGTGCATATCGCATGTCTTCGAAGGGCATGTCCACTCAGTGCTTCGGAGCCACCACTTCGTAATAGAATAGCTAACCCATCGGGAACTCGATCCCAGGGGCTCGGCTCAATCCCCTCCCATAGGGAAATCAACCTGATACTCTAGAAAGGCTCACTCAGCAAGTGTATGAGCTAGCTTCTATTGTTTAGGCAATGTAATGTCCGATGATACCCACAATGCCGATGGCTGCATCGTAACCAAAAGCAGATCCAGCCCCGCTACCATAAATCCCTATACCTTTTGAAGCGATACATCTAAAGCCATGATGGCTTTCATTTTCTCAAAACATCAAGCAGGGAGAACTTGTTCCTTCCCTGGCCCAGGAGGATCCTAGGTAAACAAGGAGGCATCCCCCTTCACCTCATTCAGATGAAGGGTCCACTCTAGCCTGCTTATCTCCCCAACTTTCTACAACACTCCCAACCAGAGATACCGAGGTAGACCATAAGTTTATGGAGATAGATCGACATCTTGAAGCCCTACGAGGCTTAGCACTGTCCAGAAATGATGACCTTGGCTTTGCTACTGAGCCACCTTTTGAAGCCTGTGTTCTGCAAGAGCCACTATTGAAACACTTCAAAATGTCATAGTTGGGGATGTATGATGGGTCTGCTGATCCGGTAGACCACCTCTAGGATTTCAAAATGATAATGCTTTTGCATGGAGCCACCGATGTAGTGTTGTATCGTGCCTTCCCTTCAACTCTCAAAAAATCAGTGCAATATTGATATTCCAGTCTAAAACTAGGTTCTATTCACTCCTTTGATCAGTTAAGTTAGTCCTTTATTTCTTATTTTGCTAGTAGCCGAAAGCCACGATGAAGTTCTGACTCGTTCCATATTAAGTAAAAGGAGGGAGAGTCCCTTAGGGACTATATAAATCGATTCAACAAAGCGACTTTGGAGGTATATAACCTCAACCATTCGATGACTATGAGTGCTATTGAATGCAGTCTTCAGCCATATCCTTTCATTTTCTCTTTGGAAAAGAAGCTATCAGTAAATTTTTCTAAGATACTTACTATAGCAAAGAAGTATGCAAGTGTGGAGGAAGCATATGGCACATATGTTCTTCCCATTATCCCACGTCCCTTGGTCTTTACTCCACATTCTATTTTGCCACCTACCTAGACATGAAAGGAATAATCAATGGCCTTTAGATCTCACCCGAGGAAAGAAAATCAAAGAAAAATGCTGAGAAGCTAGTCACCACCTTGACATTGAAGGTCACCCCCTGAATTCAGTGTCTTCAAAGTCCTGACCAATTGGGCATCATACTGCTGCAATAGTTTAGCCAGTATACTCCTCTCAACATCCCGTGTGCTCATGTTTTAATGCAGGTTTGGGAGCAGCTACCCAAAGCCCGAAAGATGCAGGAGAAGCTTGAAAGAAGGAACTAAAATAAATACTGCTTATATGATCGGGATCATGGCCATGATACTGAAGAATGCATACAACTTCAGGATGAGATTGAGAAGATCATCCACCATGGCAAGTTGAATAGGTTTCTCTGAGATTGAGGGAAGAAATGTGATGCTCCAGTCCCATGCCTACTAGAACCTCTACCAAGGATGGAAGAACCTACTGACCGTTCCACTAAAGAAGATGTCAACACTATCACTAGCAAACTAGAGGAAGAGACCAGAGGTAGTGGTCATGAGGAGAGTCTTGATGAAGCCATAACCTTCACTTGGACAGATATAAAGGGGGTCCAATATCCCTATCATGACCTTGTAATAATAACACTTAACATCAATTACTGTAATGTCCACAGTGTGCTTATTGATAGTGAAAGTTCAGTAGACATCCTGTTTTATGATGCATTCCTAAAGATGAATATTTCTTCTGAATGACTGAAAAAAGATAGACACCCCGATATTAAGGTTCTCGAGAGAGTTGATCCCTATTGAGGGTACTATTATTTTATTGGTACTAGCAGGGAAAGCCTCCTGACGTTTCTAACTACATCATACTTTTACAGTTATGAAGATGCCCTTGACCTATAATGTCAAATTCGGTCGACCAGATCTAAATGCTCTACGAGCAATAGTGTGTACCTATTATTTGTTAATGAGGTTTCCCACATTATGAGAAATAGGAAAGGTATGAGGAAACTAGGCCTTGGTGAGACAATGTTATCTGGTGGCCCAACACATGAAGTAGGTCAAGATACCGGATGGTCTCCTAGTGGAGGGGTTGGATACTAGGGATGAACTAACGAAGAAAGGGGAAAGCCTGCGGAGGACCTTGTAACTATTCCCCTGCATTATAAGGACCCTGAGCATGTTGTAAAGATTGGCTCAATGCTAGACGAAGATACAAAGTAGAGACTAATAGTGTTCCTGCACCAAAATACCAATGTCTTCACCTAGACTATTGTAGATATTCCCGGGATTGACCTGGAGGTGATGATGCATTGCTTGAAGGTGGAATCGAATCATCATCTTGTAAAACAAAAGAAAAAGAGTTTCACACCAAAACATCAAAGAGCCATCAAGGAGGTATAGAAGCTCATCGATGGAGGGTTCATCAGGAAAGTTAACTATTCCAAGTGACAGGCAAATGTAGTGTTGGTAAAAATAACCAACAAGAAGTAGTGAATGTATGTGGACTTATAGACCTTAACAAGGCTTGTCCAAAGGATAGCTATCTCGTTTCCCACATCGACCAATTAGTGGATGTAATGGCTGGACACAAACTCCTAACTTTTATAGATGCATTTTCGAGATATAATCAGATCCAGATGGTACCTGAAGATGAAGAAAAAACTTCTTTTATTATTGACCAGAGTTTATTTTGTTAAAGAGTGATGCCGTTTGGCTTAAAAAATGCAAGAGCGACTAATTAACGGTTGGTGAACAAGATTTTTAAGGACTAGATGGGCCATAACATAGAAGTCATGTTGATGATATGTTGGACAAAAGCTACATCTCATATAGTCATGTAGAAGATCTTGAGGAAACCTTTACTACCTTGTACCAGTAAAAGATGAAATTAAACCCTACCAAGTATGCATTTGGAGTAACCTCTAAGAAGTTTCTTAGATTTATGGTGTTTGATCAAGAAATTGAGGCCAATCCAAAGAAAATCTTAGCCTTGATGCAAATGACTACACCGAAGACTATAAAAGAGGTCCAAAGGCTTACTGGATGTGATAAGATCATGATGTTGTAAAAACTCAACTTCTAATTAATTAAATTTGCATAAAAAATAGTGAGTCGGGTTGAATCCATAGAGAAGGCAGTGCTTAAGATTATTTGAAATCTTTGATTTGGAGATGGAATAGGCTTAAAGATGGTGTAGGGACAGAACTCTCCTCTAAGAAACTTCACTCTTAAAGGCCAACCTGTATCCAAAGCTATGCCCTTTATCCTATACCGTACCCTCTCTCCATGATGCTTTCTTTTGTAGCCCAAGGGTCCTTTAAATAGAAATGAGATTATGACTTCTAGTAGAACTCTTGAAATTATTCTGGACTGTCAGATCCATTGATCATCAACAAATCAAGTTAGAATATTTGTTAGCTATTGGATTTGGTTTCGATGATTGGGAATCATCGATAGCCACGGATCAGGGAGGAGACCATGGGATAGATCACAGCAGCTTCTCAGGATCTCGGCACTTGGGCTGAGCACTTGGGTGGCCGGCGGTGGTGTGGTGGCTTTAGATGGCAAGGGAAAGCAACAAGAGGGAGGAGTAGTAGCGATGTTGAAGAAGGTAGCATCGGGAAGAGAGGAGAGGAGCAGTGAAGGTGACCAGCGATGGTGGATTAGATTGAGAGAGGTGTTCGACTTGAAAAATAGATCTCCCGATGACATTGGCAGCCATGGTAGGGAAGCTTGGGGAAGACAGAAGAAGAGGAGGATAGCGATGGCATTTGGGTGGTTTCGAGCAGCTTCTCTAGCTGGTGGCATTTTGGATGGTACCGAGCAGCTTTTCTGGCTTGCAAGGAGGGAGGGCTATGGCTTAGAGCAGTGAGATGGTGGCTCGAGCAGTGAAAAGAGAGGGGAATGGTGGTCAACGGGCAAAAAATGATCTTTGGTGAGCTCTCTAGCCATGAGGGTGCTCCCGGCCGCAAGGGGAATGGTGGGGGACACCTTCGATGGCCAGGCAGCATGAAACGGTGCGGGCAGTCCATGAGAATGGGTCATGGACTAGCAGCAATGGTTGCTGATGGACCATTTTGGATCATTTAGATCGAGCGACTGGTCCATGGTAGACCGGCTACTTCAAAAATCATGAAATTCATTAATAAAATTCAAACTCTAATTTCGAGCTCAATTGAACTCCGATTTGAGTGCTATTTATGTTGTTGGACTCCAAAAATCAAACTCTTTCCATCCATAGACTCATTTTCTACAAAACACTAATAAAAAATATTAATTATTAATAAATACTAATTAATTAATATTTATCTTAATGGTTAAATTGGGATATTTGATAGACTTATCACACCTCTAACTTAGTCATTGCTAGTCCCTTACCAATACAAGTAAGATATAAGTATTAATTTTATAATCATGTATCATTAAGATTCTCCTTTAGATCTAGGCTCAAGGTCAAGGGAAGTTAGATAGCATCGCTAACTAGGTATTAAGTTTTCAAAGTAAATTTCACAGTCAGAGCTATTAGAAACTTTCTTAGACTTCATCCAAAGGTCTACCATACTTGTATTTGTGATTGCTAACTTAGTATTTTAGTGCTAGATTGTAAAGGACATCTATGTTTTTGCTTATCACCTACTTTTGGTCAATTTTCTATACACCTCCCAACTTAAGCACATAAGCTAAGATAGCTTTCACACCACCTATTTTTTCTCTCTTTTTTTTGTTTGGTTGGCGATGTCTTCACACTACCCACTTTTTAATGCAAACAACAATGCTTAATTAAACGAAGGTGCCCAGTTACTTGATTTAAAATCAATGTTTAGACCTTGTCTATTTTTTTTTTCTTTTTTTCTGGCAGGTAGCTTTTTTCTCAAATTCGAGTTAAATAGAAGGGGTGTATATCAATATCCAAATTTTTAATAATAATTGAATCTTTAATTGACCTTACAACTAATACCTACTTTATCACATCAATGTGCATGTGCGATGGAAGTGCTAATAGATTTTGGATGACCTAAGTAGAATGCTAAAAGTCTAACTAACTATCTACTTCTTGACTCATTATACTAATTAGCAAATACTTTATAACTCTATTATCCTTTTTCTAGTTTATTTAGCTCAAGAGTTTCTTTCATGGCACATGATTTATCAAAAAATTTCTTCATAATTTTTTCAAAACTTTTTCAATATTTTTAAAAAGTTTTTCAAAATAATTTGTAATAATTTTTGAATTTTTTTAAAGAATTTTAAAGTTTAGAAGTTTGTCCCTACCACTTAACTTAAATACCATTATCCCTAATGGTATAAACAAGTTCAAGAAATAAATTCAAATCATAAGGACAAAAAAATATTGAGGGGTAAAGGTTACCTGAGAAGAGGAGCTTATCAACAAGATAAAGGCTACAATAGTCAACTTGGATTGAAAATTTTTTTTATATTTTTTTATATTATTATTATTATTATTTTATTTATAATGATATAAAAAATAAATATTGAGTTGTCTTCCAATAAATGCTAATTTTAACGTCTTTAGATGAACATTATGAAAGAGTCCAGTGGATGATTGACTTTAATATATCCCTCATAACATCAAAAGGAAAGGGCCAATCAGGAAGCCTTTTCATCATGGCATAAAATTATTCATAGAGTACTCTACGATGATTAGCCTAAATCAATAAAGTTAACTGGGCAAGCATGTTATTCCAGGATTTAAAAATATTATTATAGTTTATATGATACTTAGGAAGGGATTGTGTTTGTTGGACTGAGATTAAAGATGGTAGTTTAGAAATTTCTTCAATTATGGGTTGATCTACCCTACTCTCCTTTTTGGGCATGATGTGTTTAGTTAATATCCCTTTTCATTTTAAAGCTAGGCACCTTTTCTAGATTAATATTAAACCATCTCCATATATCATTTTAGTATCATAGAAAGATTTTAAAGACAGTTCTCAAAATTGATGCCGAATATGGAGAAATCAATTATAAAATTTCTAAGATCATGATCTCTCATTTCAGTAATATCCCACCCGATAGCTTCTTTATGTGCTTTTAGAATACCACTAAGCCAGGCTTCCTAGGTAGGGTTCATTGAAAAAGTTTCAATGAGTGCATCTAGAAGTAGTTTCAGTTCTATATTAGATGGTGATTCTAACAAAAGAGCTATTGGTAGGCTAGGTGATGGCTCTTGTTGTTCATCAATCAAAAGTGGGATGATTTCAAAGTAGGATATTTGTATTGGATTATTTACTTGTGAGGTATACCCATTTATATTAAAATTGTCAACCCCAAACTAAGCCAAATAGGGATTTACTAAATCCTGGGAGAGAACCTTGAGGGTAGCTTCCTCTATTAAGCTATGCATTTGTGGTTCTTGGGAAGTCTCTAATAATTCCATCATTGTATCTATTTATTCTCTCATCCCATTAAAAGGCATGGATAATTCTAGAGCACTAGAGATTGGGGCCATAGGTGAGTGAGGTAATGATGGAATTGGTTCGTCCCAAGTTTAATTTCTCCATGTATTTTTTTGTCTTAGCCAAATTGTCTATATTGATCTTTATAGTTATGCAAATTTGTTCTAAGACCAATTCATTTCCGGGAGTCAGGGTTGATTATTCAAAAAAAGATAGAGGATCATTAAAATCTTGAGCTAGATATGGTCCCTTTAGGTTACTCTCGGGTTGATTAAGCAATTCACCTCCCTTCTCTCTATTAAGTTCAATTAATCATTGGTTAGTTGATCCATTAGCTTATCGATAGATTACTGTCGGGCTATAATCATTTATTGAAATTGAGCACACCTATCGACATCTAGGTTGGTCTGTAGGGAAGGTGGGTATGATACTTGCTGAACCTTCTCTTCAAATAATGGGCTATATTAATTAGAGAAGGTTGATAATGAGGATAGGGCTGATCATAATAGGGTATATTTATAAACATGGATCCTTGGGTTGCTAGGGTAACCACTGGGTGTGGTTGCCATAAAAAATCTAGTTGAGCCTCCTAACCTAAATTATAAGTATTAAAGTATAGATTATCTCTTGAGTTGTAGGCCATTTAGGTTTGATCTTGATAAACTTGGTCATACATATACTCAAAAGGTTGGTACACGGTTGGGCATTCACTCTCAAAGTGAGTGGGGCTTGAATAAACTTAGAGTGATGAGAGAAAGGGAACTCCACTATAAGGATTCATGCTTCTAGCATTGATCAAGTTTATTGGATTATTTTGATTATTCAGATATACAATCAAAGTCTTAGATCAGAGCAATCCTTTAAATTTATTATATGTATTTATTTAGTTTATTATTATTATTATTATTTTTATTAGAGAGAGGTTGATATGATAAGAAAAGGAGTTCTAAAGAGGAGAGCTAAGGAGTCTTAGAGATAAGAGAGAGAGAAGAATTAGTAAGGTTTGATGTTATTTATAAATAAGTTAACATAACATGGGCTCTTTTTCTAGGATTATCCTAAATCTAGATGGCTCATAATTGCCAAGGTAACCTTGGAGCCCTCCAAGTTAAAAACTAACTAATCAACTAGCCAAGTAAGGGTCCCTCTATTGCTTTCCTTACACACCAATTAGATTGACCAAGTTAGTCGATGGAACCAATTAAAATCATCTTTTTCGGGGCTACATCATCCTTTAACCCCTTTCCTAAACACCATTAATCAATTAATTCCGACCCGGTCCAACTCTTTTGGGTGCCTTGTCCTATTAAGCTTGAGTTGTTAGGGGCTGATATCTAATTGATTTTAATTATAGACTTGGATCAATGCAAGATACAGGGTGGTAGTTTGTGGGCAAGGAAGGGTTATCAACTCCCCACCTTATACTGTTTATGGGTTAATGCCTTAATATATGTTATAGAAATATACAATGCAAAAAGAAAGATGTCCCAAACAAGTAATAAACTTTTAAGATTTAATTAGTTACTTTATTTTAGTTAAGAACTATGTGATATTTTTGTTTTCTTTTATATTATGTTATTTCAAGCAAGAGAGATAAAAGATAGCTTTTAATCTTGGTTAATTAGATATGAGAGAAAAAAGACTAAAACTAGATTAAGCAAATAAAAAAATTATAGATCCTACAATTACGGCCAAGAAATCAAGTCAGAATTTAAGGTAGTTAAAAAGTTAGTAATATTTTTTTTTAGATTAATTTTAAAAATGGAAGAAACTAAAAAAGGATTTTTTTTTTTTGTAGATTTTTGTAAAGAAAGAACTACTTAAAGGAAGAAGTTAAAAAAGAATATTTTTTCTTTTTTATGTCACTTTGAAAAGGAGGAAAGTAATAAAAAAGAAAACAAATCTAAAAAAGGACACAAAAAAAGAAGATTTTTTTTGGTTAATAGGAAAAGGTAGAAATTAATTAGAAGGAACAAAAAAAGAAATTAAGCTAGGATTAGCATTGATCTCACCAAAATTACAAAATTTTATTCTCCTCTTTTTTTTCCTTTTTATTTTTTGGCTTTTTTCTTGATCTACAAAACAAATAATAAAAAAATTAGTAAACTAATTTACAAGAAATCAAAGAGATAAAAAATGTTAGTATTTGTGCCTTTCCTGGCAACGGCACCAAAACTTGATAGGATCATGATGTTATCGTTAAGACACCGTGATTCTCAATTTAAAAATCTGACTTCTATTAATTAAATTTACATAGAAAGTAGTGAGTTGGGTCGAATCCATGGAGAAGGTAGTGCTTAAAAATTTAAAATCTTTAATTTTAAAAAAGAAAGAAAAATAGTTTGAAATCAGGAAAATAGAAATTAAAAGTGTGAAAGAAAAATAAATTCTAGCATGTTCGATCTACTAATCAAATCTTAGTATTTACTTGCAAAAAAATAAATAACAAAAATTTAAATGGCATAAAAATAAACTTTGCATTAATTAAAATCTAATTATAAGGAATTGAAAATATTAAATGAACTACGGAAAGCAATAACAAAGAATCTGAAGTGATTGGCGTAGCCTCGTTAGGAAGTCGATGATATCATGTTTCCTTCTTCTGTCGTACTCCATGGAGCGAACTAGGCTTTCTCTTCTTCTTTTTCTTTGGGTGTTATCTTGGAGATGGAATTGGCTTGAAAATGGTGTAGGGGCAGAAATCTCTTCTAAGAAACCTCACTCTTAAAGGCCAACCAGTAATCCAAAGCTATGCCCTCTTCCTTACCATACCCTCTCTCCAGAATGCTTTCTTCTATATCCCAGGGGTCCTTTAAATAGAGCTGGGAGTATGACTTCTAGTATAACTCTCAAAATTAATCTGGACCATCAGATCCATTGATCATCAACAAATCAAGTTAGAGTATTTGCTAGCCATTGGATTTGGTTTCGATGGCTGGGAATCATCGATAGCCACAGATCAAGGAGGAGACCATGGGATAGATTGTAGTAGCTTCTTAGGATCTTCGTACTTGGGCTGAGCACTTGGACGGCTGATGATAACTACATTATACACATATATAAAAGTATTAATTTAATAATTAAATTATCTTTATTTTTTTAAATTGATACTTTTATATATATTTGCAAGAAAGGAGGACTCTAACATGAAGAGCTCGATTTTTGGAGTCCAACAGTGCAAACGGCACTCAAACGGGCTTGAAATGAAACTAGAATTAATTTTTAAAAAATTAATAAAGAAGTTACATGAAGTTTAAATTAGCCAGTCCACCATGAACTAGCTGCTCAGTCTACGATTGGGTTTGTGGTCCATGGGCTACCATTTTGCGGTCCATGGAACAGAGCCGTGGACCACAAAGTCGGATTGTGCCAAAATCATCAGAGCAGCTTCCCCATTGCTGCCCAAGCCTCCAGCGCCTCCACCGCTAGTCGGAGAGGCATCCTTTGTCCAAAAAATGGTCGAAAATGCCGATCTTTCCTTCTTCTTCCCAATGGCTCTCAAAGCCGATTTGGAATCGGAAGAGTAGTGGTGTCCTCCCCCTAGTCGGCAAAGAGGCTCTCATGGCCGAAAAGGCCATCTTCTATCTCCCCAACCATTGGTTTCGGCCGCCATTCATCCAAGATCCAACCTCAGCCGTCAGTCACAGCAGCCCCTTCCTCTTCCCTGTTTGACCTCTTCATTGTCGGGTTGGTCCGAGCCACAGGAACTAGAGTGGAGCATCTCCATGTTTGTCTGAGCCACGGAGATGGCTTCGCTGGGTTCAGCTGATCCGTGAGAGCACTTCGGAGGTGGTTCAAATTCGTTGGAATTGTTAGGAGTTTGTTGGATGCAGTTGGAAGCCATTAGGAGTGTTGGAACTGACTGGGATCCGGAGCTGGGTTTGAGCTCAACGAAGTCCGGAGATCATTGGAATCGTGGAAACATATTCAATTTGGTTGTTGGAATGGATTATGGTGGAGAAATTGAAAGTTATTGGGGTTGTGCCTATAAAAGGGAGAGAGTTGAGTATCAATGGAGAAGGGCCCAGAACCTCTTCTTCCACTCTTTATTCCCCTCTCTTCTTTCCCTTCTGTGTTCCATAATTCCCCATCTTTTATTTCTCTCTATTCTTCTATTCCATCTTTTATTCCTCTTTATTCTTCTTCTATTCCTTTTTTATTCCTCTACTATTTTTTCTTCTCTCCCTTCTCTGCTCCACCTCTCTTCAATCCCCATCACCCTTACTGGTTCCTGTTCCCACTTCCTGACTTGGTTCTCACTCTCTGCTCTCCACTGCATCCCCGGACTGCTCCATCTTTGGATATGCTGCATCTCACTCTGGAAGCCTGTTTGGAAAAGGGGGTTTATTTGCTGATGTTCATTTGATGTACTCCTCATTTCATCAAATAAAAAAAGCTTCCAATTAACTCATGTTCTTTCCTTTTTTATCTTGTTTGAAGCAGGTTCATGAGCAGTGAAAAGCTTTAAAGATAAGTTACTCTCCATGAATATAATATTGACTGATCTATTCTCAAAAGGGACGGGCCATGATCTATAGGTACGGGCCATGCTCTCGCTAGATAGATCATCTCTAGATTACTTCACTATTAATTTCATGTTAATTCTCTTTCTAGTTCAATTTTCATTGCACATTTACTTTGAAATAACTCGAAGGTCCTTGTGGATTTGACCCTTACTCTCACTACACTTCGTAAGAATAGTGGAATTATGGTACTAAATCGATGTGTTACGATGTGCATCAGCCGGTGACAGTGTGGTGGCTTGAGATGGCAAGAGGGCAGCGACGAGAGGGAGGAGCAGCAATGGTGTTGAAGAATGATAGCACTGGGCAGAGAGGAGAGGAGCAGTGAAGGTGACCGGTGGCAGTGGATTGGACTGAGAGAGGTGTATGGCCAGAAAATGGGTCTCCCTGTGGCATTGGTGGTCATGGTAGGGAAGCATGGGGAAGATGGAAGAAGAGGAGGATGGTGATGACATTGGGTGGTTCCAAGTGGCTTCTTTGACGGTGACATTTTTGGATGGTTCCGAGCGGCTTCTTTGGCTGACGAGGAGGGAGGGTTGTGGCTCAAAGCGGCGAGATGGTGGCTCGGTGGTGAAATGGTAGCAGGCGGTGAAAGATGATGGAGAAGAGAGGGAATGTGGTTAGCAGGCAAAAAATGATCTCCAATGAGCTCTCTGGCCATAAGGGTGCTCTCGATGACAAGGAAAATGGTGGGGGACACCTTGGTGACCAGGCAACATGAAACGGCACCGGCGGTCTATGGGAATGGGTCATGGACTGGCAGTAATGGCTACCAGTGGACCATTCTGGTTCATGTAGACTGAGCATCTGGTCCAAGGTAAATCGGCTGTTTCAAAAATTATGCAATTATTAATAAAATCCAAACTCTGATTCCGGGCTCAATTGAACTCCAATTTAAGTATCGTTTATGCAGTTGAACTCTAAAAATTAAGTTCTTTCTATCCATGGATTCCTTTTCTACAAAATACTAATAAAAATATCATTTCTTTAATAAATTTTAATTAATTAATACTTATTTTAATAGTTAATTGGGATAATTGATAGACTTTACCACTGTTAGTCAGTTTGTTTCCAAATTGGCTGAATGATACTTGCCTTTCTTCCATACCTTGAAAAAGTTGAAGGATTTTGAATAGATTGAGAAATGCTAGAAGGCATTCGAGGTACTTAAAGCTTACCTTGATACCCTGCCGCTCTTTAGCAAGCTAAAAGAGGGTGAAGAGTTGTATCTATATTTGGTGGTCTTCCCTTTTGCTATTAGCTCCTGCTTATTTGAAAAGAAAACCAGATACAAAAGCTGGTGTATTATGTCAACCGGGTCTTACAAAATGCCAAAATCAGATACACTCGACTAGAAAAGCTTATCTTTGCTCTTATGACATCGACGAAAAAGTCTCAACCATATTTTCAAGCCCACACGATCGTGGTCCTCACCAACCAACCCCTTTGGATAATTTTACACCAACCTGACACTTCAAGCAAGATGGCTAAATGGGCTCTTGAATTTTTTAGTTTGATTTGGCATTTCGATCAAGACCTTCTATCAAAGTGCGAGTACTAGTAGACTTTCTCATCGAATGTACTATTCTGAAGAAGAATTTGAAGGAGTCCGATGCTTAAAGATCTAGAGAATCAATAGGTGTTGTATGTAGATGGAGCCTTGAACACTAATGGTTCTGGAGTAAGGCTCGTGCTCATTAGTCCAGAAAGATGGGACATCCAATATGCCCTCCATTTTGGATTTGCCTCTACCAATAATAAAGCTAAGTATGAGGCCTTGATTGCCAGCCTCGCCATCACTAGGAAATGGGGGTGCAGCATCTCAAAGCTCATAGTGACTCTCGGCTTGTAGTAAGTTATGTCTTGAATGAGTACGAAGCCCGAGAGCAGAACATGAAGCAGTACCTTCAAAAAGCCAAAAACCTGATTTCTACATTTTGTAGCTTTAACATCCAGTAGATCCCCAGAGAGAATATTCGGGCCGATACCCTATTCAAACTTGCCATGTCTGTGCCTAATGACCTATGTTCACATGTCTTCTTTGAAGTTTTAGAGAAGCTCAACATCAACAAGCCAATATCGATACTTCAAATAGATATTAAACCTTGCTGGATGGATCTACTTATCTAGTATCTTGCCAATGGGAGCCTCCTGCAAATAGGGAGGAAGCTCAAAAGACATGAAATCAAGCCTCCAAATTCATCCTCCATGAGAAAAGCTCCATAAGAAGAGGTTCCCCCACCTTTGCTGAAGTACTATGCCCCTCCAAAGCAAAGTATGCCCTTTAAGAGGTTTATGAAGGATCTGCAGTAATCACTTTGGTGCGGGCACCAGACTCAGAAGAAGACTTCAGAGCTCCATTTGGATCTCTGATTGACATTGCCCGAGAAATTAGGGTTTGTAATAAAGGTTGACCTGGTCAACCAGTTTATTTATTTTATTTATTTCTTGAGTCACCATTTAAATTTTGTTGAGTCATGTTGACTCGGTGCAAGTCCCAATGTGGTTTCAATTTGGTCCAAAATGGTGCCACATTTCTCTTCCAATCAACTCAAGGTTCAAGCAAGTGGAGGCCACACTCCAAGCCACACCCCAGCCACACTCCGAGCACACGCCATAGTCCAGGAGGCGCCATAGAGGCATCCCAGTGTCATGGTCCCCACATCCAAAGAAGAAAAATCAAATTGGAGGCTAAATAAAGGAGGCGCCCACACCTGCCTAATTTACCTAAGCAAAGAAGGAAGAAAACTTCTCTTGGAGAAGAAATCAAAGAAGGACATCCAACCTACTCCTTATTGAAGTTCAATCAAAATCAAAGAGCTTAACTTGGAGTGGAAGAAAAGAAGAAATACCATAAGAAGAAGAGGACTCCAAATCCAAATCCACTCCAAAGGAGGTGCCATAAAAGTTCCAAAACAATTCCTTTATGGCCGTCCCAATTTTTTTTGGACTCTTGGTCGGCCAAGGGAGAGGATTCTACCTAATCTAGGGGTTGAAGAGTTTAGTCCCACATGGGAATTTGTACAAGCTAGGAGAAAATTTTAGGTCTATATTAGACCTCTCTTTGTAACTTTAGAAAATCAATGAAGAAAAATTATTTTGCTATTCTCTTGTGTTGAGCAACCTAGGTTTCTCTTCTTCCGCACTATTCTAAGTGTTGAGCTCCGTGAGGGGGTAATCCGGGTTCCATTGGAGCCTTGAGGAGGTGAGAGATCTCCATCTTTATCCAAAACCCTAGGTTAGCCACTTGAAATTCCAAACCCTAGCCACCTTTCATTATTTTCCATCCACCAAACCCTAGATCCATCCATCTCCCACGGCCTCTCTCTCTCTACAAGTCCAGGCCGTCCACCTTCATCCAGATCCAGTCCGGCTACTTCAGATCCAGAGCAAGTTCCAAGGAAAATCACATCAGCATCCAGGAGAATCCAGTTTTCAGCAATTTCGATCTTCAAGTTCATCAACCTGGTAAATCTTTTCTTTGACTCTCTGATTCCATCAATTGTTTTCTTCTCTTCTAGATCTTGAGTTCAGGAGAAGCCAACCCGCCAAAGGACCAGTACTGGAGGATCCATTGCGAAGAAATCTGAATCCGAGGATCCAACAATCTGCTCGGGAGAGTTCTTCCACCAAAATCTGTGAAGATCATTGTCTGGTTAGGTAAACCATCTCTTCTCTTTATTTCTGTTCTGCTGAAAGTTCGGAGCGAAACCCTAGGTCTGGGAGTTTCTCAACCCCCAGCGATCCGTTGCTTCTAAACTACTCTGATACTTTAGTTTCCTTAAATTGTGCTTTCAATTATCATATTCGTCTCTTTCAATGATAGGTTAACTTTTCTTTGATTTGAAGCCAACTTCTACAAACATATAAAAACAACAAAAAATTAGTTAATCTTAATTTACTTCCGCATCGCGTCCCTTTATTTGTTCTGCATCCACTTGGGGCATGACTCTATCTCTCGAAGTTTTAAGACAAGGATACTATTAGCCTACTATGGAGCAAGATACAAAGGATACAATTCAAAAATATGACTAGTGCTAGTACCACTCCAATATACAGTGACTGCCAATTGCTCTGCTTGTCCCTATAAGTGTGCCATGACCTTTCACTCAATAGGGAATGGATATATTGGACCTTTCTCTCTAGCCATCGGAGGATAAAATTCTTGCTGGGGGCAATCAATTATTTTGCCAAGTGGATAGAAGCTGAACCACTTGCTAAGATTACCAAAGCCAGAGTAAAAGACTTCATTTGGAAGTCTATTATATGCTACTTCGGATTATCTCAAACTATTATCACCGATAATGGTTGCCAGTTTAGTGACTTTAAACTTGCTGAATTCTGTCAGGATAGGGTGTGACCCTATGCTTTACTTCTGTCAGCCACCCCCAGCTAATGGGAAGGTCAAAGTTGCTAACCACATTATCTTATAGGGACTGAAGATGTGTTTGGATCAGGCAAAAGGATGGTAGGCGAATGAAAAGTATCATATCCTTTGGACCTACCGAACTATACAAAATCCCGATGGGCGAGACCCCCTTTAATCTTACCTTCAGTATTGAAGCTATCATCCCTTTAAAGGTCAAACTCCCATCTCTAAGGATAGAAATATTGAAGAAATTAGTAACCCAGAATGACTTCGGGCAAACCTAGACTTGATAAAAAAGGTATGGGAGTGCATGGCTGTGAGGATAGCCGCATACTGAAGAAGGGTCACCCACTACCATAATGCCTGATACCGAGGTAAGTTCTTCAAGGTGGGGGATTTGGTTTTGAAGTGAGCAAAGTATCCAAGCCAACTTACCAGGGAAAGCTCTCTCCCAACTGGGAGAGGCCATATCAAGTGAAAGAAATTATTCATTCTGGCACTTACCGTTTGATGTAATTAGATGGCACGCCCCTGCCCAGATCATGGAATTTAGAAAACTTATGGGTCTACTATTAATAATGTGTATTTTTACTTTTGAAAAATTATGAAAATCATGTTCTCTTTAGTAGGGTACCTAGAGGGCTAACTTAGCTACCAAATCAAAAATCCTGAAGGAGAAATTAGGCTCTTGCTAGAATTTATTGAATTAAAACATGAACCCTTAGAAAAAAGAAAAATAATCACAAGCCTGGAACTCAACCAGTAATGAGCATATAGCATTATGCATGAGAAACATGAAGGACAATCTTCTTTTTCATCAAAGAGTTATGAGATACATACATTTCCATTTTGACCAAGTTACACTCTTTTGGAAGTACTCTTTGGAACCCATATGGGACATAGAAAATTATCAAGAAGGCCATGCCATGATGAAGAGGTACACCATGCAAGTGAATGGAATCGAGGGATGGCATGCCTGGACCCTTACTGCATGGTGTTAAGGCAATGCAAACCCCTTCTAGCCTGCCAGTGGACAAGGAAGAAGGAGCTCATGCAGACCAAAAGCTCCACCCATTACAAGAAGGAAAGGAGAAGAACATCTTGGAGAACCTCAACCAGTCATCACTTACGGTCCAGGTTCTCGAAGAGTGTTCTCAACTTTCCTTCACTCCCTATATCTCTTGAAACTAGGTGCCAAAGGGAACCAGAGGAGGAGACTCATGACGAGAGACCACTTCCATTCTCATACCCTCGCCAGTGAGGGTAGCATCACCGTAGCTAGGTATCGACCATTTCTAATATCTCTCATGCTAAGGTAAACATCTTTCATTGTGAACTAATCTTGCTCATGCACCTTTCACTAGCTATATTTAAAAGAAAATCATACATTTTCAATTCCAACAGTTATGGCCAAGGGTGCTGCTAGGAAAAATCAAAAGAACCCTTTGTCAGGGTTAGGAAAAGCCAATAATGGTGATGGGAAGGTAACATTCCAAACTTTCAATTTATAAAGAAACTAGATGTAGTTGACTGACTAAATGACTGATTGATAATTGATAAGGGTCTCTTTCAACTATTAAAAACTTCTAAGAAGGAAAATGCATGATAGATTTTTAGGATGAAATTTTGCTCCTCTCATCCTAAAATTGATACAAAATCCGGTGGGATGCTTGGCCGAGCAGTGCCATATACATGCTCTTGGCTCAAGAAAAAACTAAAATTCTCAAGATTTGATATTACTTGTAAGCTGCACCTCCTATCTTAAGAGCATAGGATTCTATTGAAGAAGGTTAAATTACCCAAGGCAAGATGTCTTAAAAGCCTTTAGCTAAGATAAAAAGATTCAATGCTTGAAAGTCTTTGATCGGGCTAGTATTGAAAAGTCTTTAGCCTAATGCTCAACTTCTAAAAGCCTTCGGTCAAGATAAAAAGATTCAATACCTAAAAACCTTTGTCTGAGCTAATGTTGGAAAGCCTTTGGAATGATGCTCAACTCCCGAAAGTCTTTGATTGGAATAGAAAGATTCAATATTTGAAAGCCTTTGGCTGAGCCAACATTGGAAAGCCTTTGACCTAATGATCAACTCCTGAAAGTCTTTGGTCAGGATAAAAAGATTCAATGTCCACAAGCCTTTGATCGGGCCAACATTGGAAAGCCATTGTTGATGCTTAATTCTCGAAGCCTTTGATCATAACAAAAAGATTTAATGCCCAGAGCCTTTGACCAAGCTTGCATTGGAAAACCTTTGGTTTGATACTCAACTTCTGAAAGCCTTTGATCAGGCCAGCACTGGAAAGCCTTTGGCCTGATGCTCAACTCCCAAAAGCATTTGGTTGGGATAAAAAGATTTAATACTCAAAAGCCTTTGGCCAGGCTAGTGTTAGAAAATTTTGGCTTGATGCTCAACTCCCAAAAGCCTTTGATCGTATAGTAAGATCCAACACCCAAAAGTCTTTGGTTGGGTTAGTATTAGAAAGTCTTTGACTTGATGCTCAACTCCCGAAAGCCTTTGATTGGGATAAAAAAATTCAACACTTGAAAGCCTTTGATTGGGCCAACATTAGAAAGCTATTGGCCTAATGCTTAACTCATAAAAGCCTTTGGTCAGGATAGAAAGATTCAATACTTGAAAGCTTTTGACCAGGCTAACATTGGAAAGCACTTTTGACCAGGCTAATATTGGAAAGCCTTTAACCCAATGCTCAACTCTCGAAAGTACTTGGCCAAGACAAAAAGACTCAATATCTAAAAGCCTTTGGCCTGATGCTCAACTCTTGAAAGCCTTTGATTGGAAAAAAAATATTCAATGCCTGAAAACCTTTGGCTGGACCAGCATTGGAAAGCTTTTGACCTGATGCTCAACTCTCAAAAGCCTTTGGCCAGAATAAAAAATTCAACACCTAAAAACCTTTGGCCAGGCTAGCGTTAAAAAGCCTTTGGCATGTTGCTCAACTCTCGAAAGCCTTTAGCTAGGACAAAAAGATTCAATGGTCGAAGGAGTTTGCCCGGGCCAACATTGGAAAGTCTACGATCAGACGTCCAGCTCTCCAATACCACCTCCGCTCGGGAATGATGTTAATATCGATAAATTAATGACTGAATCAAGGTAATACCGGGCATACTCAACTTCCTAGGCAAAGCCAAGTTGAGTCATTTCAAGCCCCATAGCAAGGAATTCTCGACCCTCGAACATTCGGTGTTGGATAGTTCAACCCAATAAGGATCACCTATGTTATGATTCATGTCATTGCATGAGGGTCAAAGAGACATTGCACCTCATCATGAAGAGGTCATGCTAAGCTCACAGCATGACAATAGTGTCTTCGACCCCCTACTAGCAATCAGCAAGTTTCTAATCCTCCATTAATATAGCACTTGAGAGCATTTATTGAATCACCATACTTAGCCAAAAATGGAAGTTGTTCCATTGGTAATTCAAGAAAAGGAACTCAAAGGTTCTACAAAAGTGACCATCTTCATTGGAAATGCCGATAAAATTTACATCAAAAAGAAAAAAAAAGAAAAGACATGCCCTAGATAGATGAAGGATCGATAGCTCCTTCGATCCTGACCACTTCCACTTTAAAGGTTGGTACAGCTTCAAGGAAGGCTTTGTTGTCTAACTTATCCTCAAACAAGATGTCTAAGTTGAGGTTCAACTAGTGCTTGAGGATCATCTTTCAAGTGTCCTCCATGCCCTTAGCAAATAATGGTTAGGCAAAAAGCAACTCTTTTTGGTGGCACTATTCGAAAGCTTTATAGTCTTCCACCACCTTCCGAGCCGCCTTTTCTTTTTGCACCTACAGGTCTTTTATTTCCTGCTGTACAATCTCTAGAGCCCTCTTTTCTGAGAAAGCTCATTTTGGAGTCGATCTTTTTTAGCCTCAGCCCTTTTGAGACTGGCTTTGGTAGTTTTCTATCTGGTCTTTGCCTTCTTTCAAGCATACCACTAGATCCTTCTTCTTTCTCTTTTTGGCCGACCAGCAACCCCTCAAGTCATAATAATCTTTCATGAACTGGCACATTTGTGAAGCAACAAATTTAATGATAAATTATTGAATGATTAAAGCTGAATTTAAAAGAGAGATGGAAAATTGACCTTTAGGACAGTCCAAATCGGATCTTTGCGGCATTGGTGATTCCCTTCTCCCATGACTCATTTTGCATCAATGGGCTGAATGAATTTTTCAAAATACCTTTGGCAACCTCCTAGTTGTTAAAGTCACTGACCTCAAACCCTGGAGCCTGATTGCCCACGACTCCTTCTAAAGTAATTGATTGAGGGGTGAAGGAAGAAGCCCCACCCTTGGATGACCAGGAGCATTTCACCACAACTAGAGGAGCAACCTCCAGAATGTCAGAAAGGATAACTTCAAGCTCGGGAGTGACCATGGCCTGAATCTTCGAAGGCTTTCTAGCAATAAGAGCCACTTCAGCCTTTCTTTTCTTCAGGGTCACCTTGCTCACTCATGGGCAACCAAAGATCTATGTTTAAAATTAAAGCAAAAAGAATGTTTAGAAAGAAATAAAAACCAAAACAAAAGAGTAGAAGGAATGGATCAGAATTCTTGTTACCTTTTGGCTGAACTTGGTTGAACCCTATCTTGAAAAGGGTTGCCTTGGATAGTAAAACTTTCAAGTTGGGAACTTGAAAGTGCTAAAGAACACCAACCCATTCCTCCTCTTCTTTGGGCAAAAGGGTAGGATGAGTCAATTACCAAAATTGGATACCCCATTGTGTGAACCCAATCATCGATATTCGGATACCTTACAAAGAAATATTACTCCCTGAAGGAGTGCCCCAAATCAAAGGGTGCTACCCTTTACAGGGACAAAAGAACTACCATCTATGATACCGCGATGTTTACTGAAAGAGAAAAGCTCTAAAAGTGGGATTGAAGGATGAATCTCGAATAATTTATAAATTATTGAAAAGCTAAAAGAAATCAAAGAGTATTTGGTGTGACTGCATAGGGAAGAAGATCTATGGCCCTAAAGAATTTAACAAAGAAAGGGACCAGAGGTAGCCTTAGTTCGGCTAGAAAAAACTCTCTGTATAGAGCCAACAGCCCAAAGGAGTGCACGCTCAATCAGTGTTGAGTTGGACTTCCAATTTAAAGTCTGGTAGGATTTGAACTTCTTACGAAGTCTCTCCAAATCCAACTCCTAGATCATAGACTGGATAAGTCTAGAGAGAAATTTTCCCTGGGATCCCCTCGAGACTCCTCTTCGAAATACCCTGGAAGCTCTTCTACATGAATTATGGAGAATCCTCCTTCGAAATCCATGGGCACTTATGGCAAAGCCACAATTACCGATATTTCACCCATTAAAACAACCTCCACCCCTTCGATAGAAATTCCAAAATTGGTAGGTTCATAGTTTGAAGACCATGAACCCCCATTTTAGACGATCATTCAGAATCCAACATATTAGATCAAACAAATACTTAAGAGTAGAAAAAGAATTTCTCTAAAAAGTAAACATGAAGAACCTTAGGGATTTGAAACCAAGAGTAGACAACAAAGAATCCCTGGAACTAATATAAAAGCTATCCTAAAAGGAATAGGGAAGCCCTCTAAAGGATCTACATGAAAATTTGAAGAACCTAGACAAAGGGAAAGGGAAACAAACAACAATGAATACTAGCAAGACTCATAGGAAAGGATAAGGGGGAGAAAGAAGAACGCAAAAGAGAAAGAAACGAGAGGAAGAAAGAGTTGCAAAAGCCAAGGATGAATCAGATAGCAAAGACTTCTCCATTTATAAAAAACCCTACCAATGGCTTAGACTAGGTTAATGTATAATCGGTCCATCGAATAGAAGAAAAGTGGTGTCTAGTGATAGGCCGGATCATGTCCCCATGGATCGTTGGAACCAAAGTGTCTCAAACATTTTTGCTATCTCATCACCTTCCATGTAGGTAAATCATGATCCCTTTCAAGCATTGTGATGCCTCAGGTTATCATGAAGTCATAAATACCCTCCGGTTCCCAATTAACCTATGATGAAATATCTACTCGAACACCCTACCATACCAAGAAAAGCTAGAAATTAATGTGATTTGACCGAGGATCAACTTCGATCATTTTACTATCTTCCCTAAATGGAAGTATTATCAAATGAAAATCAATAGGATCAAAAATATCTAAAGAACGATGAGGTACTCTCAAAAGTACCGAATCATAATACTTAGAAAAATTTTGCATTTCATTTATTTCAAAGGTATCTTACAAGTTAGAAACAAAGAAGTAAATAGCTATAATTTTATTTCCCTTGTCCTAGCTCCTAGTTAGCTTGGCTAGCATGAAAAGATTGTATGGCTGATACTATGATGGGAGTCTGAAGCAGACACGCTCTTGCTTCTAGAAGAATCTAGGTTGCTAGGATCAGCAATCCTCGAAACTAGCTTCGTATGATTTCAACATGCCAAAGCCGAGTCTCAATAGCTCCCATACGTGCTTTGGCCAAAGTTGTTTTGGCCTCCAACCTCAGGATCTCATCACTATAATCATCAACATTATCCTTCAAGCTATCAATGGTAATCCTAGAGCCACCTTTAACTAACTCCGTAGGGATAAGTTCAGGCTATCAATGGTGATCTTGGCCACCTTTAACTGACTCTATAGGGATAAGTTCTCCTCTATGTCCATGGTTTAGTAGTTCTAGATCCATCAAAAAGTGACCGCATTCCTATTCCTCTACTCTTCCAATTCTTCCTAAAGGAATTGGACATCAGCCATGGCTTCATCCCTTGCTTGCTCGACTTAACAAATCTTATCATCCTTTCTTAAGGACCTATCATCCTGCTTTGACCTCAAATAAGGTGAAGTTCCTTCCATAACCATTTGTTTTGTTCCTAGCCAAATTAAGCTCCTCCTAAAACCACTGGATTTGGCTATTTGTTTTGGCCTTTAGATCTTTGATCACTGCTTCATGATTTCACTCTAATACAGTAATCTCTGCCTCAGCATTCAAAACCACCCGGCCCTCATCCTGGTGTGTGATCTCTAACTTCTGACTTATTGAAGCAAGATACTGCCCGCTTTTCCTAGCTTATTGCCAAATGGATGATATTCTTTGAAAGAGTGTTCATGCATTTTTTGTTCCTGAAATCCCTCTGCTTCAGCAGCATGAGTCTTGGCCTCACTAAGCTCTTGTTCAGCATCAACAACCTTCTATTCCATAGCAGCAAACTTTGCTTTGATGGTTTTAGCCAATTCCATAAAAAGTATAGATGATGAGATTGTTGTATTAAATTCGGACAACACCATATCATTAAGAAGGACAACACACAAAATCAAATAGCAATAGTTTAGGTAATAGACCTTCTCCATACCTGAATAATTGCCTTAAAAACTATGCACCCGTGCTCTTTAGACTCACCCCTACAAACTGATAGTCACCTGCTATCCAAAGGAAGGTCCGGACTTGCTTTTTAGCAAATAATAGACTCTCAAAAATATTAGGGACACTGAAATTGTTACCTGATGCCTCAACCCTCAGAACACCAATGAAAAAACCTAAATCTTTATTGCCTGAAATATCGACCCTCTGGTGCTTCAAGATTGCTCTTCGTAAATCCGAAACATTGCACGGGTCCATGGGGTACTCAAAGCTATCGAAAAAATCATCGAAAATCACCTCCTTGCATTGAAAATTATCACACAGTGAATAGAGGGTTGCCTTAGCTCAAGCATTCATGGCTACACATCATTTCTAGAATTCCTTTATGAAGGCTTAGCCATGATAATTTCTCATATTTCCTGAGAAAGACATCATAAATGCAAATACAAAACTCTATGACAAGCTCACCTTTTGAGAATACAAAATCTAACATGACTATCAGGATCTCCTAGATATGGTGCTAGAACTACTCCTTAACCGAAATACTTATTTCAAAACTAAGGATGGGGCTAATGATGTGGGGGAAACCCCTTATCTGGGATCCTGAAGGTTTCAGGACTGAAGACAATTTGATCGAATCTGATTCAGGATAAAGAGATGCCACATCTAACTATTTCGAATGCTAACATTGGGTCCATGATATTTCAAACATGAACAAGCAGAGCAAACATCTAGATAAACTAAATCTATCTACTAGAGTAGTATATTACCAATTTATCAGAAGGACAAATCGTATCCTAAAACACCCTACTAGTCATCTGGTCCTATTTTCCAGAAGAAGAAGGCTAGGAGAGATACTTCGGTTCCCAACCTTCTTCTAGCATAACTTTAACATACAGCAAACTCGACTTTGGGCCTCTTGGTTCCTTCCTAAACCAGAGATCCTTATGACTTTACTCCAACACCTATCTCTAGCCCTCTTATCTCTTAAGAAGCCTAGACTGAACTATCCTAGTGAACATTCGGCTAGCCATGTTACTATCCTACTGACTCTTGGTCAAGATTCATGTGCCTATCTACTTTTGATACATTAGGGACTTGGTTTTCTTGACCCCAAGTTCCATCGAACCTCAGTTATGAAAGGCCTTCTGTAGGCTCAGGTAGGCAACCCAAGAGGGGGAGGTGAATTGGACTTTTAAAACTTTTCAACTATTTGCAATGAACTATCATGATTTAAACAATTATGTGCCAATTCAAAATATGTGTTTGTGAAATCAGGATAATAAAGTGCAGCAAAATAAAGAAATAAATACAACAATAAGAACAATCACAACACAAGAAATTTATAGTGGTTTGGTGCAAACCTAGCACCTACAGCCACTTCCCAAGTTCTCCTTGAAAATTCCACTATAATCACACCGATTACAGTCAACTTGTTTTGTCTTCGGGCTCACAAGTCAAACCCTAGTTGGTTTCAAGGCTCACCAACAACCACCCTTGGTTTTACGGGCTAACCAAGAACCTACCTTGGTTTTGCGGGCTAACCAAGAATCTAGTTGATTTTCCAAGCTAACCAACAACCCAACTTGTTTTGTCTTGGGGCTCACAAGTTAAAATCCTAGTTGGTTTTTATCACATAGTCTCACCAACAACCTTTGATGGTTTTTACTGGGCTCACCATCAACCTAAATACAAGAATTTAAGAATGAAAACAAAAAGCTTTCTTACAAAGCGGATTTATCATTGAAGCACATTGATTGTTGATGTTGAGCTTGTCTCCTTGTTATAGAAGCTTCAATGGATGCTTGATCATGTTGCTCTTGGAAGCTCCCTCTTCTCTTTGAATTCTTGGAGGCTCAACACTCAATAAATTGGATCCTCAAAATATCCTTCACATTTTTTACTTGGAAATCAAAGGATTTATCTTTCAAACCATGGATCCTTTCCCCTCTTTCTTTCTCTTGCTTTTCCAAGTGTTTAAATTGCCCTCCAAACCTTATTTTACCATTGATGACCGTTGGAGGAAGAATTATAGCCGTTGGAGCCAAGTTGGTGAAGTTCTGCACTTCACTTCCAGGTGTCGACACTTCATCTCCAGGTGTCGACACTTCATCTTCAAGTGTCGACACTTTATTCTCGTGAGTCGACACTTGATCAAAGATGTTTTCTGAAGTCTTCTATTTTGTCTCAGGCCTTGAGTCGACACTTTACTGTTCAAGTGTCAACACTTGATTTCCAGGTATCGACACTTCACTATTACCAGGCAGAAACTTCTTCAAAATTTGATTCTTGAATACTTGTAGCTGATTTACACACTTAACGCATATTAGTACTCAAATATACTTAAGTGTTTTGCTATAATCAAAACCAGAATCAACAATCTCCCTCTTTTTGATAATGACAGAACCTTTAAGTATATAAATAATATAAGCTCAAAAATAAATATAACATGCTCCAAAAGATTAACAATAAGAATAGAGCAATGAAGCAATGAAAAACATTGAGCTCCCCCTCAAAATATGATCTAAAAATAATTTTTCAAAAACTCCCCCTCAACATATGATTTTTAATTTTTTTTTCAAAGTTTTTCAAAATATTCGAACTTCTAAATTTCAAATTTGGGCTGCCATGATCTTTAGCTCAAAATGTTAGATTTACAATCAGTGCACCGTGCTCTGATACCAATTGTAGGCTCAGGTAGGCAATCCAAGAGGGGGGGTGAATTGGACTTTTAAAACTTTTTAACTATTTGCAATGAATTATCATGATTTAAATAATTATGTACCAATTCAAAACATGTGTTTGTGAAATCAGGATAATAAAGTGTAGCGAAAATAAAGAAATAAATGCAACAATAAAAACAATCACAAACACAAGAATTTTATAGTGGTTCAGTGCAAACCTAGCACCTACATCCACTCCCCAAATTTCTCTTGGGAATTCTACTATAATCACACCGATTACAGTCAACTTGTTTTGTCTTCGGGCTCACAAGTCAAACCATAGTTGGTTTCAAGGCTCACCAACAACCTCCCTTGGTTTTATGGGCTAACCAAGAACCTACCTTGGTTTTGCGGGCTAACCAAGAACCTAGTTGGTTTTTCAGGCTAACCAACAACCCAACTTGTTTTATCTTCGGGCTCACAAGTCAAAATCCTAGTTGGTTTTATCACATAGGCTCACCAACAACCTTTGATGGTTTTCACTAGGCTCACAATCAACCTAGATACAAGAATTTAAGAATGAAATAAAAAGCTTTTTTACAAAGCAGATTTGTTGTTGAAGCACATTGATTGTTGATGTTGAGCTTGTCTCCATGTTGTAGAAGCTTCAATGGATGCTTGATCACGTTGCTCTTGGAAGCTCCCTCTTCTCTTGAATTCTTGGAGGCTCAACACTCAATAAATTGGATCCTCAAAATATCTTTCACATATTTTCACTTGGAAATCAAAGGATTTATCTTTCAAACCATGGATCCTCTTCCCTCTTTCTTTCTCTTGTGCTTTCCCAAGTGTTTAAATTGCCCTCCAAGCCTTATTTTACCGTTGATGACTGTTGGAGGAAGAATTATAGTCGTTGGAGCCAAGTTGGGAAGTTCTGCACTTCAAAAAACTAGCTGTTATACTCCAAGTGTCGATACTTCACCTCCAAGTGTCAACACTTCACCTCCAGGTGTCGACACTTCATCTCCAGGTGTCGACACTTCATCTCCAGGTGTCGACACTTCATTCCCGTGAGTCGACACTTGATCAAAGATGTTTTTTGAAGTCTTTTGTTTTGTCTCAGGCCTTGAGTCGACACTTTACTATTCAAGTATCGATACTTGATTTCCAGATGTCGACACTTCACTGTTGCCAGGCTGAAACTTCTTCAAAATTTGATTCTTGAGTACCTGTAGCTGATTTACACACTTAACGCACAATTAGTACTCAAATTACTTAATATTTTGTCATAATCAAAACCAGAGTCAATAATCTTTCCCTTTTTGATAATGACAGAACCCTTAAGTATATAAACAAGGTAAGCTTAAAATAAATATAACATGCTCCAAAAGATTAACAATAAGAATAGAGCAATGAAGCAATGAAAAACATTGAGCTCCCCCTCAAAATATGATCTAAAAATAATTTTTTAAAAGCTTCCCCTCAACATATGATTTCTAAATTCTTTTCAAAGGTTTTTCAAAATATTCGAACTTCCAATTTTCAAATTGGGCTACCATGATCTTTAGCTCAAAATCGTTAGATTTACAATCAGAGCACCGTGCTCTGATTCCAATTGTAGGCTCAGGTAGGTAATCCAAGAGGGAGGGTGAATTGGACTTTTAAAACTTTTCAACTATTTGCAATGAACTATCATGATTTAAATAATTATGTGCCAATTCAAATATGTGTGTTGTGAAATCATGATAATAAAGTGAAGCAAAAATAAAGAAATAAATGCAACAATAAAAACAATCATAAATACAAGAAATTTATAATGGTTCGGTGCAAACCTAGCACCTACATCCACTTCCCAGTTTTTCTTGGGAATTCCACTATAACCACATCGATACAGTCAACTTATTTTGTCTTTGGGCTCCTAAGTCAAATCCTAGTTGGTTTCAAGGCTCACCACACCCTTCCTTGGTTTTACGGGCTAACCAAGAACCTACTTGGTTTGCGGGCTAACCAAGAACCTAGTTGGTTTTCCGAGCTAACCAACAACCCAACTTGTTTTGTCTTCGGGCTCACAAGTCAAAACCCTAGTTTTTTATCACATAAGCTCACCAACAAACCTTTGATGATTTTCACTAGGCTCACCATCAACCTAGATACAAGAATTTAGAATGAAAATAAAACGCTTTCTTACAAAGCGGATTTGTCATTGAAGCACATTGATTGTTGATGTTGATCTTGTCTCCATGTTGTAGAAGCTTCAATGGATGCTTGATCATGTTGTTCTTGGAAGCTCCCTCTTCTTTTGAATTCTTGGAGGCTCAATATCAACAAATTGGATCCTCAAAATATCCTTCATATATTTTCACTTAGAAATCAAAGAATTTATCTTTCCAATCATGGATCCTCTTTCCCTACTTTCTTTCCCCCTCCTTTTCTTTCTCCTTGCTCTCATAATTTTTAATAGCCCTCCAACCTTATTTCATCAGTTGATGACCGTTGGAGGAAGATAATTATAGCCGTTGGAGCCAAGTTAGGAATGTTCTGTACTTAAGAAAAACTAGCCGTTATACTCCAAGTGTGACACTTCACCTCCAAGTGTCGACACTTCATTTTCAAGTGTCGACACTTCATTCCCGTGAGTCGATACTTGATCAAAGATATTTTATGAAGTCTTCTGTTTTGTCTCAGGCCTTGAATTGATACTTCACTATTCAAGTGTTGACACTTGATTTCCAGGTGTCGGCACTTCACTGTTGCCAGGCTGAAACTTCTTCAAAATTTGATTATTGAGTACCTGTAGCTGATTTACACACTTAACACACAATTAGTACTCAAATATACTTAAGTATTTTGTCATAATCAAAACTAGAGTCAACACCTTCAAACTTATCAAACCCCAGTACAAGGTCCTGACCCAATCAACCAATCCTATAAGAGCATCCACCAAATGGTTAAAGAGGAATCTACCGATATCCACTCTAAAATATCCTTTATATCAGATAAACTGTCAAGTCTCATTATTTAGAGCAAATCTCAGTCATTAAAGATGTATGGCCTTTCTTCAAGCCATATCTCCTGAAGCCATTAAGGCAAATGATGAGAGAAATGAAAGACAAAACCTTTCAATAATGGGAAGGAGATTTTCTAGATAACAAAGGATGATTTCTCTCCAAAAGTTCTACTAAAGATCAAAGCCTAATCATTTTCCATCCACTTCTCATACATTGAATATCCCTAAAATACCCCTACTACTGGAGTATAAAAGGGGTTCTCAATGAACCCCCCAGAGGTACATACTCCTCACACACTCTACATATATTCTTATGTACTACACCTTATTTCACCTTGTGGTCTAAAATACTAACTTGACCATTGGAGGGCCTTCACTAGAACCATCTCCAACCAGGGCTTCTTTTGTAGGTATAGCCATCTACATCCTTTTTTTAGCTAGCTTTGGCGTTCGAGCAAATTTCAGCACTATCAAGTAATTTACTCTTTATATTCTTGAAAATTTCTTGCTTTCTGTAGCTTAAAATAATTTACTTTTTTATATAATTAGTAATTTCCTACGTTCTAAGTAAATTAGATTCCTTGCCTTTTATTTAGATTATGTAATCACCTTTTATTCTTAACTCTATTTATTGCTTCTTTAGTTAGATTCTCCATATCTTCTTATACATAATTAACTTAATTTAAAACTTACCTTATATTTCTAAATATAAAAAAGAAAAAAATACACACCTTGTAACATTTAACTAATAGCATAACTAAAAATAGAAACTATATAATAACATTCTTGAACATTTAGTGTATTTGCATTGCATCTTTATATAATTGTTTTAAAGATACTTAATCAATTAAATAAGATAAGGTGGGGACTTGATATCCTTGGTCCAAAAATCACCTCCTTTCATATTGTATTGATCTAAATATTTAATTTAAAATTAACTAAACATTGACCTCTAAGGATTTTCGAGCTCACTAGGATAAGGAATCCTAAGAATAAGACTAGTGTTAGTTAACTGGTATCTAGGAATGTGGTTTAGGAATTTTAATCCTAAAGAAAGGTGTTATTTAATTGGTTTCATTTGCTGACCTAGCTAATTTAATTGGTATCTAAGGAAAGCAATGGAAGGACCCCTACTGATCTTATACTTACCTAGCTAGTTGGGTGGCTAATCTCTACTTGGAGTGCTTGAAGGTAGCCTTGGGATAGTTGGGAGCTATTTAGATCTAGGTTAACCTAGGATAGAGAATCCACTTTGTGTTAATTTGATTGCAATTAATATCAAACCTTAACTAATTCTTCTCCTTCTCTCTTAGCTTTAGGACTCTTTAGGTTTTGATCTTTAGAACTCTTTTCTCTCTTTCTTCTTTTTTCTGTCCCCCTATCCTCTTTAAAAAAAAAATCCTATTAGAACAAAATGACTATTGGATAGACATAATCTAAACTTTACAAGACTATAAGGTCACTAAGGGAGAAATGGATCTCATTATATAACATAAAATCCTATAGGACCTATGTTACCCAATTGTCTCTATCTAACTATCTAGAATTAGATTCTTAGCTAACAATTTATAATTAGATAAAAAATGATCCTAAATTTACTGGAATTGAAGATGCATGCTTTTATATAAAAGAGTCTAAAAAAGCTATAATTATAACTTTAACCAGGAGGATTGAAGCCCTAGAATTCAAAGGACATACCAATTAAACCAAGTGCTAGCACCCATGTGCACTAGATGCGATGCATCGGATCATGTTATGAAGGAGTGTTCTTTCTTGATGAGTCCAACCTAAAATGGGTTTACACAGGGGAGCGCAGCTAATGAAAGATATATGAAAGAACCTTATGCACATACCTATTACTTAGGATGGGGAAATCATCTTAATTTTGCATGGTCACGGGATGCAACATTAGGAGCCTACATTTTTTATCAGCCCTACCTAAGGCCCAACCAAGCATTGAACAATCAACCAAGTTTAAATCTTGAGGAAGAAGTCAGTACATTATAAGAGAGTTTAAGAATCTTGATGCAATTAGCCTTAGATACTACAAATATTTTCAATAATTTTATGCAAACCACTAACTAGTTATTAATATAATTAGGCCAATTAGCTACAGTGGTGAGTAAATAAGAAGAGGATAGATTACTAAGCCAACTCAAGGTTGACCCTAGAGCCTATAATGGTCTAGAATCCAAACAAATAGATCGATTTGATCAACTAAAAATATTCAGGTCTGGAAAACTGGTGGAGATACTTGAAGCTAAAAATATTAATAAAGTATCCAAACTTAGTAACTATTGCATTCAACCAAGACTAGAATATTAGTTGAACCCCTCCTAACATTGGTTGAACCTTTACCTAAAAGGAGGCAACAAAAAGGGATCCTGAAACACTCTCTCAACACCTCGAGTATATAGAGCTAGGTCTTTTAAACCCTGACCAGTACTTAAGTTAGAACTAGACCTAATTATAGAGGAAGAGTTGTTAGCTATCAGGGGGATGAGTCATACAATGGTCCCATGTAAGAAATACTATAAGCTAGATCTTGAATCACATAGGGAATTACAAATGCACATTAAGATTCAGAAATGAATAGGATAAGTTCTAAGACGTCTAGTTGAAGACATTAAATTTAATGCTTATTGGGACACAATCCAATCTTTTATTAATCTTTGCACCAATGATTTATTTTTATTGGAATAATATACCACTTTATACTGAAGCACTTGGAAATACACGAGCATGCCTAGTCAGGTGATATCTCTTCTTTTTATTTCATGTCTTTATTTTATTTTCCTCTATTTCATAAGGACAATGAAAATTAAGTTGGGGGATGGGAAAAAATAAATTAATTAAGTCCTTGAATATGATAATAATTAGTCCTATGTACCTAATTTGAAGCTAATTAGGTATTTTAATCAATGATTGATTAACAATCTAGAGGATTTTTGAAATATTGAGGATCTAATTTTAAAGAGACCCAATAAATGGTTAGGTCAAGAACAAAACCAATTTCTCCACACTCCTAGCCATTCCTACTAAGAAGCTACTTCTTATGGACTAGTGTAATATGTGCAAGAGTTCTTTTCTTTCTTATTCCCTTAAAAAAAGAGTTAGTTAAGAAAAAGGGAAGGTTTTAACATTATTTCGTCGAGTAACCGGATCTCTTCGCCTAAGTAAGAGTTGAGTCTCATATCAAAAGGTGGACATGTGAAGAAACTCTATCATGCACCAGTCCTAACCCATAGCCTATTTAACTCAAGTTAGTAAGCCCGAGGAGTATTCCATACCTAATGCCTTGAAGCCAACCAGTTAGGAGCCATTGGCCTAAAGCTCATTACAAGGATTAGACAAAAAGCTCAAAGGATAACATATTGCATTGGTTGTATTTTAATAAAAATAATAATAAATAAAAGGAAGGAATGAAAGTGCATACACCGGTCCATCTTCAAGTTAGATGATCTAAAGGGGGAGTTGGTCAAGGAAAAGCCTTAAAACTTTATGTTCTCCATTTAACAGCCACATAAGATGGAATAAATAATCCAATGACATACTTTTTTAATTCTCTAGCCAGGTATCAACTGATCTTAGAATTGGCTAGTGTAACTCACATGTCTAGATGAGTCGATACATCTAATTTTCTCCTTTACTCAAGGATGAGCAAAACTCAAGTTGGAGGATGCAATAAGTATAATTAATATCCCAAAAGAAGTATCAAAATATCCACAAATTATTTTTATTCTTAATAATTGATGTTTTTGCTTATGTTTTGCAGGAAAGATACTTACTAATGTAAAGAGCTCGATCCACAGGCCTAAAGAAATCAAATGGGATCCAAAATGGAGCTAGAACAGGCCCAGAACCCATCTCAAAGTTGGCTCAAATAGACCATAAGTACCTTGGCATGGTCCAAGAAAAATCCTAGTGTGGTCCATAGTCGCAGTGCACATTGGGAAGTTGAATTTATGCACTATTGGATAGTCTTGGCATTTTGTTGGCATGATTTGATGGGGGGAAAAACAATCCGATCCATTGAAGACTCCATGCGGTCCAAGCCAAGATTTGCACCATCGAGCCCACAAGCACCAGGAACTATGATTGGATGGCTAGAAACAAATCTCGACTTGATATGGGCTTTGATGAAGCACTGTGTAGTGGGATTTCATGCTTTTGATAGAGATCGGACGGCAATGAGACTCAATGTGATTCTAGGATGATTCCACTCATATTCTTCTCTTGATTTGACTGGGCATCAGCCTTCATGGACCTCTGTAAAAGGAGACTCATGGGCAATAATTAAAGAATAGCAAGCCAGCAACAACAAATTTTATTTTCTTTATTACTTGGCATGTTTTAGGATTTGAAAGAGAGGAAGAGTGAAGAAGAATGAGACTACTTTAGGAAGAGGAGGTGTTGTGATAGAGTCCCAAATATTCTTGAAAATATATCCAGAAGCCATACTTGACTAAGTAAAATCTATAGGGGAGTACAAATATCGTTACATAGATTTTTGTATTTATTTTCTATTCTTTATAATTAAATAAATGCTCTCAATATTATTTTATTTTATGCTTGATTCTTAAATAAATTATCTATAGGTGGGATGGATCATGATCTTGACAAGATATGGTCCATGCTTAGTATAGATAATTAATTCTAGAATTTTATATTTACGTAACCTATTAGGATCTGTACAACCTAATCATGGATAGCCCATACTTGTGGGATGGGCCATAATCTTACAAAGATATGGTTCATACTCAGCAAGATAGCTTATGCTAAGGGTTTACTTGAAGATTTCTAATCAATTACGAGCTTTGATTGCTTAGATTGGAGTAAATACCAGAATCTATGTTTGTGATCATTTAGAAACCTAAAGATATCTTTTATCATATATATCTCTCAAATTATTTGTTATTAAGTAGTTAATTTTAATTAAAATACTACCAATTTTAAAAATCTAATTTTTTTGCTTAGTTAAAGACATCTTAGCCTCTAATATTTGAGGATATGATCTCAACTCATCCTATCTATATAGTTTGAGTTAGGTTTATTTTTATCGCCCACAATAGTGATCAAAAGCTAGTATGTAGCACTCAGCCTTATTATCATCCTTTATCTATTTTTCTTGTGCCACAATTTGTCCAGGTCTTGGATGGTCTGGTAAGGTCGGGGGGTCATAGTCAAGTTCATAGCCCAATTTCTCCAAGGTCAAGACAATCTTGAGGTTCTAAGCTAGTCCTTGTAGTTTAGGCTGGTCAATTATTAGACTCTAGGATGTGGTTTAGGGGATTGGAGGTTGACATGATTAGCTACGAGAATAGAGATTCAAATTAGACATTTATACTCAATTTTTAAATTTATTCTAGGAACATAAGAATATATTAGACTTCCACTATTTTCATAGATCTCTCATACTCTTGTGGTGATGCAAAAATCTCTACATGACTAAGATTTCTAGTGGGTATTGCAATCCCATGATATGCATATCCTCACCTAATAGATATTGATGACATACTATACCGATGAGTGGACAACCGTTGTCTAATATTTTTTAAGCATGTTGCAACATTTGGTTTCTATGTCACATGGGCTCACTTGATAAAATTGGCTACATTCCTTATTTAAGTCAGATTCACCATTCAAATGTAAGTGTGTATCCATCATTAGGTCCCACGCCTGATAGATATTGGGTCCAACCCATCTACACCCTACAGCAATCTTTTGCTAATACAGTGGTTGCATCTTTCTGGTACAATTGAACCAATGTATCTAGACAAGAATAATCAATACTAGTAGGATACCTGCACTTTTACAATGGTGGAGGACTGCTAGACTTAATATGTGTGAAGAGATTTGGGTTCAAATCTCATCTTAAGTAGTTAGCACAATCTCGCATATGACTAACTTGGCTTAGGTCAGCATAATCTTATGTCTAACTAACCTAGATGGCATGGGTGAATTCAAATCACTAAGCAACCTTATTCAAGACTTAATCAACCAAGTTGGTCAGGTAAGTTGGGTCGGTGGGAGGCAACCTGATGCTTGCCTTAAACACCATCAGATTGGCCAGGTAAACATGATCCTAATTAAAAATCACTGATCGAGACTTGTCTTAAATACCAATTAGTCAATTAGTTTTGAAAAGATCAACTTAAGCGATTCGGGCTCGATCCACTAAGCTAAATTAGGTCTTGAGTTAACCAATTCAATTAGGATGTGAATCGATGTGACCAACTACAACTAAACTGATCTTAAGCCTCTTTGACCTATCCTAATTAACTATTGATTAGATTCGATCAATTGCTTAGGAATTGATAAGGGTTAACCCGATCTAATCAAAAATCCTAATTTTAGTCAAAATACAAGGCTTAATTGTTCTATCCATACTCTCATGCTTAACTTAAATTCTA
This sequence comes from Areca catechu, assembly GCA_021397845.1. Taxonomy (NCBI): domain Eukaryota; kingdom Viridiplantae; phylum Streptophyta; class Magnoliopsida; order Arecales; family Arecaceae; genus Areca; species Areca catechu. The sequence goes on along the minus strand of CM038047.1, from coordinate 50,906,776 downwards.
AAAATATTTTTTACATCTTGTTTAAGTGCATGAATTAATGGCTTATGTCTCAAAACAATTTCAGATCTAAACCTAAAGTTTTATATCACATATATGGATGTTTTAGATCTAAAAATTAACTAACATATATCATATATATGAAATTCTAGATCTAAAAATAATATAGCACATATCATATACATGCAAAATAAGATCTACAATAATGATTAAAATAATTTAAAAATTCTTTTCAAAAATCCATTCAACATTGTACTAGGGCAATCTTATGTTGTACTAGGACAACCTTATGTTAGCCCAATATAAACTTTAATCATATTATTTAAGACTTAATATGGAAGAAGACATATCTCATATATTATTTTAGATCTAAAATTATTGATTAATTTGATTTGAAAATAATTCTCAAAACTGATCTACTTTGTATTAGGACAATCATTATATTATAAGGGATAAACCTTATACTAGGATAACTTTATGCCAGTACAAAGTTGATTTTAATTAATTTTACTTTTAGACCTGAAGAGAAATATATCTAAAATTTATTTAATGCATGTTAAGATCTATGACTCTGATACCACTGTTAGGTTTCAGTGATATATAGTATGTTGAAATTTCAAGTTTATAAAACCTTGCAGCGAAAGTAGATTAAAACAATTTAATCCTAGCATGCATACTCTAATCATATAAATCACCTACAGATCTAATTAACATGTTGAAAATAAATTATAGATCATATTTGAAATCAGAAAGAAAAATGAAATGGTTACCTAAATTGCTTTTTCTTCTTGTCCAATCGGATCTAGTGGATGTCTCGGGCTTTTGTCATAACCATGCAAGCACCCAGCCTCTACAGGTATCCACATGGAGATATGCCTAATCAACATGCTGAGATCACTGATGTTCTAGCACATTTCAGATCTCCCTCCTTCATTTGGGTCGAACTTCCTTCTTCAAGTAGAAAATCTAGAAATAAAACCCTATGCGAACCCTTTTGCATTGAATTAGGGGAGATGGCTGATAGGAGACCAAAAGAAGAAAATCTACTATTATTCTCCTCTTCTTTTCTCTCTAGGCTCTTGTTTAGGCATGTAGAAGCAAGGAAGAAGAAAGAGGGATGGTGGACAGATGTTTGCGGCAAGGAAGAAAGGAAATTATTTCTTGCACAAACCCTCTTCTGCATCCTCCTTAAAACTCCATGCCAAACCAAGACTCCACGCCCCATAAAATTCTAGAAAAAATAAAATTCTAATATGACTTGAATCAAATCAAATTAGATAAGAGTTTATTTTAATCTACATAAGAGAGAGAGTCCCTGAAAAATTAGGGAGGTGCCGACTTTCGCCTCTCTCCTTTCACACATACAAGAAGAGTAGGGGTGCTAATTTCAACACCCGCTCTTCTTATTTCTCAATAAAAGGAGAGAGAGTCCCAGTCCATTTGAAAATTGACTTCCTATCCTAATTGAGTTTCAATTTAGATTAATTTAGAATCCAATTTGAACATGATTCATACCAAATTCAATACACTATCAAACCTAATCCGATTAGGATTCAAATTCAAGTCCTATTTGGATCATAAAATTTAATAGTTTCAAATTAATTTAAATATAATTAAGTTAAATCTAATTTAATTTAATTAGGACTTGATTTATAATTTAATTAGGTCAAATAATATTGCATCACTTGCAGTTAAGTCCTATTAACCCTATGAGTGATTTTGATGATAACCAAATATTGGAGCATGTATATTTATTTCTGGCAACTCTTCAAGTATTTTACAAGTTTTTGTAGGATGGATTAAATGTTCAAACTTCAACTTCTACACCTCTTTTCTTGTTTGAGTAGTGTTGTAATGTGTTTCTGTAAAGAAGAACCCAATGAAAAAGCTAAGAAAAAATCATATGAAAAGGGTTACTTCTGTGGTGTGCGCCTTGAAATTAGTTTTGAGTTGGTATGCTTGAAAATATAAAGAGTTGGTAAGAGTTTTTCTTTAAGTTCAATGTAAAAATCCTGAAGAAGATACTCGAGCAGATCTAACTTGTTGAAGAGCCGACTCCGCTTACTGGCACGCAGCAAGGATTTTGGAACGCAGCAATCCGAGCTAACTCGAAGGTAACCGAGCCAAGTTTACTCCTTTTTCAGCTACTACTTTTGTGAAACAAAAGGATTTTGTTCCCAAGTTTACTCCTTATAAAACTTTTGTCACAAAAGGTTCTACTTCCATTTCAAAACCTACTATCTCTACATTTCATGCATCTAGAATTTCAAAGTATAGAATCAGATATTTTGTTTGCAAGGAAATAGGACATAAAGCTTTCAATTGAAATATTATTAGAAATGTCCATAACACATTAAAAAAAACTTGGGTTCCCAAAGGAACCACCTCTACTAACCTGAGAGGACCCATGTTAGCTTGGGTACCTAAAAGAACTCCTTGACTTTCTTGAAGGAATGTCTTGCAGCCCAGAAAATGAAGAAAATATGGTATCTTGATAGTGGCTGTTCAAGCATATGATGGGTGACAAGGATCAGTTCATCACCCTGGAAATGAAGGAAGGAGGTATGGTTACATTTGGAGACAATGGCAAGGAAAAAATAATCAAAATGGTAAGATTAAACTAACCCCCTGTACTTTCATTGAAGATGTGCTGCTTGTAGATAAATTGAAGCATAATTTATTGAGTATTAGTCAATTATGTGATAAAGGTTTTAAAGTTATATTTGAATCATCTATGTGTATAGTAACTAACTCTTTTGATTCTAGCAACAAATTCATTGGCTATAGACTTGGAAACATCTATGTGGTAGATCTAAATTATCTAGCCATGTCCAGTAGCTCCAGTCTAGTAGTAATGAATGCTAAGACCAAGGAGTCATGTTTATTATGGCATAGATGATTAGGTCATGCTAGCATGCATACTATTGCCAAGTTAATTTCCAAAAATCTTGTTAGAGGTATGCCTAAGTTTAAAGTTGATTTTGATCATGTGTGTGATGCATGCCAAATGGATAAACAAACTAGGGGAAGGTTTAAATCAAAAATATGATTTCAACGTCTAAACCTTTAGAACTACTTCACATGGACTTATTTGGACAAACTACGACCACAAGCCTAGGAGGTATGTAATATGCCCTTGTGATTGTAGATAATTTTTCTAGATTTACATGGATCTTGTTTATTGCGCACAAAGATGAAACTTTCAAAATGTTTAAAAAATTTTACAAAAAGGTTTCAAATCAGAAAAATCTCTTAATAATTTAATTAGAAGTGATCACGGCACTAAATTTGAAAATCAATTTTTTAATGATTATTGCACTGAAAATGGCATTGATCATAACTTCTCTGCTCTTAGAACACCGGTAACAAAATGGTGTTGTAGAAAAGAAAAATAGGACTTGGAAGAAATAGCCCGAACATATGTGTGAAGGTAATCTTCCAAGGTACTTTGGGCAGAAGCGGTGAACACTGCTTGTTATGTTTTAAACCGCGTTTTGATCCGCCCTATTTGAAGAAAATCTCCTATGAGCTTTGGAATGAAAAAAAACCCAATATCAATTATTTTCATGTGTTTGGATGCAAATACTTTGTGCTTAACAATGATAAGGATAATCTAGGAAAATTTGATGCTAAATCTGATGAAGCTATTTTCTTGGTATTCACTTCATAGCAAAGCATATAGGATTTTTAATAAAAGACTCTTATATTGAAGAGTCAATGCATATTATATTTTGATGAAACTAACCCATCACCATCTAGAAAAGATAAGTGTATGACAATGATGCAGGTACCATTCAAAAGGAGATGGAAGACATAAGTATTCAAGAAAGACCAATTGAAGAAGAAGAATAAATGGTAAGGATTATTTCGATCTACCAACTGAATAGAGATATACTACTTCCCATCCTAAAGAATTAATTATTGGTGATCCTTCTCAAGGCATTAGGACTAGGTCTACACATAGGACTGTATATGATTACCTAGCCTTTGTATCTCAAATAGAGCCTCACATTTTAGAAGAAGCAGAAAATGACCCAACTGGATGTTAGCCATGCATGAAGAACTGAACCAGTTTGAAAGAAATAAGGTTTGGATACTAGTTGAAAGACCTAAAGACCACCCAATTATAGGAACCAAATGGGTTTATAGGAACAAAACTAGATGAACAAGAAAATGTAATTAGAAATAAAGCTAGATTAGTAGCTAAGGGATATAGTCAAGAAGAAGGTATTGATTTTAATGAAACCTATGCACCCGTAGCAAGACTAGAACCATTAGATTACTTCTTATATTTGCTTGCTACATGAACTTTAAACTTTTGCAAATGGACATCAAAAGTGCTTTTCTAAATGGATTTATTTCTGAGCAAGTTTTTATAGAACAGCCACCAGATTTGAAAATCATGCTTTTCTAAATCATATATTTAAATCGAACAAAGCTTATATGGTTTAAAACAAGTCCCTAGAGCTGGTATGATAGACTTAGCACTTTCTTGATTGAAAATAATTTTCAAGAGGAAATGTTGATAAAACTCTCTTCATTAAAAAGAAAGATAATGATATATTAGTCGTATAAATTATGTTGATGATATTATCTTTAGTGCAACTAATGAAAGTTTTTGTGAAGAATTGCTAAGCTAATGTAGGGAGATTTGAATGAGCTTAATGGGTGAACTTAATTACTTCCTTGGATTTCAAGTAAATAAATAAAGGAAGGATCTTCATCAACTAAGCCAAATACACTAAGAAAATAATCAAGAAGTTTGGTATGGAGACAAGCAAACAAATGAGCACACCCATGAGCCCATCTTACAAATTGGACAAAGATGAAAGTGGATCCAATGTGATCAAAAATTATATAGATGTATGATTGGATCTTTATTATATTTAACTGCAAGTAGACCAGATATCTTGTATAGTATATGTGTATGTGCTAGATTCAATGTAATCCTAAAGAAAACACATATGCTTGCTGTTAAAAGAATATTGATATTTAAAAGGTACAAGTAATCTAGGTCTATGGTTTTCAAAAGAATCATCTTTAATTTTAATTGGATTCTCTGATGCTGACCTTGCTGGTTACAAAATTGATATAAAGAGCACTAGTGGTACATGCAATTTCTAGGATTGAATTAATTTCATGGCACTGTAAGAAGCAAACTCCATAGCATTGTCCACTGCTGAGGTAGAGTACGTTGCTGCTGGTAGTTGTTGTGCTCAAGTGTATGGATTAAATAACAACTAGAAGATTTTGGTGTTACACAATACAAAATTCCTATCAGATGTGATAACACAAGTGCTATAAATCTAACAAAAAATCCTATTCATCATTCTAGAACTAAGCACATAGAGAGTAGACACCATTTTATTAGAGACCATGTTTGAATGGCGACATTGAACTAGAATTTATCCTAACTGAAAAATAATTAGCTGACATCCTACTAAGCCACTGAATCAGGATAGATTTGAATTGCTTAGAGGAGAATTAGGGCTTTGTGATCCTATCTAGATTTAGTTAATCTAATTTCCCTCAAAAGTTAAGGAAAAATTATCGAGAAAACCTCCTACAATTATTCATGATTTCTTGAACAACTTTCCTTGAATTTTTAATTGTATCAAATTCAATTTGAATCATTGATTTTATGTGGAAAGTTTTAGTTCGAGTCGACTCGAGTAATCTTGCTCTGGTTGAGCTGGCTCGAATATCTGAGTTCTCTACAAATCTCTCTGGTCATGCCGACTAAGTCTTTGCCTAGTCGACTTGGTGTTCTAATTGTTCTGAGTTTGCTCTGGGCGAGCCAACTCAGACATTTCTAGGGTTGGGTGAGCCGACTCGAAAGTCGGGAAATTGCTATTTAAGTAGTTCTGAACTATCTTTTTTAAGTACTTCACTCTTCTCACTTTACTTAAACTCACTCCACTTCTCTCGGAAACTTTACCAAACTCCCAAAAATCATTCCCTAGAGCCTAAAACCCTTAATCCCTCTGCAATGGTTTCTGAAGATCTGCGAAGAAGTTCTTCAGATCGGTGAATCAAGTGCTCGTAGTGAAGATGCAAAAGAAAAAGGGGGAAAAAAAAAAACAGATCTGCTCCAGTGCATCAAGATGAGAAACTCTCCTCCCGAACAGCGTGTCTCAATGGTCAACCGACCTGTCACTTGCAAAAAAAGGATCAACTTGCATTCCTAGAAGAAATGGGAATGAAAATTGGAAATTGGATAGAGAGTCAAGGGTGGAAGCACTTCTATTCTTTGGACATCTTGATGTACCCTTCACTGGTACAGATTTTTTATGAAAACGTGTTATCAAGGAATTCACTTGGAATCTACTGTCAAGGGAAAAGTAGTAATAGTGGATGAAGAGAAATTGGGCAATTTGCTGCAAGTGCCTATGAACAGTGCCACTGAGCTTCTTCTACCGGACAAGGAACATATTTTAAGACTGATTTTGAAAAAAGAAGATGTGAGCACAGTCCAGCATGTACAAGCCAATTACTATCAAAGGAAATGAGGCTTCTGCACAACATGATCAGCAAGATATTTATGCCCAGAATTGTCGCTTTGATGGGTCAGTAAGAAAGACATGATCTTTATGGGACACTTGATTGAAGAAAGGCCTCTCAACCTTCCTTATATAATGATGATCCAGATGACTGAAGCAGCAGGAAAAGTCAAAGCCTGTCTACCCTATGGTATGGTTTCACTCTTTTTTGAAGAAGCAGGAGTTGACTTGAACAATGAAATAGGCAAGCCATTACATCACTTTGATATCTACTACTTCAATTCACTGAAAAGAATAGGCTACAAACAACAAGAAGGAACATGGATAAAAGGATGCCTAGTCAGGTGTTGCTACCTTTTCAGATGATGAAGTTGCTGCTGAAGAAAGGACTGAAGGTACTAGGATTATTCCATCTGACCTCAAGAAGTTAATATTCAAAGATGGAAACAATTTCAAATTCATTAACAGATTACATGAATTCTGCAATTGAGGAAATAAGAAAATCAATTGACATCAGCTTGCAGGATTTGAGGTATGAACAAAAGCTTTACTAGCAGAAAATTGAAAAAGAAATGAAGGACTTCAAGGAAGAGATAAGAAGCCTCCTACTGCAAAAGAAAACTATTCCACTGAAGATGCTCCTGAATAGATCATCAAGGAGTCACTTGATTTCCCTGCTCCTATGCCTTCATCTGATCCACCCAAACTATTAAGACCAACAAAGAAACCAAAACCAAAAAGACTAAGACTTTTAGAGCCCTTATTAGAACTAGATTCAGGGATTTAAGATTTAAACCCCTGAAAACTAGGCCTCTGATAAGGTTATAGAGGTAGGCTCTTCTTCTTCAACTGAGGAAGAGAAGAATAGTTTAGTGGTTAGACTTTGGGTGTAGTCTTTTGTTAATGTTCTACATGTTATCCTCTACAATTGCAATGTACTTTTTTCTTACTTTGTATGCCAAACTTATCAATGAAATGAAAGTTTCTTTAGCAATTCATTTGTGTTATATAACATAATAAAAACTGATGAAATTTTAATTAGAATTTCAAATTTAGGAATGTGAAATTATCTCTAACAAATATTAAAGACTTTCTCAATCTATTTTAAAATCTGAGCTTTATTTGAAACCACCTTTTTGATTGATTGACAAAAAGGGGGAGGGGGAGAAGAAAAATGGGAGAAATATGAAAAGAATGTAGAAATGGAAAATTAGTATATATGTTGAGCTTCCTACCAACTATTCTTAAATATATAAAAAGAATGAAAAAGGGGGAGCACAAAAATATAGTATTGCTAGAGAAAGGGGAAGATTCTCTTGAATCATTTTGCTTTGATTGATATTCAAATTGATCTTAATGCTCTGATTGCTATTGTCAAATATTTTTAATTATCTGATACTCCATGTTTGGCACTAATTATAAATTATGAAACATGAAAAGTTTAATACTTTGATGATATACAATGATATCATCTTGAGCTCTGTTTCTTTTTCAAATCTAATTAGCTCTGATACATGTGAATATTTAACTTTTAAATACTGTATACATGTAAAGTGTAAAGAATTTTTCATGCCAAGTTTTGTCATCATCAAAAGGGAGAGATTGTTGACCCCATGAGTGATTTGATGATAACCAAATATTGGAGCATGTATATTTATTTCTGACAACTCTTCAAGGTTGTTTACAAGTTTTTGTAGGATGGATTAAATGTTCAAACTTCAACTCCTACATCTGTTTTCTTGTTTGAGTTGTGTTGTAATGTGTTTTATAAAGAAGAACTCAATGAAAAAGCTAAGAAAAAATCATATGAAAAGTGTTACTTCTGTGTGTGTGTGCTTTGAAATTTGTTTTGAGTTGGTATGCTTGAAAATGTAAAGAGGTGGTAAGAGTTTTTCTTTAAGTTCAAGTGTAAAAATCCTGAAGAACATACTCGAGCTGACCCAACTGTGTTGAAGAGCAACTCCAGTATTGGCATGCACCAAGGATTCTGAAATGCAGCAATCCAAGCCGACTCGAAGGTAACCGAGCCGACTCTAATGAATCGAGTCGATTGGAATCAGTCCGAGCCGACTCTTCCAGAGTCTAATTTCTGAAGATTTCTGAGAACAGCCAGGCGAGCCGACTCGAACCAGAAAGAACCAACTTTGCCAAACCTAATTCTGACAGCTAAGAAAGCGAGCCGACCCGAACTGTATCGAGTCGACTCTTCCAGAGTGAGGATTTTCGAAACTGAGAAAAAGAGCCGACTCAAGCTGAAAAGAGCCGACTCCTCGAGTTCAAGTTTTTCAAAGAAAGAAGTTGGAGCCGACCCAAGATATCAAGAGTCGACTCAGCCAGAGTGATGTTTTGTGCCCTGAGACAAAGAGCTGATTGTACTAAAGATTTGGCGACTCGACCTATCGACTCGAAGGATCCGAGCCAACTCGAATAAATCCGAGCCGACTCAAACGTCGTTTCCAGGTATCTAACAGCTAGTTCTAGAATTTATTTTTGAATGCCAAAAAGTGCTCCAACGATCACAAGTCACATCCCAATGATCAAAAATGTCTCTAACTGCCTTGGAATAATGGAAGACTTTATATTGAAGGATTTGAATTTCCTTGAAAAAAAATATAAGAGAGTTCTTAAAAGAAAAGAGAGAGTCATTGAATATTCTACCAACCACAGCAAAAGAGCACAAGAGCATTCAAGCTAGACTTCAAGACTTCACCAACTCTGATTGAAGTTTGAAGCACTTTGGGAAGAAGCCACGGAAGCAATTAAAGCTTATTCAAGTGCATTCAAGTGGACTTCCATCAAGCTGCATCGGCAACTATCCGACAAATTGAGTTTGTCATTTTTGTTGCATTTCTTTCAATTCATTTTGAATGGTTGGGTTATTGGTGAGCCCGATTGAAAAAACCAATAGGTTCTTGGTGAGCCTTGTTAAAAACCAAGTGGTGGGTTTCTTGGTGATCCTAGTAAAACCAAGTTAGGTTTCTTTGGTGAGTCTATTAAAATCAAGGGTATTGGGTTTTCTTTGGTGATCCCTAAAACCAAAGTACTGTATTTGGGTATGCCTATAGTGAAAATCCCAAGTGGTATCTTGGGTAGTGGTGACCGGAAGAAGTATGGGTTGCTCTAAACCACTATAAATTTGGTTATGTTTGTGTTGTGCTTCTTTACGCCTTTTAGCTTTCGCAATTTTATAACTCTGTCATAGCACCTAACACCTTCTAAGGGATTTGTAATTGCACATTACTTGCTTTAAATTTTTAAATTTCTAATTCACCCCCGTCTTGGATAGCCACCTGGGCAACAAGTCCCTAATTAGGCTCACAATGAGCAGTTTCTATATTTATAACTTTATAAATTGATCCAAATTACCAATACAATAATAATTGATCATGATCAAAGCTATTGATCAGGTCAAGCTCTTTTTGTGTATGAACATGAGGTTCTATTCTATATGGTAGTAAGACATACCATTATCTCCATCATAGTATCATCAAAATCCTTTCCAATGGGCTGTAACGATTTCAACTCATCCCAACAAGGATCATTGATCCAAAAATGATCTTAGTGAGTTCTTACAATCTATCAATGACATTTAGCAGCATGTAGTGGCAACCCAGATTAATAAAAATTGGAATTCCTAGATATAGTTACCGTGTGATTGAGTCTTTCTTCGAGAGTCTTAATCAGACGTAGGTCACTAAAACTCGTCAAATCCTAATCATCCGTTATATGCAAGACTTAATTAGCTTGAATCTGATCATGAATCTTATGAAAACTCTTTTCTATCTATCAAATTACCGTGGCTACAATCTTAAGGACTCAGCCTTTTAGGTTGCATAAGACTACTTCTTGACTGTTAAGGTTGATAGATTTTCTATAAATGCACACCCTACTATAATGAACATATTGCAACCAATGAATACTGTAAGGATCCGAGTGGCTAGAGACCATGTTTATATGCTATCAAACTATAACAATTCCATTATGAGCAGCCGAGACATTGTAGGTCTAAGAACTACTCACACACTATAGTATTAAGAATGTCACCAACGAGGGAGTAAACATCTAAGTAAATTTTTATTTATTATCATGCTCAGTACTATTATTCTTTAATAACCACTTGCACTCTCTCTAGTATCCCTATATTATAGACTCAAGACTCGTCTACTCGAACAGGAAGGGATTTGTGTATTGATCTTGAAGGATCAATCACCGTCCCTGTATGATCTAATAATCATGAGCAATTTAGGAGTTAATCTATAATGACACATATTTCAAATTCTTAACTCTTGAGAATTTGTTTCATTATCCATTTACTCCTTGAATGATTTATGGATACATTAACAAGAATCGATAAGAAAAATTATCCATTTTATTAATTTGAATAAATCAAGTACAAAATATGTTCTAGAATTATTACAATGTGTCTTGCTTTTTAGGGCATACATCTAATAGGAAGAGCATCTAATCTGATTGATGGAGGTAACCTATGCTCGCATCTTCATTTTCGTCATTTGGATCCTTAGGCTTTAGGATCTTCTTCAAGATGTCAAAGCCCCTTTTTTTGATGTGCCAATCTATTGTTGGCAAATCACCTTCCACTAGAATTGGGGTGGCAACTAAGGATCTCCCTATATTTTATGGCAGGATAAGGCGTTGCTCCTAGATGACTCTTGGACAAAGACCTGCAATAGTCCCTTGATTGGTGGTAATCGATGGGGGACCCTCTGATGCTTAAATTAGTAAAAATATGTGATGGACCACAACCGCCGGAGCTAAGAGCAATGGTAAGGAAAATGATTGAATGAGTGTGCGAGAGTGGAATCAGGACATACCTCGTCAGGGATCCCCTTTTATCAATTATATAGGGTTACTCAAGATAATCGAATGCTATTGGGAGGTAGCCTCCATTGACATGAATAGTAACTTTTTGATATGATGTTGGGATCTTGTCTCTTGGATTCTTGTTGTATGAATATTTCTATTAAGATACTGGTATCTGTTAGGATCTTGTCTACCACTATCTCCAATGGTGAAGCTAGGAGTCATCTATTTCTATCATCTACTCGAGCATGGCTAACTTTGAGTAGTAGGGTAGCTTGTAATTACTGATAGAGGCCTTTGAAGTTGTACTCTAACATACCCAACTAGTACTATGCTGGTAATTAGTCATGTTCAAGTAAGTCTCGATGGATGTCTTTTATGGCATGCCCAGCTAGGGCCAAGCCAGTAGCTAGTCAGGTCCAAGTAGTTATTCGATAAGCACGTACAGGGAGGGTATCTTGTCAATTGGGCCTAGTCATTTATAACTTCTCGGTCTGGGTTGTAGCAATTAGTCAGTCATGTAGTTGGTAATCTAAGTGACCCATAGTCGATAGTCCGATTAATCATTGAGGTCAAGTTATAACAAGTGCTAAACTTAGTTTTGAAGTAACCACCACCATTGCTGGTGTCCTACATCCTTCAGTTAAAAGCTACTGTTCATAGTTGGGAGGAGGTAGTAGGCCAAGCTATAGCCATTCATAGGTGCTAACATTAGAGGTAAGCTCCATCTCATCATCATTTTGTAGCTGATTGACCAGATTAAGATGGATAACATGTCTGATTTCAATTTGAACCTACCCTCACCAAAATATATACCAAATCATGGAGCCAACAGTCCCACCCTAGGTTAGATTCTTATCCTAGATCAGCAGTTGCCCAGCCCAACCAATAAATAGATAGCAGTGGAAAAATATGATGATATGTGGAGCAGACATAAGAAAAAATGTATCTTTGAACTCAAAGCTATGATTGAGAAATACCAGACCCCAGCTCCTCCCCCCTAGATCATTAGAGAAGATATACCATGGTGGAAAATCCAAGGCAAAATATATCCCATAAGCCATTAACATCAAGAAGAACATAATATTTGGATTGGCTTCATCATCATTCAAAGCAAACTCCTCCAACATCAGCCATAAGAAGTAGCTTTAACTCCAACCACAGTAGCTCAGTAGCTAAAATAATGAATTCAGACTTCTGAGCTTGTGTAACCAAAAAATCAGCAACTAAAGTTCCCTCACGGTATGTATGGGTAACCTTCAAAATCTGCAGCCTTTGCATCTAGGCTAACAGATCCCTTAGCATAGGGTTGAGAGGCCTAATAGTTCCTTGAGGGGAAGATAACCATTTTACCACAGCTAGTGAAAGCTACCAGTAGGCATCACGGATAATGAACTCTTGACCGATGCATCAAATTTTAGTTTAAGATTACCCATGGGAGGGGTGATGGGACATCAACAAGAAAAAATAATTTTCAACTAATTCTCTTGATATTTTTTTGTAGCTAATATAGTGTACTTAGGATTAATGAGAACCTTGGAATGAAGCCCACTAAACCTTTGAAGACAAAGACCAATTCATGAGCTGACTCATGAAAGAAGGCCACCAGTCCCTTGAATCAACTCAACCCAGATCAAGACCAACTTCAAGCATGCCCAAGTCAAAGCCAAGCAAGTCAAGATACCACCTTTTGAAGTCCATGACACCATCTCTTAGAAGCCCATTTTATTCTTCACACATGGGACACATTTTGGAGACATGAGAAACAACACGTCAAGCATTTTGAGGGAAAGCATGGGACCACTCCTTACTCACCCAACAACCCCCCAACCAACTTGCCATGTGGGATGCCACATCACATGACACCTAGGGCTCCACATCAGCAATTAGAAGTCATGTCAAAGCCACCTAGGTGCCACATAGCAAGTTGTTACAACCTCTTACCTAGAAGTTATTTTTTGTTGCAACTATGTAACCAAAGGAGTTGGATTTAACTAGAAATGGTTAACTAACCTAACTCCACCTCCCCTCCTCACTTTGGCCGACCTCTAAGGCTATAAATAGGGTCCAAGGCTCCCCTTGTAAGGCATTCCATGTATGAAATATTTTGAGAATTATTGAAGGTTTTCTTCTTGTTGAGTTCTATCTTGAGTTCTTCTTGTATGGAGTAATTTAGTTCTTCTAGTTGGAGTGATTTAGTCCTTTAAGTTATAGTGTTTAAATTCATGTTTGAGAAGGGAGTGAGAGGTCCCTTGAGTGTGTTGGAGAGTAATTGCTACTCTGAAGATTGAAGAGTGTGATGCCATTAATGAGTGCTCCAAGTTCAAGCCCCAAGTTCCAAGCCGTCGGCCTTGTTTCTTTTCCTTTCTCTCTTGTTTCCATTCCAACCTCAATTCCCCTTCCATGTCTAATTCCAAGTTTGTTTGCATGTTCTCTCAAGTTTCCACATCCAAGAGAAAGGTCTCCATGCCATTGATCAAGGGCAAGGTAAGTCCCAAAGTAGAGAGTGGTCATCTTGCCTTCTAGTCCTCAAATCCATGAGTGTTGAGAGCTTCTTCTTCCATCAAATATTTTAGCCATCATTGTTGGTAGGAAAACTCTTCTTAAGCTTCATTAAATCTAATCATTTGAAGGTTAACTTGTCCTACTAGTGATGGTTTCCTTGCCATGAAGATCCTAATCCTTATTTGAACTAGATCTACATTGCGGGTCTTAAAATTAGATCAACTAGTCTCCTTATGAAATTTTTTTTTTTAGATTAATTTAGCCCATTTATTTGATAATTAATTGCTTAAGTTTGCTTGCTGGTTAGCTTACTAAAACTCTCCATTCATCATTTCATTTTCATCCCCCATCAAGGGGAAGCCATGATATTTGTTTGGTACTCCTGGGAGTGGGTAGGATGTAGTAATAGCTCCCTAGTGCCATGGCTGATTCTTAGATTTATAGGAATGGGCATTCTGTTGCTGTAACATGCATATACAAAACTTTCCCTATAAGTTGATTTGGTGGAGTGGTAATGTCACACCCTCGACTCGAGATCATAGCAATTATAGTGTACTCATAGAAAATTCTTCCCACACCCATGCAAGGCATCTCTTTATGACATACAAAGTAAACAATGGAATAAATTTAAAAAGTAATTAAATTCATATTTAATATCTAAAATTTAAATTTTAGTTTATCATAGATCCAACAATATTCAAATTTTCTTACATTAAATTTCACTAATATTTTCAATATAAACATAGACATTAAAAATCTGCTTCTAATCACTCTCTTAAATATATTCTTTGTGTCAATTTAGTTTTCAAGATTTGTAAAAATAATAAGATATGAGATGATGAGCTAAACAACCTAATAAGTAATGAACATTTAAGCTAAATAAATCTAGCAATAAAAGTATACTGAAAATAAGCATACATTGTGTGTCAATTTAGAATCTAATTCAAATATAAGATATTATCAAATCAATAAACATGTAGATCTAATCCCTTTAAAATTTAAAATTCATTTATAAATCAATTTCTTTCCAAGCATCACAATCATCTCAATAGCCATAAACTAAATCAAAGTATCACTATATAAACCTTAATGATAGGGTTCCAAAGTACCGGTGCATAATTCCTACTAATAGGTTTTAGAAATGTGAGCATTAAACTACCCCACTAGTAGGGTATCGAAGTACCATCGTTTAACCACCCTACTGGTTGGGTATTGAAACATAATCTAGTTGTGAGCTAAAAACCATCTCAAATCAAGATACTTTTTTCAAAGACATATTTCATGTTTCAAATCAAATAATCCACAAAAAAACCATGCGATATCATAATCAATCTAATATAATGCATGTCAAATACAATACGTTTTATCATAAACTATTTAATGTTGACCGCTATTGTTATAATGACCTATATAATGATAGTGCACACATTCAATTTGAAGTTTGAAGAGATCATAAAGATTTGGTTTGTGATTAGACATTTATCACCTAAGTCTTATATGATTCTAGATAAAGATTTGAATGAATGTTTCTTATTTGTCACAAAAGAGAATAATGATAAGCTTTCTCAATAAACACTATACAGCCAAGACCAAAGGCAAAATGAAAGTGAGCATCTAGCTATATTAAGGACAAATATTGGGATAAATGATGAAACTATGTTTCAAGAGGAGCAAGAATCAGTATTGCAATATGTAGTTATGAGAGTAATTATCATAGTATTTATAATAGTAGTTCTGTTTTTATGATGATGATGATGTCATAGAATATGAGATAGAGACATATGAGATGGATGATGACAATCCTGAAAGAGCAAAATATGCAAGTCGAGAATATTTCAAGGTGGCATTAAGTCAGTATGCTATATTGAATGAATTTGCTGTAAGGGTTCTCAAAAGTGAGCTAGGTAGAATGATTGTAAGCTACAAAATGAAGCTTGTAATTGAAGGCTCCTTGCTTTGTTATTATGTGATGGTCACACATTTCAAGTATTATGGTAGAAATACTAATTCTTTTCATTATAGTGTATATAAATAATGTTGCATGTATTAATATATTCTTGTAGTTATTATATAGGTCAAAAAATTGAAGGAACTTCATACATGCTCATCTATGAATAAGTGTGGTAACAAGATGGTCATACAGTTTTGGATACGTGATAGGGTGATTATTGGCTAAGGAAAGAAGGTGACCTATGAAGGAGATTATTACAGCTCCATCATCTTGAGCTTCCATATTACAGAATTTGGTGAGGAAAGGAGCTTGCTAAATCTATAATTCATGGGAATTGGGCATATTCTTTTGAGAGAATAAAGGATTTTAAGGAGGAACTTTTTAGAAGAAACCCAAGTAATGTAGTAAAGCTACAATTAGATGTGATTGATGACAAACATTACCTCCACCGCTTCTTTGTTTCTCTAGAAGCTTGCAGTATGGGCTTCCTAGCTAGTTGTTGACCTCTTGTAGGCCTGGATGGTTGCCAATTAAAGGAAAAGTTCCGGGGTGTATTGATGGCTATTACAACACTCGATGGAAATAACGGTTTATTTCTAGTGGCTTTTAATATAACAAAATCTGAAAATAGTAATAGCTGAACTTGGTTTTTAGAGGTACTTAGAAAAGCAATTGGAATTATAGAATATTTAGTGGTTGTATCCGATTGACAAAAGGACTAGAAGAAGCATAACAATATATATTTCTGTTGCCACCAAGATCATCATGGCCCGTAGCTGCTGTCGATGTCGGATCACCCCTCGTCTTTTCGGGACTGGTCTGCATTTCAGGACCTGCAAAACAGGGTTAGAGACCCGGGCCGGGGATTCCGACGGGGGCACTTCGACGGTTAAGTCAGTGACGATCCAGGGGAACAGATCCTCCTGGTCAAGCCCCTTTAGATGGACTCCATACGAGGAGTGAATGATGTGTGAGTAGGGTGCAAGTGTGCTGGGGAGAGTGGTGTTCGAGGTGAACTAGAGTTGGCTCTCCTATGTGACCTCACCTCCCTTACTTGCTTGAGTGTGTTTTTTTTGGTATGTTGGGGTTATTACTGTTCTTCTTCTTACCTCCCCGTTAGGGCGCAGATGGCTTTCTTAAGCCCAGGTGGTTGCTGGGTGCATACCTCGGGATCTCCCCGTGCCAGTAGGCATGTGCAACGACGTTCCGTGCCGTGGACAGGGCATCTTTC
Organism: Areca catechu; assembly: GCA_021397845.1. NCBI lineage: Eukaryota > Viridiplantae > Streptophyta > Magnoliopsida > Arecales > Arecaceae > Areca > Areca catechu. The sequence goes on along the minus strand of CM038047.1, from coordinate 50,889,771 downwards.
CTATTCATGATAAGGGAACCCACTATGCATTCTGACATTCCTCCCGTTTGCTCCATTCCAGGAAACTTGGCAATGCCTCGATCAAGGGGTCGTCACCCCCGAGATTCGAATCTCCTGGTTGACTTCCTCTTTCGGGTGGTGCAGGCGGTTAGGGGAGCGTGGCACCTCGATCATGGAGCTTCTTTCTTCTCTGGTGTAAGATGTAGCTGTGGATAGTTATTACGGCCTAGTGGCACCTCTCTGTGATCCTCAGGTGACTCGTCGGCGTCCAGGAGGGACGGTGTCGCCCCTTCGATTGCTTGTGCCTTCGTCCGAGGTGGAGGCCGAGCTGGAGTGGCAGGGCTCGACTCCGAGGGGCTCGACCTCGAAGGGGCTCCACTTGGCGGAGGAGGGCTGGGCTCGACTCCGGACCAAGGGGCTCTACTTGGCAGAGGAGGACTGGGCTCGACTCTGGACCAAGGGGCTCAACTTCGAGGGGCTCAATCTGGGGAGGTCGCTTGTCTCCGACCTAAGCATCTCAACCTCGCAGGAGCTGACCTAGCGGAGGACGGAGCTCGGCTTCGACAGGCCATCCCGACATTATGAGGAGCTTGCCCGGCAAAGGAGTTCGAGGAGGAGTATCAGGCATGGCAGCCTTCTCCGACATGGCGTTTGACAGGTGTTCCATGTCAGCGATCCTGCCACATCATTTACCCCCACTCTCCCGGGCCATTGGTGCGTGGCGCTCGGGTCAAAGGGAGTAATTATGGTGCTAATGTAGAAGGGCAAAGATCCGGTGCAATAATGACCACGATCACCGGCGCTTCGTGAAATGGTTTTCCGAGCCAGTGCGGAGGAGCCACGTGGCCACATCGAGAGCAGTTATTATTGGCATGGAATTCAGAGTGGCTGCAATCGATGTGGAGCATCCCACTCATCGATGGTCAGCATGTGCGCAAATCTAGTGGTGGAGAGGTTGTAATGGTACGGATGCATCATGTCACTCTGAAATAAAGGCAGATTTTTTCTCAAAACATCTCCTCTTTCGAATTTTGCGTGTTGCCCACCATCATACCCAGGCTTTCTCTTCTCCCTCGATTACCTTAGGCTCCCCAGGAACCAAGTTTGTCTCCTTCTTCCTCCTTCCCAAGTAGTGTAGAGTTTCTCCTTTTGGGGTTTGGGTCCTCGCAATCCATCTTCCTCCTCTTCTCGAGCTTTTGCTTTCCCATTTCTGTAGATGTCTTGCTTTGGTACTGGCTTCCGTCCCTCAACCAACCAGGCTAAGGCAGGTCCTCCTGTGCGAGACTACCTTCTTCTTTTTCCGATGAGAAGGGGGAAGAGGCACACTTCGAGTTTAGGAGGCATCCCCCTGGTGGTATAGTTATTAGGGAGCCTAGATCTAGCCCCCCTCCTCCTCCAACTGAATCCGCTTCTGACCCTGCTCGATCCACAAGTCCCGGCAGGATTGCTTCGACAATCTTAGCTGAAGAATGGGGACCATCCAGGATGTCTATGGCATCCCTCATTCTGTCCAGCTCTTGATCCCTCGACGAGGGGATCGAGTTACTTCCAGTAGCCTGGGCCGGATCACCTTTTATGAGGAGACCTTCTCAGGAGGACTCCGCTTTTCTTTCCACCCTTTCTTCTTGTTAGTGTTGATCAACTATCATCTGGTCCCTGCTCAACTCTTCCTGAATGCTATAAGGACCATCTTTTGCTTTATAGTGCTCTGTCATTTCCACGAGATTGTCGCCCGTTTTTTCCTGTTCAGGGCCTTCTTCATCCTGAAGTGCCACCTACCAAGGACGGGTGGTGGTCTCTTTCTTCTCACCCGAAGGGCATCAATTTGAAATCCCCTCTTCCATCAAAGGATGGAAGAGTAAATTTTTTTTTGCGACAGTCGAGGGGATCGACTGGGTCTGGAGCGACCTAGATCAATCACCTAACCGAAATTCTGTGGTCGAGGCGACTGACCGAGAGGTCTATGAGTAGCTTCGCACTGCCCAGATTCCTTTCTCGAGGTTCTGTTGTCAGAGCAGAACCTCACCAAGGCCGGGGTCGACCCAACGAGAGAGTTGGGTGAGTTGGCTCAAGTTCTTCTTTTTGTGCCTCTTACTCTGTTTCTCTAAACTTGGAACTAATATTGCATCCTTCGTATGCAGGTATGAAGTTCTCTGTGGATGACCTACTCTCGATCACCAGGAAGAGGCCTCCATCAGAATTGGTTGAAGAGTCCTCCTCGAAGTAGGCCACCCCCGCACAAGGAAGGAGGGTGGTTACTGCGGTGCCAAAACTGGGTCAGAGGGTAGCCGGGCCCGTGCCAGAGTAGTCGAGGCAACGAAAATTGGCCCCCACCCCAGAGCCTAGGGTGGTCATCCGGGCCAGGGCCGCGGCCGCAGCCATTGCCATCATGGCTCCTCCTCCGCCAGAGCTCGTTGTCATCTGGGGGAAGGAGGTGAGAGGAGGAGCAAAGCCGGTGCTTGGGGTGCGCCTAAAGGGGTGCCGAGCTCCCACACTTCCCCCAAGGCCTCTTCTATCGGCGGAGTAGGCGATTCCACCTCAAGGGCAATCTGGAGGGAGAGGGACTACCGCCGGGTCCCATTCAGACTGGCCCTGATGTCTCATTGCTCCGGGACCAAAGGCTAGCCGAGCGCATGATGGATTTTTCAATCCAATCATGCGACCTGTGGGAGATGGCTGGAAAGCTACTAGGGGATGCGATTAGCAGCATCTTCCCCCAACTCTTCTCAGTAAGTCATTTCACCTTCTTGATTTCTTTCTTCTCCTCTTCTCTTTGTGCATTGGTTACTGATGTCTTGTTTGGTGCCAAATGGTGTCGAGACCCTCCTGATCAGAGACTGCTATAGAAACTGGTTGAAGAATGATCAGCAACGAGCGGCAAAGGTCGAGGCCTTGAGGACCGAGCTGAAGGAGAAGACTGATGCCTCCTGGGAGCTCGGCCTGAAGAACAAGGAGCTCCAGAAAGAACTTGCCATTATCGAGAGGCACTCGAAGGAGCTCCAGGAGAACCTTGACTAGGAGCGAGGCCGGTCAAGGAGCAGGCTGAGGAGCTCACGACCACCGAGAAGAGGCTGACCGAGTTCAACGTTGAGGTGGTCTGGCAAAAGGGGGTGCTCATTTCCTCCAGGCTGAACTAGATGCAGTGAAAGAGAGGCTGGTCACCACCGAGAAGAGGGCACAGCTACTGAGAAGGAGGCAACGGCGGTGGCCAAGTTGGTAGAGATGATAAAAGAGCAAGCCACCGAGATGAAGAAGGGGGCTGAAGAGGTCGTGGCAAGGTACAGGGCCTCGAAGAAGTTCACCATCGAGTTCCATGAAATGGCATCAGACTCCTTTTACAAAGGCTTCATGTACCTGCGCTCGAGGGTCAAGGAGTACGTTTCTAACAAGGCCAAGCTTTCCTTAGATACCCCAGTGCTTCGGATGGAGAGCCAGCCCCAGACTTGGGCGATGCTGAGGAGTCAACGGCCACCTCCGAACCTTCCCCACCAACGATGGTTGCTGAAGCCGGAACTGCATAGCCCGAGGCCCTTGGAGATGATGCCTCGCAGCCACATAACCCGGTGAGGGACCGCCTGAATAAGGTAGTTTTATTTTCTATTTTTCTTTTCTTCTATTTTTGGCCTAGGCTGCCCGGCATGTCGGGGGCCCGAGGACACTTGTAACAAACAACAAATTTTCAATGAAGTGGAAATTTTCAATTATCTCGGTTTAAAACTTCTTTACCTCTTTTCTTTTCTCTTTTTCTTTTTTTTTTGCTTGTAATGAGGTTAGAGAGGAGGCTTCCACTTTGTCTCTGAGTGTTTCATAGGTGGATGAGTGTTCCCGAGTGCCGGAGCGCTAAACTTCGAGCTTCAGCACCGGAGAGCTGGGCTCCGCGCTTGATGGCCTGAGAGCTGGGCTTCAAGCTTCAGTGCTGGAGAGCTGGGCTCCGAGATGGCTTGAGAGCTAGGCTTCAAGCTTCAGTGCCAGAGCTGGGCTCTGGGCTTGGTGGCCTGAGAGCTGGGCTTCAAGCTTCCGTGCCAAAGAGCAGGGCTCGGGGCTTAATGGCCTGAGAGCTGGGCTTCAAGCTTCAGTGCCGAAGAGCTGGGCTCCGGGCTTGATGGCCTGAGAGCTGGGCTTCAAGCTTCAGTGCTGAAGAGCTAGGCTCCGGGCTTGATGGCCTGAGAGCTAGGCTTCAAGTTTCAGTGCCGGAGAGCTGGGCTCCGGGCTTGATGGCCTGAGAACTGGGCTCCAGGATTTGGTGCCGGAGAGTCATGGGATCCGGGCTTTGATGCTCGGGAGCTGGCTCCAGGGCTTGGTGCCGGAGAATCGTGGGATCCGAGCTTTGATGCCTGGGAGATGGGCTCCAGGGCTTGGTGCCTGAGAGTCATGGGATCCGGGCTTTGATGCTTGGGAGCTGGGCTACAGGGCTTGGTGCTGAAGAGTCATGGATATGGGCTTTGATGCCTGGGAGCTGGGCTCCAGGTCTTGGTGCCAGAGAGTCATGGGATCTGGGCTTTGGGCTTTGATGCTTGGGAGCTGGGCTCCAAGGCTTGGTTCCAGAGAGTTGTGGGATCCGGGCTTTGATGCCTGGGAGCTGGGCTCCAGGGCTTGGTGCTGGATAGTCATGGGATTCAAGCTTTGATGCTAGGGAGCTGGGCTCCCGGGCTTTGATGCCCTCGAGCTGGTACCGGAGAGTCATGGGATCCGGGCTTTGATGCCTGGAGCTGGGCTTTAGGGCTTGGTGCCAGAGAGTCATGGGATCCTGGCTTTGATGCCTGGGAGCTGGGCTCCAAAATTTGGTGCCGAAGAGTCGTGGGATCCGGGCTTTGAGTGCCAGACCTCGGGTTGGGCGATGATTCTCCTACAAGGCAAAAAGAGTTTGCACAAGCGAAATCTTGATTATTAGTGAGGAAAGGACCTTACATTGTTGGTGCCGAAGAGCTGGGCCCCGGGTTTTGGTGCCGGAGAGCTGGGCTCCAAGCTTGAGTATGCCGAAGAGCTGGGCTCCGGGCTTCGGTGCTGGAGAGCTGGGCCCCGGCTTTAGTGCCAGAGAGTTAGGCTCCGGGCTTGGATGTTGGAGAGCTAAGCCCCGGGTGCGGTGCCAGAGAGTTGGGCTCCGGGCTTCGGTGCCAAAGAGCTGGGCTCCAGGCTTCGGTGCCAGAGAGCTGGGCTCCAGGCTTCGGTGCCGAGAGCTGGGCTCGGGCTTGGACGCTAGAGAGCTGGGCTCCGGGCATTGGTACCGAAGAGCTGGGCTTTGGGCTTGGTGCCAGAGAGTCGGGCTCCGTGCCTTGGTACCAGAGAGCTAGGCTCCGAGCTTGAGTGCGCCAGAGAGCTAGGCCCCAAGCTTGAGTGCCGGAGAGCTGGGCTCCACGCCTTGGTGCGGGAGAGCTAGGCTCCGGGCTTGAGTGCGCCGGAGCTGGGCCCTGGGCTTGAGTGCCGGAGAGCTGGGCCCTGGGCTTGAGTGCCGGAGAGCTAGGCTCCAAGCTTTTGTGTACCGGACCTCGGGTCGGGCAGTGACATCCCTGCAAGGCGGAGAGTGATTTGTGGAAAAGAAAATCTTTATTATAAGAAGAGAGCCTTACACTACTGATAATATTTTTTCAAGTTGCAGGCATTCCACATTCGTGGGAATTTGACACCGTCTAGATCCTCGAGATAGCAGGCTTCATGTGGAAGAGCTTCGGCCACCTTGTAGGGGCTTTCCCAGTTCGGCGAGAGTTTACTGCACTCCCAGGATTGAGATGCTTCGGCTTGGTGCAGCACCAGGTGCCGGGTCGGAAGACCTTTGACCTTACCCGTGCATTGTAGTACCGGGCCACTCGTTGCCGGTATGCTACCATCCGGAGCTGAGCTTTGTCCCTGGTCTCCTCAAGGAGGTCCAGGTCAAGTAGAAGGCACACGGGTTCTCCGCTTCATCGTACTGCTGTACCCACAGTGTCGGCATGCCGAGCTCGACCAGGATGATGGCCTCAGTGCTGAAGACAAGGTTGAAGGGCATTTCATCCATCACCGTTCTGGGCGTTGTGTGGTAGGCCCACAGAATACTTGGGAGTTCCTCCACCCATCTGCCCTTGGCTTGATCCAGCCTGGTCCTGAGTCCCTGGAGGATAGTCCAATTGGTTATCTCGGCTTTCCTGTTTGTTTGGGGGTGAGCCACTAAGGTGAAGCAGTGTTGGATGCTATGCTTGGTACAAAATTCTTCGAACTCCCGGTTGCCGAACTACCGTCCGTTCTCAGTGACGATGCTGTGGGGAAGTCCAAAGTGGCAGATGATCGACTTCTAGAAGAACTGGCGGACCTTGGCTTCCGTGATCTACGCTAGTGGCTCTGCTTCTATCCACTTGGTGAAGTAGTCGATGGCCACTATTAAGAACTTTCGTTGCCCTGAAGCTGGAGGGAACGGGTCCAGGATGTCCATTTCCCACTGGACAAATGGCCATGGGGCAGAGAGCTGGGAGAGCGGCGCCGCTAGCTGGCGCTGTGTATGGGCATGGCGCTGGCATCGATCGCACTTCTTCACGAAGTCTACGGCGTCCTCCCTCATAGTCTCCCAATAGTAACCTTGACAGAGGCCTTTTATGCTAGTGTCCTCCCTCTGATGTGGTTTGCGCAAAGGCCTTCATGGATCTCTCAGAGGATGAAGGTTGCCTCCGTAGGTCTCAGACACTTCAAGAGTGGATATGAGTAGGATTGGCGGTAGAGTTATCCTTCCATAAGGACAAACCACGAGGCCTTCTTCTTGATGAGGCCTGTTTCTGCTCGGTCTTCTAGCAGAGTACCATCGGTGATGTATCTGACATACCTATCCATCCAGCTCGGCTTTGCGGTGACCTGCTGCCTCGACTGGAGCTTTGTTGCTTGGACTTTTGAGGTACTTGATGTGAGCTCATCCCAGTGACGAGTCTGGCAAGGTTGCAAGTCTGGACAGTATATCAGCATGTGCATTCTCACCTCGAGGGATGTGAGAGATGCTAAAGCACGGAAACCTGTGGTGCTTGAGCAAACCTGCTCCAGGTTCTTCATCATCTGGGGGTCTCTTGCTTTGTATTCTCGGAGACCTGTCCGGCCACCAGTTGGAAATCGGTGAAGACCTTCAGGATCGTCACACCCAGCTCGCGGGAGACCTTGAGGCCCGCGAGGAGTGCCTCTTACTCCGCTGGTTGTTCATCGTGACAAACTTGAAATGGAGTGCACATTCAGCCACAACCCCATCATTGTTGGCGAGGATCAGGCCTGCGCCGCTTTCGCCCGCATTGGATGCGCCATTGACATGGAGGATCCAGGGCTCGTCCTCTGCACCGGGCTCCTTTAGATGCTCCGGGGCATCTGCTATGGCTCTTCAGCAAGTCCTATGCACTCGACCAGGAAGTCGGCCAGCACCTGGGCCTTCTGGGATGACCTCGGCGGTACGCGATGTCGAACTCGCTGAGCTTTAGTGCCCACTTGGCCAAGCATCCGGATGTGTCAGAATGGCTGAGCACAGCTCTGAAGGGCTGGTCCATCAAGACCATGACTGGGTGTGCTTGGAAGTATGGCCTAAGACGTTGAGATGACATGATAAGTGCAAAAATGAGCTTTTTGGATCAGGTATATTTGATCTCGATGTCCCAGAGGAGCTTGCTGGCATAGTACACCGGCTTCTGGGATCTGTCCTTGTCTGTGCGGACGAGGACTGAACTGGCGGCTCCAAGGATGACCGCCAGGTACAACAAGAGCTCCTCTCCTGTCTCCGGCCTAGAGAGCAGTGGTGGTGATGCCAGGAAATCTTTAAGCTCCTCGAAGGCTGTCCCGCACTCCTCCGTCCAAGGTGAAGTCGCTCATCTTGCACAGCACCTTGAAAAAGGGGAGGTAGCAGTCCATCGAACTCGAGATGAATTGGCTCAGTGTGGCGATCCAAACCGTCAGGCGCTGGGACCTGCTTCTTCAAGGTCTGGTGTTCCATGTCGATGATCACCTGGACCTTCTCCGGGTTCACCTCGTCCCCTCTGGGTCACCATGAAGCCGAGGAACTTTCTTGCTGCTACCCCGAAGGCACACTTTGTCGGGTTCAGCTTCATCTTATGCTCGCAGAGGTTGTAGAAGGCTTCCGTGAAGTTGGCTACACGGTCCGAACTCAGCTTGCTCATGACGAGCATGTCATCTACATAGACTTGCATGTTCCTGCCGATCTGGTCTTTGAAGATCCGGTTGACCAGGTGCTGGTATGTGGCACCTGTATCTTCAAGCCAAACGGTATCATCCGATAGCAGTACGTCCCTCGGTCGATGATAAAGGCAGTGTGCTCCTCGTCCTCCGGGTGCATCTGGATCTGGTTGTATCCAGAGAATGCATCCATAAAGGAGAGCAAGAGGTGCCCCAAGGTGGCGTCCACTAGCTGGTCGATCTTCGGCAGAGGGAAACTATCCTTTGGACAGGCTCGGTTAAGGTCGGTGTAGTCTACACAGATCCTCCACTTCCCATTATTCTTCTTTACCAAACTATAGTTGCCAGCCAGTTCGGATACTGCACCTCCCGAATGAAGCTGACTGCGATGAGTTTGTCCACCTCCTCGTTAATCATCCTTTGTCTCTCCGGTGCGAAACTTCTCTTCTTCTGCCAGACAGGGCGATACTTCGGGTCAATGCTTAGCTTGTGGGTTATGATCTCTAGCAGGATCCTAGGCATGTCGACCACTATCCAAGCGAACACGTTAGCGTTCGCACGGAGGAACTCCAGAAGGGGGCCCTTTCATCATCTTGTAGCTATGCTCCAATCTGCACCATCCTCGCCGGGTCGGCTCGAGAGGGTACGACAGCAGGCGCTCGATTGGGCCACCTCTGGGGTCCTATGCTCTTTGGTCAAGGTTGTCCGAGCTGGGGTCATCCTCGATAGCCTGGCCTCGGAGGACGGTTTGGAGACAGTGCCGAATGGGTTGGGGTGCCCCCTTCAATCTTTAGACATCATAGGGAAGTCGGGAACTGCACCCAACAGCGCTTTGTGGTGGAGATGACCACGTCGAGCAGGTTCAGCCCGGATCGGTCGAGGATCATGTTGTAGACTGAAGGGAGCCAATAACCATGAACGTCATCATGACGGTGCTCTGCCAAGGTGGAGTCCCAACGGTAACGAGGAGGGTAATCTCCCCTTCGACCCCCACGGAGTCACCCGTGAAACCAACAAGAGGCGTGTGCACAAGTCTGAGCTGAGCAGGGGAAAGATTCATCTTGGAGAAAGCATCATAAAAAAGCACATCCGTGGAGCTTCCACTATCAACCATAATACGTTTTACAGGATGTTTTGCGATCGCGTCATCTCGACGACCACAGCATCATTGTTTATATTTTTATTTTCATCCCCTCCTTTCCTCGCAAAGGAAGTACATTCTCAAGATTTCTCCCACCCAGGGCCTTCTTGGAAGCATGCTCGGCTCCCCAGCATATCATCCTGACTGGCTTTACGGTGGGACGGTTGTCGACGATAGGGACCAAAGGGAGCACAATGAGCGCTTGAGGTTCAGATGGAGGTCTGCCCCCCACGAACCTTCCGAGGTAGCCCCTCTTTATGAGGTCTTCAATCTCCCTTTTGAGGTTGTAGCATTCCTCGGTATCGTGGCCGTAGTCATGGTGAAATTTATAATATTTCATCCTATCACGACCATTGGATGGTTTCAGCGGAGGCGGGCACTTCAGGTAGCACTCACCCTCGATTTTCATGAGGATATTCTCCCTCGGGGTGAGGAGAGGAGTGAAGCTCTCTTCCGAAATGGGGTCTCTCCTCGGCTTCGCCCTCTGGCGGAAGTTCGAAGCGACCGGTCCGGGCTTTCGCATCTTGGAGGTCTCCCCGAGAGAGGGCTTCTTTAGAGGCCTTCCATCCAGCTCCCTCCTCGTTCGATCCGCCTCCTCGGTGTGGACATACTTCTGGACTCGGAGGAGGAGCTCGGAGTAAGTCTTAGGAGGCTTTTTGTCAAGAGAGTATGTCAGGCGGGAGGTCCTGAGCCCTCTCTTCAATGCCAGCATAGCGACTGGCTCACCAAGGTTGTAGATCTCCAGCGTGGCAGCCTTGAAACGGACTACGTAGTCCCGTAAGAGCTCGCGATCTTGCTGCTTGATGGAGAAGAGGCTGTTCGCCTCACGTGGCACCTTTGATAGTATCGAAATAAGCCATGAACTTCTGCTCCAACTGAGCAAATGAACTAATACTCTCCGGCTCCAGGCGGGTGAACCACACCCGGGCTACTTTCCAGAGAGTAGCAGGAAAGGTGATGCAAAGGAGTGCGTCAGTTGCTCCCTGGACCCTCATAAGGGCTTTGTAGCTCTCAAGGTGATCCAGGGGGTCGGTGTGGTCCCATCGTAGGAGTCCACCTGCGGCATACGAAATCGAGTCGGGATCGGTTCCTCTTGGACTTCTCGGGAGAATGGGGGATGGACGTCATAGCCCGCTGGCTCGCTGGTGGAGCCTTGTAGATTTGCAAACCGGCAGGATAATTCCACCAGCTTGTGGTCATGCTCCTCCAGGCGCTTCTCTACCATGCACCTGATGTCTTCGTCAGTAGAACCCTCCACCAAAGGAGACGGAGAAGGTGACATGAGACGGTGCCCGTGAAGCAGGGTCTTTCCTTTTCGAGCTCGGTGGGCTCTAGCCATTACCCGCTTGAGGGTCGAGGACTGGCTCTCCTGTTCGATAGATCTGGTCTATTGTCTCTTCACCGGAGTCAGGTGACTACCTCGATGGTCGGTGGTGGCCCGCGGCTGCAAAGGCCTTCCTTGGAAGGAACGCAGGCTATCGCGGGTACTCGGCATAGGTCACGGGGGTCCCTAGCTGCTGGTGGGTGGCCAAGGACCGATGCTGGTGCTGGATCTAGCTCACTGCCATAGCGAGGATCTGCATCTGCTGGGCGAGTGCAGCCAGCTAGACGTCCGTCGGAGGTGGTTGAGCTAGAGCTACGAGGACGGGGCCCACTGAGGTCACGGCAGGGGTAATCTGCACGGTGGAGACTTCTCTTGCCCACGTCATCACCATCCTCCCGGTGAGCTACTTGCAAGGGGTTTAGGGACCAAAGTGAGTCCTACCTCGTGCCCCTTCCTGATGCACCAATCTATTACCGCCAAGATCGTCGGGCCATAGCTGCTGTCGACGTCGGATCATCCTCGTCTCTTTGGAACTGGTCTGCGCTTCAGAACCTGCAAAATAGGGTTAAAGACCCGGGCCGGGGATTCCGGCGGGGGCACTCCAATGGTCAAGTCAGTGACGATCCAGGGGAATAGATCCTCCTGGTCGAGCCCCTTTAGATGGACTCCATACGAGGAGAGTGAATGATGTGTGAGTAGGGTGCAAGTGTGCTGGGAAGAGTAGTGTCTGAGGTGAACTAGAGTTGGCTCTCCTGTGTGACCTCGCCTTCCTTACTTGAGTGTGTTTTTTTTTTTGGTAGTATGTTGGGTTGTTACTGTTCTTCTTCTTACCTCCCCGTTGGGACGTAGATGGCTTTTTTAAGCCCAGGTGGTTGCTGGGCGCATACCTCGGGATCTCCCCGTGCCAACAAGCGCGTGCAGTAGTGTTACGTGCCGTGGATGGGATGTCTTTCCTGGTTCGTGATAAGGAAACCTGCTATGCATTCTGACATTCCTCTCGGTTGCTCCATTCCGGGAAACTTGGCAGTGCCTCAATCGGGGGATCGCCACCTTCGGGATTCGAATCTCCTGGTTGACTTCTCTTTCGGGTGGAGCTGGCGGTTGGTGGAGAGCATGGTGCCTCGATCATAGAGCTTCTTTCTTCTCTGGTGTAAGTGGTAGCTATGGATAGTTATTACAGCCTGGGGGCGCCTCTCTGTGATCCTCGGGCGACTTGCCGGCATCCAGGGGGGACGGTGTCGCCCCTTTGGTTGCTGGTGCCTTCATCAAGGTGGAGGCCGAGCTGGAGTGGCAGGGCTCGACCTCGAAGGGGCTCCACTTAGCGGAGCGCTGGGCTCGACTCCGAACCAAGGGGCTCGACTTCGAGGGGGCTCGACCTGGCGAAGGAGGGCAGGGCTCGACCTCGAAGGGGATCCACTTGGCGGAAGAGAACTGGGCTTGACTCCGGACGAAGGGGCTCGACTTCGAGAGGCTCGATTTAGGGAAGGTCGCTCGGCTCCGACCTAAGCATCCCGACCTCGCAGGAGCCAACCTGGAGGAGGACGGAGCTCGGCTTCGATAGGCCGCCCCGACATTATGAGGGAGCTTGGCCCGGCAAAGGAGTCCAAGGAGGAGTATCCAGCATGGCAGCCTTCTTCGACATAGCGTCTGACAGGTGTTCCACGTCAGCGATCCTGCCACATCAATATCCTTAAGTGGAACATAGACAATGCATGAGGCACGAATACAAAAATTTTCAAACAAAGTTTCCAGGAAACTTATTTAGGATGAAGGCATGGGAAGCCGCTAGGGCATTTAGTAAAGTTCTTCATGATGATGTCATGGATCAAATAAGAAGGCTAGCATGGAAGCATTTAAGCGTGAATGGTGCAGATGAAATAAGCAGGACATTAGGTAAATGATTTTTATATGATGGTATACTAATATACTAAGAACCTAAGATTGCTTTTCCACTCATGGTGTCCAGGCAAATATTATTAAAATGTTATTTATCCTTGGCTACAAATGCATTGTACCATTTTGTTTGTCCACTAAAATTGTAGATTGCATCTTTATCCATCCATTCCATTATAACAGTTTTAGGTGTTTGGTTTGAAACCAGAATCCAAATTGGAATTAGAATGTATCGAAATGAGAATTGGAATGATTATATTCTCTAATATGTTTGGTTTATGATTAAAATTGAAATTGGAATGAAATTTGAATACCGGAAAAGAGTAGGAATTGGATTTTAAAAAATTGAAACATTTTCATCTCTCTTTGAAACTGGAATGGGAATGAAACTCTCTTAAACTAAATAGTTGGAATAACAATCACTCATTCCCGTTCCTATTCTGGAGTTCCACTCCCCCAACTAAACGTGCGTTACCATTGATACTTCTGTCCTAGTTTAGATCTTACTCTCTTTCTTTAGCAAAGAGAAACAATAGAAATGTGCCACGAAGTAATAGTAGTCACGCTAATAACCGTAAAATCAACTAGATAGGTTCATTCATCTACCTTCTTCTCATGTGTCTTGGATGTAGCAAATATTTGAGTTTTGAGATTTTCTCCAGATGTCAAATATTTTGTGAGGATAATCATTTATATAGCAGCACAACATGGCTTACAAATAATCTGCATTTTAATAAGGCTAACAAAGTGCCTGTATTGAAATGTTTGCCTTTTATTGGGACCTAGGCTTCATCCATGTATCAAATTATCAATTGTTAATTAGTCATGTATCTTAAGAATCTTAAGTAATTTGTCACTAGATGAGGACTGCGGCTATCCATAAAAAACCCATCGACATGAATCAGTCAGGATCAAAATTGTCCAATAAATATGCCTTCCTCTGATATATCATATACTAGAAAAAATATAAAGAATTTGAATAATTATTTACCGTACATACAGAGAGAACTCTAAAAGTTGCCTGCTCAAAGCGGATTTAGCACGAGTTATTTTCGAGACTAATTCCACTTGCTGAACTATCTCAACTTAAGAGTTCAGCCTCTTTGTTTCAAGCTGCTCAGAGGAGCCGGACTCCAAGCCCTTTTCTTTTAAGGTGCCGTAGAAGACTCCACAGTTTAACATATGTGCTGGACTCTATGGTTTCCTATTTTGCATAAAGTAGATATTAACTGAAAATATCTTTTACAGCCGAAAGCAAGATACCTTGAAAATCTTCTGAGCACTTTTGTATAGCATCTATCATGTACAAAATTTGCTGTACCGACCGGCATCATACAATCAATATATCATACCATATCGATACCAAGCCAGCACATGATCTCATATGATACCAATTTTCCATATGCCTCGCTCTCCGTACCATACTACATACTGATGTTGTAATAGAATAATATCACCTTGGGATATGAGATGATGAACCTTGTAACAAATAGTAGTTAAAAATATATTACACATCACAAAAACTAGTTATAAGATAAGATGCACATGACAAGCACTGGTCAAAAATAGTTAAAGAGGGCCAACTACAAATACCTTTATTTCATTTGGTATGATCACGGGAATGCAGTAGCTTCATAGTTCAATATGGCTGGAAATGGAACTTATCACAATAAAAATGTTCCGACTCCAAAGTTGCAAGTAAAACGCTTATGAGATTCTAACAGTCTTGCACGAATGATAGCGTGCACGGTGCCAGTTGAAGTGCAAGCAGCAAATACAGAGCGTATAGGGTGATGGCTTACTGTAAAGTCTGTGTAATAAAAAATGAGCCTATTTATTGGCCCAAATTCCACCTAAAATAGACCCGGTCCCAGTATTTCATTTGGAATTAATCATCGGTCCAATGTCCCTTCCTCTTGAATCAATCACACGCGATGAATTTACCGTGCACAATCTTATGACACATTGTCTCTAATGTGTTAGATACTTCAGATTTTTGAAGAAGTAACATGATAACAGACAGTGTTCAGATGTACGAACGAGATACAGGGCTCAATGGGACAGCATTCAGATGTATGAAACATGATTCCAATATTTCATCTGGAATTAATCATCAGTGAAATACCCCTTCCTCTTGAATCAATCATGTGATGTATTCACCATGCACAAGCTTATGACACATTGTCTCTAATTGTTAGATTTTCCGGCGTAACATGATAATGGGCAGTGTTCAGATGTATGAATCAGATACAGGCTGAATCAGTCAGCATGTGATTTAGTATGGGCAGAATCCAAAAAACAAAAACCAGTCCAGATTTCAAAATCCTCTTTGAGATGCAATCTGTCCTTTATTTAGATTTATACAGAAAATATGCAGTCAAAAATTAGGATAAATCACAACTTCAAACATTGCAGAGCATCATGTGCGTACATGATTGCCTTGATATCACAACAGCTGATAACTGTCTTAAGACAGCAAGCTCAATCCAAAGCAGCATATTCTCATGTGGAGGTTGGTGAATATTTGCACACATACTGTAAGGCCACATTTCGAGTTCCACCATGTAATAGAAGATGCAACTTGGCTCAAATCCACAGCCAAATCAGTCACACGTTTATCTAACAAATTTGTTGAGAAAATCTCTAAATTTATATGAGCACAAATGAAGTATAACACAACTCAAGCTCATTGCATACCCATATGGGGTAATCATCACCAAGCTGGTGACAGTTGTTTGGAAGGAATCATATGTTACTATGGAAGGAGATCTTTATGACTTTGAGAACTTTTCCAGTGTTGCAGAAGTCCCCATTGCATGGATTGGCCCATTGCAATCATGCGAAAAACTGGCATGCAGAAGAATGGCATATTGTTAGATGAATGAGAATGGCACATGCCACAACATTTGAAAGAAATGTATGACAGCAGGTTTTTACAGCAAGCTAAAAGGAACATGTTATAAAAGTCTCCATCATTGTAAAAATACTAGGTTATGACACCAGAGCAAAGAGATGACTGGGTTGGATTGTTCTAACCAAAATATGCCATTTATGCTTCTCAATAAACAGAAATACGAGATTGGTCTGAGGATGTTTGGTTATTGAACATGTGTAATACCCTTGCGCCTGTGGGAAAATAAAAGTAATGTTAGATTGCTGCAACAACAGCATTGATAACAAGATTAAAGACAATTTAGAGACTAGAAACCTAAGCATAGTACATTCACATATGATACTCGCATTACACATGTACCAACTAAATTATTTTAAAAACATTTTACTCAGCATATGTTCCAAAACCCAAGCAATAATACTTGTATTGACAACATTTCTGGATTACAGATTACACCATACCATCCAAAAACCTAGAAATATTAGATCTTCTGAAGTTCTGATTTCAAGAATCTCAGGTTAGGAAATCCTGAAGGAAACAGATGCAAAAACGTGCAGGAAAAAATATATAGAGATTCCGAAAACACACTACTGATCAATTCCAGGCAAGTCAAATTTGATAACCACAACATTATCATGAAACCCTACAGATAGAGAACTATATGCTATCAGGTCTCCTGCCTGTGCATCAGGTGGGTGTAAAATCAATGACACCAATCATGCTAGCATTAGTACATTTTAAAACATACATAAATCAAAATTTTTTAGGTTTGGATGCTTTCAAAATACAGATTTTAGAAAAATAATGTAATGTGCCATCAACGCAATCAATTTAGCATTCACTGATTCTTAAGTAGGAAGACAAACAAAATAAATGATGTTTGTGTTAACATTTTTATTTCTGTAGATCATGATCAATGGCACAGTTCTTTCATGTAGCCACTTTAAGCTAGGACTGCGAATAATATATATGTGAACAAAAATACAATTTAGATCAGCTTAGATTTGAATATTATCCAGTTCCACAGCCAAAACAGTGAGGAAGCAGAAGGAAAGAAAGGGGGTTAAATAGAAGAAAAGAATGGAAAGAGATAATAATAATAATATAGGGAAAAATATCTCCACAAAAAAAGTAACTTTAATCAATAAAATCAATGATGATACATGATTTGTCACTCTCCATGAACCCACATTTATAGACACAAAAACAACCCTAAAACAGCATCTCCTAATCATTAGAGACTCCTGGTTTACCCATAATGGATGGAGTTTTTGACTTAAAATAAGATTTCTAACCAACAAAATACTCCATTAAAGCCGTAACTTGTTAACCCCAAGAATGATTTTGATGAACCCCAAGAATAATTTTGATGAATACAAAACATTAGAGTATGAAAAGTAATACTAATATCCCTCAACTTGTTTACGATGTTTTTGTAGAGAACATTATTATAAAGATTGCTTCATAGCCATTGTAAGATTTTGTGAGCTCAAAAGAATACTATTTAAAGAGGAAGATGTAGAATCCAAATTTGAAAAGAAGAGTCGACTCATGCAAGTAAGAGCCAATTCTAGCCAATTCTAGCCCTTCTGAAAATGGTATGAAGTTTAGCACGTAGATGAGTCGATCTTGTGAGGACAAGCAGGCTCTCTTAGTGCAAATAGAGAAGTATTTTTGTTTTAGGTGAGCAAGTCAATTCCTGTAAAGAAGAGCCGACTCTCAAAAAAAAAATAGAAGGCTGAAAATTCAGACCACTTAGACAAGCCGACTTTTGAACAGGCAAGCCAACTTTTCAGTGGATACAGAAAGATAGTTTTTGCCGACTCCTGGAGCAAAATAGCCAACTCTCTCAGAGGATACAGAAGACTAATTTTTTGAAATCCTTCAGGTGAGCCAACTCAAAACCCTTTGATAAGCTTAACAATTATTTTGCAGACTTTTAGATTTCACTAAAAGTGATTCTAAGCTAGTTTTTGAATTCCAATGGCTAGAATGATCAAAAGAGCCTCTAAACTGATGGAAGAAGACATAAAAATCAAGGATTAAACTCAGATTAAAAGAGACACAAGAGAGTTATTGAACAACTTGAAAAAGTGTGAGCATTCATAAAACTCAAGAAAACTCAACTATTTGTAACTACTTCTCTTGAAGCCTTAAGTGAGCAATCAAAAGAACATTCAAATGTGATCATTGAAGTATTAAAGTGATCTTTTGTCAAGCTCAACGGCAATCTCTACTCTTGAGGAGTTTGTTTTTGTTGCTTGTTTTTCTTTTGTTGTTGTGTTACAAGTTTCAATAGGGACTGAAACTTGAGATGTAAGTCTATAACCTTGGAGAGATTGTAAGGTTTTGATTGGCTATCCTGTGAAAGCCAGTTGGGTTGTAGATTGAGCCCAAAAAACAATCTAGCTATATTCTTGAAAGAATATAGTGAGAATTCCCGAGTGAAGTTTGGAAAGTGGATGTACATGATGAAAGTGCACCGTACTATAAAACTTGATTGTTTGGGTGTGTGCTCTTGCATTCTTTATCTTACATCTAACTTAGCTCACACAACACTTAGCTTACTTGAAGATTTCAAAGTGCACATACTTGCTAAAATCTTGAAAATACAATCACCCCCCCCTCTTGGATTGTTGGTCTAGGCAACAAGTGGTATCAGAGCCACGTTCTCAATGAAAGTGATCTCACGATCAAAAGACATATCATGACAACTCACATGGATAGTGCACTTGCCGAAGGACAAATTCAAGCAATAGGCCACCTCTCTTTAGTGCACAAATTATGCATATGAAAAACTCATATGAGAATATGTATTCAAGCTCTTATTATCAACTATGAAAGTTATATAAAAGAAAAAGTTGTATTTTTGAATCAATAAAGGACCACACACCTACTATAAAGTAAGTTTTGATATTCCCAAATCAGAAGATAATGGGATGAACATGATATGAAAATGATAAAATTGAATGCTAAAGCAATGAATGTATTGTATTGTACCTTGGACCCTACTAAGTTTAATCGAAGTTCCACTTGCAATTCTACAAAAAAAAATTTGGGATAACTTGAAGTGACTCATGAACGTACAAATCAAGTCAAACGGTCTAAATTAACATGCTTGTACATAATTATGAATTGTTCAAGATGGAACCCACAGGCCTTAACTAAATGTTCACTCGTTTCATTGATATAATTAATGATCTTAACAGTCTTGGTAGGTCATATTCCAATAGTGACTTAGGAAGGTTCTTTGATCAATGCCAATAAGTTGGGAGCTAAAGTCACAGCTATCCAAGAAGTTAAGGACCTAACAACTTGCCATTTGAAGAGCCTTCGATTTTTGATGATACACGAATTGGCAATGAAGCAACACAATGAGGTAGAAAGAAGAAGACCATATCCCTCAATCAATTGTAAATGAAGAAGATGAAGATCCTCATCTAAAGAATAATTGGGAGATGAAGACATGGCCCTAATCATTAAAAAATTCAAAAGATCATGGACAAGAAAAAGTCTAGATATAGGAGAAAAAATTTGGCTAATAGGAAGCTAAGGAGAAGGAAAACGAAAAAGAAAAAGACAAATCAACCGATATGTTATGAGTGCAAGAAGCCAGGAGACTATAGATTAGATTGTCTACCTTGAATAAGCCTTTTAAAAGAAGTAAAAAGAAGACAATGGTTGCAACTTGGAGCGATAATGAGGAGTCAAGCTCCAATGAAGAAGAAATGCAGTAAATCTATACCTCATGGCCTTGGAAGATGAGATAAATTCCGAATCCAAATTAGAGTTTACTTTTGATGAACTGCATACTATATTTTATGGCTTGCTGAATTTAAGAAACTTGGTTTGAAAAATAAGTCTCGAGCAAGCAAATGAAGTTTTGATAAAAGAAAAAGATGAAGTTTTGAAAAAAAAAAAAAGTGTTACAAAAGAAGATAAATAAAATTAATAAAGAAACATTGTATTAGAAAAGGATAAGAGTGAAAGCTTGCGAAAAACTAATGATTTGAAACAAGAAAATGAGAATTTATAAAAAGAAATTCAAAATTAAAGCCTTTGATTGATAAACTAACTCTTAGTTCCAACAAACTTAAATTGATTCTTAATAATCAAAGGGAGCATTTGAAAAAACTGGAATAGTTTTAACTCAACTTACAATCAAAGATTTTCAGCAAATCAAATTTCCGTCTCTACATCTTCTCAAACTTAAAATGTTGTTTGTTGTTGTTGCAAGAAAGTTGGACACAAAACTTATAAATATAATTTCAAAAAAGAAAAGAAAAATATACTGAAAAAGATGTGGATTTCAAAATGAACTATTGTTGCAAACCTCAAAAGATCCGAGAAAGCTGGATACCTAAAACTACTATAATTATTTTGCAGAAATGTCATGCAGCTAATGGATCAAAACAAAGATGGTACTCATATAGTGGTTATTCAAGGCATATGATGGGTGATAGAGCAATTCTTCATCCTTGAAATGAAAGGTGTTGTGACCTTGGAGATGATGGTAAAGGAAAGATCCTTGAAATTGGTAAAATAAAAGTCACTCCTTCGACTTTATTAAAAATATTTTGCTAGTTGATAATTTGAAATATAATTAAGTATTAGTCAATTATGTGATAAAGTTTCAAAGTTACTTCCATGTGCTTAGTATCTAGTTCTTTTGATGCAAGTGTTAAATTCATTAGATATAGACATATCACTTATATAGTAGATTTGAATGATCTAGCTATGAGAAATGGTACAAGTTTAGTTACTATGAATGCAATGATAAAAAAATTAGTTGACTTTGGCATCGTAGATTAGGACATGCTAGTATGAAGACTATTTCAAAATTGATTTCAAATGATCTAGTTAAAAACTTACCTAATTAAATTTTGAAAAAGATATATTTATGATACATGCCAATATAGAAAACAAAGTAGAGAATCTATTTGGACCTACTCGGACCATAAGCCTAGGAGGAAATAATTATGAATATGTTATAATAGATGATTTCTTAAGATTTATATGGATTTTTTTTTGGCATACAAAGATGAAGCATTCATTATTTTTCTAAAATTTTATATAAAAATTTTAAACTAGAAAAATTTATCCGTTATTTCAATTCGTGATGATCATGGTATCGAATTTGAAAATCAAAACTTTGAAAACTTTTGCAATAAGAATGGCATTGAGCACAATTTTTCAATACTAAGAACAACACAACAAAATGGTACTATTAAGAGAATTTGAGTCTTGAATTTAAATTTAAATTAGTCTCAGAATTCAAATTCAAATTTGAATTTTGAATTTAGCTTTGAATTTAAATTCAAACTTGAATTTTGCATTCAAGTAGGTTTTAACCTCCCTCCCCTTATCTTTTCTTAACTCCCTCACCTCCTAACTACTTGGGCGCCTATATAGATGGGTTGCTAATGGGTGGAAGGGGTTGATCAAGAACTAGTCAAGAATTTCTGAGTTAGAGAGAAGAAAGGCTAGCTAAGTTTCTATCTAAGAAAAAGCTAGAGTAGGATAGCAAGGCTACGGAATTTGGGTGTGTGCTCCCTAGTGCTTTTACTAGGGTTTGGGAAAAGAGAAAGGAAAAGGGATTTCCATTACATCTCCACAAATATATTCTCCAGTAGGTTCCAGTAGGTCTTTTTCGGCTCTAGGAGGTTTCCGGCATCCAGAAGGGAAAAGAAGATTAACCATTGAGATTCCAAAGGAGCTAGCACTTCGAGGAAGCTAGTCAGGATAGAGCTTGTATGGATCACCTGTAGAGGCCAAACACTCTAGCAGGATCTTCAAACCTCCACTTTCTAGCAGCAGTGAGCATAGTCTACTACTGAAAGGTATGATGTAATCATTATACTGTAGATATAGTCCATGGTAACAAGTTTATATTTATCATTTTATATTTCAGCTTGTTTTTTTATATATATATTATCATATCATGATCCTGTATAGGCAATTTGTAGAAATATTCTAATACATGAGTAGATTAATAGTTTAATCTTGGTTTCTGCTATATTTATGTTTCAAGATTTTTGAAATGCATGCATGAAGTAACCTAGGTTAACAAACAGAATGAACATTCTTGGTCCATTCTCGCCTACTTCGGGATAGCGAAAACTTCTAACAGTCGCCATAGATTATTTCATCAAGTGGACGAAGGTGATGGACTTTATGTGGAGATCCATAATCTGCCGATTTGGTCTATCTCAAGTATTGATCATAGATAATGAGCAACAATTCATGGAAGCTAGATTTGAAAAATTCTACAAAGACCATGGAATTTCACACCATCTCACCTCCATGGCTCATCCCTAGGCAAATGGAGAGGCGAAGGTTACAAATCGGACCCTCCTCAAGGCTTACAAAAGAATATATTGGGAAAAGTTAAGGGACTTGGGCCGATAAGCTTCATCACATGCTCTAAGCGTACCGGACAACACCGAGGGTTCCAACAGGAGAAACACCATTCAGCTTGGCCTTGGCACTGAAGCTGTGATACCTGTCGAGCTTGGGATCCTGTCGCCACGAGTCAAAAATTTTGATGAGCAGATGAACTCGGAAAGATGACACGTAGATTGAATTTATTGGATGAAGCCCAGGAGAGGGCGCGCATCAAAATGGCAGCCTACTAGCATAAAATTGCCTAATACTTCAATTCCAAAGTCCGAAACAAAACCTTTAGAGTTAGCAACTTGGTGCTGTGCAAAGCAAAGGTCTCCCAGCCTAGCCAATAGGACAAGCTATCTACAAATTGAGAAGGTCCGTATGTAGTAGAACTCATTATGCCAGGAACTTACCAGCTAAAACAATGGATGGGACTCCTCTACTTTGACAATGGAGTTTGGTTAACCTTAAGATGTATTATCAATAATGTAACCTCTCTATTCTTGAATAAATATTTCTTTGGACCAAGGTTTTAAATCCTGTGAGACGGGGCTGTCCCGGTTTTTCTGTGGAACGGGACGCATTGGCGTCCCGTCCCGTCCCGACACTCGGGACAGGAAATGTCCCAAGATGTCCCGATTGAGATGCTGGAACGCTGACGGGACGTCCTGTCCCAACCCATGAGATAGTACCCCATCCCGGTGTCCCGCGAAATGTCCCTGGACGTCCCGCCGGGACCTGAATCCTTGCTTTGGACATGTGTATGCTTTTAGCAATCAATAGGAAACAGAAGCCTTCGATCGAAGTAAAAAAGTTGAAGGCTTTTTAATGGCCCCCAACTCTAAAAAGGCCTTTGATTGACTAGAGCCTCAACAGTGATGGCTAAACGTAAAGACTCACCCATCCAAGATAAAAGGCCACTCAGTGCCCATGGCTCTAAACGACCATGATCGATCAAAGTTTCAAGGCCTTTCGGTGCCCATGGCTCCAATGATCATGATCGATCAGAGCCTCGAGACTTTTCAATGCCCATAATCTAAACGACCAATATCGATCAAAGCCCAAGGCCTTTCAATGTCTATGACTCCAAACGACCAATGATCGATCAGAGCCCCAAGCCTTTCAATGCTCGTGGCTCTAAATAACCAATGATCGATCAGAGTCCCAAGGGCTTTCAATCCCATAGCTATAAATGATCATTGATCGATCAGAGCCCTAAGAATCATTTAATGCCTTTAGCTCCAAATGATCCTTGATCGACCAAAGCCTGAGGGACCTTTGATCAATCCATTGAAAAATTTTGTTTTCAAGCACTTTTGGACTTCAACAACCGATGATCGACTTAATGACCTTTGATAAGCTCTAAACGAGAGGTGATCGATCAGATTATTCAAGATAATAATCAGTCTAAATCTACTTCGTTACATTATATCCATGCCCCGAAGGCTACAAGTCATTACCAGAAACAAGTGACTATGACAATAAAAAAATACAAAGGGCTACTCTTTGGCCTCAAGGTCTCTGCAGAGTCTATCTCACAGATCTGCACTCCATGGGATGCACAGCAAGGAACGACGAACTCTGGGAATCGATATGAACCCACTTCATGAATTTCTATGAGGAATTTGTCTAAGTTTCTCCCAAAAAGTGGCAGTTGAGAGAGATCAAGATTCGGATAAAGAATCCGGACCATATTCCTACACGTGGAGTAGCCGACGGAATGGCCGATATCGAACATGTCACGTACCCTCTTCGAGAGGTAATTGCGTTCCATTGGAGTCTCTTGCACCCCCGAAGTCTCGCTCATCACATTTCTATCAAAGTCCGATCCCTGCTTGACTGAGAAGCATCCACGGTGACTTGTCTCGATTTGTCCTCGGAGCTCATCGTTGCACCCTTATCCTTCAACGATCGCTCAAGACTAGAGATATTCTCCTAAGATCTATCAGCTCGCTTTGAAGTTGCACTGTTCAAGCAGCTAATCCCCATCTTGCTTTTCCAGAAATGAGCAGCGATTCCAAGGCAGAAAGAAATCTCCCCTCGAGCAGAATGAAGTTGGTTGCGGATCTAAACCACCTTGGCAACAGCATTCCAAGTGGCTTGTTTGGCTATCCTAGATAGCCTCTCCAACTCCCGGAAAATCTAGCCTTCTCGGTAATGTGCCTTATCCCTCTACCAAATCGTTGATCGAAGGTGTTTAACCTCCTTATTGCTTTTTCAAGTGTCCCCCGCACCTTTGACAGTCTTTTTTTTCGGTCGGCAACCTTCTTGCTTGCTGCCTATACTTTCTTCACCAAACTGTCATATGGGCCATAATTCTAGAGCCCTTAAGAGGGGATTAGCAATAATGAGTTCGCTCGATGAACACTCGGTACCCTTAGTGCAACCATGCAAGCAAAATAATGCGGTACATGAAAGATAGTAAAATTTCATTTTATTTCATCTATGAAAAGTTCTCTTATAGGAATAAAAAAGAAAAGAAAAATATACAAGTATTAACCCCTAACCTTCTCTTGGGATCAACAACATTGGGAGCAGCCTCTGAGGGAGCCATGGCCATTTTGTCAGAGGTGACCTCAGGCACAAAGACTGGTACGGCATCTTGCTCGAAGAGGGAAACCTCTTCCTTAGACTCCTTGTCTAAACGGGAGAGGTCTAGCTCCGGATACTAAGCCACAACCAGTTAGCAGTAATCATCCCAACCCAATTTAAAGCTCTTGTGGAAGGCTTCCTTACTGAATGGCAGCGATCATCATAGAATTCTTCCAACATCCTAAAGGTCACCACCACTCGCGCCTTCTCTATCAAGAAGTCTGTCGAGGCCTTGTACGCCTCCACGGCCCTCTCCGCGACCTTTTTCTCCGCCTGGCTAGCTCCTCCTTAGCCTTCACGCCTCTACCTCCCTTCTCTCCTTTTCCAAGACCAAGTTGGCCTTCGCCTTAGCGAGCACCGCCTTGGGCACTCAGATTCGGCCTCCGCCTCAGCTCTCCTGCAGGCTTCATGGCGCATCTTCAACCTGCCCCTGCTGTTCGAGCATCTTCGCTCTAGCAATCAACTGGTAGATCAAAATGACCACGAAATGCACAGCTATGCCAAAACCAAATATAGGGAAAGAGCAAAAAAAAGAGAGAAAAAAAGAAAAGAAAGCGAGAATCAACAAAGGAAATACATCATGCATAACAGTCGCGTGTGCCTCCTGAGATCATGAGTTCATCTCATCGATTTTCATTAACACCATGGGGATCAAGGTCCTCTCTCAATGAGCTCCCTAACAACTCTCCAATCTCAGAAGGTCGCATCTTCCGGGATTTCATCCAAGGGGGACTCGAAGCGTGTGGGTCTATAGTTCCCTCATTGGGGTTGTTGGAGGATGATGGCTAGGCGGTCAGCATTGAGGTCGAATTTAAGTCAGAGATGACTAAGCAGCCGCTACCGAGCATCCGGCCACCACTTAGAAAGCTCGCTCAGCTAGAGCCTCCCCTGGACCAGTCTCCACAAACCTCACCTTCTTCCATGAAGTTGTGGCAGCTCGGGCCTCCTAGCCTTCTATTCCAAGGAAGGGTCTTCTTCAACTCAGCCAAATCTTCGAGCCTCATGTTTGCAATCATGCAACATTCGAATAGAAATAGAAGAAAGTGGCACTAGAAAGACGAAAACAAGAAGACCCCGGGCTTACCTTGGGATCGGCACGGCTGAGTCCACAAAGAGAACCTTGTAATCTCGGAGGATTTTGAAAAGCCCTTTTTCCTCGTCATCTAATTTTGGGATTTCAAGAATGGAAGCCTTTAGCCAAACCTAGCTCGGCAAGTCCCAAGTGTCAATAGAAGAATAGGAAAAATAGAAATCGCCCCTTCATCTATGAATAGTGGATAAGACACCCTTGATCGAGGAGAAAACCCTTTTGAGCTGAAAACACCACCAATCCTTGGCATAGGGTGCCTCTTGATGGTATAAACAGAATTGAAAAAGAAACGGAAGGCGAACCTCAGTCAAGATGAAATGACCAAAAAACTTAATACAAGTCTAAGCGAGTTTGAGGTTAGAGTACACAAAAATATTGTAAAACCTAAGGAGATCAAGAAGAAAAGAAGGAATGGGAAACCTTAACCCAGCTTCAAAGGCCTCCTCATACACCCCTAGCCTACCGGAGGTAGGTTATTAACCCGCTTGTCAGATTTGGGAAAACTAAATTGAACTCCTCTGGGACTCCATACAAAACCTAGGACCTTGGTTAAATCATTAGACCTAGTATGGACTAGTACACACCGAGCCAGGAGGTCTCCGATCTGGTGGTGTGTGTCCCTCGTCGGAATCCTAAGGGCTTCGACCCCACCCTTCCAGAATCCCCCTTCGATGGTAGGATTTCCCTCTCAAAACTCTCGGAACCTGCTATTGCTAAGAAAAACTAGAAGAAAAGATGTGAAAGAACACACTACAAACAAGAAGGCAGAATGGTGGACTGCGAAGGACTCTCGAAATATCTCCAGGAAGGAGAGCAAGGAAAAAGAGAGTGAGACACCCGGCGGGCCGGAGCAAGGGGGGCAAGAGGATGCTTTGGAGGTCCTGGAAAGCAAAATGCAAATGAAAAATCAAAGCAATAAAAGAAACCGCCTTTTATAATAGAAAGAAGGGATTTCAAAAACCCCAGATCGCTCCAGGCTGATTAGTGTGTGCCATGTGGAGACTACTTATTGGTTGCTATAGCCACTGGTCGCAGGATTAAATGCAATGTGACAGTCGAAAGTGTCCGTTGGATTCATAAATTGGAGCCCATGATTACTTTTGTCCATTCAGATCTACCTCAAAGGTCGTATGCAATCCTTCAATCGAAAAGGTCCCATAACCCTGGCTCCTTTCGAGGCATGTATTCCCCTAATCGGACCAAAGCTCGACTAGGGAATAGGGGGTATTTGTTGGAAAAAATCTTGCCTGAATCCAGGAATACGAAGCCCAAGTTAAGGGGCAATCGAACGGCCCTACTACATGACCGCGACCACTTGCCACCAAGAATACGAAGCCCAAATCGATAAGCCCAACCAGATGGCCCCGACTGCACATCCTCCTCCAATCATTTATCGGATTAAGGCCCTAATTAGCAGACTCCCTCTCGATCCCAGCACAATCAGATAATTCAACATACTTGTCAAAGGATCCTAGTGAACACCATTCATCAAAGAGACCTGACCCGAAAAAGATTTTTGGCTTAATGTTATCAGGCAAGTCAACATAGCACATGATCAGTCCCACCACTCACGACCCCTCATCGAAGTTGGTTCCCTTCCTAGTTGACTGAGTTCAACCACGCGCGCAAAACTACCCAGTACCTTATACGAGCAAGCCTCGGTGATGACTGTATCCTAAGCAAAGCTCGACCACATGATCAACGCACAAGTGGCTCCTTGTCAATCCATCCTCTCGCCTAGAGAAATTGACGCATCCAAATCAACAGGACCTAGCTGAGTAACAAACCGCTAGTACGCTCATCCAAGCAAGCCTCGATAGTTACTCGCACTTTTATCGACTAGCCCTCCAAAGCTACCAACATGTGCACTGATCACTTATCAGATCGACCTTGAATGCTAGCAATTCCTTCGCTCCAATATACTAGACATGGCTCGATCGCATGCTCGGCATATGAGCGGCCCCCCTTTATCCATCCATCCATCGTCTCACTAGGAAGAAACGACATCCCGACCGACCAGACACCGGTTGAGTGCCGCCCCACGATCACCTTCGTCCACACCTAGCCTCGGTAGCGACCAGCCTCCCATAGATCAACGGTTAGAAAGCCATCGGCATATCTTCAACTAAGACCATTCAATCAAGTATCTTCTAACCGACCATTTCTCGGATTCAATAGAGATGCTCGAACTGATCCCTGATCAGTAAGTCTGATGGCGAACAAGTCCTTAGGCAATATACTTGCTCGGACCTTGAAGGCCAATACATCGGTGCTAACTTCCATGCCGGATTATATGGCTAAAAGATCATATCATGGGTCATAATCGCTAATCACTGCCATATCTTTGTAATTAAGGGAGCGTGCCTGGACTCATGCAATGGCCATGTCACCATTTAAGAAACATGGCCAATTCCACATACAGAACAAGGTTTCAATTAAAATGGAATGAATGTCCCCTACACATGAAAAATTCTCTGACGGCCCAGTGATAAGCTCTATGACTTCTTGCCAAATCTACTATGATTTTTATCATTCTAAAAATGTCCTTATCCTTTCATTATAAAAGGAGGACCTCCCAGGAGCTACCAATGTATGCAAAGATCTCCACCTTGCACTCCTCACACTGTTGTTATACCTAGAAATTGACTAGAGCATTGGAGGGACCATACAGAATACCTTTCGGTCATGATTTTTTGCAGGTTTAGCCTCCCGGGGGTTTCCCTGTGCTACCAGCTCCCAGCATCTCCGGTGCTCAACAGGTTTCAGCACCAACATTTACCTTTATAGAGAGCAATTGACAAATCCAATTTTAGGTAATCACATGAGATTCAGGTGGTGATGGCTTGGATCTCTAGCTGAAGACAAGGGATCAGTTTTGAAATAGAGACAAGTGCTGAGATATGTGTCTTCTGGTATACACCAATGGTTTAGTTATAACACGAATAGCCACAATTCAACTGACTCAACTAGTTGAGGACAGAAATATGGTTAATAGTGATATCTAAAGATAGAGACAAGAAATGGACTCAAAAAAGATACCATCATAGATGAGTGATATTTTTAGTCAGTAGATCATAATACCTATATCCTTCTAAGTCCGAGAGTGTCCCATAAAGTTACTTGACTGACTTAGATGGCAATTTATCAAGACTAGATCAAATATCCTGTACAAAAACAAACACACCAAACAACACATGAAGGGAGAAAAGGGTTTAGGATATAGACACGAATAAAGAATATTCTCGTGAAGAACTGATGATGGCATTCATTAATCAAATAACAAGAAGGACCAAAATAGCATCTGTCAACAAATATTTAGGTAATGCATTTGAATTATAAGAGTGCGAGCACACTTTAGTACTGATGTTTTCTTTCAACAATGCCATTCTGTGAGAGGTATAGGTACAAGTAGTCTAATGCAAAATACCATGGAAATAGAAGAATTGAGAACATCATGGTTCAAAAATCAAGAACATTATCACTTGGAAGCATATGAATGAAAGTAGAAAAATTGGATTTTATTTATTGTAAAAGATTTTGAGAATATCATAAACTTATATCTTATCTTTCAACATATACATCCAGGTCATTCAGAATAATCATTGACAAATACAATAAATATCTAAATCTAGCAATGAAAGTAAAATGACATGGATTCAGTTATCGAAGGAACTAACTCAAAAGGGATAGAACTGCATTTATTGAATCAACATTGATAGGAGGTACGATGGTGCTTGCCTATTTGATTATGACCACACTCCAAAATGATACAGACGACTCAAAAAGCAAAACTTATCTATACTTCTATAAGGGTAGCCTAATTGGTAATGTCATAATAAAGGAGAGAAGATGATGAAGAAACCACAATTAAAAAAACTAGATGTACCATTGTCAAGGTAATAAAGGCAACCTTTATCATGTCCCAAAACATCATCATCCCAGATTATAGATCCTGAAAAAACTATGTGAAAAAAATGTCACAGAATATTTTTTTGATTTGGTTATTTAACTATGGACAAAAGGCTAATAGGAAACTTTGGAATATAAAGCACGTGATTTAAGAAAAGTGACGAGGAAGCACGAACAACTCCCTCACCCAGATAGAACAAGAAGAGCCATCAGCAACAGCAATAGAAATAATAGAGGAAGCAATGAAATGATTTTTATACATGTCATATGAAATGATGCTCCTAAACTAACACCCAAGATTTAGCAAAGGATAGCAAGGAAGAAACTAGTATCTGGAGTGGTGGCATGAGTAGATATCCTGCATCTTGAGTAGATTGAAACTAAAAAAATATCTTATACTCAGCTTGAGGGATCTGCATCATGCCAGAAGGAGCCAACCAAGGATCGCTGAACTGGTACCGAGACCCGTACGATCAGCGACCGGGTATGGTATGATACTGTACTGTACGTACATATCGGTACATGTACTAGTCTTAGTAAATTGAGGAAAACTATCTTCTCCCCCTTTTCAAGCAAGGATCGCTGAACCAGACCCGAACCAAGCTTGAACCGGACTAAAAAGGGCCGTACCGGTCCGAACCGACTGTATCGATCCAGTGCAGGCAATTTATGGTTCGGGACGGTACCGTAAACCCTAAGTCAACGATGTTGGAATAGGAGTATCAATTGTAGTCTCCGTAAAAACCATTGTACCAAATCAAGTTTACCAAACTTGAGCAGGCATTTCTCAGAGCATGATTGTTGCAACCAAAATGGAAATAGTGGCATGGTCCTTGTCAGATGTGAGCAAACGACCAATACATCGCCTTCCTTTGATCTCTACCACGACCTCGATTACAGACACGAACAACCATAATTGAGTGCTCCGTCTAATATGTAGAGATGGAGGCTAATGTAGTTCTAGTGGAGACACATAGAACTCTAGAAAAGTCACAAACAGAGAGAAGCAACTAAATCATCTCCAAGAATTTGACCACAAATCTGATAAACAAAAAAGGATTCAACCCAGATAGAAATTTAGAAACCACCAGACCTTCACGATATCCTTAAAACTATTCTATGGATCAGGACTAGAGGCTGATGTGAATGTAACTCATCAAGAATACCTCTCGGGCAGAGTAATCGACTACAGATTTATCACCTTGCTATAGTATGAAGAGTTATCATAGAGTTCAAATATCCTTGATATATCTCATCCCATAATCTCTTTAAGGGTGTTCATATTTGTAGCCATCTTTAAGACCATGACACCAGCACTAACCTTCTCCTCCATATGCTATTAAATAACAATGACATAACATAACAATCACTAGCCAGCCAATCTTCAAAGATAGGATCTTTAAATTTGGAGGATCATTAGCAAATGGTGCACCTTCCGTTAAGCACAATAAATAGTTTGAACGATTGGGTCCATAAAAGATAGTTGGTGCCATTAAGCTCGCTGTAGTTGCTATTAGATTCTATCACAATATCAGAACCGGGAGTCAGAAGTGTCGAGAGTTGTTGTCATTATTTAAGGATGTCATTACAGTCAGAGAAGAGGACAGAAACAATCAGACAGCTAGACAAAAAAATCAGGGACAATGTACAGCTTCCATGATTAGTAGATAGTGAGAAAGACAACCATATAACCTTTACACAGCATAGGAAAGATACCTATAACGTATAAAGAAGATAAGAGAGAAAAAAGATCAATAAGAAACAAGGAGAAGATCAAGAAATATGAAGAAGAGAGGCGATGGGTGGTGAGGTAGGAGGCGGCGGTGGTGGTTTGAAGTGGTGGAGATGGGTTGCGGCTAGGATTATGGAACCTAGCATTCTAATATCATGTTGAAGTTGTAGAAGTGAAATTTAGTAATCATATTCCCTGTTAATGAGATCCCATCTCCTTAAATAGATAGGGATACATGGAATATAGGTACATGCTATATTTAAAGACACATAAATATATCATTCCTATATAAGAACTTCCTGAATAAAACATAATTCTAACAAGAACTACCAGATCTTTTACTTAAGATTTGATGCTGGTAAGGAGGCGGCGGTGGTGGTTTGAAGTGGTGGAGATGGGTTGCGGCTAGGATTATGGAACCTAGCATTCTAATATCATGTTGAAGTTGTAGAAAGTGAAATTTAGTAATCATATTCCCTGTTAATGAGATCCCATCTCCTTAATAGATAGGGATACATGGAATATAGGTACATGCTATATTTAAAGACACACTAAATATATCATTCCTATATAAGAACTTCCTGAATAAAACATAATTAACAAGAACTACCAGATCTTTTACTTAAGATTTGATGCTTGGTATGTAGTCCAGCAAAAGAAAATTTATCAGGCATTTAAAGCAAGCAACTGCCCAAACTGAACTGTTCTTCTTGCTACTTATAACAATATACCTGACTTGTAGTAGTCTGAATTTATGGCAGTACAAGTTGCTGATATAAATACTCCACGTGTTTATATACTACAAACAACATGGCATTCCTGATAACCATGGAATCTATGCATATGCTGACCAATCAACGTTCCTATACATGTTAAAATCTCTAAATGACAAACTCCAAACTTACATCCAAAATTTTTTATAAATTTCTCTCGGAACATCTCCAAATCTTCCAAACAAAACCATTCTTCCGTTAGCTGAAGGATAAAGAAAGAAAAAAAAATAAGACACAACCATGCTCTAATCTATGTACAAGACAAGGTACCAAGTAAGGAGGTTTTTAAAGTATAACTTACAAAATAAGGGTATCCCTCTCGGTTGAAATTCTCAGGAGCATTTTGGAGAAAGAGGTATATAAAATAAAGTACAAATGTGCCACATTCCTCACCATTTGTCTGTTGTGGCACCTGCAAAGCACTTGTGTGACAACGATGGGGAAACCATAAAGTACCATAAAAGACTAAAATGTGGTATCATTACCTTAGGAATTAAGAGAGGAATTTCTGATATAAAATCATCCCCCTCTTTCTTCCCTCTGATTTATAAATGTCGAGCACAAACTGAAAGAACAAGAAGAAGACTAACACTAGAGAGAGATAAAGAACAATTTGAATTATTTATGGTGTCTAGAGGAGCAAAAATAGAGAACAAAAGCAAACCTTCTTATGTCTGGCTCCAACCTCTTTGGTTCCGTACTTTGAAGTGAATCAAGCAGCAACATGCATGGTTTTTTTGTTTTTGATTGTTTTTTCTCTCCAAAGTGACATAAAAATAGAAGATTCCAGTGTCTCCTTAAAATGTCAAAAAATATTAATTGTTTTTACTAGTTTTAAAAGAAAGAACTTTTTGTGGTGAATAAGAAAGAAATATTTATAAGAAAGCAAAACCCACCAACAAACAATGGGGACAAAAACATATTTCCTGAAAAGATCTGTTTCCTCTTATCCACCTAAGCACCTTTTCTCTGGTCATTTTATCCTTGTACAAAGAAAACCATAAACAATCAATATATGCACAGGAGCTCCTCTTCTCTTCAGATATCCTGCTCCATAGGTCCCTAGACAAGAAGAAACAATGTATTTTCAGAAAGGTGGATATCATGCACAGGCTGCTTCTGTCATGGATGTAGAACTCACTCTAAGTAGGACTCAAACACATTGGTATCTAGCTTCTTGTCATTGCTGGAGTTGGTCCGCCTAACATTTTTAAGTCTTCTTGACCTCCTGTATTGAGGAAGGGAATCATAGAAAGACTTGCCCGAATTTTCAGAGCTTTCTAACATTTTAGCTGCTTGCCTTGTTATGATCTTAGAACGGCTCCGAATACATACTACAACAACAAAAGAATGACATACACAGACATCATTAGAATACCCTGCACTGTTTTACCTTAAATGGTGAACTAACTTCAAATAGCGAACTCCCTCATACATCATATAGATAAAATAGCTCACCAGGTTCAAACCTAAGTCAGTTTTCTCATAGGAACTTTTGCAAACATGAGATGACACACAAACAATAAAAAGGCATCTCAGCATTGCTTTAAAAAATAGAATTGCTATCAAGATATGCTAATGCTTTTTAAAAAATAAAATAAGAAACGTTAATCTGTCTATTTTGCTAACTTTATTGAACAGAAAATCATAAATCTTGAGACACCAGCACTCTGATATGAGAAGGAAAAAACTAGTAACTGATTAGCAACTGATCAAAGCTTATCTTTCAAATAATGGAATAGAAGGCATACAAAATTTAGTTATGATGGAGGCCTAGTATATAAATTAAGATCATGGATGAGAAACACGAAGCTATAACTTGATGAAGAATTAGAGTTACACCAAATAACCATGAGTATTACCCAAAAGAGCATTACCCATGCTTTTGACATTAATTTTAAGAGTTGACCAGTTGTTCCTATATAGGGCTATTTTTTCCATCAATCAGTGATGCTCTTTTCATTCACCCATGTTCATGAAGGTGCGTCTTACGTTTTTCATGGAACTTCCATATCATACTTATTGGACCCAAGGATGTATGGAGTAACCAACATTGCCAACTACAAAGAATATGATCCATATTGCACTATGTTCTTCCAACAGGCGTGCTCTGGTACAGAAAGATGACCAATTTTGTGATGGCTAGGACAAGAATATTTAGACTCTAGGGCCTATCTAAATTTCTTGTCATATGTCCCACTGAAGTGGGATTAGGAAGCAGTGAGGCAAGAAGATGGAGAAGCAAACTGGATTAGGAAGGTCATTGATCCTGCAAATTTTCACTATTTTGGATACCATAATGTACCAATAAAGGTGCTTTCCAGCATGTTCAAAGCCTTGAAATTGAAGAATGGCCTGCCTTTCCCTCCTGGTTCACCAACCTCTCGCCTCTTGTTATCAGTCCCGCCCAAGTCCCACCATGAGGAACATGTCGCACAAAATATGATAGCAGATTCTCTGAAAGGCCATAGCTTCCGATTCAAGGTTATTTCTACTGAATATACAATCAGAAATAATGAGATTAAATAAAAATACCTAAATGACAAGATCAATAGATCATATGAATCACATCCTAAGTCATATCGAACATGTATTTCGGTGTTGATAAAGATAAATAAAGCATACTGATTATGATTTACAGCCATTACAAATGCCTGTACATTTGGAAGTATTACAAAATCATGATATGTGGTGATTCTGTACTTCTAATTTTTTGCTTTTGAAATTGCAAATAATGATTTTACAAAAGTAAAAAATGTAAAATCATATTCAATGTAACCATAGAAGCATGGGATTCTAAATTGCTATATTCACACGATATTTTGCAAAATCTCAACTCTATTAATTGAAAAATATTGAATAAAGAAAAAAGAGAAGAATCAGGGTTTTCAGATTTTTTTTTTAAAGTACAACTTAGAAGTTGATAACAATTATATGCCATTAAACCATTAAGGTCAACTAACTTCAAGCATCAAACCACAAGCAAACATAAATTACATTGGATGAAAAACACAAAATGAATGGATATTTCTATCTTGACAGGTCTCATCCCTTATAAGAATGCCACTGTCTCAATGTATTGCAAATTGTTGCCAATCGCTGCGGTAGCCTGTAGCTCTCGAGCTGGCACCGGTCTCGGACTCTCTCACCTCGAGATCTCCAAGCTCCCGGACCTGCAAAACAAAGTCAGAGACCCTGGCCGGGGGTTCCGACAGGGCACTCCGACGGTCAAGTTAGAGAGTGGCAAGATGGAACAGATCCCCTAAGGCGGGTTCCCGAAGGATTCCCGTGCTTGGAGGAGATGTAAACGAAAGAAGTGTGGGGAAGAGGGGAGTTGAAGCCCGGCTTCCTGCGCTAGGTTCACCGAGCTCACGCCTGAGGACTCCTTGAGGCCTCCCAGGATCGTTCTCTGGTGTTTTCTTCCTTTTCGACTTACCTGTCCGCCCGTTTTTACCATCCTTTTATACCATCGAACTGCCTCCAGCTCGCCTTCCTTTCAGGGGGCTCCCTCCGACCTCTAGTCCTTCTCCTCCCCTTCTTCTTCGGGTCCGGGCCTCGTCCGTCGTGTGTCACGAAGGGGGAAAAGACTGGCCAGACTTTGGGCCGATGTGCAGGAGCTCTCTTTCGAGGCGGTTGACGGTGGGCTTCCAGCCGTTTCAGGCTCCTGTCCGCAAGGATTCCGTTCCCGGTTGCGGGCCCCATCTGACTGGTGTAAACGAGGTTGTGTGTGTCACTGCAGGCCTTACTGGCGCCTCCTACGGGGCGCGGCGCGCGCGGCTCTAGTGGTGACTTGCAAACCGTGCCTCTGCCTCCCCGTGGCTTTGCAGAGTAGGGCTGACCTCGGGCCGAGGTGGACCCGTCAGGGGGCGCCACCTGCGGAGTGGCAGAGAGAGGCTTGACTTCGACCGAGGTGGACCCGTCCTCGGGTGCCACCTGGCGAAAGAGCAGCAGGCCCGGCTCGACCTCGGCCGAGGTGGACCCGTCTTGGGGTGCCACCTGGCGAGGGAGCGAGGGGCCGACAGCTTTGCCTGAGGTGGACCCCTCCTGGGTGGACACCTGACGGAGTGGCAGAGAGAGGCTTGACTTCGACCGAGGTGGACCCGTCTTCGGAAGCCACCTGGCGGAAGAGCAGAAGGGCCGGCTCGACCTCGGCCGAAGTGGACCCGTCTTGGGGAGCCACCTGGCGAGGGAGCGAGGGGCCGCCAGCTTCGGCCGAGATGGACCCCTCCTGGGTGGACACCTGGCAGAGCGGCAGAGAGGGGCTCGACTTTGACCGAGATGGACCCGTCTTCGGAAGCCACCTAGCGGAGGAGCAGAAGGGCCTGGCTCGACATCGGCCAAGGTGGACCCGTCTTGGGGTGCCACCTGGCGAGGAGCGAGGGCCGCTAGCTTCGGCCGAGGTGGACCCCACATGGCGGAGCGGCAGAGAGTGGCTCGACTTCGGCCGAGGTGGACCCATCTTCGGGTGCCACCTAGCAAAGGAGCAGAAGGGCCCGGCTCGACCTCGGCAGAGGTGGACCCGTCTTGGGGTGCCACCTAGCGAGGGAGCGAGGGGCCACCAGCTTCGACCGAGATAGACCCCTCCTGGGTGGACACCTAACGGCGGCAGAGAGGTGCTCGAATTCGGCCGAGGTGGACCCGTCTTTGGAAGCTACCTGGCGGAGGAGCAGAAGGGCCCGGCTCGGCCTCGCCGAGGTGGACCCATCTTGGGGTGCCACCTGGTGAGGGAGCGAGGGGCTGCCAGCTTCGGCCGAGGTGGACCCCTCCTGGGTGGATACCTAGCGGAGCGGCAGAGAGGTACTCGACTTTGACCAAGGTGGACCCGTCTTCAGGTGCCACCTGGCGAAGGAGCAGAAGGGCCCAGCTCGACCTCGGCCGAGGTGAACCCGTCTTGGGTGCCACCTGGCGAGGGAGCGGGGCCGCCAGCTTCGGCCAAGGTGGACCCCTCCTGGGTGGACACCTGGCAGAGCGGCAGAGAAGGGCTCGACTTCGGCCGAGATGGACCCGTCTTCGGGTGCCACCTGGCGAAGGAGCAGAAGGGCCCGGCTCGACCTCGACCGAGGTGGACCCGTCTTGGGGTGCCGCCTAGCAAGGGAGCGAGGGGCCGCTAGCTTCGGCCGAGGTGGACCCCTCCTGGGTGGACACCTGACGGAGCGGCAGAGAGGTGCTAGACTTCGGCCGAGGTGGACCCGTCTTCAGGTGCCACCTGGCGAAGGAGTAGAAGGGCCCAGCTCGACCTCGGCCGAGGTGGACCCGTCTTGGGGTGCCACCTGGCGAGGAGCGAGGGGCCGCCAGCTTCGGCCGAGGTGGATCCCTCTTGGATGGACACCTGGCGGAGCGGCAAAGAAGGGCTCGACTTCGGCCGAGGTGGACCCGTCTTCGGTGCCACCTGGCGAAGGAGCAGAAGGCCAGGCTCGACCTCGACCGAGGTGAACCCCCTCTTGGGTGCCACCTGATGAGGGAGCGAGGGACCGCCAGCTTCGGCCGAGGTGGACCCCTCCTGGTGGACACCTGGCGGAGCGGCAGAGAGGTGCTCGACTTCGGCTAAGGCGGACCCGTCTTCAGGTGCCACCTGGCGAAGGAGCAGAAGGGCCCGGCTCAACCTCGGCCGAGGTGGACCCGTCTTGGGGTGCCACCGGGCGAGGGAGCGAGGGACCGCCAGCTTCGACGACCGATGGACCCCTCCTAGGTGGACACCTGGCGGAGCGGCAGAGAGGGACTCGACTACGGCCGAGGTGGACCCGTCTTCGGGCGCTAGCCGGCGAAGGAGCAGGAGCACTTCTTCCCGAATGGGGGATCTTTTGAAAGAAAAAATCCACGTGATACTGACCGTGTCCAGCTGGACCTGACACGCGCCCCACGTCAGCGATGTAGCCATATCAGTTGCCCCCCATCCCCACGTTCCATCGAGGTGTCGTGGCTCGAGACGTGTGGATTTAATGCGGAGATGACGTGGAGAAGGCGAAAATCTCGTGCCATAATTGCCATGATCCCTGTCGCCGCTTCTGTTGCGCCCGAGACCCTATGAGAGGCTGCCACGTGCGCGCGTCTGACGGGCCATTAATGTGCCGTTTCAAAAATGAGGCAATTTCCATCGAACCGAAGCGTCGATGTCGGTGTTCGTCCATGCGGCAGCTATCTGGTGGCCCAAACGGAAAGAGGCGTACGGCTGCTGTCAATTGAGTTTGAAAAGGAGGGGGACTTTCCGGAAATGAAGTCCCTCCACTTTCTCGCACTCCGCCGGCAGTTGCAATGGTTTTCCTTCACCTTCCCGGGATTGCCATTCCTCTTGCACAAAATATTTCGGTGAGTAACTGCATCCTCCTTCTCCTCTTCCTCCATCTCTGACCCCTCGTGTCAGTTTTTCGCTTCTTCTTCTTCCTTCATGGCACGTCGCCACTATGTCTCCTCCAACCCGCACGAGGCCGGTCCTTCCCGGCCGAGGACTCCATCGCCTTCTTCCTCAGAAGGGGAAGAGACCCGGACAGGTCCGTAGGCAGCTCTAGCCTGGGGCTGTGACCATAGGCGTCCCTAGGGATCCTAGGTCTCCCCCATAGTTTTCTGCTCGTCCATTTCTTCTCTTCCTCCTCCGGTGACCTCTCCCTCTGGCCCCTCCGGTCATGCCTCAACGATGACCGAGGACGACCTTTCTCTGCTCCGGGATGTCTATGGAATCCCGGATTCGACTCGTCTTTCCCTCCCGCGGCCTGAAGATCGAGTGACCTCGAGCAGCCCCGGGAGAATCGCCTTCTACGAGAACTTCCTCCTCGGGGTCTTCGATTTCTCCTTCACCCCTTTTTCCTCTCTTTTCTCAGTCATTACCGTCTGGTCCCGGCCTAGTTGGCTCCTAATGCCATCCGGGTCATATTTGCCTTCATCGTCTTCTGCCACTTCCACGGATTTGTTGCCCGTTTCTCCCTCTTCAGGGCTCTCTTCACCCTAAAGCGCTACTCCACCGATGATGACTGGTGGTACATCTCACCTCGGCCTAGGTGCCTCAAGTTCGACCTCCCTTCGTCGATCAAGGGCTGGAAGAATCAATTCTTTTTTGCCTCAGTCGAAGATGTTGACTGGGCCTGAAGCAAGCCAGACCGGTCTCCGAACCGGAACTCTCAGGTCGAGCCAGCGGACCAAGAGGTCTTTTCACAGCTGCTGAGTGATGCGGTCCCAGCCCTCGATGTTCTGCTCTCATAGCAGAACTTATTCGAGGCAGGGATCAGTCCCATCCGGGAACTGGGTGAGGCTTGGATCTCCCTCCCTTGATTTCTTTTTCTGCTTCGCATCCCCCTTCTTTTGAACTGGCTTGACTGACCTCTTTTTTCTCAGGTATGAAGTTCTCCATGGAGAACCTGATGGAGGGCATCGGGCAGAGGGATGCTGCCGGGGACTGAACCCCCGGCAAAGAGGGCTCGCACTGAGGCGAGCCGGGTGCCTGCGCCGACCTCCATCACTAGCCCTGGAGCGGCGGCTCCTGCCTCCAGGCCACCTTGGGCCCGGCGCTCGATGTCCCTGTCGTCGACCTCGACAGGGCCGGAGAAGAGAGGGGCTGGAACCTCCTCGGGCGGCGCCTGCTCTAACCGCTGCACCAGCCACTTCCACTGATGGCCACCAGGGCGGCGGCAACTCCACCGACGGCTGCACCACTTAGCGAAGGGACGGCCGCCTTGCCTACTGCCGACGCGCCCATTCTGCCACCGAGTCTCACCAACCGATGCTCCGTGATCCGCGATCAAGGCCTCGCGAGAAAGTCATGGAGTTCGCTAGTACCTCCCGGATCGCCGCCTGAGGGGTGGCCGGACTATAACGAGGCGCTGCTCGGGATCCTCACGCAGCTTTTTACGATAAGTTCCGAGCTCCGACTCCTTAAAGTTCCAGTTGGATTGTTCTAACTTCATTTTTCTTTCGATGCAGATTGGGACGGACGTGCTGCTGCTGAGAAACTTCCTCGCCGGCTACGCCAAGGACGCCGAGAAGGAGGAGAAGCTCGGCAAGCTCGCAGCTGACGTCAAGGACCTCATGGAGAAAGGGGTCGAGCTGCGAGGAAATAACCAGGCTCTCCGAGCTGGCCTGGCCCGCCGAGGGGCGCGTCAAGGAGCTCAAGACCTCTCTGTCGGAGGAGAGGATCTCGAACCAGCGCCGCAACGAGAAGGACACGGCGGAGAAGACCCGCCTCAGGGCTCAGTCCCGGTCACTGGAGCGCCGGGTGGAAGAAGTCCTGAAGGAGCTGAGCGCAGCCAAGGAGAAGAGCTCCTACATCAACGGGCTGCTGGAGGCGTCCAAGAGGGAGGCGCAGGAGGCCGTTCCGAGGTTTCGGGCCTCCGAGGAGTACGTCGCCGAGGTGCGGAGGCTGCCGTGGACTCCTTGAAGGGGTTCCAGGTATGCCGGGAGAAGGTTGGCTCCTATCCCGAGCTCGACCTCAGCGGGGTCGTCCTCGGCGGCAGGAGGCAGGAGCCCACAGGAGGAGCTTCGATGGCAGCCGGTGACGAGGCAGCGACTCTCGCAACCTCCAATCGACGGCGCCAGCGGAGAGAGTGTCCCCCAGCCCGAGGAGGATGCAGCTGCGCCGGAGTAGCTCCACGGCGCTTTTGTTTTACTTTGTGTTTTTCTTACTTTGGGGTCTCCCGGCCTGTCGGGGCTCCTCTTATGTACTGAACTTTTAAGCATAATGAATTATCTTTTCATTAAAATGTTCCTTCTGTCTCTCTTTCTTTCTTTCTCTCTTTTTTTCTTTTTTTTTTTTTTGTTCATCTTCCGGACTGAACCCCGGCGCTAGCCACTGGGACTAAGTCCCGTAGTGCATTCAAAGCTGAACTCCGGAATTGCGTGGGCGAACTTAGTTCTGCCCCACCTTCCAGACTGAAGTCCGGGACTTCCGGACTGAACCCCAGGGCCGCAGGCTGGATCTGAGCCTTGCACGGCTTGCCGAGCTGTTCTTCGGGATCGCGTGGACGAATTTGATTCTGCCCCGCCTTCCCGATCGAAGTCCGGGACTTCCGGACTGAACCCCGGGGCCGCAGGCTGTATCTGAGCCTTGCACGGCTTGTCGAGCTGTTCTCCGGGATCGCATGGGCGAATTTGATTCTGCCCCGCCTTCCAGACCGAAGTCCGGGACTTCCGGACTGAACCCCGGGGCCGCAGGCTGTATCTGAGCCTTGCGCAGCTTGCCGAGCTGTTCTCTGGGATCTTGTGAGAGGGACATCACGCCTTCGCGGGTCTTCCGCCGTGTCCATGCTCGCTGAACTTAGAGCTGGGTGGCCCTCACAAGATGAAAGCAAGCATTTGATGAAAAAGATTTCATTGCTAAAGTTCAAGGAGCCTTACACTATTGGTAATACATCCTCAAGTTTGAAGCATTCCAGGTCCGAGGGAACCGGGATCCTCCTAGCTCCTCCAGGTAGTACGCCCCGTGAGGAAGTGCCTCCGCCACCCTATAAGGGCCTTCCCAGTTTGGAAGAGCTTCCCGCACTCCCGAGGCTGGGAAGCTTCAGCGCGGTGGAGCACCAAATCTTCCGGGCGGAAGGACTTCGGTCGCACTCTGGAGTTGTAGTATCTGGCCACTCGCTGCCGGTAGGCAGCCATCCGAACTCAAGCCCTGTCCCTCGTTTCTTCAAGGAGGTCCAGGTTTAGCATCATCCTGGCAGGTTCTCTGTCTCGTCGTATTGCTCCACGCGCAGGGTCAGTAGGCTGAGCTCAACGGGGATAACCACTTCTGCTCCGAAGACAAGGTTGAACGGATCTCATCCATAGCCATCCTTGAGATAGTGTGGTACGCCTAAAGGACGCTCGAGAGCTCTTCCGCCCACCTACCCTTGGCTTGGTCTAGTCTTGTCCGGAGGCCTTGCAAGATGGTCCTATTCGTTACCTCGACTTCTCCATTTATCTGTGGATGCGCCACCGAAGTGAAACAATGGTGGATGCCGAGGTCGCTGCAAAACTCCTCGAACTCTCGACAA
The DNA here is from genome assembly GCA_021397845.1 of Areca catechu. NCBI lineage: Eukaryota > Viridiplantae > Streptophyta > Magnoliopsida > Arecales > Arecaceae > Areca > Areca catechu. Next base: position 50,847,957 of record CM038047.1, on the reverse strand, counting down.
TCGAATTGACGTCCGTTGTCGGTGATAATAGTGTGCGGTAGGCCAAAGCGGCAGATAATTACTTCCAGAGGAACTTGGTGACGTTTGCCTCCGTGATCCGGGCCAAGGGTTCGGCCTCGACCCACTTCGTGAAGTAGTCGATGGCTACGATCAAAAATTTCATTGTCCGGACGCCGGGGAAAAGGTCCTAGGAGATTCATGCTCCATTGAGCAAACGGCCATGGGACGGGGAGGCTGGGAGAGTGGAGCAGCGGGCTGACGTTGCACCATGGCGTGCCGCTGACACCGGTCGCACCTCTTCACGAAGTCAGCTGCGTCTTCTTTCATTGTCTCCCAGAAGTAACCTTGACGGAGGGCCTTGTACGCCAATGTCCTGCCCCCACGTGGTTCCCACAGACACCCTCGTGGATCTCGAGGAGCACGAGTGCGGCCTCTGCGGGTCTCAGACACTTGAGGAACGGGTAGGAGTAGGACCTCCGATACAGTAACCCATCCATTAAGACGAACCGTGCGGCCTTCCTCTTGATGAGGCCAGCCGCCACGCAGTCCTCCGGCAGGGTGCCATCGATGATGTACTCGATGTACTTATCCATCCAGCTAGGCTCTTGGTTGACTTGCTGGACCTCCATGGGTGTCTCGTAGCTCGGGGCCTTGAAGTGCTCGATGTAAGCGCGGCTCCGACGAGTCCGCAGGGTTGCAAGGCGGGAGAGTGCATCCGTGCGAGCGTTTTTCCCCGCGAGGTATATGGGAGACACTGAAACACCGAAATCCTACCGCACTCGTTCTCACAAGCTCCAGGTACTTCGCCAATTGGGGGTCCTGCGCCCCGTACTCCCCCGAGATATGCCCGGCTACCAGCTGCGAGTCGGTGAAGACCTTGAGTTGGCCACGCCCAACTCGCGAGACACTCTCAGCCCCGCGAGGAGCGCTTCATACTCCGCTTGATTATTAGTGGCGGCGAACTGAAAACGGAGCGTACATTCGGCGACTACCCCTTCGCCGTTGGCGAGGATGAGTCCAGCTCCACTCCCGCTGGAGTTCGAGGCTCCGTCTACATGAAGGATCCAGATGTCTTCCTCTGGTCCTGGCCCCGGCTGCCGGTCTTGAAGGCTCTCTTCCGCCCCCTTGCCCAGGCCTGCACACTCGACCAAGAAATCAGCGAGTACCTGTGCCTTCATGGCCGACCTTGGCCTGTAGGTGATGTCGAACTCGCTGAGCTTGAGCGTCCACTTCGCCAGGCGCCCAGATGTGTCAGGTCGGCTAGCACCGCTTTCAGCGGCTGATCCGTCAGGACAGCTATGGGGTGTGCTTGAAAATAAGTTCTGAGACGCTGAGCGGACACGATTAGTGCAAAAATTAGTTTCTCAGACCGGGAATACCTGAGCTCCACATCGCGGAGGAGTTTGCTTATGTAATACACCGACCTTTGCATTCCCTGTCGTCAGTCCGAACCAGGACCGAACTGATGGCCTCCGGGGTGACCGCCAGGTACAGGAGGAGCTCCTCTCCTTCTTCGGGCCTGGAAAGCAGCGGCGGGGACGCCAGTGTCCTCTTCAGCTCGTCGAATGCCTCCTGGCACTCCTTCGTCCAGGTAAAGTCGTTCATCTTCCTCAGCGCCTTAAAAAAGGCCCGCAACGGTTAGCGGACCTCGAGATAAATCGACTCAGGGCGGCTATCCGCCGGTGAGTCGCTGCACTTGCTTCTTGGAGGTGGGTTGCTCCATGTCCAGGATAGCCTGGACCTTCTCCGGGTTGGCTTCTTACCCCCTTTGGGTTACCATGAACCCCAGAACTTCCCAGCGGACACGCCGAAGGCACACTTCGCCGGGTTCAACTTCATCTGGTGAAGCCGGAGGTTACCGAAGGTCTCCGTCAGGTCGCCGACGTGGTCCGAAAGGGGCTTGCTCATTACCAGCATATCGTCCACGTACACCTGCACGTCGCGACCGATCTGATCTTTGAAGACTTTGTTGACCAGCCATTAGTACGTGGCCCCAGCGTTCTTGAGGCCGAATGGCATCATCTTGTAACAGTAGGTTCCGCGGTCAGTGACGAAAACAGTGTCTCCTCGTCCTCCGGGTGCATTCGTATCTGGTTGTACCCGGAGAAGGCATCCATGAAAGAGAGGCGATGCCCTGAAGTGGTGTCCACAGCTTGTCGATCTTTGGAAGAGGGAAACTGTCCTTTGGGCAAGCTCGGTTGAGGTCGGTGTAGTCCACGTAGATCCTCCACTTGCTGTTGCTCTTATTCACCATGACCACGTTCGCCAGCCAACTGGAATACTGTACCTCCCGTATAAAGCCGACGGCGAGAAGCTTCTCCACTTCTTCATTGATGGCCTTCTGCCTCTCTGCAGCAAAACTCTTCTTCTGGCGGACAGGGCGACACCTTGGATCAATATTCAACCGGTGGATGATGACTTTCGAGGGGATACCTAGCATATCGGCAGCGGACCAGGCGAACACATCAACGTTCGCCCGAGGAACTCTAGCAAATGGGCCCACTCTTCTTCCGAGAGCTGGGCTCCTATCTGCACCATCTTCTGAGGGTCCGAACCGAGAGGGTACGTCAACAGGTGCTCCACGGGCCCTCCCCTAGGGTCTTTCTCTCTTAGGTCGAGGTCGTCGACATAGGGGCCGAGCTCAGCACTCCGGGCACCCGGGATTGTCTGCAGGCAATGCTGGACGGGTTGGGCCGTCCCTCTCATCACTTCCGTCCCAGAGGCGGTAGGGAACTGCACCAGCAACCTCTTAGTGAAAATGACAGCGTCCAGCTGGTTGAGCCCTGGACGACCGAGGATGGCATTATAAGGTGATGGGAGCTTGATGACAGTAAACGTCATCATGACCGTACTCTGCTAGATGGGGATCCGGCAGTGACAGGGAGAGTGATCTCTCCTTCGACCCCCACCGAATCTTCGGTGAAGCCCACGAGAGGGGTGTGCACCGGCTTTAATTGATCATAAGACAGGTTCATTCGGGAGAAAGTATCGTAAAAAGTACGTCAGTAGAGCTCTCACTATCCACCATAATGCAATGTACAGGATGTTTCGCGATGGTCATCTCGACCACCACTGCATCATTATTACATTTTCATTTTTATTCCCCTTTTCAAAGGAGTACATTCTCTGGGTCTCCCGCCTCCCGGCTCTCTTCGTCGCACGCCCGATCCCCAAGGAGATCATGCCCATCGGCTTCTCTGTTGGGCGGTTGTCAATTGCGGGGACCGAGAGAAGGGCTACGAGCGGCTGACCCTCCGCCGGGGCTTCGTTCCTCACGAATTTCCTGAGGTAGCCCCTCTTGATCAGCTCCTCAATCTCCCACTTCAGATTGCGGCACTCCTCCATGTCGTGGCGTGCTCGCGGTGAAATTGACAATATTTGTCTTGTCACGGATGCTCCTTGGATTTTGAGGAGGTCGGCGGAGGTAGTACTCACCCTGATCTCCATGAGGATCTTCGTCCTGGGAGCGAGGAGAGGAGTGAACGTTCTCTCCGGGGCAGCACCGTTCTTCGGCTTCAAGCCTGGACGAAAATCTACAGGCGGTCCAGGCCTCCGGGTCCCGGGGACATTCCTTGGGGCAAGCTTCTTTGAAGGCTTCCCGTCCAGCTCTCGCCTGGTGCGATTGGCCTCCTCCACTCGGATGTACTTGTGGACACGGAGGAGCTCAGAGTACGTCTTGGAGGGCTTCTTATCCAGGAATACGTCAGGCGGGAGGTCTTGAGCCCGCGCTTCAACGCCAGCATGGCGACAGGCTCGTCCAGACTATAGATTTCCAGGACGGCGGTCTTGAAGCGGGTAATGTAGTCCCGCAGCAGCTCCTGATCCTGCTGGCAGATAGAGGAGGCTATCCACCTCTCTTGGCACCTTCCGGCAAGCGTCGAAGTGTGCCACAAACTTTCCTTCCAGTTGATGGAAGGAGCTGATAGATCTCCGCTCAAGGCGGGTGAACCAAACTCGACTAGCCTTACGGAGGGTGGCTGGGAAGGCAATGCATAGGAGAGCGTCCGTTGCTCCCTGGACCCTCATGAGAGCCTTATAGCTCTCTAAATGGTCCAAGGGATCGGTGGTCCCATCATAGGGATCCACCTGAGGCATGCAGAACCGACCCGGGATCGGTTCCTCTTGGATTTTCCGGGAGAAGGGTGGTTGGGCATTATAGCCCGCTAGATCTATTGGAGAGCCCTGCATGTCGGCAAAGCGGCGGGCGAACTCCGCCAACTTGCGCTCGTGCTCCTCCAGACGCATCTCGGCTTGGCGCCTGATGGCCTCGTCGATGGAATCTTCCACCGAGGCCGCTGGAGAAAGGGTGCCGATCGGTCTCGGGGAGGGGCCTTGCCCCGATGGCGCCTGCTGCGCCGCGCCGCTTTGACGTCGTTGGCCGGGGATCGACTCTTGTGATCCATCGAACCGGAGTAGTTCCTCTTTGCGGGAGTCTGGTGGCTCCCGCAGGGATTGGAAACTACCCATGGATGAGAGGGCCTGCCTTGGATGGAGCGCAGGCTTCCGCGGGGGCCTGTGCCTCGAGCCGCGGGGTCCCTGGCTAGGGCTGAGTGGCCAGGGAGCGCTGCTGGTGCTGCAGTTGCCGCACAGCAGTGGTCAAAGTTTGCAGCTACTGGATAACAGCTGCGAAAGGACCGTCCACCAGGGACGGTGAGGAGGAGGTGGACCAGGAAGTTCCCTCTACGGGCTACGCAGCCCTTGGGGAGAAGAACTTCCCCCACTCGGCTGGCGGATGCTTCGCGTCCACGCGTCACCACCATGGTCGGAGCGCGCTTTTGCCCACGGAGAGCTTGCTCGCACAGGGGTTACTGTTCTGCCCCCTTCCTGGCACGCCAATCTGTTGCCGATCGCACCGCGATGGCCTGTAGCTCTTGAGCTGGCACCGGTCTCGGACTCTCTCACCTCGAGATCTCCAAGTTCCCGGACCTGCAAAACAAAGTCAGAGACCCTGGCCGGGGGTTCTGGCAGGGGCACTCCGACGATCAAGTTAGAGAGCGGCGAGATGGAACAGACCCCCTAAGGCGGGTTCCCGAAGGATTCCCGTGCTTAGAGAAGATGTAAACGAAAGAAGTGTGGGAAGAGGGGAGTTGAAGCCCGGCTTCCTGCGCTGGATTCACCGAGCTCACACCTGAGGACTCCTTAAGGCCTCCCAGGATCGTTCTCTTGGTGTTTTCTCCCTTTTTCGACTTACCTGTCCACGCCTTTTTACCATCCCTTTTATACCATCGAGCTGTCTCAAGCTCGCCTTCCTTTCAGGGGGCTCCCTCCGATCTCTAGTCTTTCTCCTCCCTCTTCTTCTTCGGGTCCGGGAGCTAAGTGGCCGGACTGCCTCGTCCGTCGTGTGTCACGAAGGGGGGAAGACTGGCCAGGCTTTGGGCCGAGTGCGGGAGCTCTCCTTTCAAGGCGTTGACGGTGGGCTTCCAGTCGTTTCAGGCTCCTATCTGCAAGGATTCCGTTCCTCGGTTGCGGGCCCCATCTGACTGGTGTAAACGAGGTTTCGTGTGTCACTGCAGGCCGTACTGGCGCCCCCTACGGGGCACAGCGCGTGCCAGTTCTAGTGGCGACCTTGCAACCCGTGCCTCTGCCTCCCCGAGGCTTTGCAGAGTAGGACTGACCTCGACCGAGGTGATCCATCAGGGGGGCCAACACCTGTGGCGAAGAGAGGCTTGACTTCGGCCGAGGTGGACCCGTCCTCGGGTGCCACCTGGCGAAGGAGCAGCAGGGCCCAACCTCGACCGAGGTGGACCCGTCTTGGGGTGCCACTTGGCGACGGAGCGAGGGGCCGACAGCTTCGGCCGAGGTGGACCCCTCCTGGGTGGATACCTGGCGGAGCGGCAAAGAGGTGCTCGACTTCGGCAGAGGCGGACCGGTCTTCGGAAGCCACCTGGCGGAGGAGCAGAAGGGCCCGGCTCGACCTCGACCGAGGTGGACCCGTCTTGGGGTGCCACCTGGCGAGGGGCCGCCAGCTTCGGCGAGGTGGACCCCTCCTGGGTGGACACCTGGCGGAGCGGCAGAGAGGGGCTCGACTTCGGCCGAGGTGGACCCGTCTTCGAAGCTACCTAGCGGAGGAGCAGAAGGGCTCGACTCGACCTCGGCCGAGGTGGACCCGTCTTGGGGTGCCACCTGGCGAGAGAGCGAGGGCCGCCAGCTTCGGCCGAGGTGGACCCCTCCTGGGTGGACACCTGGCGGAGCGGCAGAGAGGGGCTCGACTTCGACCGAGGTGGACCCGTCTTCGGTGCCACCTGACGAAGGAGCAGAAGGACCCGGCTCGACCTCGGTCGAGGTGGACCCGTCTTTGGGTGCCACCTGGCGAGGGAGCGGGGCCGCCAGCTTCGGTCGAGGTGGACCCCTCTAGGTGGACACCTGGCAGAGCAACAGAGAGGTGCTCGAATTCGGCCGAGGTGGACCCGTCTTCGGAAGCCACCTGGTGGAGGAGCAGAAGGGCCCGGCTCCGCCTCGGTCGAGGTGGACCCGTCTTGGGGTGCCACCTGGCGAGGGAGCGAGGGGCCGCCATCTTCGACCAAGTGGACCCCTCCTGGATGGACACCTAGCGGAGCGGTAGAGAGGTGCTCAACTTCGACCGAGGTGGACCTGTCTTCGGGTGCCACCTGGCGAAGAAGCAGAAGGGCCCGGCTCGACCTCGGCCGAGGTGGACCCCTCTTGGGTGGACACCTGGCGAGCGCAGAGAAGGGCTCGACTTCGACCGAGGTGGACCCTCTTCGGGCACCTGGCGAAGGAGCAGAAGGGCCCGGCTCGATCTCGGCCGAGGTGGACCCATCTTGGGATGCCACCTGGCGAGGAGCGAGGGGCCGCCAGCTTCGCCGAGGTGGACCCCTCCTGGGTGGACACCTGGCGGAGCGGCAGAGAAGTGCTCGACTTCGGCCGAGGTGGACCCGTCTTCGGTGCCACCTGGCGAAGGAGCAGAAGGGCCCGGCTCGACCTCGACCGAAGTGGACCCATCTTGGTTGCCGCCTGGCGAGGGAGCGAGGGGCCGCCAGCTCGGCCGAGGTGGACCCCTCCTGGGTGGACACAGCGGAGCGGCAGAGAGGTGCTCGACTTCGACCGAGGTGGACCCGTCTTCGGGTGCCACCAGGCGAAGGAGCAGAAGGGCCGGCTCGACCTCGACCGAGGTAAACCCGTCTTGGGGTGCCACCTGGCGAGGAAGCGAGGGGCCACCAGCTTCGGCCGAGGTGGACCCCTCCTGGGTGGACACCTGGCGGAGCGGCAGAGAAGGGCTCGACTTCGACCGAGGTGGACCCGTCTTCGGGTGCCACTTGGCGAAGGAGCAGAAGGGCCCGGCTCGACCTCGACCGAGGTGGACCCGTCTTGGGGTGCCACCTGGTGAGGGAGCGAGGGGCTGCCAGCTTCGGCCGAGGTGGACCCCTCCTGGGTAGACACCTAACGGAGCGGCAGAGAGGTGCTCGACTTCGGCCGAGGCGGACCCGTCTTCGGGTGCCACCTGGCGAAGGAGCAGAAGGGCCCGGCTCGACCTCGGCCGAGGTGGACCCTCTTGGGGTGCCACCTAGCGAGGGAGCGAGGGGTCGCCAACTTCGACCAAGGTGGACCCCTTCTGAGTAGACACCTGGCGGAGCGGCAGAGAGGGGCTCCTTCGGCCGAGGTGGACCCCTTCTGAGTAGACACCTGGCGGAGCGGCAGAGAGGGGCTCGATTCGGCCGAGGTGGACCCGTCTTCAGACGCCAGCCGGCGAAGGAGAAGGAGCACTTCTTCCCGAACGGGGGATCTTTTGAAAGAAAAAATTCACGTGGTACTGACCGTGTCCAGCTGGACCTGACACGCGCCCCACGTCAGCGATGTAGCCATATCACAAATCATTCTTTAGACTGAGCTTTTCCCACAGCTTATGATCCATTAATTCTCATTTAACAATTCAGCCTGCATTATATCAAGTCCAGCAAAATCCTTAACTTTGCTATCTCTCGGTAGAATGCCAGAGAATTATTTATTAAACCATAAGTATTATTATTGCTTTACCATGATATGCTTGAATACAAACTCTATGTTTATGCAAGGGTTTATAAAGACAAATACCAAATTGTAATTATTGAGATAACATTGCAAAACCTAGCTTTATAAAACTTTAGCAGCCAGAAAAAGGTGACATTTAGGAATAGCCTACATATGCATGGAAGATCAAATGAACAAACATTCAGCTTGTTGTCCAATTACCAGAAATAGGATAGGAGGGAAGTTTGTGAATTAGGATTAGAAAAAAATCAAATAACATCAATTTTTTAATCAAATTAAAGCAAAACCGCACACAGCAATTTCACTATATAAATATATTGGATATAGTGCAATTAAAGTAAAGAAAAGAGATCACATATCTAGTAAATCATAGACAGTAAAGATTCAGAGTTAAGAGGGGGGTAGAGGAAACAACAAGGCTGAACCTGGCTAAAATGTTTTTCTTCAGCAGGACTCTAAAAATTTCAAATTCTTCACTTTATATAGATCCTTAATTAAAATGACCAAAACAACAAGAAAAAAATGCTTCCTACTCTAAAGGACTCCCAACTTGCCTATTTCCAACAAGCACTCTTGGAAAATGAATGTCCTAAACAGATCAACAATCACCCTTCTTTTTTCTCACTAATTTGCCTCCAGCTAAAATCACTTAAAATTAGGAACCAATCTTTATCTATGAAATGACAACTGGGAAATTTTCTGGACCCAAACTATAAATCCTAAATGAAAAGCTTTAGGCGCTGTCACTATTCAAAGTAATAGCATGAATAATATCAAACAGTAATCCTCTTTTCAAATTAAAATTAAATAAAACTTCCTAAAATATTGATAATTGATTAAACAAGGATTCAAAATAGCAGTCTTTTGGTGACAAAAATATCACTCTTTTGTAGACATCTCGACCTTCAAATAACATCCAATTACAGCTTTATAATTGATGAATAAAATTCAATGAAAAAAACATAAATACTATCTCCTATGATACAAGCATCAAACAATGATAGATTTCCCGCCAAGGGTGGGAACCATAATCATAACCATCAAGCCTGGTCCCAACTATTTAAGGTCAGTTTTATGAATCCTCATTCACCAAAAAATCCTATTCAGGGTTACCTCTGATGTGAACCCATGAAAACGTTTTAAGTGGCTGGATATTTTAACTCATGAAAGCATATAAACAGATTATTTCCTGCAAAAATTGAGATTCAAGCTACAAGATCTAGGGTACAAAAAAGAAACATCTTAAAAGTTCGTTAAAATACATCAAGACTCTAGAAAAAACATTATCCATGTCTAAAGCAACAAAGTATTGCAATTTAAAAGGAGATCATAAGCAGAACACAATTCAGAAAAATGGCATTTACCTCACCTCTAGTGCTTCTAAAGCATAAACCCATCAAGGATTAGATCTAATAAACAATAAAATCAACAAATTTACAAGAGCACAAACTTGATTTCAGAATAAATAAACAAAAGAGGAAAATGTTAAAACAGAGCATCCCTGCTTCAGTGCATCGTCACAATCAACAACTAACAAATGTGAGTGTGAGTGGGTACAGGATTTTGGATCCATTGATTTTTTTTTTCTTTTTTTTCAGTTTGAAATTGAGTTTTTTATCAGGTGATATTTTTGATCTTATTGGTCTATGAGAGCCAATCTTTACTAGGTTTGAGACTTGGAAACCCTGGAAGACAGGTAAAGCTTGGCCCTGGCAACTTCTGGAGAGAGATCACTTGCAGGCAACAATATCAATTGTCCCAATGTCACTTGCCCTTCTTGTTTTTGCTTCTAATATTTTAGTTAGTTGCAATGCTTTGTTACTCTACTCACATACAATTTTTTTCCAGATTTTTGATGGACTTTAATAAAAAAAAAAACGCGTTTTTCTTGCAGCCTAAACCTTGTAGTTGGCCCTTTCTTATTGGGAGAAAAGAATCTATTTGTTATGGTTTCATGAGTTAAAAGGTCTAGCCAATTAAAACCTTTTGTTGGGTTCACATCAAAGGTAGCCCTAAAAGGGAATAGTGGATGGTGGTTTATTTAGGATGGTCATTCATAAAACCCGATCTTAAATACTTGGGAGCAAGCTTGATAGTTATGGTTATGGTTCCCTACCTTGGTGGCAATCCATCATTTTTCAATGCTTGTATCATGGTAGATGAAATTTATGTCTTCCTGAATTATATCATCTAATCATGAGGCTATGATTGGATGGAATTTGAAGGTCAAGATGACAACAAAAGACTACTATTTTGAGTCCTTTTGGTGTTTAAACAATTGACAATGGTACAAGAAGACCTTTTTTTTTCTTGGCGTTTCTTTCTAGTGGCTAAGTTTTTTGACTTGGCCCTTTCTTTTCAGTGGGAAAAATGTATTTGTCATGCTTTCACCAGTTAAAAGGTCCTAGCCAATTAAAACCATTTTTTGGGTTCACACTAGTGGTAGTGCTAAATAGGAATGTTTGATGGACATTTCTTTTCAGGGGGAAAAATGTATTCATCAAACCGACCTTAATGTAGTTGGGACCAGGTCTTATAGTTGTGGTTAGGGTTCGTTCCCTTGGTGGAGATATGTCCATTTTTTAGTGGTTGCATCTTAGGTGAAATTTATAATTTTCCCTAAATTAAATCCTTCAGTTATAAGGCTGTGATTGGATGCAGTTTGGAGGTTGAGATGTTAGCAAAAATCTACTATTTAAAGTCTTTTTGGAGTTTAATCAATTTTTGAAGAAAGGGAGGGAAACTCGCCCACACTACAATTACACAAGTCCAAATTTTTTGAGATAAGCATGACATTGATAAACCTCCAGAACAACACATGAACTACAATCATTTTCAACACAACTAACCTAAAACAATTACAGATTTCCCTGAGTATAATCTTCTATGTTTAACATCATCACATACCAGCAATCAAGTGCATATAACAAATTCTTTCTTTTTAATCAAGTTTTCTATTTTGTACTGTTAGTGAACTTGGTGCCACTGAAACTGCACGTCTGCAAGCAAATGAGCAAAAGCAGCCTATCATTTATTTTGGTCTTGTCAACTTCAAAAGAAAACAATCAGTTTGATATAAAAGAATTGCATGAGATCTAATTGGTTAAGCCTAATATTAGGAGCAAGCATAGACCCAGCAAGTGACCATAGAATCCCATTCATAATATATAGAAATCATGCTAATCATCACCCTCACATAGCAAAGCAAAATGAGCTTGAGAACTAAATTACAAGAACAGTCATTGGTTTTACTATTACAAACTGACTTAAATGATTATCTGAACTCTGGAGGTTAATTGTTTGACAATCTTCGTAGTCTAGTACTAAATCCTACTGAGTATTGTACATGGAAATGTCTTAAACAAGCATGAGAAAGCCATATGACCAGAAATTGATCCTGTCAGAGAAAGGACACAGAAGTTGCTCGTGTTTAATCAATTGACAAAGTTTTTGGATTTTTTTAAAAAAAAAAATTGGCAAAGGGAATCTCCGTTTGGTATTATTTATGCTACAATACTTTGAATAGTGACCAGCACCCACAGCTTTTCTTTTAGTAATTACAGTCGGGGTAAGTTTACATTGTTTGTATATTGTAAAGTGAATAATTATATGAGAGCTAATCGACTCTCTTCTATGAGTTTATTCATATGATTGCTATAAATATAAAAGCAACAAATGCCAAATGTCATTAAGCAATGCAACTCTAAAAATAGTACCATGGCAATGTAAATGCAAAAGAAAAAATGAAAGGGTATACATCTAACTTAGCTCAATGTTGGAACTCCATTCAATTTTGATGGACATAGAAATAAGCCTAACATTGTTCAGAGAAAGAAATTTCCTCATAATCACCAAGACTTCAAAGGCTTCCTTAGCCCAAGGTTGGACCTTCATGCATTCATACTAAGCTTGGAAAGGTCTTAATAGAATCACACAGACTACAGTGATTGACGTTATATCAACTATGATAATATTCTCTCAATTAGAATAAAAGAAACCACTTTCTAACTAGCAAAATGCCACATTATTCGAAAGTTTTCCACAACATAACCACATTCTTCTATATAACTTGTAGGTAATCAAACCATACAAAGTTTATTATATAAAACACTCTAATTTTTAAAAAATTAACATTCTACTCCACACTGAATAATCTCTACACATCACATGAAACAAAGTAAAACAATAGCAATAAAAAGCCACATTCCCATGTTCCTTCCTAAGCCTCCAAGAGTTCCCTTTTTTTTTTTTTTTTTTTAGTGACTGTCACCACCCCAAACCCTCCCCAAATGACCACCCCTTCTCTCATCTCCTCTGAGAAAACAGCAATAAAATCCATAACTACTGAAACTTTTACTTTACCTGCTAATCAAGTAAAAGCCTCTAATGTTGCAATATTTCCACAAATGAAAAATTAGTATGAGAGGTTCATATTAAGCAACTCATTGAAATGACAGACTCTAATGTAGAGAATATTAGTCAATGGAAATCTCACACATAACTAGGGCAGGTATGCCAATCTTTCACTAGGATGCAGCTCTTTGAATAGGCAGACAAAAACACGGAACCCTGTAATAGAGGTAAACCATTTCCGCTTTTGAGATTTAGCTCCAAATCATTTTCTTCTAGGCATAAGTCTTGCTTCAGCTTGCACATTTTGACTAAATCACATCTTTATGTATACACTTGAATCAGATTGTTCACATTGCTGATTAACTAATAAAGTTTTGAAAATGGAGCTTCTAATTTTAGTTTCATATGATGTTTGGTATCTTTTTCTGCAAAGTGAGACTGGAGCAGAAAGCATTTCACAGTTACTAAATGGTTTTCAGTTATGGACAACACAAATACAACCCAGAAAGTGTTATGTGAAGTTATGCCAAAGACCAACCAATTGGAGAAATCTCTGAATTTTGAAGAAGAAGCTATGCAACTTCCCAAAAAGAAAAAAACTATAGGACAAGCAGATGCAATAAAAGATAACCTAAAACTGTTGCTTCTGAGCAACTGATCATTCAGTAACTGTGCACAAGATCTCTTCATATGCTAACAAACCTACATGCTATCAGAGTAAAGGCACAGATGAGGTTGGCAAAGAAATGCAATGCTCATGTTGGACATTCAGAAGATCTAATGGTGTGCAAAAGCCACCAGCAGAATCACTTGATTCATTCAATGGTCCAAACACACTCGTGGGGCAGAACAGTATTACTCTCTGGATCAGCTGGTAGGGAAATCAGTAACAAGAACAATAAACAGACTAGTAAGTCGGTTGACGATGATGCTGCTACCATAGTTTTTATACAATGCCAAAGAGAGATCTCAAATGCAAGGATGCAACAATAATGCTATGTGGGACTTTGGTTGGGTGAATAGCATCTGAAGGGAATTTCAAGCCAAGGTGTGGGTGAAGCAGAAGAACATATCTTGGCTTGGCTTATTGAAGAGGCTGCTATCAGATTGATATGTCAAAAAAGCTTATATGCTTCTGGGGATCTAAAATACCATGCATACATCAAAACTGCTGCCATTTCTATAAAGGATGCCATGTTTTATTTATGCCACTAAAAACATGCTCTTTTGTATAGAAGACACAGAAAAATGTAATCAACAGAAAAGGGTATTTAAAATCAGTTGAGGTACTGTCACTTAAGTGCTATTTGAGAAGGTTGTGGTGACTTATTTATAATGTGAAAGTTTCTTTTGCAGTTTTCAAAAATCAATGGTGGTGATCAACAGGCATAAATCTTGATGATTCTTGTTATGTTATGAAAACTCTCTCTTTTTGGTTTGGACTCAATATTTTATCCCTTCTTCATAAGCATCAGGTCCTACAAGCTAAATGCTAGGCAGAGATTGCCCTTGTCCTTTAGGCACTTTAATGAAACTTACTCTATCAATTCACCATCATTACATAGTTTCTCCATTTATAGGAACAATTATGCTCATATATCACATTACATTTAAACAATATATGACAACTAATTGCATAAGGATCCATATGGACATGTGTTTGATCCCACATTGGCCATGCACTAGGTAGATGTTAGATACTTATATAAGGCCAAAGAACCAAAATAACACCTTCCAACTAGCCATTTTGAGTGAGGTACTAGAATCTGACAAATGATATCAGAGCAGACAGGCCCATGGCACAAGTAGACTAGAAATAACTGCAACATGGGCCAACATAGGTTGAACGTGGGCTAATCATGGCATTTGATTCTTGGGCTTAAACCCAGGGGAGGGGGGTGCATTCAGGACCTAGATAGGTAAACTTTAATCCTGCATTAGCTATGTACCGGATAGATCTTGGATACTTAAACAGGACATATGTACTTATACAAAACTAAGGAATCCAAATAATACCTTCCAAATAGCATTTTTGAGTGAGATCTTGGATTGTAACAATTTGACGCTTTGACCAATCATTACACACCACAAGATCTGGAAACCAACTTCTGCTAGTCTTTGTAGGGTCATTTTGAAAGTGGTTCTTCGTGGATGACTCGATTAAATCCAGGAATTTTTTGTGGTACATGATCGGAGTGGCAAGAGAGCACACTACTCCCGCGTCTAGTAGTATCAGGTTGATGTACTCACCGGTGATGGGGAGGGTACGTGAAAAAATTGCGATCCGAATCGAATATAACCTGGCGGGGTTGGGGCCCAGTTGGGGGTAGCTACACCGGGATTTATCCCCTCTCTCCTTTTTTTTTCAGCAAAAAAAAAAAATGGTTCCAAAATAAATTTATATAACATGTTGTGCAATCTAATGAATTTTTGTACTTACTAATCAAATTATGGTGATCTTTTGTGAGGGCGAGGCCAATCTTAATTACATGTATTTGTTTAAAAGTTGTTAGTTCCCATTGCGTCAGATTGGACAATTGGTTAATAGATCTTGGGATAATAAATAGGAAAAATAAGGATCAGAGAGCCTTCCTAATTCCTATTGATGCAACAGCTTGATCCATGTCCTGTGGGCAGAATATAGAATGAAAGATCACCAATCAATTTTACGTTCTTGAAGTACAAAAGGAAAAAGTCGATCCCACCATTATTTCCAAATTTAGATTTCTTCTTTAGTAGTAGGAAAGAAACCAGAGAGATAGAGAATGAGCGACAGTGCTACCTCGTCGATGGTCATCGGAGGCAACCGTCGGCTTGGATGGTCGGAGGCGGAGCCGATCGGCGATGCTGCTGGAGGAAGGACGGTCAGTGGGTTTCATGCCGCGGAAGGGACGAGGGTTAGCGGCTGGCGGAGGACGAGGTCGGCGGCGATATCTTCGTCGTCGGCGGGTGGAGGTCGGCTTCCGGGAGTCAGAGGACGAGGCAAACGAGAAGAGAGGCTTAGGGCTTCAGTCGATGTCCTCTGCAGTTTGGGCGGATGGACTTCCTATTTTGCCACGTTTGCTGATTGAAATCTAGTTAGATTCTGGAACGGCTTCCAATTTTACCATATTTTTTTCGAATTCTTTTTAAATAATGCAAATATATACATTTCTAAAATAGATGTTTTAATCTATATTTATGAAAGTAGATATTTTTTCTCTCACGGGACACAAAAATCCACTTTCTGACCGAACAAAATGACATATGGCAGGGTCGTGCTAGTTGGACTGAAATCATCTGTGGCTAAGATGATTTCAAATTGAGAACGCGGACGATGCGGTAGGATACCTGGAAGTGACGGTGCGGTGGGACAGGGAAGAGACATTTCAACCGCTTGAAATCGTCTTTCCACGATTTCAAACAAAGGGTATTTTGAGAATTGAATCAAAAGTGCGCTTTCAAAACTAATTTCCAAAATACCCTTCGTAATGTTTGATTTAATTTTAAAAATGTCATCCGTAATATTTAATTTAATTTAAAAATGCCCTTCGTAGCTGAGTTGATCTTGTTTTTCAAAAGGGTATTTAAGAAATTAAATAAAAATCTCTCATAAATGCACATTAAATGCCTCTGCGCCCATAAATGTATTTTTTTAATTAATTTTAATCTAATACGATTTTAAAAAATATAACAAAATTTTAAAATATTTATAACATTAATAAAATAAAATTAATTAAAAAATATCATTATAATATATTATAATATATTTTTATATTATAATAAATATTTTATATTCTAAAATTAAAAAATTTATTATAATTTATTATATATATATATATGTATTATAATATATTATAAAAAATTTAAAAAATTTAAAAATTTAAAAATTTAAAATTATTACCAGGTCGAATTATCCGATCGCTAGCCCGTACCAGTTCGGTCGACAGCCCGGTGTCAGTCCGATCCCTTGCTCAGGATCGGTGGCAGGATCTCGATAGACGGACCAGTGATCGGATCTGTGGCATGACTGGGACTAGACCGGTGGCAAGATCCTGGCAGTCGAATCGGTAATCGAATCCTGGCAATCAAACGACACCTGGACCAAAGCCGAACCGGCGGTCGGATGGTGGCAGGACCGTGCAACTGGACCGGTCCAGCCAGGGTCCGGCCACCGGTCCAGCAATCGATCCTAAGCAAGGGATCGACTGACACCAAGCTGTCAACCGCATTAGTACCGGCTGGCGACCGGATGGTATCGACATGGTGATTATTTTTTTATTTTTTAATTTTTTTAAAAATTTTTATACTATATTATAATTTATAATATATAATATAATGAATTAAATAAATTTATTATATTTTAGAATATAAAATATTTTATTATAATAAAAAATATTTAATATATTATTATAATATTTTAATTCATTTTATTTCAATTAATGTTGTAATATCTTTTAAATTTTGTTATATATTTTTTAAATCTTATTAGATTAAAATTTAATTAAAAAAGAGGGTGCTGCCAAGCATCGTTTTGTTCGATCGGAAAGTGGGTTTTTCTGCCACGTTGGCAGAAAAACACCTACTTTCATAAATATAGATGAAACACATATTTTGATAATACTTTTTTTTTGCATTATTTAAAAAAAATTATTTGTTCTGGCCTTCATATAAAAAAAATAAAATTACTATAATACTTCTAGCACTCATTTTTTTATGAGCATATATCATAAAAAAATTATTAATTTTTTTATTGATCAACTTATTTTTTATATTTTTAAGATAAATAAATTATTTTTTAATAGTATTTATCTATAAAATAGAAAAAAAAATTTATTTACTTGGAGATGACTAAATTATTTTCCTACGGTAAGTAAATAAATATTTTAATTTTATTTCTAAAATGCCCTCCTCTAATACATTTTTATTCAATTTCAATAACTGTTTTATTTACTACTCCCAACGCTAAATCCCAAAAAAATATTATTAAAAATATAGATTAATTTTAGTAACTTATCTAGGAAGTATAATGTAATGTAAAAAATGAATAACAAATTTCGAAGCTACTTTTTCAGTATAAAAGAATATGGATGTTGATGCTAAAATTCGTCAAGTACGGAAGATGGAGCTGGTGGTGAGGCAGATCTCCGAAAGAGGGTAAAACCTGTAAAAAAAATCCTGACCAGAAAATATTCTGGCATGGGCCCCTAATGCTAAATAAATTTCTGATATAACAATAGTATGAAAAGCGTGGTGGAGAGAATTTTTGACATACCTTGGGAGTTCTTAGAGGGTTTTATTTTATAGGTGAAGGGTAAGAGTATTTTCAAAATGAGGAGAATCTTGGTAGATTCAATGGAAAGTGACAGGGCTTACCAACAGGCTATCAAAGGCTTTTCTATTTATAGGGATGTTCATTCTATTTTAATTAAAACCTAGTTCTTATGTAAAGTTTTGCCACATTTCTTTGATGGCGATATGAACTATTGCATAAGCCCAGATGCACTCCTTTAAATACAGAGATATGGCAGATATTAGCGATCATTAGACATGACATGACCTTTTGGCCATGTGATCTAGTACCTGGGGACAAGCACCGATAGTGTTGTCTTTAAAGGGTTTTAGTGGGCGTACCGTCTAAGGACCCCTTCGCCATCAAACTTAATCAAGCATTTCTATTGAATCTAAGAAATGGTCGACCAGGAGATGCTTGATCAGAGGCCTTAGTCAGAGATGAGATACATGTGCCTTTGGGCCGTCCGACTGATAGGGGTTGTTGCTACCAAGGCTGGGTTGGACGAAGCATATTGGAGCAAAATTGCCGGACAACCAGGAATTGAGTTTGATGAGTGGCTAGCAAGTTCATGTTGATAGCTTTCAGGGACTAGTTGATAAGTACCAATTACTACCGAGACCTGCTCGAACGAGGGTACCTGGTGGTTTGGCATCTTGCTGGATTCGATTGATTAGAAGAGGTGCTTGATCTGGCATAACCACTGATGTAGAGCCCGTGTCTGTTCCAACTGGTAGCTTGGTTGGTAGAAGGAGCCACCTGGATGCTGCCACTAGATGGGTGCCGAGGTCGAGCTCTTGTTTGAGTTTAAGCTCCTATCCAAGGTCGAGCTCCCGTCCGAGGTCAAGCTCATAGCTGAGGTTGAGATCCTGTCCAAGGTCAAGCTCCACCCTGAGGTCGAGCTCCACCCCGAGGTCGAGCTCTCGTCCGAGGTCGAGCTCCCTGTCGAGGTCAAGCTCCTGTTCAAGATCGAGCTCCCATCTGAGGTCGAGCTCCCTGCCGAGGTCGAGCTCCCATCCGAAGTGGAGCTCCTGGTCGAGGTCGAGCTCCCATCGAGGTCGAGCTCCCTGTCGAGGTCGAGCTCCTGTTCGAGGTCAAGCTCCCGGCCGAGGTCGAGTTCCCCGTCAAGGTCGAGCTCCCTGTCGAGGTCGAGCTCCTATTCGAGGTCGAGCTCTCGTCCGAGGTCGAGTTTCCCGTCAAGGTCGAGCTCCAGTCCGAGGTCGAGCTCCGGCCAAGGTCGAGCTCTCTACTAAGGTCGAGCTCCAGTCCGAGGTCGAGCTCCTCGTCAAAGTCAATCTCCTCGCCTAAAGTCAAACCCGAATAAGGATAGATGGGTATGGTCCCCCTCGGGCGACTCTAGGAGCGGCTGGGATAGCGACCCCAGCAGGTGGTGTCACCCCGCTAAAAGCCCCCGCATCACTAGAGAAGCAGCATCTCCTGCTAAAGGATACTCCGCTAGGCCACACCACCTACACCTCCTGTGAAGGAGTGCTATGCCAGGGGCACACCGCCTGCACCTCCTGTGGAGGAGTGCTCTGCTAGAGGCTCGCCACCTGCACCCCATATAGAGAGGCGCTCCGGCCACCTCCTGTGGAGGAGCACCATGCCCTGCAGTATGCTATCGGCACCTCCTTTGGAAAGGCACGCCGCCCGGGACATCATACCCTACAAATCCACTACCTGCACCACCCGGAAGAGGAATGTTTACTACGAACCTCAGACCTTGCGATATCTCCTACTAGGCTCGTGCTCCGCCAGGTTCCCAAGTATGGCAATACGATGTCCATAAGAGGATATGCCCTGTCGGGGTGTCAAGCCCTGTGGCATGCCACTCGCACTCACCATGGTGAGGACACGTACTTCGCAGTACTCTGCCTGCATGGCAAAAGCTTCCTCCTAAGATTTTGGATCCGGTCCCCCTCCTTTTAGGGGAAGCAGGGACTAATCTGCATTCTGACCATAGGAGCCGCACCAAGAGAGCATCAGACCGGGGCTCTAAGCCCCTCCAGATGAAAAATGCTTCTATAAGAAGCCCGAAGGGGTCTCCGGCAAAGGTAAAAATACATACGAGCATATAAAAAGGAGCCAAGCGAAGGGCAGGAGGACCATCTGAAGACTCCCCTGCAAACTTCCATTGCTCAGACTTCTACTCTTTCTCTTCAACATCCTTTGAATATAAAGACCATTCTGGGCTTTGCTAAAGGGGATATCTGTTTTCCTTGATCTCCCACTAACTTGATCATTGGGGTGCCCCTGCTAGAATCCCAGCTCGGGTCTTCTTCTCTTTTTACAGGATCTATTGCACATGAAGGTCTCCCGATAGGAAGTCCACTCATCCTAGCCACGTCAAAGCTGCAGGCCATGGCGATCTATGCCGCAATAGATTGGCACACTAGGTAGGGGGAAGCCAGTTTAGACTAGCCCCGACTGCTAAAGGAACTTCGGTGGAAGCCCGTAGCAACATGGTGGTGACATGTATACGAGAACCTCCATTAACCGCATGAGAGACCCTTCCCACTGTGATGACCTGCACAGCCCAGAGAGGGAGCTCCTCGCTCTGTTACCACTGCCTCCAATGGATCAATAACTCAGCATGCTCGCCTAGCAGGTCCAGGCCTTAGCTGTGGTGGTGTGCTAGTTGCATCACCAGCACTGGTCCCTGGCGACCCAATAGCAACCTGGGACCCTAACGGTTCAAGTTGCCGGGTCCCATGATAGCTTACGATCCTTCCAAGGAAGGCCGTCACATCCACGAGCTACATCCTACCCCCAAGGAGCCTTCAAATCCAAGGAAGAGGCGGTGGAGTGGTTCGGTTGGTCGGGAGAGTTAGTCCTCGGTCTCGGACCATGGTACCTCATGGCGCCACAAGCCAAGGCCCCCCAGCGTGATCTCCTCTGGCCCTCATCTCCCTCTCCTCCGACAACCTCGGTAGAAGGTTCCATCAGCGAGGCTATTAAGCACCAAGCTGAGAGGTGCCTGGAGGAATAAGAGCATAAGTTGGCTGAGCTGTACTGCTAGTTTGCTAATCTGCAGGGCTCCTCACGTGAGCCCACGGGCTATGATGCCCATCCACCTTTCTCCCATAGAATCCAAGAGGAACCGATTCCGAATTGGTTCTGTATGCCTCAGGTTGATCCCTACGATGGGACGACCGACCTCCTAGATCACTTTGAGAGCTACAAGGCTTTCATGAGGGTTGTTGGCTTTGGCTCCTTGATTTTGATGAATAACAAAACATTGAGTATGTATTTGGACTAATATTTCAATTGGAGTATAAATTTTAGGTCATAGGTACATAAAATTCCCATCCAAGAGTATAAGTTTACGAATATCAAAGCTAGATATTTCTCATTGTTTGAGTGATCCCCTAACCTTTGAATATTCACAAAATAATCTTTTTGGCTTTTATGAAGAAGTATCTAAAGGGATATTGGACAAAACCTTGAAATTTTAGAGTTTGGCATGCATTTTTGATTTGGCATAGAGCAATTGTCGACTCATGGAGCAAATGTCGACACTTCAGAAGACTGGCACGCAGAACTTTTAGCTGGCACGACAAGTGTCGACTTACGGATCAAGTGTCGACACTTCAAGATCGACTCATCACCTAAGACAAAAATGAACAGAACTATGTATTTTCTGGAAGTTTCTCAAATGTTGACTCAAATTGTCGACTCACAATCCAAGTATCGACTCATAGCCTAAGACCAGAAGTGGAGCAGAGCACTAGAAATTCAAATTTTTGCCTTGAGCTGATCCAAGTGTCGACTCAAAGTATCGACTCATGAAGAACTCAAGTATCGACACTTGGTGCAACGGCTAGTTTTTAGAATTTTAGATTTGATTCCAAACGGCTCCAAACAATACCTTCTTCATTCTAACGGTTTTCTCAGTTGTTTTGAGCTATTTAACACTCACCAAACTTCTTTAAGTCAAGAAGAAAGACAAGAAACAACAAGAGATAAACTCCAATCATTTAAAAAGACAAGAAGAGAGCTTTTAAGAGATTTCCTTTGAAAAAAGGCTTCCATTTTTGAGCTATTAAGCTTTCAAGTGTTTGGCCATAAGAGTGCATTCAAAGATTCCAAAGAGGAGACAACTCAAGCATTCAAGAAGAGCTACATCGATATTTTTTTTGCTCATTTTAGGAGCTATTTCTTGTGCTTACTTCTTGTAAACTTGCTTTCATTTATTATTGCTAGTTCAAAGGTATTGAAACTAGTATTAAAGGTTGTTAGTGAGCTTAAGAGACAAAATTAACTTGGGTTGACTTGTGCGCTTAGATTAAAATAAGTTGTAAAGGTTGTTGGTGAGCCTAGGTAATAAAACCAATATAGGTTTTGACTTGTGAGCCTTAAAAAATAAGTCGGCTGTAATTTTGGATAGATTATAGTGAAAATTTCTAAGGAGAAGCTTAGGAAGTGGATGTAGGTGCTTGGACTACACCGAACCACTATACATCTGTGTGTTTATGATTGTTTGCTTCCTTCTTCTCTTGCTCTTTATTACTTGGCTCTTAATTTACTACTTCTGTGCATACCTCATATAGCACAATCACTTTGCCACACTAATCCCATAGTTCAGCACATAACTATTTAAATTTTTTAAATACCCAATTCACCCCTCTCTTGGGCTACCTTACTGGGCAACAAGGGTCAAAGGGGGCCATCAATGGCCCTCTCTATGTCACCTTCCCAGCTACCCTCTAGAAGGCAACTCGAGTATGGTACACCCACCTCGAGTCTAGGAGCATCGACTCCTTCGAACAGTTGGAAAAAAGTTTGTAGCACACTTCGACGCCTATCGAAAGGTGCCACGTGAAGCTGACAGCCTCTTCTCATCCGTTTGCAGGACCATGAGTCCTTGTGGGACTGTATCTCGCTTTAAAGTTGTCACCTTGGAGATCTACAACCTGGATGAGCCCGTCGCCATGTTGGCATTGAAAAGGGGGCTCAGGACCTCCCATTTTACCTACTCCATCGACAAGAAACCATCAAAGATTTACTCCGAGCTCCTCCTCCGTGCCCACAAGTACATCAGCACGGAAGAGGCAGACCATACCAGGAGGGAGCTTGATGCGGGACTAATTATACATGCCAATATTTTTCGTGTATTAGGTATTAAGTTAGGAGTTTATATCCCGAATGTCAAGCCAAGTTATTAAGTAAAAAATTTATAAAATTTTTGGAAGCACAGGCATGCAGAACTAAACCTAAAAATGAAGAAACAGGACCACCAAGGCTAAGAAGTCCTGGTTAGGACTAGCTCTTCTACAATACCACTACCAGAGGAGTCTAGGGGATGTACCCAACAGATATTTGGAGATCGATCTATGAAGAGTTCGTTCTACACTCTCGGATGCGACCTGGAAAATAAGTTAGAGACCTTGCGGATTCGTGGCTTTCAATCCGGTGGCTCGAAAGCTTGCCGATTAGAATCCTAGATTTATGAACTCTGAGGGACCTGTAAATCACCTAACAAGGATTAGAAATCAGAGAAGAAATAAGTTTGAAGGCTAAAGAAAGCAAAGGGAAGGAAGGCTTAGAAGTGGGTGGCCAAGAGATGAAGAGGCAGGTGGCTTTGAGGTAGGACACAGGGATCACACAGATATCTTGAGGGATCACACGATACCCTTAATCACATAGAAATCCACTCAGAATTCATACCAAAGTTGAGAAGAACTCAAGAAATTTTCATATTCATTAACATCTAATATACATGAGAGAGGGGCCTTTAAATAGGCTTAAAAACTGGGCTCCAAGTAAGGGCATACAAGATAATTCCCACTAATCCTTTCCTACTCAAATATATAAGATCTCCTCTTCTAAATAGGTTCAAACTTCCTCTTCTTACTAGGATTACTCCTCTCCTTCTCTTTGACTTGTCCAAGGGAGGTGACCATAAGTGTGGTGCCAACATGAGAGGTGACCATAAGGAGAGCACTGAATTTAAGGATGGGCGAAGGCTTTGGGCGGCCCATTTCAATGCTGGGCAGGCTCTAGGATTCTCTGGTGTCCATCTCCTCCTAGTGAGTGATGTACTTATCATCCAGGTCTTCAATGATAGCTCCAAGACTCCTTCCATGCTTTCCAAGTGGCACAATTATGTAGATGATTAGATTCCTTGCAGTGGTTAGAGTATTATGCTGATTGGCTTCATAAGTGACTTGAGTCTTCTTATAAAATTGGACTTGACTCAATATAAGACTTAAAAAATTCGACTGGACTCATAAAACTCAAAACTTACATGACTCATAAGGCTCACTAAGCATAAAAAATGTGACTCAATACTCTAATTACAGGATTCAAATGTAAAAGGCCCAAAATGAGATTCAAAGGCCAAGGTAAAGACTCAAGTGTAACAAAGCTTATAAAACAAAACTCATGGCCTAAATACAGGACTCAAATGGCTAACACAGCCAGATTATTGGATTCAAAGATAAAATTGAATCATGGCTAAAGGACTCAAAACTCAGGGATCCATAGTAAACTAGGGTTGACCTGATGTCCTCATCAATTCTCCCGGGATGGGAGGAACTCAACCTTGTCAAGTATAGGGTAGTCTGGGGCTGGCAATAAGTCTGGGTAGAGGTGCTGTGGGTCCTCTTGAGTAATCCACGAATCACCGCATTCTAGTCGACCTTGCCATCGGACCAGGTAGCATTGATAGCCGCAGCCCCGGGTAATGATAGCTTAATCGTCCAGGATACGCTTGATCTGTATTCTTCTCTCAAGCAAATTTAGTGGACACTCAGGTAAGTTTTCTCTCTCAAAGGATGGGTGATGTCCAAAAATCTCATTAGGAATCACTGCTGGTTTTCTATACTCAACCAAGTCCACGATATTGAAGGTAGAGCTAATGCCTAAATCCAAGGACAGATTAAGCACATAGGCATTGGCATTGGTTCCACTTTCTTTATCACTCTAAAGGTTCAACTCTACAAGCATGAAGCTTCTTAACCATAACAGAATTTCCTACATTAAATCCCTTGGCTTTCTTTCGAGAATTAGCCAATTTTTATAGATTTCATTATATAAATTAATCTTTTGGCTAATGTCCTGATGCAAATACTGTGCAGAGGTCAGTGCAGGTGTAGATAAATGAATTAGATCTGGAAACTTATTAGACTCAAAACCAACACTTAATAGACTCCACTAGGCATTCCTATCGAAGAAATTTATTGGACTCTTTGGGTCTAAACCTAACAGAATTTAGGCACTCTAGGTTTGATCCGGTTGGCATGCACATGAAAATTTATAATGAACTTCTAGTAAATGCCATAAAGTATACCATAAATACGATGCAAACCTAACATGCACAAGGAATGTATGAAACATACTTATTTCGATAAAATACAGTCTAGTGGTTAGATAAATATGAGAAGCTTCAGAAAAGAGCAAAAAATAAGAGGTAGATTCAGGGTTAGTTTGGTATGGTGGGAAGTAAGAAAAGGGGTTGGGATCGATCGGATAGAATAGGATGTAGAAAGGGATGTCAGGGATTAATCCTAGACTAATGAGGTTGATCTTATGGAATTGATGTCTATCTACAGAGTCTATCTTATGGAAGAATGTGTCACTAATCTTAAGAAAGAGATCAATTGGAGTCAAAGGAGAGACTTCATCCTAAGGATACTGATTTAAAGAGATCAAGTCCTTAATAAATTCTTCTGGTTCTTGGATCTCAGGACTGGATTCTAAAATTAGGCTTTCTTCTAATGGCACTCAGGTAAGAGTCTAATAGTAGGGTTGGGTTCCTCATCCTCTAACTACTCTTCCACTACAAGTTCAGTCTGGGTGTGGTCAGGGTCAACTAACTTTGAGTTGGCTTCTATCTGGGTATCTACCTGATCAACTAATTCTGGGTTGATTTCTACTTGGGTATGATGAGGGTCAACTAATTCTAGGTCATCTATAGGTATCTTTACTGAACTTAACTCCTTAATGTCATCTTTAGACTCATCAATGGGCTCAAGAGTTTCTTTCTCTAAATCTTCAATAGGCTCATCATCTTCATACTCCTCTACTAGACTTAGGCAGCCTCATATACTTCTATATTGGGTTCAACAATGGATTTAGCTCATCTTTATCTAGCTCACTTAAGTATAGGGTGTTGAATGGACACTGGCTAACAAAATGGCTTGGTTTATGACATCTAAAACACACTCTCGGGGGATTAGAACTAGATTTGCCTCTACCTTCTCTAAGGGCCATAGTGGAACTAGGCTGAGGTTGGCTTAGGTTGGGCTGGTTAGGATCTGGTCCTGGGCTAGGGGCACTAGTCCTAAAAGGTTTGGATTGACTAAAGGGAAGTGAATTAATACTAGGCTCATATCTAGGGATACCAATCCTATGGGATTCAGGTTGACTAGGAGAAACTGGCCTAGTACTGGACTCATAGGATATAGGTTCGAATCTATGGGTTATGGATCCACTAGACTCATAGGACATGGATACATAGGATCTGGGTTCAGAGGATTTGGGGCATAAGTTCTAGAGTCATAGAATCTAGAGTCATAGGATTTGGGCTCGGATCTATAGATTATGGATCTCCTAGATTCAAGGTATGGTGCTCTCCTAGGGTTAGGCTCTGAGAATGGGTTGGGGTATTGGGCTTTCCTAGGGTTGGACTTAGGTTTAAGTCTGGGATGGGTTTTAGGGGTTTTCTCTAAACCTCCTAATTAGTTCTCTACTTGATCAGAACTATGGTTAATTGGTCAAGCCTATTGGTTGCTTGGGCATTTGATTGGGTTATTTGGTTTATCTGGGCAGTCAACTGGGAAAACTGGTTTTGGGATTGGGTATTGGACTGGTTAATCTGGATGGTTAATTGGGCAGTGGATTGGGCATTCAGTTGGTTCATATGGTCAAATCGTTCAGTCATGGCTTTCATGAAGATCTCAAAGTTGGAGTCCATGGCTGAGCTAGGTTGGGATTTAGACTGTTGATATTTGGTTCTTAACCTAGTGGTCATGCAATCAATCAAACAAGTTAGTGTGATGTAGTCAAGCATACAAAGTGGAAATGGGCTACAGTTTGCTAGACCTAGAGCCAAAATTGAATGGGTCTACTCAACTTACACTTAACTCAACAACTAATCCTTCCACTGGCCAGGTAAGAGGTGGGGTGGTGGGAGGCTCCCCTTGCCTATGACAGGGTCCTAATTAAACCACCAGTTCACTTAAGGCGTTTGCCTCTGGACCTCTAGACTTAGACACCAGTTTTCAGTAATAGCTGGAGAATTAGGTGCACTAGTTGGCTCACACAATTCGGACCCGACCTGTTGATGGCCCTAAGCTCTCTAGAGCAATTAGGTTACTAATTAATTTTAATTAAGGCTTGGGTTCTGATGCTGGTGGTTGTTTTGGGCCCATGACAGGTGATGAAATCCTGCCCTGATCTGAGAGAGGAAATTGCCCTTAAAATTGATTTAATGAGATGATGAACACATTATGAGCCCAAATGCAACTAATAATAATCAGAAATAAAAAAATATTTTTTTTACCTTTTTATGAGGTTGCAAATTGGGTTTAAATTGGTTAAGTTAGCAAACAAATTTTGGGCTTAGGTGAGGTGGGTTTGGAAGTGATTAGGTTTGGTTTGATCAAGTATGCAGAACATAAATTAGAATTTGATTCAATATAGAATTTGGTTCAGTTTTTGATGCAGAAAAATTTTAGAAAAAATTCAGGACAGAGAATGAAAAGTGCATATAATCTATACCAAGTTTCATACAAAACAAAGTTCGGATGATGTTGCAAAACCTAGGGTTTTTCAGACTGTATATAGAAATCCCAGGATTCGGGTTAGGGTTCCTAATATATAGATTTTTATAATTCTTGTGTTTCTGTAATAATAATTAAAAATTATGACAAGGATCAAGACTAAACAAAAGATACACCATGCAAATTTCAATAAAAAATAAAATACTTAAGGTGATGAAATAGACTGAAATCTAGACACCTAATAAAGAGACAAGATGCAGAAATTTCTTGGGCAAAAGAAAACAAGCATAAAAAAAATTGTACAGACTGAAATAAATCATGAAAATTTTTAAAAAATACTATCAATTATGATAAATCTATAAAATAAAAATTAGAATTTTCTAACCTACCTTCATATAAAAATAGTAAAAATAATAGAACATATATAAGAATTATGGGATGCAGAAACTAGCCATAAAACATGCTCTGATACCAAATGATGCGGGACTAATTATGCATGCCAATTATTTTTTGTGTATTAGGTATTAAGTTAGAAGTTTGTATGCCAAATGTCAAGCCAGGTTATTAAGTAGGGAATTCTATAAAATTTTTGGAAGCACAGGCATGCAGAACTAAATCCTAAAAGTGAAGAAACAGGACCGCCAAGACTAAGAAGCCCTGGTTAGGACTAGCTCTTCTAGAATACCGCTACCAAAGAATCTAGTGGGTCTACCTGTAGAGATTTGGAGATCTATCCATGAAGAGTTCGCTTACGCTCTCTGATGCAGCATGGAAAAATAAGCCGGAGACCCTGCGAATTCGTGGCTTTCAATCCGGTGGCCCGAAAGCTTGCTGATTGGAATCCTAGATTCATGAACTCTGAGGGACCTGCAAATCACCTAACAAGGGTTAGAAATTAGAGAAGAAACAAGTTTGAATGCTAAAGAAAGTAAGGAAAGGAAGGCATAGAAGTGGGCAGCCAGAGATGAAGAGGCAGGTGGATTGGAGGCAGGGCGCAGGGATCATACAGATACCCTGAGGGATCATACAGATACCCTTAATTACATAGAAATTCACTCAGAATTCACACCAAAGTTGAGAAAAACTCAAGAAAATTTTCATATTCATTAACATCCAATATACATGAGAGGCGGGCTTTAAATATGCTTACAAACTTGGGCTCCAAGTAAGGGCATGCAAGAGAATTCCCAATAATCCTTTTCCTACTCAAATACATAGAGATCTCCTCTTCCAAATAGGTTCAAACTCCCTCTTCTCACTAGGATTACTCCTCTCCTTCTCTTTGACTTAGTCCAAGGGAGGTGACCATAAGTGTGGTGCCAACATAATAGGTGACCATAAGGAGGGCACTGAATTTGAGGATGGACTAGGGCTTTGTACAACCCATTTTAGTGCTGGGCAGGCTCTAGGGTTCTCCTGGTATCCATCTCCTCCTGGTGGGCTGATGTACTGTTGTCCAGGTCTTCAATGATAGCTCCAAGACTCCTTGCATGCCTTACAAGTGGCACAATTATATGGATGATTGGTTCCTTGCAGTGGTTGGAGTATTATGCTGATTAACTTCATAAGTGACTTGAGTCTTCTTACAAAATTGGACTGGACTCAATATAAGACTTATAAAATTGGACTGGACACATAAAACTCAAAATTTACAGGACTCATAAGGCTCACTAAGCATCTAAAACTTGATTCAATACTCTAATTACATGATTCAAATATAAAAGGCCCAAATGAGATTCAGAGGCCAAGGTACAGACTCAAGTGTAACAAAGCCTATAAAACAAAACTCATGGCCCAAATACAGGACTCAAATGGCTAACACAGCCATTATTGGATTCAAAGATAAAATTGGAATCATGGCTAAAGGACTCAAAACTTAGGGATCCATAGTAAACTAGGGTTGACCTGGTATCCTCATCAATTCTCTCGGGGGATTGGAACTAGATTTGCCTCTACCTTCTCTAAGGGCCGTAGTGGAACTAGGCTGAGGTCGGCTCAGGTTGGGCTGGTTAGGATCTGGTCCTGGGCTAGGGGCACTAGTCCTAAAAGGTTTGGATTGACTAAAGGGAAGTGAACTAATACTAGGCTCATATCTAGGGGTACCAATCCTATGGGATTCAAGTTGACTAGGAGAAACTGGCCTAGTACTGGACTCATAGGATGTAGGTTCGGATCTATGGGTTATGGATCCACTATACTCATAGGACATGGGTACATAGGATCTGGGTTTAGAGGATCTGGGGCATAAGTTCTAGAGTCATAGAATCTAGAGTCATAGGATTTGGGCTCAGATCTATAGATTGTGGATCTCCTATATTCAAGGTATGGGGCTCTCCTAGGATTAGGCTTGAGTATGGGTCAGGGTATTGGGCTTTCCTAGGATTGGACTTAGGTTTTGGTATGGGATGGGTTTTAGGGGTTTCTCTAAACCTCCTAATTAGTTCTCTACTTGATCAGAACTATTGGTTAATTGGTCGAGCCTATTGGTTGCTTGGGCATTTGATTGGGTTATTTGATTTATTTGGGCGGTCAACTAGGTAAACTGGTTTTGGGATTGGGTATTGGACTGGTTAATCTGGGTGGTTAATTGGGCAGTGGATTGGGCATTCAGTTGGTTCATCTGGTCAAATCGTTCAGTCATGGCTTTCATGAAGATCTCAAAGTTGGAGTCCATGGCTGAGCTATGTTGGGATTTAGACTGTTGAGATTTGGTTCCTAACCTAGTGGTCATGCAATCGATCAAACAAATTAGTGTGATGTAGTCAAGCACATAAAGTGGAAATGGGCTACAGTTTGCTAGACCTAGAGCCAAAATTGAATGGGTCTACTCAACTTACACTTAACTCAATAGCTAATCCTTCTACTGGCCAGGTAAGAGGTGGGGTGGTGGGAGGCTCCCCTTGCCTATGATAGGGTCATAATTAAAAACCACCAGTCCACTTAAGGCGTTTGCCTCTGGACCTCTAGCCTTAGACACCAGTTTTCAGTAATAGCTGGGGAATTAGGTGCACTAGTTGGCCCACACAATTCGGACCCGACCTGTTGGTGGCCCTAAGCTCTCTAGAGCAATTAGGTTACTAATTAATTTTAATTAAGGCTTGGGTTCTGATGCTGGGTGGTTGTTTTGGGCCCAAGACAGGTGTTGAAATTCTGCCCTGATCTGAGAGAGGAAATTGCCCTTAAAATTGATTTAATGAGATGATGAACACACTATGAGCCCAAATGCAACTAATAATAATCAGAGAAATAAAAATATTTTTTTTTATCATTTATGAGGTGGCAAATTAGGTTTAAGTTGGTTAAGTTAGCAAACAAATTTGGGCTTAGGTGAGGTGGGGTTTGGAAGTGATTAGGTTTCGTTTGATCAAGTATGCAAAACATAAATTAGGGTTTGATTCGATATAGAATTTGGTTCAGTTTTTGATCCAGAAAAATTTTAGAAAAATTTCAATATAGAGAATGAAAATTTCATATGATATATACCAAGTTTCATACAAAACAAAATTTGGATGATGATGCAAAACCTAGGGTTTTTCAGACTATGTATAGAAATCTCAGGATTCGAGTTAGGGTTCCTAATATATAGATTTTTATAATTCTTGTGTTTCTATAAAAATAATTAAAAATTATGACAAGGATAATGACTGAACAAAATAACACCATGAAAATTTCAATGAAAAATAAAATACTTAAGGTGATGAAATAGACTAAAATGTAGACACCTAATAAAGAGATAGGATGTAGAAATTTCTAGGGCAAAAGAAAACAAGCATAAAAAAAATTGTACAGACTGAAATAAATCATAAAAAATTTTTGAAAAATAATATAAATTATGATACATCTATAAAAATAAAATTTAGAATTTTGTATCCTACCTACATGTAAAAACAGTAAAAACAATTAACCATATATAAGAATTATGGGATGCAAAAACTAGCCCTAAAACATGCTCTAATACCAAATGATGCGGGACTAATTATGCATGCCAATTATTTTTCATGTATTAGGTATTAAGTTAGGAGTTTGTATCACAAATGTCAAGCCAACTTATTAAGTAGGGATTCTATAGAATTTTGGAAGCACAAGCATGCAGAATTAAACCCTAAAAGTGAAGAAACATGACCGCCAAGGCTAGGAAGCCCTGGTTAGGACTAGCTCTTCTGAAATACCGCTACCAGAGGAATCTAGGAGGTATACCTGGTAGAGATTTGGAGATCTATCCATGAAGAGTTCACTCTACGCTCTTAGATGCAGCCTGGAAAAATAAGCCGGAGACCCTGCGGATTCGTAGCTTTCAATCCGGTGGCCCGAAAGCTTGCCGATTGGAATCCTAGATTCATGAACTCTGAGGGACCTGCAAATCACCTAACAAGGATTAGAAATTAGAATAGAAATAAGTTTGAAGGCTAAAGAAAGCAAAGGGAAGGAAGGCTTAGGAGTGGGCATCCAAGAGATGAAGAGGCAGGCGGCTTGGAGTCGGGGCACAGGGATCACACAGATACCTTGAGGGATCATACAGATACCCTTAATTACATAGAAATTCACTCAGAATTCACACCAAAGTTGAGAAGAACTCAAGAAATTTTTCATATTCATTAACATCCAATATACATAGAGGGGGGGCCTTTAAATAGGCTTACAAACTTGGGCTCCAAGTAAAGGCATACAAGAGAATTCCCACTAATCCTTTTCCTACTCAAATATATAGGGATCTCCTCTTCCAAATAGGTTCAAACTCCCTCTTCTCACTAGGATTACTCCTCTCCTTCTCTTTGACTTAGTCCAAGGGAGGTGACCATAAGTGTGGTGCCAACATGAGAGGTGACCATAAGGAGGGCACTGAATTTGAGGATGGGCTAGGGCTTTGGTGGCCCATTTCAGTGTTGGGCAGGCTCTAGGGTTCTCCTGGTGTCCATCTCCTCCTGGTGGGCTGATGTACTTGTTGTCCAGGTCTTCAATGATAGCTCCAAGACTCCTTCCATGCTTTACAAGTGGCACAATTATGTGGATGATTGGTTCGTTGCAGTGTTGGAGTATTATGCTGATTGGCTTCATAAGTGACTTGAGTCTTCTTACAAAATTGGACTGGACTCAATATAAGACTTACAAAATTGGACTGGACTCATAAAACTCAAAATTTATAGGACTCATAAGGCTCACTAAGCATCCAAAACTTGACTCAATGCTCTAATTATATGACTCAAATGAAAAAGGCCCAAAATGAGATTCAGAGGCCAAGGTACAGACTCAAGTGTAACAAAGCCTATAAAACAAAACTCATGGCCCAAATATAGGACTTAAATGGCTAACACAGCCAGATTATTGGACTCAAAGATAAAATTGGATTCATGGTTGAATGACTCAAAACTCAGGGATCCATAGTAAACTAGGGTTGACCTGATGTCCCCATCAGAGCTGGACCAGAGGCCCCTGAAGAAGTAGCCCTTGGGGAGCCCTCCGGGATGCATGGTCCTAGGGCTAACTTGAATCTCTGAGTGGGCCACAAGCCGAAGGAAACTCTAGTCTAGGAAGAGACGTACACCCCTCTCCTTGTCCCAAGATCCAAAATTCTCATGAAGATCGAGGGCGAATGCTACCTGCGCCGCCCTCCCCCACTGAGGCTGTCAGGTGGCCGTGACAAGTCGAAGTACTGCTAATTCTACAGCGACCACAGCCACGACACCAGGAATGCTACCATCTTAAGAGAGAGATCGGAGACCTCATCAGGAGGGGGTCCTCGAAAAGTTTGTTGGGGCCAAGACCCCATCCGAACTCCAAGCAATCATGGCCCTTCCTCCTGTCGACAACCAGCCCACCGAGAGGCTAGTGGGGATGATCTCCTGGGGGTAGAGTATGGTTTCAAGAGGACCAGGGTGAGGGAAGGGACTGATAATGTACTCCCCTTAGTGGTGAAACGGGGCACTGGGATAGAAAATATAAATAATAATGCCGTTGTCGTCGAGATGATGATAGTGAAGTATCCTGTAAGATGAATTATGGTCAATAGTGAAAACTCAACTGATATAATTTTTTATGGTGCTTTCTCTAAGATGAATCTATCTCCTATCTTGTTGAGGCCTGTGCATATCTCTTGGTTGGCTTTACTAGAGATTCAGTAGGGGTGGAGATTACCCTCCCAGTCACTGCCAGGATGCCTCCTCAACAAAGCACTATCATGATGACTTTCACGGTTGTCAAATTCCCTTTAGCCTATAACATGATCCTCGACTGCCCAGGGCTCAACCTGCTCAATGCGGTCATATCCAGAAAATGACTCCTAGTTCAGTTCCCAACCCCTTATGAAGCCAGTGAATAATGAGAATCCCGCAGCCGGTTCAACATTGCCTGCAGGCCATCCTTAAGGCCAAGAGCATCGAGGAGGATCCTGCCACCCACCAGCTGGATCAAAGATACGGGAGGCCAAAGCTGGGCCGATCGAGTGCCTGCTATCATTCCCCCTCGAGACAGACTCCATGAAGATAGTGTAAGTGGGAGCCCAGTTGCATGAGGATGAAAGGGCTCGCCTCCTAAGTTTTCTTTAAGCGAATGCTGATATTTTTGCCTAGTCTGCGACAGACATGCCTAGGATTCCCTTTGATGTCATCATCCACATGTTTAACGTCGACCTGAAATGCCACCCAGTTTAGCAGAAGAAAAGGAGCTTTGCCTTAGAGAGATAGAAGGCAATCAATGAAGAGGTGGAGAAGCTCATCACTGTGGGCTTCATCCGAGAAGTCTAGTATCCCAGTTGGTTGGAGAATGTGGTCATGGTTAAGAAGGCCAACGAAAAGCGGAGGATCTATGGGGACTACGCTGATCTCACTGGGAGTGCCCAAAAGATAGCTTTCCACTCTCCAAGATTGACTAGCTGGTGGACGCCACCTTGGGGCATCGTTTGCTTAGTTTCATGGATGCATTTTTTAGGTACAACCAGATCTGGATACATCCAAAAGATGAGGAGTACACGGCCTTCATAATAGACCGAGAAACCTATTGCTGCAAGATGATACCATTCAATATGAAGAACACTGAGGCCATGCACCAGCATCTGGTCAACAAGGTCTTTAAAGACCAGATTGACCGAAATATGCAGGTCTATATTGATGACATGCTTGTCATGAGTGGCTAAGAGGTGAACCATGTCATGGACCTTGCAAAGGCCTTGTAGAATCTCCGTCCTCACTAGATGAAGCTAAACCTGACCAGTGTGCATTCGACATCATCGCTGAAAAGTTCATGGGGTTCATGGTCACCCAAAGAAGGATCGAGTCCAATCTTGAGAAGGTTCAGGCGATTGTCGACATGGAGCACCCCCTCAAAGAAGCATGTACAGTGCCTGACTAGTCGGGTCATGGCCCTAAGCCAGTTCATCTCATGCTCTACTTAGCATTGTCTGCCCTTTTTCAAGGTGCTATGCAAGATGCACGACTTCATCTGGACTAAGGAGTGTCGAGAAGCCTTTAAGGAGCTGAAGAATTTCCTCCATCTCTACCAATGCTCTCCAGGTTAGAGGTCGGGGAGGAACTCCTCCTATATCTAGCAATTTTCCCAAGGTCATTAGCTCAATGCTTGTCCGTATACATGAAGACGGAGTTCAGAGACTGGTGTACCATGCTAGCAAGCTACTCCGAGATGCAAAGACTAGGTAACCCTGCTTTGAAAAAATAATTTTTGTACTTATTATGTCTGCTCAATATCTCAGGCCATACTTTCAAGTGCACCCGATTACGATCCTCTCCGACCACCTTTGAGGGCCATATTTAGCCATCCAGACATGTCTGAATGTTTAGCTAACTATGCGATGAAGCTTAGTGAGTTCGATATCACCTACCACCTAAGGCCATCTAGGAAGGCTCAGGTACTGGCTGACTTCTTAGTAGAATGTGCCTGGACGAGCAAAGAGCCAAAAGAGGCATCTCCCGAGCACCCAATGGAACCACTGGCCGACGAGATGGCCAAGATCCTCCACGTGGATGGCACATCCAATGTAGAGGAAGTGGGGCCGGCCTCATCCTCCCCAGCTCCAATGGTGTCATGGTAGAATGCATGCTACCAGTAGTGTAGCTACCGGTGATACTTTGCTGGTCGGGCGATGACTGCTTTTGTAGCTACCGGCAGTGTTGCTCTTCCTCTCATTACGGTGTCGACCGCCACCACCCATTCGATGGTGATAAGATATCAACATTGGGGGGCCACTTGAGGGACCTGTGCAACCCCCTCTCTGGTTATGGTGCTCTTGCTAGGCCCACGCGCAGGCATCTGGGCTGCTGCTCTAGTTGGGGCCGGGGCAAATATGGGCCTCCTCTCTTTCGGCCCAATAGAAGGTTCTCCGATGGGCCACCACTCCGGCTCCCCATGGAGCCTCTTTTGGAGATCCTCCCTAGGCCTCGGAGATGAGAGCCTCTTCCTAGACATTTGCCAGAGTTGGTCCATGGAAAACTTCATTCCGTAGAAAAAGAAAATTCTAATTAGATTAAAAGCTGAGAAGAATTCCTACCAAAAAGAAGTCCAGGTTTTGGGTCTTACCCAAGGATCGGATTGGGCTGACCCTGGTATCGAACAGGTTTTGTTCGATCAGCAGATCTTGAAATGGAGGAACATCAGAGGTGACGAGTCGATTATATACCTCCCTATCAGTGGGCTCCACCAAGGCATTCCGGTGGGTGTGCGGTCGGGGTCACTCTAGACCCAATCAATCCCTTCAACCGAGGTAAAAAGGAACCTATTCTTCCATCTCTTGATGGAAGTAGGTAGGTCAAACTTAATGGCCCTTGGGCAAGGGCCACAAACCACCACCCATTGTCAACCAGGTGGCGTTTCAAGATAAAGAGGACCCTAAATAAGAAAAAACGGGCAACAATCTCATGGAAGTGGTAGAGGATAGTGAAATAAGAGTGGTCCTAATAGTTTTTGGGGTAAGCTGGACCGAGACCAGGTGATAAATACTGAGAAAGTAGAGAAAGAAAGGATGAAGAAGAAGGCAAGTTTCTCGAGGAAGAAGTCCTCATACAGGGTGATCCAGCCCGGGCCACTGGAAGTGACCCACCCCTGGCCATGGAGCTGAGAGCTGGACAAAGTTCATAATCCTGTAGGTGCTCTAGAGGTGAAGGGTGTCCTCCTAGGTCATCGCCGAAGCAATGCCAGAAGGATTGGCCAAATCATGGCTAAAAGAAGAAGGGGGAGGAGAAGGAACAGTAGGGGGACCTATAACTATCCCCATATGGCAGGGGCCCCTATGGATTTTAAGGGGGACATCCTCCTCCTCGCTATCTAGAGGAAGGAGGCCTCAACCGGGATGGCCCTGCCTCGCTGGAATGGTCTGGGCAATGGTGCCTCCTGTCGAAAGAACTCATATCGATGAGAGAAGAAGAAGATGAAGAAGAAAAAAAGCCTAGACCCTAACAGCTCCCCTTCGGTGCAGGCTAAAGGTGGGGGAAACAAGGAAGAAAGAAAAGGGAGACTAACCTGTAGAATGCCTCGGGTTAGGGGGGTCTAAAGTGAAAGTAAAGGCTCTGGCTCTCCCCTTGCACCCTTGCTCGAAGGTTCTTAAGTGATGGCCAAGAAAAATGGCCACTTTTCAAAAGCCTAAGGTTGTGTTTGGTAGACGGTAATCTATCCAGATTACCGGTAATTTTAAAGTGGGCCCACCATAATACGTTTGGTATTTACACTAAATAGTAATCTATCTTGAACCGGTAATTCGGATTACCTCTGTGTGGCAATCCAGATTACTCAGGGAGGGATGGCTATCCAGATTACCGGATGTGGTAATCTGGTATTTTTTATTTTATAAAACTGTCCCGTCCCTTTCGCTTTGGTGAGAACGAAACATTTCTCTTCTAACTAATCTCTTCTTAAATCTATATTTTATTTATAAAAATATAATTTTTATATTTTAGCTATTTATTAAAATATAAATTTTAAATATTTTATATTATTAAATATAAATATAAAATATTTTTATATTAAAATTGAAAATTAAAATATTTTTTATACTAAATAAATGTAAAGAAATTATATATAATCTTTTAAATACTAAGTAATATATTAAATTATATATATTATATTAAATTTAAAATAATATATTTATATTCTATATAAATACATAATTTAAATTATATATTACATTTTATAACATAACATATATTATATTATATTAAATATAGTATAATATATTTAATATAATATAATATATAATATATAATAAATATATTATTAACTATATAATTTTATAAATAGTTACATTATAAAATATCAATAATATAATACTATATTACATTACAAAATATCAAATAATATATTATATTAATGTAATATTATATTACATTACTATATTATATTATAATATATTTTTAATAATTTGACTTAGGGATATTTTGGAAATTTGAGCTTAGATTACTAGTAATTTATTTATCATACCAAACACAGTAATCAATCTTACTGATAGATTACCTGTATATACCAAACACAGTAATCAGCATTATTGGCAATCTATCCAATGGTACTATCTTGCAAGTAATCCAGATTACCATTCAGGATTCCTGGTGATCCACCAAACGCAACCTAACAGTGCTCCGTCGCATTGTACCGATCGAAATGTGCACCCTTTTCTCTTCTCTGGTCATTGGATGCTCGCCACGCTCAAGATCTACTAGAAGTGGTGCTTCAGTACATAGGAAATCGCTTCAAGCTAAGCATAATCATCATGCCCCTTCGGTGCTAGCTGATATGGCACCCCCTTATTGGTACTGAGGCACGATCTGTGAGTCATCAGTGGTCGAGGCATTAAATGGCATAGGCTAAATGTCCTTCCATGTTAGCATCACCATAACTCCCTTTGCCTCGACCACCACATCATGCTCTGGACTCGAGAGTGGGGGGCATCTGATGTGGCATAACCATTGATGTGGTACACGTGTCTAATCTAGCTGGTAGCTTGGCTAGCAGAAGGAGCCACCTGGATGCTGCCACCAGATGGGTGCTGAGGTCGGCTCTCGTTTGAGGTCAAGCTCTCATTCGAGGTCAACTCCCATCCATGATCGAGCTCCCGGTCGAGGCCGAGCTCCTGTTCGAGATCGAGCTCCCTATCGAGGTCAATACCCTATTCGAGGTCGAGCTCCCATCCAAGGTTGAGCTTCCTACTAAGGTTGAGCTCCCTCCAAGGTTGAGCTCTCCGATCGAGGTCAAGCTCTTGTCCGAGATCGGGCTCCCTACCGAGGTCGAGCTCCCATTCAAGGTCAATCTCCCCATTGAGGTCAAGCTCCCTGCCAAGGTCAAGCTCCCGGTTGAGTTGAGCTCTCTACCAAGTTTGAGCTCCCATCCAAGGTCGAGCTCCTGGTCAAAGTCAACCTCCTCGCCTAAAGTCAAACCCAAATAAGGATAGATGGGTCTGGTCCCCCTCGGGCAACTTTAGGAGTAGCTGGGATAGTGATCCAAGCAGATGGTGTCACAATCCTCGCTGGAGCCCCCATGTCACTTAAAGAAGTAGCATCTCCTATAGAGGGATACTTTGCTAGGCCACGTCGCCTGCACCTCCTATGAAGGAGTGCTCCGCCAAGGACATGCCGCTTGCAACTCTTGTGGAGGAGTGCTCTACCAAGGGCACACCACTTTCACCTCCTGTAGAGGTGTGCTCCGCTAGGGGCATGCGACCTACACCCCCTACAAAGAGGCACTCCGCCAGAGCACCATGCCTTGCAGTACGCTATCAGCACCTCCTTTAAAAAGGCACACCTCCTAGGATATCGCATCCTGCAATCCACTACCTATACCACCGGAAGAGGAATGTTACCAAGAACCTCAGACCTATGATATCTCCCACTAGGCTCGTGCTCTGCCAAGTCCCCAAGTATGGTAGCACGATGCCCATAAGAGAAAGTGCCCTGTTGGGGTGTTAGGCCCCATGGCATGCCACTTGCACTCATCGCGATGAGGACACATACTTTGCAATACTCTGCCTACATGGCAGAAGCTTCCTTCGAAGATTCCGGATTTGGTCCCCCTCCTTCTAGAGGAGGCAGGGACTAATCTACATTCCGACCATAGGAGCCACACCAAGAGAGCATCAAACCGGGGCTCTAAGCTCCACTAGATGAAGATGCTTCTATAAGAAACCCGAAGGGGCCTCTGGCAAAGGTAAGCACACATACGAGCATACAAAGAGGAGCCAAGTGAAGGGCAGGAGGACCATCTGAAGACTCCCCCGTAAATTTCCATTGCTCTGACTTCTATTCTTTCTGTTCAACATCCTCTGAACGTGGAGACTATTCCAGGCTCTGCTAAGGGGGATATCTGTTCCCCTTGATTTTTCATTGACTTGATCATTGGAGTGTCCTCGCCGGAATCCCTGGCTCGGGTCTTCTTCTCTTTTTGTAGGATCGGTTGCACGCGAAGGTCTTCTCGGCGGGAAGTCCACTCACCCTAGCCATGTTGGAGTTGCAGGCCATTGCAATCTAGGTGGCAACAGTGCTGGTAGTATGGCCTATCCGTGCTCAAAAGCATAATCAACTTTAAGGCTTGTTCAAGTAGGGAACTTGACGATGGTATTTAGTCAGACTTGAACAGTTAGAAAAATCACCAAGCGTTAACTATATTGATCTACCAGAACATTGGAATAGAGGGGGAATCTCCTTCTGATGAAGATCCTAACCCGATGAGTGGTCGACAGATAAGTGTTAAGCTATGTGACTAAGTCTATTGACTTGGGCTTCATATCCTTAGTAACTAATAGTTGGAGACCATATAGTTGGGTTGACTAATTGGGTCTGTTAAGCTAAGGAGAATTTTTTCATTAATAGGTAAATCATTTTACTATCTAAATATTATTTAAAAAATGTTTATCCAGGAAAATATATATTCCTAGCTAAATCTTTTAATTACAAAAGAACAGGTCTCCAAGGATAAAATTATATTTTAATTCAAAATATATTGACTATCTAATTCAACATGAATCATCAAGATTCATCCACTGGCAATCTTTTCTAGCCAATCATGTGCATGATTTGTGTGAGTAATTTTGTAGAATTTCAGGATGGTAACATGAATGATTTAGTATAATAGTTTTTTTTAAAAGTCCTTCACTGCAAAAGCCATTGTGCTCCACTACTAGCACCGAAAGAACCCCCACCACCATCCCCTCCTCTCTTTCCTCTTCTCCAAACTCTCTCCCCTATGTCCCCGCTCTCCTTTGATGCTTTCTCCTCTACCATCTCCTCCGCCACCACCCCTATCCCCGCCTACCTTTGCCCCGTTACCCACCTCCTCTACTCCTCCCACTCCCACTCCCACTGCCCTCACTCTCCATTTGACTTCTCCAACCATAACTGATAGGCCACGATGTTATCATTAAGACATCATGGCTATCAGTTTAAATTAATCGACTTCTAATAAATTTAAAATAAGTAGATATTAGCAAGTCAGGTCAAATCCACGGAGAAGAAAGTGCTTGGGATAGTTTGAAATCTTTGATTTTTATAAAATAAAGAAAAGTGATTTGAAGTCAGTAAAAAAAAAGCATGAAAGAAAATCAAAACCTGCTACCTTCGATCTGTTAGTCAGATCTTAGCATCTACTTGTGAGAAAGTAAAAACAAGAATTAAATAAAAAAAGTTTTCATTAATTAAAATAAGAATCTATAAAGTATTAAAAATAATAATTAAATATCTAAGAAAGTAGAAACAAAGTGTCCGAAGTCGATTGGTGCAACCTCATCGGAAAGTCGGTTGATGTCATGTCCCCTTCTTCCGTCGTACTCTATGAAGCGAACTAGGCTTCCTCTTATTCTTTCTCTTTGTATCTTGATCTAGAGATCGACGTAGGTGAAAAGATAACGTAGATGGTACATCTTCTCCTTTAAGAAACCTCACTCTTAGAGGCTAACCCGTAATCCAAAACTAGACCTCCTACCCTATACCATACTCCTCTCTCCAAGATGCCTTTCTCTTATAGCAGAGGGTCCTTAAAATAGAGCTCATCTAGGACATCCTTCCAATCAAATTTGGACTCAATCGATCTCTAAATCGGTTAAATATTGTGTAGAGAATTTTTGGCCATCTGATAGGTTGCTTGACGGGTTCATCGTAGCTCACTTTCCTTCTTTGGTCGAGAGAGTCCGATCCAGACTCTCGAATCTTCGAATCCTAGATTCCTCTGGTCTCCCACTGGGATTGTGCTTCTCCCCTTTATAGTGGATGGTTGGTAGCATGAGGTGGCGAACACGATGGTTGGCAGTGGCGGTGAGCTGGTTTGCATGGTGGCAAGATGGTCAAACACAAGGTTGATGGGTTTCTCCAGTGGGCTGTTGCTATGAGGTTAGACTGGCTCTCTATTTTTTTAGAACTTTTTAACATGTCCATCCTAACTCTTAATTTTTTTGGGACTTTCAATATTTCCACCCTAACTCTCAATAAGCAGATTCTTTATTGAGATAAGAAGGGAGAGAGTTCTAGAATCACTTTCAAAATTTAATTTGGTCAACACCCTACTATTTATCGAATTTTCTTAGTGATTTGCTCCTTAGTATCTTTAAAACTATCTAGGCCGTTATTCAATCATTGATTAGGGTGCCTAATTAACTTTAAATCGAGATAAAATCTGGATAGAAAACTAATTACTTCTGGTCATACTTAAGGACTTAATTAGATTAGTTATTCTCCTCCTAACTTAATTGACATTGTCCTCAATGGAGAAGAAAAATAAAGGGTGTAATATGTAAAAAGAAATAAGAAAGAGTACACCTGGAGTGGATGTGCTTTGGAAGTTGAAGAAGGCTTCGTGAAGTAATGGGCTCGTGAAGTAATGGACTATTATGCTTCCATCTAAATTCTTGTAATTATACTAAAGAAAAAAATGAGATTGTTAGGTTGCCTCCCAACTAGTGCTAAGTTTAACATCTTCAGCCGACATTATGAGGGTATCCAATAGATGATTAAATTTAATGCATCTCTTGTAACATCAAAAGGACAAGGCTAATCAAGAAGCCTTGTTATCATGGTAGAAAACCGTTTATAGAGTACTTTATGATGATTAGCCCGAATCAATAAAATATACTAGGCA
Organism: Areca catechu; assembly: GCA_021397845.1. NCBI lineage: Eukaryota > Viridiplantae > Streptophyta > Magnoliopsida > Arecales > Arecaceae > Areca > Areca catechu. The sequence goes on along the minus strand of CM038047.1, from coordinate 50,805,567 downwards.
AGCATGTATTCCAGGATTTAAAAATATTATTATAGTTTATAAAATACTTAGAAAGGAATTGTATTTGTTAGGTTGAGATTGGAGGTGGTAGTTTAAAAATTCTTTCAATTATGGTTTGGTCTATTCTACTTCCCTTCTCAGGCATGATGTGTTTGTTCAATGTCCCTTCCCATTTTAAATTTGGGCACATTTTCCATATTAATTAGACTTGTCTCCATATATTGTTTTAAGATCATGGAAAGGTTTTTGAGGCAGTTCTCAAAATTGGTACCGAATATGGAGAAATCAACTATAAAATTTTTAAATCTTGATCCCTCATTTCAGTAATATCCTACTCGATAGCTTCTTTATATGCTTTTAGAACACCATTGAGTTGGGCTTCCTGGGTATGGTTCACTGGAAGAGTTTCAATGGGTACATCAGAAAGTGATTTCAGTTCTAGTTCAGGTGGTGATTCTAACAAGGGAGCTATTGGTAGGCTAGGTGATGGCTCTTTTTGTTCATTAATAAAAAATGGGATAGTTTCAAAGTGGGATATTTGTATTAAGTTATTCACTTTAGTACTGTACCCATCTACATTAAAACTATCTATCCTTAATTGAGCCAGACAGGGATCTAACAAATCCTGTAAAGGAATTATGGGGGTAGCTTCCTTTATCGAGTCATGCATTTGTGGATCTTGGAAAGTCTCGACTAATTCCATCATTGCATCAATTTATTCTTCCATCCCATTAAAAGGCATAGATGATTCTAAGGCACTAGGGAGTAGGGCTATAGGTGAGTGGAGTAATGATGAAATTAGTTCATCCCACAAGTTTAATGTTTCCATATATTTGTTTGCTTTAGACAAATTATCTATATTGGTTCTTATGGTTGTGCAGAGTTGTTCTAAGACTAGTTCATTTTTGGGAGTCAGAGTTGATTGTTCAAGAAAAGCTAGAGGGTTATTAAAGTTTTGAGCTAGGTATGGTCCCTCTGTATTACTCTGGGGTTGACTAGGTAGTTCACCTCCCTCCTCTTTATTAAGCTCAATTAATTGTTGATCAGTTTGATCTATTAGCCTATCGATAGATTGTTGTTTGGCTATAATCATTTATTAAAATTGATCAAACCTATCGACATCTAGGTTGGCCTGTAAGGGAGGTGGGTATGGTGCTTGTTGACCCTTCTCTTCAAATAATGGGCTATAGTTAGTTGGAAAGGTTGATAATGGAGATAGGGATGATCATAATAGGGCTCCTATATAAACATAGATCCTTGGATAGCCAGGATAACCCCTGGATATGGTTGCCACAAAAAATCTGGTTGAGCCCCCCAACCTGAATTATAGGCATTAAGTATATATTACCTCCTAAGTTATAGGCCATTTGGATTTGATCTTGATAAACTTGGTCATACCTAAACTCAAAAGGTTGGTACCCGATTGGGCACTCACTCTCAAAATGAGTGTGGCTCGAATAAACTTGGTGTGTTGGGAGAAAGGATACTCTACTATAAGGATTCATTCTCCTGGTACTGATTTAGTCTATCTGATTGTTCTAATTATTTGGATATGCAATCAAAGATTTAGATCAAGCAGTCTTTATTTATTCATGTTTTTATTTATTATTATGATTACTATTTTTTTTTAAGAGGAGTGGTGAGATGAGGAAGAAAAAGAGTTCTAAAGAAGAGGGCCTAAGGAATCCTAGAGCTAAGAGAGAGAGAAGAAGAATTAGTTAAGATTTGTTATTATTTACAAACAAGTTAGCATACATGGACTCTCTATCCTAGGATTATCCTAAATCTAGACAGCTCCTAATTGCCAAGGCAACCTTGGAGCCCTCCAAGTCAGAAACCAACTAATCAACTGGCCAGGTAAGGATAAGATCGGTGGGGGTCCCCCTGTTGCTTTTCTTAGACGTCAATTAAAATTGGCCAGGTCAGTAAACAGAAATAATTAAAAATTACATTTCTTCAGGACTACATTATCCTTGAACCCTTTCTTAGACACCAGGTAATCGACCAATCTTAACCCGATACAAATCTTCCGAGTGCCTTGTCCTATTGAGCTTGAGTTCCTTAGGGGCTGACGTCTAATTGATTTTAATTAGTAGGTTAGGTATGCTGAATGCAGAGTGGTGGTTTGTGGGCCAAGGAAGGGTTATTAACTCCCCACCTTATCTTATTTATGGGTTAATACCCTTAAGATAGTTTATGAAAATATGAAATGCAAAACAGAAAGGTGTCTTAAATAGGTAGTTATCTTTTAAGGTTTAGTTAGTTACATTATTTTAGTTAAGTATTATGCGATGTAATTGTTTTCTTTTTAAATTATGTTAATTAAAGCAAAAAGTATAGAAGGTAGATTTTAATTTTTGGTTAGTTAGATATGAGAGGAAAAAAAAAAAATTAGGTTAAACAAACAAGGTAACTAAATATTCTAAACTAAAGCAGAAAATTAAATCTAGTATTTAAGGTAATTATTTAAAAGTTTAATAATTTTTATCTTTTTTAGATTTATTTAAAAAGGAAGGAAATTATTTTTTTTTTCATTTTTGGTTAGTTTGAAAAGAAAGAAACTATATAAAATCAAATAAAAATATTTTTTCTTTTCATGTTATGTTGAAAAGGAGGAAACTAATTAAAAGAAAGTAAATAAAAAAAGGAATGAATCTTTGGATAGGGTTGATCTCACCAGATTTGCAGAAATTTCCTTCTCCTCTTTTTTATTTGTAGAAATTTCGTTCTCCTCTTTTTTTCTTTTTCTTTTTTTTTGATTTTTTTGCATTAAAAAACAGAAAAATTAGTACACTTGAATTTACAAGAAGTTAAAGAAATAAAAAATTAGTTATGCGCTTCATGCCTTCCCGGCAACGGTACTAAAAACTTGATAGGCCATGATGTTATATCGTTAAGACACCGTGGCTATCAATTTAAATTAATTGACTTCTAATAAATTAAAATAAGTAGATAGTAGTAAGTCGGGTCGAATCCACGAAGAAGGTAATGCTTGGGATAGTTTGAAATCTTTGATTTTTATAAAATAAAGAAAAGTGATATGAAGTTAAAAAAAATAAAAGTTTGAAAGAAAATCAAAACCTGGTATATTCAATTTGTTAGTAAGATCTTAGCATCTACTTGCAAGAAAGTAAAAGACAGGAATTTAAATGAAAATAATTTTTATATTAATTAAAATAAGAATCTACAAAGCATTAAAAATAATGATTAAATATCTAAGAAAGCAGGAACAAAGTATCCGAAGTCGATTAGCGCAGCCTTATCGAGAAGTTGATTGATGTCACGTTCCCTTCTTCCATCATACTCCATGGAGCGAACTAGGCTTTCTCTTCTTCATCCTCCTTGGATCTTGATCTGGAGATCCATATAGGTGAAAAGATGTCTTAAATGGCATAGCTTCTCCTCTAAGAAACCTCACTCTTAGAGGCCAACCGGTAATCCAAAACTGGACCTCCTACCTTATATCGTACTTCTCTCTCCAAGATGCCTTTCTCTTGAGCAAAGGGTCCTTTAAATAGAGCTCATCTAGGATTTCCTCCTGGTCAAATTTGGACTCAATCGGGCTCCAAATCGGCTAGATATTTGTATAGAATTTTTGGCTGTCCGATTGGTTACTTGATAGGTTCATTGCATTTCACATTCCTTCTCTGGTCGAGAGAGTCTGATCTGGACTCTCAGATCTCCGAATCCTAGATCCTTTTGGTCTCCCACAGGATTGTACATCTCCCCTTTATAGTGGATGGTTGGCGATGTGAGGTGGTGGACACGATGGCCGTTGGCGGTGGCGAGCTAGTTTGCATGATGGCATGATGACCGGACATAAAGTTGACAGGTTTCTCTGGTGGGCTGTTGCTGGTCAGCAGCTCAGAATGGCAACTGGTGGAGGAATAGGCAGCGGGCGGTAAATGGTGACAAAAGGTAGCAGTGGATCAGTGGATCGAGGGGCAGTGGCAGAGGGTAAGCGATGGTGACTACGGTGGCAGAGAGGTGAATAATGGTGGTTTGGGCAATGGCTTGGACGACAGGTCGGCGAAGATGGGACGGTTGGTGGTAGGCAGACGGCGGCGAATGGGCAGTGTGGGAGACGTGGAATAGGGGGAATGGCGATCGATGGTGATTGAATAGAGGGAGGAGTGGCCGATCAGAAAAATGGGTCTCTCGACATCTTTTCCGGTCATGGAGGGCCTCTCGGCATCTCCTCCAGTGATGGCGATGATCAGCGGTGAACGGGCAGTGGTTCAGGACAAAAAATAGTGAAAATCCTTCCATAGTCCACGACTCAGAGTCGTGGACTACGAGCCATGGCGATGGCGGTCCAAGCAAGCTCCCGTAGACCAAGCAGCCAGTCCATGGTGGATCGGTTGCTTCAATAACCATATAATTTTTTAATAAATCTTCAAATTTGATTCCGGGCCTGTTTGAATTCCAATTTGAGTGCCGTCTGCATGTTGGACTTTAAAAATTGAGCTCTTTGTAATGATAGTCTTATTTCCTACAAATGATGTATAAAAATATCAATTTGATATAAATAAAGATAATTTATTATTAAATTAATACTTTTATATGTTTATAAAATATAATTATCAATAACCATGCCAACTTGTCCTCCTACAATGACTCACTCTTTGGTGGTTGTGACACCTTCAAGATCTACTCCAACTCCAACTTTGTCATTGATTCCTTCTGCTACTACTCCTTTTACTCCTCCCATCCAGACTCCTACTCCTAGAGATGGCAATAAAATCCAAACCCATGGGTACCCGACCCAGCCTGACTCGATTGGATCGGGTAGTCAATGATTTGAATAGGTTTGGATTGGATTTGGGTAAAACCCAAATGCTTAACTTTGAATTTGGACCGAGACTAGATAGATATATACTTGATCCGAACCTAGCTCGAACTATTTAAATATTTTAATATATATATAATTAATATATATTAAATTAAATATATTTTATCAATTATTATCTATTAGTTATTAAATCATAAAATCTTAAACCCTTATCATTATTTTAAAAAAGAGGATTGGAAAGGGTCCTAATTGGCTGATCCCCTGATTCAATCATTACTAACAATGACTAATTGTTTGCAGGCAGATCGGGTGAAGAATGATGTTGCAACTAAGGATTAATAAAGAATTGTTCTTTTAAGTATTTTTGGAACTTAAAACTTAGAGTTAGATGTGCTTTTAAATTATGTTTATATTTTTATTTACTTTAGAGATATTGAACTAAGCATTATTAAATTTTATTTATCTAAGACAATTTAAATTTATTTTGATTGAATATGAAACTAAATGCTGTTGAACTAAAAATATAGTTAAATTTTATTTGTTTAAGGTATGTATGGTTTATAGAATGGTAAATGGTTTTAGAGTTGACAAAAATGAAAAAAAATGTTCAATATGACTTAATTGTGTTCTAACTGGGTAAACCCGAATTATCTGATACCCGTTTGAGATCGGTTTGGACAAAAAAACTAGTCCCAATAGTGTTTGGGCTCAGTTTGGGTAGTTTATTAGGTATTGGGAATTGGATTTGGATAGTTAGGAACTCAGCCTAAACCCGCTCGTTGCCATCCCTACCTACTCCTCCAATTGCAACATCACCGGTGCCTCCTATTTTATACTTCCCTTCTTTTTCGTCGTTGGCCATGGCCGACCTCCCCTCCTTGCCTGTCTCCTCCACCTCCTCCCTCTCTAATATGGCAACTGTTGACATGGTCTTAGTGACTTCTCATATCACTATAGGCACCACTAATTATGGTAGACTTAAACTCCTAACTCGAAGCAACCACATCGCTGACCAGGATAAGGGCATCACCACCAACTAGCCACTCGAATCAGATGGACCAGCGATAAGGCCCACTAATTGGCTGGCCAGCTCCATACTGAGCTACTTTAGGGCCAAGTAGCTGATCCCGTCCAGACCGACTATATACCTCCAGGCCAGTTGGTGATAACCAGTCAAGTCCACCTAGTATGGCACCCCATATGTACACATACTGAATTCCTATCCAATATCGACTAGCTAGTTGGGCAAATCAACTTAGTGTGCCTGGATACACAACTAAGTCCCTTCTTCTACCCGATGTCTATGATGTCCAAGTAGCTGGCAACCCAACCAATTATAGTTATCCTAGCATAATTCATGGTGAACCAAATCCCAATGGATCCTGACACCATAACAAAAAAGGCCAATGGTAAGGATCCCGGGAGACAAGATCTTGCTACCTTAACCAAGTTTGTTATGCCTGTTAGAGATAGATACTTCTACAATAGCATTTTGTTATGCCATGTAACCATACAAATAGGTAAGAGGGATCTCCGACCAGGTACATTCTATAGGTTCGCACATGCTCTTGCTCATATGCTCACTGGATCACACCAGCTCCCTACTTTGGTCATTGTATACCCTCATTTTTCATCACTAACTTGAGCATCAGAATATTCCTACAGGTAACCCTTGTCTAAGAACCTTTTATAGGTCATTATAGCAAAGAAACCAAGAAAAGCTTTTAGTCCTTGCTAAAGAAGACTGAAGTACCTTCTAACATCGCTGAAGCTCAATGATGGACGATCAGACAATAATAGATTGTGCACCAAAAAAGGGGTGAACAGAAGCACAGCAAGCATCTCACTAGCCATGTTGGGAACTAATCGCACTGATCGGGATCCGAGAGCCCAGCCATCTCAGCAGTCACGTGGAGTCCCAGTCATAGCAGGCATCATCCACCCTGCTAGGTATTCCAAGATTTCATGACATCATCCAAGCCTAAAAGGAAGCAGATCAGCATCCCATATGGAAGTTGTGGACCATCCAAGAGAAGATGGAAGAAACTCATATGGTGTCCAGGCAGAATAGGTAGCATATGGGCGCCCTCCCCTCTTTCTTGATTCATGAGGTTTTTCCTTATACTACCCACCCTTTATGGAAGATAGGTGGCGCCATCCCTTGATCCTCTCTATGTTTCATTCCACCTACAAGGAAATAATGTGGCGCCTCCCCTCTTTTCTCTTATTTCCATATAATCCAGGGGCTAGGGTTAAATTATAAAGGACCCCCTTCATGTATGAAAAAAATTAATTCGAATGAAATAAAAATTTGAGAAGACATATTCTTCTTTCGCTCCATATGAAGAGGGTGAGAGGCCCACTTTTCGCTCTGTAAAGAGAGCACGTGAGATGCAAAACAATCGCATTGTAAGGAGAGCATGAGAGGTGTAAAACAATCACTCCGTAAGGAGAGCATGAGAGGTGCAACTCCGGATATGGTGCTTCGTATCATGTCTAGTTATCCTTTTCTTTTGATCCCATCTTCTTTACCGCGCTCATATCCTTTAAGATCCATCCTAACGGCTTCGTGTAGTGAGGTGGGTGAGATGTCTTAGAGGTGAGAGGTCTCTCCGTGAGTGTGAGTCCTAAAGTCCATGAGAGTCCAAACCCCTGTCTTCCATCCCTATTGTTTCCTTCACCACCTTCTATGAAAAATATACAAAAAAAAAATAAAATCTAGTAGTACCCTAATCCTTGATGACTTCTCAACTTGCCAACGATCCTTCCCCTCATCTCATCCCTCATCAATTATGGTATCAGAGCTAGAGGATTAGGGTGTTTTATATCTTTTCCTTTTTTCTCTCTCCTCCACTTATTGCCCTATTCTCATTATTCTTGCTTTCCCGACCTTATTCTTCCTCTATTTCGGACTTATTCCTATCATCTTCTTCCTAAATCTACTCAATTGGAAAGCTCAAAACACCAGATCCACCACCCCTGGCCCACCACCAAGCTCCCTTCGCCATTGCCGCCACTCTCCTGTCTTGATCTCACTAGAGTCCACCATTGCTAGCCGCCGCCTACCTCCCATCATCGGTGCCGGTGAAGACCACCGCTTCCATCGAAAATGCCAGTGAAGTCTGCCGTTCTTCTCTTATTCTTTGGTTTCTATCCATGGAAAAGAATAAGCTCCATCGCACGAACATGAAAGCTGCATGCTCCTTAAAGCTACACGATCCTCAAAGCTACATGATCTTCAGGGCTGCATGATTTTCAGAGATGCTCAATTTTCAGAGTTGCATAGATCTCAGAGCAGAGCCTCTTTTGAGTTGATTGGATTCGATCCCACCAAAGTCCTCGCTGACCCAAACTCGATGGGATCGAGTTCTCCCTACTCCAGAAAATGATGGGGACTCGAGAGCCTAGCCATCTCAGTAGCCACGTGGAGTTCCAGTCATTGCAGGCGTCATCCACCCTACTAGGTATCCTAATATCTTCATGACATCATCCAAGCCCAAAAGGAAGCAGATTAGCACCCCATATGGAAGTTGTGGACCACCCAAGAGAAGATGGAAGAAACTCATATGGCATCCAGGGAGACTAGGCAGCATATGGCCCCCCTCCCTCTTTTCTTGATTCATGAGATTTTTCCACCTACAAGGAAAAATGTGGCACCTCCCCTCTTTTCTCTTATTTCCATGTAATCTAGGGGATAGGGTCAATTATAAAAGAACCCTAATCATGTATGAAAAAAATTAATTTGAATGAAATGAAATTTGAGAAGAGAGATTCTTTTTTCGCTCTGTATAGAGAGGGTGAGAGGCCCACTTTTTGCTCTATAAGGAGAGCACGTGAGGTGCAAAACAATCGCTCCGTAAAGAGAGCATAAGAGGTGCAACCCCAGACATGGTGCTTCACATCATGTCTAGTTATCCCCTTTCTTTGATCCATCTTCTTTACCGCCCTCATGTCCTTTGAGATTCACCCTAACAGCTCTATGTAGTGAGGTGGGTGGGATGCCATAGAGGTGAGATCTCTCTTTGTGAGTGTGAGTCCCAAAGTCCATGAAAGTCCAACCCATGTCTTCCATTCCCATTATTTCCTTCACCACCTCCTATGAAAAAAATACAAAAAAAATAAAAATCTAGTAGTACCATAATCCTTGATGACTTCTCAACTCGTCAACAATCCTTCCCTCATCCTGTCCCTCATCACGCACTATGATAAGCAGTGCAGCCAAGAGGTGAAGCCTCTCGCTCAACCACCTCCGCCACCAAAGAACTAGCAAGACCAGCTTGCCATCCTCATGTAGTAGGTCTAAATACTAATAACAGTGGTCTAAGAGCTACAGCAACAGCAATGGTCTATGGCCATATAGTAGCAAACAGAGACCTCTACCTTCCTTGTCGATACTTTTCATGCCAGCTACCAATCCTCCCAATAGAGGTCTTTGCATTGGCATGCCCCTCCTCACTGATGGTCCTCCTCACCCCATCGGAAGAGCCATCAAGCCTCTTAGAGAAGATCCCATCACCATTGGACTATCCATTGGTCACTATCTCTTGCACTTTATCCGTCGATCCCTCACACTAGAAGTGATAGTCAGGAAAGGAGCCAAAATGTGAGCATCCCCGATCCTTACCTATTTAGACCCCCAAGTCTTTTGAAGAGGGATCCACCGATAAGGTTATTTGGTGCCTGGCCAAACAATGCCTCGACGAGTATGACCATAAGCTGGATGACCTTGGCTGCCAGCTTACCAACCTGCAGGGTGGAAGTCTGAAGCAACGGGTCACGATACCTGTCCTCCCCTTACCTACTGAGTCATGGAGGAACCGATTCATAGTTAGTTCAAGATGCCTTAGCTGGATCCGTATGATGGCACCACTGATCTACTAACCACCTGGAGAGCTACAAGGCTCTCATGCAAGTCCAGGGTGCCACTGACGCCCTCCTCTTCATTGCCTTCCTAGCTACTCTATGCAAGGTGACCCGAGCCTGGTACTCCAAGTTGAGCCAAGGAGTATAGACTCTTTCAAGTAGCTAGAGAAGAAGTTCGTGGCATACTTTAATACTTACAGGAAGATACACATATGGCATATAGCCTCTTCTTCATCCACCAGTAGGATGGAGATTCACTAAGAGACTACATGGCCTGATTCAAGTTGACTGTGTTAGAAGTCTATAATTTGGACGAGTCATGGCCATGTTGGCCATGAAAGAGGCTCTACATTTCTACTTTACCTACTCCTTAGACAAGAGGCATCCAAAGTCCCTTAGAGTTGTTGACCTGTGCATGTGAATGAAACAGACTACACCTAAAGGGAGATAGATAGGAAACATAGGAAGAAGCAAACCTGACGAGAAACTAGTGGAGCTCGAATAAAAAAGCCTGACTCATCCCACCACAAGGCTCCAAGCCAAAGGACTTTATCGATAGGGATGGAAAATACAATCCCCTTTTTGCCCCTAGGGCTAAAATTTTGATGGAGATAGAGGGCGAGAAATGCTTGTGTAGGCCTCCTCCGCTAAGGTTGTTAGCCACCCATGACAAGAGCAAGTACTGTAAATTCCATCAGGATTATTGCCATGACACTGAGGAATGCTACTATATGAAGAAGGAGATCAAAGACCTGATCTGACATGACTACCTTGAAAGGTACATCTGTGATAGATCTTAGCCTACCACTCAGAACCCCAATTGGCTGTTGACTCATGCCAAGATCGATACCTAACCAACTAAGGCATCGATCAGCATGATATCCAAGGAGGCAGAGTGCACCTTGAAGAGGCCAAGGGGAGAAAAAGAGATGACAATGTAATCTCTTTTACTGACAGGAATATAGTTGGGATCCACAACCCCAACAACACCATCATCATAGATATGATGATAATGAAACATCTTATAAAAATAATTATGGTTGATAGTGGAAGCTTAGAAAATTTATTTTTTATAATGCTTTATTTGTATGGGTCTCCCTATGAGTCACCTCAAACCTATCTCCGTACCTCTAGTTAATTTTTATAGATGATTCTATCAAAGTTGAGGGAGATCACACTTCCAGTCATACTAGTACTCCACCTTGACAGAGCACAGTTCTTATGACTTTCATAGTGGCCACTTTCCCTCAACATACAATTCCATCCTTGGATAACCCAGGTTGAACCTCTTAGATATAGTCATCTTGACTAAACACCTTCTCATTCCTTCCTGACTAGGAGTGGAGTAGGCAAGATGAATGGCAACCAGTGACTAGCCCAATAGTGCTTCTAGATGGCACCTAGGATGCAGAGGGCTAGTGAGGTGCCAACAATAGAGCAACTGGACCGGAGGGAGCTAAAGAAGAGAGAAAAACTAGCTGAGTAACTACTTTCTTTTCCATTAGGATAAGACCCATCGAAGTTGGTCCAAGTTAGTGCCCTATTACTAGAAAAGAAAAGGAACTAGCTACTCGACTTCCTATGGCCAACTCGGATAAATTTGCATAGTCAGTGTCAGACATGCCGAGGATCCCTCTAGAGGTAATCATCCATAAGCTGAATATCGACCCCAGGTACAAGCCTATTTGGTAGAAGAAGAGGAGCTTTGCACTTAAGAGAAGGTCGACAAGCTCCTCATCATTGGGTTCATTCGAGAAGCCCACTATCCTGACCGGCTTGCCAATGCTATCATGGTCAATAAGCCAATGAAAAGTGGAGGATCTGCATCGACTATACCAACCTTAATAAGGCATGCCCGAAGGATATCTTCCTACTTTTAAGATAGACCAACTAGTTGATGCGACTTCTGAGCACATGCTACTCAACTTTATGGATGCCTTCTTGGGCTATAATTAGATCAACATGGTCCATGAAGATGAGGAGAACACCACCTTCTTGATCGATAAAGGTATATATTATTATAAAGTAATAATTTTTGGTCTAAAAAAAGTAGGGGTTACCTATCAACTACTGGTAATAAGGTCTTCAAGGACTAAATTGGTCAAAACATGGAGGTCAATGTTGATGACCGAATAGCTTGACCATATCACCGACTTGGGGAAGCCTTCAACAACCTCTACTATCATCAGATAAGCTGAACCCAAGCAAGTGCATGTTTAGTATTATGACTAGCAAGTTTCTCAACTTCATAGTCACCAAGCATGGCATTGAGATAAACCTAAAGAAGATCCATGATGGGGACATCTGGATCACAAGGATTTTAGGGTCCCAATTTTGATATCTGATTCATGTGTTGGAAAGTCAGTCATTTTAAGTTGAGTCCATCAGGTCAATTGAGTCCAGTGAGTCCATTTGCTCACTTGATTCCTGTAATAAACATTAAGTCCTATAATAATTGGAATCAATTAAGTCTACTTAGTCAATTAAGTCAAGCTAGTGAGTCCCTTTGTGTTTCAGTCCAGTCAAGTGAGTCTTGTAATTTTGGATTTTATTCAAGTCAAGTTCAAGAGGGGAGTCATCAAACTAGGAGAGTCACCAGCCCTCATTGAAGCCTAGGGATGAAGCTTCATGCGCCCAACCAGGCCTCCATTCAAGCCACTCAAGCCACCAGCATTGGCACCCAGGCCCCCCCAAGAACTAGAGCCCAAGCCCACCAGGAGGGCCGCCCTAGTCCAAGTCCATAAGAGTGGCACCCCACAGTCAAAGCCCATTCATGGTTGGCACCCCCACTCAAGGCCTTGACCCAGTCCAAGAAAGTTGGTGCCCAATGCTTTGACCCAATCCAAGTGGTTGTCATCCCAGCCTAGCAAGGAGTCAAACAGTCCAAGCCCAAGAGGAGTTGATGTCCAAGTTTGTTGACTCTAGTCTTGATTTTGATGATTAACAAAATACTTAAGTATATATGAGTACTATTATATTTTTAAGTATGTTTTATCAGATCTTAGTACTCATCTATGTTGAATAAAGAAATACATATTTTCAGTTAAAGAAAGTTCTTAAATTAATGAAAAATCAGTATATGGACTTTTGAATTAAAATAGAAGAATTAAGAGGCTAAAAATCAATTTTAGAGAAGTTTCAGTAAGTTTCATACTGGTACAAGCAAGTTGTCAACTCATGATTGGAGAGGAGCTAGTGAGGTGCCAACAATAGAGCAACTGGACCGGAGGGAGCTAAAGAAGAGAGAAAAACTAGCTGAGTAACTACTTTCTTTTCCATTAGGATAAGACCCATCGAAGTTGGTCCAAGTTAGTGCCCTATTACTAGAAAAAAAGGAACTAGCTACTTGACTTCCTATAGGCCAACTCGGATAAATTTGCATAGTCAGTGTCAGACATGCCGAGGATCCCTCTAGAGGTAATCATCCATAAGCTGAATATCGACCCCAGGTACAAGCCTATTTGGTAGAAGAAGAGGAGCTTTGCACTTAAGAGAAGGTCGACAAGCTCCTCATCATTGGGTTCATTCGAGAAGCCCACTATCCTGACCGGCTTGCCAATGCTATCATGGTCAAATAAGCCAATGAAAAGTGGAGGATCTGCATCGACTATACCAACCTTAATAAGGCATGCCCGAAGGATATCTTCCTACTTTTTAAGATAGACCAACTAGTTGATGCGACTTCTGAGCACAAGGCTACTCAACTTTATGGATGCCTTCTTGGGCTATAATTAGATCAACATGGTCCATGAAGATGAGGAGAACACCACCTTCTTGATCGATAAAGGTATATATTATATAAAGTAATAATTTTTGGTCTAAAAAAAGTAGGGGTTACCTATCAACTACTGGTAAATAAGGTCTTCAAGGACTAAATTGGTCAAAACATGGAGGTCAATGTTGATGACCGAATAGCTTGACCATATCACCGACTTGGGGAAGCCTTCAACAACCTCTACTATCATCAGATAAGCTGAACCCAAGCAAGTGCATGTTTAGTATTATGACTAGCAAGTTTCTCAACTTCATAGTCACCAAGCATGGCATTGAGATAAACCTAAAGAAGATCCATGATGGGGACATCTGGATCACAAGGATTTTAGGGTCCCAATTTTGATATCTGATTCATGTGTTGGAAAGTCAGTCATTTTAAGTTGAGTCCATCAGGTCAATTGAGTCCAGAGTCCATTTGCTCACTTGATTCCTGTAATAAACATTAAGTCCTATAATAATTGGAATCAATTAAGTCTACTTAGTCATTAAGTCAAGCTAGTGAGTCCCTTGTGTTTCAGTCCAGTCAAGTGAGTCTTGTAATTTTGGATTTTATTCAAGTCAAGTTCAAGAGGGGAGTCATCAAACTAGGAGAGTCACCAGCCCTCATTGAAGCCTAGGGAATGAAGCTTCATGCGCCCAACCAGGCCTCCATTCAAGCCACTCAAGCCACCAGCATTGGCACCCCAGGCCCCCCCAAGAACTAGAGCCCAAGCCACCAGGAGGGCCGCCCTAGTCCAAGTCCATAAGAGTGGCACCCCACAGTCAAAGCCCATTCATGGTTGGCACCCCCACTCAAGGCCTTGACCCAGTCCAAGAAAGTTGGTGCCCAATGCTTTGACCCAATCCAAGTGGTTGTCATCCCAGCCTAGCAAGGATCAAACAGTCACGCAAGCCCAAGAGGAGTTGATGTCCAAGTTTGTTGACTCTAGTCTTGATTTTGATGATTAACAAAATACTTAAGTATATATGAGTACTAATTATATTTTTAAGTATGTTTATCAGATCTTAGTACTCATCTATGTTGAATAAAGAAATACATATTTTCAGTTAAAGAAAGTTCTTAAATTAATGAAAAATCAAGTATATGGACTTTTGAATTAAAATAGAAGAACTTGAAGAGGCTAAAAATCAATTTTAGAGAAGTTTCAGTAAGTTTCAGTACTGGTACAAGCAAGTGTCAACTCATGAAGAAGTTCAAGTATTAACTCAAGGCCTGAAAATAAAAAAAATACAGAATAGTATCAAACCAGAACTTTTTCCTTGAGCTAACCTAAGTGTCAACTCAAGAGGTCGACTCATGGTGAAGGTCGACTCAAGAGATTGACTCATGAAGAAAATTCAAGAAATTCAAGTATCGACACTTGGTGTAACGTCTAGTTTTTCAAAAGTGCATAATTGACTCCACTTATTTCAAATGGCTAGTTTTTCATCCCCACAATCATAAACAGTCATCTATAGATTAGAGAGCTATATAAACCCAAAAGTCAAATAGAAAAGTAATCCTTTGGTGAGATCATTGAATATCCTTCAAGGATTCAAGAGTTGAGTGGTTCAACCTTCAAGCTTCCAAGATTGAGAAAAAAGCTTCCAAGTCCACATCTTCATCAACATTCAAAGGCTTCAACAAATTGAAGATAAGCTTTTTCAACATCATCCAAGGGCTTCAAAAAGATATTTACTTTGTTCAAGAAAGCTTTTATTGTGTTCTTTTCATATTGTGCTTACTTTGTTTATTAAGATTTTTGGTGAGCTTTGGAAAACCAAGAGGTTTGTTGGTGAGTCTTGTGTGAAAACCAACAAGGTTGTTGGTAAGCCTAAATTACAAAACCAACAAGATTTTTGGTTAGCCATGAAAACCAAGAGTTGTTAGTTAGCCTAAATTAGAAAACCAACTTAGGTTTTGACTTGTGAGCCCGTGAAAATAAGTTTGGTTTTGATTAGTGAGCTCGAAAACTAATCGACTGTAATCTTGGGATTATAGTAAAATTTTCAAGGAGAACTTGGGGAGTGGATGTAGATGCCTTGGAGTGCACCGAACCCTTTATATTCTTGTGTTGTGATTGCTCTTATTTATTGCTTATTTACTCTTGCATTTACTTTGTTAATTTTGTTGAATATTTTCATTAAGCACACAAACACTTTGGCAAACACAAGTACTTAATTATATTAGCATATACTTGTTAAAATAGTTCAAAAAATTTTATAAAATCCAATTCACCCCCCCTCTTGGGTTACTTCATCATTAGGAAATAATTAATATCAGAGCCCGGAATCCAAAATTATTGGTATCTGGTGGGGGACAGGGGGTAGGATCGTTGGTGAGCCTAGAAGTCACCTAGATTAGGTATTTTTTTTTATATTTTTTTATAAGGGGATGGTGAAGGAAATAATGGGGATGAAAGACATGGATCTGGATCTCATGGACTTTGGGACTCACACTAACGAAGAGACCTCTCACCTCTAAGGCATTCCACCATCTCGATACTTGGAGGTGATAGGATGAATCTTAAAGGTCATGAGGGGATAAAGAAAATGAAATGGAAGGGGGATAACTATGGGCCTCATGCCCCTCGATGCCCAAAGACGAAGGCAAGAAGAATCACTCTTATAAAAACTCATATTTATTCTCCAAACTATTTTTTACAAAGGACTGAGGGTGGTATTTATAGACCTGTCCAACCCTCATTTGAATTTGAATACAAGATAAAAAGATAGGATGATTCAAATTCAAATAAAAGATAGGATAAGATAAGCCTATCTATTTCTCAATCCTAACCAATCAAATTCTAATTCAAATTTAAACAAAGATAGATAATCCCAAACTAATTTTCTGATATCTTTCGAGATTCGTGCTTGCTCCAGGATTCATGCTGGTAATGTCCCCATCATTCTCCTGAGATGGGGAACACTCGACTCCATCGAGTCAGGATCAGGGGGACGTTGGTGAAACCAAAATCCAATCAATCAAAGGAGCTCTACTCTGATCTGTGCTACTTCGAGAATCGTGCACTACTGAAAATCATGTAACTCTGAAATCCGTGTAGCTTTGAAGATTGTGCTCGTTGAAGTCGGTAACAGGAAATCGACTTTGCCCTGAGAAGGGTGCAGAAGGACCCTACTTTCATGTTCGTGCCAAGGGCTTCCTTGCTTTTGGGATGTGGAATAGAGATCGGCTTTGGAGGGTCAGATCCGGTGGACTCTCACCGGCGATGATGCTGAGCATGAAGGCGGCGGCACCAGGCGACGGTGGTGTGACCCTGCTTCGACAAATGGCAGTGGCTCGATCAGGAGAAGGGCGGCATGGTGGAACGGCACGAACGACGGTAGTGGGGTTGACGGCAGTCGGAGAAGGAGGCGGAGCCGGGGAGGTGGTGCACATAGCTACGGAGGGGCATTGATGGTCGGTGGGGACTCGACAACAGTGGATCCGGTGAGATCCGATGGTGGCTGGGGATTTGGACAACAACCATGGGAGATGGGGCGGTTGATCTGATAGGAGTTGGGGCATCGACGAGGCATCGTGGTGTTTCCATTTCCGCCTCCGGTGGAGGGCATTGCTGGGGAGATGGAAGGGGCAGCAGTGGAGGCGATTCGATGGAGGCGTTGGCTGAATGGGGTCGATGGTGGTTCTCATCATGTCCAATGTTGAGGGATTCATCGACGCGAGTCGAGGAAGGAGCGTATGGACTCGAAGGCAGGGGAGGAGGCGGCGGAGTCAGCGCGGGAGTGATGGACTGCTGGAGGTGGGAGTGATGGAGGTTGGAGAGGAGCATGACGACGTCACCGACACGGAATATACAGTTGGGGATGAGCATGGACTTGTGGTTGCCCACATACCAGTTGTCTGAGTGATGTTCTCGATACTGATGATGATGGCATATAAGTTACGATGGCCTGGAGGAGGTCGCAGGCAGGGTTGATGGAGATGACGCCGGTGCTACAGCCCATGCTGCCGAGGTTGAAGCTGTTGACGTTGCTGCGGAGCTTGTAGTGGTTGACGATCATGGAGGAGAGGGAGGGGGTAGAGTCGAAGAGGCTATAATGACGACGAGGATGATGATGCCCCTAGGCTTGATGCCGGTGTTGTGGAAGAGGGCCTCGAGGTGTCGAACATGACCTGCTGGACCTCCTCGCAGGTGTAGGCCATGGTGGGGCGGGGCGGCAAGAAGCGGAGCACCTCTGGGAGACAAGTCTCCTCACCGAGGTCGAAACATTCGAGGACCTTGCTCTGGAACCCAAGGGAGGCTTCGATGGCTGCGCGGATGGAGGGTTGGGCAGATTTGGGCTTCCTGGGATGGAGTGACCTCTTGGCAAAAATCGATGCCAGGGTTCGTCGGCTGATGGAAGATTTGGTGGAGGCACCGATCTGAGGAACTTCGGCAGCAGAGGAAGACGGTGGCTTTGGGCAGTGGAGCAAGAACAGGGAAGACGGAGAACTGCAGAACCGATGGGGTGGGGGTGGGGATCTGGGATTGGGAAAGAAACATACCCTAAATAACCTATGGCTTTGATACCAAAAATTGATGGGGACAGAGGGTAGGATCGTTGGCGAGCCTAGAGTCACCAAAATTAGGACTTCTTATTGGTATTTTTTTGTAAGGGGATGGTGAAGGAAATAACGGGGATGAAAGACAGGGATCTGGATCTCATGGACTTTGGGACTCATACTAACGAAGAGACCTCTCACCTCTAGGGCATTCCATCCACCACGATACTTGGAGGCATTAGGATGAATCTCAAAGGTCATGAGGGGATAAAGAAAATGAAATGGGAAGGGAGATATTAGGGCCTCATGCCTCTCGATGCCTGAAGGCAAAGGCAAGAAGAATTATTCTTCTAAAAACTCATATTTATTCTCCAAACTATTTTTACAAAGGACTGAGGGTGGTATTTATAGACTTGTCCAACCTTCATTTGAATTTGAATACAAGATAAAAGATAGGAATGATTCAAATTCAAATATAAGTTAGGATAAGATAAGCCTATCCATATCTCAATCCTAACCAACCAAATCCTAATTCAAATTTTAAACAAAAGATAAATTCCAAACTAATTTATTATAGATATCATCCAAGATTCATGCTTGCTCCAAGATTCGTACTGGCAACGATCCTACCCTGTTCCTCCAGCGACACCGGCAAGAACCGCTGGATCTGCCCCTTCGAGATCATCTTCAGCCCAGCCATCGGCTGAGCCGACCCCATCCCCAATCGCCCCAGCTGCCGAAATGCCAGGCACCGTGCCCCATCTCCTGGCTGCCATCATCAACCTCCGCTGACTCCACCATGATCCCCGTCGCCCTGCCGGACCATTTCTTCCACCAGCACCATCATCGACGAAGCCTTGCCTGCAAGCTGGCCCTTCCCTGTTCGTGCCAGCCACCCATCTCTCCACCCGCTACCTACCTTCCGTGAAGCCTCCTATCTCCTCATGACCATCATCGATTAGCCCACTGGAATCTTCCCTCCATTGAACAATCCCCTCTGAGCCCACCAGTGGTCGTCTTCTCCTCTCCGTCCATGACATCTCCCTTGTTCTTGCTCCATAGCCATTCGAACCACCAGACTCATCCATCCGATCGCCCATCCCCTCTGGATCCGCCTGGAGTCATCCCTAGCCACCACTTCTCCTAGGCCGAGCCCCCTCCTCTCTGCCTCCATGAAGCCCCCTATCTCCATAGCCTGTGAAGTCTCCAAACCGCCGCCTCCATCCCCAATCGGCCCTGCTACTACGATGCCTGCAGTCTGCCCAGTCATCTTCACCATCACTACTCGCCATCATTACTCCTCCGATCAGAACATCTCCGCATGCAATGCCAACTCCCTACATCCGGCCAACTCCCAATCTCGCCAGAAGACCCCCCCCCACTACTCCATTAGCGCAGGCCGAGACCATCTTCCGCCCTCCGTCAGCCATTTCCCTAAGCAAGTCGGCCACTGCCTCTTCCACCTGTGGAAAGCACCGTGCCAGCCACCTTCCCCTCCATGCCACCGACTCCATTTCCTTCCAGCTCCCCGTTGGCCACCCGTCCCCTCCACCGTCGTGACAATCTTCGCATCGGCCATCATTCCATCTATCGGTAGTCTCTGCCCAGCCCTTCGCTGGAGAGCCTGTCGGTGAAGACCACCGGTACATCGGAATCGCTGGTGAAGTCCATCCTTGGTTTCGGTCCATGGAGAAGGAGACAAGAAGCCGCATGAATGTGAAAGTGCATGGATTTCAAACCAAGACTCCCTCTACATGCTTCTTAAAGAAAGATGCCCACCCATTTACCGACTTCAAGAGCAGGAGGGAAATAAAAATATAGGTGACAAAAAATAAAAAAATTAGAAAAAGAGCAAAAAAAATCTATAGCTTTTAACAAGTCAAGTTGGAGTCCCAGGAGCCTGAAATCAAGCTACAGTTGGAGTCTGACCCTGACTCAACGGAGTCGAGTTCTCCCCACCTCAGAGAAATGATGGGGACATTGCTAGCATGAATCCTGGAGCAAGCACGGATCTTGAAGCAAGCATGAATCTTGGAGGATTTCCAGAATATATTAGTTTGGTTATTATTTTTTGTTTAAAATTTGAATTAGGATTTGGTTGATTAGGATTGAGATATGAATAGGCTTATCTTATCCTATCTTGTATTTGAATTTGAATCATCCCTATCTTTTTATCTTGTATTCAAATTCAAATAAGGGTTGGACAGGTCTATAAATACCACCCTCGGTCTTTTGTAAAAAAAAAAGTTTGGTCAATAAAGATTAGTTTTAGAAAAGAGTGTTTCTTTTCTTTCGCCCCGCATGGGTAGGGTGAGAGGCCGGTCTTTCCTTCACCTTCGGGCATCGAGGGGTGTGAGACCCTAGTTATCCCCTTCCCATCGAGTCCCCTCTTTGGTCTTAGGGATTTTCGTTCACACACCCCAGGTAGCGATTTGGGTGGGATGCCCTAGGCTCCGTATGTAGTGAGATAGGTGGGATGTCCTAGTCTACATGTAGTGGGATGGGTAATATGCCCTAGAGGTGAGAGGTCTCTTCGTGAATGTAAGTCTCAAGTCTTAGACTGTCCAATTTTCCTACCCTCCATCTCTATTTTTCCTTCGCCACACATCACAGAAAAAAATAAAATAAAAAAAAGTAAATAGGATACTCTAATCTTCGATGACTTCTCAACTCGTCGACGATCCTCCCCTGATCTATCCCCCATCAGTATCTAAACTTGGTTTTTTTTGCAAAGAATCCAACGGTTTTGAGTTAAAAGATCATGGCAGCCCTAGAAGGTGCTTATTTTGCTATAGACATGCAACTAATAGACCACCATTTTTTGGCACTAATTATACTTTTTGGAAAACTCACATGTGCATATATATTCAATCTATTAGTTATTATCTTTGGAAAGTTATATTAATAGGATGGTCCTCATATTCCTTTATTTTGGTTAATGGCTTTCCATTCCAAAGCTCGAAAAGGATTGGAATGAATATGACATTAAGCAATCTGAAATTAATGCTAAAGTAATGAACTTGCTTTATTATACATTGGACTCTAATGAAGTCAATAGGATCTCCGCATGCACATCGGCGAAGGAGATATGGGACACACTTGAAGTTACTCATGAGGATACTATTCAAGTAAAAATACTAAAATTAATATGTTTGTTCATTCTTTTGAAATGTTTGAAATGCTACATTTTGAATCTATATCTGATATGTATACTAGATTTATGACTATTGTTAATGAAATGAAAAGTCTTAGCAAAGTCTATACTAATACTGATTTGGTTAATAAAATTCTTAGATCTTTGCTAATATCATGGGATTCAAAGATAACGCGATCCAAGAAGCCAAAGATATTGATACCCTAACCTTTGGAAGAGCTTATTGGTTCACTCATGACCCATGAGTTGAATTTATGGCATAAAGAAATGGTTGCTGATCAAGAGAAGAAAAAGATAATAGCCCTCAAGGCTAAAAAGAAATTCAAGGCAATGATGGTAACTTGGAGTGATAGTGAAGATTCTAGTTCGGAGGAAGAACAAGAAGTTGCCAATCTTTGCTTCATGGCAAATGAGAAAAAGGTATGTACTAAAAATGAATATAATTTTATCTTTGATGAATTACATGATATATTTAATGATCTTGTGCATGAATACAAATTGCTACAAATTAAGCACAAAAAATTTAAAGTCATGTTGACTCTTTTTCTCTTGAGAACACCAATCTTGCCAATAAAAATCATGATTTAAATGTAAAGATTGATATTTTAAAATTGATAAGAATAATCTTTCTAAAGAAAAAGAAATTTTAGAAAAAGAAAATTTTGATTTGAAAGAATTATGCAATAAGTTTTCAAATGAAAAAATATTTTATTAAATGAAATAGAAATTATAAAAAGATCCAAGATTTTTGTATCAAATGATGAGCTTTTAAAGAAAAATAAAAACTTGAGTGGAAAACAAGAATTTCTTTATTGATGCATCTTTCAATCTAACTTATTTTAGATGTTATAAAATTGGACATAATTCATATCCTTGTAAATTAAGAAAAAATTGGATTCCAAAAGGAACCATATTTACTAACCCTACAGGAACCAAGAAAGTTTGGGTACCAAAATTATCCATCTAGTTTATTTTGCAGGAATATCCTGTAGTCCAACATGAAGAAAGCAAGTTATTGAAAAGTGGCTATAGAAGATAATACAAAGAGTGGACAAGCTATATTTTAGACTAAATGGTAAAGGAAGGATTATACATATTGGTAAATTTTAAATATTTCCTTCCATAATTAAAATATAGTTAAAAATTTATTATATATGTTGCATCAATTACTTTGAAAATTATTTTAAATGATTAATTAGAATCAAGTTTAGACTTATAGTTATTGGTTATGATCAGACTTTTTGATATAGATGAATTTCATGCTCTCATGATTAAACTTGTGATTATTAGACTTTCACTTGATTTTGATTAATATAGTTTTAAACTATTTCAAGTAAAATATTTTGATTAAATGTATTCTATTTTGTATCCATGTTTAGACTAGAAATGATTTGGAATAAGTATAGAACTGGTAGTTAGGATTACATTTAAGAAAAGGTATGCACATTAATAAACCCTTAATCTAGTAGCTAGACTTGCTATTAAATTACTTCTAGCATCTGTATGGATACCAAATCATTTCAAATAAATTTGAAATCATGCTAAAAATTTTTAAATGATCAATTCTTTGCATTTTGAAAATCTTGTATATCTTGAAAATTTAAATCTTTGATTTTAGACTTAGTATGTATGTTTATATCTCAAATTGTCTGAAATTATGATGCTTGTACTTTCATATTTTATTCCTCAATGAATGCATGTTTTAAGGGAGAATAATATTTAGGAGGAGCATCCAAAGATTTGTTATCATATATGATGCTTTCAATGTTTTCTTTGATATCATGCTTTACTTATATTGCTTCGAAACTCTTCCTTGATATCAAATCTTTTTTCCTTGAGGAAAGTTACATTCAATTGGTATCAAGATTTATTTCATTAAGAATCTTAAAAAAAAGAGCTCCTAGTAACTGCTTCGGATTGGGTTAGTCACCATGGTCGTCCAATCATAGGAGCTAAGTAGGGTTTAAAGACCCTCTCTTCCCATTCAATTGGGTCTCTTATGATGTGTTGGGGTGCCACTGTGGCTTTATCCCATGAACAAGTGAGGTAAATGGATTGTTGTCTTAATCATACCTTGGTTATGCATATTAGAGCTAATATATATTGAATTTTTTTTGCATGTGCATGTGATTTTGTGGTATCATGTTCAATTGTATCATATTTAATTAGTATCATATATTGATGATCTACTTGCTATTCTTTCCACCTTCATTCCCATTTTGTATTACCTTTCACCCTTTTTTCATGATGACAAAAAGAGGGAAAATATATTAATATGAAAAGGAAAATATATGATAAACATGAAAAATTATAAGAAAAATAAAAGAAAGGGCAAAAGGAGGAGAAGAAAGCAAAATGTTATAATCTTAAGAAAAGAATTAGCAAGGGAGAATGATGTAGGATGACTCTAAGATTGCTAAACATGTAGAAAAAATAGTAAACAAATTTTTTATTTTTTTTATAATTAATTTGCAGGCTAAATTCTCAAAGTTAAGTAAAGACTAACAAGATATTCAGCAATGCAAAGAATCATCATATCGCAGGCATGCTCATGCGATAATAGAACTAGGATCCGAGAATTGAGAAACTCCTGGCTTAGGATAGCTAATCTTTAACAAAATAGAAATCAAGAGTTGGAAAGGATATTACTAGACAGAGATTGACGAATCTGCAATTGAAGAGATCACTCACATTTTGATTGGAGCCTGGATGATGAAGCTTCCATTCCCTTGGATTAGATAGCTGATTTGGGCAGTCCTGAAGGAAAGAAGGCCTCCTCTGGGAAGGGAAAACATATCTCGGGGATCCTGCAAGCGTTAGAGGTTAATCAAGCAACAAATAATCAAAGGAAAGAAACTAGGGTTTTGAAGGAAACAGAATTAAGGTTAGAATAGCTGGCAGCCTGGAAGAAGAGAGATCCTTTGCTTGTGGGATGGCTAGGGCTTCTTCTCCTTGGCTTCTTAGGGCTAGCCACCTGGGCAACAACTAGTATCAGAGCAGTGTCTCTGAATACATTTAGAGTAGGATTGATGGCTCATCCCATGACTACTTCCTTGGCCGAAGGCTAATCACTAATAGACCTCCACTCTTCACTGGCATAAATTATTGTTATTGGAAAGCTAGAATGAAAATCTATATACAAGTTATCGATTTTCAATTATGGAAGGTCATTCTAAAAGGGCCATAAATTTTCATGATTAAAATTAATGGCATGGATGTCCCTAAGCCTGAAGAGGACTGGGATGAACACGACATGAAGAAGGAGAATTAAATGCCTAAGCAATGAATTTACTATACTGTGCTTTGAATGCTAATGATTTAATCGAATTTTCATTTGCTCTTCAGCAAAGAAAATTTTGGATAAACTCGAAGTGATCCGAAGGAACTTCCCAAGTGAAGACTTCGAAAATAAATCTTCTATACATAGTTATGAATTATTTAAAATGGAATCTACTGAAATTATCTGTGCTATATTACTAGATTTATAGATATTATCAATGGCTTGAAAAGTCTTGGTAGGGTTTACTTAAATGCTGAATTAATACAGAAGATCTTAAGATCACTTCTGGATAAGGGATCCCAAAGTGACTGCCATCCAAGAAGCGAAATATCTGAACACCCTATCTTTAATGAATTAATGGGTTCACTCATCTATACACAAATTGGCCATGCAGTATAGAACATAATGATCAAAAGAAGAAGAAGATAATTACCTTCAAAGCTGTATTGGACTCAAAGAAAGATGAGGAATTGGAAGATGACTCTACCTCATTCAAAGACGATCTAGAAAATGAAGATATCGCAATGGTCATGAGGAGATTGGAAGTTTATGAAAAGAAGAAAGGAAGATCAATAAAAATTTCATAAACAGGAGAGCACTCCAAGGACAAGGACAAGGATAGAAGAAAAGGATAAAGAACAAGTGCCCACATGCCTATGAATATTAGAAACGCGGGAGCACATTCGTCCAGATTGTCCACGTACTAAAGATAATTCTTCAAGAAAAAGTAAGAAGAAGAAAGCGATGGTTGCCGCATGGAGCGATAGCGAGGAATCCACTCAACTGAAGAGGAAGAGACCACAAAAATGCTAATTTATGTCAAATGGGTCTCGAGGACAAGGTAACATCCCCCAATGCTCAAATAAAATTATATTTGATGAATTAATCCTACTTTTCATGATTTGTTATCTGAATTTAAAAAGGCTGGAGTAAATATTAGATATTTAAAGAATATTAATGATTCTTTACTAAAAAAAAAAGAAGAGATTTCAAAAGAATAACTTATTGCAAGAAGAATTACATGTCTTTTCTGAAAAATATAAAGCTTTGAAAATCGAAAATAGTGCATATCTTGACAAAAACAAAGCTTTGGTGAATGAAAATAATGATTTGAAAAAGGAGGTTGAAAAACTCAAGCTACTTGTTGAAAAACTTATATTATATTCTAACAAACTTGAGTTGATTCTAAAAGAACAAAAGATTTCTGGTAATAAAGCTGGAATCGGTTTTAATTCTTCAATTTCAAATAGTATTTCAGCAACTACTTTTGTGAAACCAAAAGCTTATGTTCCAAAGTTTACGTCTTAAAAAGCTTTTGCAACAAATGGTTTTGCTTCTACTTCTAAAACAACATTGTATGTTCCAAGAGCTCAAATAGAAAATTATTTATATCTGCATCTCATGCATCAACATCTAGAACTTCAAAATCCGCATCTTTTCAGAATTCTAGAATTGAATGTTTTGCATGAAAAGGGTTAGGACATAAAGCTTTTGAATGCAATCTTCTTTAGAAAAATCAAAAATAAAACAAAAAGATTTAGATTTCCAAAGGAACCACCTCCGCTAACTTGCAAGGACCCAAGTTAGCTTGGGTACCTAAAAGAACTTTTTGATTGTCTTGCAGGAATGTCTTGCAGCCCAAAAATTGAAAAAAAGATGGTATCTCAACGGTGGCTGTTCAAGGCATATGACGGGTGACAAGGATCAATTCATCACCCTAGAAATGAAAGAAGAGGGTATGGTTACATTTGGAGATAATGGCAAAAAAAAAATAATCGGTATCGGTAAGATTAAGATAACCCCCTATACTTTTATTAAAAATATATGCTAGTAGATAAATTGAAGCATAATTTGTTAAGTATTAGTCAATTATATGATAAAGGCTTCAAGGTTATCTTTGAATCATCTATGTGTATTGTAACAAACTCTCTTTATTCTAGTAGTAAGTTCATTGGACATAGACTTAGAAATATTTATGTGGTAGACCTTAATGATCTTGCCATGTCAAGTAGTTCTAGTCTAGTTGCAATGAATACTAAGACCATGGAGTCTTGTTTACTTTAGCATAGATGATTAGGTCATGCTAGCATGCATACTATTGCCAAGTTAATTTCCAAAAACTTAGTTAGAGGCATGCTTAAGTTTAAATTAGACTTCGATCATGTTTGTGATGCATGCCAAATGGGTAAACAAACTAGGAAAGCTTTAAATCCAAAAATATGATTTCAACTACTAGACCTTTAGAGCTACTTCACATGGACTTGTTTGGACCAACTAGGATCACAAGCCCAGGAGGTATTAAATATGCCCTTATGATTGTAGATGATTTCTCTAAATTTACATGAATTTTGTTTATTGCTCACAAAGATGAAACCTTTAAAGTATTTTAACAATTTTACAAAAGGTTTCAAATCAAAATAATCTTTCGATAATTTCAATTAGGAGTGATCACGATACTGAATTGAAAATCAATTTTTGATGATTATTGCACAGAAAATGACATTGATCACAACTTCACCACTCCTAGGACACCATAACAAAATGGCGTTGTAGAGAGAAAAAATAGGACTTTGGAAGAGATGGCCCGAACAATGTTATGTGAATGCAATCAAGGTACTTTTGGACAGAAATGGTGAACACTGCTTGTTACATTTTAAACCGTGTTTTGATCCGTCATATTTTGAAGAAAATCCCCTATGAGCTTTGGAATGAAAAGAAATCCAATATTAATTATTTTCATGTTTTTCGATGTAAATGCTTTGTGCTTAACAATGGCAAAGATAATCTAGAAAATTTTGATGCTAAATCAGATGAAACAATTTTCTTGGTTATTCATTACATAGCAAAACATATAGAGTATTTAATAAAAGAACTCTTATTATAGAAGAGTTAATGCATATTTTTGATGAAAACTAACCCTTCACCTTCTAAGAAAGAAGAGTGTATAGACAATGATGTAGGTATAATTCAAAAAAAATGGAAGACATGAGCATACAAGAAAGACCAATTGAAGAAGGAGAAGAAATGGTAAGTAAGGATCATGCAGATTTACCAAGAGAATGGAGGTACATAACTTCTTATCCAAAATAATTAATTATTGGTAATCCTTCACAAGGTATTAAGACTAGGTTATCACATAGAGATGCACATGATTACCTAGCCTCTGTATCATAAATATAACCACATATCTTAGAAGAAGTTGAAAATGACCCAAACTAGATGATGGCCATGCATGAAGAATTGAACCAGTTTGAAAGAAATAAGGTTTGGACATTAGTTGATAGACCTATAGACCATCCAATCATAGGAATCAAATGGGTCTATAGGAACAAATTAGATGAGCAAGGAAATGTAGTAAGGAACAAAGCTAGATTAGTGGCTAAGGGATATAACCAAGAAAAAGGCATTGATTTTGATGAAACATATACACCTGTAGCAAGACTAGAAGTCATTAGATTAATTCTTGTATTTGCTTGCTATATGAATTTTAAACTTTTTCAAATGGATATGAAAAGTGTATTTTTAAACGATTTCATTTCAGAACAAGTTTTTGTAAAACAATCACTAGGTTTTGAAGATCATGTTTTCCAAATCATGTGTTTAAATTGAATAAAGCTTTATATGGTTTGAAACAAGCACCTAGAGCCTAGTATGATAGACTTAGCACTTTCTTGATTGAAAATAATTTTTCAAGAGGAAATGTTGATAAAACTCTTTTCATTAAGAAAAAAAATAATGATATATTAGTTGTACAAATTTATGTTGATGATATTATATTTGGTGCAACTAATGAAGCTCTTTGTAAAGAATTTGCTAAGTTAATGTAGGGAGAATTTGAAATGAGCCTAATGGGTGAACTTAACTACTTTCTTGGACTTCAAGTAAAGTAAACAAAGGAAGGAATCTTCATCAACCAAGCCAAGTACACAAAAAAAATAATAAAAAAGTTTGGTATGGAGATAAGCAAACAAATGAATACACCCATGAGCCCATCTTGTAGATTGGACAAAGATGAAAATGGATCCAACATTGACCAAAAGCTCTATAGAGGTATGATCGGATCCTTGTTATATTTGACTGCAAGTAAACCTGATATCTTGTATAGCATGTGTATGTGCTAGATTCCAATCTAATCCTAAAGAATTACATATGCTTGCTGTTAAAAAAATTATTAGATATTTGAAAGGTACAAGTAATCTAGGTCTTTGGTTTTCAAAATATTCTTCATTAAATTTAATTGGATTTTTGGATGCTGATTATACTGGTTGTAGAATTGATAGAAAAAGCACTAGCAGCACATGCCAATTTCTAGGATTGAATTTAATCTCATGGCACTATAAGAAACAAACTCGGTAGCACTTTCTATTGCTGAGGTAGAGTGTTGCTACAGGGAGTTGTTGTGCATAAGTGTTATGGAAAACAACAACTAGAAGACTTTGGTGTTATACAATCTAAAATTCCAATCAAGTATGATAACACAAGTGTTATAAATTTGACAAAAAATCCAATTCAGCATTCTAGAACTAAGCATATAGAGATTAGACACTATTTTATTAGAGATCATATTTTGAATGGTGACATTGAACTAGAATTTATCCCAACTAAAAACCAATTAGCTGACATTTTTACAAAGCCACCGAATCAGGATAGATTTGAATTGCTTAGAGGAGAATTAGGTATTTGTGATCCTTTCTAGACTTTCCTAACCTAATTTCCTTCAAAATTAAGGAAAAATATTTAGAAAACTTCCTATAACTATTCAAGATATTTGAACAACTTTCCTTGAGATTTTACTGAATTAATTTCAATTTCTGAATCATTTCAACTTTTGTGGAAAGTTTCTATTCGAGTCGACTCGAGCAATTTTGCTCTGGTCTTGTTGGCTCGAATCTCTGATTTTTCTGCTCTTGCTCTGGTCGAGTCGACTAGGTTTTTAGGGTTTGCCTAGCTTACTCGAATCTCTGTTTCTTCTGAGTTCGCTCTGGTCGAGCCGACTTGATTGATTTTAGGGCAAAGTGAGCCAACTTGGATGTCGGGAAAACACCTTTTAATAGAGCTGAGTAACTTTTTCTTACTTCTCATGCTATTCTTTTTTACTCCAAACTCTATCGTTCCACTTGACTTTCACCAATCCTCCAAGAACCTTTTCCCGAAGCCTTAATTTCCTTTTCTTGCCAAATTGCTGCAATGGCTCCCAAGATGGCTATTGGAAAGAGATCAAAATGGACGGCACCCTCTGTAGAGACAAAAAGAAGAACAAAAATCAACAGGAAGAGCTAACTTGAGTAGTAGAAGAAGAAGAGGAAGAAAGTGAATCAATGGCCATGGCTCCATCTTCGAGACAGGTAGCTTCCATGTCAAACAGACCTGTGACTAGCGGTAGGAGAATTCTATTAAACTTTCTGGAAGAGATTGGTTTGAAAATCAGAATTTGATTGAAGTAAAAGGTTGGGTTTATTTTTGTTCCTTGAATATTACCACCTATCCAACACTTGTTAGGGCTTTTAATGAAAATCTCAGATTAGAGCCCAATCACATTGAATCAACTGTAAAAGGAAAGAGGGTTGTAGTAACTGAAGAGAAGTTGAGTAGTTTACTGGAAATGCCTGCTAATGGAATTAAGCATTTGGTTTTAAAGAATAGAGAAAAGACTCTACAAACAATTCTTGGTAGAGAAGATGTTGGTGGAATAGGTACTGTGATGGCCAACACATTGTCATTAGAAATGAGGTTACTACACAATTTTATAAATAGGATATTTCTCCTAAGAATAGGGAGATTTGACTAGGTCAGTAAACAAGACTTAAGCTTCATGGGAAATATTATTCAGGAGAGTCACTTAACCTACCCTTCATAATGATCATGCAGATGAAAGTGGTAGTCTAAAAGGTAAAGGCTTGTCTTCCTTATGGAATGGTCTTAACTTTGCTATTTCAAGCCTCAAGAATAAGCCTAGAAGGGGAAGTTGGTAAGCCCCTGCACCATACAGATACACCTCCAAGTCACTATTAAGAATGTGCTATATTTGTATTGAAGGAGTATGGAGAAAAAAGGGGACTGATGAAAGAGCAGTTGCAGCCATCTGCAGCAGTTCTGAAGATGGCAGTGAAGAAATTCCCTGGGAACTCTCCATTGCAGCACCAGTAGCACTTGAGAAGACTGTTCCCAGCTCAGATTAGATATTTAACATTCCTATTGGTGAGTTTGGGACTTCTAACGAGCATTTTTCTGAGCCAGCTGAGATGAGTTTGCATATACTAGGTCTGAGCATACTTTATATGAAGCCATGGCGACAGTGCAGCTTGAGACTTCTTTACCTACATCTCCATCAGCACCTACTGTTCCTAGACCACCTGCACCTTTAGTTGATACATCAGTTTTGCAGGATTTTATCACTCAGCAGTTGAGCACTCTAATTGACACACTGACTTGCACTCTATCGAATATGTTTGGCGAGCTTCGCTAGTCAGTAGAGACAAGGCTAGACCAGTTTGGAGGGGAAATAAGAGATATGCGTAGCAGAGTGGACATTCTTGAGACCTCTAAAAGTGTATCACAGCCTGATCTTCAACCCATTCTTGATATGGTATCATCAGGTTCTGAATCTATCAAGAACTCTGTCAATCATACACTTGAAGCATTCAGAACAGAAATGAATAACATAAAGTTCATAATGGGTTCATTAGAAGAAGGAAGGAGAATGGAAGAAGACTATACTAAAGGCAATAGAATCTTGAGAGCAGAATTTGGAAGGTTAAGAGGATCTGCAGAGGCATTTGCCAATGAACGGCATCTGAGCTAGTTCAATTACACAAGGACATAAAGAAATTGGATGAAGAAATTGATTCTGTGCAATTCAAGCTAGACCAGCTGTCAAACATAGTGATTGCAGCATTTGTAGCTCCATAACATAGACCTGCTCCACAGTCTACACCTAGGCCTCAGTCTACTCCTTTTGCTGGTCAGTCTGCACATCCCAGACAGCTAGCTCCTCACCTTAGGCCTCAGGGTTCACATCCCACTCCTACACCTTTTGATATACTTGATCCTGATCCTATAGCTTCAATGCCTCCTGGCATTCAAATTCCTGGCCGTTCCACTAGCACTAGATTAGACATAGACAATGATTGATTGCACTTTCTTTCATATTTTGTACCATGTATTGAACAATTTAAATGAAATGAAAGTTATTCTGGTATTTGCTAGCACTGTCTTAAATTATTTTGAGCTTATGCAATGTTTACAATACCAATATGATGAATTTTAATTAGAATATCCAAATAAAATTGAGAAAGTAAAATTATCTCAAACAAATATTCAAAACTTTTTCATTATATTTCAAAATCTGAGCTTTATTGTAATACATTTTTGATTGTTTGACAAAAAGGGAGAGAACGTTGAGCTGTCATGAAAAATTTGAGGTAACAAGCATGAAAAATTTGAGCTAACAAGAGAATTTTGAGCTTCCTTGAAAGTATTTGCAACTAGTTTCAAGCATTAGAAAATATTCAAAAAGGGAGAATGTTCATAAAGTGCATGAAAGAATGAAAAAAATGGGAGAGTGAGAGTAAGTGATTGTGTTTACATGCACCTAATTGTTTCAAATTAAAAACCTATAGAAAAGGGAATAAATTTATTGAAAACAAATAGCTTTAGCTCTAAATCTACTTTTTGCTCTGATTGCTCTAAATTTTAGCTCTAAAATTAGCTTTAATTCTTTCAATTTAAGCTCTAATATTTCATGTTTGTGCTATTTATGATACTTGAAGCATACAAAGTTTAATACTATGATACACACTAAAGCACTAACATTGACCTATATAGTTTCTTTACAAGAGCTCTGAGATTTATTTGCAAATATAATTAGTTCTGATACTTGTGCATACTTACTTTCAAATACTATTATACATTTAATTGTAAAGAATTTCTCATGCCCAGTATTTTGTCATCATCAAAAAGGGGGAGATTGTTGACCCAATAAGTGATTTTGATGATAACCAAATATTGGTGCATGCATTTGTTTTACTAACAACTCTTCAAGTAGTTTACAAGTTTTTGTAGGATGAATTTATTGTTCAAATTTCAACTCCTATATTTTATTTCTTATTTTGAGTTGTGTTGTAATTGAATATTGTAAAGGAGAACCCAAAAAAAAAAGGTTAAGAAAGATCATAAAATTGGGTTACTTCTAAATGTGTTTCAAGCTTTTAATTTCTTAGAAATGTGTTGAGTTTGAAGACATCTTGAAGCTTGAAGACATGCAAGATGAAATTTAGAGAAAGACTAAGAAAATCACTGAAACATTCATCCGAGCCGACTCGAAGAGAAGAGAGCCGACTCAAGCACATGGCACGCATGAGATTTCTGGCACGCATATCCGAGCCAACTCTAAGGAACCCGAGCTGACTTGTCCAGTGTACTACTTCCTGAATCAGACAGGCGAGCTGACCCAAAGAAAGTCCGAGTCGACCCTATCACGTAGTCAGACATCCGAGCTAACTCTTCAGAAGATCGAGCCGACTCCTCCAAAGTCCAGAAAATGGTTTCTGAGAACTACAACCAATCGAGTCGACTAGAATGGAAGTTAGCCGACTCGTCCAGACTGACATGCTGAAGGCCCGAGGATCCGAGTCAAACTCGAATCAAGGTGAGCCGACTTTAACAAAGTGAAGAATCAAGACACTATGTAAGCAAGCCGACTGGATTGAAGATAATCGACTCAACCAGAACTCCTCTGTGGATCCGAGCCGACTGAGTGATCCGAGTTGACTCGAAGGTCAATTTAAACTTGCAACGGCTAGTTCCAGAACTTAGAATTTGAATCCAAAAAGTGCTCCAACAGTCAAATGTCACATCCCAACGATCGATAATGACTTAAATTGCCTTGGAATGATGGAATGCCATATATTTGAGGGATTTGAACTTCTTTGAAATAAGTGTTAGAAAGTTTTTTGAGAGTTCATGCTTTATTGAATATCAAAACAAGCCAACAAGCAAGAGAGCACTGAGAGCATTCAAGATAGTCTTCAAGTCTTCACCAACTATCATCTGAAACTTGAAGCACTTAGTAAAGAAGCAAAAGAAGCCATTAAAGTGCATTGAAGTGGGCTTCTTGATGCGGGACGGAATCTCGATGAAACCTGTGTTATTCGAAAAAGGGAAAACATAAAGCAAACTAAGGACCTGGGAGGACTAAGAAGCCTCTCGGGACTAGGATAGAACGACGCCTGGAAATTCCTAAAATCCTAAAATGGCTGGACTCTTTTAGGTTTTCACTTTTCTTGGTGGAGGTGACGAAGGAAGGACGGAATGGAAGACCGGGATCTGGATCTCGTGGACTTTAGGACTCACCCTAATGAAGAGACCTCTCACCTCTAAGGTAATCCTACCTTCCTCGATACTTGGAGGTGCTAGGTTGGGTCTCAAGGATCAC
Source organism: Areca catechu (assembly GCA_021397845.1). Classification (NCBI taxonomy): domain Eukaryota; kingdom Viridiplantae; phylum Streptophyta; class Magnoliopsida; order Arecales; family Arecaceae; genus Areca; species Areca catechu. Next base: position 50,771,785 of record CM038047.1, on the reverse strand, counting down.
GAGGGGATAAGAGGATGGGAATGGAGATACCTAGGGCCTCACACCCTCGACGCTCGAAGGCGAAGGCAAACAGGGCCTCACACCCCTCGACGTCCCGAAGGACGAAGGTAAGACAACCCTCAGCCCAGAACCACAACAAGGTTACAACCCTCAAAAACTCATTCAACAACTGATTTATTACAAGAGGAGTATGGGTATTTATAGATTCCCATATCCCTTTTATAAATATAAATATCCCAAATTTTTGAAATTCAAATAAAATCCCTTGAAATCCTCCCTAATTTATAAACTCAAAATTTGAATTCAAATTCAAACCAAAATCCCAAATTTCCATTTTAAACCCAAATTACATTCATGAAAAAATTACTAAATAAATCCTTTTATTTTGAATTTGAAATCTCCCTTTGCTCTGAAATTCGTGCTGCTCCAAAAATCGTGTAGGAACAGTTCCTTAGCTACTTTGAGAAAGCATGCAGAAGCTTCTTTGGGCTGCTTTGAGAAGTGTGCAGAAGCTTCTTCACGGCCGAGCAACAGGGGAAAAATTGGATCTCCGACGGCCAGCCGGGTAGCGGGCGATGGACGGGGCCGGTGGATGGCACCGACGAAAGCGAGCGACGGGCGGGCGGCGGACGGCAGCGGCACGGCAGCACGGATGGGCATCACGGGCGCCCGTTCGCCTCCGTGGTGGGCGGGGGCTGGGACCAGAGACGAGGCCGGCGGCGGCCGGGTGGGGGCGGTGGGCGGTGGGCGGTAGGTGGGCAATAGCGGCGGGGTGGCACGGTGGAACGGACGGGTGTCACGGGGCATCACGGGTGCCCGTTCGCCTTCCACAGCCGTGGGTGGCGGCTGGGCACCGTCGAGGCCTCCAACTACCGGGCGAGGGCCCGGCGGCGGCGGGGCAGGGCGGCAGGCGGTGGCAGGCGGCGATGCGTGGGCGACCGTTGGTCTTCCACGGGCGTGGCGGCGGACGCGATTTTCGACGAGAGCGAGGCCGGCGAACACTGGTGGCGGGCCGGTGGAGGCGGTCGGGGGTCGGGCATTGCGGATCTGGGACTGGTAGTGGAAAAAAAAGTTCTGGGCGATGGTTTTGAGGAAGAAGAAGACATGAATAGCAGAGGGATAACTCGGGATAATCATGGAATAAAATGGGAATAAGTGGAATAGCCGGGATAAGAAAAATGAGCAAACTAGAAAATTAAAAAGAAAAACCCAGATGGGTTTCGGGTCCCCCATCATTCTCCTGCAGCGCGAAGAACTCGACTCCATCGAGTTTGAGGATGAAGCAAACCCTAGTTCGCTGATGGCTCTGATACCAAGTTGATGTGGGACGGAATCCCGATGAAACCTGGGTTATTCGGAAAGGAAAAACATAAAGCAAACTAAGGACCGTGGGAGGGCTAAGAAGCCTCCTGGGACTAGGATAGAACGATGCCTGGAAATTTCTAAAATCCTAAAATGTCTGGACTCTTTGGGTTTTCACTTTTCTTGGTGGAGGTGATGAAGGAAGGACGGGAATGGGAGATTGGGATCTGGATCTCGTGGACTTTGGGACTCGCCCTAACGAAGAGAGACTCTCACCTCTAAGGTAATCCTACCTTCCTCGATACTTGGAGGTACTAGGTTGGGTCTCAAGGATCACGAGGGGATAAGAGGATGGGAATGGAGATATCTGGGGCCTCATACCCCTCGACGCCCGAAGGCAAAGGCAAACGGGCCTCACACCCCTCGACTCCCGAAGGACGAAGGCAAGACGGGCCTCATCCCAGAACCACAACAAGGATACAAACCCTCAAAAATTTATTCAACAACAATTTATTACAAGAGGAGTATGGGTATTTATAGATTCCCATATCCCTTTGAAATTGAAAAATAAAATCCCTTGAAATCCTCTCTAGATTTGAATTCAAACTCAAAATAATTAGAATTCAAATTCAAAACCAAAATCCTAAATTTTCATTTTAAACCCAAATTACATTCATGAAAAAATTACCAAATAAAACTTTTTATTTTGAATTTTGAAATCTCCCTTTGCTATGAAATTTGTGCTACTCCAAAAATCGTGCAGGAACAGTTCCTTCCTTAGCTACTTTGAGAAGCATGCAATAGCTTCTTTGGGCTGCTTTGAGAAGCGTGCATAAGCTTCTTCATGGTTGAGCAATAGGGGGAAAACCAGATCTTCGGCGGCCGGCCGGGCAGTGGGCGGTGGACGGGCCAGCGGATGGCACCGGCGAATGGCGAGTGGCGGGCGGGCTGCGGACGGCAGCGGCACGGCGGCACGGACGGGCGTCATGGGTACTCGTTCGCCTTCCACGGCCGTGGACAGTGGAAAAAAAAAAAAAAGGATGCTCCTGATCTAGTTGCCATGCACACTCGTACTCAAACTCGGACTAGGGATTTGCTAGACCTAGAGCCCAAACCAAATGTTAGGTCAAATTGACAATCCGGGTTGTAGTAACTTAGCACCTGGCCAGGTAATTGTAAGGTTGGTGGAGGTTCCTCTTTGCTTGCCTTAGACACCAATTGAAATTGGCCAAATAAGCGAACCAACCCACCTTCCTTCGGGCTCTTATCCCTGAACCACTTGCCTAGACACCAGATACAAGCACATACAAACAGGTTGTCAAAGTTGGCTGGACACTTGATTCGACCCGACCTTGTGGGTGTCCCTAGCTCACTAGAGCAATTAAATGTCTACTTCGTTTTAATTAGGGTTGGGTTCATTATGCAAATTGGTGATTTTTGGGCTAGGGATATGTGATGAAATCTTGACCCTATGTCAATTTGATGCCCTGAACTTGTTTTACCATGAAATGAATGCAACAAGCATATGGATCCAAATTTCAGGGTGAGAGAATTAGTGTTGTAGTTCTGATGTGGGTAGAAAAGTGACGTGTATCAATCTCATAAAAATTTGAAAAAATCACAAAACACTCCTAACTTGCAGGGGACATACCATATGAAAGGAAATTTAAAGATAAAATCTATACTATGCTGAGCAGATACTAAAAGTTAGATAATGTAAAAAGAACAGAACAGAACAGAACAGCAAAATTTCATCAATAGTGATGGAGTGCGGGAATTTTCATTTTTTTGTGATTTTTTTCTGAAGATAAGATTTTGCATGCTGATAACTAATATAATATGAAGTAGGAAAAAAATATTTCATGAAAAATTAACTACTTTCATTCAGACTTTTATGCAAATTACAGTCAGCCTACTCAAAAATACAGCAAGCAAAATTTAAACAAACAAAGGTATTTGCATACCAAACTTCAACACATACCAAACTTCAACCTAATGATTCACGTCCGACCAGGGGCTCATTATTTCATGGATCGTGACAGTGTACTGGTGTACACCCGCTCAGGAGGTGTGAATCTTAGATCTAGATTGGATTTATAAAAAAACTATGTAGCAAGTATAAGTGCTATGCATACAGAAAATTGCAGCAATCTACCTAAATGCAGAAATTTAGAATTAATCCTAACCTACCATGCTCTGATACCATGATGCTCGAACGAATTAGGTCTGGAAGAAAGGGGTGGGGCGGAGGAGTCTAGGGTTTCGACTTCCCATGATCTTGAGGTGACGCTGATGGGGGACGCGGTAGAGAATCCGACGGACGCCTCCTTCTTGGATTCCGATGCGATGAACGGCAGCTCCACCGATAATTTCTCCATCACGGTCTCCGAGCTGTTGGAGATCCTCGATGAGGACCCTGGCCCATCACAGGGCTTCGACGAGAACCCTGGCACCTCGAAGGGTCCTTCCTCGGATACTCTCAAATATTTGGTCAGGGCAAACTGTCTCCTGGCCTGCTTATTCCTGGGAAGGCCTTTTGGACTCAAGCAGGTTTTTCAGAACCTACTGCGGTTCTGGAAGACTTCAGTGGAGAATTGGGATCAGCTCAGTGGGATACATCAGATGGTGTGGACGCATCTGATTGTAAGCAAGAAACAGGCTCTGAGTTACTTTCTAAGTCTGAAGGAAGCTTTAACAAATTAAGTTCTAGCTATCATCCACTTTCTGTGAATAATGAAATCCATTATGCAATACAGCATCCAGACTCTGCCTTGGTGAACTACCATTGTTTTCCTCAAAATCATCCACCTAACTGGTTAAGTCTTTCAACCTTAGACTATAACCCTAGTTCGATGGATTAGTTGAGAACTCCTTTGGCAGTTTGATGAACCAACAGTTGCAGAACAATTTACCAAATTGTAACACCCCTCTTGATAATGCTGAAGGAGAGGGCCTACTTTACTCATCATGTGCAGGCTTTGGCAATGATTTCTACTCAGACAATGACCAAGAGGACTTTGAGCAAATGAGAGATTCATCAAATACAATTTTGATGGAAAAGCCTGGTTTAAGTGATGGAATGCATGGTAATGTAAATACAGTTGCTGTGCAAGATTCTTCAGTGCAGGAAGGAAATCTCTGTCCATCACTCTCTATCTATTCATCTATGAGTTCTGATGCAGCTTTACCTGATATATTTGCTGAGTTGTACGGTAGTGAAACAACTGGTATCACAGACACTGGTAGAGGGGGGAGTTCAACATTATATAGACATTTGTTACTGGTGATGTGAACTATGGCTTTAGTCAGTTCTTTCCAGGTCAATTTTCTCAGCCATATCTGTCACATGAAAGGGAAACAATGGGACATATGAACGATGAAAGAGAAGATCAACTGTTTTCATCTCAGAATTCATGTAGAACTAATGAGCTGATGTTAGAACCCTCTATCATAGCATTGGATGCAAATTTTCCAGAAACCCTATTCGCTGAGCAGAATCATTACGAGGATGTGAATTTCAGGAGTGAATCTAGCACAGATTCTTCTCCCCTACCCTCTAGCAGAAACTCAACCTCTGATAATGTTGATAGATATGCAGTTGATACATCAATACAATTGGTGCCTGATTCTAACATAAATTTACACAGTAAAAAGCAAACAACTTTCCAAATAATGAAACAGAAGATCAGATGCCAGAATCTTATCACAAACAGCATGGTATTCCCAAAGCAAGTTATAATGCTGTCCAAAAGAATCTTTCAAGAAGCTGCATAAGCGTGGATGATGATGCTGATATATGTGTTCTTGATGATATCAGTGATCCTGCCCAACCCCCTCCACCACCGGTGCACATAAATCCTCATTCACCGTCACAACAATCTGGATTTGCTGGTCCTTGTCACCCTGGTTCAGGAGGGATCAGACTGAAGGCAGACAATGAGAGATTAACTTTCCGAGTTGCATTACAGGATTATGCTCTGCCAAAATCTGAAGCTAGCCCACCTGAAGGAGTTTTAGCTGTCCTCTATTGAGACACCAGCGAATAGCTTTGTCATGGATGGTGCAAAAGGAGACTGCTGGTGTGGCCTTGCTCTGGAGGGGGATTCTTGCAGATGACCAGGGGTTGGGTAAAACAATATCTACTATAGCACTTATCCTGACGGAAAGATCTCCATCATCAAGATCCTGTCCTGGAATAGATAAACAAAATGAGTTTGAAACTTTAAATCTTGACACAGATGACGATGATGTCTCTGAGCTTAATATTATCAAGCAGCCTCGTAATTCAAGTTCGGTGGTCGTTAGTAAGCCAGTGAAAAAGAGAGAACTCTTGATGGCAGTGAAGAGCAGGCCAGCAGCTGGAACTTTGGTTGTTTGCCCTACAAGTGTTCTGCGACAATGGGCTGAAGAATGCAAAACAAAGTCACCAGCAAAGCCAATTTATCATTTCTGGTATATCATGGGAGTAATCGAACAAAAAGATCCCAATGAGCTCATCAAGTATGATGTGTTCTCACAACATATGCTATTGTAAGCATGGAGGTCCCAAAGCAGCCACTGGTTGATAAAGATGATGAGGAGAAAGGGAAGCCTGATGCATCAGCTGTGCCTACAGGGCTTATAAACAATAAAAAGAGGAAAAATAATAGTTCTAATGCAAAAAATCTTAAGGATGGTAACACAATGGATGGTCCATTGCTTGAGTCTGCTGCTAGACCTCTTGCAAGAGTTGGGTGGTTTAGAGTTATACTTGATGAAGCTTAAAGTATCAAGAACCACAGAACCCAGATTTCCAGGGCATGTTGTGGTCTGCGTGCCAAAAGAAGATGGTGCTTGTCTGGGACGCCCGTCCAGAATGCAGTTGATGATCTTTATAGCTATTTTAGATTTCTCAGATTTGATCCATATGCTACTTATAAGTCAATCTGCTCTAAAATAAAGATGCAATTAGTAGGAATCCAGCTAGGGGTACCAAAGGCTTCAAGCCATTTTGAAGGCAATAATGCTGCGCCGCAAAAGGTGCTCTAATTGATGGAAAACCAATTATTACCTTGCCTCCAAAGACGGTCACTTTAAAAAAGGTTGACTTGTCAAAGGAGGAACGGGCCTTTTATTCTGCTCTAGAAGCTGAATCTCGAGAACAATTCAAGGTTTATGCAGAAGCTGGGACTGTCAACAAAATTATGTCAACATTTTATTTATGCTCTTGAGGCCTCCGGCGGCCAGGCGGGGGCCAGGGGGCGGCAGCAGCGGGGGCGGGGCGGCGTACCGTGGGCGACCATTGGTCTTCCCATGGACCGTTCATCTTCCCATGGTGTGGGCGGCGGACACCGGTTTTTCCGGCGAAAGCGGGGCTGGTGAGCACTTCCATGGACCGTTCGTCTTCCCGTGGCGTGGGCGGCGGACACGGTTTTTCCGGCGAGAGCGGGGCTGGTGAGCACTGGTGGCAGGCCGGCGGAGGCGGCCGGGGGTCGGCACAGCAGATCTGGACCGGCAGCGGAAAAATAAGAAGTTCTGAGCGATGGTTTTGAGGAGAAGAAGAAGAGACAGAATAGCAGAGGGATAACTCATGGATAAACATGGAATAAAATGGGGATTAAAGGAATAAGTGGAATAGCTGGGATAAGAAAAATGAGAAAACTAGAAAATAAAAAGAAAAACCCAGATGGGTTTAGGGTCCCCAATCACTTCTCTTGAGCTGCATCGGTAAACACTCGATAAAAAATCTATTTTTTTGTCATTAAGTGGCTTTTCTTGCCATTCATTTTTGAAGGTTAGTTATTGGTGAGCTGGTGAAAAAACCAAATAGGTTCTTTAGTAAGCCTTTGTTAAAAACCAAGTATGGGTTCTTGGTGATCCTGGTAAAACCAAGTTGAGTTTTTTTGGTGATCCCGGTAAAACCAAAGTGTAGAGGTTTGAATTGTGAGCCTGTGAAAATAATCCGACTGTATTCCGGTGGGGGATATAGTGGAAATCCCAAATGATAATCTTGGATAGTGGACGTACGAGCTGGGTTGCTATGAACCACTATAATTGTTGTGTGTTTGTATTGTGCTTCTCTGATTTGATTTAGCTTCTGCAGTTAATTATTTATCACAGCACTTGACACTTTAAAAGGGATTTCAAAAAGTACATAATTGCTTAAAATTTTTTAATTCCAAATTCACCCCCTCTTAGGAAAGCCACCTAGGCAACAAGCTCCTCTTAATGTCATCCCTAAGGCCAGCCCTAAATCTAGACAAGACAACATCTTCATCTTCATCTAAGTCACATCGCATAGAATACTCATCAAATTTTGTGATGTACTCATCTACACTCTTGCTACCTTGACTCAATCTTTGCCACTGATCCAACAAACCCTGATGGTTTGAGGTTGGAATGGATTTCCCTCTAAGCTTGGCCTTCATGGCCCTCGAGGTGACTATGGGTTCATGGTCTCCTAGTCTAAGTGTTCTTTCAACAGTAGCCCAATATAACCTGGCCTGGCGGACTAGCTTAAGCTTGGCAAACCTTAACTTACGTTCCTCAGACATATCATACCACTCAAAATACTGGTCAACTTATCCCTCCAATCTATAAAAACTTTGGGTCAAGACATCCATCAAAAGTGGGTGCATCAAGTCTAATGTTTCTATAAGCCTGTCTCCTGGTCTATGAAATCCTGATTGGGTCTCCTTGGGTGAACATCTAGAATTGGGTCATGATCATGGGCTCTCCTAGGTTCAACCTCAAAGTATGGATTAGGGTTGGGTTTCTCCTAGGGTCAGTCTCATTGTAAGGATCTCGGCGTGAGGTTCTCCTAGGATGAGGAGGTGACTCAAGATCTGGTTCAGAATGGGACCTATGTGTCTCCTCTAGGGTTCCTAGCCGAACATCTACTTGGTCAAATTTGAGTCAATTGGGCATTCGATTGGGTCATCTGGTCATCCATTTGGGCTAATCGGGTGTTCAATCGGGCCATCTGGTCACTCAAGGTCTTTAGGAGAGCTCAAGATGGGATTCCATGGGTTCAGCTGGTTGTGGAGGTGGTGGATGATATGAAGCTCCTAATCTAGTGCACATGCAAGACTCAAATAAATCAACTACGGGTACCTGACTTAGAGCCCAAACAGAATGGGTCGACTCAACTTACACACAACTCAATCCCTAATCCTTCCACTGGCTAGGTAAGAGGTGGGATGGTGGGAGGCCCCCCTACTTAACGTAGGACCCAATTAAAGAACCACCAATCTGCTTAGGTCATTCGACACTGTACCTCTAGCCTAGACACTAGCTTCCAGTAATAGGAGATGAATTGGGTGCATTAGTCTTCCCACAATGGTTGAACTCGACCTGTTGATGTTCTTAGCTCTCTAGAGCAAATTAGGTCTAATCAATTTTAGTTAGGGTTGGGTTCAGATGCAAGGGTTGTGATTTTGGGCTAAGAAGAGGTGATCAAATTCTCCCCTATCTGACATAGTAAAAGTGCCCTTAAGGTAAGTTATGTAGATGATGGCACACATATGAAATGCAAATTGGGTTTTGTAGTTTGGTATTTTCTGATTTTGAATATTTTTTTTATCTTTATATTTGACAGGAAATAAAATATGCAAAAAAAGTATCTAATATGCAGGAAATATGCATAAAAATTAAAATATAGAAAGATTGCAAGAAGAACCCTAAACATACTAAAATTTGTCTTGCTGAAAAACAGAACAGAATTGTTCTTAAAAAGTATTCTGGCATACAAAAAATCCATAGACTGAATTAAATCATGATAAAACTAATAAAAATACTTTCAATTATAAGAAATCTAGCAAAACAAAAATTAGGGTTTTGGATCTTCTTACATGCATAAATCATAAGAATAACATACCATATACTGAGTGACGGGATGCAAAAACTAGTCTTAAACTATGCTCTGATACCAAATGATGCAGGATGATTTATGCATGCAAAGTATTTTCTGTGATTAAGCATAAAGTTAAGGTTTTAGATCTCAAATTTCAAACCAAGATTCAAGGTATATAATTCTATGAAACTTCTGGAAGTCATGCATGCAGAAATAAATCCTAAAGCAATAGATAAGCAGGATCACCAAGGTTGAGAAACCCTGGTCAGGCTAGCATTCTGACAATACCACTACTGATGAATCAGGGGGTGTACCTGGCAATGGTAGAAGTGCCTGCTAAAGATTGTCCATGAAGAGATCGCTCATGCTCCCGGATGCGGCCTGGAAAAAGAAGCTTCTGATCCTACGGATTTGTGGCTCTCTGCTCGGTGATTCGATGATTGGTCAAAAGGCATCCTCGGACTCGTGGAAACTGAGGGACCTACAAATCACTATCTGGGGTTAGAAAACTAAGAGTATGAAGACTGAATAATGAAAGAAGGGAAAAGCAATGCTCTTGGATGATGGCGGCCAAGGGTTGGAAGGAAGGGGCGGCTAGGGTTTTGATGTTGTAGATGGAGGTAGGGTGCAGGAACAAGAAGAACTCGCGCACAGCTCGCACACAACACACACACAGTAAGGGCACACAGCAAAGAGAGAAAACTCAAATTTAATTCATCAATATTCTGAAATTATAGGAGGGGGAGGCCTTTAAATAGGCTTACAAACTTGGGGCTCAAGTAAGGGTATTCATGAGAAATTATATTAGTCCTAAACCCATACAAATACATAGACTAGGGCTCTCCACTTTTGATTGAGCCTCTCTCCCTCTCCTTCTCTTGGTCAGCCAAAGAGGGGTGACTCTAAGGGAGGCTGACCATAAGGGTTGGTGCCCCCTCTTGATGCTCCTCATGGGCCTTGGGCGGCCCAACATGCTCCAGGCTACGGTCCAGAGTTCCAAGGCCTTCAAATTCTCTTACTGGGTCTTTCATAATCTTTAAGTATGGCTCCATGACTTTAAGCTGGTTGAATCTTCGATTATCTTGAGTCTTCTACTTGCAAAATTTGACTGGACTCACTATAAAATTTACAGGACTCAGAAAATGACTAGCTCAACTGAGCTGACTTGACTAATAAACTTTAAAACTTATAGGACTCAAAACTTGACCTGACTCAACTGACTTGGCATTCTAAATACAGGACTCAAGTGTGGACAGGACTCCAATGAACTTACTCACAAAATTCAAATGAACTCACTCAAATTGACTAAACCCTAATTACAAATTGAACAAAACTTGGACTCACATCCTAAACCTAATTTGATAACCACAGAGAGTTGAAATGCCTCTGCCAAAGTCTGGGGCCTCTGATGTCCCCATCACGCATCACCTTCATCCTCCACTTGGCCATCCCTTCTTCTCCCATTAGAACCCTAGGCCACTGGTTCTTCTTCAAGCCCAAGGCGTGCAAGTTCTTCTCCTCTACCAGGAGGATAGGCATCTTCCTCCTCCAGGCTGCCCCACCAAACCAGGCATCCTCCATCAATCCAGGCCGCCATCTTCAATAATTTTTTTCTCCTTCAATCCTATTCCAACTTCCCATTTTTATTTTTCCCATCTTCTACATCTTTAATCCTTGATGTTTGCAGGATCCTTCCGGTGTCATGCCCTTTGGATGAAGTCTTCCTTGCCCCCTAAACCAGCTGATAAAAAGCCGGTGGATCTGCGGGAAAGCTGCTTCATCATCCAGGCACTGATCCGAGTGTGTGTGATCACTTCTATGACTTCAAGGAAATCATTGCTAGGTTTTTAGACTCCTTCTCTTCTCACTTTGTCTGATTTGTTGAAATTAGAGCATGCCTTATAGTGGTTTCTTAACCCTAGGATCCTTATTTTTTTAATCTCTTTGATAGTTTCTAGCATGATGATAGAACTCTAGTTGTTACATGAAAACCCTAACCTATTCTTGACCTAGTTTCGGGAATAAACCCTAACTAAAAAAATATGAAATCATTGCTCATATGATCTGAACTTTTCTTTATGTTAACCCCTGGCATGTCATCCCGCATCAGTCTAGAGTTGTTCCTCATCAATCCAGGTGATACTCGACATACAACATCCAGCCTCCAAGAAGAAAGTCTAATAGCTAACCTGCCAAGTAGTAGCCCTTAATCGATTTATCTCCTATTTGGTCGAATGTTACTTACCTTTCTTCATGGTACTATGCAAGATGCACGACTTCACTTGGATGAAGGAGTATACTAACTAGCCCTCGAGGAGCTGAAGAAGTTTCTTGCTCTTTACCCCTGCTATCCAAGCCTAAAGTTGAAGAACTCTTCTTGTACCTTATCGCCTCCTTGGAAGTGGTCAGCTTTGCACTTATCTGAGTAGATGACAAAGAAGTCTAGAGACCAATATACTACACCAACAAAGTACTTTACAACACTGAAACCAGGTATTCCAAACCTAAAAAGATTGTTTTTGCTCTAATCATCTCTACCTAGCATCTTAGGCTCTATTTTCAAGCTCATTCCATTATCATCCTCACCGACCAACCACTCAAGGTTATCTTGCATCAGCCTAACACTTCTAAGTGACTAGCAAAATGGACAATCAAGCTCAATGAGTTTGACATTTTCTATCACTTGAGATCATCCATGAAGGCTCAAGTCTTAGTCGACTTCCTAGCGTTGGTACACATAGTCGGATAACAAGCTTGAAGAGGCACCTACCGAGTTGCTTATCAAGTAATCTGATACAGAGATGACCTAAATCCTCCATATAGATGGTGCTTCAAACTTGCAACGGAGTGGAGCTGGACTCATCTTGACAAACTCGGAAGGAGTAGTCATTGAATATGCAATGTACTTCCTATTCAAGGAAACTAACAACTAGCCGAATACGAAGCTTTGCTGGCAAGACTAAAGCTGTCAAGGAACTCAGGGTAAAGCACCTAAGGGTCTTCACCAACTTGTAACTTATGACTAGCCAAGTCAATGGCAAGTATAAGGCTTAAGATTCCACGATGATCAAATACCTTGATAGGATACGAACCTTCATGTAGGTACTTTAATAGTTTGGCATCTCTCACATATTCTGAGGTGAGAATTCCTGAGTAGATACCCTCTCTCTGCTTACAACCTTAGTAGACAATTCCCTCGGGTGAGCATATGTTGAATACTTGGAAGCCCCCAGCATCAACAACATTGAGGAGGTCCAACAAGTCATCCATGAGCCAAGTTGGATGGACCCATTCATCAAGTAAATTACTGAAGGCATCCTACCCAGCAATCGCAAAGAAGTGAGGTCATTGAAACAGAGAGTTTCCTAGTTCATGCTACTAGATGGATTAGCTCTATAAGAAGTCCTACTTATACCTCTTATTAAAATTCTTGAGACATGCCAAAGCTAACTACATCCTTCATGGCATGAAGGTATTTGCAGGAACCACCTAGAAGGTAGGTCCTTAGTCTATAAGGTACTAAGGCAAGGATATTATTTAGCTCACTATGTGGGAGGATGTAGTAGAGCTTGTCCAAAAGTGCAACCGGTGCTAGCAACATCCCAATATCCAATGGCAACTAGCTACCCTACTATCCTAGCTCTCTTCTCCTTGGCTATTCATCAGTAAGGGATGGATATCCTTGGTCTATTTTTTTCAGCATATTGTCAACGGAAGTACCTATTTGTCATCTTAGACTACTTCACCAAGTAGGTGGAGGCAGAGCTCTAGCATACATTATGGAGAGCAAAGCCAAAAGCTTCATCTGAAAGTCAATCATTTACTGATTCAGGTTTTCCCACACTATCATCATCGATAATGATTAGTAGTTTAACAACCAGATATTCAAAAAACTCTCTGTCGAGTTACACATTTGGTACGGTTCATATCTATCAGCCACCCTCAATTGAATGGAGAAGTGGAGGTGACAAATTGATAATCTTCCAAGGCCTCAAGACTAGGTTAGATGAAGCCAAAAGCAGGTAGGCCAAGAAGCTACCCAGTGTGCTATGGGCATATCACACTATCTCTTGGACTTTAATAAAGGAAACTCCCTTCAGCTTAGTCTTCGGTACCCAAGAAATGATATCGATTGAGATCGATCTCTCAACCATGTAGATCAAGCGCTACGATGAGTCAAGGAACCCGGTCTGACTAGAGCCACCTGGACCTACTGGAGGAGACTCTTGATAAAGCTCAACTTCAGATGGCCATGTATTGAAAACGGGTATGTTGCCCAGGTGGCTTACCAAGAGGGGGGGTGAATTGGGTAATTAAAACTTTTGCAAGTATGTGCTCCTTTCAAAGTTCTTGGTGGTATGTGCTGTGAGTTAAGTAACTAATGCAGAAGCAAATAAGAACACAAGAAAAACAATCATAAACATAGCAGATTTTATAGTGGTTTGGAGAAACCTAGCTCCTACGTCCCCTGCCCAAGGTACCACTTGGGATTTTCACTATATTCACCCTCAGAATATAGCCGGATTGTTTTCACGTGTCACAATCTAAAACCCAAACTTGGTTTTATCCCAGCCTTACCAAAAATCCAATACAATGTTAGTTTTATCCGGGCTCACTAACAACCCACTCTTGGTTTTTAAAGGCTCACAAAAAGCTTTACAAACCCAAGCTATAGCTCCGGCTGTACTTGGAACAATTAAAACAAAGAGTAGAAAATTCAAAGCAACTCTATGACAAACCAAAGTTGCCGGATGGTTGCAGTTGTAGCACTTGAGAAGCCCTCTTGATTGCTCTTTGAATGCTCTTCAAGGCTTGCTTCAATGAATGCCTCAAGAATTCATATAGAAGTTAGATGTGCTCTTGAATGCTCTCCTGAATGCTCTCTTGAGTATTCTTTCAAAAAACTCATTAATTCTCATTAACTACTCATGCATGCTTTCAAAAGTAATTCAAATCCTTTAAATATATTCTCCTTAACTGATTTCAGGAGGTTATAGCCATTGTAGACTGTTGGAATTCGAAATATGACCGTTGAAAACCATTTTGGATTCAAAAATAAAGTTTTGGAACTAGCCGTTACTCACCTGGAACTGTCATTCGAGTTAGCTCGGATTTGTCGAGTTGGCTCGATTCCTCAAGTAGGTCAAAACTTCACTCTGGTCGAGTTAGCTCTTCTGCTTCGAGTCGGCTTGCCTGGCTGGTTCTTCAGAACTGAGATTTTCTGAACTCTGGAAGAGTAGATTCAATATATGAGTCTGCTCGACTGTTTGTCTGAGAAACTTTTACTCTGGTCGACTTAGCTCGGTTCCCTTGAGTCGGCTCGAATTCTCAGAACTTCAAAAATCACACTCTGCCAGAGTCGGCTCTTCAGTTTCGAGTCAGCTCAAAGGTTTGCATGCCAGAATACTGCGTGCCATGCCAAACCTCGAGTTGGCTCTTCAACAATGAGTCATCTCTTTTGACTTGTCTCCGAAAACTTTCCAAACTTCTCAAAATTCTTCCAAAGGCATTCAATCAAGTCCAGAAGCTCTCCAACTCCATCAAAGTTAAGTCTAAGAGATTTACACTAGAAAAATACATAGAGATAGCCCATTTCATAAATATATAGTTGATTTTTCTTTGGGCTCTTCATTACATAATACAGTTCTACAAAATAAACTTGTCATACAACAAGGTTGTAGGAAGAGTGGTCTTTCATTTAAAACATCCTACAAAAACTTAGAAAACACTTGGAAAGAGTTAGTAATTCAATGCATGCTCCAATGTTTGGTTATCATCAAAATCATTCTAGGGATCAATAATCTCTCCCTTTTTGATGATGACAAAATATTGGACATGGAAGAATTTATAGTTATGAGTATATAATATTTAAACATCTCAAAGTAAATTGTGTATGACTTTAACAGATATGTATATCAGTATGTATCAAAGAGTATCAGAGCTTATCAACAAAGTATCAAAGCTTTTGAATTGGAACTAATGTCTATCAAAGTTAATATATCAAAAGCTATTTTTGCCTATTATGACTTGAAGTCAATAATATATCAAAAAAAGTATCAGAGTTTGTAACTGTATTGAGAAATGTATCAGAATTAAAGTAGCAAAAGGTATTAAATTTAGCAAGAATGTATTAGAGTTACTATCAAAGCTATAAAGGTAACAGAAATGTATCAAGGCTCAGAGTTAGCAGGAATGTATCAGAGCTATTAGAAGCTAGAGATGAATCAGAACAAGTTATGATCAGAGCAAATTTAAGTAAATTTTGAGTAACATGGATAAGTCCACCTGTTTTATGCACAACCAAGCACATTTTCAATAGATTGGCCAAAAGATTTTGTAACGCACAACCATTACATGCTATTTTCCATGCAATGCACAACCATTACATGCTATTTTTCCATGCACATACAATTACTCCCCCTTTTTGTCATTAATCAAAAAGGGTTCAAAAGCAAATTATACTTCTTTTTTAAATAGTATAAGAAGATCAATAACATTGTTTGAGATAATTTCACTTTCTCATAGAATTTTTCAAATTGCAAGAGTTCATTAAAATTCTCCCCCTTATTAGGGTAATTAAAGAGATCAAACATGTGATAACAACATTTCATTGCACATTGCTTTGCAAAAAAAGACATTTCATTACTATAAAAGGAAGTACAATGCATCAAAATACAAGAAGTGTTCTTCTTACAAGATACATAAAAAAGAAACAGGAAAAACATACAACAACTACTCTTCTTCCTCACTAGAGGAAGAGCCAATCTCTAAAATAGTGGAGGATGTCTTAGTCTTCATGGGTTTAAATCTAAGATCTCGATTTCTAGTCCTAGTGGGGCCTTAGAAACTTTGGATTTTAGCTTAGGTCTAGATTTGGGTTTGGCACTAGATGGGGTAGGCTCAACTTTAACATTAGTAGGTGGAATAGGTGGCTGTGAAGCAAGAGGTGTAGGATCAAATAGTCCTAGTGCAGAAGGAGGTGGTGACTGAGCAGGTGGCTCTCTAGATGCTAGGCTCCTGAAGCCTCGACGGTAGAAGAAAATCTTGATAAGAACACCTTGATAATCCGAAGCTCGGTAGAGATGCCCTGAACTCCCTTCTATAGACACTGAAGCTCGGTAGTATGCTGGGTACTAAGAGCATCTGCTGCTCCTCTCAATCGATTGAAATCCATGCATGGGTCTCTAATATCAAAATGAATGTCATCCTGCGGGCGTTGGTGACTCTCAACTGCCTCAACTCTAGAAGACAACTAACTCAGCTCAGTCGCGATCTCTGAAGTCCAGTATCAACGGTTTGACGAAGCTTGCCAAACATCGAAGAGAAAGTGCTTGTCAGGGACTCTGAAAGCTATCTCAGCTACTATGCAATGAAGGCCTGTGAAGCAGTCGGAATAGTGGTCGATGCTGAAGGTGCTGAAGGAGCCACTGAAGGTCCTGGTGGAGTCCTAGGACTACCAGGCTATCTCCTTGTCTGTCTATGCTCCTTTGTATTAGCTTCTGTAACATGATCAATATCATTATCACCTCTGTCAGCGGCAATCTCAGTATCAGCCATGGGGTGCTCTACCTAATCATCCTCATCCTTATTTGAAGAAGGGTGTACCATCCTTTGTCCTGATATCCTCTTCGACCAAACTCCTTCAACTAGATGGTAACCCATCCTCTAAAGGGACTTCGTCGAGTAGGTATCAGTATGATGTAGTGGTCTACCATCCTCTCCAGTAAGGTCTATCCCAAAGTCCTGGAATAGTAAAGTGAAAACATGCCATAGGGAAGGCAGGCTTTCACCCTCCTTGCTGCTTCCCTTATCTGAACCAGCATAATATACGGGAGATTGAGGTCCTCCCCCTCAATCAAGCATCTCATAAAGGCTAGATCTCGGTCACTCACCCAATCAAATTGGCCAGTCCTCGGCAAGAAGATCCTGCTAATCATGTTATGCAACAATCTCATTTCTAGTGACAACATGTTAGCATGTACATTCCCCACATCATCTACATTTCTCCTCTCAAGGATGAGTCTAAGAGTTCTCTTCTTATCTTTTAGCACTAAATGATTCAGTCCTTCATTAGGTATGTGCAGAACATTGCTTAATCTTTCCTCATCCATAATTAACCTCACTCGTTTAACAGTTGATTCAATGTGATATTCACCCAGGATGAGATTTTCATAAAAGGTTCTTACCAAATTAGGATATGTCTGCGGATCCACATAGATATGCGCATTGGAGCTCTCTCAGCTAGTGTAGATATAGGATTCCGACAGATCCTTAGCCTACTGAGATTAGCATTGCCACCAGGGACTGTAGATCCGACAGTACCTCCTCCACATTCTGATGATGATGATGATGACTCCAGTGGATACAGTGACAGTGATGGAGATCAGCCTGGAGCAGGTAGCTCTGATGTTCCACCTGCAGATCCGATTCCAGAGATTCCCCCTTCTGCTGATTTTCCTTCTACTGATCTTCCTAGTACAGATCCTCCAGCTGCAGATGTGCCAGTAGATACTGAGATTACTGAGTCACTTTTTGAGACTATTACAGGGATTTCGGATGATAGAGATGAGCATACAGAGATAGATATTAATGATCCCACTGCTTATGATCTTGTCAGCAGGCACACTCCAGCTCAGTCTACTCAGCATACTGATCCATCTACTCCTTCTGCTATTGCTTCTATCAGGACACCTGTGGAGTATTTTCTCAGACCTATAGATCTCGTAGGACTACCCCTAGGTCTGGTCCCTCTCTGAGGACTCAGAGTCTCACTCATAGGACTCCAAAATCCTCATCTAGGATCTCGGATCCTATCTCTTTTGATATACCTTCTGATGAGGAGTAGCCTCATAGATTACTTGATGTATGTTGTACTTGATGTATGTTGTACTTAGTTTGCTTTGTATGATGATGTATCAGTGTTTTGTGCTTACTATGTAAGCAATTTGTAACTGAATACATTCATATATTTATCTACATTATGGTATTTTACTGTCTGATACCAGCTCTTAGCATTTATCTTTTTAAACCCTCAAGTTAGAATGTTTTGTTATATCGAATGCAAAAATTGAGGGGGAGCATGTATCTTATGCAACTAAGTACTTCATTGTAATGGAACATAATTTTTTTAATATATCTTTTACTACAAAGAATGCACTTTTTGATTCTTGACAAAAAGGGGGAGTATAGTAAAGTTTGTAAAGTATATATGGTAAAGTATGACTCTTTCATAGAGTAGAGTAAAGCTATTATGGTTCTTATATTTTACTCATGAGAATGTTTTCACAAAAAGAAAGAAGTAAATGAAAAGTAAAATCTTTCATAGAGTAGAGTAAAGCTATTATTAGTTCTTAACTTTTTGAATCATGAGAATGTTTTCACACAAAAAAAAAAAAATAGATGAAAAGTAAAATTTTTATGATATACTCATGCATGTGAGGTTTCTTGAAAATTTTTATTATTGCTATATTTGCTTTTGGACTTAATTGCATATATACTCAAGGTTTTGTCATCATCAAAAAGGGGGAGATTGTTGGCTTTGGCTCCTTAGTTTTGATGATTAACAAAAGGTTGAGTATATGTTTGGACTAATGTTTATGTCAAGATAAAGTTTTAGAACTTAGGTTATTCAAAAAGAGTATCAAGAGTACAATGATGAAACCAAGCTTGCTTGATTTTGGAAAGAGCTTTCCTACCTTGAACAAGATCAAATTTCTCATATTGGACCTTATTATTAAGAAGCAATTTACAAAAGAAATAAAAGGCTTAGAGAAACTCAAGCATGGCACGCACCTCTCTAGAGTTTCAAAAAATTCAGACCAGAGGTCGACCCCCAAAGGTCGACACCTTGCCAAAGGTCGACCACCAGAGGTCGACTCATGAGAAAAGAAAAGTTTAGCTAGGCCAGCATGGCAAAATTTCAGTGGCACGCTCCAGAGGTCGACCACCAGAGGTTGACACCTGTCCAGAGGTTGACATCAGAGGTCGACTCATCGCCTGAGAATTCAAACTGGGCAGAACTATGATTTTTTAGATTTTTGCCTAAGATAAAGTGGAGGTCGACTCATGAGGTCGACACTTGATCCAGAGGTCGACTCATGAGGTTGACTCATGGCATAACGGCTAGTTTTTCTAAACTTTTGATTTAATTCTAATGGCCATAAACGGCCATATTTTGATTCTAACGGTCTTGTGGAGTTGTTTCAGCTTGAATGAGGTATTTAACCTCCACCTAACTTCAAAAAAGACAAGGAGACAAAGTGAAAAAGAAGAGAGTGAATGTACAAAGCCTTCAATCAATTCTAAGCCAAAAAGAGTGAGAAAACCAAGAGATTCCTTAGCCAAAAGCTTTCCATTTTGAGGAATCCAACTTTCAAGTGTTTGGCATTTAGTGAGGTCCAAGATTCCAAGAGAAAGGCTTGAAGAGTCTCCATCAAGAGCTACATCGAATTACTTTTTGCTCAAAAGGAGTTTGTCTTGTTTTATTCATTGTATTCATATTCTTTTTGTCCAAGGCTAGTTTCAAGGGAATTGAAACTAGTGTGAGGTGTTGGTGAACCAATTGATAAAATCAACTAGGGTTGCTTGTAAGCCCGAAGCCAAACAAGTGAGTGAGGTTTGTTGATGAGCCAATTGATAAAACCAACTAGGGTTGCTTGTAAGCCCGAAGCCAAAACAAGTGTGTAAGGTTTTGACTTGTGAGCCTTGTAAAACAAGTCGACTGTAATCTAGAGAAGATTATAGTGGAAAATCCCAAGTAGAGCTTGGAGAGTGGATGTAGGTGCTAGGTGCACCGAACCACTATACTTCTTGTGTGTTTGCATTGCTTACTCTTCAATGCTCTTTAATTGTTGTTATCTTTCATTGCTTCCATTGCACAATTACTTGAGCACTATCACTCTTTACTTTTGAACTTGATAGCATATATATTGCTTTAATTTTAAAATACCCAATTCATCCCCCCTCTTGGGCACCATATTTGGGCAACAAGTGGTATCAGAGCACCGGTACTCTCTTGTAGGTCCAACGATCTTGACTGAAAGATCATGGCCGCCCCAATTGGAATGGGTATAGTTGAAGGTCAAGCATCAAATCGCCCTCCTTTCTTTAATGGCACAAACTACACTTACTGGAAACTCGTATGCGCATTTACTTACAAGCTGTAGATTATAATATATGGAGAGTAATTACTAAAGGGCCTCGTCAGCCCACTCACTTGGTTAATGGCATTATCACCTCAAAATCTGAAGAAGAATGGGATGACAATGATATCAAACAAGCTGAGTTAAATGCTAAGACGATGAATTTGCTATTCTATGCACTTGACCCAAGTGAATTAATAGAATATCAAATTGTATTTCCGCCAAAGAAATTTGGGATATACTTGAGGTTACCCATGAGGGTACACACCAAGTGAAGACCATAAAGGTGAACATGCTCATTCATACGTATGAGATGTTCAGGATGGAAACCAACTGAAAGTATCAGTGAAATGTATACTAGATTTACCAATATAGTAAATGGTATGAGAAGTTTGAAAAAATTATATCTAATGGTGAACTGGTTAACAAACTTCTAAGGTCTCTTCCGGCTTCATGGGATGCGAAAGTAACAGCCATAGAAGAAGCTAAGGATGTCAATACTCTACCTCTTGAGCAGCTTCTTGGATCACTGATGACTTACGAGCTTTCACTAAAGCAGAAGATAGTGGACAATGACAAGAAAAAAAAGCCATAGCCTTCAAGTCCACTACAAAGGAAGAGTCAAGTGATGAATCAGAAGAAGCTGATGATGATGAGATAGCCCTCATTACAAGAAAATTTAAAGATTCATGAGAAAGAAGAAGGGCTTCTACAAGAAAAGGCCACAAAAAGGTGATCACAATAAAGATAAAGAGAAAGAAAAAGAAAGGGATCCATCCATCTGCTTCGAGTGCAAGAAGCCTGGACATTATAAAAAGATTGCCCTTTGCTTAAAAAGAGTCGAAGGATGTTGAGAAAGAAAGCCATGATGGCTACCTGGAGTGAGAGTGAGGACTCCAGCAGTGATGAAGAGCAGCAGGTGGTCGCCAACCTGTGTTTCATGGCCAATGAAGATAATGAGGTGTGCATTGCAACCAAAAATAAAAGAAGAATGTGGTATCTGGATAGTGGTTGCTCAAGGCACATGACTGGGGATATGAAGCAATTCTCATCACTAGCAGCTATTGATGGTGAAAACGTTACTTTTGGTGATAATGGAAAAGGCAAAATCATCAGAATTGGTAAAAATCCATATCATCCCTAATGCTTATGTAGATAATGTATTATTTGTTGATGCTTGAAGCATAATCTTTTCAGCATTAGTCAGTTTTATGACAAGGATTTTAAAGTTATTTTTGAATCATCTTTGTGCATGGTATCTAGTCTAGATGTCGATGGCATCAAGTTCACTGGTCATAGGCATGGAAACATTTACATGGTTGATCTTGATGATCTAGCCATGGAAAGTGGTCAAAGCCTAGTGGCTAGGGAAGCCAAGGCAAGTGAAACTAGTTGGCTTTGTCATCGTAGGCTAGGGCATGCTAGTATGCAGTTGATTTCAAAATTAAAGAAAAGAATCTTGTAAAAGAATTGCCGAAACTCACATTTGAAAAAGATAAGATTTGTGCTGCATGTCAATTTGGAAAACAAACAAAATCTAATTTCAAACCTAAAGGAGTAGTATCTACTACTAGACCCCTTGAATTATTGCATATGGACCTCTTGGACCAACCAGAATAACTAGTTTGGGAGGTAAGAAATATGGGCTATTAATTGTAGATGATTACTCACGATTTACTTGGATAATGTTTTAGATCATAAAGATGAAACGTTTTTAGCTTTTGTTAAATTTCATAAAAGGGTTTCAAACGAAAAAGATCTCACTATTGTTTCTTTGCGTAGTGATCATGGAACTGAATTTGACAATCATGATTTTGAAGCTTTTTGTAATGAAAATGGCATTAGTCATAATTTTCTGCACCTAGGACACCTCAACAAAATGGGGTGGTAGAAAGAAAAAATAGGACTCTTGAAGAAATGGCACGCATAATGCTTTGCGAAAATGATTTACCTAGATATTTTTGGGCAGAAGCCATTAATACTTCTGTTACATTTTAAATCATGTTTTAATTTGACCTATTTTGAAGAAAACACCATATGAGCTTTGGAAAAATCGAAAACCTAATCTTAAGTATTTTCGTGTATTTGGTTGCCGCTGTTTTATATTAAACAATGGCAAAGACAATATCAGTAAATTGATGCCAAGTTAGATGAGGGTATCTTCTTAGGATACTCTACTTCTAGCAAGGCATACAGGGTCTTCAACAGAAGAACTCTTCTGGTTGAAGAATCAATTAATGTAGTGTTTGATGAATCTAACGAAAAATCTTCTAGAAAAGAAGATCTATTGATGATGAATAGGTACAAAGAAGCTTGAACAATTGACAATCAATGAAGATGAGCCCAAAGGAGATGATGATCAAGAAAATGAAGATCAAACTCAAGAGATCAATGCAACTTCACCAAAACCTTTACCTAAAGAATGGAGGTATGCACATGGACACCCCAAAGAGCTAATAATTGATGATCCGTCAAAGGGAGTAAGTACATGCTCTTCTATTAGAAATGTTTGTGATTATTTAGCTTTTGTATCTCAGATAGAACCTAAGTCAATTGAAGAAGCTGAAAAAGATTGTAACTGGATTAATGCCATGCAAGATGAACTAAATCAATTAAAAGAAATAATGTTTGGACTTAACTGAAAGACCCCCTAATGTTTCTGTAATTGGCACAAATGGGTTTTAGAAATAAACTTGATGAACATGGTATTGTAACTAGAAACAAAGCTAGACTTGTTGCTAAAGGCTACAACCAGGAAGAAGGGATTGACTTTGATGAAACCTTTGCTCTTGTTGCTAGGCTAGAAGCAATTAGACTTTTACTTGCTTTTGCTTGTTTTATGGATTTCAAGTTATTTCAAATGGATGTTAAAAGTATTTTTAAATGGATTTATTGAAGAGGAAGTTTATGTGAACAACCTCCTGGTTTTGAAAATCATGAATTTCCTAACCATGTTTTTAAATTGCATAAAGCATTGTATGGTTTAAAGCAAGCTCCTAGAGCTTGGTATGATAGATTAAGTTCTTTTTTGATGAAGAATGATTTTTCTAGAGGTAATGTAGATAATACATTATTTTTGAAAAAGAAAAATGATGATCTCTTAGTAGTACAAATCTATATAGATGATATTATTTTGGTGCTACTAACGAATGTCTTTGTCAAGAATTTGCAAAGTTAATGTAGAGTGAGTTCGAGATGAGCATGATGGGAGAATTCAACTTCTTCCTCGGACTCCAAATTAAGCAAACCAAAGAGGGGATCTCCATCAACCAAGCCAAGTACACAAGGGAATATTGAAAAAGTTGGGATGGAGACTACCAAACCAATAGGTACCCCTATGAGCTCTTCATGTAAATTAGACAAAGATGAATGTGGTAAATCAGTAGACCAAAAATTATATAGAGGCATGATTGGTTCATTACTATATCTAACTGCAAGTAGACCAGATATAATATTTAGTGTTTGTATGTGTGCACGTTTTCAGTCTGCTCCTAAAGAATCACATCTCTTAGCTGTAAAACGTATATTTAGATACTTATCTGGGTCAATTGAAATTGGTCTTTGGTACTCTAGAGAGTCATCATGAATAATTGCATACTCTGATGCTGATTTACTGGATGTAAACTTGATCGTAAAAGTATTAGTGGAACTGTCAATTCCTAGGAGTTAATTTGATTTCATGGAGCAGCAAAAAACAGAATTCGGTTGCTCTATCTACGGCGGAAGCTGAATATATAGCAGTTGGAAGCTATTGTGCTCAGATTCTATGGATCAAACAATAACTCGAGGACTTTGGCATCAAACTAACTAAGACACCCATAAGATGTGATAATACTAGTGCAATCAATTTAATGAAAAATCCTGTACAACATCAAGAAGCAAACATATTGAAATAAGACATCACTTCATAAAAGATCACATTCAAAACTCTAATGTGTGTTAGAATTTATTTGTACTGATTATCAATTGGCTGATATATTCACAAAACCATTGAATGAAGATAGATTTTGTATGATCAGAAGAGAATTGGGAGTCATTGATCCTTTTGCTTGAAACTCCTCTATTCCCAAAATTCCTCAAAAATGATCTATAAGTTCTCAAATATGTTTAAAGCTTATTTTTCTAAATTTTATCAATTCTTAAATTTTACCGAATTTTATTTTGGCTAGTTTATTTTTTGGAGGTCGACACTTAAGTTTTCGAAGGTCGACACTTGAGGTCGACCCCTGAGATTTTTTAGAGGTCGACACTTGGATGAAAACGTCTTTTTAAAACCCGCCCGCAAGCCTATTTTTCTCCATTTCTTTCCATTTCTCCTTCGTGTGGTCCCCCTCCAACTTTCCTAAAGCTCTAAACAGTGGATTTCCAACCCTCTCCTTCCTCTTTTTGGGTAATTCTCCTCTCCTCTTGTTTTCTTTTGAACCAAACCATTTTTGACCATGTCCTTTTTTGGACAATCGAAAGCTTTTGCCTCTATCTACCCTCTAATATCGGTATTTTCAATTGAAATCACTTATTTCTTTCCTCCGTTTCTTGCATTTCCTCCTTTACTCGATTTTCTCCATTTTCACAAAAACCTATCTACCATTTCACCATTTCCTCTTTTGCTCAACCCGTGAACCTCTCTTCTCCTCTCCCTTCTTGGTTCCTTCCCTCTTAGCTTTGCATTACCCTACTTCTCCCTAATTTACCCTCTTCCATCCATATGGGTCCAAGAAAGCACTTGGCAGTAAGAAAAAGGAGAATGGAACAAGGCCAAAGTAGCACTGAGCGACGAAGAAAGGTCAGACATGAGCGTGAGCCGACCCAGAGCCACCTGCACCAGTGCCAGCCAGCTTAGTACGGAAGAGCATTGCGAGCGGGAGATGTGTGGACATACCTTTCTGGGATCAGCATCACTTTTTTATAGGAGATGTGCTGAGAGATGTAGGTCTGGTTCACTTCTGCACGATGACTGAGAGATTCTACCCAGACCTCATCAGGGAGTTCTATGCATCCATGGCCACTGATGGCATTGGATGGTCAGCTACTGTTCATGGGATCAAGATTCAGTGACACTGGAGGTCATCAGTCATATTTGGAGGATTCCACTTCATGGCACAGCTGCCACTTCTATCAACGATAGAGAGCGTGCCTTCAGATGTATCCTAGAGCGCGAGGATGTTAGCGGCATTTCCACAGTAGCCGCTAACCAGCTTTCACTGGAGATGAGAGTGCTGCATCATCATCGCCCGCATCTTGATTCCAAAGAGCGGGAGATTCGATTTTATTACTGAGCGTGAGCTGGTGTTGATGGTGTCCCTGAGACAGCGGACTCCCATCAACCTTCCCAAGATCATGCTTCAGCAGATGGGTGAGGCAGCATCTCACAGGAGACTAGTTCAGCCATATGGCATGGGGCTGACACAGTTATTCAGGGAGCATGAGTTTCATTTGATGGTATACCATTCGGTCAGCTGCAGCATACTGATACTATGGAGAGAAATCCCTGCATAGGATGGGATTTCGATTGATTGGTGACCGTTGGGTGCGACGAGAGTCTGGCCAGGAGCCAGATGAGGAGGATGAGATTTGAGCTGCTGAGGCAGGGCCTTCAGAGCCTACTGATCATGGTATACCTCCTGGCCCAGCACCAGAGTCAGAGTCTGCGGAGCCTGAGCCATTCACGCCACCACCCTCATCAACTCCAGCACCTACTGCTACTACTACACCACGGAGGACTACAGCGAGCATATCGGACTTTGAGCAGAGAGTGACTGATCACATTTCAGAGGTCCGGACAGAGATTGCTGGTGTACGACAGGAGCTACATGGTCTGCGGATCCACACAGATATGCGCATTGGAGCTCTCTCAGCTAGTGTAGATGCAGGGTTCCGACAGATCCTCAGCCTACTGAGATAGCATTGCCACTAGGGACTGTAGATCCAACAGTACCTCCTCCACATTCTGATGATGATGATGATGACTCCAATGGATACAGTGACAGTGATGGAGATCAGCCTGGAGCAGGTAGCTCTGATGTTCCACCTGCAGATCGATTCCAGAGATTTCCCCTTCTGTTGATCCTCCTTCTACTGATCTTCCCAGTATAGATCCTCTAGCTACAGATGTGCCAGTAGATACTGAGATTACTGAGTCACTTTTTGAGACTATTACAGGGATTCCGGATGATAGAGATGAGCATACAGAGACAGATATTGATGATCCCACTGCTTATGAGCTTGTCAGCAGGCACACTCCAGCTCAGTCTACTCAGCATACTGATCCATCTACTCCTTCTGCTACTGCTTCGGTTAGGATACCTGTGGAGTCTTTTCCTCGGACCTATAGATCTCGTAGGACTACCCTAGGTCTGGTCCCTCTCTGAGGACTCGAGAGTCTCTCATAGGACTCCAAAATCCTCATCTAGGATCTCGGCTCCTATCTCTTTTGATATACCTTCTGATGAGGAGTAGCCTCATAGATTTACTTGATGTATGTTGTACTTGATGTATGTTGTACTTAGTTTGCTTTGTATGATCTGATGTATCAGTGTTTTGTGCTTACTATGTAAGCAATTTTGTAACTGAATATATTCATATATTTATCTACATTGTGGTATTTTACTGTCTGATACCAGCTCTTAGCATTTATCTTTTTAAACCCTCAAGTTAAAATGTTTTTGTTATATCGAATGCACAAATTGAGGGGGAGCATGTATCTTATGCAACTAAGTACTTCATTATAATGGAACATAATTTTTTTTAATATATCTTTTACTACAAAGAATGCACTTTTTGATTCTTGACAAAAAGGGGGAGTATAGTAAAGTTTGTAAAGTATATATGGTAAAGTATGACTCTTTCATAGAGTAGAGTAAAGCTATTATGGTTCTTATATTTTTGACTCATGAGAATGTTTTCACAAAAAGAAAGAAGTAAATGAAAAGTAAAATTTTTCATAGAGTAGAGTAAAGCTATTATTGGTTCTTAACTTTTTGAATCATGAGAATGTTTTCACAAAAAAAAAGAAGAAGATGAAAAGTAAAATTTTTATGATATACTCATACATGTGAGGTTTCTTTGAAAATTTTATTATTGCTATATTTTGCTTTTGGACTTAATTGCATATATACTCAAGGTTTTGTCATCATCAAAAAGGGGGAGATTGTTGGCTTTGGCTCCTTAGTTTTGATGATTAACAAAAGTTGAGTATATGTTTGGACTAATGTTTCATGTCAAGATAAAGTTTTAGGACTTAGGTTATTCAAAAAGAGTATCAAGAGTACAATGATGAAACCAAGCTTGCTTGATTTTGGAAAGAGCTTTCTACCTTGAACAAGATCAAATTTCTCATATTGGACCTTATTATTAAGAAGCATTGACAAAGAAACAAAAGGCTTAGAGAATCTCAAGCATGGCACGCACCTCTCCAGAGTTTCAGAAAATTTCAGACCAGAGGTCGACCCCCAGAGGTCGACACCTTGCCAAAGGTCGACCACCAGAGGTCGACTCATGAAGAAAGAAAAGTTCAGCTAGGCCAGCACGGCAAAATTTCAGTGGCATGCTCCAGAGGTCGACCACCAGAAGTCGACACCTGTCCAGAGGTCGACACAGAGGTTGACTCATCGCCTGAGAATTCAAACTGGGCAGAACTATGGTTTTCTGGATTTTTGCCTAAGATAAACTGGAGGTCGACTCATGAGGTCAACACTTGATCCAGAGGTCGACTCATGAGGTCGACTCATTGCATAACGGCTAGTTTTTCTGAACTTTTGATTTGATTTCTAACGGTCATAAACGACCATATTTTTGATTCTAACGGTCTTGTGGAGTTGTTCAGCTTGAATGAGGTATTTAACCTCCACCTAACTTCAAAAAAGATAAGGAGACAAAGTGAAAAAGAAGAGAGTGAAAGTACAAAGTCTTCAATCAATTCTAAGCCAAAAGAGTGAGAAAACCAAGAGATTCCTTAGCCAAAAGTTCCATCTTTGAGGAATCCAACTTTCAAGTGTTTGGCATTTAGTGAGGTCCAAGATTCCAAGAGAAAGGCTTGAAGAGTCTCCATCAAGAGCTACATCGAATTACTTTTTGCTTAAAAGGAGTTTGTCTTGTTTTATTCATTGTATTCATATTCTTTTGTCCAAGGCTAGTTTCAAGGAAATTTGAAACTAGTGTGAGGTTTGTTGGTGAACCAATTGATAAAACCAACTAGGGTTGCTTGTAAGCCCGAAGCCAAAACAAGTGAGTGAGGTTTGTGGTGAGCCAATTGATAAAACAACTAGGGTTGCTTGTAAGCCCGAAGCCAAAACAAGTGTGTAAGGTTTTGACTTGTGAGCCTTGTAAAACAAGTCGACTGTAATCTAGAGAAGATTATAGTGAAAATTTCAAGTGGAGCTTGGGGGTGGATGTAGGTGCTAGGTGCACCGAACCACTCTACTTCTTGTATGTTTGCATTGCTTTACTCTTCATTTGCTCTTTAATTGTTGTTATCTTTCATTGCTTCCGTGCACAATTACTTGAGCACTATCACTCTTCACTTTTGAACTTGATAGCACATATATTGCTTTATTTTTAAAATACCCAATTCACCCCCCTTCTTGGGCGCCATATCTGGGCAACAGTGCAGAACATTGCTTAATCTTTCCTCATCCATAATTAACCTCACTCATTTAACAGTTGATTCAATGTGATATTCACCCAGGATGAGATTTTCATAAAAGGTTCTTACAAATTAGGATAAGTTAGAGTATCTAAAGAGCAAAAGTCACTCCACCCTTGAGCCTCTATCCATTCTCCTATTCTTAGCCCTAGTTCTTTCAAAAATGAGAAAACTATTCTTCTTCCACTGGTAACTGGGCGGTTAGCCATTGAAATTACCTGTCTCGGTGGAGAAGAAGACTCATTCCTTTCTTCATCTTGTTCTTGAACAGGGGTCGACTCTTCTTCTCTGTGTTTTGACCTTGTTTCCCTTTGTGCATTGGATTTCACATGCCTTGCTCTCTTCCGTACTGCCATCCTTGGAGCCATAATCGAAAATCAAAGATGGGAGAGCATGAAATTCAAGGAAGGTGGGGTAGAGAGAGTGGTCCCTAGGCTTTGGAAGGTTTTTTGGTAGTTCAGCTAAGGTTTAACAGGAAATAAAAGCCTTAGGTTTGGTCCTACGAGTTATATAAAAATGCCTAGCCTGACATCCGAGTCGGCTCGGCCAGAAGTATGACTGCTCGAGTCGGCTCGAGCAAAAATACTTAGAAAAGGTTTAAAAAAACTTTAAAAGGTTTATAATGATAAAGGACACTATGTAAGGTGGTCATTATCCTGAAATTGATGTAGGAGGTCTTCTAGGTAATTTTTTCTTCATTTAGAAGAAAATAGATCAAAAACTCTAAAAAGGGTCACATAATCCTAATTCTTCTCTAATCATTTCAAATCTATCTTTATTAAGTGGCTTAGTAAAGATGTCAGCAAGTTGATTTTTAGTTGGAATGAATTCAAGTTCACTTTTTCATGTTGTACATGATCCCTAATAAAGTGATGTCTAATTTCCATATGCTTTGTTCTTGAATGCTGAATTAGATTTTTATCAAATTAATAGTACTTATGTTATCACATTTGATAGAAACTTTTGTTTGAATAACACCATAGTCTTCTAGTTATTGCTTAATCCATAACACTGTGCATAACAACTCCCTCAGCTATATATTTTGCCTCAGCAATAAATAGTACTATAGAGTTTTGTTTATTATAGTGCCATGAAATTAAGTTCAACCCTAAAAACTTTCAAATACCATTAGTACTTTTTTATCAATTTTACATTCACCATAATCAGTATCAGAAAACCAATTAAATCTAATGAAGATTGCTTAGAATACCATAGACCAAGATTATTTGTTCCTTTTAGATATTTTATGATTCTTTTAATAGCAATTATATGTGATTCTTTAGGATTTGAATGAAATCTAGTACATATACATACATTGAACAAGATATCAGGCCTACTTGCAGTTAAATACAATAATGATCCAATCATACCTCGATAAAGCTTTTGATCAATGTTGCCACCATCTTCATCTTTATCTAATCTGCAGGAGGGACTCATGGGTGTGCTCATTTCTTTGGATGACTCCAACCAAACTTCTTAATGATCTCCTTGATGTACTTTGTTTGGTGATAAAAATTTTCTCCTTTGTTTGCTTAATTTGGAGTCCAAGGAAGTATGTTAGTTCACCCATCAAGCTCATTTCAAATTCACCCTGCATCAACTCAGCAAATTCTCTACAAAGATCCTCATTAGTTGCACCAAAAATAATGTCATCTATAAATTTGTACAACTAACATATCATTCTCTTTCTTTTTAATAAATAATGTTATATCTACATTGCCTCTAACAAAGTTATTTTCAAGTAAGAACTTGCTCAATCTATCATACTATGCTCTAGGTGACTATTTTAATCCATACAATGCTTTATTAAGTTTAAAAACATGATTTGAAAGAGCATGATTTTCAAAACCTGGTGGTTGTTCTACAAAAATTTCTTCCAAAATAAATCCATTTAAAATGCACTTTTACATCCATTTAAATAATTTGAAATTCATGTTGCAAGCAAATACAAGTAATAATCTAATGACTTCTAATCTTGCTATAGGTGCATAGGTTTCATCAAAATCTATTACTTCTTCTTGATTATAACCTTTAGCCATTAATCTTGCTTTATTTCTAATTACTTTCCTTGTTCATCTAACTTGTTCTTATAAACCCATTTACTTCCTATTACAGGATGGTCTGAGGGTCTGTTTATTAAGGTCCATATATTATTTCTTTCAAATTGGGTGAGTTCTTCATGCATGGCCATCATCCAATTAGGGTCATTTTCAGCTTTTCTATGCTATGAGGCTCTACTTATGAAATAAATGCTAGATAATCATGTGCTTCTCTAAGTGATGACCTAGTTCTAATACCTTGTGAGGGATCACCTATAATTAAATCTCTAAGGTGTGAAGTTACATACCTCCATTCTTGGTAGATCACCATGATCTCTACTTACCATTTCTTTCCTTCTTGAGTTGGTTTGTCCTTCAAGCTCATATCTTCCATCGCTTGATCAAGTGTATCTGCATCATTGTCTATACACTCTTCTTTTCTAGAAGGTGAGGGGTTAGATTCATCAAAAATAACATGAACAGATTCTTTTACTGTTAATATTCTTTTATTAAACACTCTATAAACTTTGCTATTGATTGAATAACCCAGAAATATAGCTTCATCAGATTTTGCATCAAACTTTCCTAGGTTATCCTTTCTATTGTTTAACACAAAGCATTAACAACCAAATACATGAAAATAATGGATGCTTGGTTTTCTATGATTCAAAGTTCATAGGAGGTTTTCTTTAAAATCGATCTTATCAAACACGATTCAAAATGTAACAGGCAGTGTTCACCACTTCTGCCCAAAAGTATCTTGGGAGATTGTCTTCACATATATTATTCGGGCTATCTCTTTCAAAGTCCTATTCTTCCTCTCTACAATACCATTTTGCTATGGTGTTCTAGGAGCGGAGAAGTTGTGATCAATGCCATGCTCAGTGCAATAATTATTAAAATACTGATTTTCAAATTATGTGCCATGATCACTCCTAATTGAAATAATTGAAAGATTTTTCTGGTTTGAAACTTTCTTGTAAAATTTTTGGAAAACTTAAAAGCTTCATCCTTGTGTAAAATGAATAAAATCCAAGTAAATCTCAAAAAATTATCTATTATCACAAGTCCATATTTTATACCACCTAAGCTTGTAATCCTAGTTGGTCCAAATAGATCCGTGTATAGTAGCTCAAGTAGTCTAAAAGTAGAAACCAAATTTTTCAATTTAAAACTCTTCCTAGTTTGTTTATCCAATTGACATGCATCACAAATATGTTCAAAATCAACTTTGAATTTTGCTAACCTCTAACTATATCTATAGAAATCAATTTAGTAATTATATGCATGCTAGCATGACCTAATCTCCTATGCCAAAGTAAGCTAGACTCCTTGGTTTTAGCATTCATTGCTACAAGACTTATACTACTGGACATGGCTAGATCATTCAAACCTACCACATATATGTTTCCAAGTCTTTGTCTAATGAGCTTAGTGCTAGAATCAAGTGAGTTAGTTACAATGCATATTGAAAATTCAAAGACAACCTTAAAGCCTCTATCACATAATTGACTAATACTTAATAAGTTATGCTTCAATTTGTCAACTAGCAATATATTTTCAATGAATGTAGAAGGGGTTATTCTAATCTTTCCGATGCCAATTATCTTCCCTTTACCATTATCACCAAAAGTGACCATTCCTCCATCCTTATCTCTAGGATGATGAATTGTTCCTTGTCACCCATCATGTGTCTTGAATAGTCACTGTCTAGATACCATCTTTTCTTTATATTCTGGGCTGTAAGATATTCCTGTAAGATAATCATAGAGTTCTTTTAGATATCCAAGCTTTCTTGGGTCCTTGCAGGTTAGTAGGATTGGTTCCTTTGAAACCCAAATCTTTCTAATTTTACTTTTATTCTTCTTATTCATATTATATTGAAATGACTTATGACCAACTCTATTACAAGAGTAACAAATAATTCTAGATTTTGAAAAGGTACAAATGTAGAAGCTCTATATGCAGAAGTAGAAACATTTGATGCGAAAGACTTTTGATTTGAAAACTTAGGTACATAAGTTTTTGAATGTATAAATCTAGTAGCTGAAATTTCATTTGTATGCAAAGGATTATAACCAATTCCAGCTTTTCTATTTGAATCTCTTTGATCTTTTAAATTAACTCAAGCTTGTTTGAACTTAATGTTAGCTTTTCACCAATGGCTTGAGCTTTTTAACTTCCTTTAGCAAACGAATGTTTTATTCATGCAAAATTTATTTTCTCAAGAAATTATTCTTTTCAATTTCCAAAGCTTTATGTTTTTCAGAAAAGGTAGTCAATTCTTTTTGCAAAATATTATTCTTTTCTGAAATTTCTTCTTTTCTTTCATCAAAATATCATTGCTATTTTTCAAAGACTTTATTTTCAAGCTAGCCTTTTTGTACTCAGTTAATAATTCATGGAATGCAGTTTTTAATCCTCGAATGTAAATTCATCATGAGATTCAGGGGACATTACCTCATCTTCAAGATCTATAGACGTATGTTCGCTATTTTTATGGTCTCTTCTTCTTCATTTGAAGTTGACTCCTCGTTGTCGCTCCAAGTTACAACCATTGCTTTCTTCTTTCTTCTTATAAGTTTTCTTCAAGTTTGGACAATTTGATCTGAAGTGCCCTGGTTTCTTGCATTCATAGCAAATGGGCTATTGCTCTTTATCTTTATCTTTTTCCTTTCCTTGTCCTTGCTATTTTCTCCTTTTCCAATAAACTTTTTCCAATATCTTCCCTTTTTCTTGCCCATAAATTTTCTGAATCTCCTCACTACAAGTGCAATATCATCGCCTTCTAGTTTATCTTCGGAGGAGGGGCTTTCTTCATCAATTTATTCTTCTTGTTTCTTCAACTTTGCAGCAGCTTTGAAGGCAATTGATTTCTTTTTTTGATGTCATCTTCATTTCTATGATGCATAGTGAGCTCGTGTGATCAGGGATCCCAATAGTTCATCTAGTAATAATGTGTTGAGGTTCTTGGCCTCTTGACAGTCACTTTCAGGTCCCATTTATCTAGAAGTGGTCTCAAAATCTTTTGCACAAGATCTGTGTTAGAATAAGTCCTGCCAAGACTCTTCAAATCATTAATAAAATTTGTAAAATATGAGAACATGGCAAAAATAGTCTCATTCGATTCCATCTTAAACAGTTCATACTTATGTACAAGAAGATTAATTTTAGATGTTGTCACTTGGAAAGTTCCTTCATGGGTTACCTCAAGTTTATCCTAAATTTCTTTTGCTGATGTGGAAGTAAAAATTTGATTAAACTCATTTGCGTCCAAAGCACAATATAACAAGTTCATAGCTTTGGCATTCAGCTCATCCATTCATGTCGTGTTCATCCCATTCCTCTTTAGCTTTTAGGATATCCATGCCATCAACTTTTTTCATGGGTGTGTGACGTCCCTTAAGAATGACCTTCCATAATTGAAAGTCTACTGCTTGAATATATATTTTCATTCAGGCTTTCCAGTAGGTTTTGTTAGTGCCTGTGAATAGTGGAGGTCTATTTGTGGATTGGCCTTCGGCCAAAGAAGTACTTATAGGGTTTGCCATATAATCTTTACTCTAAGTAAATTCAGAGACACTACTCTAATACCAGTTGTTGCCCATGTGGCTTACCCAAGAGGGTGGGGGGTGAATTGGGTAATTAAAATTTTGCAAGTATATGCTTTTTTTCAAAGTTCTTGGTGTGGTATGTGCTGTGAGTTAAGTAACTAATGCGGAAACAAATAAGAACACAAGAAATACAATCACAAACATAGTATATTTTATAGTGATTCGGAGCAACCTAGCTTCTACGTCCATTATCCAAGGTATTACTTGGGATTTTTACTATATTCATCTTCGGAATATAGCCGGATTGTTTTCACGGGCTCACAATCTAAAACCCAAACTTGGTTTTATCCTAGACTTACCAAAAACCCAATACAATGTTAATTTTATCCGGGCTCACTAACAACCCACTCTTGTTTTCAAAGGCTCACAAAAAATCTTTACAAACCCAAGCTACAGCTCCTGCTGTACTTGGAATAATTAAAATAAAGAGTAGAAAACTCAAAGCAACTCTATGACAAATGAAGTTGCTGGATGGTTGTAGTTGTAGTACTTGAGAAGCCCTCTTGATTGCTCTTGAATGCTTTTTAAGGCTTAAAGCTTGTTCAATAAATGCCTCAAGAATTTGATGGAAGTTAGGTGTGCTCTTGAATGCTCTCTTGAATATTCTTTCAAAAACTCATTAATGTCTCATTCACTGCTCATGCATGCTTTCAAAAGTGATTCAAATCCCTTAAATATATTTCCTTTAATTGATTTTAGGGGGTTATAGCCATTGTAGGCCGTGGGATTCGAAATATGATCGTTGGAGATCATTTTGGATTCAAAAAGAAAGTTCTGGAACTAGCGTTACTCACCTGGAACTATCATTCGAGTCTGCTCGGATGGGTCGAGTCAGCTCGGTTCCTCAGGTAGGTCAAAACTTCACTCAGGTCGAGTTGGCTCTTCTGCTTCGAGTCATCTAGGCTTGTTGGTTCTTCAGAATTGAGATTTTATAAACTCTGGAAGAGTTGGCTCTATAGTACATGAGTCGGCTCGGCTGTTTGTCTGAGAAACTTTTACTCTAGTCAAGTCAGCTCAGTTTCTTGAGTCGGTTCAAATTCTTAGAACTTCAGAAATCACACTCTACCAGAGTCGGCTCTTCAGTCTCGAGTCAGCTCGAAGGTTTGCATGCCAGAATATTGCATGTCATGCCAAACCTCGAGTCGGCTCTTCAGCAATGAGTTGGCTCTTGTGACTTGTCTCTAAAAACTTTTTGAACTTCTTAGAATTCTTTCAAAGGCATTCAATTAAGTCCAGAAGCTCTCCAACTCCATCAAAGTTAAGTCTAAGAGATTTAAACTAGAAAAATACATGAGATAGCCCATTTTCATAATATATAGTTGATTTTTCTTTGGGCTCTTCATTACATAATATAGTTTTACAAAATAAACTTGTCATACAACAAGGTTGTAGGAAGAGTGGCCTTTCATTTAAGACATCCTACAAAAGCTTAGAAAATACTTGGAAAGAGTTAGTAATTAAATGCATGCTCTAATATTTGGTTATCATCAAAATCATTCCAGGGGTCAACAGGGTCGCTTGGTACTACAACTCTCGGGTAAGGCCCAAGACCTTTAGACTGGAGATTTTGTCTTACATCATGCTAAAGTTTCTAAATAATTGAGCAAGGTAAGCTATTTTTGAATTGGAAGGGCCTTACCGATTAGCAGAAGCCCTATATTAAAGAGCATACCAGATTGAGGAACTTGATAAGACTCGAATCCCGGACATGGAATCTCGAGAACCTTTGGATGTATTAACAATGATATACTTTTTCTACTCAAAAATTTTAAAAAAATCAATGGAGTCCCTAGGCTCCTCCTGACTATAGGGCTATCTAGCCAACCAATCATCAATCGAGGCACAGACGAGTCACTCCATAACACCATATTTCATCTGACCAACTAGCCATCAGTTGAAGTATAAACTAGTTGCTCCATATCACCGTCTCTTCAGACAGGTTGCTCCATAGTATCATCTCCTTAGATGGGTCGCTGTATAGCACCACCTCTCAACCAGCCGACTAGCCATCGATCAAAGTACACACAAGTTGCTCTACAACACCATCTCCTCAAACGGGTTGCTCTATATCATTGCCTCTTATCCGACCAACTAGCCATCGGTCGAAGTACAAAAAGTTGCTCCACAGCACCATCTCCTTAGATGGATCACTCTATAGCACCACCTCTCATCTAGTTCACTAGTTATTGATTGAAGTATTGACAAGTCGCTCTACACCACCGTCTCCTTAGATAGGCCGCTCTAGAGCACTGCCTCTTATCCGCCGACTAGCTATTGGTCAAAGTATAAATGAGTTGCTCCATAGTACTATCTCCTCAAATGGATCACTCTATAGCACCATCTCTTATCTAGTTGACTAGCTGTCAATCAAAGTACAAATGAGTCACTCCACATCACCATCTTCCTAGAGGGGTTGCTCCATAGTACCATCTCCTATCCAACTGATTAGCACATGATCAAGGTACAAATAGGCAAGTCTCAGCACCACCATCTCCTATATGGCTGACTAGTAGTTGGATATGGTGAAGACATTCATGATTTCATGCCTCTTCCTTCATTAACAAACTCCTGGCAGTCAAACCCTAATGGCTGACTTCCACAATCGAGCTTTATCTTACAGATGGCTATTTATAGCCAAGTTACACTATAGAATTTTCCTACAGGCAAGTCCAACTCGACAACTAGTCTCCCATGTTATTTCTGGTTGAAGAACTTTGACAAAACTTGGGAGTTGCCCTATCTTGTCAAAGTTACCTTGATAAGGGTCCTCCACCTATACATGGAAGTTTGACACACATCCAAACAATTCCAAATTTAACATAAAAATTTTTAAAAAAGAAGGGATTTCATTACTCAGAAAAGTCCTTACAAAAAAGGGATAGTCCGAGTGCAAAGACAAGGAAGAAGAAGAGTGACAAGTCATTTGCTAGTATTGGATGCTAGAACCATGCCAGATTTGAATGCCTCCACCATTGCATTGATGATGGCCTCCATCTTGGCCATTGTCTTAGCCACTATCTCCCAGACAAAATCCATCACTTCAGATCCTACGACAACTACCACCCTAGTAGGCCTTGTGGTTTCCTCGATCCCAATTTTGGCCTCCTTAGTGCCCTCAGTTTCCTTGGTGACATCGGGAACTCTGACTTGGCCTCAGCTTTTGCTACCATGGTCCCCATGACCGGGGTACCTTCAGCTATCTCGACCTCGACCATCTCTTCTTCCTCCTCAGGCTCCTCCATGATAATGTCTTTCAGGTTAAGGCTAGGGAAGGCCTCGAGATCCTTCTCCATGCATTCTCCAGAGCCTTGCAAGAAGGCATCATAAGCAGCTTCTCCACCTTCATTCTTGAAGTCCTCAAACCCTTTATATTTCTTAATGGCCCAACTTCATTCAAGAAGGCATCATAAGTGGCCTTAGCTTCAGTAGCTTCAAACCTCTCCTTGGCCTTCTTAATCACATCCTCAGCTAATTCAAGTCTCTGGTTAGCAAGGGTGATCCGAGAATCCAAGGTCATTCCCTTACTGGTGGTGTCAACTAATTGGGCCTCTAGCAGAGTGATGTACACTTTATCATTGGTGGCTTCTTCTTTTTTCTCCTTTGCCTGAGCTATTGGGTCTCATGTGGTGCTTCCAAGGCTCAAGGGACCAAGGCTAAGGCCAAGGTCCAATGATCATGATGCTGTCATGGAATTTCTATGACTAGTTTGGACCCTAGGATGAAAGTCTGTTAGCCTTTAGGGTCTTGAGGTTCAGGAAACTTGGGCCTCAAGGGGCCAACTTGTATTGAGCTGGTTTTGAGTCCTAGGTATATGTGATTGGGCTAAGTCAAGGGTGTACTTGGGCTTGGAAAACTTAATTATGCATTAAGTTGGCCTATGGGAGTTTTAGGGTAGGTCATGGTGACCTAGTATAATATACTTTGTATATGGGGCTGATTGGAGTTATCATGATGAAATAACATTTTCTTCCTGATATACATCTTCTTCCTCCCTCTCTTCCTCTTTGGTTTGTCACTCTCTATCAGGGTAATATCAGCATCCAAGCCACCATACCCTAGGAAGGAAAAAATTCTTAGCGCTAGGGACTTCTAGTCCAAGTAGGAAACCCAGTGCCTAGAATCTTTGGAGTCATCCCTCTCTCTACCCTTTTAGAGTTCAGCTAGGATCTTTAGAGGGTTGAATCCTCATTGGTTTGAGGTCCCAAGAGAGGTGGTTTCACATCCATATCATATCTAGAACGTTTGAGGTACTCTGAACAAGTTAGGAGATTTCTGCACAAGAAGGCTGAATTCTTGCCTGGCTAATTGCTTCAGTACCCTATTACTACCACTTCCAATATAATGTTCTGAGGTTGGTAGCTGGCAGAAGGTTGTCCACACACCTAGGAACATCCTCCAACAAGTGTATCAGAGCCCGAGTTGCATGGAGTTCGTGGGAGATGCCAAAAGTTGCAGATCTTCAATTGCTGAAATTTCAGCAAGGGCCTGTCAAGGTACTTCTCAATCCTACAATTTTTTTTTAATTATTGTATGTTTGGCTAGGACCCAGCCATGAGTACCAGCATGAAGGTGGATTTTGAAAAGTTTGACAGGAAAGGAAACATTTTCATATGGAAAGTTCAGGTTGAAGATCTCCTTGTCTAGTTGGAACTGGATCAGGCTTTGGAGGAAAAGTCTGACAAGATGTTAGAGAAGCAATGGATGTCCATGGAAAGGAAGACCTATGCGATGATCAGAGGGTGCTTGGTGGATGTGTCTCTCTATTTCATGATAGAGGAGAGGACTCCAAAAGGTCTCTGGTGAAAGTTGCATATGCTCTACATGGGGAAGAACATATGCAACAAGTTGATTCTAAAGAAGTGACTTTATAGCCTTCGGATGTAGGAAGGCGAAAACATAGTAGAGTACATTCAGAAGTTCGACCAGATATGCAATGAGTTGCTAAATGTTGGGATCAAGTTCAAAAAGGAGGACAAGTCCTTGCTATTGCTATGCTCGCTGCCCTTCCTTTGATGCTTTGATTAATACGCTGTTGTACGGCAAGGAGACCCTGGAGTATGGAGACATGGTCTCAGTGCTGCGTTCCAACGAGCAAAGGGAGAAGCTAACCAAAGAAGGAGTTCCCCAGGAGGGCTTGGTCATTGGGGAAAGGTCCGAAAGAGGAGGGAGAGTTCCAAGTAGAGAGGACTGTCAAAGTCCAGAAGGAAAAGCAAGAGCAGGAAAGATGCAAGGTGCTTTAAGTGCAATAATATTGGGCACTTTCGATGGGATTGTTCTCAGTTGAAGAACAAGAAGGGAGACACAGGAGGATCAGATTCGGTGAGTGCCATGGCTGATAAAGAGATGGAGGATGACCTCTTGGTGGTATCAGATGATCATAGATTGTACACAGATATATGGACCCTGGATTTAGCCTATTCTCATCATTATACCCTGAACCGGTCTTGGTTTTTGACCTATACCAAGATTGATGAGGGAAGTGTGATACTTGGAGATGATCACTCATGCAAGGTCGTTGGTATTGGAAGTGTATGAGCGAGGATGTTTAATGGGATCGTGAGGACACTGACCAATGTCAAGCATGTTCCTGAGCTGAAAAAAAATCTGTTGTCACTAGGCTACCTGGAGCGATGCGGTTACAACTTCAGTAGTCGAGCTAGGAGTGGAGTATTTAATATCTCCAATGGAGCCATGTTTGTGATGAGAAGTAGGAGGATGGACAATAATCTCTACAGGATGGAGGGGTCAGTTGTGATGGGACAATCTGATACAGCAGCAGTAGCACAAAATCCACATGGAGACTATAGATTATGGCACACCGCCTAGGCCATATGGGAGATCGTGGGATGAAGATCTAAGCAGCATGGATCAATTTTAGATCTGGTTGTGACATTTTAGATGTCTATGAGCCATGCCAAATGGGAAGCAGAAGAGATCCACTTCAGTAGTAGTTCAGCCCACTGTGTAGCTCCACTGGAGCTAGTTCACACTGATGTGTGGAGACCATCTCCAGTTTCAGCCAGAAATGGAGCAAGGTACTTCTTGACCTTGATAGATAATTTTTTCAAGGAAAGTGTGGTCTACTTCATGAGAAAAAATTAGAGATCTTCTCATAGTTTCAAGGTATGGAAAGCAAAAGTTGAGAAGGAGCAAGGTTGCAGTGTAAAGTGCTTGAGGTCCAACAATGGAGGTGAGTTCACCAGCAGGGAGTTTCCAGCACTTTTGTGAGGAGTGTGGCATCAAAAGGAACTTCTCGGTCAGAGGGACTCCTCAGCAAAATGGCATGGCTGAGAGAATCAAACCGAACCCTTATGGAGAAGGCAAGATGCAAGAGACTGCAGACAGGGCTTCCTAAGGCATTTTGGTTGATACATTGATGCAGCCTGCTATTGGGTCAATCGATCACCATATATAAGTTAGATGGTAGTATTTTAGAGGAGAGATGGTTTGGAAGGAGGATTGGGCTTTGCCATTTTTGGATTTTTGGGTGCACGGCATATGTGCACATCAGTGCTGGTGAGCATAGTAAGTTGGATGCCAAGTCAAAGAAGATGGTATTCTTAGGGTATCCATGAGGAGTCAAAGGTGTGTAGGATGTGGGATCCCTTGGTGAAGAAGGTCATCATCAGTAAGGTGTGACCTTTGACAAGAGGTCAGTTTTCCAGAGATCAGGTGGAAAAATACATGAATGCTAATTCCTTCTTCTTTCTACTAGGACACAAGTGCATGCCTTCCAGAGATGATCCACATAGAAATTGAACCTAGGAACCACTCCTTAGTAGGTTGCTTAATCCACTGGGACTCTTCTAATGACCTTTCTTCCTTTGGCAGCCTCTCCTTTCTTGCTCAGACCCTTGCTCTCTAGTAGAACACTCTGAGCCCTCTCCTAAACCTTTCCTTACTCTCTTTATCACTTCCTAATTCTCTTCATAAACCCTTGTCTTAGAATGGCGGACTTGTCTTAAGGAAGACCTTTGTCCTAACAAGGGAAGGAAGAGACAGGGGGATAAGTTGGTAGAGTGTCAGAGTGTAAGAAAGAAAGATAATTCTGATACCTTTGGCACAAACATAGAAGGCTTTAATAAAAGATGGGGGGGTGCCAAATATGGCTGTTCATCAGCCTTTGATCTGTCAAATAACAGATCATATAAGACCTTTCATGATGGACTCTTATATTGAAAAGTCGACTCTTCATGTGCTAAAAGCCTTATACGAGTCCTATGGATAATTTGGACTTTTGTCCTCATGCCATGTGGCATGTAACTGGCAGATAGGACTATAGGTGGTGTGGGAAACCAAGTAGCTTATCCAAGAGATCAAGTCCCCTCATGAAAAATGACTTTTGGTTTGAATTATTGTGGCAACCATGAAGAGACACAACCCTTCACTTATGCATGCCAATTCTCCTCACCGCCCAATCCTTTTTTCCACCAGTAATAAGCCAATGCAATCAGATGTAGGATAAGGCTAGGATGTCTTGTTTTAGGTGGAACCAATTCGCATAAGTAGACTCTAGGTCCTTCTACGTGCCAACATATCTTATGTAAAATCCAATTGGCGCCAAGAGTCCCTTCAACTTAGGACTCTTC
Source organism: Areca catechu (assembly GCA_021397845.1). NCBI lineage: Eukaryota > Viridiplantae > Streptophyta > Magnoliopsida > Arecales > Arecaceae > Areca > Areca catechu. The sequence goes on along the minus strand of CM038047.1, from coordinate 50,729,628 downwards.
AAATAAATAAGATAAAGGCTTAATAAATCTGGATAAAACCAGATAATTGCTGCCCCACTTTGGACTCAACCTAATCTAAGATTCTCTCAAATTGGTTAGCCCATTAAGCAACCTTATAGACCTAATTCAATTGGGTTAGGAATTAGGTTAGCTTACACATGCTAGTATGTAATTTGGCTAACCATTAGGATCCCATGACCCTAATAAAATACCAATTGACTTCCTAGGTCAATTCTCTAATGTGTGTGACCCTTTGGATTTCACATCTAGCCACAGTAGGTCGGGTCCAAGCTATTTCGATCCAATCAAAACTGATTGACCTAATTAGGCCAATAAGGCTGACCCAAGTTGCCAATTCGAATCAATTTTCAAATTGACTCATGAATTCATCTAATTTGATTCACGAAAACCTACAAGACATGATTGATGTCTAGCAACGTGTCATGCCTTCCTAAAAATGAGAAATTTGGTTGAAAGTACTAAAATATCCTTCAGTGGAAAGTTACCATGCAGCTCAATCTTTCGATCTTCCTTTATCCCGAATAAGTGATGGGTATGGATAATTGTCAAACCCTAGTACCTAGTCATTTCGAATCTCACTTTGATAATGAAGACTCTGCTGATGACTAATTAGAAAATACTTCTAATCTCATCCTGCTTTGATCAAAGACTCCCTGAGTCATCAATCGAAGAGATTACTTGGGATAACATTTCATCTTACTAGGAATGATTGATTCCTTGTTGATCCACTCACATCCTTCATACACCTTTCACCATATCCGAGAATACCCTGTACATGACTCAATGTCATGAATGAGTATGAACCAAAACATGGCTTAGTGTGCATAAGGAACCATGGTGATCTCAGGTCTAAAGATCACTTGCACAACTCCAACTATGAGAACTATCTCTTGACAAGTAGTAAGACTTCCATAAGATATTCTCGATATGAATCAGTTCAGTGAACTCATACCCTAATGAACACCTTAATCCTTGTATTAGTGTCTCTACATAAGTAGCTGTGAGACCAACCACCCTCTCCATCAAGCATACATAGGATAAGCTAGTTCGGAAGCATCGATCCCTGAATCGATGATCCAACAACTAGGAACATTTTAGATTAGGATTTATAGGAACTTAGATCTCACCATTATGATCTCCATCATAACCCTAATTCCTTTGCCCTAACCTACGGGGTTCATCATAATTTTTAAATAAAATACAACAGTATGATGAAACAAAATGCCTTTTATTAATACAATGATATCATATAAGAGTTGAAAGATTACAAAAATATCCTTACAAAGATTGGCTTTTAGGATATTTTTCTTTCAATCTTCCACTTGCACTAAAATCAATCATCCTTGTATTTTATACCCATACAATCTAGTGGCGATCAAACTGCTACTGAGGTAGTGCTTTAGTGAATGGGTTTGCTATATTTTTCTTTGTATCAACTCGTTCAATGACAACATCTTGTCTTTCTATGATTTCCCGAACGAGGTAAAACTGTCTTAGGATGTGCTTGGACTTATGATGAGACCTTGGTTCCTTAGCTTGCACAACAGCTCCAGTGTTATCATAATATAGTGGCACTGGTTGTATTTTATGAACCACGTCCAATTCCATGATGAATTTTTTCATCCAACAACTTCCTTCATGGCTTCACTTGTAGCTATGTATTCTGTCTCAATGATTGAGTCAACTATAGTCGGTTATTTTGTACTCTTCCAACTCATTGCACCACCATATAGGGTGAAGACATATCCTGATTGTATTTACTATCATCTGGATCTGATTGAAAACTAAAATTTGTATATCCTTCTAGTTTTAATTCTGATCCACCATATAAGAAAAAAACATCCTTAGTCCTTCTCAGGTATTTAAGAATATTTTTCACAGCTTTCTAATGATCCTTTCTTGGATTTGCTTGGAACCTGCTTATTATGCCTAAGGCATAAGCAACATCAGGCCTAATCATAACATGGCATACATAATCGATCCTCTAGCCGAAGCATAAGAAATCATAGCCATCCTCTCTCTTTCTTCCGATGTCTTAGGAGACATATTCTTGGAGAGATGTATGCCTTGACTCATGAGTAAGTAACCCCTCTTACTTCCATCCATGTTGAATCTCTTAACACTAAGTCAATGTACCTGGATTGGAATAAGACTAGTATCCTCTTAGACCTATCTCTATAGATATTTTTCCTAATATATAGGATGCCTTCCTAGATCCTTCATGGAAAATTTGATGATAGCCAAGTTTTGATCGATTGTAACATCGGGATATCATTCCTAATGATAAGTATGTCATCGACATACAGAACCAAAAAGATAATTGCACTCCCATTTATCTTTTTATAAACACAAGGTTCATCTACATTTTTAATGAAACCAAACTCTTTGATTGCTTCATCAAAATGGATGTTCCAACTCCTCGATGCTTGCCTTAATCCATATATGGATTTTTTAAGTTTGCATACTTGGTTTGGTCTCCCACTTGAGACAAACCCTTCTGGTTATGACATATAGACTTCTTCCTTAAGATTTTCATTAAGGAAAGTAGTCTTTATGTCTATCTGCCAGATTTCATAATCAAGTATGCTGCTATTGCAAGCAAAATCCTGATTGACTTGAGCATTGCTACTAGTGAAAAAGTTTCATCATAGTCAATACCATGCCTTTGTTTGAAACCTTTTGCCACTAACCTAGCCTTGTAGGTATCTACTTGCCCATCTGCTCTAATCTTCTTCTTGAAGACCCATTTATATCCTGTTGGGTTAACTCCTTTAGGTGGATCTACCAAGGTCCAAACCTGATTGGAATACATGGAGTCCATTTTAGATTTCATGCATTTAGCCATTTATCAGAATCTCTACTCTCGATAGCTTTCGTATAAGTCATATGATCATCATCCTGAATGATACTGGCTCATTATCATTCCCAATGACAAAGCCATATCTGAGAGGTGCACCCCATACCCTCTCTGACCTTCGGAGAGGAGGTGTGTGTTGTGGCTGTTCTTGAATAACAAGAACCTTTAGTTAAGGAATTTCATTTGAGGACTATTCAGGAATTATTATTGGTTTTGAACTTCTAAGTTCAAGTGTTATTCCACTACTTCTTCTTGGATAAATTCTTGCTCCAAGAATGTAGCATGTCTACTAACAAATACCTTTTGTTAGTAGTATGATAAAAGAGGTATCCAATAACCTCTTTGGGATAACCAACGAACCTGTATTTGTTAGCCCTAGCACTTAACTTATATCCAAAATTATTCTTGACATAAGCATAGCAACCCCAAATCTTCAAGTATTTAAGATTGATCTTTTATCATTCCATACCTATATGGAGTGCTAGTCATTGACTTTGATGATATCCTGTTCAAAATATAAGCAGCAATTTTCAAGGCAAATCCCCAGAAGGAAATAGAAAATTCTGTAAAGCTCATCATGGACCTCACCATGTCTAACAAAGTGCAATTTCTCCTTTCTGCCATACCATCTAATTGGGGTGTATAAGGAGTCCATTTAGAGATTATGTCTTTGTCCTTAACATGGTTTAGAAACTCATAAATAAGTATTCTCCTCCTTGATCAGAATGAAGAATTTTAATACTATGTCCAGTTTATTTCTCAACCATCTTTGATACTCTTTAAATTTATCAAAGGCTTCGGACTTGTATTTCATCAGATACACATGTCCAAATCTAGATAAGTCATCAATAAATATGATAAACTAAGAGTATCCACATCTAGCCTGAGTTGTCATAGATCCATATACATCAGTATGTACAAGACTTAATAATTCAGTTGCCTTGTCTCCATATCTAGTGAATGGAGACTTGGTCATTTTACCTATGAGGCAAGACTCATAAGTTCCTAATGATTGAAAATCATAAAAAATCAAAGTAATTATCTTTGACTAACTTATTTATCCTTGACTTACTTATATGACCTAATCGGTAATGCCAGAGAAATGTGATATTGACATTATCTCTCTTTCTTTTCTTGTTATCAACAAGTAATATTTTATCATTGAGTTATAAAGTTAAAAGATCATTAATAAAATAACCATATCCAAATATTTTATTAGAATAAAGAATAGAGCAGCCACTAATGCGGGATGAAACATGCTTGAGGTTAACATAAATAAATTATAGTTTTAGTGATCAGTAATTTCAGATTTAATGATGATTTTGATTCTAAAAAATGGTCAAGAATAGGTTAGGGTTACCATGTGAGGATCAAAGTTCTACCCGCAGTTCAAGATTCTAACAAGTGATAATGAAAGTAGGATCCTAGGGTTAAGAAACCACAAACTTAGAACATGCTCATCTTCAATAAAACAGATCTAAAGAGAAGGGATTATTTTTTTGTACTGCAATGATGATCAGTTTCTAAAAGAAGGGGTTGCACAACACTCTGGATTGGTGCCTGGAAGAGGAAGCTTCATTCCTGCGGATGTGCCGGCTTTCTATTAGATGGTTCCAGGGCAAGGAGAACCTTCTCCAAGTATCGTGGCTCATGAGGGATCCTGTAGACACCATAGATTAGGAACTCAGAAGATAAGAAAAATAAGAAATGGAAGTTGGAGGTAGAGAGAAGGTTGGAGGGGCCCTGAAGATGGTTGGCAGCCTGGTAGAGGGAGGACGCCTGGACTTGGAGTGGGCAGCTTGGTAGAGCACTTGGTGGCATGGGGAAGATGCCTGGATGCTTGGGAGGTGGCAGCCTGGAGTAGGAGTGCTTTGGAGTTGGTGGCCAGGGGCTAAGGAGCCTTGGAGTTGGCAGCCAGGTCTTAGAAGATGGACTGTTGGTGTCCTAGGGTTTTGGGAGATGATTACGGTGGCCAAAGAGAAGATGGAAGATGAAGATGGTTGGGCGGTTAGGGCTAAAAGAGAACTAGGGTTTGGTAGGTTGGTTGGTTTTGGGCCTCTCACCTTCTCCCTCACGGAGTGCCAATGCTCACAAGCATGGAAAATAATAGAAGAAAACTCAACTTTCATTCGTTCAATAAACTTATTTTTACAAGAGGGAGGTGGGGTATTTATAGATTCACCTAGCCCTCTCCCTGTCAAAGTTGGAGTACAAAGTTTGAGTGGGATAAGGAGACTTGACTCCTGGTTAGACTGGGAGGCTTGACTCCTTGTTGGACTGGGACATCAATTGGGCTGGGGTGCCAGTTCCTTACTGGGCTGGGGTGCCAACTTCTTGTTGGGCTGGGAGGGGGTGCCAATGCTGGTGGGCTTTGGAGGTGCCAATGCTAGTGGGCTTGGGGGGGCACCAATGCTGGTGGGCTTGGGAGGCGCCAATGCTGGTGGGCTTGGAAGGTGCCAACTACTTATGAGCTTGGGTGCCTGAATGGGGACCAGGGGTGGCACATGAAGTCTGTTTCAGTGGGGGCCTGGTGACTCTCCTCTTGGACTTGACTTGAATGAAAGAAAATTACAGGACTCTCTTGATCGGATTGAAAACAAAGGGTCTCAATTGACTTAATGGACTCAATTGACTCACTTTATTACAAGACTCAATCTTTATTACAGGACTCAATCGACTCAGGACTAATGGACTCTACTACCTAGGCAATCCATAATATGCTCTGACTGGGGTGCAGCCTCTTTCTGATCTTGGTGGCCATACCAATTTTCTCGGGGTGGGAGGAACTCGACCCTGTCGAGGAGGGTCAATCTGGCTCTGGTACTGCTTTAACAGATTTGGGTCGAGGCATTGTAGATCCTCTCAAGTGATCCATAAATTTTCATATTCTGGTCGACCTTGCCAGCGAACCAAGTAACGTTGGTAGCCTTTGTTCCGGATACTAATAGCTTGGTTGTCCAGGATACACTCAATCCTTTCTCCTTTCCCAGGAAAATTTATTTATGGACACTCAGGTATGGGTTCGCTCTCAAGAAAATGGTCAGGTCCAAAAGGCTCACTGGGTATCATTGCTAGCTCCCTATCTTCAACTAGGTCTGAGATATTGAAGGTTGAGCTAATGCCAAATTCGGGTGGTAACTTGAGCATATAAGCATTAGTTCCAACTTTCTTTATCACTTTGAAGGGTCCAGCACAATGGCATGTAACTTTTTCATGGTCCTTGGAGAAAATCACTCAGGTTTAAGCCTAATCATTATATAATCTCCCTCAGCAAATTCTTTAACTCTTTTTTGGGAATTAGCCATGTTTTTATAAATATCATTGCTCAAGTTAATCTTACTGCTATTTTCCTTATGCAGATCTCTAACATGCTGGGCAAATGAGTCGTACCAACACCTAATAAACTACAGGTTTGACTATGCATTCCTATCGAAAAGGATTTATTAACTCTTTAACTATAACTTTGTGCTCTGACCCTTGGTTGGTGGATGACATGCAGATGAAAATTTTACATGGACTCCTAATAAATGCCACAAGGTCTTCCAAAAATAGGTAGCAAACCTAACATGCTTAAAGGACTGATGCAACCTTCTAACCTCAACAAAATGTAATCGAGTGGCTCTAGAAGCATTGGAAGCCTTAGGATAGGGTAGGAAATAAGAAGAGGATTTGCCGAATGGTCCTTTATTAATGGGGATGACCTTAAGGTTTGGACATGGATTTATATCTATAGGCAACAAAAGGTCCACCTTATGGAAGGATGAGTCAACAATTTCAGGAAAGGGGTCTTTAACAGGAGCTAAAGGAATGAATTCCTCCTGAGGATACTGAATTGAAGAAACTATGTCCTCACTAATTTCCTCTTGTTCTTGAATTTCAGGACTAAGCTCTATAATCTGATTCTCTCATAGTATTTTCTCAGGTAAATACCTCGTAGTGCTTTACTCCTTATAGTTATCCTCTTCTAATTATCCTTCCAATACAGCTTCAGCCTGAGTACTTTCCTAGTCAACTAATTCTGGGTTTGCCCTATATATTTCCTTTTCAATGTCATCCTTATAAATAAATGGAGTAGTAGGGATGGGTCGGCTAAGGGGAGCTTGACTAATACTTGGATTATATCTAGGGGCACTAATCCTATTGGATTCAAGTCGATGGGTTATGGGTCCCCTCTACTCATAGGACATGGGTAGGTACTTCTTCCTAAGCTTAAGTTTCATGGTTCTCTAGGTAGCTATGGGTATGTCTCCTCTTTGTCTACTAGTGCATTCAACATTCCTCCAATATAGTCTAGCCTGGCGAACTAACATGAGCTTAGCAAACTTGAATTTCCTCTCTTCAGACATTTCATACCACTTAAAATATTGGTCAATATCTCCATCCCAATCAATGTATACCTTAGGATCTAGGCTGCCATCAAATATAGGTGCTTCTAACCTGATGTTCATAATGGCTCTCTCATCTTGGTCAATGAAATCATGATTGGGTCTCCTCTGATGAAGCTCTAAGATTAGGTCATGGCGTGGGGCTCTCCTAGGGTTGGGCGGTGTGCCAAGAGGTGTCTCAAGATCAGGTTCAGTATGGGTCTCATGGGCTCTCTCTAGGTTTGCAACACGCTCCTCCATTTGATTAAATCGATTGTTCATTTGGGTGTTCAATTAAGCAAACTATTCAGTCATAGTCCTCAGCAAGGTTTCAAAATTAGACTTTATGGTCATACTGGGTTGGGGTTGAGACTGCTAGTATTGGACCCCTGATCTAGTGGTCATGCAACAAGCACACGAATCATTCTAGGATTTTGCTAGACCAACAGCTCAAGTAGAATAAATCAGCTCAACTTACAACCAAGTCAACAGTTACCCTTTCCACTAGCCAGGTAAGAGGTGGGAGTGTGGGAGGCTCTCCCTGCTCTCGCAGGATCCTAATTAAGTAACCACAGCTCCGCTTGGGGCATTTGCCTCTGGACCTCTAGCCTATACACTAGTTTCAAGAGATAAGTGATGAGTTGAGTGCACTAGCTTTCTCACAATACCATGAATTAGACTTGTTGGTGTCCCTAGTTCAATTAGGTTGCTACTTGATTTTAATTAGGTTTGGGTTCAATGCAGGGTGGTGTTTTGGGCCAAGTAAATATGATGAAATCCTTTCCTTATCTGAGATAGAGAGATTGCCCTTAAGTGGATTAGCTATGCATGCATACACATGAAATGCAACATGAAACTAAAATCAGAAAATATGCAGAAAATAAAATATTTTTTTCTATTTTTTTTGTGCAAATTGTAGATTTAACAAAGACTAATAATAGTTAATTAAGTGCAAAGAAAACTAGGTTTCGAAGTGCAAACCAAACTCAGCCCTAATCTAGATGTGCAGAAATTTCAGTAATGCGGACTTTAGGTTTTCATGCAGATTTTTTTTGTATTTTAGATCTAAAAATTAAAAGAAAATTGCAGAATTAAAGAAGACTAATTATGGGATTGATGGATGCAAAGATTGTTGATAAACAAAAGGGTTTTAATGAAAAACAAGCCCTAGGTTTAGACTACTATGCAGAAATTTCAGCATGCAGAATTTTTTTGGTGTTTTTGTTTAAAGAAGTATGCATGAACATGTCCTAAACCATGCTCTGCTACCAAACTAATGCAGGATGAAGCATGCTAGAGGTTAACATAAAGAAATTGCAGTTTTAGTGAGCAGTAATTTTAGATTTAATGATAATTTTGTTTTCGAAAATGGTCAAGAATTGGTTAGGGTTATCATGCGAGGATCAAAGTTCTACCCGCAGTTCAAGATTCTAACATGTGATAATGAAAGTAGGATCCTAGGGTTAAAAAACCACTAACTTAGAGCATGCTCATCTTCAATAAAATATATCTAAAGAGAAGGGATTGTTTTTTTTTTTGTACCTGGCAATGATGATCAGTTTCTAAAAGAAGGGGTCACACAATACTCTAGATTGGTGCCTGGAAGAGGAAGCTTCGTTCCCGCGGATGCACCGACTTTCTATCAGATAGTTCTAGGACAAGGAGAACCTTCTCCAAGTATCGTGGCTCCTTGGTGAGGATACCAGAGCTAGAAAGAAATATCATATCACTCCAAGCTCCTTGTGGATCACCAATGAATAGTCTATCTTCTTTTCAGTCATAAGTCATGAAGTCATGTAATTAATTGAGTCCTGTAATTAAAGTTAGTCTACTTTAGTTTGTAATTTGGTCAAATTAGAGTCAATTTGATCAAGTTAGATCTGCTTTGATTGAGTTTTGTAACTAGTCAAGGGGTTAATAAGTTAGCCAAGTCCAATTGATGAGGTGCCAAGGTTCAAGCGAATTGATGAAGCCAAGTTAGAATGCCAAGTCGCCCTCCATATCATGCCAAGTCACCTTCCATGTCATGAAGCATGATACATCACCATGCCACATGGAGTATACCATGCCACATCACCACCCAAACTCCTTGGTCGGCCAACATAATTTCAAAAAGGAGGTTGTTGCCCACTCTCAGGAAGACATCATTTGAAATTCAAATCCAAGAAGAAGATGCCCACTATTTTCATTCTGTCGCCCATTTGAAATCTAAGAGAAGTCGGCCAAGAAGGGAGGGCACCTCATCTTATCCTCTCTTTGTTGCCCAACATGAAGGAATTCAAATTCAAGGGAGCACCTACCTATTTTAAATTCAAAGGAGTTTCATCCAATCCAACAAGAGTTAGTTTGAATTCAAGAGAAGATTGGAAGCCCATCTTTATCCTTATCTTATCTAGCATGGATAGGGTTTATCATGTATTTAAATGAGCCTTATCCTTATTCAAATGAGCCTTATCTTTATCTTTTATCTTGTATTCAAAAAAAGTTTACTCTTATCTTGCTACCATGTGATGAGGGTCTATAAATACCACCCCATCCCTCCTTGTAAATAGTTAATGATGAATGAACGTTATTATTCTCCAACTTTGCTGTGAGAGCATTGTGAGTGGATGTGAAGTCCATAGGGTGAGAAGTCCATAAGGCGTGAAGTCCTAAATTCTCTTCCAAGATCCAAGATCCAAGATGCCTACAACCTTCTCCTTCCCTCTTCTATTCCAACCGCCAACTTTTCCATTCTTCTTTCACCTTTCCACGTCCTAATTGCATTTTCTTTGTAGGATCCCTGGTGTTCACAATCTGAAGTGAAGATCTTCCTTGCCTTAGAATCATCAACGTTGAAGATCTGCTTCTGAGGAACGAGAGTCTCAAGTTCAACCATGAAGATCCTGAGTGCTAAAACTGAACCTGCTTCAAAAAAGTGATCTTCGTTATTGGTAAAACAGATCCAATCCTAAACTCTCTAGATCTTATTCTTGAAGAATGTTTGTCCTAGTTTAGATAGTTTCTCAACCATGGGATCCAGAATTCTCTATTTGATTGCATGAGATTTCATTACGGGTAGCTCAGTAGTATTTTGAAAGTCTTTCTTTATTAGATCCGTTAATATCTTTATATGAGTTTGCTGCCATCTATTGTTCATTGCTCCTTAAAATTAAGATAGGTCCTTAAGCATTAGATTAGCATCTCATCCATCCATCATCTTTGGTATCAGAGCCAAGTTAGACTAGGACAAAAAAAAATCAGTTGCTGAAATTTTGCATTCATCTTAAGACTAGATCTCGAAAGCTCTCCTAATAGCTCTTCGGATCTTAGTTTAATTCATATTTCTTTAGTGATTTGTCCAAATCAAAATCAGATCTATAATATTCTCTCATAGATTTCAGATATGAAATTTTTTCAAAAAAAAATATTTGTTTTTCTTAGTTTACTTTCTGGTGGAAGGAAATCACGCCTCCTGAGCAAGTATACGAAAGTATACTATCATGACCCATGGGAGTAATGAGCTATGGTTGGACGTGATAACCAGATATTGGAAAGCCTGTTGTGCTTAGTGTATGCTTACATGTTTGATTAATTGATTGTTAGATTGCATGTTAATCTTCTAAGCACAACCTAGGTCAAGATTTCTGGCACATTTTGAATCTTGAAACTACCAACCAAATCTTCAATATTTAAATTTTAATTTTTGAATTTTGAAATCTAAAAACTGAAATTAAAATTTAAAATTCAAAATTCAAATCTGAAATCCAAATTTGAAATTTGAAATTTAGGAGTTTAAATTTTTGAATTGCGTAGTACTTCTAGATCTTCTATCTTGTTGACTAGTTAGATTGGTTGTGCATTCATTCATTTGAAAATACTTAAGGGCATGCTATCATAAGATAAAGGAAGGATTTCATCACATTTTTTTGGTCCAAAAATAACCAACCTCATCTTGCATTGTCCTAGCCTTAACATAAAACTGAGTAGAAACTTAAAAACTAGGGACACCCACAAATCAAGTTCATATTCATGTTGAGCCTTAGTAGTGATTGATTCTGTGTGTGCTTCTGAATATTGGTGTCTAAGGCTAGGGGTCCAATGGCAAACACCTTAAATGGACTTATGGTTCTTTAATTAGGGCCTCATGAAAGTAAGGGGAGCCTCCCACAGTCCCACCTCTTACCTGGCCAGTTGAAAGAGTACCTGCAGTTTTGGTTATTTCTTAGTTGATTCATGTTATATTGAACTTTTAAGTCTAGGAGACCTAGAAGCTAGGATTGTATTGCATGACCACTAGAGCAGGAACTCCATATCAACCTCCCTAACCCTAAACAAGTCCCACCATGGATCCAAATATGAAAGCCTTGATGAGAACTATGACTGAATAGTTTAGGCAACTCAACACTAGGTTTGACCAAATGGAGGAAAGAATGGAAAACCTTGAAGAGTCACATATGACTCATCCTGATCCTGAGTTACCTAGATCCACTCCCCTAGGTCCAAGAGCCCAACGTCATAAACTCATCCTTGAACCTAATCCTAGGCATCTCTATCAAGATGTTAATGACCAAGAGGAAAGAGCCTTTAGAAATATATGATTTGATGCACCTATCTTTGATGGAAATTTAGATCCTAAAGTGTACACTGATTGGGAGAGTGATGTAGGACATTAGGAGCTAACAAGAATTTCAAGGTTCCAATCTTTGAATCATATGTTGGTCAACTTTGTTGAGTCATGTAATGAAGTCTAATTTTTGAGTCATAAAGTGAGTCAATTGGATTCACTAAATCCATTGAGTCATGTTTAGTCTGTCAATGAGTCCATTTATTTTATTCAGCCTACTTTGAGTCTTGTCAGTTAGGCCCTTTGAGTCCTATATTTGCATTCATTCAAGTCATGTTCAAGAGGAGAGCCAGTGAACCACCACTCAAGTCACCTAGCTAAGCATCTGGACTCCATTCATGTTGCCCAGACCCTTGAAGAATTGGCACCCCAGCATACAAGGCCTTAGGTGCCTTAAGCCCACAAGCTTTCATAAAAATTGGCACCCAATCTAGATCCACCAAGGAAGTGGTGCCTAGATCCCAGCCCAAGCCCATGGTGCCTTCCCTCCCAGTCCAACATAGAGGCATCCTAGCCCATTTGACCTAGTCCAAGGCGCCCAGGGTTTTGACCAAGTCCAAGCCGATGTCTTCCAAGCCCAACAAGGAGTCAAGGCCCTAGCCCAAGAGGGTTTTCTTGGCCCGCAAGTTTATAATTTATTGGCCCTCAAGTCAAGGTTTCTTGACCCTCAAGTAATGTAACCTAGGTAACTCTATAAATACCCATCCCCTTCCCCTCTTGTATGAATAATCTTTCATGAATGAAATTGAGAGTTTTTCTACTTTGCTTTGTTTCCTCTAATTGGAGTGGGTGTGAGACCTGTTTTCCTTTGTTCTCCATGTTGACTCTGGTTTTGATTATGATAAAATACTTAAGTATATTTGAATACTAATTATGCATTAAGTGTGTAAATCAGATATAGGTACTCAAGATTTAATTTTGAAGAAATTTTAGCACTGGTGCAGCCAAGTGTCGACTCATGAAATCTAAGTATCGACTCAAGTGTCGACTCATGAACAGTAAAGTGTCGACTCAAGGCCTGAGACCAAACATGATACAGAACATGGCGATTTCAGGAGTTTGGTCAAGTGTTGACTCATGGAACTAAAGTGTCGACTCACCAGATGAAGTATCGACTCACCAGTGTAGAGTAGAAGACTTCAGAAGATATTTTTGATCAAGTATCAACTCATGGAAACCAAGTGTCGATTCAAGATGTCGACTCATGAAGATCAAATATTGACACTTGGACTATAACGGCTAGTTTTTCTGAAGCACAGAACTTTCCCAACTTGGCTCCAACGGTTATAATTTCTCCTCCAACGATCACAAATGGTCAAAAAGGTATGGAGGGCTATTTATACACCACTAAGCTCTTGGGAAAGAAGAGAATCCATGGTTTGAATGATAAATCCTTTGGTTTATAAGAAAAAAATTGTAAAGAATTTTTAAGGATTCAATATTGAGAGTGTTGAGCCTCCAAGGATTCAAAATGAAGAGGGAGCTTCTAAGAGTGGCATCTTCAAGCATCCATTGAAGCTTCTACAACATGGAGACAAGCTCAATACAATAATCAAGTACCTCAAAGATAAATCCACTTTTTGTAAGAAAGCTTTTATATTTTTATTGTTATTCTTGAACTTGTATTGCTTACTAGTTTCAATGAAATTGAAACTAGTATCTAGGTTGTTGGTGAGCCTATGTGATAAAAACCAATAAGGGTTTTGACTTGTGAGCCCGTGAAAATAAGTTGGGTTGTTAGTTAGTCCGGAAAACTATCAAGGTTGTTGGTGAGCTCGTAAAACCAACTAGGTTCTTGGTTAGCCCGCAAAATCAAGGAAATTTTTGGTTAGTCCATGAAAACCAAGAGATTTTGACTTGTGAGCCCGGGAAAACAAGTTGGGTTTGATTAGTGAGCCCGGAAAACTAATCGACTGTAATATAGTGTGATTATAGTGAATTCTCAATGAAAACTTGGGGAGTGGATGTAGGTACCTTGGAGTGCACCGAACCACTATAAACTTGATGTATTTGTGATTATTTTTATTCATGTATTTATTTCTTTATTTTCACTGCACTTTATTATCATGCTCACAAACACATGCTTTGAATTGGTACATTATTTGAAGTCTTGTGAAAAAGTTTTAAAGTCCAATTCACCCCCCTCTTGGGTTGCATCATCCCTGGCCTACAATTGGTATCAGAGCCCGGTATTCTTTATGAAAATCTAACGATTTTGAGTTAAAGACCATGGCAGTCCAAGTTTGAAATTTTTGAAAATTTTTGAAAAGAATTTATAAATCATATGTTGAGGGGGAGCTTTTTAAAAATCATTTTTTAGATCATATTTTAAGGGAGAGATCAATATTTTTTTATTTCTACATTGCTCTATACTTATAGTTAATCTTTTGGAGCATGTTATATTTATTTTTGAGCTTACCTTGTTTATATACTTAAAAATTTTATCATTATCAAAAAGGAGAAGATTATTGACTCTAGTTTTGATTATGATAAAATACTTAAGTATATTTGAGTACTAATTATGCATTAAGTGTGTAATTAGATATAGGTACTTATGATTTAATTTTGAAGAAATTTTAGTACTAGTGCAGCTAAGTATCGACTCATGAAATTCAAGTGTTGAATCGAGTATCGATTCATGAACAATGAAGTGTCGACTCAAGGCCTGAGACCAAATAGGATACAGAACGTGGTGATTTCAGGAGTTTGGTCAAGTGTCGACTTACGGAACTAAAGTGTCGACTCACTAGATGAAGTGTCGACTTACTAGTGCAGAGCAGAAGACTTCAGAAGATATTTTTGGTCAAGTATCGACTCATAAAAACCAAGTATCGACTCAAGGTGTCGACTCATGAAGATTAAGTATCGACACTTGGATTGTAACTGCTAATTTTTCTAAAGTACAGAACTTTCCTAACTTGGCTCCAACGGCTATAATTTCTTCTTTAACGGTCATAAACGGTCAAAAAGATATGGAGGGCTATTTATACACCACTAAACTCTTGGGGAAGAAGAGAACCATGGTTTGAATGATAAATCCTTTGGTTTACAAGAAAAAATATGTAAAGGATTTTAAGGATTCAATATTGAGAGTGTTGAGCCTCCAAGGATTCAAAGTGAAGAGGGAGCTTCCAAGAGTGGCATCTTCAAGCATCCATTGAAGCTTCTACAACATGGAGACAAGCTTAACATAACAATCAAGTGCCTCAAAGACAAATCCACTTTTTGTAAGAAAGCTTTTATATTTTCATTATTATTCTTGTACTTATATTGCTTACTAGTTTCAATGAAATTGAAACTAGTATCTAGGTTGTTGGTGAGCCTATGTGATAAAAATCAACAAGGGTTTTGACTTGTGAGCCCGTGAAAATAAGTTGGATTGTTGGTTAGCTCGGAAACCAATCAAGATTATTGGTGAGCCCGTAAAACTAATTAGGTTCTTGGTTAGCCCACAAAACTAAGAGGGTTTTTGGTTAGCCCATGAAAATCAAGGGATTTTGGTTAGCTTGTGAAAACCAAGGAGTTTTTGGTTAGCCTGTGAAAACCAAGAGGTTTTGATATGTGAGCCTGGGAAGACAAGTTGGATTTGATTAGTGAGCCCAGAAAACTAATCGACTATAATCTAGTATGATTATAGTGAATTCCCAAGGAGAACTTAGGGAGTGGATGTAGGTCCCTTGAAGTGTATCGAACCACTATAAACTTGATGTGTTTGTGATTATTTTTATTCTTGTATTTATTTCTTTATTTTCGCTGTACTTTATTATCATGCTCATAAACATAATCTTTGAATTGGCACATTATTTGAAGTCTTGCAAAAAAGTTTTAAAGTCCACTTCACCCCCCTCTTGGGTTGCATCATCCCTGGCCTACACTCTGGAACATCGAGGGGAGTGAGGCCCTAGTTATACAGCTAGCTAGTTTTCATCCACTTAAACCCTAGCCCTCTCCATCCACTTAAACCCTAGCCTATTGAGTCTCAGGTGGTGTATTCATGGCTAGTCGGGTCAATGTACATGTGTTGATCTGGTCTATCATGGTTTTCGATGATGTATCTAGGGCTAGGGTTGAGTCCGGTATGAGTCCTAGGTGTTTAGGCTTAGTTTTGATCTTTCTGGGTCTTTGAGTCGGCTCTTCTGTTGTAAGAGTCGACTTTGTTAGTTGGCACGTCTCAGAATAGGTGATTGTGGTCTGGACGAGTCGTTTTGGATGGATTAGAGTCAGCTTGGATGTACAGTTAGAGAAATCTACAGTCTGGACGAGTTGGCTCGGATGTATTAGAGTCGGCTCGGATGTATTAGAGTCGGCTCGAATGTATTAGAGTCGGCTTGGATATATTAGAGTCAGCTTGGATGTATTAGAGTCAGCTCGGATATATTAGATTAGCTCGGATGCACAGTTAGGAAATCTATTGTCTGGACGAGTCGGCTTGAATGGATTTAAGTTGGCTCAGATGACGGGTGAACTATTTTTGAAAGGTGCCAGTTGGGGGAGTTTTTGGGATCTCGGGCACGTGTGACCGAGGTATATATATATTGTATTATCGTAAGAAGATGTGGTGGTGTAACAAACTTCTTGAAAGTGGAAATCCCTTTCTCTCATGAAAATTCCTTTATTTTCTTCTTTCTTCTCCTCTTGTTCTTGGTGTTCTTGATCTTCATAGACCTGAATCCTATCATGATCTTTAATGGAGATTGCTGGCAGATGGTCATCCACAACCTGGTGATATGCTTCTGCGATTGCTTTGTTGATTAGGGCGTTTATTCTTGATCGAGAACAAGGATATTCTTGAGGATTTGGTTTTCAAATCTGGTTGGATTTGTAGCAAAATTCTCAATATTTGGTATCAGAGCTTGGTTTATGGAAGGAAGATCTCAAGATCAGAGGGTTGGAAGTAAGACTTCTTGCAGGTATGGTTTTCATATCTCTTGAATTCTTGATTTTGGTAATGGCATCAAGTGGGTTCAAAGTAGATTTTGAGAAGTACGATGGCAAGGAAAACTTCATCCTATGGCAGCAAAGGGTTAAAGATTTGCTGGTTCAACAAAGAATCTACAAGATCTTGTTTAAAGAAAGACCAAAAAAGATTAGTGCTGAAGAATGGGAAGAGTTAGAAGAGATTGCTTTCAGCATCATAAGGATGTGTTTGGCTGATCAGGTTTTATTTGAGGTGTGTTCAAAGACTACTACAAAAGGTCTTTGGAGAAGATTGGAAAACACATACATGGAAAAGAACATGACGAACAAGCTATGGCTGAAGAAGCAATTATATAGCTTGAGAATGCTTGAAAAGGAGACCTTGTTGCACATATTCAAAACTTCAATCAGGTTTGTTCCGAGGTGATGAGTCTAGATGTGAAGATAGACGAGGAGGATTGGGCATTTTGCTACTTTGTTCACTCCCTGGATCGTATAATGGTCTCATAACAACTTTAGTTTATGGGAAGGAAACCCTAAACTATGAAGAAGTTGTTGGTGTGCTCAGATCAAATAAGCAAAGGGAAAAGATCTGCAAAGGTAATCCAAATTCAGAGGTTCTTGCTGTGAATGAGAGGCAAGGAAGATCCAAGGAAAGAACTAGGAGAAAGTCCAATGGCAGATCTCAGTCTCGAAACCACAAGAGTTTGAAATGCTACAAGTGTCGACAGCTTGGGCATATCAGGAAGAATTATCTCTTTGAAAGATAGAAAAGGGGAGAGCCAACACTAGTGGTGCTAATGCTTTGGAAAGCAATGGAGAAGGAGTACTGGTTGTATCAAATGGATCAGTGGATTGGGAGAATGCTTGGATTTTGGATTTTGCATGCTCATACCACTATACCTCATATCAGGATTGGTTTTACACCTATGACAGGTCAGATGGAGGTAGTGTAAGTCTTGGTGATGATCACCCTTGTATGGTAGCTAGAGTAGGCACTATTAGGATGAGGATGTATGATGGTATGATAAGGACTCTATCTAATATCAAATATGTACCAGAATTGAAAAAGAATTTGATTTCTTTGGGCTACTTGGAATAGCAGGGATATGCTTTTAGTTGCCAATCTAGTAGTGGATGTTTGAGAATTACCAAGGGAGCTTTGGTGGTAATGAGAGGAAGAAGACTGAGCAACAATCTATATAGGGTGGAAAGCTCAGTGGTAAGTGATGGTACTGAAGTGCTTGCAGCGGCACAGGAGGAACAGTTGAAATATAAACTATGGCACTATCGAATGGGTCATATGAGTGACTGAGGGCTCACGGAGTTAAGCAGAAGAGGGAACATCCCAGCTTTGGAAAAGGATGGAAATGACCTGTGTGAGCCGTGTATCTTTGGTAAACAGCATAGAGTTAAATTTGCTATTTGTACCAAGCCAAGTGAAGGAGTGCTGGATTTGGTGCACTCAGATGTATGGGGACCAGCACCTTTGTTGTCCAGAGGTGGAGCTAGGTATTTTGTTACCTTTATTGATGACTTCTCTAGGAAACTGTGGGTGTATCTGATGAGGGATAAATCAGATGTATTTGCCCATTTTAAAGCTTGGAGAGTTGAGGTAAAGAAGGAGATAGGAAGACATGTAAAGTACCTTCGGACTGATAATGGTGGGGAGTACTCTAGTACAGAGTTTAGGAGTTATTGTGAGGAAAATGATATCAAACGCCATTACATAGTAAGGATGACCCCACAGCAGAATGGTGTCATAGAAAGGATGAATCGGACACTATTGGAGAGGGCAAGGAGTATGAGCCTACAATCATCACTGCCAAAAATATTTTGGGCTGATGCTATTACTCAGGCATGTTTTCTCATAAACAGGTACCCTTACTTCAAGTTGGATGGTGGACTTCCAAAAGAAGCTTGGAGTGGAAAGAAGGTGGAGCTTAGCCACCTGAAAGTTTTTGGTTTCCTGGCTTATGTTCATGTGGAGGCAACTGAAAGAAGCAAGCTGGATCCTAAGTCAAAGATGATGATCTTTATTGGGTATCCACAAGGAGTCAAAGGTTATCTACTATGGGATCCACAGTCTCAAAAGGCTATGATCAGTAGGGATATCATTTTTGATGAGAGGAGCATCTTAGTGAAACCGGGGACTGCAATTGGAAATGCAGTAATAAGATGAACAATAGTGAGAGCCCATCACAGGTGGAGGATAAATCTTCAACATTAGCTAGAAATGGAGTTTCAGTTGAGGTGGAGTTGGACAAGAAAGATTCTCCAGGAGTGAAGGAGAGGCAAGAAGAATCAACTGTTCAAAGGGAAGTGCAGGAGGAGCCACAAATAGTAGACTTGCAGGACAATGTAAGGGGAGTGGCATTGCATAAGCCTCAACGCATAATCCGGAAGCTGGTTAGATATGGCATGGATGAAGCAATTTTATATGCTCTAATATCTATGAATGGAGATCTAGAAAGTTTTATAGAGGCTATGGCAAGTCCTGATAAAGAGTCATGGATGCAAGGCATGATGGAAGAGATGGAATCTCTCAGGAGGAATCATACATGGCAGCTAGTGGATCTACCTAGAGATGCTCATGCTATTGGCTCCAAATGGATGTTCACTAAGAAATCAATACCTTTAGAGCAAGGTGGAGTAAGATACAAGGCAAGATTGGTAGTAAAGGGATACTCACAAAGGGAAGGAGTTGACTATACAGAAGTGTTTTCTCCTGTTGTATGCCATACTTCAATTCGGGTGTTGTTGTCTTTGGTGGCAAAACATAATTTAGAATTGGAGTAGATAGATGTGAAGACAGCCTTTCTATATGGAAGACTAGAAGAAAAAATCTATATGAAGCAACCGATGGCTTCATTGAGATTGGACAGAAGAACAAGGTATGTCTGCTTCAAAGATCATTGTATGGATTGAAACAATCACCTCATTAGTGGTATCACAGATTTGATACATTTATCTTGAGCCTTGGATTTCTTAGATGTGAACATGATCATTATGTCTATGTGAAGGATGTGGAGACTATGAATGCTCTATATTTACTTCTGTATGTGGATGATATGTTGATAGCCAGCAGAAGTATGACAGCTATGAAAGGGCTGAAGAGAGCATTATCTCAGGAATTTGAGATGAAGGACTTGGGATCAGCTCAGAAAATCTTTGGAATGGAGATTTGCAGAGATAGGTGCAAAGGAATACTCCATTTATCACAAGATGGGTATATTAAAAAGGTACTCGAGAGGTTTGGGATGGATAAGGCCATACCTGTGGAAACACCATTACCAGGGCATTTTTCTCTCTCAAAAAAATAGTGCCCCCAAATAGATGAGAAGAGAGAGTATATGGAAAGAGTTCCATATACCAATGTAGTGGGCAATTTGATGTATGCTATGGTTTGTTGCAGGTCGGACATAGCATATGCTGTAAGCCAGGTGAGCAGGTACATAGCTAATCCTGGGAAGGAACACTGGAAGGCATTGAAGTAGATTTTGAGATATCTGCAAGGGACTCAAAGACATGGACTGGTATTTGGTGGGCAGCCTGAAGGACATGGATGGAACTCCATAGAATCATGTGAGAATTCAGGTCCTTTGGAAGGGTTTGTTGATGCAAGCTATGCAGATGATCTTGATACAAGGAGGTCTATAATAGGTTATCTCTTTTGCATGTATGGTGGACCGGTTTCTTGGAGATCAACCCTTCAACCTATTACAGCTTTGTCTACAATAGAAGCGGAGTATATAGGGATTACTGAAGCTGCAAAGGAAGCACTATGGCTGAGAAGGCTAGTGTCTGAAATGGGGATGAAACAGTATATGGTGGTCCTGCATAGTGATAGCCATAGTGCCATATACTTGACACAGAATTCAGTCTATCATGCTAGGATCAAGCATATAGATGTGAGGTACCACAGAGTCAGGGAGCTGGTGGAGGAAGGAGAAGTGGCGCTGGTGAAGGTCCATACAACAAAAAACCAGGCGGAGGCACTTACAAAGGCTTTACCAAGGGATAGCTTCTACTCTTGTACGTGGTTAATGGGTTTGAAGAGTCTGGCATATGTAGGCTTGAATCACCAAGGTGGAGATTGTTGAGTCTCAGGTGGTGTATTCATGGCTAGTCGGGTCAATGTATGTGTGTTGATATGGTATATCATGATTTTCCATGATGTATCTAGGACTAGGGTTGAGTCCGGTATGAGTCCTAGGTGTTTAGGCTCAGTTTTGGTCTTTTTGGATCTTTGAGTCGGCTCTTCTATTGTAAGAGAACCCATAACCCCTAAGTATCAATCTAGTACTAGTCAGGTTTCCCTTAGTCAACTTGAACCCCATAGGATTAGCACCCTTAAATATGAGCCCAGTAGTGAGCCACTATCCCTTAGGCAACTTGAACCTACTAGGATTAGTGTCCATAATCAGAAACCAGGACCTAGCCAATTTTTTCCTAGCCGACCTTCTCCAACCATTCCTGAGATTGATAAGGCTTACATTAATGCGGAAGTGTATTGAGCTGATGCGAGCCTAGTGGATGAGTATGAGGGAGAAAGATAGTGAAGATGGAATAAAACTGGGATAACTCGGGGATAAACCAAGAACAAAACCAGAATAGCGGGGATAGTCGGAATAGCGGGAATAGAAAAATAAAAAAATTCTGAGAAAATAAGAAAAAATAGAAAAATACCCGGACCTGTCTTGGATCCCCATCAAAGAAGCTCCTCACTACGGGTTTCATCTAAGAGGTCTAGTACCCCAGCTGGCTGGAAAATATGGTCATGGTCAAGAAGGCCAATGAAAAGTGGAGGATCTGTGTGGATTACACTGACCTCAATCGGGCATGCTCAAAGGATAGCTTCCCCCTTTCCAAGATTGACCAGCTGGTGGATGCCACCTCGAGGCACTGCTTGCTCAGTTTCATGGATGCATTCTCTAGGTACAACTAGATTTGGATGCATCCAAAGATGAGGAGCACACAACCTTTGTGACAGACTGAGGGACTTACTGCTACAAGATTATGCCATTTGACCTGAAGAATGCTGGGGCCATGTACCAGTGCCTAGTCAACAAGATCTTCAAAGATCAGATTGGCTGCAATATACATGTCTACATGGATGACATTCTTGTGATGAGCGGTCAGGGTTGAACCACGTGTAGATCTTGTCAAAGCCTTCCACAACCTTCATCTCCACCAGATGAAGTTGAACCCGGCCAAGTGCCCATTCGACATCGCCGTAAGAGAGTTCTTGGGCTTTATGGTCACCCAAAGAGGGATCGAGGCCAACCTTGAGAAGGTCCAGACGATCGTTGACATGGAGCACCCCACATCAAAGAAGTACGTCTAGTTCCTGATCGACCGAATTATGGCACTAAGCCAGTTCATCTCGTACTCTGCTGAGTATTACCTGCCCTTCTTTAAGGTGCTATGCAAGATGCACGACTTCACCTAGACTGAGGAGTGTCGAGAAACCTTCAAGGAGCTGAAGAGGTTCCTCTCATCTCCACCACTACTCTCCAAGCCAGAGGTTAGGGAGGAACTCCTATATCTGGCGATTTCTTTGAGGGCCGTCGGTTCAATGCTAGTCTGCACGAATGGAGACAAAGATCAAAGACCAATGTACTATGCTAGCAAGCTGCTTCGAAATGCAAAAACTAGGTACACCCAGTCCAAAAAAATAATTTTTGTACTTATTATGTCTACCCAATGCCTCAGGCCATACTTCTAAGCCCACTCGATTACGGTCCTCATCGACCAACCTCTAAGGGCCATACTTAGCCATCCAGACATGTCCGAATATCTAGCTAAGTGGGCGGTGAAGCTCAGTGAATTCGACATCACCTATCACCCAAGGCCATCTCACAAAGCTCAAGTGTTGGCTGATTTCCTGGTGGAATGTGCTTGGACAAGCAAGGATCCAGAAGAGGACTCCCCCGAACACCTGACAGAACCACCGATCGAAGTGATGGCATGGATACTTCACATGGACGGTGCATCCAACACTAAAGGAAGTGGAGCCGGCCTCATCCTCGCCAACTCAGACAGGGTTATAGCTGAATGTGTGTTGCACTTTTTATTCAAGGCTACAAATAACCAGGTCGAGTATGAGGTGCTCCTAGTAGGGTTAAGAGCATCCCATGAGCTGGGTATGTCAAGCTTGAGAGTCTTCATCAACTCGTAACTGGTTGCAAGTTAAGTTTTTGGAGAATATGAAGCCCGAGATCCCTATATGGTGAAGTACCTGAAACAGGTGCGTTCGAGGGCATCAAGCTTTTGGCATTTCAGTATTTTCCATATCCCTCATGGGGAGAATGCCCACGCTTATGCCCTCTCCAAGCTGGCAACATCGTCGGACTTGTCGCTAGGGTGCACCTACATCGAATATTTGGAGACCCCCAGCTACGAGACTTTCAACGAGGTCTAGCAGGTTACCCCCGAGATGAGCTGGATGGACCCCTATATCAAGTACATCACCGATGGCACCCTACCCAAGAACCTCAAGGAAGCTGGTCTCCTCAAAAAGAAGTCCACACACTTCGTACCGATAGACAGGCAGCTCTACCGGAGGTCCTACTCCTATCCCTTATTGAAGTACTTGAGACCCTCGAAAGCCATCTATGTGCTCCAAGAGATACATGAGGGCATTTGTGGGAACCATGTAGGGGGCAGGATGCTGGCATTCAAGGCCTTACGGTAGGGATACTACTGGGAAACTATACGGGAAGATGCAGCCAACTTCGTAAGGAAGTGCAATCACTACCAACAGCATGCTCACATACAACGTCAGCTGGCTTCACCATTATCCCAACTCTCTGTCCCGTGGCTATTCACTCAATGGGGAATGGATATCTTAGGCCCTTTTCCCTCATGTCCGATCAATGAAAGTACTTGATTGTGGCCATCGACTACTTTACTAAGTGGGTCGAGGCCGAGCCACTAGTGTGGATCACTAAAGCCAAGGCCAGATCCTTCATTTGAAAGTTAGTCATCTGCTATTTCAGTCTTCCACATTCAATTATCACCAACAACGGGCGATAATTCGATAACCAGGCATTCGAGGAGTTCTATACCGATCTCAACATCCATCATCGTTTCATCATGGTGGCTCACCCACTGACCAACGGGGAGGCTGAGCTAACCAACCGAACCATCCTCCAAGGTCTTCACACTAGATTGGATGAAGCCAAGGGGCATTGGGCTGAGGAGCTTCCTAGTATACTATGGGCCTACCACACTATGCCTCGGATGGCGATGGGTGAGACCCCATTAAACCTAGTCTTTGGTTCTAAGGCTGTAATTCCGGTAGAGGTGGGTCTGCCAACATTGCGGGTGAAGCAGTACGACGAAACCAAAAATCCAGCATGCCTTCTCCTCAACCTGGACCTGATGGAAGAGAAAGGGACAAGGCCCAGCTCTGTATGGTAGCCTACCAGTAATAGGTGGCCTGATACTACAACTCTTGCATGAGGCCGAAGGCCTTTCACCTAGGTGACCTTGTCCTATGAGGAGCTAAATTCTCTCAACAGGGGGAATGTGGCAAGCTCTCTCCAAATTGGAAAGGTCCTTACAAGGTGATCGAAGCCCTACCACAAGGGGCCTACCATCTCGCTGCACTCAACGGTGCTTAACTTTCTCGAACCTGGAATGCCAGCAATCTGAGATTGTACTATCAATAATATAAGACTCTCCTTCAAGAATAAAGAAGAGCCCTTTTCTAATATAGTCCTGTTTTCCCCTTCATGAGAGAAATCTATCCATCGGACTCCTAGTCTGGTGAAGCAAGCCAGGAAACTCCAAAAGCCCCTCACTCTATCCGTCAGACTCCAAGTTTAGCGAAGGAAGCCAGGAAACTCTAGAATCCCTTTACTCAATCCGTCAAACTCCCAATCCAGCGAAGCAAGCTGGAAAACTCTAGAAGCCTCGCACTCGATTCGTCAGACTCTAAGTTTGGTGATGCAAGACGGGAAACTCTAGAAGCCCTGCACTCTATCCGTCGGACTTCAAGTTTGGTGAAGCAAGCTGAGAAACTCCAAAAGCCCCACATTAGATCCGTCAGACTTCAAGTTTAGCAAATCAAGCTGAAAAACTTCAGAAACCCCGCACTCTATCCGTCAAATTTTAAGTTCGACGAAGTAAGCCAAAAAACTCTAGAAGTCCCGCACTCTATCCGTCAAACTTTAAGTTCTGCGAAGCAAGCTGGGAAACTCCAGAAGCCCTGCACTCGATCCGTCGGACTCCAAGTTTGGTGAAGTAAGTTGGAAAACTCTAGAAACTCTGCACTCTATCCATCAGACTCCAAGTTCGGTAAAGCAAGCCGAAAAACTCCATAAGCCCTGCACTCTATCCATCGGACTTCAAGTTCGGTGAAGCAAGTCAGGAAACTCCTGAAGCCCCCTACTTTATCCATCAGACTCCTAGTCTAGTGAAGCTAGCCAGAAAACTCCAGAAGCCTACACTCTTATGTGCATGATTTTAAGTCTGACAAGGAGAGTCGAACAATTTCCAAAGCCCTTGTGGCCATCCACCAGATTTCAAACTTGGTGAAGATGATCGAGACCTTGGAAACCTTACACTTGGCTACCATATGGTTCACATTTGTACAATGCAAAAAAAGGAAGAAGTAGAATTGAACTCATTGGTTAAGTGAAAGTAATTTTTCATTGATGGAAGAAACATTTTACATTAAGAAGGACCCCCCGACATGCCAGGGATTCCTGCAGGATATTCATGTACAAAAAGAAAAAAAAAATCATGAAGAGACTGCCGGAGCCTTGCCAGGCCAACGGGGCACGTCGTCGATTTACGGTGGGCCTTCAGGTGGAGTGGTGGGTTAGCAGCTACCCTCATTTCAACCTCTGGCATGGTGTCCGCCCTTGCCTCGACCTCCAGCATAGCATTCGCCCCCACTCCGGCTACTAGAGATGAAGCCCCCTCGCATTCGGTATCACTAGTCAGGTCTGGAACTATGTTGTCTAGACCTTGGAGAGTGAAGGTTTGCCCACCTTCTTCTTACAATGCTCGAATCCCTTGAGGAATGCATCGAGGACTGCCTCCTGTACCTCGTCGATGAAGGCTTCCAAGGCCTTGTACTATGGGATGGCTTCAGTCGCCTCCATCTTTGTGGCCTCCATAAGCGCCACCACCACTGTGGCCTTCTCTTCCACCATAGTAGCCCGGGCCTCTACCATGTCGAGTTGCATCTGGAGGGTCTGTGCTCTCCCCTCTAGACGGGCAACTTCAAAGGTGGAGCAGACCCTCTCCTCTATCAAGTGATCGACCTCCTCTCACTTTATTACCAAGGCCGCCTCGAGCTCCTCTCCCTTCTTCTCCAGGTTTGCCATCGTGGTCCTGGAGCTAGCCAGTTTGGTATGGAGATCTTATGCCTGGCCCTCCAAGCCGTGCACCCAGTAGGCCAGGGCTCGGGCCTCCACCTCCATAGGCTCCATTCACTTGTGGAAGCTAGTGTCTCACCAAGCCAGTGCCAGGTAGGAGTCCTAGATGAGGAGGGCATTAGTGGCCACCTACAGTAACAAAGGAAAGATGGTCAATCAAATTCACATAAACAAAGGAAAAGCTAAAGAGGAAAGAACTTACTGACAAGAGCTGGGAAAACAAGTCGGTGAGGACTAGCCCTAGTGGTTTGCCACCCCTCTCTTATTGGTCATGGGGCTGCACGATGAAGTCCACCATCTTCTTGGCCAGTCCAGGGTCGAGGGTGATCGCCACGTTCAGCGGCACCAATGTCGACACGCTGGCCACTCTCGAGCCTAGTACCAAGGAGGATGTCGTCAGGCTCAGCATGGTGGATGGAGAAGGCTAGAGGGCCACTGGTTGGGCAACAGCCATTTTTATGGTTGCCAGCAAGGTCAGTCTCCATTATGTTGTGGTGTTAGCCACCACCTCTTCCGCCTCCAGCGATGGTGGGATCTCAATACTGGGAGGGGCTGCCTGAGGGGCCTACACAACCCCCTCTCTAATTTTGGCACTTCTACTGGGCCTGCGGGCCGAGGTCTGGGCCACCACTCTAGCTATGGTCGAGGCCATTCCAGGCCTCCTCTCTCCTGGCCTAGCGAAGGACTCTCTAGTGGGCCTCCGCTTCAGCTCTCTACAGAGCCTCTTCTGCAGGTACTCCCTAGACCCCGGAGATGCGGGCCTCTTCTGGAATAGCTACTGGATCTGATCCAAGGAAAACCTTATGTCTGTAGAAAGGAAAGAAGTTTTGTTAGACATTCTCACCAAAAAGAAGCCCAGATTTTGGGTCTTACCTAGGGATCGGACTGGGTTGACCCCGGTGTCAAACAAGTTCTATTTGGTTAGCAAATCCTGAAATGAAGGAATTTCAGAGGTGATGAGCCAGTCGTATACCTCCCTATCGGCAGGGTCCACCAAGGCATTCCAATTGGGTGTACGATTGGGGTGACTCTAGACCTAATGGACTCCCTTAATTGAGATGAAGAGGAACCTATTCTTCCATCCCTTGATGGAAGTGGATAGGTCTAATTTAATGGCCCTTGGGAGGGGGGCCACGAACCATCATCCGTTATCAACCAGGTGGTGCTTCAAGGTGAAAAGTGTTAAGTCTCAGGTGGTGCATTCATGGCTAGTTGGATCAATGTACATGTGTTGATCTGGTATATCATGATTTTTCATGATGTGTCTAGGACTAGAATTGAGTCTGGTATGAGTCCTACGTGTTTAGGCTTAGTATCTCGGGTCGGCTCGGATGACGGGTAAACTATTTTGAACGGTGCCAGTTGGGAGAGTTTTTGAGATCTCGGGCATGTGTGATCGAGGTATATATATTATATTCTCGTAAGAGAATGTGTGGTGGTGTAACGAACTTCTTGGAAGAGGAAATCCCTTTCTCTTATTAAAATTTTTTCTATTTTCTCTTCTCCCGTTCTTGGTGTTCTTGATCTTCACAGACCTGAATCTTACCATAATCTTTAATGGAGATTGCGGTAGATGGTCATCCATAACTTGGTGATACGCTTCCACGATTACTTTGTTGGTCAGGGCATTCGTTCTTGATCGAAAACAAAGCTGTTCTTGAAGATTTGGTTCATCAAATATGATTAGATTTGGAATCGAATTCTCAACATTTGATATCAGAGCAAGGTTTATGGAAGGAAGATCTCAAGATCAGAGGGTTGGAAGTAAGGCTTGTTACAGGTACAGTTTTCATATCTCTTGAATTCTTGATTGTGGTAATGGCATCAAGTGTGTTCAAAATAGATTTTGAGAAGTACGATGGCAAGGGAAACTTCATCCTGTGGCAGCAAAAGATTAAAGATTTGCTAGTTCAACAGAGAATCCACAAGGTCTTGGTTAAAAAAAGACCGAAAAAGATTAGTATTGAAGAATGGGAAGAGTTAGCAGAGATTGCTTTCAGTATCATTAGGATGTGTTTGGCTGATCAGGTTTTACCTGAGGTGTGTTTAGAGACTACTGCAAAATGTCTTTGAAGAAGACTAGAGAACACATACATGGGAAAGAACATGACAAACAAGCTATGGCTGAAGAAGTAATTATATAGCTTGACAATGCCTGAAGGAGGAGACCTTGTTGCACATATTCAGAAGTTCAATCAGGTTTGTTCTGAGATGATGAGTCTAGATGTGAAGATAGACGAGGAGGATCGGGCTTTGTTACTACTGTGTTCACTCCCTGGATCGTATGATGGTCTCATAACAACTTTAGTTTATGGAAAGAAAATCCTAAACTATGAAGAGGTTGTTGGTGTGCTCAGATCCAATGAGCAAAGAAAAAGGATCTACAAAGGTAATCCTAATTCAGAGATTCTTGCTGTGAATGAGAGGAAAGGAAGATCCAAGAAAAGAACTAGGAGAAAGTCCAAGGGCAGATCTTAGTCTCGATATCACAAGAGTTTGAAATGCTACAAGTGTCATCAACTTGGGCATATCAGGAAGAATTATCCTTTTTGGAAGACAGAAAAAGGGAGAGCCAACACTAGTGGTGCTAATGCTTTGGAAAGCAATGGAGAAGGAGTACTAGTTGTATTAGATGGATCTGTGGATTCGGAGAATACCTGGATTTTGGATTCTGCATGCTCATACCACTATACCTCACATTGGGATTGGTTTTACACCTATGATAGGTCAGATGGAGGTAATGTAAGTCTTGGTGATGATCACCCTTGTATGGTAGCTGGAGTAGGCACTATTAGGGTGAGGATGTATGATGGAGTGATAAGGACTCTATCAAATGTCAAACATGTACCAGAATTGAAAAAGAATTTGATTTCTTTGGGCTACTTGGAAGAGCAGGGATATGCTTTTAGTTGCCAATCTGGTAGTGGATGTTTGAGAATTACTAAGGGAGCTTTGGTGGTAATGAGAGGAAGAAGACTGAGCAACAATCTATATAGGATGGAAGGCTCAGTGATGAGTGATAGTGCTGAGGTGCTTGCAGCGGCATAGGAGGAACAGTTGAAATATAAACTATGGCACTATCGAATGGGTCATATGAGTGACTGAGGGCTCACGGAGTTAAGCAAAAGAGGGAACATCCTAGCATTGAAAAAGGATGGAAATGACCTATGTGAGCCATGTATTTTTGGTAAACAGGATAGAGTGAGATTTGCTGTTTGTACCAAGCCAAGTGAAGGAGTGCTGGATTTGGTGCACTCAAATGTATGGGGACCAGCACCTATTTTATCCAGAGGTGGAGCTAGGTATTTTGTTAACTTCATTAATGATTTCTCTAGGAAACTATGGGTGTATCTGATGAAGAAAAATTCAGATGTGTTTGCCCGGTTTAAAGCCTGGAGAGATGAGGTAGAGAAGGAGACAGGAAGACATGTAAAGTGCCTTCGGACTGATAATGGTGGGGAGTACTCTAGTACAGAGTTTAGGAGTTACTGTGAGAAAAATGGTATCAAACACCATTACACAGTAAGGATGATCCCGCAGCAGAATAGTATTGTGGAAAGGATGAACCGGATACTATTGGAGAGGGCAAGGTGTATGAGGCTGTAGTCATCACTACCAAAAACTTTTTGGGGTGATGGTATTACTCTAGCATATTTTCTCATAAACAGGTCCCCTCACTTCAAGTTGGATGGTGGACTTCCAAAAGAAACTTGGAGTGGAAAGAAGGTGAAGCTTAGCCACCTGAAAGTTTTTGGTTTCCCGGCTTATGTTCATGTGGAGGCAACTGAAAGAAGCAAGCTGGATCCTAAGTCAAAGAAGATGATCTTTATAGGGTATCCACAAGGAGTCAAAGGTTACCTACTGTGAGATCCACAGTCTCAAAAGGTGATGATCAGTAGGGATGTTGGTGGGGACACCTGAGGCACCAGAATAAGACAGAGGCTTTTCAACCCTCTGTAAATTGATCAATAATTTATGAGTCCATCTGTAATAAGGGCTTAGCTCATCTGAGTCCATTTTAGTTGTTATTTGAGTATTTTTAGTTGTTATTTCAGTTCTGTACTAGTCAGCTCATGTTGAGCTAGTTCAGTCCAATGCTAGTCAGCTCATGTTGAGCTAATTTTATTTTTTGAGTCCTGTCCAAGCATACTGAAGACTCAAGACTATATCATACAAGTGAAGACCAAGTCTAACTAGATTGAAGACATGGAAGTATAGCACAAGTCCAACCCAGCTTGAAGATTTGAAGACCCCAGGAGGAAAATTCAGAAAACCCTGATTTCTTGCAGATGCCCTCCAGATACCCAGATTCCCTTCTAGATGCCAAAGTATATTCATAGATAAGGGCATCCATGATTCCAGAGGTCCATCTGCATCCTAGCCCAAAGAAATCAAGCCCAGGTGCTAAGCCCAAGCCCCTAAGAAGCAAGATACCAGGGAATATTCCTGCTACCTGGCTACCAGGCCACCCCAGCTTCCAGAGGCCCAAACCCATGCATCCGAGCCCCTTTGGGCCGGCCTTTTGCTGCTCCTAGAAGCCCAACACGCCCCCCTAGGCATCCTTGGAGTCTTGACCAAGTCAAGAAAATTTTTAGGGATTTTCCTACCTAATATTTCCTTATTTTCTAGCTAGGGTTTGAGAGGGAAAAGGATTCTTATGTAAAGACTTATGTACCCTTACTTGGAGCCCAAGGTTAAGGGTCTATTTAAGGGACCCTAGCCTCTTGTATGAGGAGAATTTTTGATGAATGAAAACCTTGAGTTCTTCTATTGAGTGGTGTGATACCCTGCTGTGTGCATAAAGGGGTTTGTGAGAGTTCTTCTTCCCGGTGTTTGCAATCATCTTCCTGCTGCCAACAAACCCTCCAGATCCCTGGACGCCCACTCCAAAAGAAGCCTTCCCTTGCTGTTTTTACTTTGTTTTCTTGTTCCTTTGTGAGCTTTCTAACCCCTGACAGGTCGTTTGTAGGTCCCCGAGTTCCTACGAATCCAACGACTCCAGCCAAGCCTCAATCGGATCACTGAGCAGAAAGCCGGGTATCCGCGGGTCTTTGGCTCGATTTTCCAGGCCGCATCCATCGAGGAACGAGAGACCCTTTTGCTGCGATCTTCACAGACATTGTCAGGTACACCCCTCTACTTCCAGTAGTTTTATTGTAGGAGAACTTGCCCTAACCGAGGCTTCTCAGCCCCGGCGATCCTTCTTTTCTACTTTTCTAGGTCCTAATCTGCATGCTGATCTTCTAAAATTCATATAAAATTCCCTACAATTTATTTTAATCTGAAATTCGGGAATTAATCACTCAACCACACATATAAAACATATAAAAAAAATTGCATGCATATTAGTTCCCCATCAGATGTTATTTTTGATGAGAGGAGCACCTTGGTGAAACTAGGGACTCCAACAGGAAATGCAGTCCATAAGATGAACATCAGTGAGAGCCCATCACAGGTGGAGGATAAGTCTTCAACATCAGCTAGAAATGGAGTTTCAGTTGAGGTGGAGTTGGACAGGAAAGATTCTATAGGAGTGAAGGAGAGGCAAGACGAATCAGCTATTCAAAGGAAAGTGTAGGAGGAACCACAAACAGTAGACTTGCAGGACAGTGCAAGGGGAGTGGCATTGCATAAGCCTCAACGCACAATCCAGAAGCCAGTTAGATATGGCATGGATGAAGCAATTTTATATGCTCTTATATCTATGAATGGAGATCCAGAAAGTTTTATAGAGGCTATGGAAAGTCCTGATAAAGTGTCATGGATGCAAGGCATGATGGAAGAGATGGAATCTCTTAAGAGGAATCAGACATGGCAGCTGGTGGATCTACCTAAAAATACTCATGCTATTGGCTCCAAATGGGTGTTCACTAAGAAATCATTACCTTCAGAGCAAGGTGGAGTGAGATACAAGGCAAGATTGTGATGCAGAATGAAAGAAGAGATGATGCGATGCGGAAATAAATTAAGACTAATTCTTTTTTTTTTTTATATATATATTTTTAGAAGTCGGCTTTGACTCAAAGGAAAGTTAAACTAATTGAAAGAAACTAGGTAATAATTGAAAGCACAATTTAAATGAAACTGGGTTATCAGAGTAGTTTAGAAGTAACGGATCGCTGGGGGTTGAGAAACTCCCAGACCTAGGGTTTTGCTCTGAACTTTCAACAGGACAGAAATAAAGAGAAGAGATGGGTACCAACCAGACAGTGATCTTCACAAAGTTTGATGGAAGAACTCTCTCGAGCAGATTGTTGGATCCTCGGATTCGGATACCTTCGTAATGGATCCTCCAATACTGGTCCTGTGGCTGAGTCGGCTTCTCCTGGACTCAAGATCTGGGAAAGAAGAAGAACAAGTGATGGAATCAGATACTCAAGGAAGAATTTACCAGATTGAAGAACTTGAAAGTTGATGTTGCTGAAATCCGGATTCTCCTGGAGGTTGATCTGACTTCCTCTGGGAATTGCTCTGGATCTAAAGTATCCGGACTGGACCCAGATGCTGGGGTCGGCCTTGACTTGAAGAGAGTGGCCGTGAGAGGTGGGATATGCTAGGACTTGGTGGAAAGAGAAGGATGATGGGCGGCTAGGGTTTGGGAGTGAAGTGGCTAACCTAGGGTTTGGGGTTTGGAGATCTCACACCTTCTCAAGGTTCCTGGGGAACCCGGATTTACTCCCTCACGGAGCTCAACACTTGGATGCAAGTGCGGAAAAGAGAAAACACAGAGTTTGCTCACACAAAAACTTGAATTCATTCATCAGATTAAATTCAAGAGTTACATAGAGTTGAATATATAGACATAACAAAGAAATAAAATTTTATACATTTCCCATGTGGGACTAATAGGACTAACCCACACTTTAGGCATCAAATTCTCTTCCCAAGACTCCTTCCATGAGTGGGCAGCCCAAAAACTCCAAGAAAACTTGAAAATCAGCTCCAAATGGCAGGTTATGGGGGTGTCTCCTAGTATCTCTCCATGAATCAAGGATTTTCCCTTCATGGTTTGGCTCTTTTGGACACCTCCTAGTCTTGCTCCACAAGTTTAGGCTTCTTCCTTTCATGGCTTTGGCACTTTTGGAAACTTTTGGGTGCCTCCTTGATTTTCTCCCCAAGACATGCTCTCTTCCCTTTTAAAACTTGGATTTTTATGGAACATTATGGGGCACCTCCTTGATCATCTCTTCAAGAAAAATTCTTGCCATCCTGGCTTGGGTTTATCTGGAAAGAAGTTGGCTCCTCCTTGGATTGAGGTATCTTGATGGATTTCTCCCCCAAGTGGTGCAAGAAAAAAGAACCTGCTTACTTGAGGCATGGGGACCAAGGTACACTGGATGGAGATGTGGCAGGGAGTGTGGCACCCACTTGTAGCTAAAAAATGTGGTGCCCTATGGCAAAGGGAATGACACCTACCTTGGCCTTGGACTTGGACTGAGTCAACATGACCCAACAAAAATTGAAATGACAAAATTACAGACTCAAAATTGAGTTGATCAGGTCAACCCTTATTACAAAACCAGAAAACCCTAATTCTTCGGGCAAGGTCAATCAGAGATCCAGATGGAGCCCTGAAGTCTTCTTCTGAGTCTGGTGCCCGCACTAGATTGGTAGCAAAGAGATACTCACAGAGGGAAGGAGTTGACTAAATAGAAGTATTTTCTCCTGTGGTACACCATACTTCAATTCGAGTGTTATTGTCTTTGGTGGCAAAACATAATTTGAAATTGGAGCAGATGGATGTAAAGATAGCTTTTCTACATGGAAGACTGAAAGAGAAAATCTATATGAAGCAACCTGATGGCTTCATTGAGATTAGACAGGAGAACAAGGTATGTCTACTTCAGAGGTCATTATATATATTTAAACAATCACCTCATCAATGGTATCATAGATTTGATACATTTATTTTGAGTCTTGGATTTCTTAGATTTGAACATGATCATTGTGTCTATGTGAAAGATGTGGATACTATGGATGCTCTGTATTTACTTCTGTATGTGGATGATATGTTGATAGCCAGCAGAAGTATGACAGCTGTGAAAGGGCAGAAGAGAGCATTATCTCAGGAATTTGAGATGAAAGATTTGGGATCAGCTTAGAAAATCCTTGGAATGAAGATTTACAGAGATAGGTACAAAGAAATACTCCATTTGTCATAAGGTGGGTACATTAAAAGGGTACTCAGGAGGTTTGGGATGGAAAAGGCCAAACCTGTGGAAACACCTTTACCAGGTCATTTTTCTCTTCGAAGAAATAGTGCCCCCAATCAGAGGAGGAGAAAGAGTACATGGAAAGAGTTCCGTATGGCAATGCAGTGGGCAGTTTGATGTATGCTATGGTTTGTTACAGGCCGGATATAGCATATGCTGTAAGCCAGGTGAGCAGGTACATGGCTAATCCTGGGAAGGAACACTGGAAGGCATTGAAGTGGATTTTGAGATATCTGCAAGGGACTCAAAGACATGGATTGGTATTTGGTGGGCAGCTTGAAGGACATGGATGGAACTCCATAGAATCATGTGAGGATTTAGGTCCTTTGGAAGGGTTTGTTGATGCAAGCTATGCAGATGATCTTGATACAAGAAGATCTACAACAGGTTATCTTTTCTGCATGTATGGTGGACCGCTTTCTTGGAGATCAACCCTTCAACCTATTATAGCTTTGTCTACAACAGAAGATGAGTATATAGGGATTACTGAAGCTGCAAAGGAAGCACTATGGCTGAGAAGGCTAGTGTCTGAAATGGGGGTGAAATAGTGTATGGTGGTCCTGCATAGTGATAGCCAGAGTGCCATATACTTGACACAGAATCCAGTCTATCATGCAAGGACCAAGCATATAGATGTGAGATACCACAGATTCAGGGAGCTCATGGAGGAAGGAGAAGTGGCACTGGTGAAGGTTCATACAATGGAGAACCAGGCGGATGCACTTACGAAGGCTCTACCAAGAGATAGCTTCTACTTTTGTATGTGGTTAATGGGTTTGAGGAGTCTGGCATATGTAGCCTTGAAGCACCAAGATAGAGATTGTTGCATCTTAGGTGATGCATTCATGGCTAGTTGGGTCAATGTACATGTGTTGATCTAGTCTATCATGGTTTTCCATGATGTATCTAGGGCTAGGGTTGAGTTCGGTATGAGTCCTAGGTGTTTAGGCTCAGTTTTGGTCAGTCTGGATCTTAGGGTCGGCTCTTCTATTGTAAGAGTCAACTCTGTTGGTTGGCACATCTCAGAATAGGTGATTGTGGTCTGGACGAGTCGGCTCGGATAGATTAGAGTCGGTTCGGATGCACAGTCAGAGAAACCTGTAGTCTGGACGAGTCGACTCGGATGTATTAGAGTCGGTTCGGATGTATTAGAGTCGGCTCGGATATATTAGAGTCAGTTCGGATGTATTAGAGTCAGCTCGAATATATTAGAGTCAGCTCAGATGCATGGTTAAGAAATCTATTGTCTGGACGAGTCGGCTTGAATGGATTTGAGTCGGCTCGGATAACGGGTCAACTATTTTTGAAAGGTGCCAGCTGGGGGAGTTTTTGGGATCTCGGGCACGTGTGACCGAGGTATATATATATATTATATCTTGTAAGAGGATGTGGTGGTATAACGAACTTCTTGGAAGTGGAAATCCCTTTCTCCGGTGAAAATTTCTCTGTTTTCTTCTTTCTTCTCTCTTCTCTTGTTTTTGGTGTTTTTGATCTTCATAGACCTGAATCCTACCATGATCTTCAATGGAGATTGATGGCAGATTGTCATCCATAACCTGGTGATACACTTCCACGATTATTTTGTTGATTAGGGTATTCGTTCTTGATTGGGAACAAGGCTGTTCTTGAGGATTTGGTTTGTCAAATCTGGTTGGATTTGTAGCAGAATTCTCAACATAGCCACCCTTTGCCTTCACCCATCTAGGACGCCCATCCCTCCATCTAACCAAGGCCGCCCCTCCCTTTTTCTTCCCATGGCTGCCCACTACATCATCCAAGCCCAAGCCACCAGAGCTTCTCCCACCCCAGGACGCCCTTCTCCAGCATCCAGTTTCCCTCTTCATCAATTCCCAGGCAGCCCCCCAAGGATCCAGGCATCCATCATCCATCAAAGCCTCAATCAGCCCCGACGATCCCTCCATTTATTCTTCTCTCCCAATCTTCCATCTTATATTTTTCTTATCATCTGTGAACCTAACTCATGACGTGTACATGATCCTTCTAAAGAAACAAGCCTTGGATGAAGTCCTCCTTGCCCTCGAACCAATCTGATAAAAAGCCGGCGGATCCGCGGGAAAGCGACAGGATCATCCAGGCACCGATTCGAGCAGAGCAAACCATTCTACGGCTTCAAGATCGTCATTGCTAGGTAACACTAACCCTTCCCATCTCTCTTTGTTTGATTTTTAAAGTTTGAACATGCACCTAATAGGCCTTATTAGTCCTAGGATCCATTATTTGCTTTATCTCTTTGATAGTTTTAGTATATGGGTAAGATTCTAACCATCACACAAAACCCTAGTTTCAGGAATCAAACCATAAAAAAATCTGAAAATATTTATTTTCTTTAATCTGATTATCTTCATGTTCATCCCTTGCATATCATCCTGCATCATGTTAGAATCCCGTCCCTTCATCAATTTTGGTATCAGAGCAGGATTAGGGCATGTTCTTGCATCATAGTTTAGATTTTCTGCATGCTATTTTCTGCAGTAGGAGTCCAAACATAAGTCTAGATACCCATTAATTTCTTATTGTTTTTTTCTTATTTTCATGTCATTTGATCTCTATTTCTCTCTCTATTTTTATTTGATTTCTTTGTATTTTTTATGATCTAAAAATAGGGTGAAATCTGCATGAGAAAAAACCCTAACAAAAAATTCTTCACACTGAATTTTGCATACTAGTCCAAATCTAGGAAAATTTTCCTATTAAATTTTTACTGTTTTTCTCTGAAATCTGCAGCACATCATATCTTTTGAGTCCTCTATTTTTTCTGTATTTTTTGATAATTTTTCTGATCTGAAAACCTAGGAAATTCTACATGAAACCAAAACCATGTATTGCTGAATTCTGCATGTTAACCTAAGGCTGAAACTAACTTACATCCAAACCCCCACCCCAACCCAAGCCAGTTTTGTTTGATCACTTAACCAACTCAAATTTAAGTCAGCTACCTTATAATATAAAAATATATATATATTTTCTATTTTTTTTTGTAATTTTATCATGCATTAGGGTTTCATCGTGTACGTAGCATTTGCATTAACCTAATCTTAAGGGCACTCTACTCTATCAGATCAGGGCAGTATTTCATCACCTGTCCTGGGCCCAAAACATCCACTTGCATACCAACCCAAGCCTAATCAAAATCAACTAGAAACCTAATTGATTTAGGGATACTAATAGGTAAGGTCCGAGTCTAGTGGGAAAACTAGTGCGTTCAACCCTCCACTTATTACTGGAAACTAGTGTCTAAGGCTAGAGGTCCAGAGACAAATACTCTAAGTGGACTGGTGGTTTTTAATTAGGATCCTGTGACAAGCAGGGGTAGCCTCCCACCATCCCACCTCTTACTTGGCTTGTGGAAGGACTAAGTATTGAGTTGGGTGTAAGTTGAGTTGACTCACTTGACTTTGCCTCTAGGTCTAGCAAACCGTAGTCGATTTATGTCTAACCCTATCAGTTTAACCCCAATCCAGTCTGACCATGGAGTCGATGTGTGTGCTTGTTTGCATGACCCCTAGACTAGGAGCCCAATACCAGTAGTCTTAACCCAACCCAGCCTGACCATGGAATCTGACATAGGAACGTTAATAAGGGCCATTACTGATTAGCTTGCCCAATTAATCCAAATAAACCATATACTTGACCATATGGACCATAAGTTTGACCAGATGAGAGATTGGTTAGGAACCCTAGAGAAAACCCGTAGGACCTATACTAGACCCAAACTTGAGTCACCTTTGCCCACACCTCCCAACCCTAGGAGAGCCTAACACCTAGGCCCATTCCGGGAGCCCAACCCTAGGAGAGCCCAATACCTTGACCTATACTTGGAGCCTAACCCTAGGAGAGCCCAATACCCTGACCTATACTTGGAGCCCAACCCTAGGAGAGCCCAATACCCTGACCCATACTGGGAGCCCAACCCTAGGAGAGCCCCATACGCTGACCCATACTCGGAGCCCAACCCTAGGAGAGCCCCATACCCTAACCCATACTCGAAGCCCAACCCTAGGAAAGCCCCATACCCTGACCCATACTTGGAGCCCAACCCTAGGAGACCCCCACATCATGACCCAATCTGGGAGTGCAATCATAGGAGACCCAATCATGATTTCATAGACCAAGATGAGAGAGCCACTAGGTACTTTAGGTTAGAAGCACCTACCTTTGGTGGTGATCTTGATCTTGAGGATTATTTTGATTGGGAAGAAGGTATGGATCAATATTTTGAGAGGGACCTAATGACAGAAGAAAGGAAGTATAAGTTTGCCAAACTAAGGTTAGTTTGCCATGCTAGAATCTATTGGGATAAGGTTGAAAGAATGACTAGAAATAGAGGAAAAGCCCCCATAACTACTTGGAGAGCCATGAAAAGCAAGCTTAGAGAAAAGTACCTACTAAGATCCTATTAACCCAGAACCTATGAACCCAGATCCTATGAACCCAGAACCTATGAATCCAGATCCTATGAACCCAGACCCTATGAACTCAGAACCTCTGAGCCCATGTCCTATGAACCCAAGAGATCCATAACCCATAAATTTGAGCCCTTATCCTATGAGCCTAAGGAATCCTTAACCCTTAGTCGATCTGAACCCCATAGGATTAGTACCCCTAGATATGAGCCAAGTATTAGTCATGTACCCCTTAGTCGACATACACCTGCTACCCTAGCCACTAGTCAAGTTTTCCTTAACCTACCCCCTACCACCCCATTGGTTCACAAGGAAGACATTGAAGTGGAAGTGTACGAAGCTGACGTGAGCTTAGTGGATGAGTATGAGGGAGAAGAAGAGGAGATACCTATAGATGACCTAGAATTAGTTGACCCTGACCATACCCAGACTGAAGCCAACCTCGAATTAGTTAACCCTGACCATACCTAGACTGAAGCCAACCTAGAATTAGTTGACCCTGACCCTACCCAGATTGAAACCAACCTAGAGTTAGTTGACCCAGACCACACCCAAGTTATAGTGGGAGAACGGTTAAAGGAAGTGAACCCATATACTGTTATTAGAGTCCTACCTGAGGAGACTTTAGAAGAGAACCCAATTATAGAACCTAGTCCTAAATTTCATAAGTCAGAAGAGTTTATTGAGGACTTGGCTTATTTAATCTAGTACCCTCAGGATGAATCCCCTCCTATAGTTTCCATTAAAGATCTCTTATTTGAAATTAGTGACACATTCTTCCATAAGGCAGAACTTGTAGATGTGCATAAAACCCATAAGGTCAACCTTATTATTATAGGATTAATCCCTGACATCCCTTTTTATATCCTACTCTATCCAATCAACCCCGAACCCTCTTCTTACTTTCTACCCTACCAGAGTAACCTTGCATCTCTTATTTCCTGCCCTTTCCAGAAACTTCCAGCATTTCTAGGAGCATTCAATTATATTTTATAGAGGTAAGCATAATGCATACGTTCATTACGCATGTCAGGTTTGCATCTTACTTCTGGCATACTCTATGATATTTAGTAGGAGTACATGCACCATTCTCATCTGCATGTCACCCACCTGACCAAGGGATAAACCCATAATTATAGTTTAGGGTTTAGTCGAGTCTGCGTTTCAATAAGTGTTGGCATGAGTCATTTACCTACATTAGGTGTTATGTGTTTTTGCACTGTATGATTAGATATTTACATAAGGAATTAGCCATAAGATTAATGTAAGCAATGATTTTTATAAAAACATGGTTAATTCCCAAAAAGAGTCCAAGAGTTCGCTAGGAAAATCTTGTGATGATTAGGCTACATACCCATAAGCTAGATCCATCAAAGTGATAAAGAATGTTGGACCTAATGCCTAAGTTACCACTTAATTAGGCATTAAGCTCAACCTTCAATATCTCAGACTTGTTAAGTATAGAGAGCCAGAAATGATTCCTAGTGAGCCTATTGAGCCTGACCCTTTATTCGAGAGTGAACCCAACCCTAAGTGTCCACCATCAAATTAGCTTGTGAGAGAAAATGATTGAGCGTATCCTGGACGACCAAGCTATTAGTACCCGGATCAAAGGCTACCATCTTACTTGGTTCATTGGTAAGGTCGACCAAGATCTGAGGATTCATGGATCACTAGAGAGGATCCACAACACCTTAACCCAGACCCTTAGAGCAGTACTAGAGCTAGATCGACCTTTACTCGATAGGATCAAGTTTCTCCCACCCCAGGAGAATTGATGTAGGATATTAGGAGTTGACAAGAATCTCAAGGTTCCAATCTTTGAATCATGTGTTGGTCAATTTTGTTGAGTCCTATAATGAAGTCTAATTTTGAGTCATAAAGTGAGTCAATTGGATTCACTAAGTCCATTGAGTCCTGTTTAGGGGAGAAAGTTTGTAAAATAATCATAGATAGTGGGAGTTGTGTTAATGCCATTTCCACAACTGCTGTTAAGAACTTAGGTTTAACTATAGTTTCCCATCTCAATCCCTATAAGGTATATTGGATTGACTCAACCTATATTCCTATTAGATCAAGATGTCAGGTTACAGTCCAAGTCCAGTCATATCAAGAAAAAGTCTGGTGTAACATTCTCCCAATGGGGGTTAGCAGCATTATCTTAGGTAGACCCTGGCTATATGACCATGATCTCACCCTTTATGTCCATTCTAATTCATGTTCCTTTAACCATCTTGGTAAAAGGATCGTCATAAATTCAACCCCACCTAAGGATAATATCAAGAGAGGATCTAGCAATCTGAGGGAGAAGGAGCCAGGATTAAACCTAATCACTGCCAAGGAATTAGAGCGCGAGATTACTGAAGGTTTACCAGTTTGGTTTTAGACCATCAAGGAAGTTCATGACCAACCCCAACAGGAATACCCTAAGGAAATTATAAAGTTTCTAAAGGAGTTTCAAGATGTGTTTCCTGAAGATCTCCCTGATCACCTACCATTGCTAAGGGACATACAACACGCCATAGATTTAGTCTGAGGGGCCACCTTACCAAACCTCCCACACTATAGGATGAATCCCATGGAGCATTTAGAGTTACAAAGGCAAGTTGAGGATCTCCTTCAAAGGGACTTATTAGGGAGAGCTTGAGTCCGTGTGCAGTTCCAGCCCTTTTGACCCCAAAGAAAGAAGGCACTTGGAGGATGTGTGTTGATAATCATGCCATTAACAAAATAATAGTGAAATACCATTACCTTATTTCCCATCTCAATGACATGTTAGATATGATGGCCGGAGCAACTATTTTTTCAAAGATTGACCTAAAGAGCGGTTATCACCAAGTTAGAATCGGGATTGGAGATGAATGGAAAACAACCTTTAAGACTAAAGATGGCCTATATGAATGGTTATTGATGCTTTTTGCCCTATCAAATGCCCCTAGTACTTTTATAAGGATCACGACCCAAGTTTTGAAAGCTTTCATTAGAAGATTTGTAGTATACTTCTGGCATTCCCTATGGAATTTGCTAGGAGTCCATTGTAAGTTTTCATGTGCATGTCAAGCTAGGATCAAACCTAGAGAACCTATAATCTCTTAAGTTTAGGTCCAAAAGAGATTAATAAAATTTCCTTCCATAGGAATGCAGAGTCGAGTCTATTAGGTGTTGGTATGAGTCCTTTGCATCATCTGTTAGGATTCTGCATGTGCCCAGCATGTTCACCACCTGCACTAATCTTGAATCAAACTGGCTAATTCTCAAAGAAGAGCCAAGGAAATTGATGTAGTGGATTCTGTCATGGTTAGGCTTAGGCCTAAAAGAAGCTTCATGCTCGCAGAGCCGGACCTTTTAAAGTGATAGAGAAGGTTGGACCAAATGCCTATGTATTAGATTTACCTATGGATTTGGGCATTAGTTCTACCTTCAATATCGCAGACCTGGTTGAGTATAGGAAACCGACAGTGATACACAGTGAGGCCTTTGGACCTACTCCTTCCATTGTGAGTAACCCTAACCCAGAGTGTCCACCAATAAATTGGCTTGAGAGAGGAGAACGGATCGAGCGTATCTTGGACGATCAAGCCATAACGACCCGGGGCCGTGGCTATCAACGCAACCTGGTCCGATGGCAAGGCCGGCCAGAGTCGGATGATTCATGGATTTCTCAAGAGGACTTGCAATGCCTAAACCCAGACCTCCTCGAGAGATATATGAGCCAGCCTGATTTTCACTCGACAGGATCGAGTTCCTCCCACCCCGGGAGAATTGGTGGGGACACCGAAGGAACCAGAATAAGATAGAGGCTTCTCAACCCTTTGTTGATTACTTAGTCACATTCGAGTCCATTTGTAATAAAGTTTAGTTCATCTAAGTTGTTTTTTTACTTGAGTCTTGTACTAGTCAGCTCATGTTGAGCTAGTTATTTTCCAGAGATCAGTACATGATGATTCATACAAGTGAAGATCAAGCCAGTCCAAGTGAAGACCAACCAAACTGCAACCCAACTGAAGCTAGGAGGATCATGGAAAGCCTAAAAGAAGAAATCAAAAGTCAATCAGAAGCCCAGGACACAAATCTGAAGCCCTGAAGCCCTGGACCGTAACTGGAAGCAAATTGGGCCAGTCTAGGCCCAGGAGAGGAGCTAGGGCACCACTTACTTATAGT
Organism: Areca catechu; assembly: GCA_021397845.1. Taxonomy (NCBI): domain Eukaryota; kingdom Viridiplantae; phylum Streptophyta; class Magnoliopsida; order Arecales; family Arecaceae; genus Areca; species Areca catechu. The sequence goes on along the minus strand of CM038047.1, from coordinate 50,686,673 downwards.
GACCTTCCCCTTGGTTGGCCATTTAAAGTCACCCCTCTTGGCCAACCAAGGCAAGGAGAGGGAGAGAAATTCTAGGGATTTTTTTCTACCTATGTTTCTTATTTTCTAGCTAGGGTTTGGGTGGGAATAGAATTCCTAGGTAAATACTATTATACCCTTACTTGGGGCCCAAGACTAAGAGTCTATTTAAAGGACCCTAGTCTCTTGTATGAGAAGTTAATTTTGATATGAAATACAATTGAGTTTTCTACAACTGCTGTGTGCTACCTTGCTGTGTGCTTAAGGGGTCCTGTGTAAGCCTTCTTCTTCCCGGTGTCTTGCAACAGCCTCCTGCTGCCAGCCTGCTTCCCAAAGCCCTGGCCGTCCACTCCAAACACTCTCTTCCCTTTGCTATTTTCCCCTTATTTCTTCTTCCCCTTTGAGTTTTCTAACCCCTGACAGGTCGTTTGCAGGTCCCTTGACTCTGATGAATCCAATGACTCCAGCCGGGCCGCAATCGGATTACCGAGCAGAAAGTCGGGTATCCATGGGTCTCTGGCTTGATTTTCTAGGCCGCATCTATCGAAAAACAAGTGATCTCTTCACTGCAATCTTCACCAAGCACATCAGACATTGCCAGGTACACCCTTTATTGAAGATTAACAAGCCCAACCGAGACTTCTCAGCCTTGACGGTCCTCTTTTCTTTGCTTTTTAGATCTATTATGCATGCTGTAGCCTCTTATTTTCATATAGAACTCTTTACATCATTCCTTAGTCTGTTCTTCGGGATTAATCATCAACTTAACATTAAAAATATAAAAAAAAACACTTGCATGCATATATAGGTTCCGCATCACTTGGCTAGGATAGTTCTTGTGAGGAGTCACGGAACTTGTAAAGTTGAGACACGATCTAGATGAACCAAATTAGGGTTGGCAGTCGAACCCTAGATCATTCTGAGCATTATGAGATCAAAGGGATGAATTATGCGGTAACCATATGCTAGAGGTTCTAGAGAGGTGCTCTGCATCTTTGCTAGATGAGAACTTTGACTAGTACTGGAAGTGTTCCAATGCTACCGACTTAGTGTTTGAACCTATGGGGTCACACACTATAGGGATTTCTATATGATCTTAAGGCTGATTGATGATTGAGAATCGTTTGGCATCATCGAAGGTCAATATGATTGACCATGTTCCAAGTGTCGACACTTGCTTACGTCGATACTTGAAAAGTGTCGACACTTGGTGATTTGCATGAGTCGACACTTGCTGTGATGAGCAAAATTTCTAGAAAGAATTTTTAGAAGGTTTTGACTTTAAATTTTGAATTCGAATTTCAATTTTTGAGCATTTTTGGTTCCAGGCTTTCTTGGTATGACAGTCATACTTACCTTCTTTGGCTTGGACCAATTTGGTATGGTCCTTAACCTTCTACCCCAATCTCTCCTCCCTTTTTCTCCCTCTCATGGCTGCCCCTATAAATAAAGGTTATTCTATTAGGCTTTGGCTGCTTTTTTGGTTCCTTGTTTTGTTTTGTTGGCTGGTTACAAGGTCTCCATGCCACAAGAGAAAAAAAGGGAAAAGGGTTTGTGAGGGTTTTGGGATTAGGTGTGAGAAACCTAGCATTCAAGCAAGGTCTTGGAAAGAGAGTTTCTTAGGAAGGGTTCCACCTCTCCTCCTTGTCTTCCAGAAGAAGAAGATCAGCTTGAAGGATCCCGAAGAGCTAGCACTCCAAGGGAGTTGATCAGAGTCAAGCCCCGGTGTGAACTACCTGTAGAGGCCAGACATGTGTGTGGATTAAAAGCACCGTCCTTAAAGCATCGCCACTGCATCTTTCAAAGGTATAACGGTAAGGTATCTTTATATCTTTGAGTTTTATCATGTTTTTGATGTTTATTGCATGCTATATCATTATACTGATCCTATTACGGGTAGATCGGTAGATCATTTTGATCAATCTACCAAACCTTCCACTGTGTTCATTTTAAAATTATTTTAAAATACTTTTCTTCTGCCTAACATATTTTCACCTTCAACGGGGGGTTGATGGGGTATTTATAGACCCTCAACCAATGGTGTAAGGAACACAAAGACTAAACTTGTTTTTCCTTGGACTACAACTCTAGGAATCCTAGCTCTGGGCATCCTGGACTCTTGTTCTAGGCTAATCTGGACCTCTCTCAAGGTGGGTGATGACATGGACTCTCTCTCTCATTTGGGTGCCAAGATGAGATAAGGTGAGTTGTCATGATATAGGGTTAAGATGGCTCATCGCTTGGCCTTGATTGCTGGATGTGGAGTCTAGATGATGTGGGCTCTTGCAAGCAAGTAGACTCTCCAATCTGGATAGAAGAAGACTCAAGAGTTTTGGTAAGACTCTTAAGTTCTGGAAACTTAAGTAGCTTGGTACCTGATTGATTAAAACATTTGAAGCAAGAAATCCTTCCAACTTTTTCACTTGGGTGACAAGTTAAAATGAAACTCCTTGGAATTTGCCATTGGAAAAAAGGATGGGAAGAGTGGCCTGACTCTTGGATTTGGCATGCATTACTTGAAGTGAATGGCGCTAAATGGGAAGACTCCTTCTCATTTACTTCTTAAAATAAGTTGGCACTAACACCTTCTTAAGTGACCAACCAAAGAGAATTGACATGGCATGTGTTGTCATGTGATGATGTCCAAATTTGATGCATGTCCAAGTAAAGTGACATGTCATGTGTTAATGTCCTAGGTGATGTGGCGAGGGATGTCCAAGAACCTTGAAAGGTGGCGCCAACATTTGACTTGCCTTGAACTAGCACATGGGATGTTAGGTTGTCACATGGGATCACATATGTTTTGACTTGAGTGCACATGAAGTCACATGGGTCTTCAATTGGGTCCCCCTTGTATTACAGGACTCAATAACTAATTATTATAAGACTCAAAACCAAATAACTAAAGCCCTACTTGATCAATTGGAATCCCATTTGATCAAAAGGCAAGACCTCATACAACAAAAGAATAAATTTGGTAAACAGAGTTTGGCCCAATAGGGTTTGACATAACTGATAATAGGATTTTGTACAAACCCTAATTGGTAAAAAGGGCTAAACCCAACTAAGCCTATATAACAAAATTTAAAATAAAATATTTATAGTTGGTAAAAAGGGTTGGGTTCAGGGCTTTATTTATAGGTGATTTATAGGGATGTGGGTTCAACCTATCGATATTTCTGGCCCTGGTGTCCACACTAATTCTTCCCCGGGTGGGAGAAACTCAACCCTGTCGGGTATGGATCGACATCGCTATGATAGCGCTCTAGCAAGTTTGGGTCAACTTTCTGCAAGTCCTCTCTAGTGATCCAAGAATCATCAATCTCAGGCCGTCCTTGCAAACGAACCAGATATTGCTAGTAATTTTTGTCCTGAGTAGCAATGATCTTGTCATCCAAGATCCGCTCGATCTTGTCTCTTCGGGCTGGTGGTATGATAGGTGGACACACTTGGGTTGGTTCACTCTCAAGGACTAGATTAGGCCCAAATGGCTTACTAGGAATCAATGTTGGCTCCCTATACTCAATAAGGTCTGCAATGTTAAAAGTTGGACTATACCTAATTCAGGTAGTAATTCGAGCACATAGGCATTATATCCAATTTTCCTACTCACTTTGTATGGTCCACTACTATGGGCATGTAACTTTTTCGTGGTTCCAGGTGAGAACTGTTCAGGTCATAGTCTAACCATGACAAAGTCTCTTTCATTATATTTCTTGAGCCTTCTCTTAGTATCAGCCATATAAATATAAGATTCGTTGCTTTCATTAATTTTTTTACTTATCTCTTTATGCAACTCTCTAACATGCTTAGCATGTGACTCAACAGACTCTGAGATGCATTCATGCATGGGTAAAAGAATGAGATCTAGAGGTTTTCTAGGTTTGTACCCATGAACAATTTCAAAAGGACTTTTTCTTATAGACCTATTCACTGAGCTATTATATGCGAATTCAACCCTAGACAGTAATAGGTCCCAATTGGCAGTATGCTCTCCAACTAAACTTCTCAACAAATTTCTTAGACTACGATTTACAACTCAGTCTGGCCATCAGTTTGAGGGTGATAAGCTATAGAAAATTTAAGTTTTATCTCTAATAAATGCTGTGAACCGTACATCTCTGTTAGACACTATTGTCCTAGGTAAGCCATGTAGTCTAACTACTTCATTCAAAAATAACTTGGCTACCTTAGAAGCATCATAGGTTTGGAAACATGGTAGAAAATGTGCCATCTTTGAAAACCTATCAACCACTACAAATATAGAATCATTTCTCCTAATGGTTTTAGGTAATCCAAGACAAAGTCCATGCTAAGGTCTTGCCATGGATAATCCGGTACAGGAAGTGGGGTGTATAAGCTAGTGTTCTGCTTCTACTGTTTGCAACAGCACATGTTCAACATCTAGCTACTATTTGAGCAACATTCCTCTAAGATTCAGCTAATAAAATTGGTCCTCTAGAGCTAAGATTATCTTATTTCTATCAAAGTGTCTAGCTAAACTCCAGCATGTGTTTCCCAAATCAAGAAATCTCTAAGTGAAGTTTTAGGAATACATAGCTTACTTTCCTAAAGAGGTAACCATCTTGAATAGTGTACTCACTATATGAGCTAGTCGGTCCTTGCTTAACTACCTTATAGATTTCATCAAAATCATCACAGTTTTCATACTCATCCTTTAACTTCTCAAATCCAACTACTCTAGTACTAACACAATTTAAGAGCATGAATTTTACTAAGCGCATCAGCAACTTTGTTATCAGTACCTGATTGATGTCTTAAAATAAAAGTATAGGCATGTATGTATTCAACCCATTTCCATGCCTACCATTCAACTTCTTTTGTGAGTTAAGGAATCTAAGAGCTTCATGATCAGAATATAGTACAAACTCTTGTGATAGCAAGTAGTGTCTCCAGTACCTAAGTGCTTGAACCACCGCATACAATTCCTTATCATAAGTAGAATATTTTAATTTAGTATCATTTAGTTTCTCACTAAAGAATGCAACCGGGTGATTCTCTGGACTCAAGACTCCTCAATTCCTATCCTTGAGGCATCACAAGCAACCTCAAAAACTTCGAAAAAATTGAGTAGTCTCAGAATTGGGGCTTGGGTCATCTGTCCTTAATATCATTAAAGGCCCTATCGGCATCTTTTGACCATTCAAAAGCTTCTTTCCTCATACAGTCTATAATTAGTGCAACAATAGTACTAAACCCTCGAATAAATCTCCTATAAAAGTAGCTAATCCATGAAAACTTCGAACATCATGAACATTCTTAAGGATAAGCCACTCAACTATGGATTTGATCTTCTCAAGATCTGTAGATACTCCTTCAGTAGTCACTATAAAGCCTAGAAAAATAATCCTCGGAGTCATAAAACTTATTTCTTCAAATTTGCATAAAGATTATCTCCTCTAAGAACTTGACAAACCTGCTGAAGATGGTCTAAGTGATCCTTCTTATTCTTACTATATATGAGGATGTCATCAAAATATACCACGAATTTTTTAATAAATGATTTCAGAACTTGAGTCATTATCCTCATAAAAGTACTTGGTGCATTCGATAAGCCAAAAGGCATCACCAACCATTCGTACAAGCCATCCTGGTCTTAAATGCAATCTTCCATTCATCCGCGGGCCTAATTCTAACCTGATGATAGCCACTCTTAAGGTCTATCTTTGAAAATATGGTAGCACCAGCCATCATGTCTAGCATGTCATCAAGTCGGGGTATGGAAGATCTATACTTCACTGTAATCTTATTGATGGCCCTACTGTCGACACACATTCTTCAAGTGCCATCCTTCTTGGGAGTCAAGAGAGCTGGAATGGTACATGGGCTTAAACTTTTCCTTATAAATCCTTTCCTAAGAAGATCCTCAACTTGCCTTTGTAATTGCTTATGTTCGGTAGGATTCATCCTATAATGATATAAATTCTGCAAGGTAGCTCCTGGGACCAAGTCTATAGCATGTTGAATATCCCTTAATAGAGGTAAACAATCAGGGAGGTCTTCTGGAAACACTTCCTTAAACTCCTTAAGAAACTCTAAGATCTTCTTAGGGTGTTCCTTTTGTGGTTCATCATGAACTTCTTTAGCAATCATCATCCATACTGTTGAACCCTCAACAATTTCGTGCTCTAATTCCTTAGCAGTAATTAGGTTCAATCCAGGTTCTTTCTCTCAAATGACTAGAACCTCACTTGGTATTATCTTTGGGTGGGGTCAAGTTAATCACAATTTCTTTTCATGGTGCTTAAAAAAATATGAGTTAGATCGGCCAAAGAGGGTTGCATCATGATCGTATAACCATGGTATGCCTAGAATGATACTACTAACCCCCATTAGAATCACATCATACCATACTTTTCTTGGTAAGATTGAATTTGGATTAGGACCTGGCATTGTAACCTAATAGGAATGGATGTCGCGTCAATCCAGGATACCTTATATGGGCTAGGAAGTGGCACTGTGGGTAAGCCTAAACTCTTTACATCACTGGTAGATATGGCATTCACACAACTTCCACTATCTATAATAATCTTGCACACATTATCTCCTAGCTTAATAAAGGTCTGTAAGATATTCATCTTATGCCAGTCCTCATTCTTCTTAGGCTATGCTAGAATATACCTAACTACACCTAGTAGGTTAGATGACTCTATGGGCTCTTCATCACCTTCATACTCTTCTACTAAATCTTTCTTAGCTTCATAAATTTTTTCTTCAAATTCTGCAACATTTTCCAAATTCTCTTCTTCACTCTCATCTATATGTAAGGTCCTTACTGGGCCATCAGCAGCAAAATGGCCTATCTTTCGATACCTAAAACATACTGTGTTATGGTTCCTAACTCTTTAGACTATAGGTGCCTTTCCTTTATCTTCCCTACGAGTTGGTTAGAGGTAGGATTGGGTTAGCTAGGTGGAAATCGGCTAGGGCTATGTCTACTCCCAGATGTATTGAACCTATTTGCTTCAGATCGATTGGTAACAGGTCTCCTCTAAAATCGTTCGTAATCCTAGCAATCTGGTAAGCCTGATCTAAGTCACTAACCTCTCTCAAGAATAGCTCCCTCTGGATATCTTCATGTAAGCTAGCTCTAAACCTCGATAAGGTAACAGTTTCTGATTCAACTACACTACTCCTCATAACGAACTCATCAAATTTGGCAATATAATTAGCTACAGATTTATTTCCTTGAGTCAATTTTTGCCATTGATTTAACAATTTTTGTTCATATGAGAATGGTAGGTATTTCTTCCTAAGCTTTACCTTCATTGCTTGCCATGTGTCTATAGGTAAGTCACCTCTCTGTCGGTTCAGTCATTCCACATTTTTCCAGTACAATTTAGCCTGTCAGACGAGCTTAAGCTTGGCAAATTTGAACTTTCTCTCCTCCGACATTTCATACCATTCAAAGTACTGGTCCATATCACTCTCCCAATCTGTATAGACCTTAGGATCTAAACTATCCTCAAATGTGGGTGCGTCTAATCGAATACTCCTAAGGATCCTTTCTTCCTGCTCATTCATATCAGGGGTATGGCACCTAGGGTTTGGGTCAACAGTGATTTCCCTATGTTGAACTCTACCTCTTGGATCTGGAGGAGTGAGTTGGGCTCTTGGAATTGGGGGAATGGGTCTAGGCATCTCAGAACTTTGACCTAGGGGTGTGGGTCTAGGTGTTTCAGGGTTTGAACGAGTCACATGGAGATTATTACTTATTCTCTCGTCCATCTAGTCTAGCCTAGTAGTAAGTCACCTAAATTGCTTAGTGAACCAAGCCTCCATGTTAGGGTCCATGGATAAATTGGGTTGGCTTTGAGTAGGCTGATAGAGTGTGCTTGATCTAGTGGGCATGTAATGCACACAGAACTCGACTTGAACTAGGGTTTTTTAGACCTAGAGCTCAAGTAGAATGGGTTAGCTCAAATTACAGCCAATTCAGTAATTACCCTGTCCATTGGCCAAGTAAGAGGTGGTGTCGTGGGAGGCTCCCCCTACTCTCATAGGGTCCTAATTAAAAACCACGAAACTGCTTAGGGTATTTTCCTTTGGACCTTTAGCCTTAGATACTAGATTCAAGTAATAATAAAAGAATTGGGTGCACTAGCTTACACCCAATACTTGGAACCCGACCTGTTAGTGTCTCTAGCTCACTAGAGCAAATTAAGTCTAATTAATTTTAATTAGGTTAGGCTCGAATGCAAAGAAGGTTGTAGTGGGCCCAGGACAGGTAATGAACTCCTGCCCTGATATGAGATGCTCAAGTGCCCTTAAGATTAGGTTAAGGATGATGCACACACAAGATGAAACCCTAATATGCAATAAAGCAATAAAATAATTAAAAATAGCAGAAAAATAGAAATTAATTAATTTTTTTAATCTCAAAATTAAATTTCAGATCTAACCCAATCTTGGGATATCACGTCCAGCCATAGCTCATTCTCTCATGGGTCATGACAGTATACTTGTGTATACCCGCTCAGGAGGCGTGATTTCCTTCCATCAAAAAATAGCAAATAAAAAAAAATTTAATCTAATTTTTTCTGAGATTAACAGAAGATTAACAAAGATTATCAAAAAATTTATTTCTAATCTTTTTGAATTTTTTTAATTAGGTTTTATGAAGTTTTAATTTCAGCCTAGTTCTAGGTATGCAGAAATTTCAGAACTAGAAGTTAAACCTAGTTTAACCTTCTCTCTGATACCAAAATGATGTGGGATGATAATTAAAACTAAATTACTGTTATAAAGTCCTAATTATCAGATAAAAATATAGATTAATCTTTTTATTTTTTTTCAGATTTTTAAGAAGACTCAAAGATAACAATAAAGTAAACTAGTTCTAGTTAACTACTTGCAAGTAAACTAATAAGTAAGCAAGAAAATCAGGATTTGGTGGCTAAGAAATTACCGTAAACTAGGGTCTACTTTCAACTATTCAAAGATCAAAGAGAAGAGAAAAGATTTTAAGTATTACCAATGAAGAACCGTCTCTCTGATGCAGATCTGACTGGACTCTCAAGATTCAGCAGCAGGGCTTCAAGATCTTGATCTTCGGTCTCTGATCTCTCATGATGCTGGTTCCGAGTTTGATTCCAGATCACCTGCAAACACTCAGCAAAGAAGTTTTCAGTTAGATAGAAGCAAAGTAAAAAAAGATGGAAGAATAAAAGGAAAAAGGAAAGGAAGAAGTCAGCTAGGGTTTTCTTGATTATTGGATTGGTAGGGTCTCACACCTCGTGATGCTCCGTAGAACAAAGGAAAGGGCCTCACACATTGTGATGCACACAGCAAAGGAATTGGATAGAATAATGTCTTTATTGATGAATGAATAATAATAATACAAAAGGGGAGGTTGATGGGGGATTTATAGACCCTCAACCAGTGGTGTAAGGGACACAAAGACTAGACTTGTTATCCCTTAGACTACAACTCCTAGAACCTTTCTCTGGGCATCCTAGACTCTTATCTCTGGGCTGATCTGGACCTCTCTCCAAGGTGGGCAATGACATGGAGCTCTCATCTCATTTGGGCGCCAAGATGAGATAAGGTGAGTTGTCATGATGTAGGGTTAAGATGACTCCATCGCTTAGCCTTGATTGCTAAACTCTGGAGTTTAGATGATGTGGGCTCTTGCAGGTTAGTAGATTCTCCAGTCTGGATAGAAAAAGATTCAAGAGTTTTGGTGAGACTCTTCAGTTCTGGAAACTTAACCAGCTTGGTACTGATCAATTAAAACATTTGAAGCAAGAAATCCTTCCAACCTCCTCCACTTGGGTGACAAGTTAAAATGAAACTCCTTGGAATTTGCCATTGGAAAAAGGATGGGAAGAGTGGGCCGATTCCTTGGATTTGGCATGCATTACTTGAAGTGAATGGTGATAAATGGGAAGACTCCTTCTCATTTACTTATCTTAAAATAAGTTGGCGCTAACTCCTTCTTAAGTGGCCGACCAAAGAGAATTGACATGGCATGTGTTGTCATGTGATGATGTCCAAATTTGATGCATGTCCAAGTAAAGTGACATGCCATGTGTTAATGTCCTAGGTGATGTAGAGAGGGATGTCCAAGAACCTTGAAAGGTGATGCCAACATTTGACTTGCCTTGAACTAGCACATGGGATGTTGAGTTGTCACATGGGATTATATGTGTCTTGACTTGAGTGCACATGAAGTCACATGGGTCTTCAATTGGGTCCCCCTTGTATTACAGGACTCAATAACTAATTATTAGAAAACTCAAAATCAAATAACTAAAGTCCCACTTGATCAATTGGAACCCCATTTGATCAAAAGGCAAGACCTCATGCAACAAAAAAATAAATTTGGTAAACAGGGTTTGGCCCAATAGGATTTGACACAACAGATAAATGAGATTTTTATACAAATCCTAATTGATAAAAAGGCTAAACCCAACTAAGCCTATATAACAAAATTTAAAATAAAATATTTACAGTTGGTAAAAAGGGTTGGGTTTAGGACTTTATTCACAGGTGATCTATAGGGATGTGGGTTCAACTTGTCGATATTTTCTAGCCCTAATGTCCATACCAGTTCAGTTAGTAGGTCCACTAGGAAAAGGCCATTCGAGATTGTCCATGGATATAAGACAAGAAAGCCTTTAGACCCTATTCCCTTGCCAATGCATGCATACATTTCTGAGTCTGCTGAGTCGTATGCACAGCATATTAGAGAATTGCATACAGAAATAAGTAAAAAGATTAATGAGAGCAATAAATCATATGAGCATATGGCTAACTCATGTAAACGATTCAAAGAATTTAATGAAGGAGACTCTGTTATGATTAGGCTTCGAGCTGAATGGTTCCCACCTAAAACCATGACAAAATTACATGCCCGTAGTGCAGGACCATACAAGATTATAAAGAAAATTGGATCTAATGCCTATGTGTTAGAGTTACCATCTGAATTAGGTATTAGTCCAACCTTCAATGTTTCATATCTTGTTGAGTATAAGAAATCAATGATGATACCTAGTGAGGCATTTGGGCTTGATTCTATTTTTGAGAGTGACCCTATCCCTGAGTGTCCACCAGCCAAAATACCAGAATGGAGAGATAGGATTGAGTAGATTATGGATGACAAGACTGTCACTACTCAGAGTAAGGATTATCAATGTTACTTGGTTTGTTGGCAAGGTAGACTTGAATCTGAAGATTCGTAGATCACTCGAGAGGATCTGCAAAGGATAAACCCATACTTGCTAGAGCATTACCAGAGCCGAGTTGACCCATACTCAACAGGATCGAGTTCTTCCCACCCCAGGAAAATTGGTGAGGACACCAAAACTAAAAAGAAACATCAGATCACTCTAAGCTCCTTGTGGATCACCAATGAATAGTCCATCTTCTTTTCAGTTATGAGTCATTAAGTCTTGTGATTAATTAAGTAAGTCCTATAATTAAAGTCAGTTTACTTTAATTTATAATTTGGTCAAATTAGGGTCAATTTGATCAAGTTAGGTTTGCTTTGATTGTGTCTTGTAATTAGTCAAGGGGTTAATAAGTTAGCAAGTCCAATTGATGAGGCGCCAAGGTTCAAGCCAATGGATGAAGCTAAGTTGGAATGCCAAGTCGCCCTCCATGTCATGCCAAGTCACCTTCCATGTCATGAAGCATGACACATCACCATGCCACTTGGAGTATACCATGCCACATCACCACCTAAACTCCTTGGTCGGCCAACACAATTTCAAAAAGGAGGTTGTCGCCCACTCTCAAGAAGACATCATTTGAAATTCAAATTCAAGAAGAGGATGCCCACTATTTTCATTCAAGTTGTTGCCCATTTAAAATCCAAGAGAAGTCAGTCAAGAAGGGAGGGCGCCTCATCTTATCCTCTCTTTGTCGCCCAACATGAAGGAATTCAAATTCAAGGGAGCACCTACCTATTTTAAATTTAAAGAAGTTTCATCCAATCCAATAAAAGTTAGTTTGAACTCAAGAGAAGATTGGACGCCCATCTTTATCCTTATCTTATCTAGCATGGATAGGGTTTATCATGTATTTAAATGAGCCTTATCCTTATTCAAATGAGCCTTATTTTTATCTTTTATCTTATATTTTGATGTGGCAACATCTGTTGACGTGGAGCCTACATAGATGCCAACCGACTGTCGCGTGGGTGGAGACTACCACTTGGACGTGACACCCGAACAGAAGACCAAGATGAGTGGTAAGGATACCAGAGCTAGGAAGAGATATCAGAACCCTCCAAGATGAGTGGTGAAGTCATGCCACATGGAGCCTTGTCACTTGCCACTTGGAGTGGTATGCTTCATTACATCACCTTGGATGGCCAATTCAATGTCAAAGAAGGTTGTCTTTTACATCAAGACAACATGACAATAAGACATCCAGACAACAGGTCAATAGGACATTAGAAGACCTTATCTTTTCTTATCCAAGGAGGGCGTCTCATTTTGTCGCTCATTTGAAAACATTTAAGAAGAGTAAACTAGAAAGACTCCTCCTCCCACATTTTTCATTTGTCGCCCACTCCAAGGATGGTCGGTCAACTCAAGTATTTAGTTCAAGTTCAAATAGAAGGTTCATCCAAAAATCAAACTCAAAGAGTTCTCTCTTATCAAGTCATATGCCTTCATCCAAGATTCAAACTCAAAGAGTTCTCTCTTATCAAGAAGCTTCATCCTAACGCTAAGAAGGATTTCATGCCAAAAGGGGAGAGGGATTAGTGCTATTTGTGAGAGAAATGGGATGCCAACTCTTCTCATTTTGTCACCCAGCATTATTTCATTGCCCATTCCATGGAGAAGTCCAAGTGCAAGGGAGCCCACTCCTAGTTTGAATTCAAGAAGAAGATAGGAGGCCATTTTATCTACACTCATCTTATAGTTAAACCATGGATAAGTCTTATCTTTATCTCCTATCTTGTATTCAAAAGAATTCTTTCTTATCTTGCTACCATGAGTTTGTTCTTATCAAGCTACTATGTAAGGGGTCTATAAATACCACCCCATTCTCCTCTTGTAAAACATCTTCTGAATTATTAATGAAACTTTGTTAGTTTATTTTTTTATAATTACTGGTTAAGCATTGTTATGTATCTTACAATTGCTGGATAAGCATTGTAATGTGTCTTACAATTGCTGGTTAAGCATTGTAATGTGTCTTACAATTGTTGGTTAAGCATTGTAATGTGCTATGCTGGTTAAGCATTGCATTAGTGTGTGTGGAGTGCCGAAGCTGAGTTATATTCCAAGAGCCCAAGATCCAAGTAGCCAGACATCGCCATCTCCGACATCCAGCCCAGATCCAGATCCAAGCCAACCATCCCTCATTCCCTCTCTTTTTCATATTTTCACTTCTTTTCTACACTACTAATCATAGTTCTTTGCAGGATCCCTAGAGCTCTCGATCTGAAGAGGAGGTTTTCCTTTCCATCCAACCTTCAACGGGAAGATCTACTCCAAAGGAACTGAAATTTCCAATCCTACCGTGAGATATTGAGAGTTGAATCCAGATCTATTGAAATGGAGGAGGGAAAAGCGTTATTGGTAAGTAACCATCCGAATCTCATTAGATCTGGTTATTTGATGTCAGGACATTATAGTTTTGATGGTTTCTTAATCATCGAATCCAGGGTTCTTTACGTGATTGCATACTGATTATATTGCAGGTAGCTAGTAGAGACTTAGTCTATCTTCATTAAATTAATTTGATAGCTTATCTGAGTTTGCTATCATTGCTCATCAGAATTAAACTCTTAATTGTTAGATTAGTCTTTGCATCAATCCTGCATCAACTTTGGTATCAGAGCTAGTACCGCATCAACTTTAGTATCAGAGCCAAAGGTTAGACTAGGACATTTAGTGACTAGCTAAAATTTTTGCACTATTCTAGCATTGGATTTGGAAGGCTCTTCAATAGCTCTTCAGATCTTAGTTTCCATTGTATTAATTTTGTAATTTAGTTAGATTAATATCAGATCTATAATCTTCTCTCATAGATTTCAGATCTGAAATTTGTTTAAAAAATTACATTATTTTCTTAGTACTTTCTGGTGGAAGGAAATCATGCCTCTTGAGCGGGTATATGCAAGTATACTATCACGATCCATGGAAGTAATGAGCTACGCCGGACGTGATAACCCGATATTGGAAATCAGTTGTGCTTAGTGTTTGCGTGTTTGAATTGTTAATTGCTTGAAAGATTGCATGTTAATCTTCTAAACACAACCTAGGATAATATTTTAGCACATCTAGATTTTGAATTTATCCAACCTAATCCCTAAGAAAATTCAAATTTAATTTCTGCAATTAAAAATCTAAAATTTATAATTTAAAATTCAAATCTGAAATCTAAATTTGAAATTTGAAATTTAAAGTTTAAATTTTGAGTTGCAAGTGTTATCTTATCTTATCTTGGAAACTAGTTTTATTGGATTGTGCATTCATCCTCTCTGAAATCACTTAAGGACACGCTATCATAAGATAAGGGAAGGATGTCATCCCCTTTCCTTGGCCCACAAACAACCAACCTCATCTTGCATTGTCCTAGCCCTAATCTAAAACTGAGTAGCAACCTAACACAGTTTAGGGACACCAACAGGTCAGGTTCCAAGTATTGTGTGAAAGCTAGTGCACCCAATCCTTTGATAGAGTCATCCCCTTTCCTTGCTTTCCTCAAAAGGTGCTTCAAGCTTTTGGTAAGAGTTGTTGCAGGCTTGAAGGCAAACTTTAAAGCTCTAGTGCTCTCTCACTTCAATAAGTGTTCAATAAATGCTCAATAAATCATTAGCCTCTTCAAGGATGTTCTCATACCTTATTTATAGAGACTTCAACTGCCTTCCCTTGATTTTGAATGTTGTAGACCATTGGAAGGTGACAGGTTACCGTTGGAGCACTTTTGGAATTCAAAAACTGAGAACTGGAACTAGCCGTTGGAGGTGACCCCATCATTCCAGTCGGCTCAAACAAACTTCGAGTCGGCTTGGATGAAGTTCGGGTCGACTGGGCTGAGTGCCAGTCGGCTAGCTTCCATAGTTGAGAAAATACCTCACTCTGGACAAGTCGGCTGGGCTGAATTCTATTCGGCTGGAATCTCAGAGGCTTCTCAAACCATTTTCAACTGAGTTATGGATGAGTCGGCTGGATCTAATTCCAGTCAGCTCGGATTCCTGAGAATCTCATAATAGTCTTAACCTTGTTCTGGATGAGTCGGCTAGACCTTGGTGCCAATCGGCTGGATCTGTGTGCCAGAGAACTTGTCTTCAGTGCCAGTGCCAGAGTCGGCAGGGTTGTTCATCCAATCGGCTCGAAGGTGGTTCTTCAGCCAGATCAACTTCAAACTTCCAGAACACTTGTCCCAAGCTTTAAAGTTCTTCTTCAAGCACTTTTTACAATAAATTCAAGGAAAAATTTGAAGCTTGAAAGACTACTAGAAGTAACCCTTTAACTGATTTTAACAGAAAACATTTTGTAGGGTTCTTCTTTACAATATTCTAAATATTTTACAACTCAAAACAAAACAAAACATTAAAGATTGTAGGAGTTAAAAGATGTGTCAATGTAGTTGTCCTACAAAAACTTGTCAATCATTTGAAGAGTTGTTAGATAACTAAATTTATGCTCCAATGTTATGTTATCATCAAAATCACTTTAGGGGTTAACAATCTCCCATTTTTTAATGATGACAAAACACTGGGCATGAAAAGAATCTAATCTATTCACAAATATGTAAGCATTTATATTTAAAAATCAACTGTAATCTCAAATGTATATCAATATGTACTTTACAGTTATGCACAAAATCAAGTTCATAAACTGTAAATATCAGAGATTGATTGCTTGTATGTATCGAGCAGCATTAAGTATCGACTGATAGATATAATAAATTGAGAGCATCATAGTAATCATTGAAGCATGTAAATTAAACAAGTATATCTTCCCCTGTTTATAAGATTTCTAGACAATATGAATTTTCTCTAAATTTCTCCCCCTTTATCATTCATTTGAACATTTTATCAGAATAATATGCAAGATATCATTCAGAAATGCTTTTGAAAAACTCTCCCTGTCTACTTTACTTTAGTATTACTATTGCAATTCATGTATTCTTTCATGTACTTTATGAGTCTCCCCTTTTTTGTCAATAATTCAAAAAGGTTAAACAGGTAAGCTCAGAATTTTAAGTAGATTGAGAAAATTTCAAGATTTGTTTGAGATAATTTCACTTTCTCAACTTAGAGAGAGAATTCTATTTAAACAAATAGAGGTGTAATCAAGATAATACAAGTACACACATTACACAGTAATTAAAAAGATGTTCATTTCATTTCTGTCAAAAAGTGTTCAGTACATCAGTCATTACAAAAGTTTCAAAAACATCCAAAAAGGTACTGAAACTACAAAATGTCTAATCAGAATCATCTCTAGGAACATCGACACCTTCCAAGAAGTGGATCTAGGTGCTCGACTAGATGAAGCATGTGGAGGAGGAGCCCTAGGGTGAACAGAGGTACTAGGTGCCCTAATGGAAATGGGTGGCGGATCATACAATGGTCTTGTCCTAGCTGTGACTTCCAATGATCTGACAGTACCATTGAGAGATACCATTTCCATCCAAATTGCTCCCATCTGCTGATCCAAGTCCTTGAGACTAACTGGCACTTTATTTACTGCCTCTTTCATTTCACCTATCTCTTTCTGCATAGATACAAGCTCAGCTGCTTGGACATTGGCGAAGGCTTCAGCTGATCCTCGAAGTTTGCCAAGCTCCGATCTTATGATCCCAATGCCTCTGGTATAATCCTCTACCATACCTCTTGTATCTACAATAGTTCTCACTTTGTCTCTAAGCTCTTTCAATTCAGTTTGATATTCATTCAAAGTGGCATCCACATACTTCAAAATTATTTTAGAACTTGAAGAGATACAATTCAGAATAGGCTGAAGGTCTATCTGAGGTGCTGACCTTGAAGCTTCTATAGCTTCAACCTTTCCTTGAAGACTTGATACATGCTCTTCTAATTTGTCCAATCTGCTATCCACTGACTGTTTCAAATCAATAAATAAGGAAGTTATTGTACCTGTCAGTGACTCCGTCAAGTTTTTCAATTGTTCTTCAATCTGAACTTGGACAATAGGAGGCTGTGTAGCTGCAGTAGGGTAGTCATGTAAAGGAACATCATCTGAAGATAGGTCAAACTCCGGTACTGGCAAGTCAAACTCTACCGCAGGCATGTCAAATATAGGTGAAGGTGCTCTAGTCTCCTCAGTAACAGCAGCAGGCTCAGGTATAGATGACTCAGGCTCCGGTACTGGTGTAGTAGAAGTTCCAGCTGCTTCTAGGTTTTCTTCCTCTTCCTCTTCTTCACTACTACTGGAGCTGCCAATGGCCCTTACATTCGTGCCTTTCTTTCTCCACACTCCTTCTACTTGGAAATATCCCATTCTCTCAAGAGTTTTAGATGTGTAGATATCAGTGTGATGCAGTTCTAATCCGTCTTCACCATCCAAATTGACTCTATGGGATTTAAACAACAATGTAAGCATCATTCCATATGGCAGACAGGCTTTAGCTTTTCTTACTATTTCTTTCATCTGCATGATTATAACGTATGACAAATTGACAGGAGTTCTTTCTAGAATGTGCTCCATGAGACATAGATCCTTTTCGCTCACCCAATCGAACCTACCAGTTCTTTGTAAGAATATTCTACAAATGAAATTGTGAAGTAGTCTCATTTCCAGTGATAGGGTGTTGGCAAAAACAGTGCCAATTCCTCCCACATCCTCTTTATTCAAAATAGTTTTCAAATTCTTCTCTCTATTATCAATTACTAAAATCTTCAGTCCCTCAGAAGGTATATCCAATAATTCAAGTAAGGACTGCTCATTGATAATAACCCTCTTCCCTTTGACAGTGGATTCCACATGGTTAGTTCCCAACCTTAAGTTCTCAAGGAAACTTCTAACCAAAGAGGGATAGGTTTTCTCATTCAATGAACAAAATTTCCTCCACCCTTGGTCTTCAATTAAATCTCCTATCTTTAACCCAATGCCCTTAATAAACTCAAAATTAATTCGGCATTAATTCGGCGGCCGGAGGTTACCAGACGCATAGACATTGAGGGCACTTGGCTAGGAGTGGTTGGAGCTTCTCTTGTGGCTTCCTCTGCAATTTCTTCACTGCTTGGCTCTTCTTGCCTTCTCTTGGACCTTCTTTCTTTTTCAGCCGAAGGAGCAACCCTAACGGACCATTTCCCTATCACACGTTTGGGTGCCACAGCTAGGAAAGATGGAAAAACAAGAAAATGGAGTGCTTGGAAGGGAGAAGGAAGACTTTAGAGAAAGTCTTGGAGAGGTACGAACCGTTGAATAAAACAAAATAGGGTTTAAAAAAGGTTTATAGCCCAAGGCAAAACACATTGGCGCGAAGTTCCAGTCAACTCAAGATTACTCGAGCCGGCTCGGCCAGAGCTCTCCTAAGATAATCAGAAAATCCAGTCGACTCGAAACTATTTGAGTCGGCTAGGCCAGAACAGATTCAAAACTCTCAGAAAAATCCAGTTGACTCGAGTTAGGATCCAGTCGACTCGAACAAAAAGAGTAGAGTTTTGAAAAGTTTGAACAAAATTTAGAATGATTTTGAATAAAATTCCGAAAAAAATTAAAGCTCAATAAAATAGAATAAATTGAGGAGGTTTTCCAGATAAAATTTCCTTAGAATTGAAGGAATTAGGTTAAAGAATCTAGAAGGAATTACAAAGTCCTAATTCACTCCTAATTAGCTCAAATCTATCTTGATTGAGTGGCTTGGTAAATATGTCAGCTAATTGATCTTCAGTTGGCACAAAGTTAAGCACAATATTGCCATTAGAAATATGATCTCTAATAAAATGATATCTAATTTCAATGTGCTTGGTTCTAGAGTGTTGAATTGGATTCTTTGTTAAATTGATAGCACTTGTGTTATCACATTTAATTGAGATTTTAGATTGTGATACACCAAGGTCTTCTAGTTGTTATTTAATCCATAACACTTGAGTACAACAACTACCAGCAGCCACGTACTCAGCCTCGGCTGTGGACAAGGCTACAGAGTTTTGCTTCTTACAGTGCCATGAAATTAAATTCAACCCTAGAAATTGACATGTACCACTAGTGCTTTTTCTATCTATTTTACAACCAGCATAATCAGCATCAGAGAATCCAATCAAATTCAAAGTATAATGTTTAGAATACCAAATTCCTAAATTACTTATTCCTTTCAAATATTTAATTATTCTTTTTATAGCAAGCATATGTGTTTCTTTTGGTGATGACTGAAATCTAGCACATAAACATACACTGTATAATATGTCAGGTCTACTTGCAGTTAAATATAAATCATACCTCTATATAGCTTTTGGTCAACATTGGATCCATTTTCATCTTTGTCCAGTCTGCAAGCTGGGCTCATGGGTGTGCTCATTGTTTTGCTACTCTCCATACCAAACTTTTTGATGATTTCCTTGATGTATTTGGCTTGGTTGATGAAGATGCCTTCCTTTATTTATTTTACTTGAAGTCCAAGGAAGTAGTTCAGCTTGCCCATTAAGCTCATTTCAAATTCTCCCTGCATAAGCTTAGCAAATTCTTTACATAGAGATTCGTTAGTTGCACCAATAATGATATCATCTACATATATTTGTACAACTAAGATGTCATTATTTTTCTTTTTGATAAACAAAGTTTTATCTACATTTTCTCTTGAAAAATCATTTTCAATAAAGAAAGTGCTAAGTCTATCATACCAGGCTCTAGGTGCTTATTTCAAACCATACAATGCTTTGTTTAATTTGAATACATGGTTTGGGAAAGCGTGATTTTCAAAACTTGGTGGTTGTTCCACAAAAACTTGTTCAGAGATAAAATCATTAAGAAATGTACTTTTTACATCCATTTGAAAGAGTTTAAAGTTCATGTAGCAAGCAAATGCAAGTAATAATCTAATGGCTTCTAGTCTTGCTACGAATACATAAGTTTCATCAAAATCAATACATTCTTCTTGGTTATATCCCTTAGCCACTAATCTAGCTTTGTTCCTTATAATATTTCCTTGTTCATCTAATTTATTCCTATAGACCCATTTAGTTCCTATAATTGGGTGGTCTGTAGGTCTATCTACAAGTGTCCATACCTTATTTCTTTCAAACTGGTTTAATTCTTCATGCATTGCCATCATCCAGTTTGGGTCAGTCTCAGCCTCTTCTAAGCTATGGGGTTCTATTTGTGATACAAAGGCTAGGTAATCATGTGCATCCTTATGTACAGCCCTAGTCCTAACACCATGTGAAGGATCTCCTATTATTAATTTTTAGGGTGAGATGTAACATACCTCCAATCCCTTGGTAGATCAGTGTGATCCTTGCTTACCGTTTCTTCTCCACCTTGAGTGTCTTTGTCTTGAATGTTCAAGTTATCCATTCCTTTTTGCAATGTACCTGCATCATTGTCTATGCACTTTTCTTGTCTAGAAGGTGTAGGGTTAGTTTCAATAAATACAACATGAATTGACTCTTCAACAGTAAGAGTCCTTTTATTAAAAATCCTATATGCTTTGCTATGTAATGAATAACCTAGGAAAATTGCATCATCAGCTTTAGAATCAAATTTTCCTAAATTATCTTTTCATTGTTATGCACAAAGCATTTACAACCAAATACATGAAAATAACTAATATTGGGTTTTTTGTCATTCCAAAGCTCATAGGGGGTTTCTTTAAAATATGACAAATCAAAACGCGATTCAAAATATAACATGCAGTGTTCACCGCTTCTGTCCAAAAGTACTTTGGAAGATTGCCTTCACACAACATTGTGCGAGCCATTTCTTCCAATGTCCTATTTTTCCTCTCTACAACACCATTTTGTTGAGGTATTCTAGGAGCGGAGAAGTTGTGATCAATGCCAGATTCAGTACAATAATCTTCAAAAAATTGATTTTCAAACTCAGTTCCATGATCACTTCTAATTGAAATCAGAGATAAGTTCTTTTGGTTTGAAACCTTTTTATGAAATTTTCTAAAAACATGAAAAGTTTCATCTTTCGATGTAATAAATAAAACCCATGTAAATCTCGAAAAATCATCTACTATCACAAGAGCATATTTCATCCCTCCTAGGCTTGTGGTTCTAGTAGGTCCGAAAAGATCCATGTGAAGTAGTTCAAGAGGTCTTGTTGTAGAAACTATATTCTTTGATTTAAAACTCTCTCTAGTTTGTTTACCCATTTGGCATGCATCACAAACATGATTCAAATCAACTTTAAACTTAGGCATGCCTCTAACAAGATCTTTAGAAATTAATTTGGCAATTATATGCATGCTAGCATGACCTAATCGTCTATGCCATAGTAAGCCTGACTCTTTGGTCTTAGCATTCATTGTAACTAGATTAGGGCTACTAGTCATGGCAAGATCATTAAGATCTACCACATAGATATTCCTGAGTCTATGTCCAATAATTTATTGCTAGAATCTAAAGAGTTAGTTATTATGCACATAGAAGACTCAAAGACAACCTTGAAGCCTTTATCGCACAATTGACTTATACTTAGAAGATTATGCTTCAATTTGTCTACTAAACATTTTCAATAAAAGTAAAGGGAGTTATTTTGATCTTACCAATATCGATTATTCTCCCTTTGCCATTGTCTCCAAAGGTTACCATATCTCCTTCTTTCATTTCAAGGGTGATGAATTGGTCCTTGTCACTCATCATATATCTTGAGCAGCCGCTATCCAAGTACCACCTTTTTTCAATTTTTGGGCTGCAAAACATTCCTGCAAAATAATCAATGAATTCTTTTAGGTACCCAAGCTACCTTGGGTCCTTGCAAGTCAGCAGAGGTGGTTCCTTTGGGAATCCAAATCTTTTTTACCTTTATATGGACATTACTAAAATTATTGCATTCAAAAGCTTTATATCCTATTCTTTTACAAGCATAGCAAACAACTTTAGAATTTTTGTAGGAAATAGAATTTGAAGTTCTAAAAGTTGATGCACTTGATGCAAATTTTGAACCTTTTGGAATGTATGCATTTTTGCTTAAATTCTTAGGAACATATGATAAAGATTTTGAAGTAGAAATAGTTTTTGGTGTGGCTAAAATCTTTTGAGATAAAATATTTTGAGCTGGTGTTTTGGATTTCACAAAAGTTGTTGCTGAAATTTCATTTATAAAAGAAGTGGTGAAACCAATTCCAGCTTTATTTCCAGAAATTCGTTATTCTTTCAAAATTAGCTCAAGCTTATTTGAAGATAAAGTGAGTTTTTCAACCAAAGGCTTGAGTTTTGTAACCTCCTTTTTTAATTCATTGTATTCAGCTAGTAAATCAATATTTTTGTTTTCATATGATAAATTCTCATTTTTTAGTTTTTCATATTTTTTAGAAAAGTCATGCAGTTCCTTTTGCAATAAAATATTCTTTTTTGAAATTTCATCATTTTGTTTGAGTAAAGAATCATTTATATTTTTCAATGATGTTATCTTTACTCCAGCTTTCTTAAATTTAGAAAGTAAATCATGAAAAGCAGAATTTAGTTCTTCGAAAGTAAATTTAGTGTAGTTGTTAGGGGACGTTACCTCATCTTCGAGACCCATTAAGCAAAGATTGGCAGTCTTAGTGGTCTCTTTTTCTTCAAATGATGTTGAGTCTTCACTGTCGGGCCATGTGGCAACCATGGCTTTCTTTTTCTTCTTTTGTCTGAAGGATTTCTTCAAGATTGGATAGTCCGGACGTATGTGCCCCGGCTTCTTACATTCGTAGCATGTGGGGACTACCTCCTTGTCTTTCTCTCTATCCTTTTCCTTTTCTTTTCCATGATCCTTTCGGTTGTACCTTCCTTTCTTTCTTCCCATAAATTTTCTAAATCTCCTCACAACCATAGCTATGTCTTCATCTTCTAAGTCATCATTGGAGGAGGTGCTTTCATCTTCAGATTCTTCATCATCCCTCTTTGAATTGGAAGCAGCTTTGAAGGCTAATGTCTTCTTTTTCTTCTGCTTATCTTCCGTTCTATGTTGCATTGTTAGCTCGTGGGTGATGAGTGGTCCCAGCAGTTCATCCAGCATCAAAGTATTGAGATCTTTAGCTTCCTAGATCGTAGTTACCTTGGGATCCCATTTGTCAGGCAAAGAATGAAGGATCTTCTGAACTAGATCTACATTAGAGTATACCCTGCCAAGACTCTTTAAACCATTAATAATATCTGTAAATCTAGAGAATATGACAGATATTATTTCAGAAGGTTCCATTTTGAATAATTCATAGTTATGAACTAAAAGATTTATCTTAGAGGTTTTCACTTGGAAATTTTCCTCATGGGTCACTTCGAGTTTATCCCAGATTTCCTTTGCTAATGAGCAAGTGGAAATTCAGTTGAACTCGTTAGCATCCAAAGCACAATATAATAAATTCATTGCTTTGGCATTCAATTCTCCCATCTTCATGTCATGATCATTGCAGTCCTCTTCAGGCTTAGGGATGTCCACACCATCTACTTTAATTATGGGAATGTGTGGCCCTTTCAAGATGACCTTCCATAATTGAAAATCTACAGCTTGTATGTAAATTTTCATTCGTGCTTTCCAATATGAATAATTAGTGCCCGTGAATAGTGGAGGTCTATTTGTTGATTGGCCCTCGGCCAAGGATGTACTCATGGGATGAGCCATCGAATGAATGCAGAAGCTAAAAGATAAAACAAACACAACACAAACAAAGCAGATTTATAGTGGTTCGGAGCAACCCAGCTCCTACGTCCACTACCCAAGTTCACCACTCGGGATTTTCACTATATCCCCTAAACCAGAATACAGTCAGATTATTTTATAGGCTCACAATCCCAATCTCTACACTTTGGTTTTTGAAACTGGGCTCACTAAAGTAACCCAAGCTAGGTTTTTACAAGTTCACCTAAAACTTCTACACTTTGGTTTTTAGATAGGCTCACCAAAGAAACCTTTACACTCTGGTTTTAAAGGCTCACCAAAGAAACCTGTACACTCTGGTTTTAAAAGCTCACCAAAGAAACCTATTTGGTTTTTACAACAGGGCTCACCAATAACCCAGATATTCTAAAAGATAGAATAAAAAGCAACAATAAAGACAAACTCTGTTGTCTGGGTGGTTGCCAATGCAGCTCGAGTGAAGATCCGCTGAATGCTCTTCAATGCACTTCAATGGCTTCCTTGCTTTCCTCAAAAGGTGCTTCAAGCTTCTGGTAAGAGTTGTTGCAGGCTTGAAGGCAAACTTTAAAGCTCTAGTGCTCTCTCACTTCAATAAGTGTTCAATAAATGCTCAATAAATCATTAGCCTCTTCAAGGATGTTCTCATACCTTATTTATAGAGACGTCAACTGCCTTCCCTTGATTTTGAACGTTGTAGACCGTTGGAAGGTGACAGGTTACCGTTGGAGCACTTTTGGAATTCAAAAACTGAGAACTGGAACTAGCCGTTGGAGGTAACCCCGTCATTCCAGTCGGTTCGAACAAACTTCGAGTCAGCTCGGATGAAGTTCGGGTCGACTGGGCTGAGTGCCAGTCGGCTAGCTTCCATAGTTGAGAAAATACCTCACTCTGGATGAGTCGGCTGGGCTGAATTCCAGTCGGCTAGAATCTCAAAGGCTTCTTAGACCATTTTCAACTGAGTTCTGGATGAGTCAGCTGGATCTAATTCCAATCGGCTCGAATTCTTGAGAATCTTAGAATGTTCTCAACCTTGTTCTGGATGAGTCGGCTGGATCTATGTGTCAGAGAACTTGTCTTCAGTGCCAGTGCCAGAGTCGGCTGGGTTGTTCATCCAGTCGGCTCGAAGGTGGTTCTTCAGCTAGATTAACTTCAAACTTCCAGAACACTTGTCCCAAGCTTTAAAGATCTTCAAGCACTTTTTACAATAAATTCAAGAAAAAACTTGAAGCTTGAAAGACTACTAGAAGTAACCCTTTAACTGATTTTAATAGGAAACTTTTTGTAGCGTTATTCTTTACAATATTCTAAATATTTTACAACTCAAAACAAAACAAAACATTAAAGATTGTAGGAGTTAAAATATGTGTCAATGTAGTTGTCCTACAAAAACTTGTCAATCATTTGAAGAGTTGTTAGATAACTAAATGTATGCTCCAATGTTTTGTTATCATCAAAATCACTTTAGGGGTCAATAAGGAGCCTAACCCCAACCTAGTCTGATCATGGAGTCCACTATAGAAACCTTACTGAGGACCTTCAATGAATAATGTAACATGATGGACAATAGGTTTGACTTACTGGATAAGTGACTAGACAACCTAGAAAGAATCCATAGGACCTGTACTGACCCAGGTTTACCTAAACCAACCCATCGGCCAGAACCCATTAGGATTAGTTTTCCTTATCAAAAATCAGGAACTAGCCAAGTACACTCGAATCGACCTGTTCCTCATTAGAGTCGACTCAATTCTCACATGAGCCGACTCAACCCTAATCTGAGCCGACCCATCCCTGTGACCCCATTTGTTCCTAAGAATGTTCCTAAAGAGGAAATATCTATTGCAGACTCAGAGTTAATTGACCAGAAGATTACTCAGGCTAAAACCATAGTGGAAGTATATGAAGTTGGAGAAAACCTGATAGATGAGTATAAAGGAGAAGAAGAAGTCGATGAGTCACCTAATGTATGAGAAGGACCATTAGAAAAAGAGAACCTTGAGGGATTTAACACCACTACCATTAGGGCTTTACCTGTAAAACTCTAGAAAAGACCTAAATAGGAGAGCTTAGTCTTGAAATTCTTGAACCAAAGAATTTATCGAAGACATGATCTCTTTAATTCGGTATCCTCGGGATGAGGTCACCCCTTTGATTCTAATTAATGATCTCTTCCCTAAACTTACTGACTTGTTCTTCATTAAAGTGGACTTTTTGCTACCTGTAGATCCATGTCCATACTTTAAGGTCACCCCCATGAATCAAGACCCAGTTATCGAACCCACCTCATATGTCCTACCCTTTCCTGAGGCTTCCAATGTTTTTAGAACCACCCAGTTGCATTTTGTTGAGGTTAGCATGTTTCATCAGTGCTTTGAGCCCATTCAATTTGCTACCTACTTTTGGAAGACCTTATGGCACTTATTAGGAATCCACGTCAAATTTTCATCTGCATATCATCCATCAACTAGGAATCAAGCCCAAAGTTGTAGTTGTAGACCTAATAAATTTCATTAAATAGGAATGCATAGTTGAGTCTATTAGGTGTTGATAAGAGTTATATGCACAGCATATTAAGGAATTGCATAAAGAGATAAGTAAAAAAATTATTGAAAGCAATGAATCTTATGAGCATATGGCTAACTCACATAAACATTTTAAAGAATTTAATGAGGGAGACTTTGTCATGATCAGGCTTTGTCCTGAACGATTCCCACCTAGAACCATGAAAAAACTACATGCTTGTAGTGCAGGACCATACAAGATCATAAAGAAAATTGGGTCTAATGCATATGTGTTATAATTACCACCTGAATTAGGTATTAGTCCAACCTTAAATGTATCAGATCTTGTTGAGTATAAGGAGCCAATAACAATATCTAGTGAGCCATTTGGACATGATTACATTTTTTAGAGTAACCCTACCCTTGAGTGTCCACCAGCCAAATTACCAGAATGGAGAGATAAGATTGAGTAGATTTTGGATGACAAAACTATCACTACTAGGAGTAAAGATTATCAGTATTATTTGGTTTGATGGCAAGGTAGACCAGAATCTGATGATTCATGGATCACTCGAGAGGATCTGCAAAGACTTAACCCAGACTTGCTAGAACATTACCAGAGCAGAGTCAACCCATACTTGATAGGGTCGAGTTCCTTCCATCCCGGGCGAATTGGTGAGGACACCATAGCTAGGAAGAGACATCAAAACCCTCCAAGCTCATTGTGGATCACCAATGAGTAGTTATTCTATTTTAATTTCAGCTTCAGTCCTGTAAATAAATTAGTTTTCTTTGATTTGCAAATTAGTCAAGATAGGTTGCTTTAAGTTGAGTCTTCTAATTGAATTAGTCAAGGGGGTTCAAGCTCAATTGTTAGCTAAGGTCAAGTCCAATTGTTGAAGTCATGCCACATGGAGCCTTGTCACTTGCCACTTGGAGTGGTATGCTTCATTACATCACCTTGGGTGGCCAATTCAATGTCAAAGAAGGTTGTCTTTTACATCGAGACAACAGGACAACTGGACATCCGGACAACAGGTCAACAGGACATCAGAAGACCTTATCTTTTCTTATCCAAGGAGGGTGTCTCATTTTGTCACTGATTTGAAAACATTTAAGATGAGTAAAGTAGAAAGACTCCTCCTCCCACATTTCCCATTTGTCACCCACTCCAAAGATAGTTGGCCAACTCAAGCATTTAGTTCAAGTTCAAATGGAAGGTTCATCCAAAAATCAAACTCAAAGAGTTCTCTCTTATCAAGTCATATCCCTTCATCCAAGATTCAAACTCAAAGAGTTCTCTCTTATCAAGAAGCTTCATCATGCCAATAGGGGAGAGGGATTAGCGCTATTTGTAAGAGACATGAGATGCCAACTCTTCTCATTTTGTCGCCTAGCATTATTTCACCACCCATTCCATGGAGAAGTCCAAGTGCAAGGGAGTCCACTCCTAGTTTGAATTCAAGAAAAAGATAGGAGGCCATTTTATCTACACTCATTTTGTAGTTAAACAATGGATAAGTCTTATCCTTATCTCCTATCTTGTATTCAAAAGAATTCTTTCTTATCTTGCTACCATGAGTTTATTCTTATCAAGCTACTATATTAGGGGTCTATATGGTGCGGGCACCAGACTCATAAGAAGACTTCAGAGCTCCATTTGGATCTCTGATTGACATTGCCCGAGAAATTAGGGTTTGTAATAAAGGTTGACCTGGTCAACCAGTTTATTTATTTTTATTTATTTCTTGAGTCACCATTTAAATTTTGTTGAGTCATGTTGACTCGGTGCAAGTCCCGATGTGGTTTCAATTTTATCCAAAATGGTGCCGCAATTGTCTTCCAATCAAATCAAGGTCCAAAATGGTGCCACATTTGTCTTCCAATCAAATCAAGGTCCAAGCAAGTGGAGGCCACACTCCAAGCCACACGCCCAGCCACACTCCGAGCACATGCCAGGGTCCAGGAGGCGCCACAGAGGCATCCCACTGTCATGGTCCCCACATCCAAAGAAGAAAAAAATCAAATTGGAAGCCAATTTAAAGGAGGCGCCCATACCTGCCAATTTTGTCTAAGCAAAGAAGGAAAGGGACTTCTCTTGGAGAAAAAATCAAAGAAGGACATCCAACCTACTCCTAATTGAAGTTCAAATCAAAATCAAAGAGCTTAACTTGGAGTGGAAGAAAAGAAGAAATGCCATAAGGAGAAGAGGAATCCAAATCCAAATCCAACTCCAAAGAAGGCGCCATAAAAAAAAAAAAAAAAAAAAAAAAAAAAAAAAAAAAAAAAAAAAAAAAAATCCAAAAAAATCCTTTATGGCCATCCCAAATTTTTTGAATTCTTGGTCGGCCAAGAGAGGAGGTTTTCTACCTAATCTAGAGGTTGGAGGAGTTTAGTCCCACATGGGAATTTGTACAAACTTGGAGAAAATTTTAGGTCTATATAATAGACCTCTCTTTGTAACTTTAGAAAATCAATGAAGAAAAATTATTTTGCTATTCTCTTGTGTTGAGTAACCTAGGTTTCACTTCTTCCGCACTATTCTAAGTGTTGAGCTCCGTGAGGGGGTAATCCGGGTTCCATTGGAGCCTTGAGAAGGTGAGAGATCTCCATCTTTATCCAAAACCCTAGGTTAGCCACTTAAAAATCCAAAACCCTAGCCGCCCTTCATTATTTTCAATCCATCGAACCCTAGCTCCTTCCATCTCCCACGGCCTCTCTCTCTCTACAAGTCCAGGCCGTCCACCTTCATCCAGATCCAGTCCGGCTACTTCAGATCCAGAGCAAGTTCCAAGGAAAATCACATCAGCTTCCAGGAGAATCCAGTTTTCAGCAATTTCAATCTTCAAGTTCATCAACTTGGTAAATTTTTTCCTTGACTCTCTGATTCCATCAATTATTTTTCTTATCTTCCAGATCTTGAGTTCAGGAGAAGCCAACCCGCCAAGGACCAGTATTGGAGGATCCATTGCGAAGATATCTGAATCCGAGGATCCAACAATCTGCTCGGGAGAGTTCTTCCACCAAAATCTGTGAAGATCATTGTCTGGTTAGGTAAACCATCTCTTCTCTTTATTTCTGTTCTGTTGAAAGTTCGGAGCGAAATCCTAGGTCTGGGAGTTTCTCAACCCCCAGCGATCCGTTGCTTCTGAACTACTCTGATAATTTAGTTTCCTTAAAATTGTGCTTTCAATTATCATATTAGTATCTTTCAATGTTAGGTTAACTTTTCTTTGATTTGAAGCCAACTTCTACAAACATATAAAAACAACAAAAAAATTAGTTAATCTTAATTTACTTCCGCATCACATCCCTTTATTTGTTCTGCATCATTTTTGGTATCAGAGCCCTGTCTAGGGTTTCTGTCTGATTGTTTGTTTGAGTCCCTCTCTTTTTACTTTGTCTGCTCGAAGTAGACTCCCCAGGACGTCCGGTCCTAGGAACGAAGCGGGGTGCAAACCTCCTCCTCCCATTCCACGGGGTGTTCCTAGGGCGTGTAGGGGATCCGTTGGGTTACAACTTCGTAGCAGAAATTGTAAACGGGGAAGTGCTCTGTTTTCAGCCCGTAATTATCCTGTTGCAGGAATTATTTCTCACTGCAAGTAACTCCAAATTTAGTGATTTTTATTCTTCTGAAACCAATATAATTGAAACTAATTTTCATAATTTTTTCATGATTTATTGGTTTCCGTGCAATTTCTGAGAATTAAATTACTGCAACTCTGTTTTTGTATTCTGCAATTCATTTATTTTTGAGTGTTCACCTCTTAATTCAACTTAAGGGCATTTGAGTATCTAAGATAAGGGGAGGAGTTGATAACCTCTCCTTAGCCCAAAACCACCACCCCTTCATTCGAACCTAAGTCTTTAATCTAAAATTGATTAGACCTAATTTGCCCTAGTGGGCTAGGGACACCAATTGGTCGGGTCTAGGCTAGTGTTGAGTCAGTTTGCCGAGTTATTCTGTGTGTGCTTAGCACTCAGTGTCTAGAACGGTGGTTCAGGGATCCATTCCCGAAGGGCTTGTGTGCTGGTCCGCCTACCTGGCCAATCACTGATTGGTGTCTAGGATTGGCAATCAGGGACCTAACACTTCCCTTACACCTGCCTGGCTGAATCCTGAGTTACTACAGGCTAGCTTGCCACTCTGATTAGGCATCTAGTTTGGACTCTAGGTCTAGTGATCCAGTAGTCGATTTAGTCTAGTCTCATTTTGTGTGCTTGCTTGAATCATCATGTCTACCAGAAACGGAGTGCCATATCAACCTGGTCAAACCCAACCTGATTTAGAGGCCATGATCAGAACTCTTACTGAAAGTATGGCTAAAATGAATCAGGATATGACAAACACTGTGGCCCAGTTTAGCGCACAAATTCATGAGGATCTTACCCAACTTAGGGACCGAGTCCAAGTACTTGAAGAACCTAGACATCGGAATTGGACTCCTGACCCCGATTTAATGTGCCTCAACCTCACCCACATCAGGAGCCTAGAAGGCCTTTATATAGAGATCCTGAACCTAATCATAGGAGGCCTGACCCAGAGCCTGAAGATAGAGATGATAGGTTCATCAGGAACATCAAATTAGATGCACCCACTTTTGATGGTAGTCTGAACCCTAAGGTGTATTCTGATTGGGAGGGTGAGATGGACCAATACTTTGAGTGGTATGCTATGTCTGAGGAGAGGAAATACAAGTTTGCCAAGATGAAATTAGTGCATCAAGCTAGGTTATACTGGGGGAACATTGAGCTAACCACTAGGAGACGGAATGTTGAGCCCATAACCACTTGGCAGGGTATGAAAGAAAAACTGAGAGATAAATACCTACCCATTTCATACCAGCAAAACCTGTTAGACCAATGGCAAAACCTGAAACAAGGAAACCGATCTGTCTCAGACTACATAGCTACTTTTGATGAATACCTAATGAGATGTGATGTGAGTGAAGCCCACGAAGTCACTTTGTCTAGATTTAGGACTGGACTGAGGGAAGATATCAAGAGAGAACTATTTCTGAGAGAGGTTACTGATTTAGACCAAGCCTACCAGATTGCACTGAACACTGAGAAATTTCAGAGAGGACCTATACCTTCTAGGGTTAGTGCCCCAATCCCAAGGAATGGACCTAGCCAAGTTATCCCTAGTAAACCTTTTCAGGATACTTCTACCCCTAGGCCCATGGACAAAGGTAAGGCACCTGACACCCAGAGAACCCTTAGTTCAAATATCACCTGTTTTAAGTGTCAGAAACCAGGTCACATTTCCAGTCAGTGTACTGCCATAGCCTGTTTCAAGTGTCATAAGGTAGGTCATGTTGCTAGCCAGTGCCCACGGAGATCCCTTTACATAGAAGAGGGAGAGAATGATAATTCCGAGCCCAGTGAGGAATTTGAAGAAGAAGTTTATGAGGCCGGAATGAATTTGGTTGAGGAGTATGAAGGAGAGGAGGAACCCAATGAATCTGACCAATTAGGAGTTGTAAGATGCATCCTATCCCAGAATCTAGTTCAAGAGGATTGGCGTAGGACTAACATCCTACAGACTTTTCTTAAATTAGGGGATAAGGTATGTAAGATCATCATAGATAGTGGGAGCTGTGTAAATGCCATCTCTACTAGCACTGTCAAGATGTTAGGCTTAATCCCAGTTCCCCATCCCAACCCCTATAAGGTTTCTTGGGTAGATTCTACCTCCATACCCATCCAGTCTAGATGTCAAGTCCAAATCCAAATGCAATCTTATCACGAAAAGATTTGGTGCGATGTCTTACCCATGAGGGTGAGCAGTATAATTATCGGAAAAGACCTTGGTTGTATGATCATGATTGCCACCCTCTTAGGAAAATCCAATACCGATGTTCTTTAGTTTCAATGGGAAGAAGATTACGATCCATTCAGTTCCCCTAAGGACAAGGTAAACTAAAGGAGCCGGTAAGGGTAAGGAGATGAAAACTGGAGTGAACCTAATCAGTGCTAAGGATCTAGAACAAGAAATTCATAGTGGTTCACCATCTGGATGTTGACTGCTAAGGAACTTAGAACTTCGGAACCCTCAGAGCCTCCTCAAGAAGTTAAACTGGTGTTAAAGAATTTGAGGATGTCTTTCCGAGGATTTGCCAGACCACCTTCCACCTCTTAGGATATCCAGCATGCCATAAATCTAATCCCAGGAGCAACTTTGCCCAACTGTCCCATTACAGGATGAATCCATCTGAGCATGAAGAACTGCAAAAGCAGGTTGGAGAATTATTGAGGAAGGGTTTATTAGAGAAAGTCGTAGCCTTGTGCAGTCCCAGCCTTACTGACCCCAAAGAAAGATGGCACGTGGAGGATGTGTGTTGACAGTCGTGCCATCAATAAAATTACAATCAAATATAGGTTTCTCATCCCTAGACTAGATGACATGCTTGATATGATGGCTGGTGCAATGGTTTTTTCTAAGATTGATCTCAAAAGCGGCTATCATCAGGTTAGGATTAGACCCGGGGATGAATGGAAAACTGCTTTCAAAACTAAGGATGGTCTTTATGAATGGGTTGTTATGCCTTTTGGGTTGTCCAATGCCCCTAGTACTTCATGAGAATTATGACCCAGGTACTTAGAGCTTTCATAGGAAAATTTGTGGTGGTCTATTTTGATGACATCCTGATCTATAGTAAGACCCCAGCAGATCACCTAGGCCACCTTAGAGCAGTCTGCCAAGTTTTGAGGAATGATAGACTCTACGGTAATCTTAAGAAGTGTGAATTCATGACTAGTAGAGTTATCTTTCTTGGTTTTGTAGTAACCCCTGACGGTGTGGCGGCCGATCCTGAGAAGATTAGGTCCATAGTAGACTGGCCAGAGCCAACCAATGTGCATGAAGTTAGAAGTTTCCACGGCTTGGCTACCTTCTATAGGCGATTTCATCAAGGGTTTAGTACTTTAGCTGCTCCTATCACTGATTGTATTAGGAAGGGAGAATTTCATTGGACTAAGTCAGCCCATAAAGCCTTCCTAGATCTTAAGGATAAAATGACCCAGGCACCCATTCTGAGATTACCCGATTTTTCTAAAGTATTGAGGTTGCCTGTGATGCTTCAGGTGTAGGAATAGGTGGAGTCCTAAGCAAGAGAATCATCCCATAGCATTCTTTAGTGAAAAACTTAATGATGCTAAGCTTAGGTATTCTACCTATGATAAGGAATTTTATGCGGTGGTGCAAGCTTTGCGTTACTGGAGACATTATTTGCTACCGCAGGAATTTGTACTATTTTCGAACCATGAGGCTCTTAGATTTTTGAACTCCCAAAAGAAGCTTAACCCTAGGCATGCTAAGTGGGTAGAATATATCCAGTCCTATACTTTTGTCTTGAAACATAAGGCTGGAGTTGAGAATAAGGTAGCTGATCCCCTTAGTCGCCGATCTCTGTTATTAACTTATGTTAGAACTGAGGTCATAGGGTTTGAGCAAATCAAAGAGGAATATGAGTCTTGTCCGGATTTCACAACTGTGTATCAGGATCTAGTTCAAGGACCATCTAGTAATCACCAGGATTATACCCTTGTAGATGGTTTTTTGTTCTTCAAAATAGGCTTTGCATCCCTAGAACTTCTCTTAGGGAATTTTTGATTTGGGAAATCCATGCTGGAGGTTTAGCCGGCCATTTTGGAAAAGACAAGACCATTCTAGCTATTGAAGACCACTTTTTCTGGCCTAGCTTGAAAAGGGATGTAGCTAATATTGTAGCTAGATGTCGAACTACGCTGTTGCCAAACAGCGAAAACAAAACACTGGCCTTTATACCCCACTCCTGTCCCAGATCGTCCTTGGCAAGATGTGAGTATGGATTTGTTGTTAGGTTTACCTAAGACCCAGAGGATACATGATTCTATCTGTGTCGTAGTCGACCGATTCTCTAAAATGGCCCACTTCTTGCCTTGTTCCCAAACCTTTGATGCGTCTAAGGTAGCCACACTTTTCTTCAATGAGATAGTTAGACTCCATGGCCTACCTAAGACAATCATTTCAGATAGGGATGTCCGGTTCACCAGTTACTTTTAGAAGACCCTTTGGCATAAGTTAGGGACAAAAGTTAAGTTTTCAACTGCCTATCATCCCCAAACTGATGGCCAAACTGAAGTAGTGAACCGTAGCCTAGGAAATCTGCTGAGATGTCTTGTTGGTGAAAACACCAGAAATTGGGATTTATACCTACCAAGGGCAGAATTTGCATACAATGACTCGGTCAATAGGTCTACGGGTAAGAGTCCATTTGAAATTGTACATGGGTACAACCTCACACACCCTCTTGACCTAGTCCCTTTACCTGTCCACACTCGAGTCTCCGAGTCTGCTGAGAATTTTGCACAGCATGTAAAGACTTGCATAAAGAAATTCATGCCAAAATAAATTTAAGTAATGAAACTTATAAGAAGTTGGCTGATACTCAAAGGCGAGTCAAATCTTTTGTTGAGGGAGACTATGTGATGATTAGGTTAAGGCCTGAACGGTTTCCTCCTGGAACCGTTAGAAAGTTACATGCTAGGGGAGCTGGACCATTTAGAGTGGTAAAGAGAGTAGGATCCAATGCCTATGTGCTCGAGTTGCCTCCAGAACTAGGCATTAGCTATACTTTCAACATTACAGACTTAGTAGAGTACTGGGAGCCAGCTGTGATTCCTAGTGAGCCTTTTGAGCCTAACCCTATCATGAGAGTGATCCCGACCCTGTGTGTCCACCAACAAACTGGCCTGTGAAGAAAGAGCAGATTGAAAAGATCCTGGATGATCAGGTTATCTCTACTCGTAATCGAGGATACCAAAGGTACCTGGTCTGCTAGCAAGGAAGGCCAGATTCTGATGACTCTTGGATCTCCCGAGAAGAATTACAAGAATTGGACCCAGACCTCTTGGAGAGATACCAGAGCCAACTTGAGCCTTAATCGACAGGGTCGAGTTCCTCCCACCCGGGAGAATTGGTGCGGGCACCAGACTCATAAGAAGACTTCAGAGCTCCATTTGGATCTCTGATTGACATTGCCCGAGAAATTAGGGTTTGTAATAAAGGTTGACCTGGTCAACCAGTTTATTTATTTTTATTTATTTCTTGAGTTACCATTTAAATTTTGTTGAGTCATGTTGACTCGGTGCAAGTCCCGATGTGGTTTCAATTTTATCCAAAATGGTGCCGCAATTGTCTTCCAATCAAATCAAGGTCCAAAATGGTGCCACATTTGTCTTCCAATCAAATCAAGGTCCAAGCAAGTGGAGGCCACACTCCAAGCCACACGCCCACCACACTCCGAGCACATGCCAGGGTCCAGGAGGCGCCACAGAGGCATCCCAGTGTCATGGTCCCCACATCCAAAGAAGAAAAAAATCAAATTGGAAGCCAATTTAAAGGAGGCGCCCATACCTGCCAATTTTGTCTAAGCAAAGAAGGAAAGGGACTTCTCTTGGAGAAAAAATCAAAGAAGGACATCCAACCTACTCCTAATTGAAGTTCAAATCAAAATCAAAGAGCTTAACTTGGAGTGGAAGAAAAGAAGAAATGCCATAAGGAGAAGAGGACTCCAAATCCAAATCAAACTCCAAAGAAGGCGCCATAAAAAAAAAAAAAATAAAAAAAAAAAAAAATCCAAAAAAATCCTTTATGGCCGTCCCAAATTTTTTGAATTCTTGGTCGGCCAAGAGAGGAGGTTTTCTACATAATCTAGAGGTTGGAGGAGTTTAGTCCCACATGGGAATTTGTACAAACTTGGAGAAAATTTTAGGTCTATATAATAGACCTCTCTTTGTAACTTTAGAAAATCAATGAAGAAAATTATTTTTGCTATTCTCTTGTGTTGAGTAACCTAGGTTTCACTTCTTCCGCACTATTCTAAGTGTTGAGTTCCGTGAGGGGGTAATCCGGGTTCCATTGGAGCCTTGAGGAGGTGAGAGATCTCCATCTTTATCCAAACCCTAGGTTAGCCACTTAAAAATCCAAAACCCTAGCCGCCCTTCATTATTTTCAATCCATCGAACCCTAGCTCCTTCCATCTCCCACGGCCTCTCTCTCTCTACAAGTCCAGGCCGTCCACCTTCATCCAGATCCAGTCCGGCTACTTCAGATCCAGAGCAAGTTCCAAGGAAAATCACATCAGCTTCCAGGAGAATCCAGTTTTCAGCAATTTCAATCTTCAAGTTCATCAACCTGGTAAATTTTTCCCTTGACTCTCTGATTCCATCAATTGTTTTTCTTCTCTTCCAGATCTTGAGTTCAGGAGAAGCCAACCCGCCAAGGACCAGTATTGGAGGATCCATTGCGAAGATATCTGAATCCGAGGATCCAACAATCTGCTCGGGAGAGTTCTTCCACCAAAATCTGTGAAGATCATTGTCTGGTTAGGTAAACCATCTCTTCTCTTTATTTCTGTTCTGTTGAAAGTTCGGAGCGAAACCCTAGGTCTGGGAGTTTCTCAACCCCCAGCGATCCGTTGCTTCTGAACTACTCTGATAATTTAGTTTCCTTAAAATTGTGCTTTCAATTATCATATTAGTATCTTTCAATGTTAGGTTAACTTTTCTTTGATTTGAAGCCAACTTCTACAAACATATAAAAACAACAAAAAATTAGTTAATCTTAATTTACTTCCGCATCACATCCCTTTATTTGTTCTGCATCACTATAAATATCATCCCATTCCCCTCTTGTAAACCATCTTCTGAATTATTAATGAAACTCTGTCAGTTTATTTTTTTACAATTGCTAGTTAGGCATTGTAATGTGTCTTACAATTGCTGGTTAAGCATTATAATGTGCCTTACAATTGGGTTAAGCATTGTAATGTGCTCTGCTGGTTAAGCATTGCATTAGTGTGTGTGGAGTGTCAAAGCTTAGTTATATTCCAAGAGTCCAAGATCCAAGTAGCCAGGCATCGCCATCTCTGACATCCAGCCCAAATCCATATCCAAGCCAACCATCCCTCATTCCCTCTCTTTTTCATATTTTCACATCTTTTCTACACTACTATTCACAGTTCTTTGCAGGATCGCTAGAGCTCTCGATCAGAAGAGGAGGTTTCCCTTGCCATCTAACCATCAACAAGAAGATATGCTCCGAAGGAACTGAAGTTTGCAATCTTACCGCGAGATCTAGAAAGTTGAATCCAGATCTGTTGAAATTGAGGGAAATGCGTTATTGGTAAGTAACCATCCGAATCTCATTAGATCTGGTTGTTTTTGATATCAGGATGTCCTAGTTTCAGTAGTTTCTTGATCATCGGATCCAGGGTTCTTTATGTGATTGCATACTGATTATATTGCGGGTAGCTAGTAGAGACTTAGTCTATCTTCATTAAATTAATTTGATAGCTTATCTGAGTTTGCTGCCATTGTTCATCAGAATTAAACTCTTAATTGTTAGATTAGTCTTTGCATCAATCCTGCATCAACTTTGGTATCAGAGCTGGTACCACATCAGTTTTGGTATCAGAGCTAGTATTGCATCAGCGAGCCCTCCTGCCAAGGTCAGCTACCAGCCGGGGTTGTGCTCATAGGGTGAGCCCTCTGACTGAGGCCAGCTTCCAGCTAGGGTCGAGCTCATGCTTCCCAGGTGAACCCTCTTGCCAAGGTCAGCTCCTGACCGGGGTCGTGCGCATAGGGACAGCCCTCTGACTAAGGCCAGCTCCTGGCTGGGGTCGAGCTCATGCCACCAAGGTGAGCCTTCCTACCGAGGTCAACTCCTAACTGGGGTCAGGCTCATGGGGTGAGCCCTTCGATTGAGGTCAGCACTCGGTCAAGGTCAAGCTTATGCTTTCAAGTGTCGATCCCAGAGTATAACTTCGTCCCCCATCTAGCAGGAGTCCAAGTTTCCACCAACAACAAAGGGAGAGAAGATTGACAAAAATTCAAACCATGGAGGCTCCTGACTCCCCGCCACTTGCCGTACCTACAAAGCATGTGCGCTACCAGACGCCCAACCCTGTAGCGCACTGCCACGTTTTCCCCCATGTAATAGGGGAACGTCAGACCCCATGACATGAGGCTTGGAGTTTCTCCAAAAAATGAATTTTGCAAAAGCCACGGGCCCTGCAATGCTCGTACGGTCCCTCCAACAATGGAAACATCCTTCCATTGTACAGGGCTCAGGGGCACAACACCTGCCCCTCTTAAGGAAAATGGCACCCCCAACAGAAGGGGCCCCTGATCTCCTCCTCCAAGAGGACCAGTCCAGGAGGGGGGAAGAAGGAGAAGCTGCGAGCAGTGGCAAGCCCCTCTAGAGTAGACACTGTGAGAGGGCACACTAAGAAGGATACCAGGATGAAGCCCCAGATCCGGTCTGGGCCACCACACAAGGCATAAGGTCGGAGAAGAGGAAAAGGTAAGAGAGGTAAGAGGAGACAAAGCGAGAGGAGCGGGGGGGGAGGTAAGCAAGCAACCGAAAGCTCGACGGCAACAAGACCGATCGGAGAACCTCCCCGCTCCCCGCTCTCCATCTTTTCTTTCTTCTATACTAACATCTTTATCATGTTACCCCCTAAGGCGAGGGAGTTCCCCAAGCTCTCCATCCTATGCATTCTATTTTCCCTCGATGTCCCACTGACTTGATCCTCGCCAGAATTCTCGGCCCGGGTCTTCTCTTTTTTGTAGGCCGATCGGATCGAAGAGCGGACCCCCGAAGAGAAGGAACCATGCCTGGCGGGAGGAGGCACCCGACACAGCGACGACGTGCTAGAGCTGCAGGCCATGATGATCTTAGCGGTAATAGATTGGCATGCCAGAAAGGGATAAGAGATGATTTAGGAGCTAAGAGGATCATGGCTAAGGCTAAGGATCCAGGTTCTCTAACAAATGGAATAACAGTAGCCAGCACCCTGGGGGGCACGCGGGGGACACATGTTAGGAATTGTGTCCCAAAGCCAGTTATCTAGGCTATAGACGGTTATGCTATCTTGTAATTGTACATGATTTTTTAATGAATAAAAGTTATTCTTTTGGCTGTTCATCATATTTGCATTTTCCTGAAATGAACTCTTGTATTATGAAGTCCTTGGAACTATATTATTTGATACAGAGAGGATATATCAAGTAGTTCTTAAACTAGTTCACAACCAAAGGATACATTGTTATAAGACAACGATGTATCAAGTGTAGGTTGTTGTATGTCACATTTATTGGTTGTCCTCTTAACCAAGGAGTGTG
This sequence comes from Areca catechu, assembly GCA_021397845.1. Lineage (NCBI taxonomy): Eukaryota > Viridiplantae > Streptophyta > Magnoliopsida > Arecales > Arecaceae > Areca > Areca catechu. Next base: position 50,647,246 of record CM038047.1, on the reverse strand, counting down.
GAGACACTGCTATGACATGCAAGTGAAATGTATGACATCTCACTGAACGTGACCATCTGCGGAGCTCCCTTCTACCAAAGGGTTGCTTGCGAAGGGATATGGGTTTATGCATCTCTCAGACCTGAGATCACCATGGTAGCTTGCAAGCAACTCACTATACTTTGTTACCGGACTATCTGGATTTCTAATCCAGTGATGGAAGGTTTCTAGGTGCAGTCAAGTACTTGTGGAGTGGTGGTGGATCAGATGAAATTGTCCTCTCCAAATAGTTTAGAGTGAATGATTCACTATGTCTCAATTTAGCAAATCCTTGGCTAGGGTAGTTCTTGTGAGGAGTCACAGAACTTGTAAAGTTGAGACATGATCTGAATAAACTAAATTAGGGTTGGCAGTCAAACCCTAGGTCATCCTGAGCATTATGAGGTCAAATGGATGAATTATGATGTAACCATATACCAGAGTTCTTGTGAGGTGCTCCACATCTTTGACCTATTCGGACATCGGGTATCATTGCTAGATGAGGACTTTGAATGGTACTGGAAATGTTCTAGTCCTACCGGCTTAGTGTTCGAACCTATGGGGTCACACACCATAGAGGTTTCTATCTAATCTTAAGGCTGATCGATGATTGAAAATCGTCTGCCATCACCAGAGGTCAATATGATTGACCATGTTCCAAGTGTTGACACTTGGCATTTTGTAAGTGTCGATACTTGCTGTGATGAGCAGATTTCTGGAAAGAATTTCTAAAATGTTTGACTTCGAATTTTGAATTCAAAATTCAATTTTTTGGGCATTTTGGCTCCATGCATTCATGGTATGATGGTCATACTTACTTTCTATGGCTTGGACCCATTTGGAATGGCCCTTGACTCTCTTCCCCAATCACTCCTCCTTCCTCTTACTCCCTCTCATGGCTGCCCCTATAAATGAAGGTCATTGTAGAGGCTGCTAATGGTTACAAAGAGAACAAGCGAGAAAAGAAAAGAGAAGAAGAAGGGCTTAGTGAGGACTTGGGATTGGGTGTGAGAAACCTAGCATTCAAGCTAGGTCTTGGGAAGAGAGTTTCTTGGAAAGGGTTCCACCTCTCCTTCTTGTCTTTCCAGAAGAAGAAGATCAGCCCGAAGGATCCCGAAGAGCTAGCACTCCGAGGGAGTTTATCATAGTCGAGCTCTGGTGTGGATTATCTGTAGAGGCCACACACGTGTGTGGCTCGGGTGCCTTCATCCTTCTTCTCAGTATTTTCAGAGGTATTAAGGTAAGGTACTTTTATACCTTTGTTTATTTCTTGCTGTTGATGTTTTGCGTGCATGCTAGATCATTATGCTAGATCCTGTTGCGGGCAGATCGATAGATCATTTTGATATATTTACCGAGCCTTCCACTGTGCATGTTTTAAAATAGTTTTAAAATTTTCTACCCTGCTTGTATGAATAGCTTTACCTTCAATGGTATCAGAGCACCAGGTTCCTTTTGTAGTATAATGATGGTAGCATGCTTTAACATCACCTTTCCTAAAGTACTTGGGTTGAGTGCTTCACCATGGCCGTCCGGTCATAAGAGAGAAGTAGGGCTGCAAGACCCTCTCTTCCCATTTAATGGGTCCTCCTATGGCATGTTGGGGTGCCGATGCGATTGACTCTTGAAAAAGAAAAGAAGAAAGAAAATATAGATTAAAAATTATTTTAATCTAATGACATGATCATAAAACAACTTTAGATAAGATCTAAGAGTTATGTTTTGATTGGATTTGTTAAAAGTTTGGAGAAACGTTGGAGTTGAAATCATTATTTTTTCCCTATCTCAGGTTGAGCTATCGACACTTGACCAGGAAGTGTCGACACTTGGGGCTCATGTGTCAACACTTGGCTTTGAAAGTGTCGACTCACGAGCGCAGCTAGAAAACATGTCGTTCTATTTTCATCCTGTCTCTGGCCTTGAGTCGACCAAAGTGTCGACACCTAGTGTCGACACTTGCCCTTGGTGAGTCAACACTTGGCAGCAGAAATGCAGAAAATAGTAAATTCAAATTTTATTTTATTATAAAATTATTTTATATTTGTAAATTAAAATTGTTTTAATTTATTTAAGGCTATTGAACTTAATTGAGAATTAAGAATGACTAAGAACTCTAGGAATGTGATTCAAAGATTTTAAGTTATTTCAATAAGCCTTAAGGATCATGGGTTAGCTTCTATTAGGTCATCGATTGGGTTAGACCTAAGTCTAGATGCATTGGACTAATTAGAGAACTAATCTAATCAAATGTTGGTTAGGATTTCTTCTCTTTAGATCTCTCTAATAGTTAGATTGATTAGTCCATAAATCTAAATGGACCTAATTTATGGCTCAGTGGAAAGCCCGAGTCTTTAGGCTAGTCTAATCGACTTTGATGAACCGATTAGTGTCTAGGTAAGTTTGGCATTTTGATCATGGTTCTTTGGAGCTATCTCTTACCTGGCCAATTCTATTGGTGTCTAAGGCAGCCTGTAGATAAAGAATAGCATGCTACAGCAATCCCCGTAAAGGACCCTAATAAGGGGGTCAAAGCCCAGTCGGGTGGAGCCTACTACCACGCCGGTCCCGGTGCCTCTTGATGCTTGCGAACCTGGAATGCGAGCAATTTATAAGAGCACTATCGGTGATGTAAAACTTCTTCTCAATTATCTAAGTCCCTTTTTCGTGCAACTTTGTCTTTCACCTGTGCAAGGATGCCTCCATCCAACTCAAAGTCTGGTGAATGCAAGCCGGGCCCCCCAGTAGGCCCGTGCTCAAAGTCTGGAATGCGGTAGATGGCAAGGCAACTCGCCATCTACCACGTGACTCACAACTTGGCTCACCCATAAGTTCGATGCCCCATAGCCTTATGGCCGCGCTCATAGCTCGGAGGTGGCACCGAGATGCCGTCCACCGTGTGATTCATAGCATGGTGAATTGAGAAGCTCGATGCCCCCAGCCTTGCTCACAACTCGAAGGCGACAGTAGGATTCCATCTACCACGTGACTCATAGTGTGGCTACTCCTTATCAGCGAGCCAGGCCCCCTAGCAGGCCCATGCTCCTCAACCTCACTCATAGCTCAGAGATGGCAGTGGGACGCCATCTATTGCTTGGCTGAGAGCATGGCAAATCATCAGCGAGCTGGGACCCCCAGCAGGCCCATGCTCATCAGTCGAGCTCACAACCCGAAGGTGGCGACAGGGCAACCCGCCTTCTACCGCGTGACTCATAGCTTGGCTCACTCATAAGTCTGGTGCCCCACAGCCTCATGGCCATACTTATAGCCCGGAGGTGGCAGCAAGATGACGTATACCATGCGACTCACAGCATGGCGAATCGAAAAGCTCGATGCCCCTAGCTTCGCTCACAGCCCGCAGGCGGCAGCGAGATGCTGTCTACCGTGTGACTCATAGCTTGCAACTCCTCATCAGTGAGTTGAGCCCCTAGCAGGCCCGTGCTCCTCATCCTCGCTCACAGCCCGGAGATGGCTACAGGACTCCATCTACCGCTTGAATCATAGTGTGGCAAATCATCAACGAGCTGGGCCCCCCAGCAAGCCCGTGCTCATCAACCGAGCTCACAGCTTGGAGGTGGTGGTAGGGTAACCCGCAATCTACCGCATAACTCATAGCTTGGCTCACCCATAAGTCTGGCACCCCACAACCTCATGGCCGCGCTCACAGCCTGGAGGCAGCAGCAAGATGTCGTCTACACAGCGTGGCTAATCGAGAAGCTCGGCAACCCCAGCCTTGCTCACAGCCCAAAGGCGGAAGCGAGATCGCATCTTCCACGTGACTCACAGCATGGCAACTCCTCATCAACGAGCTTGGCCCCCCACAGGCCCGCGTTCATCAACCGAGCTCACAGCCCGAAGGTGGTGGCAGGGCAACCCGCCATCTACTGCATGACTCATAGCTTGGCTCACCCATAAGTCTAGCACCCCACAGCCTCATGGTCGTGCTCACAGCCCGGAGGTAGCAGCAAGATGCCGTCTTTCATGCGACTCACAACATGGCAAATTGAGAAGCTCGACGCTCATCAACTATGCTCACAGCCCGGAGATGGCAGCGGGATGCTATCTATCGCTTGGCTCACAGCATGGCAACTCCTCATCAGCGAGCCAAGCTCACTCCATCAGGCCCGCTCTCTTCTCTACCATGCTCACAATCCGGAGGTGGCGGCAGGGCAACCCACTATCCAATGCTTGACTCACAGTTTGGCATCCTCACCAACAAGCTGGGCTCACTCCAGCAGGCCCGCACTCCTCACCGTGCTCACAGTCTGGAGGTGGTGGTAGGGCAACCCACCATCCACCGCTTGACTCACAGTTCGGCATCCTCACCAACAAGCCAGTCCCACTCCATCAGGCCCGTGCTCATAGTCTGGAGGTGGTGACAGGGCAACCCACCATCTGCTACTTGACTCACAGTTTGGCACTCTCAAGTCGGGTCCTTCTGACAGACTCGTGCTCAGTCGCCCCCCCGCTCACAATCTTGAGGTGCAGCTGGGGATTCCTGGAGCCCCACCATCTACCACATGACTTACAGTTTGGTACCTATAAGCTACGAAACTCACGAAGCCCTGCACCCACTACCTTACTCACAGTCTAGGGATGTCTGCCAAAAAACTCTAGAAGTCCTGCCGTCTACCGCTTGACTCACAGCATGGCGAATTGAGCCATGATATTCCAGAAGCCCTACATCCAGTTGCCTTGCTCACGGCCGAGGATGTCGATGAAAAATCCTTGAACTCGTACCATCGACCACCTGACTCATGTCTTGGCAAACTGAGGAGATCCCTTAGAAGCAATCCAAGCCAAAGAAAAAAAAATTGCAAGCAAAGTGGAGAGAATACAAAGCATTTTGATTGAAGGGATAAGAAGAATTACCCTCATTGAAATATCCCTTACATTGGAGAGAGGTTCCCAGCAGCTTGGGAGGCCGTACCGCAGATTCAAGTAAAAAAAAAAGAAGGGGGACAACAGTCATGGAGGAATGGATGTCTTTATTGATCAAAAGTCTCTTACATTCTATGGAGGCTCCTAATAGGCCGAGAGACCTCTTGAAATCCTAAGATACAAGATGAAAGGAAGATGGGCCAAATCCCCATCTCCACTCCTTGGCCGATAGGTGGGTAGGTCTCCTCAGCAATGGCACAACACCTACTAGAGGGCTTTGACTTTAACCTCCATGATCCGTATGGGAGGCACTAGCAGGGCAGGTCAGCCCTGGGCTCTACTCTCGAGGAGTCGCTAGGAACATGCCAGTACCTCCTACTCGAGCGGATAGGTGCCCTTCCGCCGCCATGTCCTTGCAGGTTACCGATCTCATGATTCCAAGGGCAGCTACAGCAACTCTGCATTAGGATACCTCTGACAGCACCACAACGGCCATGGCCTTCTCCATAGTGACCACAGCCATGGCCACTCCCTCGTCCGATGGCACATCCAACCGCACCTAGGGCCCTCGCGGATGAGCCACCTCCATTTTTTAGGTAGCCTCTTTCTTTGCCCCGGTTGTGCAACCAGAGGCTCTCCCCCTCCTCATCCTTGGGGGTGGCTTCGAGCTCGGTAGATTTCTTCTCCGAACCAGACGTCCTCACTTTGATGCTGGTCGATCGCTCTTGGAGAGCCTTCATTTGGCCCTCCGGTCTCGGGCTAAGATCCTGAAATCTATTAAAAGCTCTCCCTCATTACAAGCCGAAGGAGAGGGATCGAAGAAGGAGAACATGGAGGCCAATGCTGGAATGAAAAAGGGGGCTAGAAAAGGAGGAAGGCAGCTTTGCGAAACCCTAGCCGCCTATACCCGAAGGCCCTTTGAAAGTTCTGTAGCCAACAAGAAGCCACCACGCATCGACACCAGCCACCCTCGAATGCTTCGATTCGTGGAATGGACACCTCGATCCAGCCAGGGCATTGATGATCCCTTCATTGGGAAACTAAGCGAAGTGCCCCATTAATGCAAAAGCACGGTCTTCGGGGCATGGCCAATCGAAGTACTGATGGCGCAGAAGGTGCATCCCTCCATGTCAGCACAGTCGTTACTCCCATCCCCCCGAGTGATGCTTTGTTCTCTGGGCTCGAGAGTGGAGGGCATCTGATATGGCAACATTCGCTGATGTGGAGCCTACATAGATGCCAACCGATTGCCGCATGGGTGGAGACTGCCACCTAAATATGGTGCCCAAACAAAAGACCAAGATGAGCCCTCCTGCCAAGGTCAGCTCCCAGCTAGGGTCGTGCTCATAGGGCAAGCTCTCCGATTGAGGCCAGCTCCCGTTCGGGGTTGAGCTCATGCTTCCAAGGCGAGCCCACTTGCCAAGGTTAGCTCCCAGCTGGGGTCTTGCTCATAGGGTGAGCCCTCTGACTGAGGCCAGCTCCTGGTCGGGGTCGAGCTCACGCCTCCAAGGCGAGCCCTCCTGCCGAGGTCAGCTCCTAGCTAGGGTCAGGCTTATGATGTGAGCCCTCCGACTGAGGTCAGCACCCGGTCGGGGTCAAGCTCATGCTTCTGAGGATCAGTCCCCAGAGTGGGACTTCGTCCCCCATCCAGAGTCCAAGTTCTCACCAACGATGAAGAGAGAGAAGACTAATAGAAATTCAAACCATGGAGGCTCCTGACTCCCAGCTGCCTACCGCACCTGTACAGCACATGCGCTACCAGATGGCTGACCCTGTAGCATAACACCATGTCTGCCCCCGTGAAATTGGGGAACGTTAGTCCCCACGACACGAGGCTTGGAGTTTCTCCATAAAGGAAATTCTGCAAAAGCCATAGGCCCTGCAATGCTCGGACGGTCCCTCCAATAATGGAAACATCTCACCATGGCACGGGGCTCAGTGGCACAACACCTGTCCCTCATAAAGAAAATAGCACCCCCAACAGAAGGGGCCCCTAATTTCCTCCTCCTCAAAGAGGACCAATATGGGAGGGGGGAAGAAGGAGAAGCTGCAAGTAGCGACAAGCCCCTCTGAAGCAGACACCATGAGAGGGCACACTAAGAAGGACACCGGGACAAAGCCCCAGATCCAGTCTGGGCCACCACACAAGGCACAAGGCCGGAGAAAAGGAAAAGGTAAGAAAGGTAAGAGGAGACGAAGCGAGAGGAGCAGGGGGAGAGGTAAGCAAGCAACCGAAAGCTCGGCAACCGCAAGACCGATAGAAGAACCTCTCTGCTCCTCGCTCTCCATTTTTTTTCTTCTATACTAACATCTTTATCATGTCACCCCCTAAGGAAAGGGAGTCCCCTAAGCTCTCCATCCCAGGGGTTCTATTTTTTCTCGATCATCCCACTGACTTGATCGTCAAAGTATCATCGCCGGAATCCCCGGCCCAGGTCTCCTCTTTTTTGCAGGCTGATCAGACAGAAGAGCTGGCCCTAGAATAGGAGGAAGGATGCCCGATAGGAGGAGGCACCCGATGCAAAAGCGACACGCCGGAGCTGCAGGCCACGATGATCTTGGTGGCAACATATTCAAAAGACTTTACTCTTATCTTGCTACCATGTGATGAGGGTCTATAAATACCACCCCATCCCCGCTTGTAAAAAGTTAATGATGAATGAAAGTTATTATTCTCTAACTTTGCTGTGAGAGAATTGTGAGTGGATATGAAGTCCATAAGGCGAGAAGTCTATAAGGCATGAAGTTCTAAATCCTCTTCTAAGATCCAAGATCCAAGATGCCTACAATCTTCTCCTTCCCTTTTCTATTCCAACCGCCAACTTTTCCATTCTTCTTTCACCTTTTCATGCCCTAACTACATTTTCTTTATAGGATCTCAGGTGTTCGTAATCTGAAGTGAAGATCTTCCTTTCCTTAGAACCATCAACATTGAAGATCTGCTCCTGAGGAATGGGAGTTTCAAGTTCAACCGCAAAGATCCTGAGTGCTGAAACTGAATCTACTTCAAAAGAGTGTTCTTCATTATTGGCAAAATAGATACAATCTTAAACTCTCTAGATCTGATTCTTGAAAAATGTTTGTCCTAGTTTAGATGGTTTCTCAACCATTGGATCAAAAATTCTCTATTTGATTGCATGAGATTTCATTACGAGTAGCTCAGTAGTATTATGAGTCTTTCTTTATTAGATCTGTTGATATCTTTACATGAGTTTGTTGCCATCTATTGTTCATTGATCCTTAAAATTAAGATAGGTCCTTAAGCATTAGATTAGCTTCTCATCTATCCCGCATCATCTTTGGTATCTTTGGTTAATGAAGATGGGTTCTTAGAGAAGAGAGATTCTTCTTTCGCTCTGTGAAGGAGAGGGTGAGAGGCCCGACCCCAGGACATGATGCGAAATCATATATAGTTATCCCCTTACCCTTTGATTCCACCTTCTTTACCACCCTCTTGACCTTTGAGATTCACCCTAACGGCTCCATGTAGTGAGGTGGGTGAGATGCCCTAGAGGTGAGAGATCTCTCTGTGAGTGTGAGTCTCAAAGTCCATGAGAGTCCTAACTTATACCTCCCATCTCCATTATTTCCTTCACAACCTGCTTAGAAAAAATATATAAAAATCTAAGGTACCCTAATCCCTGGTGCTTCTCAACTCACCGACGATCCTTCGCATCCGTCCTGCATAACTCCTAAGAGATCTTGCATACAACATAGATTAGGAACTCAGAAGATAAGAAAAATAAGAAATGGAAGTTGGAGGTAGAGAGAAGGTTGGAGGGGTGCTGAAGAGGGTTAGCGACATGGTAGAGGGAGGATGCCTGGACTTGGAGTGGGCGGCCTAGTGAAGGACTTGGTGGCCTAGGGAAGTGGTGTGGACACCAGGGCCAGAAGAAATCGACAGGTTAAACCCATATCATTATGGATCACCTATGAATGAAGCCCTAAACCCAACCCCTTTTACCATATAAATATTTTATTTTAAATTCTATTATTTTGACTTAGTTAGGGTTAGCCTTTTTTACCAACTGTAATTAGGATTTTGTTATTTAGCCTTTTGGGCTAAACCTTTTTTACCATATTGAGTCAAAATCCCTATTTATCGGTTATGTCAAACCCTATTGGGCCAAACCCTATTTACCAAATTTATTCTGTTTTGTTGCATGAGGTTATGCCTTTTGATCAATTGATCAAGTGGGGCTTTAGTTATTTGGTTTTGAGTATTGTAATAATTAGTTATTGAGTCCTGTAATACAAGGGGGATCCAATTGAAGACCCATCTGACATCATGTGCACCCAAATCAACATCACATGTGCACTAAAGTCAAGGCCCATGTGACCCCATGTGCCAACCTAAGTCAATTTCTTCTAGGCGCCGCATGTCATCCATACTTGGCACCACCATTGCAAGATTTTTGGACATCACTGCCACATCATCATGGGACATCAGCACATGTCATATTTGGATATGTCACGATACTTTATTGGGACAACACCACTTGGTACTTCATCTTGGACAAGAATACTTGCCATGTCACTCCATGTTTTATACTTTGGTCGGCCAAATGAATTCCAAATTTGTGCCCCTCCTTTTTAAGATAAGTAAGTGTGAAGGACTCTCTAAATTGGCGCTCCTCAACTCAAGTAATTCATGCCAAAATAAGAAAAGTTGGCCAAAGCAATTAACCTCTTCCTTGTCGCCAACTTCAAAGGAGTTCTAGGATATTTGCTCACCAAAGTGTTGAAAGTCCAAGGGTTTCTACTTCAAGCATTTCAATCAAACAGGTTTAGAGATGCTTAACTTTTCAGAATTCAAGAGTCTCACCAAAACTCTTGAGTCCTGTTCTATCAAGACTGAAGAGTCCACCTACCTGTAGAAGCCTACAACATCAAGATTCCAGAGTCCAACAACCATGGCCAAGTGATGGAGCATCTTGACCGTACATCAAGCCACCTCACCAATCTTTATCTTGGTGCCCAAATAAGATGAAAGCTTCAGGTTGTCGCCCACTTTGAGAGGAGTCCAGATCAGCCCAACAAGCAAAAGACCAAGACACCCAAGAGCAGGATTCTAGGAGTTGTAGTCCAAGGGAGTACAAGTCTAGTCTTTGTATCCTTTACACTACTGGTTGGGGATCTATAAATACCCCATCAACCCCCTGTAAATAATAATTATTATTTATCAATAAAGAAACTCTGTCAAAATTTCTTCCTTTGCTATATGCATCGCAGGGTGTGAGGCCCTTTTCTTTGTTCTTTGAAACATTGCAGGGTGTAAGGCCCTTTTTCTTTGTTCTTTGAAACATTGCAGGGTGTAAGGCCCTTTTTCTTTGTTCTTTGAAACATTGCAGGGTGTAAGGCCCTTTTTCTTTGTTCTTCGAAACATCCTAGGATGCGAGGCCGTAGTTATCTTACCTATCCAGCCAACAAGAAACCCTAGCCACCACTTCTAACCCTTCCCTTCCATTCTTTTTCTTTCCTTCACTATTTTCTAATCGAAGTTTTTGTTGTTGAGTGTTTGCAGGTGATTAGGAATCGAGGTCAGGTATTCTTACCTTAGAATAATATCATGAAAGATCGAAGCCCGAAGATCGAGATCTTGAAGCTCCATCACGAGATCCTGAGAGTTCTAATAGATCTACTTCAGAGAGAAAAATCTATGTTGGTAAAATTCAAAAAAACCTTTTCCTACTCTTTAGTTTCTAAACTTTGAAAGTAGACCCTAGTTTACGATGGTTTCTTAGCCACCAAATCCAAATTTTCTAGTTACTTTGTTAGATCTATTCGTGCAGGCATAAACTAGTTGACTAGTTTCCTTAATTGACTTTGAGTCTCTAAAAAATTAAAAATTATAAAAGAAAATTAATCTCAATTTTTTCTCTATTAATTAGGTTAATAATTAGTAGATTAGGTTTTAATTATTGTCCCGCATCATCTTTGGTATCAAAGCGAAAGTTAAACTAGGGTTTAACTGCTAGTTTGAAATTTCTACATACCTAGAACTAGGCTGAAATTAAATTGCATGAAAACCATCTTAAAAAATTCAAAAAAATTAATAATAAATTTTTTGTTATTCTTATGCTAATCCTCTATTAATCTCAAAAAAAATTTAGATAAATTTTTTTTATTTACTATTTTTTGGTGGAAGGAAATCACGCCTCCTGAGCGGGTATACGAAAGTATACTTATGACCCATGGAAGTAAGCTGCGGCCGGACGTGAAATCCTGATATCGAAAATCTAAAATTAATCTGATCTAAAACTTAATTTGTAGATAATACAAAAAAATAATTAATATTTATTTTTCTATTATTTTTAAGTATTTTAATCTCAGTACATTTAGGGTTTCATATTTGTGTGTGTGCATGATCAAGAAACCTAATCTTAAGGGCAATCAATATCTACATAAGGGAGGGATTTCATCACCCTTCCTTAGCCTACAATCACCACCTTTGCATCGGTCCTAACTCTAATTAAAATCAATTAGACTTAATTTGCTCTAGTGAGCTAGGGACACCAATAGGTCAGGTTCCAAGTATTGTGTGTAAGCTAGTGCACCCAATCCTTTGATTATCACTTGAATCTGGTGCTAAGCCTAGAGGTTCAAAAGCAAACGCTCTAAGCAATTTCATTGTTTTTAATTAGGACCCTGGAAGAGCAAGGGGAGCCTCCCACGACCCCACCTCTTACCTGGCTAGTGGACAAGGTAATTGTTGAATTGGCTGTAATTTGAGCTGACCCATTCTACTTGAGCTCTAGGTCTAGGAAACCTTAGTTTGGATTTTTGTGTGTCTGAATTGCATGACTACTAGTTTAGGAGCCCAATACCAGTAATCTCACCCAAACCCAACCTAGTCTGACCATGGATTACAACCCTGAAACCTTTCTGAGGTTCATGACTGAACAATTTGTCCTAGTGAATAATAAGTTTGACCGAATAAATGACCGATTAGGTAACCTAGAGAAAACCCGTAAGACCCGTCATGAACCTAAACTTGAGACTCCCTTACCCACACCACCGAACCCTAGGATAGCCCCTCACCATGACCCAATCTGGGATCTTAGTTCGAAGAGACCTCTAGAACAATGGCAAAGGCCCAGTTATGGACCCAAGCCTGTATCTGAGCACATACCCCTGTCTTATGAACCTAAATCCATGACCTATAGATCTGAGCCCATAACCTAAGTAACCCATAACCCCTAGGTATCAATCTAGTGCTAGTCAAGTTTTCCTTAGTCAGCCAGAACCCATTAGGATTAGTGCTACTTTTCAAAAATTAGGATCTAGTCATATCCACCCGAGTCGACCCATTCCTCAGCAGAGTCGATCCAACTCTCACCCAAGCTGACTCAACACTAATCCGAGCCGACCCACCCTTATTAGCCTAGATCCTAGCCAATTTTTTCTTAACCGACCTTCTCCTACTACCCCATTGGTTCACCAAGATGCCATTGTAGTGAAAGTGTATGAAGCTGAGAAGAGCTTAGTAGATGAGTATGAAGATGGGGAAATACAAGAGGTAAACCCAGAGTTAGTTGACCATGACCCTACTCTGACCAAAACTATACTGGTAGGGCCCTTAGAAAAAGAGATCCATGAGGAGCCTAACCCTACTACTTTACCTGAGCACACACTTGAAGAGACTCAAGTCACAGAACCTAGTCCTAAAATTCCAAAACCCGAAGTAATTAGTGAGGACTTGATCTTTTCACTCCAGCACCCTCATGTTGAATACACCCCATTAGTCCCAATTAGAGATCTTTCTCCTGAAATCGCTGACCCATTTTTTTATAAAGCAGACTCTTTATTCCCTGTAGGTATGAATCAGTGTCCAAATCTTAAGGTCAACCCCATTAGTCAGGGATTGTTCTATGAGCCCTTTTCTTATGTCCTACCCCACCAGGCTAGCCCCGAATTCACTTCTTATTTCCTACCCTGGCCTGAAGTTTCCACTCTTTCTAGAGTCACCCGATTGCATTTTGCTAAAATCAGTAGGTTGCATAAGTTCTTTAAGCACATTCAATTTGCATCCTATTTTTGGAAAACACTATGGCATCTATTAGGAATTCATGCCAGATTTTCATCAACATGTCATACATTAACCAAGGATAATTTTAAGAGAAGACTCAAGGAATACAATGAAGGAGACTTTGTCATTATTAGACTACGACCTGAATGGTTCTTACTTGGAACCATGAAAAAGTTACATGCCCGTAGTAGTGAACCATACAAAGTTATTAGAAAAATTGGGTCTAATGTCTATATGCTCGAGTTACCACCTGAACTAGATATTAGTCCAACTTTCAACATTTTAAACCTTATTGAGTATAGGGAGCCAACGTTGATTCCTAGTGAGCCATTTGGGCCTAATCCAGTTCTTGAGAGTGAACCAACCCAAGTGTGTCCACCTGCCATACCACCAGCCCCGGAGAGATAAGATCGAGTAGATCTTGGATGACAAGATCATTGCTACGTGGAGCAAAGATTACCAGCGGTATCTAGTTTGTTGGGAAGGATGACCTGAGACTAATGATTCTTGGGTCACCAGAGAGGACTTGCAAAGTGTTCACCCAGACTTACTAGAGCACTATCATAGCGACGTTGATCCATACTCGACAGGGTCGAGTTTCTCCCACCCAGGGAGAATTGGTGTGGACACCAGGGCCAGAAGAAATCGATAGGTTGAACCCACATCCCTGTGGATCACCTATGAATGAAATCCTGAACCCAAACCCCTTTTATCATGTAATTATTTTATTTTAAATTCTGTTATTTTGACTTAGTTAGGGTTAGCCTTTTTTACTACATTGAGTCAAAACCCTCATTTATTGGTTATGTCAAACCCTATTGGGCCAAACCCTGTTTACCAAATTTATTCTTTTTTGTTGCATGAGGTTATGCCTTTTGATCAATTGATCAAGTGGGGCTTTAGTTATTTGGTTTTGAGTCTTGTAATAATTAGTTATTGAGTCCTGTAATACAAGGGGGACCTAATTGAAGACCCATGTGACTTCATGTGTACCCAAATCAACATCACATGTGCACTCAAGTCAAGGCCCATGTGATTCCATGTGCCAACCTAAATCAATTTGTTTTAGGTGCCACATGTCATCCATACTTGGCGCCACCTTTGTAAGATTTTTGGATATCACTACCACATCATCAGGGGACATCAGCACATATCATATTTGGACATGTCATGACACTTTATTGGGACAACACCACTTGATACTTCATCTTGGACAAGAATACTTGCCATGTCACTCCATGTTTTATACTTTGGTTGGCCAAATGAATTCCAAATTGGTGCCCCTCCTTTTTAAGATAAGTAAGTGTGAAAGACTCTCCAAATTGGTGCTCCTCAACTCAAGTAATTCATGCCAAAACAAGAGAAGTCGGTCAAAGTAATTAACCTCTTCCTTGTCACCAACTTTAAAGGAGTTCTAGGATATTTGCTCACCAAAGTGTTGGAAGTCCAAGGGTTTCTACTTCAAGCATTTCAATCAAACAGGTTCAGAGCTACTTAAGTTTCTAAAACTCAAGAGTCTCACCAAAACTCTAGAGTCCTCTTCTATCCAGACTAAAGAGTCCACCTACCTACAGAAGCCTATAACATCAAGATTTCAGAGTCCAACAACCATGGCCAAGTGATGGAGCATCTTGACCCTACATCAAGCCACCTCACTAATCCTCATCTTGGCACCCAAATAAGATGAAAAGCTTCATGTTGTCACTTACTTTGAGAGGAGTCCAGATTAGCCCAACAAGCAAGAGTCCGAAACATCCAAGAGCAGGATTTCAGGAGTTGTAGTCCAAGGGAGTACAAGTCTAATCTTTGTATCCCTTACACTACTGGTTGTGGGTCTATAAATATCCCATCAACCTCCTTGTAAATAATTATTATTATTCATCAATAAAGAGACTATGTCAAAATTTCTTCCTTTGCTATATGCATCGCGGGGTATGAAGCCCTTTTCCTTTGTTCTTCAAAACATCGCATGGTGTGAAGCCATTTTCCTTTGTTCTTCGGAACATCATGGGGTGCAAGGCCCAAGTTATCCTACCTATCTAGTCGATAAGAATTCCTAGCCACCATTTCTAACCCTTCCCTTCCATTCTTTTTCCTTTCTTTGCTACTTTCTAATCCGAGTTTTTGTTATTGAGTGTTTGCAGGTGATCAGGAATCAAAGTCAGGTATTCTTATCTTGGAACCAATATCATGAAAGATCGGAGCTCGAAGATCGAGATCTTGAAGCCCTGCCATGAGATCCTGAGAGTTCCAATAGATCTACTTCAGAGAGAAAATTTTATATTGGTAAAATTCAAAAAAACCTTTCCCTACTCTTTAGTTTCTGATCTTTGAAAGTAGACCTTAGTTTACAGTGGTTTTTTAGCCACCAAATCCTGATTTTCTAGTTGCTTTGTTAGATCTACTCGTGCGGGCATAAACTAGTTGACTAGTTTTTTTAATTGCTTACCTTGAGTCTCTAAAAAACTAAAAATTATAAAAAAACTAATCTCTATTTTTTCTCTGTTAATTAGGTTAATAATTAGTATATTAGGTTTTGATTATCGTCCCACATCAGGAAGATGCCTGGATGCCTGGGAGGTGGTGGCTTGGAGCAGGAGTGCTTTGAGGTTGGTGACCAGGGGCTAAGGAGCCTTGGAGCTGGCGGCCAGGTCTTGGAAGATGGGCTGCTAGCATCCTACGATTTTGGGAGATGATTGCTGGTGGCCAAGGGGAAGATAGAAGATGAAGATGGTTGGGCAGCTAGGGATAGAAGGGAACTAGGGTTTGGTAGGTTTGTTGGTTTTGGGCCTCTCACCCTCTCCCTCATGGAGTGTCAATGCTTGCAAGCACAGAAAATAACAGAAAAGAACTCAACTTTCATTCATTCAATAAACTTATTTTTACAAGAGGGAGGTGGGTTATTTATAGATTCACCCAGCCTTCTCCCTATCGAAGTTGGAGTATAACTTCCTATCAAAGTTAGAGTACAAAGTTTGAGTGGGATAAGGAGACTTGACTCCTGGTTGGACTGGGAGGCTTGACTCCTCGTTGGACTGGGACATCAACTCCTTATTGGGCTGGGGTGCCAGTTCCTTACTAGGCTAGGGTGCCAACTTCTTGTTGGGCTAGGAGGGGGTGCCAATGCTGGTGGGCTTAGGAGGCGCCAATGCTGGTGGGCTTGGGAGGTGCCAATGCTGGTGGGCTTAGGAGGTGCCAATGCTGGTGGACTTGGAAGGCACCAACTACTTGTGGGCTTGGGTGCCTGAATGGGGACCAGGGGTGGCGCATGAAGTCTGCTTCAGTGGGGGCCTAGTGACTCTCCTCTTAGACTTGACTTGAATGAAAGAAAATTACAGGACTCTCTTGATCAGACTAAAAACAAAGGGATTCAATTGATTTATTGGACTTAATTGATTTAATGGACTCAATTGACTCACTTTATTACAGGACTCAATCTTTAGTACAGGACTCAATCGACTCAAGACTAATGGACTTCACTACCTAGGCAATCCATAATGCACTCTAACTAGGGTGTAGCCTCTTTCTGATCCTGGTGCCTGTACCAGTCACTGCTGTTTACATTTATTTCAAATCCTTATTATAATAACAAGGGTACAGAAATAATGCTTCATACAAAATTTGAAACATAGTAACAATCTTCTAACTTTAATACATTACCTGAAGGTAATAATAGAAGATAGGTGCCCACAGCTTCAGCGTACATGGCTTCACCATTTGTGCCATATAGCTCAAAGTCACCTTTCTTCAAACTTCTAATTCTATGAAGTCCCTACAATGACTTACAAATATGAGGCCCACATGCGGTATCCAATATCCGTGAATTAGAAATAGAAGCACTCAATGATAAATTTATTTGTGTCATGTACAAACCTTTAGATGCTCCTCTAGCATCTTGCTTCATACTTGCAAGACATGTCTTGCAATTGTTCTTCCAATGCCCCTGCTTGCCGTAGTGGAAACAGGCTCCATCATTAACATCCTTCTTTGCTTTCTTCTTCTTCTGGATGCTTCTTTTAGGGTTGAATTTCCTTTTCAAACCCTTCTTCATTGTCTATTTCTTCTTTCCATCAACAAGAAAAAGATGAGCCTTATCTCCCTTAGGATGGCTCTCTACTGTCTTAAGCATGTTAAGCAACTCAGGCAAAGAAATATTCAGTTTGTTCATATGATAATTTTGAATAAACTGAGAGTAGGAATCTGGGAGTGACTGCAAGATCAAGTCCTGATTGAATTCACCATCCATTACAAACCCTAATTGACCTAATCGGGTGATTAAGTCAATCAAGATTAGGTCAATCATTTTCAAAACATGGGCTTGAATTGATGAACCCTCAGTCATACATGCATGGAACAACTGCTTCGATATCTCGTACCGAGAAGTCCTACTTTGCTCTCCATAAAGCTTCTTAAGATTGAGCAATATGGACTAAGGTTCCATCTCTTCATGTTGACTTTGAAGCTCATTGCTCATTGAGGCCAACATGATGCACCTGATAGTCATGCTATTATTTAGCCATATTTTATGTGTGGCCCTTTCCTCCTCGGAATCATCCTGGTGTGATATGCATGATGAGAATGCAAACATGTAACTCTAAAGGAGATTAACCAAAATTTAACTAGCAATTCCTACTTGCATATGAGTGATTCAACATATAAGATCAAGGAGATCTAAATAAGAAACCCTAAATGCTTATACTTAAACCCAGCTAGGAGGACTATCAAAATCCTAAAGAAATAGGACAAGATTAGAATTCGCACACAAGTCAAGCTAGCCCTATTTAATGATCTCGATCTTAAAATACTAGGAGTTCAAGCATTGAAATCTCAAGCATAAGGGATTCACTCTTAAGGTTCTCAAATGAAAGATCATACCACATAAGATGGGCCTTCTAACTTTCTGGTTTGTAGCAAGTAATCCTTCCTCTTGGATCTGGAGCCTAGAGAACCCTGCAACAAAGAAACCAAGATGATTAGAAACTTAATTAGAAGTGAGAAGATTGATGGAACTCAAAAGGAGAGTTTGTTGGAAATGATCCTTGGCGCCATGGTGGAAGCTTGTGTTGGTGTTGATCTTCTTCTTGTGAGGATGTCCTTAATTCGCTTTGAAGGAAGAGGATTGCTTGGAAGATGAAGAGTAAAAGAGAAGGATTAGGGAGAAGAAATGATGGAGGAGAGGAAGAGGTTCACTTAGGCACAAAGATCCACATAGGCACATAGAAACACATAGAAAATTGCTGGAAATTTGTATTCACTCCTCCATTTCTTTACAAGGGGCGTCCAAGGCTTTAAATAAAGCCTTACAAATTTTGAAATTTCAAATCCCCAAACAAGTGGAGTAATATAAGGGGAGAGGGCTGATTTTCTTGCTTGAAATCTTCCTTGGCCAACTTCCTTGAATTTGAACTTGGGATGGCGCCCTCTTGTGGTGAGGTGGCGTGTGAGGTGGCATGTGGTCCCTCTTGACATGGCATGTGGTCCCAAGTTGAGGTGGCGCAAGTGATGTGGCATGTGGTCCCCAATTGAGTTGGCTTTGGTCTTGATTTGGGGTATACATTGTGAGTCTTCTTTAGGCTTGATGCTAGTTGACCCATTTGGATTGGACTAAGACTAGACCCGACATGGACTCGACTTACATGATTATTTTGGACTCAAAAGAAAGATTACAGGACCCAACATGGACTCGACTTACATGATTCTTTTGGACTCAAAATAAAGAAAGGTTACCAGACTCTCTAGTCCAACCATAAAGATTCGGAATGGGCTTGAATTGGTTGGAGTCTCTTTCTGATTCTGGTTCCCGCACCACATCCTCTCTGATCGGCTCTGGATCCGGAGAATCAAGAATATAAGAAAACTTCTCCTGAGTTAATACTATCCTCTGGTTCCTCAACCAGTCCATATAATTGGGACCAGTTAATTATTGGCATCTAAAATATCCCGTAGTGATAAACTTGAAGCCATAATAAAACCTACATTTATTAAAGAACAGTATAAGTAGACCACTCAAGATGACATTCAAAACTAGATAAGGACTTTATATCTAATTATGTCTTCCACTATTTTATTCAAATACCATAACCCTCACCTATGGTAAGCGAGAAACCTTCCAGGTTTCTTTAGTAGGGTTGAGATCCCAATTCCTCATAAGTGCCTTGTATTACATAACAAACACTCTTGAGTTCAAAGGTAGGAATATCTTTCCAATTGTAATCCATGCAATTCTTAACAAATGAACTGTCTCTAAGATACTTATAGTCTTGTGTTATATAACAAATTATAATGTTTTAGTTTAGTTAGACCCTTCATTTTCATATAGCCATGTTCGAATAGTATTGCCCTTGTGTTACACAATAAAGCAATACTACCAAACATACTATAAAGCATAAACTGCACTAAGATAATTCATATTTAATACTACGATAGGCCTTGTGTTACACAACAAACCTACTATAGTTGTTAATATGAACTATACCTAGCATGAAGGAAGGCAAATTGTAGTGTGTTAATTCAATTGGCATATTCAATTTAAGGTCCAGATATAACCAAATTGGCTAGGTAAGTGGAAGAGATGAGGGGGTCTCCCCATTGCTTTTCTTAGACACCAAATTAATTGGTCAGGTCAAACAACAAAACCAAATAAAAATCCCATGCCATTTACCTTTCCAAAACCACTTGCCTAGACACCAATTGGCTAATCATATAACCTTAAATGAATTTTGCATCTTAACTAACTTACACTATGACTAAGTATTTTAATTATAAGGGCTTTTAGTGGTCTCAAACACATCCTAAGTAAACATGATATTCATGACATCATTTAAGTATATAAAACCTAATATGCATAACAAAGCATGATTATGATAATAATCCATTCACCTCACTTGTTCATGGGATATGCCACAGCAGCACCCCTACATGCCATAGGAGATCCCATTGAATAGGAAGAGAGGGCCTTTAAACCCTACTTGACCCCTATGACCAGACAGCCATGGTGACTGACCCAATTCGAAGCAGTTACTAGGATATAACATATCATAATGTATTCATAATACAAAACCATGCATATATGACATAATACCAAATATGTGTTATGTGTGTCATCATTCTAGGACAACCTTACAACGTAACAGACATCCACCGTTATGTTAGGACAACCTTATTTCAGAATGTGACTAAATAGTCTAAACATATCTCTATGTGGATTAGAGTTTCAGTGTAAAAATCCCTAACCAGTGGCAAGCATCATACTATGATTACCATACATGATAATATTCACTATCATTCAATAGCATGCACCATACATGATAATATTTACTATCACATAAGCATTCAATAATTCAATTGACCATTAATTGAATGAAATAAGAGGGCTCTGATACCACTGCTGGGTTTCGATGGCACAGCGAAAGAATGGACTTCAAGAAAAATTCATTTAAAAACTCCAACAAATAGAAACCCTAAACCCAAGACCACTTATTCATTACAATTAACAAGTCATTCAAACAAGGTTTGGAAAAATACCTGGAATGCTAATTCCTTCTTTTCATTAGGCACACAAGTGCATGCCCTCCAGAGATGATCTACACAGGAATTGAACCTAGGAATCACTCCTTAGTAGGTTGCCTAATCCATTGGGACTCTTCTAAAGGCCTTTCTTCCTTTGGCAGCCTCTCCTTCCTTGCTCAGACCCTTGCTCTCCAGTAAAACACTCTGAGCCCTCCCCTAAACCTTTTCTTACTCTCTTTATCACTTCCTAATTATCTTCTTAAATCCTTGTCTTAGAATGGCGGACTTGCCTTAAGGAAAGATCTATGTCCTAACAAGGGAAGGAAGAGATAAGGATGATAAGTTGGCAGAGTGTAAGAGTGTAAGAAAGAAAGATAATTCTGATACCTTCAGCATAAACACCGAAGGCTTTAAATAGGAGATGGGGGCCACCAAATATGGCTCTTCATCAGCCTTTGATCTATCAAATAATAGATCATATAGGACCCTTCATGAAGAATGAGTCTTATGTTGAAAAGTCGACTCCTCATGCGACAAAAGCCTTATACAAGTCCTCTGGATAATTTTGGCCTTTTGTCCTCATGCCATGTGGCATGTAACTAGCAGATAGGACTATAGGTGGTGTGAGAAACCAAGTGGCTCATCCAAGAGATCAAGTCGCTTCATGAAGAAGGACTCTTGGCTTGAATTATTGCGGCAACCATGAAGGGATGCAACCCTTCACTTGTGTGCACCAATTCTCCTCACCGCCCAATCCTTCTTTCCACTGGTAATAAGCCAATGCAATCAAACATGGGATAAGGCTAGGGATGCCTTGTTTTAGGTGAAAACCAATTTACATAAGCAGAAAGACTCTAGGTTCTTCTACGCGCCAACATATCTCATTCAAAATCCAATTGGCGCCAAGAGTCCCTTCAACTTAGGACTCTTCAAATAAATAAGATAAAGGCTTAATAAATCTAGATAAAACCAGATAATTGCTGCCCCACTTTGGACTCAACCGAATCTAGGAATATCTTAAATTGGTTAGCCCATTAAGCAACCTTATAGATCCAATTCAATTGGGTTAGGAGTTAGGTAGCTTACACATGCTAGTATGTAATCTAGCTAACCAATTAGGATCCCATGACCCTAATAAAATATCAATTGACTTCCTAGGTCAATCCCCTAATGTGTGTGACCCTTTGGATTCCACATCTAGCCAGTAGTAAGTCTGGATCCAAGCTGTTTCGATCCAATCAAAACCAAATGACCTAATTAGGTCAAATAAGGTTGACCCAAGTTGCCAATTCGAACAAATTTCCAAATTGACTCATGAATTCATCTAATTTGATTCATGAAAACCTACAAGACATGATTGATGTCTAGCAATGTGTCATGCCTACCCAAAAGATAAGAAATTTGGTAAAAAATATCAAAATATCCTTCAGTGGAAAGTTACCGTGCAGCTCAATCTTTCGGTCTCCCTTTATCTCGAATAAGTGATGGGTATGGATATTGTCAAACCCTAGTACTTAGTCATTTCGAATCCCACTTTGATAATGAAGACTCTACTGATGACTGATTAGAAAACACTTCTAATCTCATCTTGCTTTGATCAAAGACTCCTTGAGTCATCAATCAAAGAAATTACTTGGGATAACATTTTCTCTTAGTAGGAATAATCGATTCCTTGTTGATTCACTCACATCCTTCATACACCTTCCACCATATCCGAGAATACCCCGTACATGACTAAATGTCATGAATGAGTATGAACCAAAACATGGCTTTGTGTGCATAAGGAACCATTGTGATCTCAGGTCTAAAGATCACTTGCACAACTCTCACTATGAGACTATCTTTTGACAAGTAGTAAGACTTCCATAAGATATTCTCAGTACAGATCAGTTTAGTGAACTCATGCCCTAATGAGCACCCTTATACTTGTATTAGTATCTCTACACAAGTGGTTATGAGACCTACCACCCTCTCCATCGAGTATACATAGGATAAACTAGTCTTTCCAGAAGCATCGATCCCCGAATCAATGATCCAACGACTAGGAACATTTTAGATTAGAGTTTATAGGAACTTAGGTCTCACCATTATGATCTCCATCATAACCTTAATCCTTTGTCCTAACCTACGGGATTCATCATAATCTTTAAATAAAACATAGCAGTATGATGAAACAAAATACCTTTTATTAATACAATAATGTCATACAATAGTTAGAAGATTACAAAAATACCCTTATAAAGATTAGCTTTTAGGGCATTTTTCTTTCATCTGGCATGGCTCACAGACATCTGAAACGTCACCAACCAGATCTGAAATTGATCCATGATTGCTCAGTTCCTTCATCCCACGATCTTCTATGTGGCCTAGGTGGTAGTGCCATAATCTATAGTCTCCCTATAGGTCTTGTGCTGCATTGCTATATCAGATTGCCCCATCATAGCTGACCCTTCCATCCTATAGAGATTATTTTCCATCCTCCTACCTCTCATCACAAACATGGCTCGCTCCATTAGAGATATTAAGTACTCCACTCCTGGCTCGACTGCTGAAATTGTAAACGTATTGCTCTAGGTAGCCCAGTGACACCAAATTTTTTTCAGCTCGTGAACATGCTTGACATTGGTCAGTGTCCTCATGATCCTATTGAACATCCTCACTCGTACACTCCTAATACTAGCAACCTTGCATGAATGAACATCTCCAAGTATCACACTTTCCTTATCGATCTTGGTATAGGTCAAAAACCAAGACTGGTTCCGGGTATAATGATGAGAACAGGCTGAATCCAGGGTCCATATATCTATATACAATCTATGATCATCTGATACCACCAATAGATCATCCTCCACATCTTTATCAGCCATGGCACTCACCGAATCCGATCCTCCTGTGTCTCCCTTCTTATTCTTCAACTAAGGACAATCCCATCGAAAGTGCCCAGTCTCATTGCACTTAAAGCACCTTACAACTTTCCTGCTCTTACTCTTCCTTCTGGACTTTGACCGTCCTCTCTACTTGGACCTCTCCCTTCGTCTTCCGGACCTTTCGCCAATGACCAAGTCCTCCTAGAGAACTCCTTCTTTGGTTAGCTTCTCCCTCTACTCATTGGAATGCAGCACCGAGACCATGTCTTCATACTCCAGGGTCTCCTTGCCGTACTTCAGTGTAGTAACCAAAGTATCAAATGAAGGGGGTAGCAAGGATAGCAATAGCAATGACTTGTCCTCTTCTTCGAACTTGACTCCAATATTCAGCAACTCGTTGCACATCTGGTCAAACTTTTGAATGTGATCTACTATATTTCTGCTTTCCTACATTCGAAGGCTATAGAGCTGCTTCTTCAGCATTAACTTGTTGCACATGTTTTTTCCCATGTAGAGCGTATGCAACTTCGACTAGAAACCTTTTGGAGTTCTCTCCTTTATCATAGAATAGAAAGCTGTATCCACCAAGCACCCTCTGATCATCGTACGGGCCTTCCTTTCCATGGACATCCATTGCTTTTCTGACACCTTGTCAAGCTTTTCCTCCAAAGCTTGATCCAATTCCAACTGGATAAGAAGATCTTCAACTCGAACTTTCCATATGGAAAAGTTTCCTTTCCTATCAAACTTCTCAAAATCTACCTTCATGCTGATACTCATGGCCGGATCCTAGCCAAACATATAATAATAATAATAAAATACTATAGGATTGAGAAGTACCTTGACAGGCCCTTGCTGAAATTTTAGCAATTAAAGATCTACAACTTCGGGTGCGTCCCACGAACTCCACGCAACTTGGGCTCTGATACCACTTATTGGAGGACATTCCCAGGTGCGTGGATAACCTTCTACCAGTAATCAACCTCAAAACATTATACTGGAAGTGGTAGCAATAGGGGATTGAAGCAATCAGTCTAGTAGGGATTCAGCCTTCTTGTGCAGAAATCTCCTAATTTGTTTAGAGTGACCCAAACGTTCCAGATATGATATGGAAATGAAACCACCTCTCTTGGGACCTCCAACCAGTGAGTATTCAACCCTCCAAAGCTCCTATTCGAACTCCAAAAGGGTAGAGAGAGAGATGACTCCAAAGATGCTAGGGACTGGATTTCCTACTTAGACTAGGAGTCCCTCGGTGCTAAGGAATTTCTCCTTTGTTGGGTATGGAAGCTTGGATGCTAATATTACCTTGAAAGAGAGTGACAAACTTGAGAGGGAGAGAGGGAGGAAGAAGATGGATTTAGGGAGAAAAGATTATTTCATTATGATGGCTTCAATCAGCCCCATATACGAAGTATATATATACTAGATCACCATGACATAATCCTAAAACTCCCATAGGCCAACTTAATACATAATTAAGTTTTCCAAGCCCAGGTACACCCTTGACTCAACCCAATCATACATACCTAGGACTCAAAACTAGCCCAATACAAGTTGGTCCCTTGAGGCCCAAGTCTCCTGAACCTCAAGACCTGAAAGGCTAACAGCGTTTCATCCTAGGGTCCAAACTAGTCCTAGAAATTTCATAACAGTATCATGATTATTGGACCTTGGCCTTAGCCTTGGAAGCACCACATGAGACCCAACACTGGCCACCACTGACCTCCCCTCCTTGCCCATCTCCTCCTCCACTCCTCTCCTTCCTTTCTATCATCACCATTGCCAACCTCTTCTCCTTTGCTTGTCCCTCCACCCTCCACTTCCCCACCATCGACAAACTGGCAGAGAGCCGGGTAGCAACAGGGAGGTTGGTGCCGATGGGGAGGTGGCACGATGAAGAGGAATGCTTTCTAGAAAAAAAATAAAAAAATAATTAGTTCTTTAACCTATAGGAAGAAAATTATCCTAAATACCCTTGTCACATATACAACTAAGAATTCTTCATCATTTCATTAAAAAATAAAAAAAGGAATGTAGCACAACCTATTGCCATCAAATTATCCTTTGATGGGCTATGGTGGTGCTTGAGGATCCTCCGGTCTTCTCCGGGTGGAATTGGGCACTGGTCTTGGTGGCTCTCAAATGGAGATTGGCAAAATAGTCGCAGGGTTGGGGTTTCCAGTAGAAGACCCTTCGACGTTCAAGTTAGAAAAGAGCATGATAAAATGGACTATAGCAACCAGAGCTAAGAGCCAAAGTGGTGATTGAATGAGCATGTGAGTAGTTGAGATGTGTTAATATAGCATATGTTTCCTTTTGCTAGAGTCCTTTCTTATCAATTTATAGAGTTACATAGAGTAACAGAATATTATTAGGGAGGTGGTCTCCTCTAATAGGTGTAATAGATTATGGTAGAATGTTAGGATCTTATGTCTTATAATTCTTTATATTGGCATCTTTTATTTTAGGATAGTTGATTCTACTGGAAAATTGCCTCCCACAAACTTGTCCACTATGATCCTACTTGCCATGATCACCGTTGGAATTGCTGGGATAGTTGGGATTAGTTGCTGTCACTTACTTAGGATGCCATTGATTCTAAGTATCGGGATGGCTTGTTCATTATCAAGAAAGAAGGGATCTTGATATTACACTCTAGGCATGCCCAACACAGTTTGGAAGTTACTTAAGCTAGAGTAAGTACTCAGTAGATGTGCACAAAAGAATATCAATTGGTCCTAACTATATATAGTCTCTTGGTGCAAGATATTAGAGATAGTCGATGTAGCGACTAGCTTAGTCATCTTCTACTCAGTCAGTTGTTGGGTGAGTCAATAGTAGTCATTTCCTTCCTTTCTAGTGGTTTGGTGGTGTCTCGTCAGTCAGTAATGTTATTGCTCTTGGTTGTCCAGTTGGCGGCTCCATCTTAGTCAGTGATCAGTAGACATCTCGAGGTTAAGTAAATAATCACCATAATAGATGCCCAATTCTCAAGTTTAGCATGTTGTTCAGTAACATTGTTGGGCTCTATCATTTTTGGACAAAGAGAGTAAATAAGCCTTGAGAGTTGGGTAGACTCTTTTATCCCTTGGGCATTGATTGGCTCCTAGAAAATCATCATCAGCTATTTAGTCATCTCGATCATGGAAGAGAGAAATCATTAGCATGGTACTCAAAGGTACAATACAATAACTCCTGGCACGATCGACAATTCCTCTAATATTTATTGGTCAAGAAGAGAATGCCACGTGGCCTAACAGTTGTAGACTTTAATAACTCGTGATAAATATATAAAATATATTTATAAAAATATTAATTTATAAATTAATTAATTATTATTTTTTTAGCATTGATGTTTTTATTTATATTTTATAGAAAATATCCTTATCAATGCAGAGAGTATGATTCGCACGATAAAAAAAAAAAAAATGGATGTAGATAAGGCTCAAAGTCGCATTTTTCAGAACAGTGGATGGTTTTTGTAGTGGCTTACGGCAATATTCCATTATTCCACTAATTCCAAGCTCACAGCTCACAGCATTGTTCACCATAAACAAATCATAGAAGTCAACAGAAGCATTAATTGCTTCATTGGGTGAAAACCAATAAGTGCTTCTTATGTTCAACATAAGAAATGTTAATTGCTTCTTGTGGGCTTGAACTGAAGCACTGGGGGTTGATATCCAATGCCCAACCTGCAGCCGAAAGTTGCCTTCACACGTGATATGATGGCCTGAACTCTCCCTGATAGCATGATCCAAAGGCTCATAAACACTCCAAATTGATTCGGGCATTGCTTGCAGCAATCTGGGCGGTAATCTAGCATGGTACGGTCGCTTTTTGGGAGTCAGATCATGATCAAATGATAGATAAGATATAGAGCAAACAAACTTCAATTGGCCTAAGATTTCAAAGCTATTTTGACTGGGATAGGACTCCAAGGCTTCCTTCAATTCTTTTTTTTCTATTTTAACTGGCTACCCATCCAACTATCTATTCTTTAGTAAATAAATTCTGACCATTCAAGATCTTTTTTTTTTAGTCCCACATCGAAAAAATATAAATATCTCTTCATTCCTAATATCTATAAAAAGATCCCATACCTTCATCTTGAAGCATCAACTCTGAATCCTTCTAAAACCTTGCATAGAAGGTAAGGAAAAAAATATTATGCATGACTAAGAAATTCCTTTTTTGGATAATAGATGAGGTTTTAGTATCTATAGTTTATATATTTTTTTTAATATAATTAGTGCTTGGCTATAATGATTTGTTTATCATGAATAAAATTATTTTTCATTACTTTAAATTTTGGTTTTCATGTTTAGACTATAATTAAAATTTAAAATAGTTTATGACTACATAGAGATGAGTCGTAATCTAAGTATATGATTTGTTCTTAGCGAGATAGATTTTGCTCGGAATTTGACTATAGGATATTTTAATTATTTTTCTGATTCGAGTCTTTGAATTATCTATGGCTATGTAGGGATGAAATGATCCATATCTAGTAAGATAAGTTATACTCGAGGATCAATTATAGTTTAATAAATTACATATTGAAGAAATATATAATATAATACTAAAAATTGAATCGAAACCCGAGGTATCTCTCATAGTCTGATTAATTTCTTGCTAGCTAGTTATAATTTAGTTTTTAATTCTTATTTCAATCGTATTCTCACTCTCTATTATTTGCAATCTAATTAAAACTTTAACAAAATCTAATTGAAACCCAAACATAATCATAATTAATCTCTAAGAATATGATTTTGACTCATCCTAGTTATAGTCTGAGTCAGAAAATAATTTTTGACCATCTATGATCGCGATCAGATTTTAGCACTATTACTGGGATCATTGGCACGGTTAGTTCCAAAAAAAATTAAAAAATATAAATTAATTAAAAATTAAATAAAATTTAAAAAATAGCATAATATATTAAAATTTTTAGAGACTTAAATATCAAACTAACTTGTTTGGATATCCATTTTTTTGCATTGCATCTAAATAAACTATTTTAAGGGCACAAAACTTTAATTAACATAAGATGGGGGTTTCATCATCCTTCCTTAGCCCATAAATCATCATCCTGCATATCGCATTAACCTAAGTCTCTAATTAAAATTAATTAGATGTTGACCTCTAAGATTATTCGAGCTTAATAGGACAAGGCACCTAGAAGAGTTTGATTGGATTAAGATTGGCTAGTTGACTAGTGTTGCCGCCTAGATCGCCGTAGCTTGCAGCCTTGACGTGGTGCGGATGAGTGGGCGTCCCGCCTGGAGTCCTCCGAGTGCGACAATCAAGTCAGTGGACGATCAAGGGGCACTCTGACAGTCGAGTCAGTGGACGATCAAGGAGAATAGATCCTCCTTCACGGAGCCTGGAGCGGTCTCCGCGTTCAGAGGATTTTGAAAAGATAGAGTAGAGTAGAAGCTAGAGCAGTAGGAGTTCTAGGGGGAATCTTTAGATGTTCCTCCTGCCCTTGTCTTGGCTCCTTTGTTTGCTCGTACTTGTATTTTTGTGCTTATGCTTACCTTCACTGGAGGCTCCTTCGGGCTTCTTATAGAAGCGTGTTTCATCTAGTAGGGCTTAAAGCCCTAAACTGATGCTCTCTTCCTATGTCTCCTCTGGGCAGAGCACAGGTTTGTCCCCGCCTCCTTGATAGGAGGGGGACAAGGTCCAAAATTCTTAAAGAAAGCTTCTACCATGCAAGCAAAGTACTAGAAGTATGCATTCTCACCACGGTAAGTGCGAGTGGTGTGCCACGGGGCCTGACACCTCGATAGGACACTTCCTCTTACGGGCATCGTACTACCATGCTCGGGGACCTGGCGGAGCACTAGCCTGGCAGGAGATGCTGCAGGGTCTGACGCTCCTGGTAAAACATTCCTCTTTCAAGCGATGCAAGTAGTTGGTTGCAGGGCACGACACCCCGGGCGGAGTGCCTTTCTAAAGAAGGTGCCAATAGTGACTATAGGGCCCGGTGCTCTGGTGGAGCACTTCTCTGCAGGGGATGCAGGCGGCGTGCCTTGACGAAGTGTCCCTCCATAGAGGGGGTAGGCAGCGTGCCCTAGCAGAGCATCTCTCCGCAAAAGGTGCAGGCAGCATGCCCTGGCGGGATGGTGACACCACCTGTTGTGATCGCTATCCTAGTCGCTCCCGCCATCCCCCGAGGGGTTCCAGGCCCACCTGTCTTGGTTCAGATTTGATTTTTGGTAGAAAACTTGACTTTGACTAGGAGCTTAACCTCGAATGGGAGTTCAACTTTGACCTGGACCTCGACCTCGGATAGGAGCTCGACCTCGATCAGGAACTCGACCTTGAACCGGAGCTCGACCTCGGATGGAAGCTCGACCTCGAACTAGTGCTTGACCTTGGACAGGAGCTCGACCTCGGCTGGGAGCTCGACCTCAACTAGGAGCTCGACCTCGGTGCTTATCATGTAGCAGCATCCAGGTGGCACCTTCTACTAACTCGACTGCCAGCTGGGTCAGACACCGGCTCACGTCAGCGATTATGCCACATCAGATGCCCCTCACTCTCGAGCCTAGAGCACATTGCGGCCCCTCAGGCTCGAGATGAAGGGAGTTATGGTGATGCTGACATGGTGGGACATTTAGCCTGCATTATTTAATGCCTTGGTTGCTGGCGGCTTACAGATCATGCCTTTGTACCAATGAGAAGTCACCACATCAGCCAGCTCAGGGGGAGCATGATGATTGCTCTTGGCTTGATGCGGTTTCTTGCAGATCGAAGCGCTACTCCTAGCAGATATTGATGCATGGCGAGCATCCAATGGCCTGAGAAGGAAAAAGGATGCACTTTTTGATCGATACAATGCGACGAGGCACTACCAGCCTTTTGAAAACTACCCAATCTCTTTGGCCATCCCTTAAGAACCTTTGAGCGAGGGAGCAAGGGGAGAGCCAGAGCTTTTTCATCCCATTTCTAACTCCCTGACCTGAGGCATTCCACAGGTTAGTCCTCCTGTTCTTCCTCTTCCTCATTCTCCTTTTGCCCACACTAAAGGGGATCAGCTAGGGTTTAGGTGCTTATTCTTCTTCATCTCCTTCTTTCTCCACCAACATGAGTCCTTCTGATAGGAGGCGCCGTCGCCCGGACTATTCCGGTGAGGCGGGGCCATCTCGACTGAGCCCTCATTCCTTGGATAGCGAGGAGAAGGACATTCCCCTTAGAATCCATAAGGGTCCCCACTGGACGGGGATAGTTATAGAAGCCCCTGTTGTTACTCCCCCTTCTCCTCCTCTTATTCAGGATTTGGTCGGTCCCTCCGGCAATGACTTTAGGGGACACCCTTCATCTTTAGAAAACTTACAAGATTTTGTACTCCATCCGGCTCTCAACTCTGGGACCGGGAGAGCAGGTCACTTCTAGTGGCCCAGGTTGGATATCCATATACGAGGACTTCTTCCTCGGGGGGCTTCACCTTCCTCTACACCCTTTTTTCCTTGCCTTTCTTAGTAACTACCGACTGGTCCTGGCTCAACTCATCCCAAATGTCGTTAGGACCATCTCTTGCTTCATCATCCTCTGCCACTTCCATGAGATTGTCACCCCTTTTTCTTTGTTTCGGGCCATTTTCGTTAAGAATTCAATTCCAAATCCAATCAGATTTGACAAACCAAATCTTCAAGAACAGCTTTGTTCCCGATCAAGAATGAATGCCCTGACCAACAAAGCAATCACGAAAGCGTATCACCAGGTTATGGATGACCATGTGCCAGCAATCTCCATTAAAGATTACAGTAGGATTCAGGTCTGTGAAGATCAAGAACACCAAGAACGGGAGAAGAGAAAATAGAAAAAACTTTCACGGGAGAAAGGGATTTCCTCTTCCAAGAAGTTTGTTACACCACCACACATTCTCTTATGAGAATACAATATATATACCTCAGTCACACATGCCCGAGATCCCAAAAACTCTCCCAGTTGGCACCATTCAAAACAGTTCACCCGTCATCCGAGCTGACCCAAGATACTAGAGTCGACTAGGCCTTGAAACTGAGTCGACTCTAATCCATCCGAGATGACTCGTCCAGACCACAATCACCTATTCTGAGATGTGCCAACCAACAGAGTCGACTCTTACAATAGAAGAGCCGACCCTAAGATCCAGACTGACCAAAACTGAGCCTAAACACCTAGGACTCATACCGAACTCAACCCTAGCCCTAGATACATCATGGAAAACCATGATAGACTAGATCAACACATGTACATTGACCCAACTAGCCATGAATGCATCACCTGAGATGCAACAATCTCTATCTTGGTGCTTCAAGGCTACATATGCCAGACTCCTCAAACCCATTAACCACATACAAGAGTAGAAGCTATCTCTTGGTAGAGCCTTCGTAAGTGCATCCACCTGGTTCTCCATTGTATGAACCTTCACCAGTGCCACTTCTCCTTCCTCCATGAGCTCCCTGAATCTGTGGTATCTCACATCTATATGCTTGTTCCTTGCATGATAGACTGGATTCTGTGTCAAGTATATGGCACTCTGGCTATCACTATGCAGGACCACCATACACTATTTCACCCCCATTTCAGACACTAGCCTTCTCAGCCATAGTGCTTCCTTTGCAGCTTCAGTAATCCCTATATACTCATCTTCTGTTGTAGACAAAGCTATAATAGGTTGAAGGGTTGATCTCCAAGAAAGCGGTCCACCATACATGCAGAAAAGATAACCTATTGTAGACCTTCTTGTATCAAGATCATCTGCATAGCTTGCATCAACAAACCCTTCCAAAGGACCTGAATCCTCACATGATTCTATGGAGTTCCATCCATGTCCTTCAAGCTGCCCACCAAATACCAATCCATGTCTTTGAGTCCCTTGCAGATATCTCAAAATCCACTTCAATGCCTTCCAGTGTTCCTTCCCAGGATTAGCCATGTACCTGCTCACCTGGCTTACAATATATGCTATATCCGGCCTGCAACAAACCATAGCATACATCAAACTGTCCACTGCATTGCCATACGGAACTCTTTCCATGTACTCTTTCTCCTCCTCTGATTGGGGGCACTATTTCTTCGAAGAGAAAAATGACCTGGTAAAGGTGTTTCCACAGGTTTGGCCTTTTCCATCCCAAACCTCCTGAGTACCCTTTTAATGTACCCACCTTATGACAAATGAAGTATTCCTTTGTACCTATCTCTGTAAATCTTCATTCCAAGGATTTTTTGAGCTAATCCCAAATCTTTCATCTCAAATTCCTGAGATAATGCTCTCTTCAGCCCTTTCACAGCTGTCATACTTCTGCTGGCTATCAACATATCATCCACATACAGAAGTAAATACAGAGCATCCATAGTATCCACATCTTTCATATAGACACAATGATCATATTCAAATCTAAGAAATCCAAGACTCAAAATAAATGTATCAAATCTATGATACCATTGATGAGGTGATTGTTTAAATATATATAATGACCTCTGAAGTAGACATCTTGTTCTCCTGTCTAATCTCAATGAAGCCATCAGGTTGCTTCATATAGATTTTCTCTTTCAGTCTTCCATGTAGAAAGGCTATCTTTACATCCATCTGCTCCAATTCCAAATTATGTTTTGCCACCAAAGACAATAACACTCGAATTGAAGTATGGTGTACCACAGGAGAAAATACTTCTATATAGTCAACTCCTTCCCTCTGTGAGTATCTCTTTGCTACCAATCTTGCCTTGTATCTCACTCCACCTTGCTCTGAAGGTAATGATTTCTTAGTGAACACCCATTTGGAGCCAATAGCATGAGTATCTTTAGGTAGATCCACCAGCTGCCATGTCTGATTCCTCTTAAGAGATTCCATCTCTTCCATCATGCCTTGCATCCATGACTCTTTATCAGGACTTTCCATAGCCTCTACAAAACTTTCTGGATCTCCATTCATAGATATAAGAGCATATAAAATTGCTTCATCCATGCCATATCTAACTGGCTTCTGGATTGTGCGTTGAGGCTTATGCAATGGCACTCCCCTTGCACTGTCCTGCAAGTCTACTGTTTGTGGTTCCTCCTACACTTTCCTTTGAATAGCTGATTCTTCTTGCCTCTCCTTCACTCCTGTAGAATCTTTCCTGTCCAACTCCACCTCAACTAAAACTCCATTTCTAGCTGATGTTGAAGGCTTATCCTCCACCCGTGACGGGCTCTCACTGATGTTCATCTTATGGACTGCATTTCCTGTTGGAGTCCCTAGTTTCACCAAGGTGCTCCTCTCATCAAAAATAACATCCCTACTGATCATCACCTTTTGAGACTGTGGATCTCACAGTAGGTAACCTTTGACTCCTTGTGGATACCCTATAAAGATCATCTTCTTTGACTTAGGATCCAGCTTGCTTCTTTCAGTTGCCTCCATATGAACATAAGCCGGGAAACCAAAAACTTTCAGGTGGCTAAGCTTCACCTTCTTTCCACTCCAAGTTTCTTTTGGAAGTCCACCATCCAACTTGAAGTGAGGGGACCTGTTTATGAGAAAATATGCTAGAGTAATAGCATCACCCCAAAAAGTTTTTGGTAGTGATGACTGCAGCCTCATACACCTTGCCCTCTCCAATAGTATCCGGTTCATCCTTTCCACAATACCATTTTGCTGCGCGATCATCCTTATTGTGTAATAGTGTTTGATACCATTTTTCTCACAGTAACTCCTAAACTCTGTACTAGAGTACTCCCCACCATTATCAGTCTGAAGGCACTTTACTTGTCTTCCTGTCTCCTTCT
Organism: Areca catechu; assembly: GCA_021397845.1. Classification (NCBI taxonomy): domain Eukaryota; kingdom Viridiplantae; phylum Streptophyta; class Magnoliopsida; order Arecales; family Arecaceae; genus Areca; species Areca catechu. The sequence goes on along the minus strand of CM038047.1, from coordinate 50,613,178 downwards.
CTACCTCATCTCTCCAGGCTTTAAACCGGGCGAACACATCTGAATTTTTCTTCATCAGATACACCCATAGTTTCCTAGAGAAGTCATTGATGAAGTTAACAAAATACCTAGCTCCACCTCTGGATAAAATAGGTGCTGGTCCCCATACATTTGAGTGCACCAAATCCAGCACTCCTTCACTTGGCTTGGTACAAACAGCAAATCTCACTCTATCCTGTTTACCAAAAATACATGGCTCACATAGGTCATTTCCATCCTTTTTCAATTCTAGGATGTTCCCTCTTTTGCTTAACTCCGTGAGCCCTCGGTCACTCATATGACCCATTCGATAGTGCCATAGTTTATATTTCAACTATTCCTCTTATGCCGCTGCAAGCACCTCAGCACTATCACTCATCACTGAGCCTTCCATCCTATATAGATTGTTGCTCAGTCTTCTTCCTCTCATTACCACCAAAGCTCCCTTAGTAATTCTCAAACATCCACTACCAGATTGGCAACTAAAAGCATATCCCTGCTCTTCCAAGTAGCCCAAAGAAATCAAATTCTTTTTCAATTCTGGTACATGTTTGATATTTGATAGAGTCCTTATCACTCCATCATACATCCTCACCCTAATAGTGCCTACTCCAGCTACCATACAAGGGTGATCATCACCAAGACATACATTACCTCCATCTGACCTATCATAGGTGTAAAACCAATCCCAATATGAGGTATAGTGGTATGAGCATGCAGAATCCAAAATCCAGGTATTCTCCGAATCCACAGATCTATCTAATACAACTAGTACTCCTTCTCCATTGCTTTCCAAAGCATTAGCACCACTAGTGTTGGCTCTCCCTTTTTCTGTCTTCCGAAAAGGATAATTCTTCCTGATATGTCCAAGTTGATGACACTTGTAGCATTTCAAACTCTTGTGATATCGAGACTAAGATCTGCCCTTGGACTTTCTCCTAGTTCTTTTCTTGGATCTTCCTTGCCTCTCATTCACAGCAAGAATCTCTGAATTAGGATTACCTTTGTAGATCTTTTTTTTTTGCTCATTGGATTTGAGCACACCAACAACCTCTTCATAGTTTAGGATTTTCTTTCCATAAACTAAAATTGTTATGAGACCATCATACGATCCAGGGAGTGAATATAGTAATAACAATGCTCGATCCTCCTCGTCTATCTTCACATCTAGACTCATCATCTCAGAACAAACCTGATTGAACTTCTGAATATGTGCAACAAGGTCTCCTCCTTCAGGCATTCTCAAGCTATATAATTACTTCTTCAGCCATAGCTTGTTTGTCATGTTCTTTCCCATGTATGTGTTCTCTTGTCTTCTCCAAAGACATTTTGCAGTAGTCTCTAAACACACCTCAGGTAAAACCTGATCAGCCAAACACATCCTAATGATGCTGAAAGCAATCTCTGCTAACTCTTCCCATTCTTCAATACTAATCTTTTCTGGTCTTTTTTTAACCAAGACCTTATGGATTCTCTGTTGAACCAGCAAATCTTTAATCTTTTGCTGCCACAGGATGAAGTTTCCCTTGCCATCGTACTTCTCAAAATCTATTTTGAACACACTTGATGCCATTACCACAATCAAGAATTCAAGAGATATGAAAACTGTACCTGTAACAAGCCTTACTTCCAACCCTCTGATCTTGAGATCTTCCTTCCATGAACCTTGCTCTGATACCAAACGTTGAGAATTCGATTCCAAATCTAATCAGATTTGATGAACCAAATCTTCAAGAACAGCTTTGTTTCCGATCAAGAACAAATGCCCTGACCAACAAAGTAATCGTGGAAGCGTATCACCAAGTTATGGATGACCATCTACCACAATCTCCATTAAAGATTATGGTAAGATTCAGGTCTGTGAAGATCAAGAACACCAAGAATGGGAGAAGAGAAAATAGAAAAAATTTCACGAGAGAGGGATTTCCTCTTCCAAGAAGTTCGTTACACCACCACACATTCTCTTACGAGAATATAATATATATACCTCGATCACACGTGCCCGAGATCTCAAAAACTCTCCCAGCTGGCACCGTTCAAAATAGTTCACCCGTCATCCGAGCCGACCCGAGATACTGAGCCTAAACACGTAGGACTCATACCAGACTCAATTCTAGTCCTAGACACATCATGAAAAACCATGATATACCAGATCAACACATGTACATTGATCCAACTAGCCATGAATGCACCACCTGAGACTTAACACTTTTCACCTTGAAGCACCACCTGGTTGATAATGGATGATGGTTCGTGGCCCCCCTCCCGAGGGCCATTAAATTAGACCTGTCCACTTCCATCAAGGGATGGAAGAATAGGTTCCTCTTCGTCTCAATTAAGGGAGTCCATTAGGTCTAGAGTCACCCCAATCGTACACCCAATTGGAATGCCTTGGTGGACTCTGCCGATAGGGAGGTATACGACTGGCTCATCACCTCTAAATTCCTTCGTTTCAGGATTTGCTAACCAAATAGAACTTGTTTGACACCGGGGTCAACCCAGTCCGATCCCTAGGTAAGACCCAAAATCTGGGCTTCTTTTTGGTGAGAATGTCTAACAAAACTTCTTTCCTTTCTACAGACATAAGGTTTTCCTTGGATCAGATCCAGTAGCTATTCCAGAAGAGGCCCGCATCTCCGGGGTCTAGGGAGGACCTGCAGAAGAGGCTCTGTAGAGAGCTGAAGCGGAGGCCCACTAGAGAGTCCTTCGCTAGGCCAGGAGAGAGGAGGCCTAGAATGGCCTCGACCATAGCTAGAGTGGTGGCCCAGACCTCGGCCCGAAGGCCCAGTAGAAGTGCCACAATTAGAGAGGGGGTTGTGTAGGCCCCTCAGGTAGCCCCTCCCAGCATTGAGATCCCACCATCGCTGGAGGCAGAAGAGGTGGTGGCTAACACCACAACATAATGGAGACTGACCTTGCTGGCAACCATAAAAATGGCTGTTGCCCAACCAGTGGCCCTCTAGCCTTCTCCATCCACCATGCTGAGCCTGACGACATCCTCCTTGGTACTAGTCTCGAGAGTGGCCAGCGTGTCGACATTGGTGCCGCTGAACGTGGCGATCACCCTCGACCCTGGACTGGCCAAGAAGATGGTGGACTTCATCGTGCAGCCCCATGACCAATGAGAGAGGGGTGGCAAACCACTAGGGCTAGTCCTCACTGGCTTGTTTTCCCAGCTCTTGTCAATAAGGTCCTTCCTCTTTAGCTTTTCCTTTGTTTATGTGAATTTGATTGACCATCTTTCCTTTGTTAGTGTAGGTGGCCACTAATGCCCTCCTCATCTAGGACTCCTACCTGGCACTGGCTTGGTGAGACACTTGCTTCCACAAGCGAATGGAGCCTATTGAGGTGGAGGCCCGAGCCCTGGCCTATCGGGTGCACGGCTTGGAGGGCCAGGCATAAGATCTCCATACCAAACTGGCTAGCTCCAGGACCACGATGGCAAACCTGGAGAAGAAGGGAGAGTCGCTCGAGGCGGCCTTGGCAATAAAGTGAGAGGAGGTCGATCACTTGATAGAGGAGAGGGTCTGCTCCACCTTTGAAGTTGCCCGTCTAGAGGGGAGAGCGCAGACCCTCCAGATGCAACTCGACATGGTAGAGGCCCGGGCTACTATGGTGGAAGAGAAGGCCACAGTGGTGGTGGCGCTTATGGAGGCCACAAAGATGGAGGCGACTGAAGCCATCCCATAGTACAAGGCCTTGGAAGCCTTCATCGACGAGGTACAGGAGGCAGTCCTCGATGCATTCCTCAAGGGATTCGAGCATTGTAAGAAGAAGGTGGGCAAGCCTTCACTCTCCAAGGTCTAGACAACATAGTTCCTGACCTGACTAGTGATACCGAATGCGAGGGGGCTTCATCTCTAGTAGCCGGAGTGGGGGTGAATGCTATGCCAGAGGTCGAGGCAAGGGCGGACACCATGCCAGAGGTTGAAATGAGGGTAGCTGCTAACCCACCACTCCTCCACCTGAAGGCCCACCGTAAATCGACGACGTGCCCCATTGGCCTGGCAAGGCTCCGGTAGTCTCTTCATGATTTTTTTTTTCTTTTTGTACATGAATATCCTGTAGGACTCCCTGGCATGTCGGGGGGTCCTTCTTAATGTAAAATGTTTCTTCCATCAATGAAGAATTACTTTCACTTAACCAATGAGTTCAATTCTACTTCTTCCTTTTTTTTGCATGGTACAAATGTGAACCATATGGTAGCCAAGTGTAAGGTTTCCAAGGTCCCGATCATCTTCACCAAGTTTGAAATCTGGTGGATGGCCACAAGGGCTTTGGAAATTGTTCGACTCTCCTTGTCGGACTTAAAATCATGCACATAAGAGTGTAGGCTTCTGGAGTTTTCTGGCTAGCTTCACTAGACTAGGAGTCCGATGGATAAAGTAGGGGGCTTCAGGAGTTTCCTGACTTGCTTCACCGAACTTGAAGTCCGATGGATAGAGTGCAGGGCTTATGGAGTTTTTCGGCTTGCTTTACCGAACTTGAAGTCCGATGGATAGAGTGCAGAGTTTCTAGAGTTTTCCAACTTACTTCACCAAACTTGGAGTCCGACGGATCGAGTGCAGGGCTTCTGGAGTTTCCCAGCTTGCTTCGTAGAACTTAAAGTTTGACGGATAGAGTGCGGGACTTCTAGAGTTTTTTGGCTTACTTCGTCGAACTTAAAATTTGACGGATAGAGTGCGGGGTTTCTGAAGTTTTTCAGCTTGATTTGCTAAACTTGGAGTCTGACGGATCTAGTGTGGGGCTTCTGGAGTTTCTCAGCTTACTTCACCAAACTTGAAGTCCGACGGATAGAGTGCAGGGCTTCTAGAGTTTCCCGGCTTGCATCGCCAAACTTAGAGTCTGACGAATCGAGTGCGAGGCTTCTAGAGTTTTCCAGCTTGCTTCGCTGGATTGGGAGTCTGACGGATTGAGTAAAGGGCTTCTAGAGTTTCCTGGCTTCCTTCGCCAAACTTGGAGTCTGACGGATAGAGTGAGGGGCTTTTGGAGTTTCCTGGCTTGCTTCGCCAGATTAGGAGTCCGATGGATAGATTTCTCTCATGAAGGGGAAAACAGGACTATATTAGAAAAGGGCTCTTCTTTATTCTTGAAGGAGAGTCTTATATTATTGATAGTACAACCTCAGTTTGCTGGCATTCCAGGTTCGAGAAAGTTAAGCACCGTTGAGTGCAGCGAGATGGTAGGCCCCTTGTGGTAGGGCTTCGATCACCTTGTAAGGACCTTTCCAATTTGGAGAGAGCTTGCCACATTCCCCCTGTTGAGAGAATTTAACTCCTCATAGGACAAGGTCACCTGGGTGAAAGGCCTTCGGCCTCATGCAAGAGTTGTAGTATCAGGCCACCTATTACTGGTAGGCTACCATACAGAGCTGGGCCTTGTCCCTTTCTCTTCCATCAGGTCCAGGTTGAGGAGAAGGTATGCTGGATTTTTGGTTTCGTCGTACTGCTTCACCCGCAATGTTGGCAGACCCACCTCTACCGGAATTACAGCCTTAGAACCAAAGACTAGGTTTAATGGGGTCTCACCCATCGCCATCCGAGGCATAGTGTGGTAGGCCCATAGTACACTAGGAAGCTCCTCAGCCCAATGCCCCTTGGCTTCATCCAATCTAGTGTGAAGACCTTGGAGGATGGTTCGGTTGGTTAGCTCAGCCTCCCCGTTGGTCAGTGGGTGAGCCACCATGGTGAAACGATGATGGATGTTGAGATCGGCATAGAACTCCTCGAATGCCTGGTTATCGAATTATCGCCCGTTGTCGGTGATAATTGAATGTGGAAGACTGAAATAGCAGATGACTAACTTTCAAATGAAGGATCTGGCCTTGGCTTCAGTGATCCACACTAGTGGCTCGGCCTCGACCCACTTAGTAAAGTAGTCGATGGCCACAATCAAGTACTTTCATTGATCGGACGTGAGGGAAAAGGGCCTAAGATATCCATTCCCATTAAGTGAATAGCCACGGGACAGAGAGTTGGGATAATGGTGAAGCCAGCTGACGTTGTATGTGAGCATGCTGTTGGTAGTGATTGCACTTCCTTATGAAGTTGGCTGCATCTTCCCGCATAGTTTCCCAGTAGTATCCCTACCGGAAGGCCTTGAATGCCAGCATCCTGCCCCCTACATGGTTCCCACAAATGCCCTCATGTATCTCTTGGAGCACATAGATGGCTTTCGAGGGTCTCAAGTACTTCAATAAGGGATAGGAGTAGGACCTCCGGTAGAGCTGCTTGTCTATCGGTACGAAGAGTGTGGACTTCTTCTTGAGGAGATCAGCTTCCTTGTGGTTCTTGGGTAGGGTGCCATCGGTGATGTACTTGATATAGGGGTCCATCCAGCTCATCTCGGGGGTAACCTGCTAGACCTCGTTGAAAGCCTCGTAGCTGGGGATCTCCAAATATTCGATGTAGGTGCACCCTAGCGACAAGTCCGACGATGTTGCCAGCTTGGAGAGGGCATAAGCGTGGGCATTCTCCCCATGAGGGATATGGAAAATACTGAAATGCCAAAAGCTTGATGCCCTCGAACGCACCTGTTTCAGGTACTTCGCCATATAGGGATCTCGGGCTTCATATTCTCCAAAAACTTAACTTGCAACCAGTTACGAGTTGATGAAGACTCTCAAGCTTGACATACCCAGCTCATGGGATGCTCTTAACCCTGCTAGGAGCACCTCATACTCGACCTGGTTATTTATAGCCTTGAATAAAAAGTGCAACACACATTCAGCTATAACCCTATCTGAGTTGGCGAGGATGAGGCCGGCTCCACTTCCTTTAGTGTTGGATGCACCATCCATGTGAAGTATCCATGCCGTCTCTTCGATCGATGGTTCTGTTAGGTGTTCGGGGGAGTCCTCTTCTGGATCCTTGCTTGTCCAAGCACATTTCACCAGGAAATCAGCCAACACTTGAGCTTTGTGAGATGGCCTTGGGTGATAGGTGATGTCGAATTCACTGAGCTTCACCGCCCACTTAGCTAGATATTCGGACATGTCTGGATGGCTAAGTATGGCCCTTAGAGGTTGGTCGATGAGGACCGTAATCGAGTGGGCTTAGAAGTATGGCCTGAGGCATTGGGTAGACATAATAAGTACAAAAATTATTTTTTTGGACTGGGTGTACCTAGTTTTTGCATTTCGAAGCAGCTTGCTAGCATAGTATATTGGTCTTTGATCTTTGTCTCCATTCATGCAGACTAGCATTGAACCGACGGCCCTCGAAGAAATCGCCAGATATAGGAGTTCCTCCCTAACCTTTGGCTTGGAGAGTAGTAGTGGAGATGAGAGGAACCTCTTCAGCTCCTTGAAGGTTTCTCGACACTCCTCAGTCTAGGTGAAGTCGTGCATCTAGCATAGCACCTTAAAGAAGGGCAGGTAGTACTCAACAGAGTACGAGATGAACTGGCTTAGTGCCATAATTCGGTCGATCAGGAACTAGATGTACTTCTTTGATGTGGGGTGCTCCATGTCATCGATCGTCTGGACCTTCTCAAGGTTGGCCTCGATCCCTCTTTGGGTGACCATAAAGCCCAAGAACTCACCTACGGCGATATCGAATGGGCACTTGGCCGGGTTCAACTTCATCTGGTGGAGACGAAGGTTGTGGAAGGCTTTGACAAGATCTACACGTGGTTCAACCCTGACCGCTCATCACAAGCATGTCATCCATGTAGACATGTATATTGCAGCCAATCTGATCTTTGAAGATCTTGTTGACCAGGCACTGGTACATGGCCCCAGCATTCTTCAGGTCGAATGGCATAATCTTGTAGCAGTAAGTCCCTCGGTCTGTCACAAAGGTTGTGTGCTCCTCATCTTTGGATACATCCAAATCTAGTTGTACCTAGAGAATGCATCTATGAAACTGAGCAAGCAGTGCCTCGAGGTGGCATCCACCAGCTAGTCAATCTTGGAAAGGGGAAGCTATCCTTTGAGCATGCCCGATTGAGGTCAGTGTAATCCACACAGATCCTCCACTTTTCATTGGCCTTCTTGACCATGACCATATTTTCCAGCCAGCTAGGGTACTAGACCTCTTAGATGAAACCCGTAGTGAGGAGCTTCTTTGATGGGGATCCAAGGCAGGTCCGGGTATTTTTCTATTTTTTCTTATTTTCTCAGAATTTTTTTATTTTTCTATTACCGCTATTCCGACTATCCCTGCTATTCTGGTTTTGTTCTTGGTTTATCCCCGAGTTATCCCAATTTTATTCCATCTTCACTATCTTTCTCCCTCATACTCATCCACTAGGCTCGCATCAGCTTCATACACTTCTGCATTAATGTAAGCCTTATCAATCTCAGGAATGGTTGGAGAAGGTCGGCTAGGAAAAAATTGGCTAGGTCCTGGTTTCTGATTATGGACACTAATCCTAGTAGGTTCAAGTTGCCTAAGGGATAGTGGCTCACTACTGGGCACATATTTAAGGGTGCTAATCCTATGGGGTTCAAGTTGACTAAGGGAAACCTGACTAGTACTAGATTGATACTTAGGGGTTATGGGTTCTCTGGGCTCATAGGATAAGGGTGCAGATCTATGGGTCATGGGATTATAGGATCTGGGGTCATAGGATTTTGGGTCAGCTCTATGGTCAGGTTCTAAGGATGGATCATGGTATGGGATCCTCCTAAGGTTGGGCTCCCTATATGGGTCAGGATATTGGGTTCTCCTAGGGTTGGACTCCCTATATGGGTCAGAATATTGGGTTCTCCTAGGGTTGGGCTCTCTATATGGGTCAGAGTATTGGCTTCTCCTAGGATTGGACTCCCTATATGGGTCAGAGTATTGGGTTCTCCTAGGATTGGACTCCCTATATGGGTCAGAGTATTGGGTTCTCCTAGGATTGGACTCCCTATATGGGTTAGAGTATTGGGTTTTCCTGGGTTCAGTATCATAATAAGGGTCATGGTAAGGGGTTCTTCTAGGTTCAGTATTATAGTATGGGTCAGGCTGAGGGGCTCTCCTAGGTTCAACCTCTCGGTATGGATCAGGGTTTGGGGTCCTCCTAGGTTGAGGATTGTAATACGGGTCAGGATAAGGGGCTCTCCTAGGTTCGACCTCATGGTATAGGTCAGGATTTGGGGTCCTCTTAGGTTGAGGGGACTCGGGATCTGGCTCAGACTGTGACCCATGAGTTCTTTGTATGGTCCCTACACGGCCTTCTAACTGGTCAAACCTGTTGGCAAGATGGTCAATTCTATTGTTGGTTTGGGTACTAGACTAAGTTAACTGGGCCATGGATTGGGTTAGTTGTTCAGTGAGTTCTTTTATTTGGGCTTGCAAAATTTTCATGGGTTCAGACATTTGTGAAAGAGGTGGGTGATATGAAACCCCTGATCTAGTGCTCATGCAAGACTTGATCAGACCGACTACAGCTGACTAGACCTAGAGTCCAAAACTGGATGCTCAATCAGGATGGCAAACTAGCCTATAGTAATCCTGTACTCAGCCAGGTAGGTATAAGGGGAGTGTTAGGTCCCTGATTGCCAATCCTAGACACCAATCAGAGATTGGCCAGGTAGGCGGACCAGCACACAAGCCCTTCGGGATTGAATCCCTAAACCACCATTCTAGACACTGAACACAAGGCACACACAGGTTAGCTTGACACAATGATCTGACACTTAGCCCGGACCCGACCAGTTGGTGTCCCTAGCCCACTAGGGCAAATTAAGACTAATCGATTTTAGGTTAAGGCTTGGGACCGAATGCAAGGGATGTGGTTTTGGGCTAAGGAGAGGTGATCAAATCCTCCTCCCATCTGATATAGCAAGAGTGCCCTTAAAAGTAAATTATGCAATGATGGCAGGCAGATGAGGATGCAAATTAGGGTTTAGATATTTTTTTTGGTATTTTTAGAGAATATGTAATTTTTTTTATTTTTATTTTGATATTTTCTTAAATAGAAGAAAACTTACAAATTATGGCCCAATATGCAGGAAATATACTAAAATTAAAAGATATGCAAAAGATACTAAACAAAACCCTAAAACTTCCAAACTTGTCTTGCTGAAAAAAATAGAGCCAAAATTTTGCAGGCTGTATTTCGGCTTGTAGAAAATTCACAGGCTGAAATAATATCTGAAAAAATTCAGAAAATTACTGTGAATTATGATGAATCCAGCAAAATAAATTTCAGAATTTTTGGAGATTTTGATATATGAAATAAATCTTGAGTTCTTCTATTGCTTTGAGTTATTACCCTGGTGTGTGCATAAAGGGGTTTGAGAGTTCTTCTTCCCGGTGTTTGCAATCATCTTCCTGCCTCCAACCATCATTCCAACCCCTACCAAAACTTTCTTCCCTTTGTTGTTTTCCTTTGTTTTCTTGATTTTCTTTGAGTTTTCTAACCCATGACAGGTCGTTTGCAGGTCCTCGAGTTCCTACGAATCCAACGACTCCAGCCAAGCCTCAATCGGACCACCGAGCAGAAAGCTGGGTATCCGCGGGTCTTTGGCTCGATTTTCCGGCTGCATCTATCGAGGAACGAGAGATCCCTTCGGCGGCAGCGGTTTTAATCACCTAACCCCACATATAAAACCGCTGCCGCTGAAGGGATCTCTCGTTCCTCGATGGATGCGGCCTGGAAAACTGAGCCAAAGACCCGCGGATACCCGCTTTCTGCTCGGTAGTCCGATTGAGGCTTGGCTGGAGTTGTTGGATTCGTAGGAACTCGGAGACCTGCAAACGACCTGTCAGGGGTTATAAAACTCAGAGAAAATCAAGAAAACAAAGGAAAACATCAAAGGGAAGAAAGTTTTGGAGGGGGTTGGAAGGATGGTTGGAGGCAGGAAGATGATTGCAAACACCGGGAAGAAGAACTCTCAAACCCCTTTATGCACACAGCAGGGTAATCACTCAAAGCAATAGAAGAACTCAAGGTTTATTTCATATATTAAAATATAAAAAAATTCAAAAAATTACTGTGAATTATGATGAATCCAGCAAAATAAATTTAAGAATTTTTGGAGTTTTGATCAGGGAGAAATAATTTAAATAACAGAGCATATATGGACTGAAAAATTGCAGAAAACAAGCCATAATCTAAGCTCTGATACCAAATTGATGCGGGATGAAAAAATCGATGTAACATGGTTATTTGGAAAACAGGAAAATAACTAAACAAACTAGGACCGTGGGAGGGCTAAGAAGCCTCCCGGGACTAGGGCATACTGATACTAAAATCCTAAGACAGCTGATCTCTTTTGTTTTCAATTTTCTGGGTGGATGTGGCGAAGGAAGGATGAAGATGGGGGACCGGGAAGTGGAACTCATGGCCCTAAGACTCACTCTAGCGGGGAACGCACATAGAAAGTCAGGGGTCAAAGCCTAAAGCTACCCTCCCGAGGGATCACAGCACCAGCTACCCTGAGCATAAAGCTACCCTCCCGAAGGGGTCACAACACCAGCTACCCTGAGCTCCCATCGAACCCATAATGCACACAGCAGGGCTCTCACATAGATGCGCTAGGATGACTCTCGAAGGACACGAGGAGATAAAGAAGACGAGATAGGGGATAACTAGGGTGTTCATCGAACCCATAATGCACACAGTAGGGAACGCCTCATACCCCTCATCGAACCCATAATGCACACAGCAGGGAACCAAGAAAAACGGGCCTTAGCCCAGAATCAGAACCGGAACCAACCCAAAAATCTATATCAACTCTCTGATTATTACAGGGGGAGAGGGGTCCTTTATATAGAAAAACCAAAACCATCAGTTTCTTAGCCTCTAAGAAAACTAAAAAAAAAAAAATTACATCAAAATTCGTGTTGCATCAAAAATAGTGCTGATATGCTTTGAAGAGCGTGTTGGCTTGATAATCTACTCCAGAAAGCATGCTGCTCTAAAATATGGGCCGCTCTGAAATCCATGCAAACACAAACTCACGGTCGTGGAAGGGAAGAACGGTCTCCGGCGGAACACCAATGGGTGGCGAACGGGCCGACGGACGGCTGGTGACGGGCTGCGGGCGAGGCGGAGCAAGAATGGCACGGCACGCCCCAGGGCATGCCGTTTTGTCTCCTACGGCCGTGGGAGACCTCAGGGCACCGGCGTGGCCGGTGGACAGCGGGGACGGTCGGGGCCGGCGGGATGGTGGCCGGTGGACCTGCGGGCGGCGGCGGCAACCGCGGTGCAGGGGCGCACGTGGGCGGATGGACGCCTCCTGCATCCGTTCATCTTCCCACGGGCGTGGACGGCGGCGGACCCCACCGACGACCGGGCGAGGGCCGACGGGTGGCAGGAACGGCGGCGGGCAACGGGCCGGCGGTGGTAGCGGCGGCGGTGGCCGTGGGCCTTGGCGAGCGGACACCTCCGTGTCCATTCGTCTTCCCACGACCATGGGGCAGCGGTGGCGGCGGCCGTGGGCCATGGCGAGCGGACGCCTCCGTGTCCGTTCGTCTTCCCATAAGCGTGGGGCAGAGGCGATGGCTTCTCCGGCGAGGGCGGGGGCCGGCGAGCACCGGTGGCGGTTCGGTGGTGGTGGCCGGGGGTCGGGCGGCCCGGATCTAGGACCGGCGAGGGTGGAGGCTAGGGTTTTGAAATTTGTTTTAAAACCACGGGAGAAAGACAGTGAAGGTGGAATAAAACTGGGATAACTCGGGGATAAACCAGGAACAAAACCAGAATAGCGGGGATAGTCGGAATAGCGGTAATAGAAAAATAAAAAAATTCTGAGAAAATAAGAAAAAATAAAAAAATACCCGGACTTGCCTTGGATCCCCATCACCAAGCCAACCCATTTATAACCAAATTCGTCCCAACCCTAACCAAAATCGGCCAAACCCAAACCTAAGTCAACCCAAACCCAATCCAACCCGTCCCAACCCTAATCCATCTCGTCCAAACCCAAGTCCAAGTTAAGCTAGCTCAAGTAACTCAACATCTTTGAGGAATGATAAGGGTAAGGCACCAGTTTTTTAGAAGAACCGAAGCCCCATTCCTAATGCTTGTTTTAGGTGCAATAAGGTAGGTCACTTTGCTAGCCAGTGTCCCACCAAGTCTTTGCACATAGGGGAGCTTGTGGAAGATGAGCCTGAACCTAATGAGGAGGAAGAAGAAGAGGTCTATGAAGCTAAACCAGACTTAATTGAAGAATACGAAGGTGATGAGGAGGATTTTGAACAAACAGACCTCGCAGGGGTAGTTAGATGCATCCTGTCCCAGAATAAAACTCAGGAAGATTGGCGTAGAACCAATATCCTACAGACTTTAGTGAAGATTAGGGACAAGGTGTGTAAAATAATTATAAATAGTGGGAGCTGTGTGAATGCCACATCCCATAAGGCTATCAAAATCCTAGGCTTACACCCAGTTCCTCATCCAAACCCTTATAAGGTAGCTTGGATAGATTCCACCTCTATACCCATTAAATCCAGATGCTAAGTTCAACTCCAGCTTCAGTCATACCAAAATATAGTGTGGTGTGATGTTGTGCCCATGGGGTAATAGTATCATCAGGACGGCCATGGCTTTATGATCATGATGCCACTCTTTATGGCCGAACTAATGCTTGCATGTTTACTTTCCATGGAAGAAGAATCACCATAACCCCCACCCACCTCAGGATTTTAATTAAGAGAGGATCTAGCTCACTTAAGGAGAAAAAGTCTAGAATTAACTTAATCACTACAAGAGAGCTAGAGAAGGAGATATCTGAGGACACTACTGTTCGGATATTAGCTGTGAAAGAAGTATCTAATCCCATTGATAGAGAGTACCCTCAAGAGGTCATGGGAGTCTTGAATGAATTTAGTGACATATTTCCTGAAGATGTACCTGACCACTTACCACCTCTTAGGGACGTCCAACATGCAATTGATTTAGTCCCAAGAGATACTTTGTCTAACCTACCTCATTATAGGATGAACCAAGCTGGACACTTAGAGCTTCAAAGATAGGTAGGTGAGCTTCTTAGAAAAGGGTTTATAGGAAGAGCCTAAGTCCTTTGCTATATCAATCCTATTAACCCCTAAGAAAGATGGCACGTGGAGAATGTGTGTGATAGCTGTACCATAAATAAGATAACTATGAAGTATAGATTTCCCATCCCCTGCTTAGATGATATGTTGGATATGATGGCGGGAGCCACATCTTTAAAAGATAGACCTTAAGAGTGGCTACCATCATGCTCGAATTAGACCTGGGGATGAATGGAAAACAGCTTTTAAAACCCAAGATGGTCTATATGAGTGGGCCTAATGCCTTTTAGGTTATCCAATGCTCCTGGCACTTTCATGCGAATTATGATCCAAGTCCTTAGGATGTTCATAGGTAAATTTTGGTAGTGTATTTTGATGATATCTGATTTATAGTAAAACCAAGGAAGATCATATAGAACATCTGAAACAAGTTGCTTAACCCTTAGGAAAGAGAACCTCTATTCAAAATTAAAGAAGTGTGATTTCATGACCGATAGAGTTATCTTCCTAGGCTTTGTGGTGACCCATGAAGGTATAGTAGCTGACCCTGAAAAGGTAAGATCCATTGTAGAATTGCCAGTACCCACTAGTGTCCATGAAGTTAGAAGTTTCCATGGTCTAGCCACTTTCTCCAAAAGATTTATTAGGGGATTTAGCACCATAGTAGCACCAATTACTGACTGTATTAGGAAGGGTAGTTTGAATGAACCAATTCTGCAGATAGAGCCTTCCTAGCATTAAAACTAAGATGACATAAGCACCCAACTTGAGGTTACCTGATTTTACTAAGATTTTTGAGATAGCTTGTGATGCTTCGAGAGTCAGCATAGGAGGAGTTATGAGCCAAGAGAATCATCCAGTAGCCTTTTCAGTGAAAAACTTAATGAGGCTAAACTTATGTACTCAACCTATGATAAAGAGTTTTATGCGGTAGTACAAGCTCTTAGATACTAGAGACATTATTTACTACCCTAGGAGTTTGTTTTATATTCTGATCATGAAGCACTCCAATTTTTGAACTCCTAGAAGATATTAAACCTTTGGCATGCTAAGTGAGTAGAATTTATACAAGCCTATACCTTTGTACTTAAACACCAAGCTAGAACTGAAAACAAGGTAGCTGACGCCCTGGCAGATGAGCCTTATTGTTAAATACCATTAGCACTGAAGTCATTGGATTTGATAGATTAAAAGAAATACAACCTGTCCAGACTTTAATGAAATTGTCCAATCCTTAGCCCAAGGACCATCTAGTATCCATAGCGAATACACCCTTCAAGATGGTTATTTGTTTAAGAACAATAGACTATGTATTCCCAGATCATCACTTAGAGAATTCTTAGTCTGGGAAACCCATGCTGAAGGCCTTGCTGGTCACTTTGAAAGAAACAATACTATCTCAGCTGTAGATGACCAGTTCTTTGGCCTTGTTTAAAGAGAGACATTGCCAATATAGTGTCCAGATGTAGAACCTGTGTTGTTGCAAAATAGTAGAAATAAAATACTAGTTATATACCCTCTACCCGTACCAGACCGTCCATGGCAGGACTTAAGCATGGACTTTGTTTTAGGCCTACCTAAGACCCTCAGGAAACATGATTCAATATTGTAGTGGTTGATAGGTTTTTCAAAATAGCCCATTTTATATCCTACTCTCAAACCTTTGATGCATCTAGAGTAGCCCATTTTCCTTGACCAGGTGGTTAGATTACATGGATTACCTAAGACAATAGTATCAGATAGGGATGTTCGCTTTACTAGTTACTTTTGGAAGACCCTTGATACTTATTAGTAACCAAATTGAAATTTTCTACAGCCTACCACCCACAGACTGATGGCCAGACTGAGCTAGTGAACAAAAGCTTAGGAAACTTCTTAGATGCCTCATAGGTGAACACACATGAAATTAGGACCTATTGTTATCCTGAGCTGAATTCGCTTATAATAGTTTTGTTAATAGGTCCATAGGGAAGAGTCCTTTTGAGGTTGTGCATGGATATAAACCTAATAAAACCTCTTGATTTGATCCCCTTACCCTCACATGCACGAGTTTTTGAGTCAGCTGAGTCTTTTGCATAGCATGTTAAGGATTTGCATAAAGAAATTAGCCAAAAGATAAACCTAAGTAATGAACTATATAACAACTTGGCTAATTCTTGTAAGAGAGCTAAAAAATTTTCTGCAGGAAATTTTGTGATGATCAGGCTTAGGCCTGAACGGTTCCCTCTAGGGACCGTAAAAAAATTTCATGCTCGTGGAGCTGGCCCATTTAAGATAATAAAGAGAGTGGACCCATTGTCTATGTGCTTGAGTTACCACCTGACTTAGGCATTAGTTCCACCTTCAACATCTCAGATCTTGTAGAGTATAGGGAGCCAGCAGCGATTCCCAGCGAGCCTTTTGGACCTATCCCTTTCCTTGAGAATGAGCCTACCCTAGAGTGTCCACAACCAATTGGCCAAATAATGAGGAAAAGATTGAGAGAATCCTGGATGATCAAGCCATATGTACCCAGAATAGAGGCTATCAGAGGTATTTGGTCCGGTGACAAGGTCGGCTAGAATTTGAGGGCTCATGGATCATCCATGAAGATCTGCAGCGCCTCAAACCAGACCTACTCGAGCACTATAGAGCCAAGTTATCCCATACTTGACAGGGTCGAGTTCCTCCTGCCCCGGAAGAATTGGTGGGGGCACCAGGATCAGACATAGATTACTGGGCCCTATTTGGTTTACTTAGTTATGTGTCAAAGTTTTGTAATCAACTAGGATTGAGTCATGTAATAAGTTGAGGTTAGTTGATTTATTTCAACCCTCAACCTAGTCCAGTACATTGAGTCCTATACATTAGTATGAGTCTAGTATGAGTTATTTCTTGTATAAGAGAAGAGGCTACACTATTTTGGAGTTCCACCAAATCTCATTCTGAAGCCAGAGGCAGTTACATCAGCTTAGGAGAGCCGAATCGATACCTAGGTGCCCTGATTCCCTCCAATACCATTTTAGATGCCAGATTCCCTCCAGATGCTTCTAGAATATTCCATATGCTAGGAGCCCATGTTTCGCAGGTTATCCCAGCACTCCAGGCCTTCAAATTCAAGCCCAGGAAGCAAGCCCAAGCAAGAAGAACCAAGATTCCTTTTTGATACGGGAATATGCTAGCCTAGGGAACCAGGCACCCCAGCTTCCAGGAGGCCCAAGCCCATGCATCCTTGGCCCATGGTCGAGCTCCCCTTGCTGCCCTAAAGCCACACGCCCAAAGGAGGAGGCGTCCAAAGGTGTTTGACCAAGTCCAAGTTGAAGTAAAGAAGGAGAAGACCAAGTATATTCTAACCTAGTTGGGATTCCTAATCCTTTTAAACCTTGTATTTCTAACCTAGCTAGGAAAGGACTTATAATCTAAGTAGGAAGAGGACTTATAACCTAAGTGTAACCATAGTAAAAAGGACATGGGAACTCTATAAATACCCCACCCCTGCCCGTCTTATAATCATCTCTTTCTTATGAATACAACTTGCTAAAATTTTATTATATTGCCTTGTGTTTGGAGTTCAGTGTTGGTTTCTTGTTCTTGTGTGCTCTCTTTATATTCCCGGATTGAAACCTGCTGCCCTAGCTTCCATCTATATCTTTGGAGATCAGCCACACCCAAAGGAAGATGCCCTAGCTGCTACTCCAATCAAGCAATTGCTTTTCCCCAGGATGCCATACCTAAACTAGTTCTTTCAATTCAAAATCCTAGTTCCTTTCTATTTTTTTTATTGCTATTTGATTGATCTTGCTTGCAGCTTGATCCCCGAAATATTTCACCTTCCCTGAGGAGGCTTTCTTTGCCTTCAGACCGGATCCAGATCAGTCATCTGATTCAAGGAATTGAAGCTCTTCTTCCAGGCTCCGATCAGAGAGAGTGATCAGATTCAGTTATTGAATTTATAATCTCTGACTGGTAAGAAACCTTCTCTTCTTTTAATTTTTGATTTATTGAAGATTAACTATCCTAAGCCAGGAATTTCTTAATTTTCGAGTCTTGTCTTTTATTTATCTTGCATGATTCACCCTGCAATATGATGATTCTTAGAATTGCTGATTACCTGCTAGTCTTTACTTTACTTTTGAGAAATTAGCCTACAAACCTAATTCTAAAAATCACAAAAAAAATTAGTTTACTATTTTTCCTACATATTTAGCATTCTTAGAGTCATCTGCATCAGTCGTGGCCATGGTCATGATGGAACTGGCAATACTTCGACTGTCATAATGACTGATGGCCTCAACAGAGGAGGGCGATGCAGATAGCGCTCGCCCTCAATCTCCATGAGGATCTGGATCTTGGGACAAGGAGAAGAGTGTACTTCTCTCCCTGAGGAGGAGTGTCTTTTGGCTTGGGGCCCGCTCGGAGGTTTGGGGTTATGCTAGACCCGTGCATCTCAGAGGGCTCCCCCTAGGGCTACTTCTTCATGGGCCTCCCATCCAGCTCCCTCCTAGTTTGGTCCACCTCTTCCGCATGGATGTACTTGTGAGCATGGAGGAGGAGCTCGAAGTAGATCTTTAGAGACTTCTTATCGAGGGAATAGGTGAAGTGGGAGGTCCTGAACTCTCTCTTCAATGCTAACATGGCAACGAGCTCATCCAAGTTGTAAATCTCCAGGGTGATAACTTTAAAGTAGGACACGTAGTCCCGTAAGGACTCATGATCCTATTGGCAGCTGGAGAAGAGGCTGTCAGCTTCGCGTGGCACCTTCCGGTAGGCATCAAAGTGTGCCACGAACTTCGTCTTCAACTGTTTGAAGGAGTCGATGCTCCTTAGCTCAAGATGGGTGTACCATACTCGAGCGGTCTTCCGGAGGGTAGCTGGGAAGGTGATATAGATGAGGGCATCGGTGGCCTCCTGGACCCTTATGAGATCCTTGTAACTCTCAAGATGGTTCAAGGGATCGATTGTCCCATTGTAAGGATCAACCTAGGGCCTTCGAAACTGGCTGGGAATTGGTTCCTCTTGGATTCTATGGAAGAAAGGTGGGCAGGCATCATAGCCCACAGGCTCATGTGAGGAGCCTTGTAGGTTGGCAAACTTGTGGGATAGCTCGGCCAGCTGCGCTCTTGTTCTTCCAGGCACCTTTCTGCCCATCACTTGATTGCCTCATCGGTAGACCCTTTTGCTAAGGCTATCAAAGGAGAGAGAGAAGAGGGCTGGAAGAGATTACATCAGGGGGCCTTGCCATGGTGGCGCTTGCAGTGTCATAAGGCACTGTGGTCTGAGATCGGGGACTGGCTATCTCGATTAATGGAACCATCCCACTACCTCTTTCTTAGCATCCGTAGGCTCTCCCGGGGGTAGGACGTGGCCTACGTATGCGATGACCTTCCTTGGAAGGATCACAAACTAGCACGGGGTCCGACGGCTTGGGCCGTGGGGGTCCCTGGTTGCTGTTGGGTATCCAAGATCGATGCTGATGGTGCAACTGATGCACCACCACAGCCAAGGCTTGGACCTGCTGGGCGAGTGCGATGACCTGAGGATCCATCGAAGGAGGCGATGGCAGAACGGGGAGCTCCCTCTCCGAACTGTGCTGGTCACCATGGTGGGGAGGGTCCCCCATATGGCTGATGAAAGCCTCCCGTGTGCATGTCATCACCATGGGGCCGTGGGTTTCCATGGATGCTCTTCTAGCAGCAGGGGACTTGCTATTGGTCTTTCTATAGTCGCCCCCTTCCTAGCATGCCAATCTGTTGTTGCCTAGATCACCATGGCCTGTAGCCCTACATTGGTGCGAATGAGTAGGCTTCCCACCTGGAGTCCTCCGAGTGTGGCTGGTCCTGCAAAAAAGAAGAGACCCAGGACAGGGATCCCGACGGGGGCACTCCAATAATCAAGTCAATGGATAATCAAGGGGAACAAATCCTCCTTCATGGAGCTTGGAGTGTTCTCCACGTTCAAAGGATTTTGAAAAGATATAGTAGAATAAAAGCAAGAGCAATGGGAGTTCTAGGAAGAGTCTTCAAATATTCCTTCTACCCTTGTCTTAGCTCTTCTTTATTTGCTCGTACTTGTATTTTTGTGCTTATGCTTACCTTCACTGGAGGCCCTTCAGGCTTCTTTTAGAAGTGTGTTTCATCAGGTGGGGCTTAGAGCTCTGATCTAATGCTCTCTTCCTATGGCTCCTCTGGGTGGAGTGCAGGTTTGTCCCCGCCTCCTTGATAGAAGGGGGACAAGGTTCGAAATCCTCGGAGAAAGCTTCTGCCATGTAAGCAGAGTACTATGAAGTGTGCATTCTCATTACGGTGAGTGCGAGTGGCATGCCACGGGGCCTAACACCCCAACAGGATACTTTCTCGTATGGGTGTCGTGCTGCCATGCTCTGGGACCTGGCGGAGCACTAGCCTGGTGGGAGATGCTGTAGGGTTTGAGGCTCCTAGTAAAACATTCCTCTTCCAAGTGGTGCAGGTAGTTAATTGCAGGGTGTGATGCCACGAGCGGAGTGCCTTTCTAAAGAAGGTGCCGATAGTATACTACATGGCCCAGTGCTCCAGTGGAGCACTTCTCTACAGGGGACGTAGGTGGCATGCCCTAGTAGAGTGTCTCTCTATAGACAAGGTAGGCGGCATGCCCTGGTGGAGCGTCTCTCCATAGGAGGTGCAGGCGCGTGCCTTGGCGAAGCGCCTCTCTATAGTAGATGTAAGCGGCATGCCCTGGTGGAGCAGCTCTCCATAGAGGGTGCACTTCCTTGAGTGACATGGAGGCTCCAACGAGGATAGTGATACCACCTGCCGGGGTCGCTATCTGTTGCTTAGTAAGCAACCCAAGAGGGGGGTGAATTGGGTCTCTAAAAATTATTTGATAGAATGCAAGAGTGTGTGATCAAATCCAACAATTAAACAAAGTACTAGGATGCAAATGAAGTGCTATTAAGTAAATGTGTAGCGAAAATATAAAGCAATAAAAGTAAGAGCAAGTAGAGGAGACAAGCAATCACAAATACAAGGAAGTATAGTGGTTCGGTGCTATCCAATGCACCTACATCCACTCCCTAAGATTTCTTGAGAATTCACTATAATCTCAATCGATACAGCCGATTAGTTTTCCGGGCTCACTAATCAAAAACCTGACTGTTTTCACAAGGCTCATAAGTCAAAACCTCACTTGGTTTTAAGGGCTAACCAAGAACCTAAATGATTTTAAGGCTCACCACCAACCTCCCTCGATTTTGCAGGCTAACCAAGAACCTAATTAGTTTTCAAAGGCTCACCATTAATCTCCCTTGGTTAGTAGAGTGTCTCTCTATAGACAAGGTAGGTGGCATGCCCTGGCGGAGCGTCTCTCCATAGGAGATGCAGGCGCATGCCTTGGCGAAGCGCCTCTCTATAGAAGATGTAAGCGGCATGCCCTGGTGGAGCAGCTCTCCACAGAGGGTGCACTTCCTTGAGTGACATGGAGGCTCCAACGGGGATAGTGATACCACCTGCCGGGGTCGCTATCTGTTGCTTAGTAAGCAACCCAAGAGGGGGGTGAATTGGGTCTCTAAAAATTATTTGATAGAATGCAAGAGTGTGTGATCAAATCCAACAATTAAACAAAGTACTAGGAATGCAAATGAAGTGCTATTAAGTAAATGTGCAGCGAAAATATAAAGCAATAAAAGTAAGAGCAGTAGAAGAGACAAGCAATCACAAATACAGGAAGTATAGTGGTTCGGTGCTATCCAATGCACCTACATCCACTCCCTAAGATTTTCTTGAGAATTCACTATAATTTCAATCGATTACAGCCGATTAGTTTTCTGGGCTCACTAATCAAAACCCGACTTGTTTTCACAAGGCTCACAAGTCAAAACCTTACTTGGTTTTAAGGGCTAACCAAGAACCTAAATGATTTTAAGGCTCACCATCAACCTCCCTTGGTTTTGCAGGCTAACCAAGAACCTAATTAGTTTTCAAAGGCTCACCATTAACCTCCCTTGATTTTGCAATAGGCTAACCAAGAACCCTTACAATAAATATAGTTTGAAGTAAAGAAATAATGAAAGCTTTTTAATAAAAATCAGGTATCTCTTTGAAGATCATTGTTATGTTGCTTTCAACTTGATGAAGCCTCTTTAATTGTTCAAGAATGATTGAACTTGAATGCTCTTGAAGGCTCTTGAATGCTTGAAGGCTTCTTCTTGCTTGAAAGTGGTTGAACTCAATGAATATGAGTGAATGCTCTCTTTTCTTTCTCTTTTGTTCTTCCTTTTTCAATCTCTTGTATTTTGATTTGATTTGAACCATATAAATACCTTTCCAAGGCCTCAAATCTAGTTTCTAGCCGTTAGACATGAAAAACCAGCTGTTGGAAGCTAAGAGGGACAAGTTCTATGCTTGAAAAACTAGTCATTACTGTTTCCAGAACTTCATGTGTCGACACTTTAGGCTATGAGTCGACACTTCAAGTCGATACTTGAACTTCTTGAGTCGACACCTAGTTCAAAAATCTTCATTATAGCTTTCTGGAAATCTTAGATATGTCGACACTTTATCAGGTGAGTCGATACTTTGAGTCGACACTTGGCATCCATGTGTCGATGCTTCACCAGATCTTCATTTTCAGCAAGTTCTATGATCCAAAAATCTCAAGCGATGAGCTGATCTATGTGTCGACACTTTGAGTCGACACTTCAAGTCCATGTGTCGACACTTCAAGTCCATGTGTTGACACTTTGGTCATGCCATCTGAAACTTTCTTTGCGTACTGGCTTGAGTCGACACTTCATGTCATGTATCAATACTTGGTGTTATGTATCGACATTTTGAGTCGACACTTCACTGAAATCTTCATATAAATAGCTGAACTTGTGCTGAATCAAGTCTGTGTTGAACTCAAGTATACATTCAAGCAATTTTCAACTGTCCAAGTCTTCTTTGAGCAGATCTTTCATCTAAACTTTGATTTCTTCATTCAAACAACATTTGTCAAATTGATGAGCACATTTTTCTATAAAAACATACTTCACAGAAAATATTAGTACTCAACTTATACTTAATCATTTTGCTTATCATCAAAATCAATAATGGAGTCAACAATCTCTCCCTTTTTGTTGATAACAAAACCTTTAAGTATAAATTGCATAAAAAGCTTTCAAAAGAATTTATCAAGGTGCAAGGAGCTAATTGCACTAGGTGTATCAAAGAATTGCAATATTGGAAAGATGTATCAGAGTAAGAATATTGTAATGGTCAAGAGTATCAGAGCTTGGGATATATAAGATATAAACTCATGTATCGTGATACTCTAAAAGAAAACATGCTCAGGAGAATTAAATTTAGCAATAGACTATACTCCCCCTGAATAGATGATTCATAAAAGAATTTGTAAACATCTCTTTAAACATGAAATTTAATTCAAAAAATGATTTTCAATATAAAGGAGGTATTGCTCTCCCTTACTTAATGAATTTGTAAAGAATTTTCAATTTAAGCTCAACCAAATTTTCAAAAGAATTTTCAAATATAAAGGAATTGTCAAACATGACAAATTTTCAGCACATATATACTATTACTCTTATACTCCCTCGCACATTTATACTTTAATCTTATTACTCCCCCTTTTGTTATCATTAAAAAGGTAGGAAGAGAAAGTAAGTTAGTCAAGATAAAACATTGAAGTATAACATAATATAAAATTCATTCATCCATTCATTCATAAATAAAGACAATGAAGTACTAAAGAAATTAATGCATTTCATTCATTTGAGATCATAACATGTAGTACAATATAAGATTTCATATAATATCAGAATTTGTACATAAAGCGAATATCAAAACATACAAAAAAGTACAGAAAAGCAAACTATCTAAACATATAAAGTATCCTAATCCTCATCCTCTGAAGATCCGATCTCTATTGGTCCTGTATCAGTGAAAGCATGAACTCGGGGCCACATCGATTTGAGATCACGAAGATGGGTCCTGGTAGGTCGTGAAGGAGTACGACGACCACGTCCTCTGCATCGAACATATGCCTACCTCTAGCTGAAGCAAAAGAGATGCAGGCGATGTCATCAGCAGGAATAGAGTAGATCGGAGCGACAGTCTTTACAACTATTGGATGTGGTGTACAATCAAATGATGGACCGGAATCAAGATAATGAAAGCCAGGTGTGTAAAAACCTAGCACTCGAATAAGAGAGGATGTATGAAGGGTAGGTGTATCAACTATGGGTATGTCAAAAACTGGTGTATCAGTTGAAGAAATGATAGGCGTATCAATGATAGGCATATCAGCTGAAAAATCAATAGGTGTATCGATAATCGATGAGTCAATAATAGGGGTATCAATGATAGGTGAATTAATAACAGGTGAAAGAATAGGTATAGAAGCATGATCATCGGATCTGAATGGTGGAGTAGATAGAACAGGAGTCTGAATGGATGAATTAGAAGGATCATGAATGGGACTCCTAGGCAAGTCTACTGTCACCTCTACCGCTGGCTCTGAAATCAAGTCTAGAAAGTTGAAACTATCAGAGTCAGTCTCCTCATCATCACCATCATCACTATCATTCATAATTGGTGCTGGAGCAGGTGGAGCTGGAGCTGGATCTGGAACACTTCGAGAAGTGGGTCTGAAAGTGCAGATAAAATAGCAAAGATGCCATCACTCAATCCTCTGTGGCTGTCTCTCTTCTCCATAATAAAGCTGTCAAGTCACTGTCTAATAATCAAGATATCTGTTTCTATGTGACTGACTCTGTCCAAAAGACTATGAAACTCTTGGAGCATCCGATTGAGCTGATTGAAGCTGAGGTGTAGACTCAGACTGAGAAGCAGACTCTGGCTGCACTGCTGGCTTGGGCTGAATCTCTAGAAGAGGTGCCTCTGAAGGTCCTGCCTCGCTAGAGAATATACGCTCCTCCTCTGCAGCATCGTCATCTCTGTCATCGGCCTGACCAGATACTCTACATCTCTACTAGCCTCTGAACAGCTGATATCCCATCTGATGTAGAGACCTGATGTCATAAACATCAGTATGTAAAAGCATCCGGAAGGGCTCATAATCAAAGCTCACACCATACTCTCTAAACAGCAATGACAATCCCATCCCGTAGGGTAAGCAGAGTCACTGACTCATCGAAGCCTTCATCATCTGATGTATCATGAGCACCAGAAGGCAGACGGGTGTATGCTGAACCAATGAGACCATCATGAGCAACTCTCTCTCAGTGATGTAATCAAAATGGCTGATCTTCGGTAGAAGAAACCGGGCGACAATGTGATGCAGAAGTCTTATCTTAGGAAACAAACGAGATGCAGGCACAGCGGCTCCCTCAAGCAAACTATCTACCTCAAATATGCACTGGAGTTCACTCACTCGGTCAATCAAACTATCAGCCACTGAACCAGTCATAGGAATATCCCATACCCTGCTCATATCTTTGAAGTCACGGGGATATCCCTACCTCTGACTTGAGCCAGCCAACCATCACTCCCACGGGCTAAAGATTCATAGAACTCTCGTATAAGCCCTGGGTAGTATCTCTCACTCAAAGAATAGAATGACATCAAACCAGCATCTCTAATCCACTATCCTATCCTAAAGTGTTGCTGGTCGACAAAACTGAAATCCACACGACATCCTCAGACAACCATCTTCGAGCTCAACCGACAAAAAGCAATGAATAGTGGTCGAACATGTGGATCTGGAGCTATAGCTTCATGTCCGGCTTTGGTTCTTCGTTCTTCTTCCTAATTGGATGGCCGAGGGCGACGGACAACCTATTTTCGGGGTCTTATTCCTTACAAGAGGGATTTGAACAAGAATGGAGAAGAAACCTATGGTTTCTAGGGTTCAAAACGGAAATGGGAGAGGGAATGCCGCTTAATCTGGACTAAAAACTATCCAAAACAAAGAATCGAGGAGGTTTGAGCAAAGATTGGAGGGAAGGAATAGTTTGGAAGGAGTTAAGGCATGTGTCGGCTTGAGTGGGGATGAGAAATGGAAGAAAAAATAACACTTGGATTTGCCCTTAACCTCCGTCTGCAGTCGTTCATGTGTCGACTCATGAATGTATCGACACATTTAGGTGTCGACACATGCATGTGTCAACACATCGACTTAAAACCGAAAAACTAGTGAATGAAGCGCAGATCAAAATCAAGAGAAATACAATAAGATTCAATAAGATTAATGTCAAATTTTGGTCTATTTTGAGTCAAAGATTGGAAGATTTTAATCAAAAGGATTAATGATCCCGAGTTCTCTTCTAATCATACTGAACCGATCTTCATGGAGAGGCCTTGTTAAAATATCAGCTAATTGCAATTCAGTACAAATAAATTCAAGCATGGCATCATTATTTTCAACATAATATCTAATGAAATGATGCCTAATTTCAATGTGTTTACTTCTAAAATATTGAACATGATTTTTAGTCAAGCAAATAGCATTGGTATTATCACATCTTATAGATGTACTATTTAACTTGATTCCAAAATTTTCAAGTTGTTGCTTAATCCACAAAATTTGAGCACAACAACTTCTTGCTGCAATATACTCAACTTTAGCTATGGATAGTGCAACTAAAGTTTGTTTCTTGCTAAACCAGGAGATCAAGTTAACTCCAAAAAATTAGCAAGTTCCACTAGTACTTTTTCTATCTAATTTACATCCAGCAAAATCAGCATCAGAATATCCAATTAATTCAGCAGATGAATATCTAAAATATCATAAACCAATATCAATTATACCAGATAGATATCTAATAATGCGCTTAACAGCCAACAAATGTGATTCCTTAGGTTCAGACTGTTATCTAGTACACATGCATACACTAAACATTATATATGGTATACTAGCAGTCAAATACAATAAAGAGCCAATCATATCTCTATATAATTTTTGATCTACAGAATTACCATGCTCATCTTTATTAAGTTTATAAGTGGGGCTCATAGGTGTACCTATTAACTTAGTAGTCTCCATCCCAAACTTTTTATGATTTCTCTTGTATACTTAGCTTTGTTGATGAAGATTCCATCTTTAGTTTGCTTGATTTAGAGTCCAAGAAAGAAATTGAGTTCTTCCATCATGCTCATCTCAAACTCACCCAGCATTAGCTTAGCAAACTTTTGGCAAAGAATTTCATTAATAGCACCAAAAATAATATCATCAACATAGATTTGCACTACTAATAAGTCATTATCTTTCTTCTTTAGAAACAAAGTTTTATCAACATGGCCTATAAAAATTTATTTTCAATCAGAAATTTGCTAAGTCTTTCATACCATGCTCGAGGTGCTTGCTTTAAACCATAAAGTACCTTGTACAATTTAAAATATGATCAGGATGTGCGTGATTTTTAAATCTAGATGGTTGTTCAATAAAAACTTCTTCTACTATAAAACCATTCAAAAAAATACTTTTAACATCCATTTGAAAGAGTTTGAAATTCATAAAACAAGCAAATGCTAATAGTAGTCTAATTATCTCAAGTCTAGCAATAGGAGCAAAAGTTTCAGCAAAATCAATTCCTTCATCCTGATTGTAGCCTTTGGTAACTAGCCTAGCTTTATTTCTAACAATAATTCTATTTTCATCTAACTTATTCCTAAATACCCATTTTGTGCCAATAATAGAAATATTAGATGGTCTTTCTATTAATGTCCAAATATTATTTCTATCAAACTGAATTATGAATTAATTCATCTTGCATAGCATTTATCCAGTTAGGATCTTTTTCAGCATCTTCAAAACATTTAGGCTCTACTTGAGAAACAAAAGCTATATAATCACATTCATTTTTAATTGAGGCTCGAGTTCTTATCCCTTTAGATGGATAACCTAGAATTAATTTCTTAGGATGTCCATGAGCATACCTCCACTCCTTAGGTAGATCTTAGTGCTTTAGAGTGTCTTCACCTTTTTCATCTTTATCTTGATCTTCTCCACTTTGCTAAGAGGGTTAATTATCCAATGTTAACTTTTGAAGCTTATCTGTACCTGCACATGCATCAGAAGTATCCTCTTTTCTGGAGGATTTGTTAGTAGACTCTTCAAAATTAACATGTATAGATTCTTCTACAACTAGGGTTTTTTTGTTAAAAACTCTATATGCCCTGCTTGATGTAGAGTATCCTAAAAAGATACCTTCATCATACTTGGCATCAAATTTTCTAAGATTATCTTTGCTATTATTTAAGATAAAACATTGACAACCAAAAACTCGAAAATATTTTAAAGTTGGTTTTCTTTGATTCCAAAGTTCATAAGGAGTTTTCTTCAAAATATAGTGGATTAAAACTTGATTCAAAATATAACATGCAGTATTAATAGCTTCAGCCCAAAAATATCTTGGTAAATTATTTTCACAAAGCATAGTGCATGCCATTTATTTTAAAGTACGATTTTTTCTTTCTACTACCCCATTCTGCTGAGGTGTCCTAGGTATAGAAAAATTATATTCTATACCTTTTTTATTACAAAAACTTTCAAAATATTTATTTTCAAATTTAGAACCATGATCACTACCTATGCAAATAACTGAAACGCCTTTTTTATTTGAAACTTTTCGGTAAAACTTTACAAATACAGAAAATGATTCATCTTTATGTGCAAGAAAGAAAACCCAAGTAAATCTTGAAAAATCATCCACTATAACCAATCTATATCTCTTGCCTTCTAGACTGGATGTTCTAGTTGGTCCAAAGAGATTCATATGAAGTAGTTCTAGTGACCTACTAGTAGTAACAAAACCTTTAGGCTTGAAAGAAGTTTTAACTTGTTTTCCAAATTGATATGCTTGGCAAACTCTATCTTTTTCAAAACTAAGTTCTGGTAAATCTCTTACTAAATTCTTTTTGCAAAGTTTTGAAAGTAAATACATACTAGTATGACCTAGTCTTCTATTCCAAAGCCAACTAGCTTCATCTTTAGTAGAATTCATTACAACTAGACATTTTCCATTACGCAAAGATAGATCATCTAAATCTATCAAATAAATATTACCATGCATTTTTCTAATGAATTTTACTCTATTTTTATCCAGACTAGCAATCATGCAATAAGATAATTTAAAAATAACTTAAAAATTTTTATCACAAAATTGACTAATACTTAAAAGATTATGCTTTAAACCTTCAACTAAAAGTACATTGCTAATACAAGTAGAAGGAGTAATGTGAACCTTACCAATATCAATGATTTTTCCTTTACCATTATCCCCGAAGGTCACACTTTTTCCATTCATTGCTTCAAGAGAGGTGAATTGCTTCACATCTCCCATCATGTGCCTTGAGCAACCACTATCAAGATACCAAAGTCTTTTGTTCTCCTTGATTGCAAGACACACCTGCAATACAAATCAAGCTTTATTTTTAGATACCCAATCCAACTTGGGTCCTTTAGGGTTAGTACTTAAATTGGTTCCTTTTGGAACCCAAACTTTTTTAAAAGAATTAATTTTTCTCATATTACATTGAAAAGATTTATGACCTTATTTTTTGCATGAAAAATATGTTATGCTAGATGATGTAGGTACAAAAAAGTTTTTGAAATACTTTTGTTGTCTTTGGGGTATATAACCTAATCTTGCTTTGTTAAAATTGCTCTTTAGCTATTTAAAAGTAGGTTTAGTTTTTCTGAACTATAGATAAATTTTTCAACAAAAGGTTTCATTTTATCAAGCTCATTTTTGTACTTTTTATTTTCCAATTCTAAATCCTTATTTTTCTTTAAAAGATCACCATTTGAAATGATAGTTTTTGATCTTTTTAAAATATCATTTTTCATTGTTAAAGCATTAATTTTCTTTTCTAAAATATCTATTTTAGTTTTCAAATTACTAACTTCATTTAATAAAGAATTGTTTTCATGAGAAAATCTATTTGTACGATTTTTCAGTTTTTTATTTTCAGATAAAATTAATTTGTAATCATGCATTAGTTCATCAAAAGTATTTCTCAATTCATCAAAAGTAAAATCTATTTCTATATCAGATGTTACCTCTTCTTGCTCTTGATGTGCTATGAGACAAAGATTTGCAATTTCAGCTCATTCTTCTTCTGAACTGGAGTCCTCGCTATCGCTCCAGGTGGCCATCATTGCCTTCTTTCTTAGCTTCTTTCTTGACTTCTTTAGGAGAGGGCAGTCGAATTATAGTATCCCGACTTCTTACACTCGAAGCATGTAGGTATCTCCTTCTCCTTTTATTTTTTCTTTTCTTTTCTTTCTCTTTTTCTTTTCCCTTCTCTTTAGTTGATTGGAACTTCTTTTTGTAAGGAAACTTTCTTCTCTTCATGAACCTTCTAAATTTTCTTGCAAGGAGTGCTTCTTCACTTTCATCTTCTTCTTCTTCGGACTCATCAATTGAGGATTCTTCTTGTATGGTAGATTTGAATGCAATCCCCTTTTTCTTTTTATCCATGTCTATAGGTTTTTGCTTCAGATTTAGCTCATAAGTCATGAGCGATCCTACCAACTGCTCCAATGGTAGCTTGTCAAAATCTTTAGCTTCTTGGATGGCGATCATCTTTGGATCCCACGATATTGGAAGTGACCTAAGGATTTTGTTGACAAGGTCAGCATTAGACATTATTTTTTCTAAACTTCTCATTCCATTTATAATATTTGTAAATCTAGTGTACATATCAGTGATAGACTCATTAGGTTCCATTCAAAATATTTCATATGTATGCACTAACATGTTCACTTTAGTATTCTTCACTTGATCGATACCCTCATGGGTAACCTCAAGTGTGTCCCATATTTTCTTGGCGAATGTACAAGTAGATATCTTATTGAATTCACTAGGATCTAATGCACAATAAAGGAGATTCATTGCTTTCGCATTGATCTTGAATTGTTTAATGTCATTTTCATTCCAATCCTCTTTGAGCTTTGGGATGGAAACACCATTAACCACAATCGAAGGAATATGTGGACCTTTATCAACTACCTTCCACAAGTTATAATCAATAGAATGCATGTATATCTCATTCTAGTTTTCCAATAAATATAATTTATTCTATTGAAAAATGAAGGTCTATTTAAGGCTTGTCCCTCAACTACACTAGTACCAATAGGGGCTGCCATAAATCTTTACTCAAGGAGGTTAGACCTATACATTGAGAATAGGGCTCTGATATCACTTGTTGCCCAATAAACAACCCAAGAGGGGGTGAATTGGGTCTCTAGAAATTATTTGATGGAATGTAAGAGTGTGTGATCCAATTCAACAATTAAACAATGTACTAAGAATGCAAATGAAGTGCTCTTAAATAAATGTGCAGCAAAAATATAAAGCAATAAAAGTAAGAGCAAGTAAAGAGGACAAGCAATCACAAACACAAGGAAGTATAGTGGTTCGGTCTATCCAATGCACCTACATCCACTCCCCAAGATTTTCTTGAGAATTCACTATAATCTCAACTGATTACAATTGATTAATTTCTGGGCTCACTAATCAAAACCCGACTTATTTTCACGAGGCTTACAAGTCAAAACCTCACTTGGTTTTACGGGCTAACCAAGAACCTAAATGGTTTTAAGGCTCACCACCAACCTCCCTTGGTTTTATGGGCTAACCAAGAACCTAATTGGTTTTCAAAGGCTCACCAATAACCTTCCTTGGTTTTGCAATAGGCTAACCAAGAATCCTTACAACAAATAATAGTTTGAAGTAAAGAAACAATGAAAGCTTTCTAATAAAAAGCAAGTATCTTTTTGAAGCTCATTGTTGTGTTGCTTTTAACTTGATGAAGCCTCTTTAATTGCTCAAGAATGATTGAACTTGAATGCTCTTGAAGGCTCTTGAATGCTTGAAGACTTTTTCTTGCTTGAAAGTGGTTGAACTCAATGAATAGGAGTGAATGCTCTCTTTTTTCTTTATCTTTTGTTCTTCCTTTTTCAATCTCTTGTGTTTTGATTTGATTTCAACCATATAAATACCTTTCCAAGGTCTCAAATCTAGTTTCTAGCCGTTAGACACAAAACACTAGCCATTGGGAGCTAAGAGGGATGAGTTCTGTGTTTGAGAAACTAGCCGTTACTATTCCCAAAACTTCATGTGTCGATACTTCAGGCTGTGAGTCGACACTTCAGGTCGACACTTGAACTTCTTGAGTTGACACCTAGTTCAAAAATCTTCATTGTAGCTTTCTGGAAATCTCAAATGTGTCGACACTTCATCAGGTGAGTCGACACTTGGCATCCATGTGTCGACACTTCACCAGATCTTCATTTTCTGTAAGTTATGTGATCCAAAAATCTCAGGTGATGAGCTGATCCGTGTGTCGACACTTTGAGTTGACACTTTAAGTCCATGTATTGATACTTTGGCCGTGCCATCTGAAACTTTCTGTGTTCCAGCTTGAGTCGACACTTCACTGTCATGTGTCGATACTTGATGTCATGTGTTTACACTTCATTAAGATCTTCAAATAAATATCTAAACTTGTACTGAATCAAGTCTGTGTTGAACTCAAGTATACATTCAATTAATTTTCAACTATCCAAGTCTTCTTTGAGCAGATCTTTCATCTAAACTTTGACTTCTTCATTCAAACAACATTTATCAAATTGATAAGCACCTTTTTCTATAAAAATACACTTCAAAGAAAATATTAGTACTCAACTTATACTTAACCATTTTGCTTATCATCAAAATCAATAATGGAATCAATAGTATCCTAGCCACTCCCGCGATCACCCGAGAGGGTCTAGGCCCACCTGTCTTGGTTCATATTTGATTTTTGGTTGGGAACTTGACTTTGATCGAGAGCTCGACCTCGGACAGGAGTTCGACCTTTGCCTGGAGCTTGACCTTGGATGGGAGCTCGACCTCGACCGGGAGCTGGACCTCAGATGGGAGCTCGACCTCGGACAAGAGCTCGACCTCAGCCTGGAGCTCAACCTAGGATGAGGGCTCGACCTCGGGCGGGAGCTCGATCTCGGACAGGAGCTCGACCTCGGATAGGAGCTTGACCTTGGTCCTTATCTAGTGGCAACATCGAGTTGGTGCCTTCCACCAACTCGACTACCAGCTAGGTCAGACATAGGCTCCACGTCAGCGGTTATGCCACATCAACTAGTGTTTAGGAAAGGGATTCAAGGATGATGTAGCCCTAAAAGAAGATGATTTTTTAATTGGTTCTGTTGACAGACTTGGTCAATTTATTTGGCATCTAAAGAAAACAACATGAAAACCCCCACTGACCTTACCCTTACTTGGCTAGTTGTTTAGTTAGTTTTTAACTTGGATGGCTCCAAGGCGGCCCTGGCAATTAGGAGTTGTCTAGATCTTGGATAATCCTAGGACAGAGAGTCTAATGTATGCTAACTTGAAGCAATTAACATAGTACCTTACCTAATTCTTCTTTATCTCTCTTAGCTTTAAGACTTGTTAGGTTCATATCTATAAAGTTCTTCTCTCTTTCTTCTTTCTTCTTCTCCCTTCTCTTCTTTAAAGAAAAATTAATCAAATACATAAACTAGTATTATTGCTAAATTCTAAAATCAAGAGAACCCTTAGAGTAACCCACACTGAGACAATGGATGCGCATAGTGAGACTGATCTACCATGCCAATTCAGGGAGTGATTCACTCCATCATATCCATATTCTCCATGATGCAGGTACCCCCTATAGAAGTGATCCAATATAAAATTAAGTCCAATGTTATCCAAATGTTACCATCCTTCTATGGACTTAGTTATGAGAACCCGTATAAATATTTGGACTAATTTCTTGAGATATGTTCTACTATTAGAATCCAAAGTCTTTCTAATGAGACCCTTAGGTTGAAATTATTTTCCTTTTCACCTAAAGATAAGGCCAAATATTGGCTATATTCATTAGATTCAATGACCATTTCAACCTAGGACCAATTATAAAGAGAATTTTCCAAGAAATATTTTTCAATTGGAAAAATAAACTAGATTCGAAAAGCAATAACTAGTTTTTTTCTAATTGGATGAGGACATGTTTCATGAAACTTAGGAGATGCTCAAAGATCTCATTTGCAAGTGTCCACACTATGCCATACCCAAATAGTAACTGGCCTAGTGCTTTTATGATGGACTATCAAAAAAGCACAAACAAGTGGTCTACTCTTCTTATGGTGGGATATTCTGGCTCAAAAGCAAGCATAAGGCTTGGCAGGTATTCAAGACTAAGCAAAAATTTCTTACATTACATGTTTGCCACGTCTAGAAATACTCCTAGGTTAAATCCTAAAAAAAGTGGAATATATGAGGTAAGCCACTCCATAGACATCCACAGCCAGGTGGACGCACTATCCGATATCATGAATGCACTATCCCTAAAAAATGACCAACTAGTGCAAGTCTTTCACACCTCTTATCCATTTGCACAGTTCCAAGATGTTTGTAGAATTTGCTTGAGTTTTACTCATGTTATAGATGATTGCCCAGCAACCCATCAGTATCCTAAGCTTATATAGGAGCATGCCCACCAAGCCCAAATCCATACTATTTCTAAACTAGAAAACAATTTATATCTAAATATGTATAATCCAGGCTGGAGGAATCACCTAAACTTATCATGGAAACAAGAACCTATGCCTAACCCAGCTTCCCAAAGACCCAATCGCCAATTCAAAAACAAATCATATCCTCAATATCAGGATGCCCCACAATCCTCTCCTAACAACTATAATTCTAATTTTGAGGAAAAAGTTTTGTAAGTATTGGCAAAGATAGAAATCAACTCTCAAATCTTTGACTCTCACATGCAATCCATATCTAGGCTAGAAAACCAAATCGACCAACTTTCTACAGTGGTTAGTAGGAGGAAGGGAAACTACCTAGCCAACCTATTAGCAATCCAAAAAGCAATACATGGCTAGGAGTTCTAACATCCATAAAACCTTTCCTAAGCATGCTAAATCTATGATGATCCTTAGAAGTGGAAAAGTCTTAAAACATCCACAAAGGACTGATACGTTGGGAACCCAAACTTAGAGTAAACCTAAATTACTTGACGATAAGGAAGATCCTAAGAGGAGTATTGAACCAATCTCCCAGTACCTATACCTAGAGTTCCATATCAAGTGCTCTAGAAAAACCCTTATCTTCAGATAAAATAAGGGTCAAGATGAATGAAATACTTGAATTATTTAAACAAGTCCATATCAATCTTTTATTTTTAGATGCCATCAAGCAGGTCCCAACTTATTTCAATTTTTGAAAGATTTGTATACTCAAAAATGTAGATCTCAGGCATACATCCCAAAAAAAATCTGCCTCACTAAGTAAGCTAGCTTAGTCTTCAAACATGCAACCCGGCCCAAGCTCATAGACCTAGGTATCCTTATCATTTCTTCTATTATAGGGGGCTTAACTATTAAGATAGCCCTATTGGACTTGGAAGCAAGTGTCAATTTCCTTCCAAGTGCAGTATATAAACTTTCTGGATTTGAAAAATTGAAATCCAGTCGGTAACTTTATAACTAGCTGATAGATCTCTTAAGGTACCATTTAGAATAATTGAGAACATGTTAGTCAAGGTGGATGAGTTCTACTTCCTTATAAACTTTATTTTGTTGGATATAGAATTGGAAAGTGATCCTAGCCAAATCCCAATTATTTTAGGCTGACCCTTCCTTACAACAGCCAATGCATGCATTAACTATAAGACGACAGCCATGGATATATCGTTTGAGAATAAAAAGCTAAGGTTGAATATATTCAATGCTATCACAGGACCATAAAGTGATGAGTTTAGTGAAGTAAATGTGTTAAAAGAACTTGTAGAAGAAGCCCTTCCCATACCTTTGCAAGACCTTATATGAGCCTATCTAGCTTATTTTGATATGAATAACTTTGACATAGATAGGTACATGGAAGCAATGAATTCACTATTAGAACCACATAGTTCCACTCTTCCATGGACCATGAAATATGAGCAAATGCCCCCTCTCTCTAACATACTAATAGCTCTTTTATTCGAGTCCACAACTATATTAGAACAAAAGCCACTTCTAGTTATGTTACAAGATCCATTCCTAGAACCTGATATAACCTCTAACTAGGAAACTCATATTGTAGGTATAAAAAATGAATATGAAGAAGCTATTAGAGGGACAATCACCGAACTAACAATGGACTATCCAATCCAAGTGTTACTTCAAGAAGCAAGTATTGCAATCCTGAAGCAAGATAGCCCCGACAACCTTACTTAGGATCCCTTTCATAATTTTTTGAACTGTGATGAAACCGATGATATAGAGAAGTTGAGTGATCTATTAGATCCACCATGGATCATACAACATAAGCCATTTATAAGGTCCTCGATGTCTACTTGGTCCTGTACTAAAACTACTACCTACCTTGCAACCCAAGCTACCTCCTATTGTCAATAATTAGGAGACATGTCATATAGGTATGTAAGAAGAATATCTAGTAAAAAACATTACTGATTGGACTTCATCTAACCATCCACTATGGCTAAGTGCCCGAGCAATTTAGTGAATATATTAACTGGAACAATTTAAAAGATCCACTTAGTCTAACTGAACATCCATAAAACCTTTCCTGAGTATGCCAAATCTATGATGACCCTTAGAAGTGGAAAGGTCTTAGAATAGCCATAAAGGACTGATACGTCAAGAACTTAAACTCAAACTAAACCTAAATTACCTGATGATAAGGAAGATCCTAAGAAGAGGATTGAACCAGTCTTCCTGCACCTGTACTTAAAGTTCCATATCCAAATGCTCTAAAAACTTTTAACTTCAAACAAAATGGGGGTTAAGATGAATAAAATGCTTGAATTATTTAAACAAGTCCATATCAATCTTTCATTTTTAGATGCCATCAAGCAGGTCCTAACTTATACCAAGTTTTTTTAGGATTTGTATACTCAAAAATATAGATCTCAAGCACACATCCCAAAGAAAGTCCACCTCACTGAGCAAGCTAGCTTAGTCTTCCAGCATATAACCTCATCTAAGTTAAAGGACCCTGGTACCTAGTGCAAGCACCATGGCCAAAAGAAGTCAACATGTTGAACCCACATCCCTGTAGATCACCTGTGAGTAAAACCCTGAACCCAACCCTATTTACCATGTAAATATTTTATTTTAAATTCTGTTATTTTGGTTTAGTTAGTGTAAACCCTTTTTACCAACTGTAATTAGGATTTTGTTTATTTTAGGTTAAAACCCTTTTTACCAAGTTGAGTCGAAATTCCAATTGAGTCAAACCCTATTTACCTAATTAGGATCTTAGTGGTCCAATTTAATTAGCCCTTTTTACCAATTTTAATTGGGTTTTTATTTGAAAGCCTAATTTAGTATGGTTGGTTCAATTAGTTATTAGTTTGTTAAATCATGTGGTTAGTTATTTATTGAGTCCATGTAATTAGTTGAGTCATTGAGTCCTGTATTACAAGAGGGGACCCAAGATAACATCCCATGTGCATCCAATTGAAAACTCAAGACAAGCCATGTGCTAGTCCAAGATAAGCCATGTGCTAGGCCAAGTCAATTTGTTTATGGCACTATCTTTGCAAAATTTTTGGACATCACTGCCACATCACCAGGAGACATTAACACATGTCTTATTTGACATGTCATTTTGAGATAAAATATATGCTATGTCACTTATGTTTGGACATCCCACATGCCTTGTCTTTGGTCAGCTAAATGAAATCATGAATTAGTGCCTCTTATTTTTTTAAGGGGAGTAAAGCAGAAGGATTCTTCCAAGTTGGTGCCCCATCTCAAGCATTCCAATGCCAATTCCAAGAAGTCACCAAGCAAAGTTTCAACACCCAAACTTCAAAAAATTCTATATTATCTAATCATCTAAAGAGGAGAAGTTGGAAGGTACTCTTGCTTCAAGCTATTGGATCAAACAAGTTGCTAGCTGCTAAAGCTTCAAGAACTCGAGAGTCTCATCAAAACTCTTGAATCTTTTTCAATCCAAACTGAAGAGTCCAAGATGCCCAGAAGTAGGACTCTAGGAGTTGTATTCCAAGGGAGTACAAGACTAGTATTTGTATCCCTTACATCACTGGTTGGGAGTCTATAAATACCCCACCAACCCCCTTGTAAATGATCAATTTATTCATCAATACAACAAAATTCTGTCGAATTTTATTCCTTTGCTATGTGCATCGCAGGGTGTGAGGCCCTTCCTTTGTTCTACGGAACATTGCGGGGTGTGAGGCCCTATTTATCCAAGCCATCAAAAAATCCAAAACCACTATTTCTAAACCTTACCGTCATTTTTTCAATCTTTCCTTTCCATTGCTGCTTTTAATTCATGTTTCTTTCTTTGTTGAGTGTTACATGTAAACAGGAATCAAGATCAGGTGATCTTGCCTCGGAACTGGCATCGTGCGGAAGATCGAAGCCCGAAAGCAAGATCTTGAAATCCTGTCGCTACAATCTTGAGAGTCCTGCCAGATGTACATCGAGAGAGCGATCTTCATTGGTACAACTGAACTTTTTTCCATCTCATAATTTCTGACTCGTTGAATAGATCCTAGTTTATGATGGTTTCTCAACTGCCAGGTCCTGTTTTTTTTTTAATTGCTTTATAGGTTTATTTATATGGGTAATTGAATTAGTTTCCTTCGCCGTCTCCTTTGAAGTCTTCTATAAAATCTGAAAATATAAAAAAACTAGTTTCTAATTTTTCTCTGTTAATTAGTTATTAATTTCAGTAACTTAGTTTTGGTGTTCTGTCCCGCATCAGTACCCTTATCATTTCTTGTATTATAGGAGGCCTAACTATTAAGAAAGCCTAATTGGACTTGGGAGCAAGTGTCAATCTCTTTCCAAGTTCAGTATATAATTTTTTTTTAGATTTGAAGAATTGAAGCCCACATCAATAATCCTACAACTAGCTAATAGATCTTTTAAGGTCTACTTGAGATAATTGAGGACATGTTAATCAAGGTGGATGAGTTCTACTTCCCTATCGACTTTATTATGTTGGATATGGAATCGAAAAGTAATTCTAGCCAAATCTTAATTATTTTAGGCTGATCCTTCCTTGCAACAGCCAATGCATGCATCAACTATAGGATGGGAGCCATGGGCATATCATTTGAGAATAAAAACTTAAGGTTGAATGTATTCAATGCTATCATAGGACCATAAAGTGATAAGTTTAGTAAAATAAATGTGCCAAAGGAACTTGTACAAGAAGCCACCTCTATTATACTTTCGCAAGACCTTATACAAGTTTGTTTTGCTCATTTTGATTTGGACAACCTTGATATAGATGGATACATGAAAGAAGTGAATGCACTATTAGAACCAACCAGTTCTATTTCTCCATGGACCATGAAATATGAGTAAATGCCCCTCCCTATACTATATTAATAGCTCCTTTATTAGAAGCCACACCTACATTGGAGTAAAAGCCATTCCTAGTTACATTACAAGATCCATTCCTATAACTTTATGTAACCTCTGACTAGGAAACTCGTATTGTAGGTATATAAAATAAATATAATGAAGCTATTAAAGGGACAATCACCGAATCAACAATGGACTGTCCAACCCAAGTGTTATCTAAGAAGCAAGTATTACAGTCCTGAAGCAAGATAGCCCTAACAACCTTATTGAGGATCCCTTCATAAATTTTAGAACTACACTGGAATTGATGATATAGAGGAGCTAAGTGATCAATTAGACCCACCACGGATCATATAGCATAAGCCATTTATAGGGTCCTCAAGTGTCTACTTGGCCCTTGCACTAAAATTACTACCTACTCTACAACCCAAGCCACCTTCTATTATCAACAACCAGAAGACATGTCATGTAAATACACAAGAAGAATATCGATAAAAGACTTTACTGATTAGACTTCATCCAACCATCCACTATGGCTAAGTGCCCTAGTAATTTAGTGGATATATTAGCTAGAACAATTTTAAAAATTCACTTAGTCTAGCTGAAGACTTTAAACATGGTACTCTTGGGAGACAACCTAGTTTATGCATTTAATTTATCTCTTTAGTTTATTTATTTTTTAAGACAAGTAGATAGGTTAGAGGGAGATCAAAATCTTCAAGGACATCTAAAGAATCCTACTAAATTGAGGATGCATTGAGTCAAGTGTGTCCTTTCCTATCCCTTATATATACATATTTTTTCTTTTTTCATTGAGGATAATGTCGATTAAGTTGGGGAGGAGAAAATTTAATTTAATTGAGTTTTAAGTATGGTCATAAATAATTAGTTTTGTATATCCAAATTTATGTCGATTGAAAATTAAATAGGCACCAGTTGATTAACGGTCTAGATAATTTTAAAGATACTGAGAGGCAAATTATTATAAAAATTCAATAAATGATAGAGTTTAGACTAGTAAAAATTTTTTGAGCAATTTTAGAACCTTCTGACCATTGATCTTGATGAAGAATCTACTTTATAGAAATAGGATGGAAAGGTCTAGGTATACAAAAGTCCTTAATAAAATTTAAAAAATAAAAAAAAGGATTTTGACATTATCTCACTGAATAACCGGACTTCTTTATTTAGGTAAGCATTATGGTTCACATCAAAAGATGGAGATATTAAGAGAGCTACTAAAAAATTATGCTTTACTGAGTAACTGGACTCATTTGCCTAAGTAAGCATTGTAGTATGTGTCAAAATATATGGATGCCAAGAGAGCTATGAAAGAATTGTGCCTTGTTGAGTAATCGGGCTCTTTCTAAGCATTGTGGTTCATGTCAAAAGATGAGGATCCTAAGGCTTAAGAGCCTAAGACATTACACTAGACTTTTTTTGAAAAAAAAATTAAAAAATGAAGAATAAGGGGACTACACTACAAGAAGATACTACACCAAATTCATAGTAAGTTAGAGGATTCAAAGAGTGATGTGAGAACTAGGCGAAAGAAAAACTCTAAAATTTTCTATAGGTTTCTCTTAACCATTAATTGTGTTGAATTAATAATCTAATGAAATACCTCTTTAATAGTCTGGCCGGGTATCAGCTACCTTTAGTATTATTTAAGGTAACTTTTAATTTAAGGATAAGTTTGTATACACTACTAATTTATCTTCTCGACTCGAGGATGAATAAAATTCAAATTGAGGATGTGATAAGTACATGAAATATATTGATAAAAACATTAATTTATAAATTAATTAATTTTTATTTTTTAGCATTGATATTTTTATTTATATTTTATAGGAAAGATTTTTGTCGATGCAAAAAGTATGACTTATAGAAAAAAAAATTTGATATAAATCAAACTCAAAATGATATTGTTGAGAGCAGTGAATGGTTTTTGTTGTGGCCTATGGCACTATTCCATTATTCCACTAATTCCAAGCTCAAAGCTCACAGCATTGTTCACCGTCTACATATCATAAAACCCAACACAAGCATTAATTGCTCCACCGGGAGAAAACCATTAAGCGCTTCTTATGTTTGACCGGTCAGTCAACATACGAAGTGTTAATTACTGCCCATTCAACCATTTATTCTTTAACAAATAAATCTTGATCATTTATAATTTTTTTTTAGTTATATATCGGAAAAATATAAAAATCTTTTCCTTCCTAATACCTGCAAAAAGGCTTCCATACCTCTATTTTGAAGCATCAACCTCCAGAATCCTTCTAGAACCTTGCATAGAAGGAGAGAGGGAAGATCATGTCACTACAGTAAAATAGAATTTTGCCGACCATTATCTGCCGACGCTTCTATGAAGCGTCGGGAAGACCCAGGAACCCGTCGACGGTTTCTGTAAGCGTTGGGAGGCGCTGAATCCGTCGATGCTTAAAAGCATCAGCAATGTACACCTGAATCCGTCGATGCTTTTAAGCATCGGCAATTGACCAACCAAAATCCGTCGATATTTTTGAAAAGCGTCGGCATCATGCAAAACGCGCCGATACTTTTAAGCGTCGGTAATTACCACCGATCAGACCTTTATCGATGCTTATAAGTATCGGTGGACTTCCCACTCCCCCCGAACCCCAACCCCCCCCCCCCCCCCCCCCCCCCCCCGAGCCCTAGATCTCGCCCGAGCCGCCAAAACCCCCCCCCCTCCTCCTCCTCCTCCTCCTCCTCCTCCGCACCGCCGAACCCCCCTCCTCCTCCTCCGTGCCGCCGAACCCTCCCCTCCTCCTCCTCCTCCTCCTCCTCTGTGCCGCCGAACCCCCCTCCTCCTCCTCCTCCGCGCCAACGAACCCCCCCTCCTCCTCCTCCTCCTCCTCCACTCGATCCACCCCCAAACCCCCCCCCCCACCCGCCCGAGCCCTAGAACTTGCCCGAGGTCGCCCCCTTCCCTGTGCTGGGTCTCCATCCTCTTCAGCTACCTCGGGATTGACTTCAAGTTCACCAGAGGGTAATCCCATGCCATTTCAATCTTTGAGTAGTAGGTTCAACGTTGGATTTATATCTGAAATATATCTGAGATATGTTGCTATAAATAATTACTGTGTGGTAATCGCCTATTTGTCCTTTGTATGCAAGGCCATTATGATTTTCTTTTGCATAGGAGAAATCCTGTCCTTATTATGATTTTATTTTGCTTATTCACCTGTTTGTGTTTAGAAGCTTGTTATATGTGGAATAACCTATGCACAGAAGTGTTGTAACCTTAGGAATTATGGAGTCCTACCTGTATAATCTTGGTCAATTAGGTGAAATTGTGGCAAGGTCCAAGTTTGGTGTTTGCACAATGCAAAGAGCTTAAACCATCAGGTGAGAAGATAAGTTTGCTTGTCCTTTGCCAATGCTGATGTGACTTTACTGATGAATGAATTTAGGCATTGGTGTCATATAACATTTCACCTGATATATTCCCTAATTTGAAGATGGTAATCAGATCGTGTTGGACCAAATATAAATTAGATTAGGTACATAATGGGTAAACAAATCTATCAATCCAAATTTGATATATTTATTAAATAAATAAAAATTCTGAACTTAAATCTAACTATTTTATTAAACAAAAAATCCAAGCTGATCTACAACAGGTTATATCAAAAGAATTAAGAATCAATGATAGAATTAAGCCATGATCTCAGTAATCAAAGGTCAACCACAAAGTCAGCAATTAATGATAAACTTAAGTCATATCCGTCATAATCAGCATTGCTATTTTTAAGTATTCTTCCTTAATTTTCTGTTAATGAAAGCTCTAGAAATCAAGG
The DNA here is from genome assembly GCA_021397845.1 of Areca catechu. Lineage (NCBI taxonomy): Eukaryota > Viridiplantae > Streptophyta > Magnoliopsida > Arecales > Arecaceae > Areca > Areca catechu. The sequence goes on along the minus strand of CM038047.1, from coordinate 50,570,112 downwards.
ATAGAATCAAGCCATAAGCTTAGTAATCAAAGGTCGACTTAAGCTATAATCAATAGTATTATCTTTATATAGACACCAAGCAAGGTGTGTCTTCGATTTAGTTGACATGAACAGATATGAGATCAATATCTAACTTGATGGTCTTTGACAGGATTAAAGAAAACCTGCATTTCTTCATTGGAATAGTATTTTCAACCAACAATGCAAGTAAACACGTTTACCCATCTGCATTTGCATCAAATGCATATAATTGAAAATAGAATAATTCAACAAAGAAGTTTAACCTGGCCATATATTTTGTTAAACTGAAAACTATATGTACATGCATGAAAATAGTACATGCTTCATGTATTTGTAATTGCACACCACTAAGAAAAATATGCTCTACCTGTTTTGTTGTCTTTTTGTTATCAGGTGCTTGATTGCTTCGAGGGTAAAGAAGCTTTCTAACCTATTTTAAAATTGGTTTAAGGTTTGTATATGGAAGCTATGATGATTATGTGATGAATTGTTTGGCTGATTCAACTGTTTCTAATGGCAACAATCTTGGATGGCCTTCTTTTGTAGGCAACCGATTGTAGTAATTTGATTTAGTTGCAGATTAAATAGTATATAACTGAGTTTCCTAATCATTTTTTATTATTTATTATTCTTTTTTTTAGTAGATGATTTCTATTTCTTTATAAATTTCTTAGTATATACCTGCATCTTTTATTTCAATACCATCTGTAGCTTTGTTACGATCAATTATGATTTTTTAGATATTTTTAAAAAACTTGCATTGCATTGAAACATAGACCCATCAATTGATTAAAGTACATATTCTACAGCATCTGTACAATTATTTTATTTTTGTATGGATGGGAGAAATATATACAGTGGTCAATTGAATGTCCAGTTTGGATAGTTTGAGAATTGCAAATAATTTTATAGGTGCTTACAGTAATTAAACGATACAGATAGAGTTCCAGATATATTTCGGATAGCATTTCCTTTTAGTTCTCCTCATACATATTTATTTGTATGGGGAGAACTAAGGAGAAATACTGCCGAGATTTTTCTGGAAATTCTATTGCGTATCCTTTGGTTACTGTAAATGATCTATATAATTAATGCAATTCTTGAATGGGATAGGACCTCTTTACCTATTAGTTGGTGATAGGATGCATTTAATAATACTGTAATTGATCTATTGAATAAACTTATTTTAAATTTATTCTATTCTTATAAATATTTGTTTATTTCAGTTAGTTTAATCTTATAATGGATAAGAGTTTGATAACTAAATTGAGGAATAGCAAAGAATATCTGGATGGAGTACAGAATTTCATCAAATTTGGTATGGAGAGAAGTAGTATCAGTGAAAAGATTTTATGTCCATGTCGAAAATGTGTAAATTCCAGTTCTCTATATCCGAATATTGTTGAAGAACATTTAGTATGGAATGATTTTTTAAGAGGTAATACTGAGTGGTTTTTTCATGGAGAGTCAAGGTTATAATCTACATGTAACCAAACCTATAACATAGAACATATACCTGATTTTGGATCCAGTAATCAACAGAAAAATCTTGCAAGAGATGATGATATCAAGGGTTGCTCAAAGATGCTTTTGAATATGGTACTCAACAACCTGGAGATTGCAGTGGAGGACAAGTAGCAACTGGGTTACCTGCGGATCCTATATTTACTGAAGCTATACATGATGGAGAGCTGATATCTCCAACTAATGTTGGAACAGATCGTTATTAGAAATTGATAAGAGATGCAGATCAAGAATTATATGCTGGTTGCGAGAACTTTTCAAAAAAAATTTTCTTGTGCATTTGTTTCATATAAAATATTTTAATGGATGGTTTGGCAAGAGTTTTACTATACTGCTCAAGTTGTTAAAGGATGCATTTTCTGAAGGTACTAGTTTACCAACATCTTGTCATGAAGCCAAAAAACTAGTAAAGAAATTGGATCTTGGATACGAAAAGACTCATAGTTGTCCAAATGATTGTATATTATATCAGGGAGAACATGACGATCAAGAGTCGTGCCATGTGTGTGGATGTTCACGATGGACGAAGCAAAAAAAATGAGAGTGATGGATTAGATGAATTGGATGCAACACAAATTAAACAAAAGTCGGTGAAGGTATTACGCTATTTTTCTCTTGTACCTAGATTAAAAAGGATCTATGCATCATCAAAGATAGCTTCGTCAATGAGATGGCATGATGAAAGCCATACAAAAGATGGAATGCTGAGACACCTAGTGAATAGTTTAGCATGGAAAGCATTTAATGACAGACATCCTGATTTTGCATCTGATGCTCGTAATGTCCGGCTAGGTTTAGCCAGTGATTGGTTCAATCCATTTCGGACCTTAAGTTCTGTCTATAGCACCTGGCCAGTTGTTATGATTCCTTATAATTTTTCATCATGGATATGCATGAAACAATCTTCACTTATTTTATCAATGGTCATTCCAGGTGATAAGGGTCCAGGCAATGATATTGATATTTTCTTACAACCTTTAATAGATGAATTGAAATAACTGTGGGAGGGTATCAGTGCAATTGATGCTTCGAATGGCCAAACATTCAATCTGCGGGCAGCTCTATTATGGACTGTTAACGATTTTCCTGCATATGCTAATTTATCTGGCTGGAGCACTAAGGGACGAGTTGCATGTCCTTCTTGTGGTGAATCAACCCATTCAATTTGGTTAAAACATGGAGGAAAGTTTTGTTATATGGGACATTGTCGATGGTTGGAGGCAAATCATCCATTTCGATTTCAGAAGGATTTATTTGATGGTACTATAGAGTTGGGATCTGCTCCAATTCTACCTTCTGGTTCTGATATTCGTAGACAAATACTTGGTATCAAACACAGTTACGGAAAGATGACAAAGTCCTCTAAAAAGCGAGGAAGAGATGATGTTGAGACTTCGGTACAAGAAGAAGTATCGGAGGAAGTCAATACTTGCACCTTAGATACGGTAGTGTTCGAGGATCCGGATAATTTCTTTGAAGTTGAAAATGATGATGATATAATCACAGCATCTATCCATCAGCATCTAAACAATTATGGAAGAAAAGAAGCATATTCTTTGACTTACCTTATTGAGAGCATAATATACTCCGGCATAATCTTGATGTTATACATATAGAAAAGAATGTTTGTGATAATTTGATTGGAACAATATTAAATCTTGATGGAAAGACTAAAGATAATATGAAGGTGTGTCTTGATTTAAAAGAAATGGGCATCCGACATGAACTTCATCCACAAGTGCTTGCAAATGATAGAACTTATATCCCTCATGCATGTTACACAATGTCTAGTCGAGAAAAAGATCTTTTCTTAGCAATTTTAAAGAATATCAAGGTTCCTGATGGATATGCATCAAATATTTTACGATGTGTGAATTTGAAAGAGCAAAAAATTTCAAATCTTAAAAGTCATGATGGACATATACTAATACAAGATATTCTTCCATTGGCTTTAAGGTCATCAATGCCGAAACAAGTTATTACGGTTGTTTTTCAATTATCATCATTCTTCAAAGCATTATGTTCTAAGGAGGTTCTTGATCCTCAAGAGCTTGATTAGTTGCAGTCTCAAGTCATACTTACGTTATGTCAGATGAAAAAGATTTTTTCTCTTGGATTTTTTATGATTATGGTTCATTTACTCATTCACCTTGCTTTGGAAGCTAAACTTGGTAGATCGGTATAGTACAGATGGATGTACCCTATCGAGAGGTAATGCTGTAAAACTTAAATTTCATAATTTATATATCTTTTTCATTATTTAATGTGATATAAATATCATACTTTTTGAAGGTATCTTGTACATTTGAAGGATTATGTACGAAACAAAGCCCATCCTGAGGACTCAATTGCAGAGAGATATATTGCTGAAGAGTGTTTAACATTTTGTTCAAGATATCTCAAAGGTATAGAGACTATATTCAATCGACCTCAACATCATGGTGATACTATGGAGAATACAGATCTATACAAATTTGTATCATCCGAAAGATTTATAGGAAAAGCTGAAAGTATTATTCTTGAACATAAATCCATGTCACAAGCACACCATTATGTATTGCTTCATAGTGACATAATATCTGACTATCGCAGGTTAGTCTATCTACACATGGATAATACTAAATATTAGACATGTTGTTGTCAAACTTATATTTGATTGTCATGAAGTGAATTTTTATCTGTATAATAACAAGCCAATCATTCCACTCGTCCTAATCCAAGGATTGAACAAAGATGATTTGTTGAGTTATTTCCTAATTGGTTTGCCAATCAAGTTAGTATATTTAAGTCGTATAATAATTTTATATATATTTAACATCGAATAAGTGATCGATAATTGATATTATATTTTTTAGGTACCGGTACTAATGGAGAAAAATAGTTCAGCAGAACTAATAGCACTTGTCAGAGGTCCAAATTATATTGTGAACAAATATAATGGTTTTATTATAAATGGCTTTAAATTTCATACCAAGGAGTACGAGAAACTTAGGAAAACTCAGAACAATGGTGTTATGGTTAAAGCAGATGGAAAATTTTATTATGGTATACTTAAAGATATTTTGGAGTTGGATTATTATGAAAATTTTAAAGTTGTATTATTTCGATGTGATTGGGTGGATATAAATACACCGAGAGGTTTGAAAAAGGACTCAAACGGATTCATATTTGTCAATTTTTCAAGATTGATATATACGGGTGTGTTATTGAAGGATGATCCATTTATTTTTTCATCTCAAGATCGACAAGTTTTTTATGTACAAGACTCAAAAGATAAAGAATGGGCTACTATTATTAAGACAAAACTCAGAGACTTGTATGACATGGAAAAAAGGATGGAAGAAGATGATGATGATACTTATAATCAGTGTATGCCTTATAATATTGTGCTAGATGATCATATAAATGATACAACCATTTTGGTTAGGTTGGATTCCGAAGAACGTACAACTGGTTGATTATGATAAGTAAGTATTTTCTAAGATGGTTTACATTTTTGCATGAATGATTATGTTATCTTTTAAATTGTAATTCATTTATGTTATAATTTGATTATAATGTTGACTTACTTGTTTTAAAATAATGCATGTTAGGTACACCATGCCTCGAAAGAAGCGATTATCAGATGTACAGTTTCAGTTTTCCCAGACCGAGGCTGGTACTTCTTCAGCACAGCAGCCCGTGGGCAGTCGATCATCTTCATATCGGTCAGATGCCAGTCCCTCTATTTCTGCACATCCGACCGATGCTAGTACCTCTCCACCTCATGACGATGCCATTCCCTACGAGTCCGCACATCACGATCCTCCTATTGATCATTCTGATGACGAGCCTATTGTCGATGACATACAGATACAGGATAATTTAATAATTTTATCCCATTTCAATTCATACATATGTAATAGTTTTGATATATAACTTTCTGTATTTTTTTTGTAGATAGATCCGGGAGACTTAGGAGGAGACGAGGACCCACACTAGTTTGTGATGTGTGGTAGTTACCTGAGGGTGAGAGGATAGTGATATAGTGCAACAAGCTAGGGCAGCCTATTAAGAAAGCTGCTAGCTTGTTAACTAGCTTTCTGGGGATAGTAGCACGCCGTGGTCAGCTATGTCCCCTGAATTATTCGAAGTGGAATGACATTCTTCCTGCATATAAAATAGAGATGCTATGAGTTATGCAGGTAAAAAAATTAATATATTATTTTATATATTAGGTTTTTAATAATTGAATTGCTTATTTTATTTAATATTTATTTTATTATTTATTTAAATTGTAGAGCAAGTTTGTTCTTCCTTCATATTCATCTGATTTTGTGCTTAAGTCTCTCAATCACAAGTGGAAAGAATATAGGGCAAAGTTGAAGAGAGACTACAAGCAAGAGGGTAGGACAAAGGAGCAGGTTGTAGCTACCTGTCCTCCTAATGTTCATCCTCATCAGTGGATAGAGTTGGTGCACTATTGGTTCTCCGAGAGGGCACAGGTTGTGTAGCATCATCAAATACTTCGAAATTTATTAATTTTCACTCATCATAATTATATTTATACAATATATAACATTATTTTAATTTTATTTTGCAGACGTATTCTGATATTAGTAGAGCTGCACGAGCAGCTCAGTCTGTTCCTCACACAGCGGGTTCCAAGAGTTATGCACGGCTCAGGCATGAGTTTGTATGTTTCTCATCCTATAATACTTTTAGTACACTTTTAGTTTTAACATCATGTATCATCATGTATCATGTATGTGCCATGTATCATGGTACGGGGATATAAGATGTGTTAGTTTGGATTTATTTATAACATTTATTCTTTATATAGGCTGATCAGCAGGGGAGGGAGCCTGGTGAGGTGGAGTTCTATCGGATGACTCATGTTCACCAGGATGGCAGTTTTGTTCGGAAAGAGTCCAAAGATATATATATATATATATATTTATATTATATTATGATTTATATTTTTATTTTTATTAACTATTGATATATGTATTTTTTATAAAATATAGAATAGGGCTACCTCTATGATCTCCAAGCGTGCTTGCGAGGGTTCATCATCTACTTAGAGCAGTCGCATCGAGGCTGAGGTATTCTCAGAGTTGATGGGACCAGAGCATCCTGGACGAGTGAGGGGTTATGGGATTGGAGTTACCCCTACTCAGTTATCTGAGGTGCGTAGATATACTCGGGATACTAGAGAGAGTCATGATCAGTTACATGTTCGTCAGCTCCAAGAGAAGATAGCAGAGCTCCGACAGACACGTGATGCAGACAGAGCAGAGATGCAGACCATTAGGTCTCAGTTAGAGCATGTTACATCTGTGCTACATATGTTTATGTCATCTAAGGTAAGAAATTATTTATTAATTTTGTATGTATCTAATAATTTAGAATATATATAATGTATGTATCATAATTTTTGATGTATATCTTGTAGATTCCTGGTGCATCTGCGAGTCGCAGACCTGACGACGACCAGCCTCCCATGGATCAGTGATGCCAGATTTTTTTTTTATTATTTATGGATATCTTTTTGTTTATTTGAACTTGGATTGATATGTTTATATATATAAAAAAAAACTTTTTATATTTGGTTTGTATTTATGTTTATATATGTTGGATGTGATATGTGATACAGGTTTGAATGTTTTCATTTGTTTGTGTATGTTGGATGTGATACAGGTTTGAATGCTTTCATTTTCATAATATATACAGGTTGTGTTGTATGTATTTCATGTATGGTATATATAGCTGTTTAATTTTTTTTTTTAAAAAAATCTAGTGATGCTTTAAAGCATGCTAGGTTTAGACCTGGCGATGCTTTAAAGCGTCGCTATAATTAGAACTGGCGACTCTTTAAAGCGTCGCTAGTTTTAAGTCTAGCGATGCTTTAAAGTGTCGCTAGACTTAAAACTAGCAATGCTTTAAAGAATCGGTAAATAAAAATTTAGCGACACTTTAAAGCGTCGGCAAATGATGCTTTAAAGCATCGCTAGACTTAAAACTAGTGATGCTTTAAAGCGTTGATAAATAAAAATTTAGCGATATTTTAAAGTGTCGGCAAATGCCGATGCTTTAAAGCGTCGGCAGGTTGCATCCCAATGCTTACATAGACGACGCTTTAGCGACGCTTTACAAAATGTTGGGAGATTACTTAGCGACGCTTAAAAGCATCGATAAAGGTCAAAAAATGCATCGGTAAAAACCTGATTCACTGTAATGTGTATGGTTAAGAAATTTTTTTTGGAAGCAGAGATGAGGTTTTAGTATTTATAGTTTTTATTTTTTTTCTTAATGTTATTAGTGCTTGACTATAATCATTTGTTTATCATGAATAAAATTATTTTTCATTATTTCAAGTTTTATTTTTCATGTTTAAACTATAATTAGATGTTATAATAGTCTATGACTATATAGAGACGAGTCGTAATATAAGTATATGATTCATGCTCAGCAAGATAGACTATGCTCAAAACTGATTATAAGATATTTTAATTACTTTATGATTCGAGTCTTTGAATAGCTTATGGCTATGTAGGAATGAAATGATCCACACCCAGCAAGATAGATTATATTTGGGGATCAATCATAGTTTAAATAATTACATATTAAAGAAATGCATAAAATAGTACGAAAAACTAAATCAAAACTCAAGATATCTCTCATAGTCTAATTATTCTCTTGCTAGCTAGTTATAATTTAGTTTTTAATTCTTATTTTAATCATATTCTCACTGTCTATTATTTGCACTCTAATTAAAACTCTTACAAAATTTAATTAAAATGTGAATATAATCTATCCTTGAGGATATGATCTCGACTCATCCTAACTATAGTTTGAGTTGGTTAATTATTTTTGAGTGCCTACATCAACAATCAACTTGTGTGAAAACTAGGATTGAGAGTTTATGAGCCAAGAGGAAGCCCAAAGAAGCATGGTGTTTACCTAGCTAGGAGTGGGCCATGTGTTGGAATCCGGTGGCATTGGTTGAATCAAGGTTTTGATCTTCGCCATCTGGGCCACCTATAAGTAAGGCTTCTCCTACCTTCGTTGTAAGGATTTTGAGTTCATAGAGGAAGGGCAGGAGAAGGAAGGAGAAAGGCTCTGGTTTCAGTTCCCCTAAGTTGGTCCTCCTTGGCTTCCTTAGTCCTCTCCTTTTGTTCCTCTTCGATGAAGCTTTTTTGTAAGGCTTCTTTAGGAACTCTCTTCCCTACAGTGTTTGGGTGAAGGCCTTTCTTTTGTATTTTTTCCATTTTTTCTTGCTCCCTTAATCTCTTTCACTTTCTTTAGAAGATGTCGGTTGAAAATAAGAGTCATTCGATCAGCAATGCTTCTTAGTTTCAAGGATCTAGGGGCTCACTTTCAGTTAAGGGGAGTCCTACGACTATGGAAAAAATGGAAACAAGTCCTCTTCAGGTGAGTCCTCGGGCTGTACATCCTAGTAGTCAAGAGATCATTTCGATAGGTCCAATGGCTAAGACTCCGACAATAACTAAAGCCAAAGTTTTTGCCTTATATGATAACTTTCCAAGTAGTTATCATGTTCATGCTCCTAGGTTAGAGGATCGGGTGACCTCTATGCCACCCAACTGCGTTGAGTTCCTACATGCCAATCTTCGGTTCTTACTTCATCCTTTCCTTATGAATATTCTTGACTTTTACCAAGTCATCCTAGCTCAGCTAATGCCAAACTTCTTTTGAGTTTTCTGTTCTTTCATTATCCTTTGTCAATTTTTTTGTATTCAGCTTTGAATGTCTCTATTCTGAGCCCTTTACATGATAAAGAAGTATCCTAAGGCTATGGGTTGGTGGTTCATCGGACCTTGTCATGGGAGAGCTTTTATTTATGGTCTTCCCTCTTCCATCCAAGATTGGAAGAGGAAATTTTTCTTTGCATCCTCCGACCAGCCTTGCGGGGAGGAACTATTATTAGGGGGAGTCAAACACTTCTTCGAACAAGAATGATCAGCTCCTTCAAGAAGGTGAGGCAGATTTCTAGAAGCTATATGGTGAGAGGCTTCCTTCCCTTTTCTAGATTTTGAATGAACAAAATCTTCATGATGCCGGGTTAAGTCTGAATAGCTCCCCTATTAAATCTTCTTCGGGCATTTATTTTTCTCCATGTTGCTTTTACTAAAGTATTTTACTGGTCATCTTACCCACCCTATAGGCATGAGGCAAATTTCCATCAGTAAATTTTGGGAGGCCATGAAGAAAAGGGGGCCACATAGGACGAATACCAAAAGTAGGCCGTGAGGAAACGACCTTGCCCAGGGTTGTCAATCGGAGGCCCTTCACTACTGCGAGGGCTCTTCCATCCCATCCAAGGGATTCCACATAGGAGGTTGCCACCTTAGGATATGCCTCAACTGACCAGCAAAGTAATGACGAAATGGAAGTCATCACTGCTCCTCCTTTAGTTCCTTGGATGCAATCTTCAGGATGCCTGGCTGCCATCTTGGCAATAGTGGCGGCTTTGCCCTTGAGGGTAGTTACTCCATCGACTCCCTCGACCTCCAGGGCTGGTTCTTCTGGAAGAAGGTCCTCCCCAGCTCCCACGAGGTTGGCCATCCAAGTCACTGGTAGTCGGAGTGGTGACGAATTCACTCGGAAGACCATTTGTTGGGTGGATGATTCTGCCTTTCAAGACTCCCATATTGCCTGGGAGCTATCAAGGATCCTGCTTCTCTTTTAGGACATGGAGGAATAGAAGGATCAATCAATGGAGGAGGTTGTAGGCAGCCTCTTTCCCTTGATAATTAGCATAAGTGTTCTTACTCAGCTTTCTTTCTTTGTTTGTTAGGTGACTTGCTCTCGATCAAATAACTCAGCTTTGCCTTTTGTGCAACTTCTTCATGATGCATTAGCTATCCGGGGAGAGTTTAACATCCTCATTGAGTTCCGTCGCTCCCTAATTGCACAATTGAAGGAGGTGGAATCGAAGGTGGTCGGTTGTGACCGACTCCTAGATGTCACTCGGGAGCGGGAGCAAAAGCTAAAGGATGAGTTGGCCGCCCTCAAGAATTCATCAGAGATTGCTACTTAGGAATTGGAGTCCCGGGTAGCCGAGAAAGAAAATTTGTTGGCCGAGTGGCTGGCATGACTGGCTGAGGTAGGAACTTGGCTAGCCCAAACTGATGGTCTCCTCTGGTCTACTGGGAAGGTCAAAGTGGCTAAAGAGAAAGTTGAATTTGTTGCTATGTTCACTGCCACTCAGCAGTAGAAGAATATAAGAATTTAGATGCTTTTGAGGAGGATGTAGTTAAAGCCAGAGTGAAAGCCTATGCCATGTGCTTCAACTATTGCAAGATTAAGGTTGCTGGGACCCATCCTGGTTTGGATCTAAGTAATGCAACACTTACTTTAACCATCAAACATAGTATTAATTAATATTTATCTAAAGTTATGCTTCTATATCTTCTTTGCAGGTATTTAGAAGCTTAGATCTATCTGGTCAACTAAACTTTAAATAGGCTCGGATTCATTTGAACCTGTGAGAAGGATTAATTTCAACAAGTGGGACTAAGATCAAATATTCAAGAATGGGTGTAACCTATGGAATGTAAAATGGTAGGGTCAAGAGAAAATTAATTTATAATTTTTTTAGATATTTGAAATAAAAGTTATTTGATGGTGAAATGGTCAAACCATGGAAGGAAATAAGCTAGGTAGTCACGAGGATTTTTGAATTTAAAAGGAGGAAAAGATGATGATTAGAATGTGGCATGGCACGTGAAGCTGTCCCCAGGTGCTGGTGGAATCAAGCGTGGAGTTTAAGCATGCGAAGGAATCACAAGAGCATGATGTGGAGCTTAACACTTGATGTGCTTTTTCCCACCGAGCACTAAACTGATGCATGGCAATGTATTTAACGCGGTGCAGGAAACAACCCAAGCGGTCCATCGGCCATTAACCGGTCCATGTAACATAACCCTGGACCACCGGAAAAATCATGATTGGGGACTGAGTTTCTTGCGAAAGAAGGTAGCTGGGACGCTATATACCGGTTGGGGCAAAGTTTCTGCAGTATCTAACGTCCAAAATAGAACTGCTGGTTCGTGACGATGGGTGTTGGAGTTCGACGTGGAGGAGGTTGGGACACGGGCGAAGTTCTCAAGTGAGATCCTGAAAGCTGCCGACTAGATTTGGAATGATCCGTAGCCCAGAACGGATGAGACTTTCAGGTGGTTGGACTCGACATCAGGCTAGGAATAGGGGCTTATTGGAGTTTGACACGGGCTATCATTGGAGAAAACTGAAACAGAGCGTTAACAGCCAGCAGAGAGGCCGGCTGGGAGAATTGGACAAGCGAAGGATTTGTGTGACCAGAAAGCGATCTAATTGGCCAGGCTTGATGCCAGTAATCCAAACCATCTTAGAAAGCTTCCAAGCGATCCGAGGATCATAATCTAATGCGAAAGGGGTAGAATGATAGGATAGAAATGGGATTTACGGAGAGGAATGGCTGAATAGATGGGATTTGTGGAATAGTGGAAATCAGGTTGGTGGAATGAGCAAACATGGATGAAGCACCGGATTCGAAGACGTCGGAACAGAGCTTATCAGGTGGAACGGAAATGCTGGCCTCGGAACCGATGTAGTGTTGAGCAGATTTTGTGAGCTGAGAAGGTTGTGGAAGTAGTGGAATCAATGCACAGCTGACACGATCTATCAGAGTCTCTAAAAGGGAAGCCATCGAGCCATCGAGCCATCAAGGGGGGATTTCATTTAGCCTGTACCCATCTTCTTTTCCCAAACCTCATTCACTATTCTCCTGCATATCATCAAGCCATTGAGCCTTTCCATGCCGCCTTTCAGCTCCATCCCATTTTCCTTTCATACCATCGAGCCTACTCCGTTGTTACTCACCTTCGTCCCGAAGGCCTTGATCCATTTTCCACAATCTCTAGCTAGACCCCATCGGGCCTTCCTTCTCCTTCTTCCCTTCCCATAGACATACCATCAAGCTTTCCTTCCAAGCCATCAAACCATCGAGCCTTTCCACACTGCCTTTCTGCCTCCATCCCATCTTTCTTTTATGAGCTATTGAACCCTGACCCCATTCACTGTTCTTCCCTACCACAGAGTCTTCCCTACGATGATAGCCTGTTGCCATTCCTCTCTCCTCTCTTCCACTTCTCTACTTTGTGCCACATCCCTACTCTTTCTCCCTTCCATCTAAACCACCCAGCCATCCCTTCTTGATTTCTTCTCCCTTGAAATTCCTAAACCAAGTCCTCCATCAGTCTTAGCTTCCACTTCAATGGTGAGCAAAGAGGAAGACGAAGGCTCTAAGGTGAGCAACTCCATCGCCAGGTAGCCAGACATTGTAATTCGGGATAGAATTATATTTTTATTTTTTTTTATATTATCCTGTTTTTTTTTTGCAAGAAGAATAAAAGTATAGATATTTTCGATTCTATATTCAATTTCTTTGTTATTTATGCTCTTCTAGGAACTACTTTGACACAATAAGAACATCGATGGAACGGGTTATGATCTACCGATACAACTCGTACTCAAAAGCAATGTCTTAAGATATGATCTTTTATTTTTAAAATTTTGTGGGATTGTTTATATAATTTATACTAAAACGGGACATATTGTAATCAAGATACTGCTCGTGTTCTTTAAGGATAGATTATTACAAAACTCTAATCATAAATATAATTGCATAAAAGAAATACTAAAAGAACAAAGAATCTCTAGTTGGCTTGATCATTTTTAGCATAAATAATTTTTGTTTAATCTTAGACTTTCATTAGTATTTTCTTTAAAATATATTTTTTAACTTCAATTCTCAAATTTTAAATCAAACAATCCAAAGATCTCTGTGGATTTAGTCCTTATTCCCATTACTCTACATAGTAAGTAATAGAAATAAAGTATTTATAATTAGTGTGCAATGACATGCACCAGATTTTTTGGCACCATTACCGGGAATCTTTGGCATGGTTACTTTGAAAAAAAATTAAAAACATATTGTTGCCGATCTCACCGTGGTGGCCTGTAGCTCCTGAGCTGGCATCGGTCTTGGACTCTCTCACCTCGAGATCTCCGAGCTCCTGGACCTGCAAAACAAAGTCAGAGACCCGGGCCGGGGATTCCGACGGGGGCACACCGACGGTCAAGTTAGAGAGCGACAAGATGGAACAGATCCCCAAGGCGGGTTCTCGAAGGATTCTCGTGCTCAGATGAGATGTAAACGAAAGAAGTATGGGGAAGAGGGGAGTTGAAGCCCGGTTTCCTGCGCTGGGTTCACCGAGCTCACGCCTGAGGACTTCTTGAGGCCTCTCAGGATCGTTCTCTTGGTGTTTCTCCCTTTTTCGACTTACCTTTCCACCCGTTTTTACCATCCCTTTTATATCATCGAGCTGCCTTCAGCTCGCCTTCTTTTCAGGGGGCTCCTTGAGACCTCTAGACCTTCTCCTCCCCCTTCTTCTTCGGGTCCGGGAACTAAGTGGCCGGACCACCTCGTCCATCGTGTGTCACGAAAGGGGAAAGATTGGTGAGGCTTTGGGCCGAGCGCAGGAGCTCTCCTTTCGAGGCGTTGACGGTGGGCTTCCAGCCGCTTCAGGCTCCCGCCCGTAAGGATTCCGTTCCTCGGTTGCGAGACCCCATCTGACTGGTGTAAACGAGGTTTCGCATGTCACTGCAGGCCGTACTAGCGCCCCCTACGGGGCGCGGCCCGCGCCGGCTCTAGTGGCGACCTTGCAACCCGTGCCTCCGCTTCCCCGAGGCTTTGCAGAGTAGGGCTGACCTTGGCCGAGGTGGACTCGTCAGGGGGCGCCACCTGGCGGTGCGACAAAGAGAGGCTCGACTTCGGCCGAGGTGGACCCGTCTTCAGGTGCCACCTAGCGAAGGAAGAGGAGGGCCCGGCTCGACCTCGACAGTGGTGGACCCGTCTTCGGGTGCCACCTGGCGAGGGAGCGAGGGGGGCCGCTAGCTTGGCCGAGGTGGACCCCTCCTGGGTGGACACCTGGCGGAGCAGCAGAGAGGTGGACCCATCTTCAGAAGCCACCTGGCGAAGGAGCAGGAGGGCCCGGCTTGACCTCGGCCGAGGTGGACCCATCTTCAGGAGCCACTTGGCGAAGGAGCAGGAGGGCCCGGCTCGACCTCGACCGAGGTGGACCAATCTTGGGGTGCCACCTGGCGAGGAAGCGAGGGGGCCGCCAGCTTCGGCTGAGGTGGACCCCTCCTGGGTGGACGACACCTAGCGGAGTAGCAGAAAGGTGCTCGACTTCGGCCGAGAAGGACCCGTCTTCGGGAGCCACCTGGCGAAGGAGCAGGAGGGCCCGGCTCGACCTCGACTGAGGTGGACCCGTCTTGGGGTGCCACCTGGTGAGGGAGCGAGAGGGGCCGCCAGCTTGGCCGAGGTGGACCCCTCCTGGGTGGGCACCTGGCGGAGCAGCAGAAAGGTGCTCGACTTCGGCCGAGGAGAACCCGTCTTCGGGAGACACCTGGCGAAGGAGCAAGAGGGCCCGGCTCGACCTCGGTCGAGGGGGACCCGTCTTGGGGTGCCACCTGGCAGAGCGAGGGGGGCCGCCAGCTTGGCCGAGGTGGACCCCGCCTGGGTGGACACTTGGCGGAGTAGTAGAAAGGTGCTCGACTTCGGTGGAGGTGGACCCATCTTCGGGAGCCATCTGGCGAAGGAGCAGGAGGGCCCGGCTCAACCTCGGCCGAGGTGGACCCGCCTTGGGGTGCTACCTGGCGAGGGAGCAAGGGGGGCCGCCAGCTTGGCCAAGGTGGACCCTTCTTGGGTGGAAACCTGGCGGAGCATCAGAAAGGTGCTCGACTTCGACCGAGGAGGACCCGTCTTCGGGAGCCACCTGGCGAAGGAGCAGGAGGGCCCAGCTCGACCTCGACCAAGTTGGACCCGTCTTGGGGTGCCACCTGGTGAGGGAGCGAGGGGGGCCGCCAGCTTGGCTGAGATGGACCCCTCCTGGGTGGACACCTTGCAGAGCAGCAGAAAGGTGCTCGACTTCGACCGAGGTGGACCCGTCTTCGGGAGCCACCTGGCGAAGGAGCAGGAGGGCCCAGCTCGACCTCGGCCGAGGTGGACCTGTCTTGGGGTGCCACTTGGCGAGGGAGCAAGGGGGGCCGCCAGCTTGGCCGAGGTGGACCCCTCCTGGGTGGACACCTGGCGGAGCAGTAGAGAGGTGCTCGACTTCGACCGAGGTGGACCCGTCTTCAGGAGCCACCTGGCGAAGGAGCAGGAGGGCCCGACTCGACCTCGACCGAGGTTGACCCATCTTGGGGTGCCACTTGGTGAGGGAGAGAGGGGGCCGCCAGCTTCGGCCGAGGTGGACCCCTCTTGGGAGGACACCTGGCGGAGCAGCAGAGAGGTGCTTGACTTCGGCCGAGGTGGACCTGTCTTGGGGTGCCACCTGGCGAAGGAGCATGAGCACTTCTTCCCAAATGGGGGATCTTTTGAAAGAAAAAAATCCACGTGGTACTAACCATGTTCAGCTGGACCAGACACGTGCCCCACGTTAGCAATGTAGCCATATCAGTTGCCCCCCATCCCCAGGTTCCGTCGAGGCGTCGTGGCTTGGGTCGTGGGGATCTAATGCGAAGATGACATGGAGAAGGTGAGAATCTCGTGCCATAATTGCCATGATCCCTGCCGTGATGCAGAACAAAGAACAAAGAAGCGTATGCAGAAGTAAAATTAAGATTAATTCTCTTTTTTTTTTTTCTTTTTTTTTTTATATATGTTTCAGAAATTGGCTTCGACTCAAAGTAAAGTTAAACTAAGTAGAAGGAAACTAGGTAAGGATTGAAAGCACAATTTAGATGAAACTAAATTATCAGAGTAGTTCAAAAGTAACGGATCGCTGGGGGTTGAGAAACTCCAAGACCTAGGGTTTCGCTCTGAACTTTCAACAGAACAGAAATAGAGAGGAAAGATGGTTTACTAACCAGACAGTGATCTTCTCAGGATTTCGGTGGAAGAACTCTCTCGAGCAGATTGTGGGATCCTCGGAGTCAGCTATCTTCGCAATGGATCCTCCAATACTGGTCTTGTGGTTTGGTCGGCTTCTCCTGGACTCAAGATCTGGGAAAGAAGAGGAACAAGTGATGGAATTCAGATACTCAAGAAAAGATTTACCAGGTTGAAGAACTTGAAAGCTGAAGTTGCTGAAATCAGGATTCTCCTGGAGGCCGATCTGACTTCCTCTTAGAATTGCTGTAGATCTGAAGTATCTGGACTGGAGCTGGATGCTGGTGGCCGGCCTGGACTTGGAGAGGTTGGCCGTGAGAAGTGGAATAGACTAGGGCTTGGTGGAAAGAGAAGGGTGATGGCGGCTAGGGTTTGGGAGTGGAGTGGCTAACCTAGGGTTTGGGTTTTGGAGATCTCACACCTCCTCAAGGTTCAAGGGGAACCCGGATTTACTCCCTCACAGAGCTCAACACCTGGATGCAAGTGCGGAAGAGAGAAAACACAAAGTTTGCTCACAAAAAAAATTTGGTTTCATTCATCTTTTTTTTTTCAAACTTACATGGGGGTTTAATTTATAGGCCATTACAAGAGAGTAGGGTTTTACATCTTCCCATGTGGGACTAAAGGAGGGATCTTCAAATTAGGATATCAATCCCTACTCATATGGCCGGCCAATTAATTCCAAAGTTGATTGAAGCTTCAAAAAGGAAAGTGGGTGGCGCCTCCTTGTCTTGCCCTCCAAGAAAATATTTTTTTCCTTCTATGCTTGGCCTTATCTGGAAGTGTTTGGGTGCCTCTTAACCTTGCCCTCCAAGAGAAAATTTGTTGCCTTTTATATCTGGCTTTAGTTGGAATGATTAGGGTGCCTCCTAACCTTGCTTTTCAAGAGAAATCTCCTTCCTTCCATGGCTCAACCCTTTTTGGATACCTCCTTTTCTTTCTCCCCAAGTTATGGCTCCTTGTAACTTTGTTTTGAGTTTTTCTGGCAGGTAATGGGCGCCTCCTTGAATTCCTCTCCAAGAGAATTTCTTCCCTTTTATAGTTTGGTTCTTTTGGAAAGTCTTGGGCCGCACCCTTGATCTTTGGACCCCTGGTGGATTTCTCCTCAATTGGCGCATGAAAGAAGGGAGCTGCTATCTGTGGTGTGGGGACCAAAGCCTGCTGGATGGAGATGTGGTGCCCCCTGGACTCAGGCGTATGGCTGGGAGTGTGGCTGGGAGTGTGGCGCCCACTTGCTTGGCCTTGGGAGAAAATGTAACACCCCAGGTTGAAACCCTAGTCCACTACTGAGTCAACATGACTCAATAAAATAAAATGCAGGTAATATAGACTCAAGCTAAAGTTGAGTTGATCCAGTCAACCCTTATTACAAGCCAAAAGAACCCTAATTCTTCGGGCAAGGTTAATCAGAGATCCAGATGGAGCTCTGAAGTCTTCTTCTGAGTCTGGTGCCCGCACCAATTCTTCCAGGATGGGAGGAACTCGACCCTGTCGAGTATGGATCAAGTTTGCTCTGGTATCTCTCCAAGAGGTCTGGGTCCAACTCTTGTAATTCTTCTCGGGAGATCCAAGAGTCATCAGAATCTGGCCTTCCTAGCCAGCGGACCAGGTATCTTTGGTATCCTCGATTACGAGTAGAGATAACCTGATCATCCAGGATCTTTTCAATCTGCTCTTTCCTCATAGGCCAGTTTGTTGGTGGACACACAGGGTTGGGTTCACTCTCAAGAGCGGGATTAGGTTCAAAAGCCTCACTGGGAATCACAGCTGGCTCCCTATACTCTACTAGGTCTGTAATGTTGAAAGTGGAGCTAATGCCTAGTTCTGGAGGTAACTCGAGCACATAGCCATTGGATCCTACTCTCTTTACCACTCTAAATGGTCCAGCTCCTTTAGCATGTAACTTTCTAACGGTTCCAGGAGGAAACCGTTCAGGCCTTAACCTAATCATTACATAGTCTCCCTCAACAAAAGTTTTGACTCGCCTTTGAGAATCAGCCAACTTCTTATAAATTTCATTACTTTAAATTTATTTTGGCATGAATTTCTTTATGCAAGTCCTTTACATGCTATGCAAGTGTATCAAGAGACTTGTGTGTGTGGGCTAATAGTGAAATCAGATCAAGTGGTATGTGAGGCTTGTATCCATGAACAATTTCAAAGGGACTCTAGCCTATAGACCTATTGATCGAAACATTATATGCAAATTTAGCCCTGGGTAAATACAAATCCCAATTCCTGGTATTCTCACTCAACCAAAATCTGAGACAATGTCCTAAACTCGACTGACGATGCATTCCTAAAGAATGGACTTTATTCAAAGGAACCCTAGGTCTAAACCTAACAAACTATGGCTCTCTAGGTTTGACCTTGGGTCAGAGGATGGCATGCAGAGCATGAAAACTTATTATGGATGCCTAGTAGGTGCCATAAGGTCTTCCAGAAGTAGGTGGCAAACCTAATAGGTTCTAAGGAGTCTTGCAACCTAGAGATCTCAGTAAAGTGTAATCCCATAGCTCTAGAAACATGAGAAGATTCAGGGAAGGGTAGGAAATAAGAATCAGAGTTTTGAGGTGGCTTATCGGAAACAAGAAACATACCTTGGTTATTCATGACGGCCTTAAATTGAGGACATTATTCTATAGGTGCACTCATCCAAACCTCATGATTTGCTCTAGGAGGGTCTACAAGTGCAAGTTCTAGGGTAGGCTGGGTGCTCCTAGAAGGTGGAAGGTTATCAGGAAGGTCTTTGGAATGTTTATCTAGAAAGTCCTCTAAGCTACTGTCTTTTTCTTGTTCTTGGACCTTTCCAATGGGCAATTCTTGTGAACCCCTTCCTTCTTCACACTTCTCTACCATATTTGACTCAGGGGTGTTTTCTTTGGATTCCTCAATGAGTTCAGGGGTATTCTCACTTAAACTTTCATTGGGTATAATTTCCTCTTCCTGAACTTTCTCAAAAGGGTCTTCTCTTAGGGTTAGCTCCTGAGTTCCTTGAGTGGCAGGGGTCCCCTCAATAACCCCATTAGGTAGGAGTTGGTTAATTGAATTATCGGGAGAGATATCCTTAAATTCTTCTTCTTCATATTCATCTATCAAACTTATGTCAGGCTCATATATTTCTTCCTCAATCTCACTGAAAGGTTCTAATCTATTCTCCTTTGATTCCTCTTTAAGTACGGCTCTGGTCGGGTCAACTAATTTTGGGATGACTATGCCTAACTCCTTCTCAGTGTTATCCTTCTGGTCAAGAGGTGACACAAGTGGGAATTGACAAACAAGAGTCTGGTTCATTACGGGTGTCGGATCAATCGGAACTTAACTCAAGTTGGTAGAGGTTGGCTTTAAGTCCAAAGTACTTGATTGGTTATATCTTAAAGACCACTCATAGTCTTGGGCTTCTTGGTAGGCTCGGTCTAACTTATTGGTCTTTTCAAGGCATAGCTTCCTATAAATGTCTGTGTGTAACCCAACCCTAAATCTCGATGTGATCTGAGCTTCGGTCTCAATGGTATTGCATTTCATGTCATACCACTGGAAGTCCTCAATATATTTAGACACAGGCCTATTACCTCGTTGCAATTGGTACCATTGGTCTAAAAGTTTTTTCTCATAGGATCTACTTAGGTACCTATCTCTCAACTTACTTCTCATATCTCTCCAAGTATATATTTTCTCTTTTCTTTGATAACACTCACGCTCAATAGCATACTAATGCGACCTAGCATGTTTGGTGAACTTGGTTTTGGCCAACCTAACTTGTCCTAATTCCGATATGTTAGTGCACTCAAAATATCGATCCATTTGTTCTTCCCACTTAATATATGTCTCTTGTCTTCCATCAAAAGTGGGTGCATAAGGTTCGGTGTTCCTAACGGGTCCCTTTTCTGAGTCAACCAAGTATGGATATAGGCTCCTAGGGTTATGCTCGGGATCACGGTATAAGGTCCTCCTAGGCTCCTGGCATGGGTGAGGTTGGGGCCTATTAAATTTTGGATCAGGGGTCCAATTTTGATGTCTATGTTTCTCAAGTCCCTGGGCTCGGTCTCTAAACTGGGCAAAACCCTCATTCATATCCTGACTCAATTTGGTCATACTTTCGGTAAGAGTTCTAATCATGGCCTCTAAATCAGGTTGGGTTTGACCAGGTTGGTAGGGTACTCCATTCTGGGTGGACATGATGATGCAAGCAAGCACACCAAATGAGACTCGACTGAAACGACTATGGGCTAACTAGACCTAGAGCCCAAACTAGATGCCCAATCAGAGTGGCAAGCTAGCCTGTAGTAACTCGGGACTCAGCCAGGTAGGTGTAAGGGGAGTGTTAGGTCCCTAATTGCCAATCCTAGACACCAATCAGAGATTGGCCAGGTAGGCGGACCAGCACACAAGCCCTTCGGGATAGAATCCCTGAACCACCGTTCTAGACACTGAGTACAAAGCACACACAGAGTAACTAGACAAACTGACTCAACATTAGCCTAGACCCGACTTGTTGGTGTCCCTAGCCCACTAGGGCAAATTAAGTCTAATAAATTTTAAAATTAGGCTTAGGATCGAATGAATGGGTGGTGGTTTTGGGCTAAGGAGAGGTTATCAACTCCTCCCCTTATCTTAGATGCTCAAATGCCCTTAAGATGAATTAAGAGATGAACACTAAAAAATAAATGGATTGCAGAACACAAAAACAGAGTTGCAGTAATTTAATTCTCAAAAATCGCACGGAGACCAATAGATCATGAGAGAATTATGCAAATTAGTTTCAATTATACTGGTTTCAGCAAGATAAAAATCACTTAATTTGGAGTTACTTGCAGTGAGAAATAATTCCTGCAACGGGGTAATTACGGGCTAAAAATAGAGCACTTCCCCGTTTACAATTTCTGCTACGAAGTTGTAACCCAACGGATCCCCTACACGCCCTAGGAACATCCCGTGGAATGGGAAGAGGAGGTTTGCACCTCGCTTCGTTCCTAGGACCGGACGTCCTGGGGAGTCTACTTCGAGCAGACAAGGTAAAAAGAGAGGGACTCAAACAAGCAATCAAACAGAAACCCTAGACAGGGCTCTGATACCAAAAATGATGCAGAACAAAGAACAAAGAAGCGTATGCAGAAGTAAAATTAAGATTAATTCTCTTTGTTTTTTTTTTTTTTTATTTTTATATATGTTTCAGAAATTGGCTTCGACTCAAAGTAAAGTTAAACTAAGTAGAAGGAAACTAGGTAAGGATTGAAAGCACAATTTAGATGAAACTAAATTATCAGAGTAGTTCAGAAGTAACGGATCGCTGGGGGTTGAGAAACTCCCAGACCTAGGGTTTCGCTCTGAACTTTCAACAGAACAGAAATAGAGAGGAGAGATGGTTTACTAACCAGACAGTGATCTTCTCAGGATTTCGGTGGAAGAACTCTCTCGAGCAGATTGTGGGATCCTCGGAGTCGGCTATCTTCGCAATGGATCCTCCAATACTGGTCTTGTGGTTTGGTCGACTTCTCTTGGACTCAAGATCTGGGAAAGAAGAGGAACAAGTGATGGAATTCAGATACTCAAGAAAAGATTTACCAGGTTGAAGAACTTGAAAGCTGAAGTTGCTGAAATCAGGATTCTCCTGGAGGCCGATCTGACTTCCTCTTAGAATTGCTGTAGATCTGAAGTATCTGGACTGGAGCTGGATGCTGGTGGCCGGCCTGGACTTGGAGAGGGTGGCCGTGAGAAGTGGAATAGACTAGGGCTTGGTGGAAAGAGAATGGTGATGGCGGCTAGGGTTTGGGAGTGGAGTGGCTAACCTAGGGTTTGGGTTTTGGAGATCTCACACCTCCTCAAGGTTCATGGGGAACCCGGATTTACTCCCTTATGGAGCTCAACACCTGGATGCAAGTGCGGAAGAGAGAAAACACAAAGTTTGCTCACAAAAAAAATTTGGTTTCATTCATCTTTTTTTTTTCAAACTTACATGGGGGTTTAATTTATAGGCCATTACAAGAGAGTAGGGTTTTACATCTTCCCATGTGGGACTAAAGGAGGGATCTTCAAATTAGGATATCAATCCCTACTCATATGGCCGGCCAATTAATTCCAAAGTTGATTGAAGCTTCAAAAAGGAAAGTGGGTGGCGCCTCCTTGTCTTGCCCTCCAAGAAAATATTTTTTTCCTTCTATGCTTGGCCTTATCTGGAAGTGTTTGGGTGCCTCTTAACCTTGCCCTCCAAGAGAGA
Organism: Areca catechu; assembly: GCA_021397845.1. Classification (NCBI taxonomy): domain Eukaryota; kingdom Viridiplantae; phylum Streptophyta; class Magnoliopsida; order Arecales; family Arecaceae; genus Areca; species Areca catechu. The sequence goes on along the minus strand of CM038047.1, from coordinate 50,547,409 downwards.
ATTTGTTGCCTTTTATATCTGGCTTTAGTTGGAATGATTAGAGCGCCTCCTAACCTTGCTTTTCAAGAGAAATCTCCTTCCTTCCATGGCTTAACCCTTTTTGGATACCTCATTTTCTTTCTCCCCAAGTTATGGCTCCTTGTAACTTTGTTTTGAGTTTTTCTGGCAGGTAATGGGCGCCTCCTTGAATTCCTCTCCAAGAGAATTTCTTCCCTTTTATAGTTTGGTTCTTTTGGAAAGTCTTGGGCCGCCCCCTTGATCTTTGGACCCCTGGTGGATTTCTCCTCAATTGGCGCATGAAAGAGGGGAGCTGCTATCTGTGGTGTGGGGACCAAAGCCTGCTGGATGGAGATGTGGCACCCCCTGGACTCAAGCGTATGGCTGGGAGTGTGGCTGGGAGTGTGGCGCCCACTTGCTTGGCCTTGGGAGAAAATGTAACACCCCAGGTTGAAACCCTAGTCCACTACTGAGTCAACATGACTCAATAAAATAAAATGCAAGTAATATAGACTCAAGCTAAAGTTGAGTTGATCCAGTCAACCCTTATTACAAGCCAAAAAAACTCTAATTCTTCGGGCAAGGTTAATCAGAGATCCAGATGGAGCTCTGAAGTCTTCTTCTGAGTCTGGTGCCCGCACCATGCCGCCACTTCTGTTGCGCCCGAGACCCTATGAGAGGCCACCACGTGTGCGCGTACGACGGGCCATTATTGTGCCATTTCGAAAATGAGGCAGTTTCCATCGAACCGAAGTGTCGATGTCGGGCGTGCCTCCACTCGGCAGCTATATGGTGGCTCTGAATGGAAAGAGGCATACGGCTACTGTCGATTGAGTTTGAAAAGGAGGGGGACTTTCCAGAAACGAAGTCTCTCCACTTTCTCGCACTCCGCCAGTGGTTGCAGTGGTCTTCATTCATCTTCCCGGGATTGCAATTCCTTTGGTACAAAATATTTTGGTGAGTCCTGCGATCTCCTTCTCCTCTTCCTCTATCTCCTAGTCCTTGTGTCGGTTTCTTTTTTGCTTCTTCTTTCTTCATGGCGCGTCGCCGCTATGTCTTCTCTAACCCGGACGAGGCCGATCCTTCCCGGCCGAGGACTCCATCACCTTCTTCCTCGAAGGGGGAAGAGATCCCAAACGAGGTCCATAGGCGGCTCCAACCTGGGGCTGTGACCATAGGTGTCCCTAGGGGTCCTAGGTCTCCCCCCGTAGTTTCCACTCATCCCATTTCTTCTCTTCCTCCTCCGGTGACTTCTCCCTTTGGCCCCTCCGGTCATGCCTCAACGATGACCGAGGATGACCTTTCTCTGCTCCGGGATGTCTATGGAATCCCGGACTCAACTCATCTTTCCCTCCCACGGCCTGGAGATCGAGTGACCTCGAGTGGCCCTGGGAGAATCGCCTTCTACGAGGACTTCCTCCTTGGGGGTCTTCGATTTCCTCTTCATCCCTTTTTCCTTTCTTTTCATAGCCATTATCGTCTGGTCCCGGCCCAGTTGGCTCCTAATGCCATCCGGGTCATCTTTGCCTTCATTGTCTTCTGCCACTTCCATGGGTTCGTTGCCCGTTTCTCCCTCTTCAGGGCTCTCTTCATCCTGAAGCATTGCTCCACCGATGATGGCTGGTGGTACATCTCACCCTGGCCTAGGTGCCTCAGGTTCGACCTCCCTTCATCGATCAAGGGTTGGAAGAACCGCTTCTTTTTTGCCTCGGTCGAAGATGTTGACTGGGCCTAGAGTGAGCAAGACCGGTCTCCGAACCGGAACTCTCAGGTCGAGCTAGCGGACCAAGAGGTCTTTTCACAGCTGCTGAGTGATTCGGTCCCAGCCCTCGATGTTCTGCTCTCAGAGCAGAACTTATTCGAGGCAGGGATCAGTCCCATCCGGGAGCTGGGTGAGGCTTGGATCTCCCTCCCTTGATTTCTTTTTCTACTCCGTATTCCCCTTCTTTTGAACTGGCTTGACTGACATCTTTTTTTCTCAGGTATGAAGTTCTCCATGGAGAACCTGATGGAGGGCATCGCGGAGAGGGATGCTGCCGAAGGGACCGAACCCCGGCCAATAGGGCTCGCACTGAGGCGAGCCGGGTGCCTGCGCCCACCTCCATCACTAGCCCTGGGGCGGCGGCTCCTGCCACCAGGCCACCTCGGGCCCGGGCGCCCGATGTCCCTGTCGTCGACCTCGACAGGGCCAGGGAAGAGAGGGGGCTGGAAACTCCTCAGGCGGTGCCCGCTCCAGCCGCTGCACCAGCCGCTTCCATGGTGACCACCAGGGCGGTGGCTCCTCCACCGACGGCTGCACCGCTTGGCGAAGGGACGACCACCTTGCCTGCTGCCAACGTGCCTATTCTGCCTCCAAGTCTTACCAATCGATGCTCCGTGATCCGTGACCAGGGCCTCATGGAGAAGGTCATGGAGTTTGCCAGCACCTCCCAGGATTGCCGTCTGAGGGGCGGTCAGGACTACAATGAGGCACTGCTCGGGATCCTCCCGCAGCTCTTTACGGTAAGTTTCGAGCTCCGACTCCTTAAAGTTCCAGTTGGATTGTTCTAACTTCATTTATCTTTTGATGCAGATTGGGATGGACATGCTGTTGCTGAGGAACTTCCTCGCCGGCTATGCCAAGAAGGATGCCGAGAAGGAGGAGAAGCTCGGCAAGCTCGCAGCCAACATCAAGGACCTCATGAAGAAAAGGGTCGAGCTGCGAGGAAATAACCAGGCTCTCCGAGCCAACCTGGTCCGCACCGAGGGGCGCATCAAGGAGCTCGAGACCTCTCTGTCGAAGGAGAGGATCTCGAACCAGCACCGCAACGAGGAGGATACGGTGGAGAAGACCCGCCTCAGGGCTCAGTCCCGGTCACTGGAGCACCGGGTGGTAGAAGTCCTCAAGGAGCTGAGCGCAGCCAAGGAGAATAGCTCTAACGTCAATGGGCTACTGGAGGCGTCCAAGAGGGAGGTGCAGGAGGCCGTGCCGAGGTTCCGGGCCTCTAAGGAGTACGTCGCCGAGGTGCGGGAGGCTGCCGTGGACTCCTTCTTGAAGGGGTTCCAGGTATGCCGGGAGAAGGTTAGCTCCTTCTATCCCGAGCTCGACCTCAGCGGGGTCGTACTCAGCAGCAGGAGGTAGGAGCCCACCGGAGGAGCTTCGGCGGCAGTCGATGACGATAAGGTGACTCCCGAGCAGCCTCCAGTCGACGGCGCCGGTGGAGAGAGTGCCCCCCAGCCCGAGGAGGATGCGGCTGCACCGAATTAGCTCCACGATGTTTTTATTTTCCTTTTGTATTTTCTTTCTTTGGGGTCTCCCGGCCTGTCGGGGCCCCTCTTGTGTAAGGAACTTTTAATTGTAATGAAATTATCTTTTCATTAAATTGTTCATTATGTCTCTCTTTCTTTCTTTCTTTTTTTTTTTTTTTGTGCATCTTCCGGACTAAACCCCGGTGCTAGCTACTGGGACTAAGTCCCATAGTGCATTATGAGCTGAACTCTAGAATTGCGTGGGCGAACATAGTTCTGCCCCACCTTCCAGATCGAAGTCCGGGACTTCTGGACTGAACCCCGGGGCCACAGGCTAGATCTGAGCCTTGCGCGGCTTGCCGAGCTGTTCTCCGGGATTGCATGGGCAAATTTGGTTCTGCCCCGCCTTCCAGATCGAAGTTTGGGACTTCCGGACTGAACCCCGGGGCTGCAGGCTGGATCTGAGCCTTGCATGGCTTGCCGAGCTATTCTCCGTGATCGCGTGGGCGAACTTGGTTCTGCCCCACCTTTCAGACCGAAGTCCGGGACTTCCAGACTGAACCCCGGGGCCGCAGGCTGGATCTGAGCCTTGTGCAGCTTGCCGAACTGTTCTCCGTGATCATGTAGGCGAACTTGGTTCTGCCCCGTCTTCTAGACCGAAGTCCGGGACTTCCGGACTGAACCCCGGGGCCGCAGGCTAGATCTGAGCCTTGCATGGCTTGCCGAGCTGTTCTCCGTGATCGTGTGGGTGAACTTGGTTCTGCCCCGCCTTCTAGATCGAAGTCCAGAACTTCCAGACTGAACCCCGGGGCCGTAGGCTGGATCTGAGCCTTGCACGGCTCGCCGAGCTGTTCTCCGGGATCTTGTGAGAGGGACATCGTGCCTTCGCGAGGATTCTATGGTGTCCGTGCTTGCTGAACTTAGAGTTGGATGGCCCTCACCCTACGAGATGAGTGCAAACATTTGATGAAAAAGATTCCATTACCAAAGTTTAAGGAGCCTTACACTATTGGTAATACATCCTCAAGTTTGAGGCATTCCAGGTTCGAGGGAACTGGGATCCGCCTAGCTCTTCCAGGTAGTACGCCCCGTGAGGAAGTGCTTCCGCCACCCTATAAGGGCCTTCCCAGTTTGGGGAGAGCTTTCCGCACTCTCGTGGCTGGGAAGCCTCAGCACGGTGGAGCACCAAATCACCCTGGTGGAAGGACTTCGGTCGCACTCTGGAGTTGTAGTATCTGGCCACTCGCTGCCGGTAGGCAGCCATCTGAACTCGAGCCCTGTCCCTCGTTTCTTCAAGGAGGTACAGGTTTAGCAGCATCCTGGCAGGGTTCTCCGTCTCGTCGTACTGCTCCACGTGCAAGGTCGGTAGGCTAAGCTCAAATGGGATAACCGCTTCTGCTCCGAAGACAAGGTTGAACGGGGTCTCATCCGTAGCCATCCTTGGGATAGTGTGGTATGCCCAAAGGATGCTCGGGAGCTCTTCTGCCCACCTACCCTTGGCCTGGTCCAGTCTTGTCTGGAGGCCTTGCAAGATGGTCCTATTGGTTACCTCGGGTTCTCCGTTTGTCTGAGGATGTGCCATCGAAGTGAAACGATGGTGGATGCCGAGGTCACTGCAAAACTCCTAGAACTCCCGATAATCGAATTGATGTCCGTTGTCGGTGATAATAGTGTGCGGTAGGCTAAAGCGGCAAATAATTGACTTCCAGAGGAACTTGGTGATGTTTGCCTTCGTGATCCGGGCCAAGGGTTCGGCCTCGACCTACTTCGTGAAGTAGTCGATGGCCACGATCAAGAATTTTCGTTGCTCGGACGCCGGGAGAAAAGGTCCTAAGAGATCCATGCCCCATTGAGCGAATGGCCATGCGACGGAGAGCTGAGAGAGTGGAGCAGCGGGCTGTCGTTGCACCACGGCATGCCACTGACACCGGTCGCACCTCTTCATGAAGTCAGTTGCGTCTTCTTTCATTGTCTCCCAAAAGTACCTTGATGGAGGGCCTTGTACGCCAGTGTCCTGCCCCCCACGTGGTTCCCGCAGACGCTCTCGTGGATCTCTTGGAGCACGAGTGCGGCCTCTGCGGGTCCCAGACACTTGAGGAGTGGGTAGGAGTAGGACCTCCGATACAGTAACCCCTCCATTAAGACAAACCGTGCGGCCTTCCTCTTAATGAGGCCAGCCGCCACGCGATCCTCCGGTAGGGTGCCATTGGTGATGTACTCGATATACTTGTCCATCCAGCTGGGCTCCTGGTTGACTTGCTGGACCTCCACGGGTGTCTCGTAGCTCGGGGCCTTGAGGTGCTCGATGTAAGCGCAGCCCAACGATGAGTCCGGCAGGGTTGCAAGGCGAGAGAGTGCGTCTGCACAAGCGTTCTCCCTACGAGGTATATAGGAGATACTGAAATGCCGAAATCCTGCCGCGCTCATTCTCACGAGCTCCAGGTACTTCGCCATTTGGGGGTCCCGCGCCCCGTACTCCCCTAAGATCTGTCCGGCTACCAGCTGTGAGTGGGTGAAGACCTTGAGGTTGGCCATGCCCAGCTCGTGGGTCACTCTCAACCCTACGAGGAGCGCTTCATACTCTGCTTGATATTAGTGGCAGCGAACTGGAAACGGAGCGCACATTTGGCGACAACTCCTTCACCGTTGGCGAGGATGAGTCCAGCTCCACTCCCGCTAGAGTTCGAGGCTCTGTCCACATGAAGGATCTAGATGTCTTCCTCTGGTCCTGGTTCCAGCTGCCAGTCTTGGGTGCTCTGTTCAGCCCCATCGCCCAGGCCTGCATACTCGACCAAAAAATCAGTGAGTACCTGTGCCTTCATGGCCGACCTCGGCCTGTAGGTGATGTCGAACTCGCTGAGCTTGAGCGCCCACTTCGCCAGGTGCCCAGATGTGTCAGGTCGGCTGAGCACCGCTTTCAGCGGCTGATCCGTCAGGACGGCAATGGGGTGCGCTTGAAAATAAGGTCTGAGATGCTGAGCAGACACGATTAGTGCAAAAATCAGTTTCCCAGACCGGGAATACCTGAGCTCCGCATCACAGAGGAATTTGCTTATGTAATATACCAGCCTTTGCATTCCCTTGTTGTCGGTCCGAACCAGGATCGAACTGACGACCTCCGGGGTGACCGTCAGGTACAGGAGGAGCTCCTCTCCTTCTTCGGGCCTGGAAAGCAGCGGCGGGGATGCCAGTATCCTCTTCAGCTTGTCGAACAACTCCTGGCACTCCTCCGTCTAGGTAAAGTCGTTCATCTTCTTCAGCACCTTAAAAATGGGCCGGCAGCGATCAGCGGACCTCGAGATAAATCGACTCAGGGTGGCTATCCGGCCGGTGAGTTGTTGCACTTACTTCTTGGAGGTGGGTTGCTCCATGTCCAGGATAGCCTGGACCTTCTCCGGGTTGGCTTCGATCCCCCTTTGGGTTACCATGAACCCCAAGAACTTCCTGGCAGACACGCCGAAAGCGCACTTCGCCGGGTTCAATTTCATCTGGTGAAGCTGGAGGTTACCGAAGGTCTCCGCCAGGTCACCGACATGGTCCGAAAGGGGCTTGCTCATTACCAGTATATCGTCCACGTACACCTGCATGTTGAGACCGATCTGGTCTTTGAAGACTTTGTTGACCAGCTATTTTACGTGGCCCCGGCATTCTTAAGTTCGAATAGCATCATTTTGTAACAGTAGGTCCCGCAGTCGGTGACAAAAGCAGTGTGCTCCTCGTCCTCCGGGTGCATTCGATCTGGTTGTACCCGGAGAAGGCATCCATGAAAGAGAGAAGGCGATGCCCTGAAGTGGTGTCCACGAGCTGGTCGATCTTTGGAACAGGGAAGTCGTCCTTTGGGCAAGCTCGGTTGAGATCGATGTAGTCCATGCAGATCCTCCACTTGCTGTTGCTCTTCTTCACCATGACCATGTTCGCCATCCAACTGGGATACTGTACCTCCCATACAAAGTCGACAGCAAGAAGCTTCTCTACTTCTTCATTAATGGCCTTCTGCCTTTCCGCAGCAAAACTCCTCTTCTTCTGGCGGACAGGATGGCACCTTGGATCAATATTCAACCGGTGGGTGATGACTTCCAAGGGGATACCTGGCATGTCTGCAGCGGACCAGGCAAACACATCAGCGTTCACCCGAAGGAAGTCAAGCAAACGAGCCCGCTCTTCTCCCAGGAGCTGGGATCCTATCTGCACTGTCTTCTGAGGGTCCGAACTAAGAGGGTACGTCAACAGGCGCTCCACGAGCCCTCCAGGACCGTTTGTAGGCAATGCTGGATGGGCTAGGCCGTCCCTCTCATTACTCTCGTCCCAGAGGCGGTAGGGAACTGCACCAGCTACCTCTTGGTGGAAATGACAGCGTCCAGCTGGTTGAGCCCTGGACGGCTGAGGATGGCATTATAAGGTGATGGAAGCTTGACGACGGTAAACGTCATCATGACCGTACTCTGCCGAGGTGGGGATCTGGCAGTGACAGGGAGAGTGATCTCCCCTTTGACCCCTACTGAATCTTCGATGAAGCCCACAAGAGGGGTGTGCACCAGCTTTAATTGATCATGAGACAGATTCATTCGGGAGAAAGCATTGTAAAAAAGCATGTCAGTAGAGCTCCCACTATCCACCATAATGCGATGTACAGGATGTTTCGCGATGGTCATCTCGACCACCACTGCATCATTGTTTATATTTTTATTTTTATTCCCCTTATCAAAGGGGAGTACATTCTCTGGGTCTCCCGACTCCCGGGCTCTCTTCGTCGCACGCCTGATCCCCAAGGAGATCATGCCCACCAGCTTCTCCGTTGGGCGGTTGTCAATTACGAGGACGGGGGGAAGGGCTGCGAGCGGCTGACCCTCCGTCGGGGCTTCGTTCCTCACGAACTTCCTGAGGTAGCCCCTCTTGATCAGCTCTTCAATCTCTCGCTTCAGATTACAGCACTCCTCCATGTCGTGGCCATGCTCGTGGTGAAATTAACAATATTTTGTCTTGTCACGGATGCTCCTTGGGTTCTGAGGAGGAGGTCGGCGGAGGTAGTGCTTACCCTCAATCACCATGAGGATCTTCGTTCTTGGAGCGAGGAGAGGGGTGAACGTTCTCTCTGGGGCAGCACCATTCTTCGGCTTCGGGCCTGGACAAAAGTCTGCAGGTGGTCCAGGCCATCAAGTCCCGGGGACATCCCTTGCGGCAGGCTTCTTTGAAGGCTTCCCGTTCAGCTCTCGCTTGGTGCGATCGGCCTCCTCCGCTCAGATGTACTTGTGGACATGGAGGAGGAGCTCAGAGTATGTCTTGGGAGGCTTTTTATCCAAGGAGTATGTCAGACGGGAGGTCTTGAGCCCGTGCTTCAACTCCAGCATGGCGACAGGCTTGTCCAGACTATAGATTTCTAGTGCAGCGGTCTTAAAGTGGGTAATGTAGTCCCGCAGCAGCTCCTGGTCCTGCTGGTAGATAGAGAAGAGGCTATCCATCTCTCTTGGCACCTTCCAGCAAGCGTCAAAGTGTGCCACAAACTTTTCTTCCAGTTGATGGAAGGAGCTGATAGATTCTGGCTCGAGGCGGGTGAACCAAACTCAATCAGCATTCCGGAGGGTGGCTGGGAAGGCAATGCATAGAAGAGCGTCCGTCACTCCCTAGACCCTCATGAGAGCCTTATAGCTCTCTAAATGGTCCAAGGGATCAGTGGTCCCATCATAGGGATCCACCTGAGGCATGCAGAACCGACTCAGGATCGGTTCCTCTTGGACTTCCCGGGAGAAGGGTGGTTGGGCATTGTAGCCTGCTGGATCCGCTGGGGAGCTCTACATGTCGGCAAAGCGGCGGGCGAACTCCGCCAACATGTGCTCGTGCTCCTCCAAGCACCTCTCGGCCTGGCGCCTGATGGCCTCGTCGGTGGCATCTACCATCGAGGCCACTAGAGAAGGGGGTACCGATCGATCTCGACGAGGGGCCTTGCCCCGATGGCGCCTGCTGCGCCGCACCGCTTCAGCATCGTCGGCCGGGGATCAACTCTCGTGATCCGCCGAACCGGAGTAGTTCCTCTTTGCAGGAGTCTGGTGGCTCTCGCGGGGGTGGGAGACTACCCGCGGATGAGAGGGCCTGCCTTGGATGGAGTGCAGGCTTCCGCAGGGGCCCGTGGCTCGAGCCACAGGGGTCCCTGGCTGGGGCTGTGTGGCCAGGGACCGCTGCTGGTGCTGTAGTTGCCGCACAGCAGTGGTCAAAGTTTCCAGCTGCTGGATGACAGCTGTGAAAGGGCCATCCACCAGGGATGGCTGAGGAGGAGGAGGTGGACCAGGAAGTTCCCTCTCCGGGGATTGTCGATCTCACCACGGTGGCCTGTAGCTCCTGAGCTGGCACCGGTCTCGGACTCTCTCGCCTCGAGATCTCCGAGCTCCCGAACCTGCAAAACAAAGTCAGAGATCTAGACCGGGGATTCCGGCGGTCAAGTTAGAGAGCAGCAAGATGGAACAAATCCCCTAAGGCGGGTTCCTGAAGGATTTCCATGCTCAGAAGAGATGTAAACGAAAGAAGTGTGGGGAAGAGGGGAGTTGAAGCCCGGCTTCCTACGCTAGGTTCACCAAGCTCATGCCTGAGGACTTCTTGAGGTCTCTCAGGATTGTTCTCTTGGTGTTTCTCCCTTTTTCGACTTACCTTTCCGCCCGTTTTTACCATCCCTTTTATACCATCGAACTGCCTTCAGCTCGCCTTCCTTTCAGGGGGGCTCCCTGAGACCTCTAGACCTTCTCCTCCCCCTTCTTTTTCAGGTTCGGGAACTAAGTGGCGGGACCGCCTTGTCCATCGTGTGTCACGAAAGGGGGAAGACTGGTGAGGCTTTGGGCCGAGCGCGGGAGCTCTCCTTTCGAGGCGTTGACGGTGGGCTTCCAGCCGCTTCAAGCTCCTGCCCACAAGGATTCCGTTCCTTGGTTGCGGGGCCCTGTCTGACTGGTATAAACGAGGTTTTGCATGTCACTGCAGGCCGTACTGGCGCCCCCTACGAGGCGCGGCGCGCTCTGGCTCTAGTGGCGACCTTGCAACCCGTGCCTTCGCTTCCCCGAGGCTTTGCAGAGTAGGGCTGACCTCGACCGAGGTGGACCCGTCAGGGAGCGCCACCTGGCGGTGCGGCAGAGAGAGGATCGACTTCGGCCGAGGTGGACCCGTCTTCGGGTGCCACCTGGCGAAGGAGAAGGAGGGCCCGGCTCGACCTCGGCAGTGGTGGACTCGTCTTCGGGTGCCACCTGGCGAGGGAGCAAGAGGGGCCGCCAGCTTGGCCGAGGTGGACCCCTCCTCGGTGGACACCTGGCGGAGCAGCAGAGAGGTGCTCGACTTCGATCGAGTTGGACCCATCTTGGGGTGCCACCTGGCGAAGGAGCAAGAGCACTTCTTCCCAAATGGGGGATCTTTTGAAAGAAAAAAATTCGCGTGATACTGACCGTGTCCAGCTGGACCTGACATGTGCCCCACGTTAGCGATGTAGCCATATCACATATTTTAGGTCATTTTATTTCTTGTTATCAACCTTGAGTGCCATGATATAAGGTTGTTCTGGCATAATTGGAAGTTATATTATATGGTTGATTGAATTGAGTTAGAACTAAAAAAGCCCTCGAAAAAATTGACATCTTATAAACTATTTAGAAAATTAGAGACTTAATCATAAAATCTATAAAAGATTTAATTTAATCTTGATTGTGTGGTAATCTCAAAGCTTGGACAACTTGTTTTGTTGCATTCAATTTTTATAATATATCTTAAGAACATAACCCCTTAAGCAGACAAGGTGGGGATCTGATCATCCTTTTTTTAGTTCAAAAACTATAACCTTCATTTTGCATACCCATGCCTTAATTTTAAAATTAATTAGATGTTAGCCCTAAAAATCTCGAGCTCAATAAGACAAGAAAGCCCTAGAGTTGGACTAGGTTTAGATTAGTTAATTGCTCGGTGTATAAGACAAGTGGTTCAAGGACTCTAATTCTGAAGGAAGGTGGTTCTTTAATTGGTTCCATTCACTTACCTAGCCAATCTAATTAGTATCGAAAGCAAGCAACGGGGGGACCCTCACCAACCTTATGCTTACCTGGTCGAGTTAGTTAATCTTAGGCTTGAAATGCTCGAAGGCAACTTTGAAATAGTTAGGAGCTATCTAGAATTAGGCTAACCCCAGGATATAGTTAATTTGATTGCATTACTTGTTTAAAATATATATATATATATATATATATTAAAACAATCTCCTCATATCCTCTCTTAGTTTTAGGACCTCTTAGGTTCTTACTTTTAGGACTCCTCTTCCTTTTTCCTTCTCCTTTTTATTTATAAAAAAATTCATAAAAACTTCTGTTATTTGCTTTAGAGTACCATTATAGGATGTATGTTTGGTTATCATTCTTTACAACCTGATATCATTCTTTACAACCTGGTTATCATTCTGTATTTGCTTTAGAGTACCATTGTAGGATGTAAGCCTGGTTATCATTCTTTACAACCTAATATCATACTCCTAAATCTAGAAATAGAAAGAACTCAAACAAATAGACTTAGTATCATGGACCATAATCATGAGACTGATCCACCAAGGCAATTGAAGGAGTAGTTCTTTCCTTCAAAATACACACACTCTCCTTGTATATAAGTACCTCTTAAAAAAGCTATTCAATATGAAATTAAGTCCAGTATGATTCAAATGCTACCTTCTTTCTATGGACTTACGAATGATGACCCTTACAAGCATCTAGATGAGTTTCTTGAGATTTTGATGATGCTCTGACTCAGGTTGTTACAATTTTTCTTTAAGGACAAGGCCAAGTATTGGTTAAACTCCTTAGAAACTATAACAATTTTGATATGAGACAAACTTCAGAGGGAATTCCTCAAGAAATACTTTTCTATAGAAAAAAATAATCAAATTAGAAAAGCCATAACAAGTTTTTCCTAGATAGATGAAGAGATGTTCCATGAAATATGACAAATTAAAAGAACATATTAGGAAATGTCTGTACCATGCCATATCCAAGTGGCAACTAGTCCAGTGCCTTTATAATGATCTGTTAGAAAAGTATGAATAAATGGTTGATGCCTTATATGATGAGACTTTCATTTTGAAAAATAAGCATGAAGCATGGTAGCTCTTCGAAACATTGAGGGAGAACTCAAAACATCACATGTTGCTGCCCATAGAGATCCCTCCATGATAGGACCTAAAACAGTCGGAATATACAAAGTAGGTCATTCTATAGATATCTACAATAAGGTAGATGAACTGTTTCAAAAACTTGACTGAATTCTACAAGTCGAGCACATCTCTTTTCCATATGCATAACTACATAATATTTCTATAATTTATTCAAGTCCCACCCATTCGATAGGTGATTGTCCAGCCACATACCAATTTCCTAAGCTTATTCAAGAGCAAGTCCACCAAATCCAAACTCGAATAGCTCTTAGACCAGAAAATAATCCATACTCAAATACTTATAATCAGGGCTGGTAATATCATTTAAATTTTTCTTAGAGACCTCAACCTGTAATCACCCCACTCACTCAGAGACCCAATCATCAGGAGATAGTTTAGAAACATGACATACTCTCAATATCCAAGTGCCTCACAACCCCAACCCCCACCTAGCAATCATAATTCTGCCTTCAAGGAAAAGGTGCTCCAAGCACTTTAGGGGCTAAAAATGAATACTCAACTCCTTCAATCCATAGTCTATTATGAAGCCAGAGATCCAAATAGGTTAGCTAGTTACAATTTTTAGTAGAAGGAAGGAGGGTAAACTACCTAATCAACCCATCAAAAAATTCAAAAAGGTAGTACATGGCTGAGAGCTCCATTGGCCCCGAAACTTTTCTTGAACATACCAAAATGGTTATAACCCTTAGAAGTGGGAAAACCTTAAATTAGCCTGAAGTGACCCAAAAACCAGAGTTGACCAAGCTGGAAAAGAAGAATACTGAGGAGAGAAAGGAACCCATTGACCTAGCATCTGCACTAAAGATTTCATTTCCAAGTGCTTTAGAATTCCCTCAACCTCTCGACAAGAAGGGCATCAAGATGAATGAAACGTTAGAATTGTTTAAACAAGTCTATATAAATTTACCCTTTCTTGATGCCACTAAATAAGTCCCTGCCTATACCAAATTTTTTAAGGACCTATGCATGCAAAAATGTAAATCTAAGGCACATACACCAAAGAAAGTCCAACTTACTAAGCAAGCTAGCTTAGCCTTCCAACACACAGCTCCATCTAAGATCAAGGACCCTGGTACCCTAATTATCTCATGTATAATAGAGGGCCTCACCATTAAGAAAGCTCTATTAGATTTGGGGATGAGTGTTAACCTTCTCTAGAGCTTAGTATACAAACTCTTTAGTTTTGGAGAATTAAAGCCCATGTTAATTACCCTACAATTAGCCGATCGATCTATTAAAGTACCACATGAGATGATAAAGGATGTGCTAGTTAAAGCAGATGATTCTACTTTCCTATAGACTTTTTTATCCTAGATATGAAATCTGGTGGTAACCCTTTGTCAAATTCCAATTATCTTAGGTAGACCCTTCCTAGTGTCTGCTAATGCTTACATTAATTGTATGACCAGAGTCATGAATGTATCATTTGGGAACAAAAAGTTAAGGTTAAATATTTGTAATATTGCTTTTGGACCACCTATAAATGATTATAGCGAGGTAAATGTATTAGAGAAACTTATCAAAGAAGCTGAGCCCATGGTACTTTCACAGGACCCATTGCAAGCTTGTCTAATGCATTTTGATGTAGACAATTTTGATTTAAATGGGTACATAGAAGAAGTGAATGCCTTATTAGAGCAATATAATTCAAAGACTACTCCATGGATCGTGAAGTATGACTAATTACCTGCACCTTCTAGCACATCAATGGTACCTTCCTTAGAAGCACCATCTATCATAGATCTAAAGCCTCTTCTTACCATGCTGGAATATTCATTCCTCGGATCCAATGGTACCCTCCTGATAATCATTACATCTAACTTAATCGCTATCCAAGAAGATTAACTTGTAGAAGTACTTAAAGAGCATGAAGAAGCTATTAGCTAGTTAGTTACCAATTTGAAAGAAATCGACCCCTCGATTTGCATATATCACATTCATTGCAAGGAAAATGCCAAACCCTATAGGGTCTTGCAAAGGAGACTTAATCATAATATGAGGGAGGTTGTAAAAAAAGTAGTGAAGTGGTTAGATGCAGAAATTATCTACCTGATTTTAGATAGTACATGGGTCAATCCCATCCAAGTTTTACCTAAGAAATCTGGAATTACAGTGGTGAAAAATTAAAGCTAAACTACTCCAACTCATACAACAAATGGTTGGCAAGTTTATATAGATTACAGAAAACTGAACATCTTTACTAAGAAGGACCATTTTCTATTGCCCTTTATCAATCAAATCCTAGAATGATTAGTTGGTTAATGATTTTTTTGCTTCCTGGATGGTTGTTCAGGATATAATCAAATACAAGTGTTTGTTGAAGATCAGGAGAAAACCACCTTGATATGCCCCTATGGAACATTGGCTTTTCGGAGTATGCCATTTGGACTTTGTAATGCACTCGCTACATTTCAACGATGCATTTTGGCCATTCTTTCAGACATGGTAGATAAATTTTTAGAAGTATTCATGGATGATTTTTTGGTATTCAATATCACTTTTGAGAATTGTCTTAATCACCTGACTCAAGTACTAAAATGATGTAAATAAACAAATCTTGTGTTAAGTTGGGAAAAGACTCACTTTATGATTCGAGAAGGAATTGTGTTAGGCCACATTGTTTCTGAGAGGGGGATTGAGATAGATAAAGCCAAAGTAGATGTAATCTCAAACTCCCACCTCTAACTTTAGTCAAACAAATACGATATTTTCTTAGTCATGCTAGGTTTTATAGGAGATTCATCAAAGACATTAGTAAAATCTCCAAACCCTTATATAATTAAGGAACTTTTTTTTGTTTTTGATGACAATTGTCTTAAATCCTTCCATACACTTCGCGCAGCTTTGATGACAACACTGATCATTAAGCCCCTAATTGATCTTTCCCTTTGAGATTATATGTGATGTATCTGATTTTGCAATTAGTCCAGTGCTAGGACTAAGAATTAAGAAGGAAGTACACGTGATCCATTATGCTAGTAAAATCCTTTTAGATATCTAATTGAATTATACTACTACTGAAAATGAGCTATAGCTATGGTGTTCATCCTAAATAAATTTAGATCATATCTTTTAGGCTCTAAGGTTTTGGTTTACTCTAATCATGTGACATTAAAACACTTGCTTTCTAAGAAAGATACAAAGCCAAGGTTGATCAAATGGATCCTTCTTCTTCAAGATTTTGATTTAGAAATTAGAGAAAAGAAGGGTTCAGAAAATATGGTAGCTGACCATATCTCCAAAATCTTAGTTGAACATATGATGGGCACAAATGAGGTTAAAGAAAAATTTCTTGATGAATAACTTTTTGCAATCTCCTCTAACCAACCTCCATGGTTTGCCCATATTGTTAATTATTTGGCAACATAGAAAATTCCTTTCCACTGGTCCAAATAGGAAAAGGATAGATTCTTCTCATAAATCAAATATTATTATTAAGAGAAACATAAACTATTTAAGTACTATCTTGACCAAGTGATTATGTTGCCCAAGTGGCTCCCCAAGAAGGGGTGAATTGGGAATTTAAAAATTAAGGCAAATAATGTGCAATTAAAAATTTCTTGCAAGTGGTAGGTGCTGTGACAGAGTAATATATTACATAAGCTAAGTAAGAATAAAGAAGCACAACACAAATATAAAATTTATAGTGGTTCGGAGCAACCTAGCTCCTACGTCCACTATCCAAGATACCACTTAGGATTTCCACTATATTCACACCCGAATATAGTAGGATTGTTTTATAGGATCACAATCCAAAACCTCTACACTTTGATTTTAATGGGATCGCCAAAGAAAATCCAACACCCTTTGGTTTTAAATAGGCTCACCAAAGAAACCCAACTTGGTTTTCACAAGATCATCAAGAACCTAACTTGGTTTTACCAGGATCACCAAGAACCCAACACTTGGTTTTTATCAAGGCTCACCAAGAACCTATTTAGTTTTTCAACCGGGCTCATCAATAACCCAACAATTCAAAAATAAATTGAATTCAATGCAACAAAAATGATAAACTCAATTTGTCGGATAATTGCCGGTGCAGCTTGATAGAAGTCCACTTGGCTTCTTTCCAAATTGCTTCAAGGTTCTAATCAAAGTTGGTGAAGACTTGAAGGTTGACTTGAATGCTCTTGTGCTCTCTTCTTGTTGGTAGGTAGGATATTCAATGAAGCTCTCTTTTCTTTGAAGAACTCTCTACAAATATTGCTTTAAGGAAGTTCAATTCCTTCAAATATATGGTCTTCCATCACTTCAAGGGGATTCTAGCCATTGTAGATCGTTGGAAAGTGGTTTGTGACCATTGGAGCACTTTTTGGCATTCAAAAATAAATTATGGAACTAGCTGTTGGATACCTGAAAGAGATGTTCGAGTCGGCTCGGATTCCTTCAAGTCGGCTCGGATTCCTTCAAATCAGCTCGGATTCTTTGAGTCGATAGGTCGAGTCGCCAAATCCTCAGTGCAGTCAACTCTTTGCCTTAGGGTGCAAAACTTCATTCTGAACGAGTCGGCTCTTGATAGCTTGGGTCGGCTCAAACTTGTATCTTTGAAAAACTTGAACTCGAGAAGTCGGCTCTTTTGATCTTTGGTCGGCTCTTCTTCTCAGGTTCTAAAATCATCACTCTGGAAGAGTCGGCTTGTTATAGTTTGGGTCGGCTCACTTTCTCAGGTCTTCAAAATTAGGTCTAGCAGAGTCGGCTCTTTCTTGTTCGGGTCGGTTGGCCTGGCTGTTCTCAGAAATCTTCAAAAACTGGACTCTAGAGGAGTCGGCTCGGACAAATTCCAGTCGACTCGGATTCATTGGAGTCGGCTCGATTGCCTTCGAGTCTGCTTGGATTGCTGCGTACCAGAATCCTTGTTGCGTGCCATGAGATGGAGTCGGCTCTTCAACATGCTGGTTCGGCTCGAGTAATTTCTTCAAGATTTTTATAATTCAACTCAAAGAAAAACTCTCACCAACACTCTTACATTTTTCAAATATACAAACTCAAAATAATTCAAAGGCGCACACACACATAAGTAACCCTTTTTATATGATTTTTTCTTAGCTTTTTCATTAGATTCTTCTTTACAAAAATAACTTACAACACAACTCAAACAAGAAACAAAGGAGTAGGAGTTAAAATTTGAACAATTAAATCATCCTACAAAAACTTGTAAAATACTTGAAGAGTTGTTAGAAATAAATGTACATGCTCCAATATTTGGTTATCATCAAAATCACTTAAGGGGTCAACAGATTAGATGTTGTATCCCCGAGCAACATACTTTTTGTCACTCCCTTACCTGTGGGAGACACTTTAGTAAAAAGAAAACTACAGCAAAAGTGTTGCAAAGTGGATTTTATTGGCTAGCACTTTTCAAGGATGCACACGAGTTTGACTAAAACTATTTCTGAAGCTAGCAAATAGGAAATATAACCAGGAAGGATATGATGTTACTGACCCCATATTAGTAGTTGAATCTTTGATGTTTGGATGATTGATTTTATGGAACCCTTTCCTGTATCATTTGGATATGAATATATTCTGGTTGCTGTAGATTATGTTTCAAAATGGGTACAGGCTATGACAACCTGAACCAATGATCACAAGGTGGTAATCAAGTTCATTTAGCATAACATCTTTAATCAATTCGAATGCCCAAGAGCTATCATTAGTGATAGATGTGCACACTTCACTAATAGGTACTTTGAAAACTTAATAAAGAAATATAAAATCATTCACAAAATGGCTACACCATACTATCCCCGCCTGACCTACTCGCTGGATAAGAAGCCCCCCAAGACCTACGCCGAGCTCCTTCTCTGGGTCCAAAAGTACATCCGCGCCGAGGAGGCGGACCACACAAGACGGGAGCTCGACGGAGGATCCCTGAAGAAGTCGGCCCCTGCTAAAGTGTCCGGGACCCGAAAGCCAGCACCCTAGGCTCAGAGCTCCCGGAGGGACCAGCGAAGTATGAGAGGGACCCCTGTCCCTGAGGAAAACTACACCCCTCTCCTCGCCCTGAGGACAAAAATTCTTATGGAGATCGAGGGTGAGGACTACTTGAGGCATCCACCTCCATTGAAGCCTTACGCTGGCCGTGACAAGACGAAGTACTGCCGCTTCCACCGCGACCACGGCCACGACATCGAAGAATGCCGCAACATCAAGTGGGAGATTGAGGAACTCATCAAGAGAGGCTACCTCAAGAGATTCGTGGGGGGCAGACCTCAAGCGGAGTCCCAGGCGCTCGTCACTCTCCCGCCAACTCCAGCCATCGACAACCGTCCCACCAAGAAGCCGGTGGGCATGTCTCCTGGGAAGCAGTGCACGCATCCAAGAAGGCCCGAGGGGCAGGGGACTCCGAAAATGTACTCCCCTTTATGAGGGAGGGGGAAGAGGGGGAGGAACTCCTACTGTACCTGGCGGTGACACCGGGAGCTATCAGCTCAGTTCTCGTCCACACAGACGCGAGGACAAATCTCAGAAGTTGGTGTACTACACCAGCAAAATCCTCCGAGATGCGAAGATCAGGTATACTCGCTCCGAAAAACTTATTTTTGCACTAATAGTGTCTGCTAAGTGCCTCAGGCCTTATTTCTAAGCACACCCAATAGTGGTGGTGACGGACTACTCGTTGAGAACCATCCTCGCCCGACTCGAGACATCCGGGAGGTTGGCTAAGTGGTCCCTGCTGCTCAGCGAATTCGACATAGCGTACCGACTGAAGTCATCACAAAAGTCCCAAGTTCTGGCCGACTTCGTGGTCGAGTGCACCAGGTTCGCTGAGGAGCCAGAGCAGGCAGCAACGGAGCCTAGGCCAGGAGAAGAGCCCTGGATTCTTCACGTAGATGGAGCATCCAATTTCGACGGGAGCGGAGTTGGCCTCATCCTGACCAATGGCGATGGGGTTGTGGCAGAATTCACCCTCCGTTTCAAGTTTGCTGCAACCAATAACCAGGCGGAGTATGAGGCACTCCTCGCGGGCCTAAGAGTCTCCCGCGAGCAAGGTGTGCAGGACTTGAAAGTCTTCGCCGACTCCAAACTGGTTGCCGGACAAGTATCCGGGGAATATGAGGTAAGGGACCCCCAGATGATGAAGTATCTGGAGCAAGTCCGAGCGAGCACGGCAGACCTCCGGCGCTTCAGCATTTTCCACATCCCTCGAGGAGAGAATGCACGTGCGGATGCGCTGTCTAGACTTGCGACCCTATCGGACTCATCACTGGGACGTGCCTACATCGAGCACCTTGAAAGCCCCAGCTACGAGAGCCCGATGGAGGTACATCAAGTCGCCCCCGAGTCGAGTTGGATGGACAAGTACATCCGGTATATCACTGACGGCACCTTCCCGGAAGACCGCGCGAAAGCCGCCCTCGTCAGGAAGAAGGCCTATCGATTTGCCCTGATGGAGGGCCAACTCTACCGCCGATCTTACTCCTACCCACTCTTGAGATGCCTCAGGCCCGCCGAGTCAATCTTTGTGCTCCAAGAGATACACGAAGGCTTCTGCGGGAATCACATGGGAGGGAGGACACTGGCCTACAAAGCTCTCCGCCAGGGATACTTTTGGGAGACTATGAGGGAAGACGCAGTCGACTTCATCAAGAGGTGTGACAAATGCCAGCGCCATGCCAACATTTAGCGCTAGCCGGCGGCACCGATCTCCCAGCTCTTAGCCCCTTGGCCCTTCGCCCAGTGGGGAATGGACATCTTGGGGCCGTTCCCCTAGTATCAGGGCAGCGAAAGTTCCTGCTAGTGGCGATCGACTACTTTACCAAGTGGGACGAGGTAGAGCCACTGGCTCGGATCGCAGAAGCCAATGTCCGCCAGTTCTTTTGGAAGTCAATCATCTGCCACTTCGGGCTCCCCCATTGCATCATCACCGACAATGGGCGACAGTTCGACAACCACGAGTTTGAAGGATTCTGTGCAGCCCATGGCATCCAACACCGGTTCACCTCGGTAGCTCACCTCCAAACAAATGGGGAGGCCGAGGTGACCAACCGGACCATCCTGCAAGGGCTCCGAACCAGGCTGGATCAAGCTAAGGGCCTGTGGACAGAAGAGCTCCCTAGCATCCTGTGGGCCTACCACACGATGCCCAGGATGGTAACCAATGAAACGCCCTTCAGCCTCGTCTTCAGTGCCGAAGCAATCGTCCCCGTCGAGCTTGGCATGCCTACGTTGCGGGTGCAGCAGTATGATGAAGCATGGAACTCGATGCACCTCCTGCTCAACCTCGATCTTCTTGAAGAAGCAAGGGACAAAGCCTGCCTACGGATGGCAGCCTACCGACAAAGGGTAGCCCGGTACTACAACGCTCATGTCTGGACAAAAGCCTTCAAGCCCGGAGACCTGATGCTGCGACGGGCGGAAGCGTCCCAACCTAGGGAGTGCGGCAAGCTTTTCCCAAACTGGGAGGGCCCCTACAAAGTGGCTGAAGCCCTCTCGCAAGGGGCCTACTACCTCGAAGATCTCGATGGCGTCAGGTTCCCCAGAACATGGAATGCCTGCAACATGAAAAAATACTATCAATAATGTAAGGTTTTCCAACAATGAATAACAATGGTTTTTTTCCCGTGCGAGTGTCTGCTTGTCTTGCAGGAGAATGCCAATGGCATCCCCAAGCCCAGCTCCAGGACGCCAAAGGGGTCTGATGGGGAACTAATATGCATGCAATTTTTTTTGTATGTTTTACATGTTGAGTTAGGTGATTAATTCCCAAATTTTAGATCAAAATTATTTGTAGGGAATTTTGTATGAATTTTTGAAGATCAGCATGCAGATTAGGACCTAGAAAAGTAGCAAAGAAGGACCGCCGGGACTGAGAAGCCTCGGTTAGGGCAAGTTCTCCTACAATAAAACTACTGGAGGTAGAGGAGTGTACCTGATAATGTCTGTGAAGATCGCAGTGAAGGGGTCTCTCGTTCCTCGACGGATGCAGCCTGGAAAATCGAGCCAAAGACCCGCGGATACCCGGCTTTCTGCTCGGTGATCCGATTGAGGCTTGGCTGGAGTTGTTGGATTCGTAGGAACTCAGGGACCTACAAACGACCTGTCAGGGGTTAGAAAGCTCATAAAGGAACAAGAAAATAAAGTAAAAACAGCAAGGGAAGGCTTCTTTTGGAGTGGGCATCCAGGGATCTGGAGGGTTTGTTGGTAGCAGGAAGATGATTGCAAACACCGGGAAGAAGAACTCTCACAAACCCCTTTATGCACACAGCAGGGTATCACACCACTCAATAGAAGAACTCAAGGTTTTCATTCATCAAAAATTCTTCCTTCATACAAGAGGCTAGGGTCCCTTAAATAGACCCTTAACCTTGGGCTCCAAGTAAGGGTACATAAGTCTTTACATAAGAATCCTTTTCCCTCTCAAACCCTAGCTAGAAAATAAGGAAATATTAGGTAGAAAAATCCCTAAAAGTTTTCTTGACTTGGTCAAGACTCCAAGGATGCCTAGGGGGGCGTGTTGGGCTTCTAGGAGCAGCAAAAGGCTGGCCCAAAGGGTCTCGAGTGCATGGGTTTGGGCCTCTAGAAGCTGGGGTGGCCTGGTAGCCAGGTAGCAGGAATATTCCCTGGTATCTTGCTTCTTAGGGGCTTGGGCTTGGCACCTGGGCTTGATTTCTTTGGGCTAGGATGCAGATGGACCTCTGGAATCATGGATGCCCTTATCTATGAATATACTTTGGCATCTGGAAGAGAATCTGGGTATCTGGAGGGCATCTGCAAGAAATCAGGGTTTTCTGAATTTTCCTCCTGGGGTCTTCAAATCTTCAAGCTGGGTTGGACTTGTGCTATACTTCCATGTCTTCAATCTAGTTGGACTTGGTCTTCACTTGTATGATATAGTCTTGAGTCTTCAGTATGCTTGGACAGGACTCAAAAAAATAAAATTAGCTCAACATGAGCTGACTAGCATTGGACTGAACTAGCTCAACATGAGCTGACTAGTATAGAACTGAAATAACAACTAAAAATACTCAAATAACAATTAAAATGGACTCAGATGAGCTAAGCCCTTATTACAGATGGACTCATAAATTATTGATCAATTTACAGAGGGTTGAAAAAGCCTCTGTCTTATTCTGGTGCCTCAGGTGTCCCCACCAGGGTCAAGGAGCCACGCTGCTCCCGATCGACGACGCCCTCGGGCCCAGCTCCAGGATGTCGAAGAACCATCGAGCCATGTAGCTCTCAACTCAAGGCATCCCCGGGCCCAGCTCCAGGACATCGAAGAACCATCGAGCCACGTAGCTCTCAACTCAAGGTATCCCCGGGCCCAGCTCCAGGATGTCGAAGAACCATCAAGCCACATAGCTCTCAACTCAAGGCATCCCCGGGCCCAGCTCCAGGATGTCGAAAAACTATCGAGCCACGTAGCTCTCAACTCAAGGTGTCCCCTGGCCCAGCTCCAGGATGTCGAAGAACCATCGAGCCACGTAGCTCTCAACTCAAGGCGTCCCTGGGCCCAGCTCCAGGATGTCGAAGAACCATCAAGTCACGTAGCTCTCAACTCAAGGCATCCCCAGGCCTAGCTCCAGGATGTCGAAGAACCATCGAGCCATGCAGCTCTCAACTCAAGGCATCCCCGAGCCTAGCTCCAGGACGTTGAAGAACCATCGAGCCAAGCAGCTCTCCATCTCAAACGTCTCTAAGCCTAGCTCCAAGATGCCAAGGGATCACGGGGCCACACAGCTCCCGTCAACGCCTCGAGCCTAGCTCCAAGGCGCCAAAGCCCTGAGCCAAGATCTCAGGCAATCCCTGGGCCCGAGCCAAGCTCCACGTCCAGGAAGGCCTCGAGCCTAGCTCCATGGCAATCAAGACCGATAACCCCCCTACCCTGATCTCCCCACTTAAAAAGAAAACGAGAGGGGAAGGAAAGAAAGGGAATGAAGGGGGGAAGCCCGGTAGCCCCTTCTCTGAACTACCCACTCGAAAAGAAGACGAGAGAGGAAGGAAAGAAAGAGAACAAAACGGGGGTCCAGCCAGCATCCTCTCTTCTGATCTCCCACACTAAAAAAAAAAAAGAGATAAAAATCAATGAAAAAAAAAAATGAAAGATGAATGAAAAATAAATGAGAGAAGAGTGGGGAAGGAAAGAGAAAGAGAGAACAAGAAGAAAATACAACATCACCGAAGCTACCACTTTCAGTAGCTCTCAGCAACCATCATCCCCGAGCCCAGCTCCAGGACACCTTCTCAAGACCGGAGCTCAGATCTCCAGTCGAGGGAACTTCGAGCCAGGCGGCTCCCAGCAACCATCATCCCCGAGCCCAGATCCAGGATACCAGCTTGAGACTGGAGCTCAGATCTCCAGCCTAGAGACCACGAGCTCAGCAACTCTCAGGTACACCCTACCTAATCTCCCCATACATTAAAAAGAAAGACAAAAGTGGAAAGGGAGTGAAGGAGGGGAGGATCCAAGCAAGAAAGATAATTGCAAGAAAATTCGCACTTCATTAATCAAATATCAAGTACAAGCACCTTATGGTCCCCCGACATGCCGAGTGGCCCTACTAAATACAAAGGAAGAAACAAAAAATGGCTTTCCGCTAGCCGAGTCGCTGGGCCGGGAGTCTCCATCAGCAGGGGCTTCTGACCGCGCGATCTCAGACTCGGCTGGCGCGGCCTCCTCAACGCCCGCCTCCTGATCTGAAGTACCGGGGTAGTCAAGGTAGCCGCGGCCTTCGACTGAGATGAACTCCTCGACCAGGCGGTGCAAGTACATGAAGCCTTTGAAGAAGGAGTCCTACGCCGTCTGCTGGATTTCGGCATGGAACTCCTTCGAGGCCCTGTACCTTTCCACCACCTCCCCGGCTTCCTTCTTTGCTGTAGCCACCTCGCGCCTGGCATCCGCGACCGACTTGGCTGCCTCATCCGCTGCCCTCTGAGCCATAACTGACTTCTCCTCTTCTGCCGTTAGTTGAGCTTGGAGAGTTTGGGCGGTCCGTTTCTGCCAGGCCGCCTAGGCCATGACCACGTCCAACCTCTACTCGGAGTCAGTAAGCTCCTTAGCTTTCTTCCTCGACTCCCCTTGCTCGTGGTCCAGCTTCTCCTGGAGCTCCTTTGCTCGCCCCTCGGAGTCAGCGAGCCGCCCCTCGAGGTCCTTGACCCGCCGGTCAAGCACCTCCTCGGAGTCAGCCTTCCCCTTCAGATCGGTCTTCAACGACGCGATCTCGGCCATCTGCTGCTACGCAGACTGCTCCCAGTTTCGGTAGCAGCTCCTAATGAAGAGGGCCTCAACACCCATCTACAGTACATGGGAGGTCAAAAAAAAAAAAAGAGAAGGGAGAGAGGATGGAGCTATTCACCGTGTACAGATGGGGGAAAATGCTATCGATCAAGAGTCCAACCGGTAGCCCGTCCATGTTCTCCCGGTCGCATCGTTGGATGGAGAAGTCCATCATTTGGTAGGCCAGTGCGCGGTTGTCAACCAAGGAGCTCTCCGGCCCCAACTTGAATGGGAGGCGACGCCTCACCTCGTCCCTCCTACTCTCCTGAGGGGCAGATGCGCCCGCCACTCCAGCATCAGGACTTTCAAAGACCGGTCGAGGACCCGACACCGTCATGACAGAAAAACCATCAACTTCGATCGTCACTGGACCCAGAGAGTGGAGCGAAACAGCAGCAGCAGCATCAGTCCGGACGACCACTGCGGGCTCTGGGATAGGGGGTTCCGCCTGCGGCTCTGTCCGTCGCACAGGGGCTCCCACAACCCCCTTTCCTTTCGAGGCAGCCGGCATAGCAAGGGCAGACACCGGCATGCCCTTAACCCGGGCCCGCCTCGAAGGGGGCTCGGCCACCACCCCAGTGGGCGGCCTCTTCCTGGAGATCGGAATGGCTCGCCCTCTGGAAGATTCGACCCTGCACACAGGAACTGGGAAAGTCAACCCGAAATGGAGAAAAGAGAAGCTGCATGCAGAGGAAAGAGCTAAATATACCTGGCCCCACCGACGAGTCGACCCTGGCATCGAGGAGATTCTGCTCTGATAGCAGGACCTCCAAGGAAGGGATCTAGGCGGTGCGAAGCTGATCGTAGTCATCCTGGTCGGCAGCTTCGACTGCAGAGATCCGATTTGGGGATCGGTCCGGCTCGCTCTAGGCCCAGTCGACCCCCTCGACATCCGCAAAGAAGAACTTGCTCTTCCATCTCTTAATGGAAGAGGGAAGCTCGAACTTGATGCCCTTCGGGTGAGAAGACAAAGACCACCACCCGTCCTCGGTCGGGTGGCATTTCAGGATGAAGAATGCCTTGAACAGGGAGAACTGGGCAACGAACCCGTGGATGTGGCAGAGCACAATGAAAGAAAAGATCACCCTGATGGCGTTCGGTACCAACTGGGTGGAGACTAGGCGATAATTGCTTAGAACAGACAAAAAGAAAGGATGGAAAGGGAATCGAAGACCCCCGGAGAAGGTCCCCTCATAGAAAGCGAGACGCCCGGGTCCGCTGGATGTGACCCATTCCCCGGGGCGGGGATCCATGAGTCGAACGGAAGATGGGATCCCATAGGCATCCCGGATGGCCTCCAGTTCTGCAGCAGAGATCGTCGAAGTGACCCCGCCCGGACCTGTTGACCAGACCGACTCGGGGGCTAGTTCAAGCAAAAGAGGAGCACTGACAGGAAGAGAAGGAACGACCTCCAGCTCCCCAATGGACATCGGAGGGGCAGGAAGGGATGGTCTCACACTAATCCTAAACTGCTCCCCCTCCGACTCCTCGTCGGAGGAGGAGAGCACCACCCTTCGGGCGAAAGACTTAGGACGAGACATGCTGAATCGAGAGGGAAGGAGCCTACCCCAGAAGGAGAGAAAGATGGAAGATGAAGCTGGTCTAGACCCCTAGAGAAGGAAAGAACAGAAGTAGATTGTAGAGGAAGAAAGGTCTGGACGCAGTAATGAGCGCGAAGGATTTGAAAGGAAGGGACTTTTGGGTGAGAAATTTTTCTTTTCACTTCGAAAAGGCCCGTCAAATCTGCACTGTTAAGACCCCCTCGCCAACAGATCTGCACCACGTGTTGCCCATTGACGAAAAAGGAATCCCAGCTACTCAGAATTTTGTGCCAGCATTAACTGCTCCTCGGACGTGGCCACGCGTCTTCCCCATACTGGCTTGCGGGGCCGTCCCTCGAAGCACCAATGACCGTGCCATCATTGCACCGGGTTTTCGCCCCTCCACATCAGCATTACAGTTACTCCCTTCGCCTCGAGCGCCACGCACTAACGAGTCTTGGGAGTGGGGGGCAAATGATGTGGCAAGATCGCTGACGTGGGTAGCTGACGAGTGCCACGTTAAAGGAGACCGCCACGGCAGGCGCCAAGGCGACACCTCAGTTCGGGGCACTACGCCGAGCTGAGTCGAGTTCTCCCAGGACAGCAAGTCGAGCTCAGTCCTCCGCCAAGTCGAGCTCGTGAGCTCGATGCCTAGGTCGGAGCTGTCCTCCGCCCTCCAGAGCGAGACCCTCGGAAGTTAGTTCCCTGCAATCGAGGTCGAGCCAAGAGCTCGCCCGTCGATGTGGAGCCTCTCGGAGCGCGCACCCTCTGGACCGGGTCCGTCCTCCGCCCTCCAGAGCGAGACCCTCGGAGGTTAGTGCCCTGCGGTCGAGGTCGAGCCAAGAGCTTGCCCACCGATGTGGAGCATCTCCGAGCGCGCACCCTCTAGACCGGGTCCGTCCTCCGCCCTCCAGAGCGAGACCCTCGGAGGTTAATGCCCTGCGATCGAGGTCGAGCCAAGAGCTCGCTCACCGATATGGAGCCTCTCCGAGCGCGTGTCCTCTGGATCGGGTTCGCCTTTCACCCTCTGGAGGAGACCCTCGGTGGTTAGTGCCCTGCGGTCGAGGTCGAGCCGAGAGCTCGCCCGCCGATGTGGAGCCTCTCCGGGCACGCGCCCTCTTGACCGGGTCCGCACTCTTCCCTTCTCCACCAAGGTGACTGCACGAGCTCGGAGTGCCTAGACTGGAGCAGACCCTGCTGTCCCAGGATACCGGCGAGCCGCCCGAGGACCACAGAACGGCGCCCCCCATGCCGCCATAACTACTTGTCCGGTCGTACTTCTAGGGGATGGGCTAGCCAAAGAGCACGCACCCCTAGGGCGGCGGCTCCCGGATCGAGACTATGCCAGACTTCCCGAAATGGGGCAACCAGAGAGGATGTCAGAAGGAATGAAAGCTTCCCCTACCACCTGTCAGGAAAGGCATCCCGTCCACGGCATGGAATCCTACCCCATGCGCCTGCCAACCCAACGAAGATCCCGAGGCAGGCTCTCAACTGCCGGTTTTCAACTACAAAGAACGATCGGCACCCCCGGAAGGGGGGAGGTAACAAACGAACAACAAAAACAACAATAAAAAATACAAGCGCAAGCTCAACCGAGAGAGCAGAACGCCACCACCAACACCATGGTAGAACGAAAGTCACCGGGTAACAAGGAGAAGCGAAGGAATAGGGAACCCCTCTGTCCCCGCTATCACTCTCCCCCTGCTGCTTTTCTCCTTCACCGACACACATGTTCACTCCTCCTAGTGCGGAGTCCATCAAGAGGGGCCCGACCAGAAAGATCTATTCTCTTGGATCGTCACTGACTTGACCGTCGGAGTGCCCCGTCGGAAACCCCGGCCCAAGTCACTAACCCCTGTTTTGCAGATCCAGGAACAGAGGACCGGTAGGCAGCGAGAGGACCGCACTCCGGCGCGGCAGCTACGAGCCACGACGATCTTGGCGGTAATACATACTACCAAATGTAACCTTCAAAATTGACCGCAATGCATCAAATGCAACCTAAAAGTTGATGCTTCTTTATCTTCTTTATAAGTAATTAGAAACTGATCCATTTAATCAACTAAACTCTAAATAGGCTAAGATTGATGTAAACCCATGAGAAAAAACTAAGATCAAATATTCAAGGACGGGGGTTGAATGGGGGTGACAAATGGAATGTTGCACATGAGTGGTGGGGCCAAGAAAAAAATAATTTATAATTTTTTTTTTTTTTGGTGTTTCAAATAAAAGTTATTTGATGGTCAGATGGTCAAACCATGGAAGGAAACGCGCTGGGTAGTCAGCAGGATTTTTGAATTTAAAAGGAGGAAAAGGTGATGATTGGAATGTGGCATGAAGCTGTCCCACCAAGTGCCAGCGGAATCAAGCGTGGAGTTTAAGCATGTGAAGGAATCACAGGAGCATGACGTGGAGCTTAACACTTGATGTGCTTTTTCCGCCGAGCACTAAACCAATGCATGTCAAAGTATTTCACGCGGTGCAGGAAACAACTCAAGCGGTCCATCAGCCATTAACTACCAGTCCATGAAACATAACCATGGACCACCAGAAAAATCATGATCGGGGACTGGGTTTCACACGAAAGAAGATTGCCGGGACACAATCTACTGGTTGGGGCGAAGTTTCTGCGCTATGTAATATCCAAAACGGGCCGAAATCTGATTGTTTGAATGAAATTTTGAATGGGCAAAACAAAACTGCTGGTTTGTGACGATGGGTGTTGGAGTTCGATGCGAAGGAGGTTGGGACACGGGCGAAGTTCTCAAGTGAGATCCTAGGAGCAGCTAAGTGGGTTTGGAATGATCCATAGCCCGGAACTGATGGGATTTTCAGGCGGTTGGAGCTTGACATCAGGCTAGGAACAGGGGTTTGTTGGAGTTTGATATGGGCTGTTGTTGGAGCAAACTAAAACAGAGCATGGATAGCTAGCAGAGAGGCCACTGGGAGAACTGGACAAGCGAAGGACTTGTGCAGCTAGAGCGTGATATAATGGCCAGGCTTGAAGCCAGTAATCCAAACCATCTTAGAAAGCTTCCAAGTGATCTGAGGATCCTAATTTGATGTGAAACGGGTAGAACGACAGGATAGAAATTTTTGCATAGAGGAATAGCTAAACAGATGGGATTTGTGGAATAGTGGAAATCGGGTTGTTGGAACGAGCAAATGCGGATGAAGCACCGGATGCAAAGACGTCGTAACAACCGCTATATGTAGTGTGGTTGGTAAAGGTTTTGCTCTTCCTTGATCATGGATTCGAGAAATGATCCTGTAGATAACTCGATTAAAATTTTAAAATTTTTGGATACATGTGACTGTCGATGGACCGACTGATACTTCGACATTATATTATGAAAAAGGTATGCAGAAATTTATGGCCTGTATCAAACAAAGACCTAGTAGGTTGCAGGCTAGGAACCAGAATGGGATATTATACAAGGATAAAATTAAGTTTTTTTAAAAATGATATCTTTTTAATAAAAAATTATCGAAGTAGAATGATTTCGGATATATTTACCGAAGGCAGTCACGGGGCACCTGACTTCATCTTTTTGAAAGACGAACTCAACATCGTCCAAATTTGTCTTTTGGAAAGATGAATTCAATTAAATCGAATTCGTCTTCTCAAAAGACGAATTATAATTGATTAAATTTATCTTTTGGAAAGACGAATTCTTTTTAATTGAATTCGTCATTTCAAAAGATGAATTCTTAGCAAATTTCTTTTTTAAAAAAAATATTGGTTTTAAGGGAAGGAAAATAAAATTCTTAATTTTAAAATATATGAAATTAAAAATTAAAAAAATTTTAATTTATATTAAAAATTTAAAATATTATTTAAAAAGTAAAAAAATTTAAATTAATAATATTTTCTAAAATTTTTTTATTATAATGAAATAAACAAAATTTAAAATAAATAATTTTTTGAAAAAAAAATTAACCGGTAATCGTGGATGTGAAATCGATCCACAATACATAAATATTTCTGTATCAAAATTTTATAAAAAATATAAAAAATAATAAAAATTTTAACAAAAAATAGGATTACCGATGGTTGGACCGGTAGCAGAACCAGTAGGTGGACCGATGGTCGGATCTTGGTAGCCGGACTAGTGGTCGGGACGGTGACAAGACTGAGGGCCAGATAGGTGGCAGGATCGATGAAAAATATGATTTTTATTATTAAATGAATTATTAAATCTTTCCACCAAATAATTTTAATGAAAAAATAAAATATAATCTTTTTATTAAATAATTAATATATTAAATTAAGATTTTTTTAAATATTAATTTTATTAAATTACATTAAAAAATTTTAAAATTATTAAGAATTATTAAAAAAATTGTTAAAAAATTATATTTTTTTATAAAATAATAAATGAGAAATCGTGGATTGTATCCATGATTTCACCAAATAATTTTTTTATTAAAATTTAATAATTTCTTTTTAAAATTAATGAGAAATCATGGATTTTAATAAATCCTAAAATAATTTATTATTTTCATAATTTTAATTTTATAATTTATATTTTTTTGAATTTAGTTAAGCAAATAAATGATTCTTGTCTATTTATGACCGATAGATGGATCGATGGTCGGACAAGTAGGTGGACGGATGCTCGGATCGGTAGCAGGACTAGTAGATGGACCGATGGTCAGATCCTGGTAGCCGGACTGGCGATCGGGATGGTGACAGGACTGAAAGCCGGATATATGACAGGATCGACAGAAAATAGGATTTTTATTATTAAATAAATTATTAAATCCTTCCACCAAATGATTTTAATGGAAAAAGAAAATAGAATTTTTATTATTAAATAATTAATATATTAAATTAAGATTTTTTTAAAAATATTAATTTTACCAAATTACATCAAAAATTAAAAAAACTTAAAAATTATTAAAAATTTGTTAAAAAATGATTCTTGTCTATTTTATGCTAGAACACATATATAAATGATTCTTGTCTATTTTAGGCCAGAACACATATATAAATAAATAATATATAAATTAACACATATATTAAAAACACATAATTGTTTAAAATTAACAAGAAATCATGAATTTTAATAAATCCTAAAATAAATGACTATTCGGTCCCATATGGCGGCCGTCTCCTATTGCGTGCAGGCTATATACGACGACGGGTCGGAGATGGCTGATGCTGCTCTGTCTCATGCTCTATATCGTGTGATGCCTGATATGCAGCATGCTCTACATCGTATGATGCTTGCTGTGCAGATACGTGATGTGACGATGATCCTTCACCAAAGAAGTATCCTCCAAGTCCGGAGTAATCATGCTACCAGGCCATGAAATCCGGTGCAGTAATATAATCAAAGTGTGCTGCCACATCCTCAGTAGATATGAACTCGGGCATCGGATATGGAGAGGTACTATGTCGTCAGGTACCTCGTCTGTGCTGAGCTGGCGGAGTTGCTCCCGATGAAGATGCATATGGATAATAAGGCGAAGGAGTCTCGTCCTCTCTGTCTCCCTCCTGATAAAACCCACGTAGTGGAACCCGTGTATGATCGCCAAGAGTATGGAGGGCAGAATGACATACATCCTATATAGTCTGGGAGGACGTTGCGATAGAACCTGGCTGGGCAAGCTCAAGTATTGTCGCAATGCCACTGCCCTGTAAATATAAAAATAATTAGTTTGACAAAATTTAAACGTAGATTATAATTTAAATAGTAAAATTTAAATTACTTACCATGTGATCATACACTGCACCATTGCGATTGATGAATCGATGAGTGATCCTACGGTACCACTGCATATAAGGATCGTGATAATCCATGGTACCATTGAATGGATCACCATGTATAATATAATCATGTTGACTCATCCATAATTGTATATACTCCCGATGAACGGTGGACCAATCCTGATCAGATCATCCCCTCATATCAATACGATGTAGTGCAGACATCATATCAAACTGATTTGGCACGACCTGTCGCATCCCAAACTGGCGCACCACTCTATCAAGTAAATGCCACTCTACTATATAAAAAACTAGTGGTACTTGACTACACCAGATCTCCTGATCCTGTAGATAGTAATCTGGTAACTCTGCAAATATAGCGGCAGTATATGGCTGCCAAATGACCTATTTATAAATAATTTAAAGCATAATTTGTTAAACAAGAACAAATAAAACAAGTTAATCATTATGAAAAATTCAATATTCATTACCTCGTCGGGTCGCAGTCGATCAAGTAAATAACAATATGAAGAAACTACATGCATAGGTACCTGTGTCACAGAAAAAAGCTCTCCATCTACAAAATAAATTAATTAAATTAATTAAATAAAATAGTATATATCATACATGGCATAAAATATTATGTAAATTCTAAACTCACCTCATCCCTAATGGTCCATGTGGTAAACCGGCTCCATCATCATCAAAATTGATCATCGGATCTAGAGCCTGTCGAAGTAATCTGTTGGATGCAAAAATCGGAACTCTATCCCATGCCCATAGCTGTAGTAGCGACAACGGACCAGCAATATCAGAAACATCTCTATGGCTCGCCCTGCACATCTCTCTATACAACCAAGCGAGTCCAGCGCTACCCCAACTATACTGTCCGGCCGTCTCGGAATCCACTAAAAGAGGTAGAAATAAGAGATGCATATTGTTCCTAGATTTATCCATAAAAAGGCATCCACCCATCAACTGTAAAATATATGCTCGAGCATAGCACTGTATGGCTGCCTCGTCGGCATCGAATGCTAAATCCTGGAAGTGCTCAGTAAGCCAGACCAAAGTCAATCATGATCCATGCAATCTATCTTCTGATGGGATGACCTCTAATAACTCAATACAAAGCTATCCCTAGTCTACCTGTATAGTACCCATCACTAGTAGACCATCTACCTGCAAATCTAGCTGAACAGCAACATCCTGTAGGGTGATGGTGGCCTCTCTATAGGGAAAATAAAAAGTATGCATCTCTGGATACCACCGCTCGACGAGAGCAGTGATCAAATACCAGTCCAATCTAATAAATCCAACACGTGCTAGACCATAGAATCTGGATTGCATCAGCAAAGGCACAATACGACGATCGAGCGGTATCGATCTGCGC
Organism: Areca catechu; assembly: GCA_021397845.1. NCBI lineage: Eukaryota > Viridiplantae > Streptophyta > Magnoliopsida > Arecales > Arecaceae > Areca > Areca catechu. Next base: position 50,514,136 of record CM038047.1, on the reverse strand, counting down.
ATAACCATCTCTCGACGTCAACAGTGCAAAACAACATCCTGTCCCTCCCATACCAAAGATGATCTATGTGAAGGCTATCCGTGTAGTACACTATTGTCAGAAGGACCAGGATCCATAATTGTGATAACTCAAAGAAAATAAAATTAGCAAACACAAAGCCCATTTAATACAAAATTATATGTAAATAGTAATGACATCAATTCATATACAAGGTATAAATATCAGACAATAAAACATCACAAACCATATCCATTTATTACAATCCATCAAATAAAATACAAAGCAATGACATGATCAGCCTAATATATTACAATCCATATATTAAAACATCTGTAAAATATAACTGATATAATTTAACTAATCTGCTTGTAGAGGCCTTGGACATGACTGATATAATTTAACTAATCTGCTTGTACACTTGCATCTATTGCCAGCTTCTCTTGTATCCATATCATTTCTGATCCTCGTGGATCGTGACCTACCTTTCTGTCATAACCTATTTACATCAGGTATAATGATACCATGTTCATTTTGCTGGGGCCAATATTCTTCATAAGGAATTGGTTGAAATTGTGGTACATAAGTTTGATGATAATTGTGTAATATATTGCACCGATCAATGTATCTTTTAAAATCAATGGTAACATGTGCACAAGCAGCCATGACGTGAGAATAAGGTAAATAAAAACATTACCATTTCTAACATGTACATGTCTGCTGGGAAAGATGAACAACCTATAGCATCAAAAACCATAATTCAGCATATACCCAACCTAATAATATATTTTCAATGATACATAAAGATCGTAAGTACCTGTGTATTGTTATCCCTGTTCATGTTCGGTTCATGTTGTTGGCTCCACCCAGTGATTTTGATAAATAATAAAACATTGAGTGCATATTGTATACTAATGAAGATTTCAAGTTGTTTGTTTTCAGGAAGAGAGCACCTCAAAATCTCAAAAACTTATAGTTTATGGCACGTAATGGTACGGAGCAATTCTCACGAATCCGGGCATCCTCTTCATTGAAAAAGGGCATCTAAATGATTAAATATTATATGTTTATGTTTTCAAGAATTATATTTATGTTTTCGAGATATTTACACTTGAATCTGAGATTTTTCAGTCTCAAGTGTTGACACCTGGACAGTCAATTGTCAACACTTCAGCATTTGGCACAAACAAAAATCCTTGGCACGCCAAGTGTCGACACCTATATCCAAGTGTCGACACTTAGGTTCCAAGCGTCGACTCAAGGCCTGAGAATTTTGAAAATACAGAACTTTGTAATTTGAGAATTTTTGTGTCAAGTGTCGACACCTGTGCATCAAGTGTTGACACTTGAAAGTTCAAGTGTCGACACCTAGAGATCAAGTGTCGACACTTGACAGCCAAGTGTCGACACCTGACAGCCAAGTGTCGACACCTGGCAGCCAAGTGTCGACACTTGCAGCCTAACAGCTCTAACGGATCTATTTTTCTGGCTTGCAGAACTTGCTTTTCAAGCTCCAAACGGCTATTTCTGAGGTACCAACGGTCACAAACCATTTTTTGGAAGGTTCTTGGTGTATTTAACCTCCACCAACCTCATTTTAAAGAAAAGGAAGTGTGTTAAAGTGCATTCAAGTCTACTCAAAAGCCAAAAAGCCAATATTCTCTTAAATACTTCACATCAAAAGCCTCTTATAGTTTGATTCCTTGAAAAGCCTACAAGCTCATCCTTACTTCATTCCAAAAGAGGCACTTTGAAGGAGATTCCAAGGAAGAGTGAAGACAAAGCATCTACTTGAGCTTCAAAGATTCCAATCTACTCTTGAAGAGAGTTTGTTTTAGTTTTAAATTGTATATCTGTTTTTATTGTGATTTGACCTTGCTTTCAAGGGTGTCTTGAAAGAAGGCTATTATTGTTTGTTGGTGAGCCAAAGGGATAAAACCAATTAGGGTTAACTTGTGAGCCCGAAGACAAAACAAGTGTTAAGGTTTGTTGGTAAGCCTAAGTGATAAAACCAACTTAGGTTTTGACTTGTGAGCCTTGTGAAAAATAAGTCAACTGTAATCTAGTTTGGATTATAGTGAAATTTCCAAGGGTGGCTTGGGGAGTGGATGTAGGTGCTAGGTTTGCACCGAACCACTATAAACCTTGTATTTGTGTGTGATTGCTTTCTTCCTCTCTTGCTCTTTAATTATTGCTAACATCTTGCATTGAATTCATCATTGTTCACAAGCACCACTAGTCTCTCAATATTGTCTTAATTTTTTTTTTAAAGACCCAATTCACCCCCCCTCTTGGGCTCCATTTCTGGGCAACACATGTCTAGCAATTTGGACTTAGAACAAGCCAATTGCTCTATCGAATCGTATAATGGTATGCGATGTCACTTTGGCTTGGTTGGAGATCACATGTCCCATGACAAAAGGAGTAAACCTTTAATTTCTGTCCATTGCCTCTGTTGCTTGGACACGTCGACCTTCAAAGTATGACACAAGCTGAAAGAAAGTTAACTGTACCAATGCTATTATGGAAAGAAATCGAGCATTTTTCAAAACTCCATTGAAACACTCGGATATATTAGTTGTCATCATCCCATACCATCGTCCGTCATCATGTAAACGTGTCCATTTTGCTAAAGGAATTTCATTCAACCACTGAACGGCTTCTGGGTTAAATTTCTCAATATTCCTCATGTATTTCTGGAATTTTCTAGGCTGCGTTTGCATTCCAGCTCTTTTCACTACATCTCTTAGTTTGGGATCACGAAATCTTTTATTGAAGTTACTTGCCATGTGACATAGGCAATATACATGATAAGCATGCGGTGGCTGCCAACCCAGATACTCATTCTATACTGCAGCAAGTATACCAACATGTCGATCAGAAATTAAACAAATTTCTTGACGTGATGTAACAAAACTTCTGATACAAGCTAAGAATCAACCCCAGGTGTCCACTGACTCTTCATCGACAATATCAAATGCAAGTGGAAAGATCTGATTATTTCCATCAATAGTAGTTGCAATCAACAACTTATCCTTATACTTTCCATACATGAAAGTAGCATCGATACTTATGGTTGGATGACAGTGCTTAAACCCTTCAATCGAGGGTGAAAAGGCCCAGAATATATAATCAAACTAGGCACAATTTGGTATACCAGTTGGAGTGCTGATAAATTTCACCCAGGAACTCGGATTAAATGTTTGTACAGCATGCAACCATTTCGGAAGCAATTGATATGACATATCCCAATCTCCAAACAACATCGTTATCGCCTTCTGTTTGGCATCCCATAATTTTTTATAACATGGTGTATAGTTATATTTGTTCTTTATGACTGCACCAAGTCCAGTAATAGCAATGGTAGAAATTTCTTTAACCAGGTCCCGAATTTCATTAGCAATTAAAGTGGAGTCCAAACTAGAATGATCCTGAGACATCATTGTAGATAGGCATGTATGAGGACCGGTATATCATGAAATCTCAAAAAAATCATGACATTTAATACCTCTCAGCATCCACTGATAGCCAAAATCTCTGCTCTTACATTTCACATGCCATAGATTTGGATTTGATTCAATAACCTTGGATTCAGGATGTCTTTCAACAGAATATTGCTTTACTACAATCTATAATTCTGCCTTATCTATAAAGCGGAGTCCTTTACGTAACTACTCATCCCTTTGTCATATAACATATTGTTCCTGCATTGAAGAATACATTGACATATTTGCAGCATTCCAATCAACCTGAGTGAATGTTCTAGATGGAGCTTCAAATGTAGAATAGTTAAGAACAGTGGTATCCTCTAGACTTCGTATTGGATGTGAAGTACTGGTCTCGTCACCTTCGTCATCCAAATCATGTTCACTTTCATCATCATTCTCACTAAAAAGTTGATTATCAACATGCACCCTATCATCAACAGTCATATATATTGATGTTTCTTTAATATTACTTTCTGGTACAGTACTGTCCACCATATGTAATGGATCTATAGTAAAAACTGAACCAATATTTTTACTTTATTATCTGCAATGTTTGGAGTACTATATGATAAAACCTGTTCAGTTACACGAGTTGTTGCTATATTTTGAACAGCTTCTTCATAATCATCCTATTCGCAATCAAGTTCAGGAACTTCAACAGTTTGGATATCTATATATAACTCTGCACCCGATATACATGGATGTGAACTGATAGTTGAAAAACATTATCTCGATGTCTTCATCATCGGTTAATGGAACAGGTTCATACTTCACAAATGTCGGTTGGACAACTTGTGGATATTTATAGATAATCAATATTTTTTTCCCAGTTCTATCAATATGGAGAACTCTACATATTTTATTCTCCAACTCTAGGAATGTCATACCAGAACTGATTCTAATTACCTTTTTTGGTCCCTGATTGTACTCAATTCCATTTAATCCATTAATCATGGAACCACTCATATAACATAATGCTGTGATTGTTTCTCCCATTATATCCTACATGTTTAATTAACAAAATATTTTTTAGAAATAACTTTCTCATATATGGATATCATTAAAAATCTAATTAAATTACATAATTAACATGACAATAAAATTAAAAATATAATTATTTTACTATCATGATGAATGCATCCTATCATCAACTACTAAGTAAAGGCCCTATCCCATTAAGGAATTGCATTAATTTTACAGGTCAATTTATAGTAATCAAACGGTGTGCAATGAAGACCGAATGAAATTTTGGCAGCATTTTCTCTTAGTTCTCCACATACAAATATTTATGTATGCGAAGAACAAAAGAAAAATAATGCTTGAAATTTAATTCGGTCTTCATTACACATCGTTTGATTATGATAAACTGACCTGCAAAATTATTTGTAATTCCCAAACTATCCAAATTGGACAATCAATTGATTAATATGCATAATTCTCATATTCGTACAAGTATAGAAAAATGTACGGATACTACAGAATATGCATATCAAGCAATTGATGGGTCTACGTTTCAATGAAATACAAATTTTATAAAAATATATATAGAAAATCAAATGATTAACCTAAAAAATTATTTTGAAAAATAATTACGTCACTGATACCAATTTCAACATAATACATGCTATAAAAATTCATGCTATACATTTATATAATAAAAAATAAAATTACAAATATGTAGACTTCAAACTTCATTCATAATTAAGTATTACTAAATAATTATTTAACTAAATAATTATTTACAAGATATACATAATCATACATTTTAAAAATTATGTAAACATATAATAATTTATTAACATCAAATAAATCATATCATATTTATAACTACATTAATCACGCCTATCCATATTAATATATTATTCTTATATACTTATATATTCATAATTAAGTATTACTTCAATTAATTAATGATGAAATAATTTTAATGATTAATCCATTTACTAACATAAATTATCTATCATTATAATTTCATATTTATAATATTTTTAATAAAAAAAATTTAGCATATCATTATACTTTTTATATTAATTAATACATTAATTGATTATTGAAATATAATACTAAATATTAAAATCTTAATAATTGGATCTACATATTATACATTTATTTATAATATATACTTTTTTATTTAATTAATCATTATCAATACAATTACAATTATATTACAAATATAATGCTAAATATTAAAATCTTAATAATTGGATCTACATATTATACATTTATTTATAATATATACTTTTTTATTTAATTAATCATTATCAATACAATTACAATTTTACATATTATATAAACATAAACAAAAAATATACAATTATAATTATATTATAACAAAAACAGCATATCATTACATCATAAATTTCTAAAATTATCCTGCTAATTATTCAAAATTTCATACCAAACAAACAACATAATAATAATATTCAAAAAATTATAATAACAAAAGAAATAAGATAATTACCTAGAAAAAAATATATTTACAAATATTCTTGGGCATTCCTTTCCTGCACTTGAACCAGATCAAAACTTGGAATATATCTAACAACAAACAAACAAAAAATTTTAAATAATATCAATTTTATTTATCAAAATATATATACATATATGTATCAATTCAGAGAGAGGAGAAAAAAAAATCATACCTTTAATTTGACCGGAGACTGTCAAAGAACAAAAAAAAATTAGGCCGGACCGGAGACAAACAAATCACAAAATAAAATCAAACCGAAATGAAGGAGGATGGGGCCGGACCAGAGATAAACAAACATAAAAAATAAAACGAGATCAAGAAATGAACCGGACCGTAGATAAACAAACAAAAAATCAAAAAATGGGACCACAGATGGGGCTGGCAAGGGGGGAGAACGCGAAGATGGGGCCGACAAAGGGGGAGAACACGAAGAAGAACAAAAGAAGAAGAAAATTAGCGGGAAGGTTATCTGCCAGAATTTGTCTTTTGGAAAGATGAATTCTCAGGTGAATTCGTCTTTCCAAAAGACGAATTCAGAAGTTTCAGGTCACGTGGCGAGCTCGCAGAATGGCTACGGCTTCCGACAACGTGAATTCGTCTTTCGAAAAGATGAATTTACTAAATACCACGCCCAACTTAAATTCGTCTTTCGAAAAGACGAATTCACAGGTGAGTTCATCTTTTCGAAAGATGAATTCAGTCGAGCTGTTCCTTTCATGCCATGTGTCTAATTTTCCTTTTTCAAATATCTTGCTTTGTCATGTGCCATCTAGATCCGTAAATATGCTATGGATCACCTACTTTAATAATTAAATTTTCTTTTATATTATTTTTTTAAAAAATTCGGATAAAATCTCCCTACAAAGCTTATTGGGAGGAACATAAATGCTAGCCTCGGAACCCATGTAGCGTTGAATAGATTTTGAGAGCTGAGAAGGTTGTGGATGCAGGCGGAACGAACGCAGAGCTGACAAGATCTATTAGAGTCTGTAAAAGGGAAGCCATCACCCATCAAGGGGGATTCCATTTAGCATGTACCCATCTTCTTTTCCCAAAACTCATTCACTGGCTCCCGCATATCATCAAGCCATTGAGCCTTTCCACGCTGCCTTTCAGCTCCATCCCGTTTTCCTTTCTTACCATCGAGCCTACTCCGCTGTTACTCACCTTCCTCCCAAAGGCCTTAATCCATCTTCCACAATCTCTAGCCAGACCCCATCGGGCCTTCATCCTAGTTCTCCTTCTTCCTTTCCCACAGACATACCATCAAGCTTTCCTTCCAAGCCATCAAACCATCAAGCCATTCGACATTGCCTTTCTGCCCCATCTTCCTTTTATAAACTATCGAACCCTAACCGCATTCACTGTTAGTCTGTTCTCCCCTTCCACAGAGACTTCTCTACGGTGATAGCTTGCTGCCATTCCTCTCTTCCCGCTGCCACTTCTCTACTTTGTGCCACATCCATACTCTTCCTCCCTTCCATCTAAACCACCCAGCCATCCCTTCTTGATTTCTTGTCCCTTGGAATTCCTAGACCAAGTCCTCCACCAACCGTAGCTTTTACTTCAACGGTAAGCAAGGAGGAAGACGAAGGCCTCAAAGCAAGCAATTCGGGATAAAATTATATTTTTATTCTTTTTACATTATCATGTTTTTTTTTTTTTTTTGCAAGATGAATAACAGAGAAAATATTTTTAATTTAATATTTAATTTATATATGTTATTTGTGCTCTTCCAGAAACTACTTTGATTTAATCTAAATGTTGATGGGATGGGCTATAATTTATAGGTACAACTTATACCCAAAAGAAGAAGAATATCTCAACACGTGATCTTTTATTTTTAAAGTTTTATGAGATTGTTTACCGTTGCTATAATTTCTCCCGGGCTGGGCTCAGGTAGCTGGGTTGGAGCGCTCATCTTCCGGTTCCTGTAAAAAAATTTTCAAGGATCGGTGGTGTTCTGGCGAAGGACACTCCGATGTTTAAGTTAACGAGAGTTTGAGGGCAACAGAATGGAGGAATCAAATGGAGATGAGCCTGTGGAGCAGGAAGAGAGTCCTTACCTCTAGAGTCCCCCGGTTTACCTTACATAGGTACGGAACAATACCAAAATATGTTAGGGGTGAAGCCATAAAAGACCAATCGATCACTAGGAGAATTTGGAAAATGGCCACATGGCGTCAGGATAAGGCGACACCGTGGAAGTAGTGGAGTAGTGGTGTTGATGTGGCAGGGTTCTGTTGTAACAGAATTCTGGTACCACCTGGAAGAGGCTTATGGAGTCTCCTGGACCAACTCCGAAGTGGCCCCTTAAGAGTCGGTCGGTCAGACCCCGATAGGAGCGGGTCAGCCGGATCTCAGCAAAAATGGGTCATTCGGATCTCGACTTTAGTGGATTGGTCGGACCTCGGCGGGAGCGGGTCAGCCAAACCTCAGCAAAAGTGGATCGTTCGGATCTCGACTTTAGTGGGTCGGTCGAACCTCATCTGGAATGCATCAGTTAGATCTCTACGGGAGTGCGTCCATCAGACCTCAGCGGGAGAGGGTCGCCCGGACGTCAGCAAGAGTGCCGGTCTGGTTCGCAGATAAGCCGTTGGGTATAACAGTTGCCCCCCTTGCTCTTGACCTTCGAGAGGACCTGCGGTTTCAAAGGACGAGAGCATCATTTGGCCATTAATGCACCTATCCCTGGGACGATCGCGGATCTGATCAAGTGTACTGCGACCAGTCGTTTCCCATTCCAAAATTCTGCACCCAGGATAGGTGTCGGCACCGCATTGGAGGCGGTAGGAGGAGCAGTTAATGCTGATGAGGTGCAATGATGGGCTGCCAGCCCAAGTGCCCACTCGTCGGGTCTCTGACGTGACTCGCGTGACGTGGCAACATCTGAAGGGTCGATGCCGTGTCGGAAGCGGTTCATCCATCGCTGGTTTGGCGATCACGCGGATCGTGGTTGGACGTGGTTCGTCACATCCCATCAGCTTCTCCGTTGGATTGGGAAGTCGCATCGTCTGCCAGTTGATCGTGGTGCTCGAGGGCAGTAGGAAGCGGTCCTTCGAGGGCTATAAAAGGAGAGGGTGAAGGCCCGGGCGAGAGTCTTCTGCTGCACATGCGCTTAGAGAGAAAGAGCATCCCTCCTCTGCTGCTCTCGCCCCTTTAGGAACCTCAATTACCATGTTAGTCTCCCCCATCTTTCCGCTCTAACATCAATTAGAATGGCTTCTAGCAGTCGAAGCTCTGCCCACATGGATAGGGAACCAAGTCCCCACAACATCCTGTCGGAAAAGACCGTGGAGAGGGTAGAAAACCTTAGGGTCGTATACAATATACCTTCCACTCTGCACTTGACCGTTCCCTATCGGGAGGGGAGGGTGACCGGTCCACTGAATCTAGGAGCCCTTACAGTGTATGAAGATTATCTCAAGGCCGGCCTTAGGTTTTCACTTCCCGATTTTCTCGTCTAGATCTTCAACTCTTATAGAGTTACTCCCACGTAGCTGACCCCGATTAGCATTCGGGCAACAGCTGCTTCATGGTCCTCTGCCAGAGGGCCAAAGCCGAGCCAAGAGTGTCTCTGTTTGCAAACTTTTTTTTCTTGAAAAGAGATTTTCGAAGCTAGGAGTGGTGGATGTTCAGTCCCCGCCCTGATTGGAGGATCTTGAGGGGTCTTCCGTCAATCATTCATGGGTGGAAGTCCCATTTCTTCTTCATAAACAACCTAGAGCCTTGGGGCTTCGAGCCGACGTGGAGAGAACCAAGGCTAAGGGTCGTTGACAGGAGGAAAGTGCTGAGGGCTGATAAGGTCGATTTTAATAAGATGGAGGAGGATGACCCCACCTTTGTACAAGAACTACTTCGAGAGGATAGCCTCCACTCAGCTGGAGTTAGCCAACACTGATACTTGGGTAGGGTAGAGGCCACCGTCATAGGTCTTCTATTTTTCCCTGTCGGCTTTGTTTATTCTATCGCTGACTTCAAACTTGTTCCGTGGTAGGCAAAAAAATGAAGTCGGACCGAGCAACGATTGTAGCACAGGCGGCTAAGAAGAGAGGCATCCGGGTCACGAAGCCAACGGTCGAGAGGCAGAAGAGGAAGCGGACAAAGGAGCCATCTGCTACCGTTGTGGCAGTAGACTTCGACGATGATGTGCCTCTATTGGAGCGTCGAGTCGTGAGAGCACCGGAGCCCTCATCCTCAATCGGGCAGTCAGCCATCCGGTCTAGAGAGGAACCGTCAGGGCTGACTAATGGGGAGATGGCCCCAACCTCGTCGATCGTTGAATTGGCACGAGAGGCTTCATCGACGGCCGGAGGGAAAAAGGCGATCGAATGAGGGGAAGCCGGTAGGGTCGAGGCCGGCGAAGTTGGTCGTGAGGCACACCAATGCTGGCATGCCCTACATGACCCGAAGCAGGCCAAAGACCTACTCAAGAGAGCCATCACGGACGCCGACTGGGACGAGTCGAGTCGGCAAACGCTGAACAACACTGCCAGGAGCTCATACCGCAACTTGATGGGGGTAAATCACTTGCTCTTGAGTCTTCCTCTTTATCTTCTTGTGCATGACTGACACTGTTTTGCTATTTGCAGCTCCTTCATGACATCTCGCTGATGAACGATGGCCTCGACGAGATGCTTTTTATGAGAGAGATGTCTTTCAGGAAGGCCGAAGGGGCAGAGGCGGCCCGAGCTACAGTCGAGGCGGCATGGAAGGCTGCTGAAGAGGAGCTGTCTACCTACCAAGCTGAGGAAGAAGCTCATAAAAAGCAGGCAAAAGACCTGCAGGTCCAGCTGGCCGACCGGGAGGCCAGCCTGAAGAGAAGAAAGAAGAAATTGAAGTCCTTGGCACATTGGCTAGCCGAGGAGGAGGCGCGGCTGATCGAGTCCGAGCGGCACTCGTGAGGACACCGAGCCATGTCAGAGAAGTATATGGGCCTGCTAAGGGAGGCCAAGGAACAGATGACACAGGTGGCCAATGATGCCGTCACAAAGTATAAGGCCTCCCTCGACTTCAAAGAAAAGCTGGACGAGGTTGGAGCTATCGACTACGACTTCGGTTACGAAGACTACCTATCAAAGGTTGGCTTCGCCTTCCTAGAGATGGACCTCGCTTTCCTGGAGCTGTAGAGGTAGGTAGAGGAGGAGGGTGCGGAAGAAGCGGGCCTGACCGATGGCGGGGTCGGACCTCAAGCTACCGCCGACATAGGAGAGGTGCAGGGGCCACTAAAGTCCGGAGCCGAAGTGCAAGTAGTAGTCGATGCAGAGATGGCAGGCATCCCAGTTGGGACTTCGGGCACGGCGGAGGGGGCTAAAGCTGAAGTCCCATTTGTACCCCCGGAGGGTCAGACTTAGGTTGTTTGTAAAAGTCTGACCCGTCCCTTGTAAAGAAACTTTTGCTATGAAATAAAAATTTTCTTTACTTTGACATATTCTATGTATACATCTCTGTGAATGTTGGGTTACTCGGATTGATCGACACCTCTTCTTTCAAGGATATTTCTAAGTGTTGGCGGTCGGCTTAATTGAACCGCAGGTTCTCAGAAATAGATGTTGAACAGTGGCTAAGTCCAAACCTAGACCTTTAGAAATTTTTCGAAGTGTTGGTCCATCGGCCCGTCCGAACGTGAGACCTCTGAAGTAGCCATTGGACAGTGGTTCAGTCCGAACCCAGACTCTTAGAAATTTTTCTAAGTGTTGGTCCATCGGCCCGTCCGAATGTGAAGTCAGATCTTCAAGCGGACTATTTTGAAGCCGTTGCCGATCGGAGTCGGATTTTTAGAAGTGGGCTGCACTAGAACCTCTGCCGATTGGAGTTAGACTTTTGGAAGTGAGCTGCCCTAGAGCCTCTGCCGACCAGAGTTGAACTTTCAGAAGTGGGTTGCCCTAGAGCCTCTACCGACCGAAGTCAGGCTTTCAGAAGTGGGCTACCCTAGAGCCTCTGCCAACTAGAGTCGGACTTTCGAAAGTGGGCTGCCCTAGAGCCTTTGCCGATCGGAGTCAGGCTTTTGGAAGTGGGCTGCCCTAAAGCCTCTACCGATCGGAGTCAGACTTTCGGAAGTGGGCTACCCTAGAGCCTCTGCCGAACGGAGTCAAGCTTTCAGAAATGGGCTGTCCTAGAGCCTCTGCCGACCAGAGTCGAGCTTTCGGAAGTGGACTGCCCTAGAGCCTTTACCGACCGGAGTCAGACTTTCGGAAGTGGGCTGCCTTAGAGCCTTTGCCGACCAAAGTCGAACTTTCGGAAGTGAGCTGCCCTAGAGCCTCTACCGACTAGAGTCGGACTTTCAAAAGTGGGCTGCCCTAGAGCCTCTATCGACTGGAGTCGGCCTTTCGGAAGTGGGCTGCCCTAGAACCTCTACCGACCGGAGTCGGCCTTTCGGAAGTGGGCTACCCTAGAGCCTCTATCGACCAGAGTTAAACTTTCGGAAGTGGACTGCCCTAGAGCCTCTACCGACCGGAGTCGGGCTTTTGGAAGTGGGTTGCCCTAGAGCCTCTGTCGATCGAAGTCAGACTTTCGGAAGTGGGCTGCCCTAGAGCCTCTGCCGATCAGAGTCAGACTTTCGAAAGTGTTTCATAGAAAAAGTGATGGCCTTTATTGATAGTATTTGTGAAGGTTGTCTATATTCCATGGACGTGCCACTTGTCATCCATCCAAATGCTCGAGTCGGTAAGTTCCGGCTCGAATTACTTCAACAACTCGATAAGGGCCTTCCTAATTGGAGAAAAGTTTTCTTTGCTCGGTCGGTCTTGAGATTTCAATCCTCCGCAAAACTAGATCTCTGACCCGGAAGGTTCGAGCCTTGACTCGAGAGTTGTAGTATTTGGCTATCTTATGATGATACATCACCATCTTCAAGCCCGCCTAGAGCCTTGTTTCTTCAAGCAGGTCTAGGTCAGCCCTCCTTTGCTTTGAGTTGGTCGATTCAACGAAATGATCAATTCGTAGGGATTGTAAGGAAACTTCTACAGGGATGACTGCTTCACTTCCGTAGGTCAGATTGAATGGAGTCTCCCCAATCACCATTCGGGAGGTCATCCTATAGGCCCAGAGCACTGAGTGAAGCTCTTCTGCCCAAAGTCCTTCGGCATCATTCAGTCGGGTCTTCAATCCATGTAGGATCATCCGATTGGTGATTTCAGCTTCTCCGTTAGACTAAGGATGACTGACTGATGATAGCTGATAAGAGATGTGATATTGTTGACAGAATTCACGAAACTTGGGATTGTCGAACTGCCTTCCATTGTCGGTGATGATCGTCTGCAGTTTGCCGAACTGGAAGATGATGCAGTTCTGAACAAAATTCTCCATTTTAACTTCTGTAATCTGTGCTAGTGGTTCGGCCTCCATCCATTTGGTGAAGTAATCAATGGCCACAATCAGCAATTTTGCTGGTCAGATGCTGGGGGGAACGGCCCCAGGATGTCCAACCCCCATAATGCGAATGGCCAAGGCATGGTGAGTGAAACTAGCTGACTGGCCGGCCTTCTTTGAATGTTGGAGTATCTTTGACATGCATCATACTTTCTGACAAAGTTCGACGTGTCCCTTTGGATGGTCGGCCAGTAATATCCCTGTTGGATAATCTTGTAAGTCAGGGATCTTCCTTCCAGGTGGTTGCCACGGATGCCTTCGTGAACTTCTCTGAGTGCATAGTCGATGTTAGTCGGCCCCAAGCACTTCAGCAATGGCTGTGAGAATGATTGCTTGTAAAAAGTGTCGTCGAGGATGACGTACTTTGAAGCTATCCAGCATGTATGCTTGGCTTCGGTTGTATCTTCCGGTAGAGTCCCTTTGACAAGGAATGTAAAAATAGGGTCCTTCCAAGAGGCTTCTTGCTCCACTTGATAGACTTCTATTAGCTCTTCAGCAATGCTTGGGTGCTGCAGATACTCAACAATTCTGGCCAGGGTCAAATCTCTCGCCTTAAATTTTCCCTTCACCTGGTTCACCATCAGCTGAGAGTTGAAAAAGGCCCTGATTCGGTTGATGCCCAATTCATTGGCTATTCTTAGTCTTGCAAGGAGGGCTTCATATTCTGCTTGGTTGATTGACACCTGAAATACAAAGTGTAAAGCATACTCCAAGCTCTGTCCATCAGGGTCGGCTAGGATCAGGCCCGCTCCACAACCTACAAGGTTGGATGCTCCATCCACGTGGAGAGTCCAAGCAGGTTCTGCTTCTTCAATAGTATGATCTCCAAGTGCATCGGTCGCTTATGAAGGTACCTCCTATTTTTAGGTACATTCCGCAATGAAGTCAGCAATTACCTGAGCCTTCATGGCCGACCGAGATTAGAAAGAAATATCAAATTCACCAAGCTTCATGGCCCACTTGGCAAGCCAACCAGATGTGTCTGGACTCTTGAGGATCGCCTTAAGAGGTTGATCGAACAGGACGATGATCGGATATGCCTAGAAGTAGGGTCGGAGTCGTTTGGCTGCTATGACCAAGGAATAGACAAGTTTCTACATCTTAGGGTATCTCATTTTGGTGTCGTGGAGAACTTTGCTGATGTAATAGACAGGTCTTTGTTGATTGCCTTCTCCCATTCGAACGAGGATGGAGCTTACCGCCTCATCCGATGCCAACAAGTACAACTATAAGGGCTCTCCCTCTGTCGGCTTAGCCAATAATGAAGGGTTCTTTAGATAAGCCTTCAGTGCCTCGAAGGCCAACCGACACTCGACAGTCCAATGGAAGCGGTCCGACCACCGCAAGGTCTTGAAGAAAGGTGGGGATTTTTCAACCGACTGGGAAATGAAGCAGCTGAGAGAGGCTAATCGGCCTGTAAGTTCTTGCACTTGCTTCTTGTTGGTTGGATGTCTCATGTTGATGACAGCTTTGATTTTATCAGGGTTGACCTCGATCCCTCTTTGCATGACCAAGAAGCCAAGAAATTTTCTAAAGGTCACCCCAAAGGTGCACTTGGTAGGATTCAGCTTCATCCAGGGGCGTCTCAAAGCATCAAAAGATTCTTGCAAGTCTTTAATGTGGTCGGCTTTGTGAAGACTTTTGATAATCATATCATCAACATACGCCTCCATATTTCTTCTAAGCTACCCTTCAAAAATCCGGTTGATTAGCCTTTGGAAAGTAGCACTGGCATTATTCAGGTCGAAGGGCATCATTATGTAGCAATATAATCTTTTATCGGTGATAAAGGCTATCTTCTCTTCATCCTCCGGGTGCATCCTGATCTGGTTATAACCGAAGAAGGCATCCATGAAGTTCAAAAGCTGATGACCGGCCGTGGTGTCCACCAGTTGGTCTATCTTTGGCAAAGAAAAGTTATCCTTCGGATAAGCCTTATTGAGGTCGATGTAGTCCATGCATATCCTCCATTTTCATTAGCTTTCTTCACCATTACAATGTTCGCCAGCCAGTTAGGGTAATAGGCCTCTCTGATGAAGCCGGCATCAGAGAGCTTCTTGACCTCCTCATCAATTGCCCTCTATCTTTCAGGAGCGAAGCTCCTCTTCTTTTGTATGATAGGCCTGTAGGTCGGATCTACTTTAAGTTGGTGAGTTATGACTTCTAACGGGATGCCTGGCATGTTTGACACCGACCAAGCAAAGACATTGGCATTGTCCCGCAAAAAGTTGATCAGCTCTAACTTGACCTCTTCACTAAGAGTGCTTCCGATTTGGAGGACCTTAGTGGGATCATCCTCCCAAAGAGGAATGAATAAAATCCTCTCGACCGGTTGGCCACGGCTATCGGCTTCGATCCTGGGATCAAGCTGATCCAGAGTGGAATGATCGTCCAACTGCTTGTCTTGAATAGTTAAGCATTGTCTGGCCATCCTACAATCTCCCTTCATAACTCTGATCCGATTTCGAGTCAGGAATTTTGCCAGTAGATGGTAGGTAGAGATAATGGCTCAAAACTTGTTGAGGGCCGGTCAGCCTAAAATGGCATTGTAAACCGAGGTCGTATGTATGACCATAAAGTTGATGGGGAGAGTCTTTTGAAAAGGCTCCATCCTGATGGTCACGGGCAGAGTTATCTTCCCTTCTACTCTGATGGAGTTTATCCCGAAGCCAGTCAGCAACAAAGGAGATTCTTGTAGCTTTGATATGGACAGATTCATTCTAACAAAGGCATCATACAACAACACTTTTGTGGAGCTTTCATCATCAATAAGGATCCTCTTTACATCATAGTTGGCAATCACTACAGATATAACTACAGGATCATTCCCAGAAATGTGGGATTCTAGGAGGTCCTCGTTGGAGAAGCTAATTACATTAGAACCCCTAGACCTTTTCACAATGTCCTGGCCTTCTTCATACCTCCAGTCGGAATGACGGTGCAGCATGCCAACATTCCCATCGGTTGGATGCTGGTTGGGAAGCTCTGTCTCCTCTGGGGGGTCTCTGGTAGTTGAAGCTTCCGCTTGCTTCCTTCAGCTGGAGGCAGTCTTCAGTGTTGTGTTTGTGATCCTGATGGAACCGATAGTACTTGTCTCTATTTTTAGATGCGGAGGGGCCCCTCATCGGATGAGGCCTTTACAGGAAGGTTTCGTTCTCAATTTCCAGGAGGATCTTCTCCCTTGAAAGGGAGAGGGGCGCATAAGTTTCGAACCTCCTAGAGAGGTCCTTCGGCTTTGGGCTGCGGTGTCGGGCCGAGTTGTTGCCATCGCTGGGAGGTCGGACTTTGGGAGCCTTATCACTCCGCTTCTTAGGACCCAATCTCCCTTCAGCTTGGCGTTGGCTTGCCGCCTGTTCTTCTGTCATGGCATACTTCTGTGCCCGGGCCAGCAGCTTGGAGTAGCTTGTCGGGAATTTCTTGTCCAGGAAGAATGTGAGCCTGGATGAGCACAGCTCTCTCTTGAAGACTGACATAGCTACATCTTCATTCATATCTGGGATCTCCATGGCCGTTGAGTTGAAATGGGCCATGTAGTCTCGGAGGGTCTCTCCCTCCCTTTGCAGTACAAGAAAGAGGCAGTCGGTGTTCCTCGGTGTCTGACTGCAAGTCCTGAAATGAGAGAGAAAGAGTTTTTCAAGCCGAGTAAAGGAGTGGATTGTACTTGGTCGGATGGAGGAGAACCATATCTGAGCCACCTTTTTGAGAGTTGCAGGGAAGGCAATGCAGTGGAGGGCGTTGGAGGCACCTTATACCATCATGTGGGCCTTGTAAGTGCCCGGATGGTCCAGCGGGTTGGTGGTACCGTCATAGGGGTCCACCAGTGGGATCTTGAAGTGATGGGGGATAGGTTCTCCCATGATCTCAGCAGAAAAAGGTGGGCGGGAGTTGTACGCCTCGACCTTTTGCCGATCGACCAGCACAGCGATCTGCTCCTCCATGCACTGGAGTTTGCTGGTGTAGTGTCTCGGGACGTCGCTGTAGTGCTAGTCGCCATCGGGAACTAGTCAGTGAAAGAGGGTGAGATGGACCTCACTCTCTTCCCATTAACATATTCCCTCTGAGACCTTCGATGCTCTAGAGTAAGGTAGGAATGGGGCTAGGGGACTCCCTACCATCAACTTCCCCAATCAGCAGGTTGGTGGTTGGTGCAAGACACTGCAGGCAGCTGCTACCGGTCATTAGCTGCATCCTGGAGGTTCTGGACCATGGCAGCAAGGGTGTCGATGCGGTTTAGGAGAGTCTAGAACTGCTGCTATCCCAGAGTCATGGTAGGCTCGGCGACATCGTTCTCCCTAGGAGATCCTTCTGACCTGGACGGGAGTGACCTCTCCTGGTGGAGGTGTTCTAGGCTCTTCCCTTTGCCATCGCTCTACTTAGTGGATGGACTTCTCCTTTTAGAGAAGGGCAAACAAGAGCCCCTTCCTCTAGCACCAATCTCCTACCTGTTATACCCAACCGGCTCATCTACGAACTAACTGGACCGGCACTCTTGCTGACATCCAGGTGACCCTCTCCCGCTGAGGTCCGATGGATGCACTCCCGCAAAGATCCGACTAACGCATTCCAGAAGAGTTCGACCGACCCACTAAAGTCGAGGTCCAATGACCCACTTTTGTTGAGGTATGGCTGACCCACTCCTGCCGAGGTCTAACCGACCCATTAAAGTCGAGGTCCGAACGACCCACTTTTGCTGAGGTCGGCTGACCCGCTCCTATCGAGATCCGACTGACCCTCTCCTCGCTGAGGGTCGATCGACCCACCCTACTGAGGTCCGGCCGACCCACTCTTAAGGGCCACTTTGGAGTTGGTCCAGGAGACTCCAGAAGCCTCTTCCAGCTGGTACCAGAATTCTATTACAATAGAACCCTGCCACATCAGCACCACTACTCCACTACTCCCACGATGTCGCCTTATCCTAGCGCCATGTGGCCATTCTCCAGATTCTCTTGGGGCCAATCGATCTTTTCTAGCTTCACCCCTAATAGATTTTGGCACTGTTCCACACCTATATAAGGTAAACCAGGGGACTCTAGAGGCAAGGACTCTCTTTCTGCTCCATAGGCTCATCTCCATTTGATTTCTCCATTCTGTTGCCCTCAAGCTCCCGCTAACTTAAGCATCGAGTGTCCCCATCGGAACACCACCGGCCCTTGGGGACTTTTTGCAGGAACTGGAAGAGGAGTGCTCCAGCCCAGCCATTTGAGCCCAGTTTGGGAGAAGTTGCAACAACAGTTTACATAATTTATATTAAGAAGGAACGGGCTGTGATCTTGGAGTACAACTCGTGCTCTTCAAGGATAGATTATTATAAAACTCTAATCACAAATATAACTGCATAAAAGAAATACTAAAAGAATAGAGTGTCTATTTGGCTTGATCATTTTTAGCATAAATAGTTTTTGCTTAATTTTAGGTTTTTATAGTATTTTCTTTCTTTAAAATATATATTTTTAACTTTAATTTTTAATTTTTTAATGAAGCAATCCTAAGATCTCTGTGAATTCGACCCTTACTCCCACTACTCTCCACAAAATAAGTAATGAAAATAAGGTATTTAGAATTGGTGTGCAATGACACACACCAATTAACATAGTCACTATTGCCCAGCTAAGCAATCCAAGAGGAGGGATGAATTATATTTTTTAAAATTACAATCTAAATATTTTTGTTGCTTATAAAGTGTAGTGAGCTAAAAAAATGTAGAAGTAAATGAAATGCAGAGCACTAAAAATAAAGGTAAGATGACGCATACCTTCACTTGAAAATTTTATTATAATCTTCTCGAAAGATTATAGCAGGTTTGTTTTTTCGGGCTCACAAACCAAAATCCTACACAGATTATTTTCAAGGGATTACAATCCAAAACCCTACAAGCTAATCCTTATCTTAAAATACACCAAACTTCAGTCCCAACTAAAGTAGGAAAAAAAAAAAATAAGGAAGAACCATAAGAGTACAAAAAGCTCTTAAAAATAACAAGAATATACACTTATGCACCAAAAGAGGGGACACCAAGGAATCTTTAGAAGTTTCAATGTTTATCACCTTGCTGGAAAGCCAATGATTAATAAATTAAACAATGATTGATAAATTAGATTTAGGTGGTTAGAAGAATGAGCTCTTAAATCAAGATTTTTGGCTTCTCTCTTTTTATGATGACATTAAGAATATTTTGAGCTGATTCGATGACTTTTAATGAGTTAGTGGCCTTTAAGAAAGCTTCCAAGATCAAACTAGCTATTTATAGTCATTGAAAAATAAAATATAGCTATTAAGAACAAAACCAGATTATTCTAAACTTTTTATAGAACTAGCCGTTATACCTATTAGCAGACTCGAGTCAACTCAGATCCCTATCGAGTTGACTCAAATTATATCCAAGTTGGTTCAGTCCTCTATTCAGTAGACTTGATCTTCTTTTTCCAAAAGGTAGTATTTGTTTTCTACAATTGAGTTGACTCAGTTCTGTGGGATCGACTCCGATTTCAACCAAGTCGACTTAAGTGAAGTTTGAGTTGGCTCAAAGAATTGCCTTCAAAAATGAGCTTTCTATAAAATTGGCTCCCCTTATCGAGTCAACTCCAATCTCATCCAAGTCGGCTCGGTAGCATATTGGTTGAAATTGTAGTACCAAGCTGAAACTCTTCTGATATATAGTTAAACTTTGATTTTCCAAAAGTTTTATGACTTTAAGTACCAACACACCATTTCTTTATAAAATTTATTTGCTTTTCAACATCTTTTGACCTTCAAAAATTTATGTTTGAAATTTATGATGGTTGCCCTTAACTTTTCCTAAAATATTAACTTATGCAGTTTATTAGTAATTATTATATACTCAAATGTTTTATTATTAGTCAAAATCAATCATTGGGGTCAATAATCTTTCTCTTTTGATGATGATGATAAAACTTTGAGTATATAAGTGAATGATATAAAAAAACATAACACTTTCAGGGTTATCAGAGCAAACTTAGAGTATTTTAATATTATCAAAACAATCTTTTTAAGATTTAAGCATCTGAGTATATGGATTATAGAAAGAGTATCAAAGCAAATGAATTACAAATTGAGTATCAGAGCAAATTATATAAATTATATGGATTAAAGCATTTAAATTTTGAATTAAGTATCAGAGCATGAATCATGAGTTATAAATTAAGTATCAAAGAATGCAAGGATTATCAAAGCAAATTTTAAGTATCAATGCATGCTTTCATGTTTAATTAATCATTGCCAACATAATAAAGGGTATCAAAATAGTATCAACGTAAAATGTTTGGATAATAGAATAGTTTCAAAGTATTAGAATATAGTGTGTCATACTTAGTAATATAATAGTATTAGGGCAAAATAATAGCTAGTTTTTATAAGTTAAGTTTTGAAAGTATTAGAGTCAAATAGTAAGTATTAGAACAACCAAACTAAAAAGTATTGGAGTTCAATGGTACTAGAATGATATACTAATCGTCAAAGTATTGGAGTAACCATTTTAAGAGTTTTAAGTGAAAGTATTGAAGCAAATATTTAAAAACTTAAGAGAGTATTAAAGTGATTTTAAGAGTATTAGAGCAATTTTAAAATATAAGCGAAGGTTTCAAAGTGTTTAAAAATAAGTGAAGGTATCATAGCATATGTGAAAATATCAAAGAATTCTCAAAGATAGTAAGGTATGTTAGATATAAGTATCAGAGCAGAATTTTCTTGTATCAAATTAGAGTAAAAGTTTTAAAAACTTGACTTTTTTTTTAAAATTCTTATGTCATTTTCTCATTTTATTCATTTTTTGTATTACTCCCCTTTTTGTCATCATCATTAAAAAGGTATTAGGGAGATTGCTTTCCTTAAGTAAAATAATTAACACAATCAAATATATAAGTCATTAAAGAAATTGAAATATAGAAGACATTTATAGTATAGATATGTTGCCCAGTGATGAACAATCCAAAAGGGGGGTGAACTAGGTTTTATAAAACCTTTTGAACTATTTCAACAAGTATGTGCTAATTATAATTAAGTACTTGTATTTTACCAAAGTGTTTGTGTGCTTAATGAAAATATGTAAAGGATTAACAAAGTAAATGTAAGAGTAAATAAGCAATAAATAAGAGCAATCACAATACAAGAATATATAGTAGTTCGGTGTACTCCAAGGCACCTACATCCACTTTCCAAGTTCTTCTTGAAAATTCACTATAATCCCAAGATTACAGTCGATTAGTTTTCTGGGCTCACTAATCAAAATCCAACTTATTTTTCCATGCTCACAAGTCAAAATCCCTTGGTTTTATAACTTAGGCTAACCAACACCTCCGATGGTTTTACGGGCTCACCAACAATCTATTTGTTTTACGGGATCACCAACAACCTATGTTGGTTTTACACAAAGGCTAACCAACAACCTCTTTTATTTTCCAAGGCTCACCAAAAATCTCTTTGATTTTCCAAGGCTCACCAAAAACCTTAATAAACAAAGTAAGCACAATGAAAAGAACACAATAAAGCTTTCTTAAACAAAGCAAATATCTCTTTGAAGCCCTTGATTGTTGATGAAGAACTTGTCTTCAAGATGTTGAAGCCTTTAAAAATTGATGAAAATGTGGACTTGAAAGCTTTCTCTCAATCTTGGAAGCTTAAAGACTTGAACTACTCAAAACAATGAATCCTTAAGTGTATTCAATAAAACTCTCTAAGGATTACTTCCCACTTAATTTTTGGTGTTTATATAGCTCTCCAAACCATAGATGACTGATTATGACCATTGGGAATGAAAAACTAGCCATTCGAAGCAAGTTGGAGTCAATTTTGCACTTCTGAAGAACAAGCCATTATACCAAGTGTCGACACTTGAATTTCTTGAATTTTTTTAATAAGTCGACCTCTTGAGTCGACACTTAAACTTCTTCATGAGACGACACTTGCTTGTGCCAGTGCTGAAACTTGCTGAAACTTCTCCAAAATTGATTTTTAGCCTCTTCAAGTTCTTCCATATCGATTTCAAAGTCCATATACTTGATCTTCAATTAATTTAAGAATTTTCTTCAACTGAAAACACGAATTTCTTCATTCAACATAGATGAGTATTAAGATCTGATAAACATACTTAAAAGTATAATTAGTACTCATATATACTTAAGTATTTTGTCAATCATCAAAATCAAGATCAGAGTCAACAATCTCTCTATTTTTAATGATGACAAAACCTTTAAGTATATGAACAGGGTAAGCTTAAAAAGATTAACAATAGATAAACATGTAAGCTCAAAATCAATGAGTATCAAGCTCCCCCTCAAAATATGTTTCAAGAATATTTTCAAAATTCATTCAAAATTTGTAAACATTCTTTCCCTTGCTAATTCTTTCCTTAAGATTATAACATTTTGCTTTCTTCTTCCCCTTTTGCCATTCTTTCATTTCTCTTATAATTTTTCATGTTTATCATATATTTTCTCTTTTCATACTTATTATATTTCTCCCCTTTTTTGTCATCATGAAAAGGATGAAAGGCAATACAAAATTGGAATAAAGGTAGAAAGAATAATAAGTAGATCATCAAAATCAATACATGAAATCAATTAATCATGGTACCAATTAAATATGATACTAATTGAACATGATACCACAAAATGAGATGATCATGCAAAAAAAAAATTTCAATATATATTATCTCTAATATGTATAACTAAGGTATGATTAAGATAGCAATCCATCACCTCACTTGTTCATGGGATAAGGCCATAATGGTACCCCAACACGTCATAAGAGACACCATTGAATAGAAAGAGAGGGTCTTTAAACCCTACTTAGCACCTATGACCAGATAGCCATGGTGACTAATCCAATCCGAAGCTGTTACTAGGAGCTCTTTTTTTTTTGAGATTCTTAATGAAATAATCTTGAAACCAATTGAATGTAACTTCCCTCAAGGAAAAATGATTTGATATTAAGGAGAAAGAGTATCAGAGTAAAATAAGTAAAGCATGATATCAAAGAAAACATTGAAAGCATCACATATGATAATAAATCTTTGGATGGTCTCCCTAAATATTATTCTTCCTTAAAAATATGCATTCATTGAGGAATAAAATATGAAAGTACGAGCATTATATTTCAGACAATTTGAGATATGAACATACATAGTAAGTCTGAAATCAAAGATTTGAAATTTTTAAGATATACATGATTTTTAAAATGTAAATGATTGATCATTTAAAAACTTTTAGCATGATTTCAAATTTATTTAAAATGTTTTGATATCCATATAGATGCTAGAAGTAATTTAACAGCAAGTCTAGCTATTAGATTAAGGGTTTATCAATATGCATATCTTATTCTTAAATGTAATCCTTAACTACCAGTTCTATATTTCTTCCAAATCATTTCTAGTATAAGAATGGATACAAAATAGAATACATTTCATGAAAACCATTTTACTTGAAATAGTTTAAAAACTATATTAATCAAAATCAAGTGAAAGTCTAATAATCATAAGTTTAATCATGAGAGCATGAAATTCATCTACATCAAAAAGTTCATGATCATAACCAATGATTATAAGTCTAAACTTGATTTTAGTTAATCAATTAAAATAATTTTCAAAGTAATTGATGCAACATTTATAATAAATATTCAACTACATTTTTATTATGGAAGGAAATGTTTATAATTTATCGATATGTATAATCCTTCTTTTATCATTTAGTCCAAAATATAGCTTGTCCACTCTTTGTATTATCTTGTACAGCCACATTTCAAAAACTTTCTTTCTTTTTATTAGGCTGTAAGATATCCCTGTCAAACAAATTAAGTAGACATTTTGGTATCCAAATTTTCTTGGATCCTTTAGGGTTAGTGGTTATGATTCCTTTTGGAATCCCAATTTTTCTTAATCTACAGGATATGCATTAAGTCCAAATTTTTCATATTTTAAGCATGCAATATTGGAAAAAGTAGCAATAAAAAATTATTATTTTTCAACTCAAGATTTTTGTTTTTCTTTAAAAACTCATCATTTGATACAAAATCTTGGATCTTCTTAGAATTTCTATTTTATTTATAAAACATTTTTCTAATTTGAAAACTTATTGGATAAGTCTTTCAAATCAATTTTTTTTCTAAAATTTCTTTTTATTTAGAAGGATTATTCTTATCAATTTCTGAAACATCAATCTTTACATTTAAATCATGATTTTTATTGGCAAGATTGGTGTTCTCAAGAGAAAAAGAATCTACATGTCTTTTTAATTTCTTGTGCTTATTTTTTAATACTTTGTATTCATGCACAAGATCATTAAATGCATCATATAATTCATCAAAGAAAAAATCATATTCATTTTCAGAACATACATCTTCCTCATTTTCCATGAAGCAAAGATAGGCAACTTCTTGTTCATCATCCGAACTTGAATCTTTGATATCGCTCCAAGTTGCCATCATTGCTTTGAATTTATTTTTGGCCTTGAAAGCTATTATCTTTTTCTTCTCTTGATCAGTAACCACTTCTTTGTGCCATAAATTCAACTCATGGGTCATGAGTAAACCAATAAGCTCCTCCAAGGGAGGGTTCAATATCTTTGGCTTCTTGGTTCGCCGTTATCTTTGGATCCCATGATATCGGTAAAGATCTAAGAATTTTATTAACCAATCAGCATTAGAGTAGACTTTTTGCCAACACTTTTCAATTCATTAATAATAGTTATCATATCAGATATAGATTCATAATACAACATTTTAAACATTTCAAAAGAATGAATAGGCATATTAATTTTAGTACTTTTCACTTGAAGAGTACCCTCATGAGTAATTTCAAGTATGTCCCATATCTCCTTCGTCAATGTACATATGGAGATCCTATTGAATTCATCGGAGTTTAATGCACAATAAAGCAAATCATTGCTTTACATTAATTTATTTCAGATTGCTTAATATCATATTCATTCCAATCTTCTTCAAGCTTTGGAATGGAAATGCCATAAACCAAAATGGAAGGAATATGAGGACCATTAACTCTAACTTTCCAAATATAATAATAATTGAATATAAATGCGCATGTGAGTTTTCCAAAAAGTGTATTTAGTGCCATTGAAAAATGGTGGTCTATTAGTTGCATGTCCTATAGAAAAACAAGCACCTTCTAGAGTTGTCATGATCTTTTAACTCAAAACCGTTGATTCTTTGCAAAGCACCAGTCTAGATATCAATGATTTTGGGTTCCAAGCTTTGATACCAATTGTTGTCTAGTGATGAAGCAACCCAAGAGGAGGGGCGAATTGGGTTTTATAAAATTTTTTGAACTATTTCAATAAGTATGAGCTAATTGTAATTAAGTACTTGTGTTTTGCCAAAGTGTTTGTGTGCTTAATGAAAATATACAATGGAATTAACAAAGTAAATGAAAGAGTAAATAAGCAATAATAAAAGCAATCACAAATACAAAATATATAGTGGTTCGGTGCACTCCAAGGCACCTACATCTACTTCCCAAGTTTTTCTTGGAATTTCACTATAATCCTAAGATTACAGTCGATTAGTTTTACGGGCTCACTAATCAATATCCAACTTATTTTTCTGGACACACAAGTCAAAACCCCTTGTTGGTTTTATAACTTAGGCTAACCAACAACCTCCGATGGTTTTACGGGCTCATCAATAACCTATGTTGGTTTTACAGGATCATCAACAACCTATGTTGGTTTTACACAAAGGCTAACCAACAACCTCTTTGATTTTCCAGGCTCACCAAAAATCTCTTTGATTTTCCAAGGCTCACCAAAACCTTAATAAACAAAGTAAGCACAAAATGAAAGAACACAATAAAAGCTTTCTTAAACAAAGCAAATATCTCTCTGAAGCCCTTGACCGTTAATGAAGAAATTATCTTCAAGATGTTGAAGCCTTTGAATGTTGATGAAAATGTGGACTTGGAAGCTTTCTCTCAATCTTGGAAGCTTGAAGGCTTGAACCACTCAAAACAATGAATCATTAAGTGTATTCAATAAAACTCTCCAAAGGATTACTTCCCTACTTGATTTTTGGTGTTTATATAGCTCTCCAAACATAGATGACTATTTATGACCGTTGGGGATGAAAAACTAGCCATTCGAACAAGTTGGAATCAACTTTGTACTTCTGAAAAACTAGCCGTAACACAAGTGTCAACACTTGAATTTCCTGAATTTTTTTAATAAGTCGACCTCTTGAGTAGACACTTCACCATGAGTCGACCTCTTGAGTCGACACTTAGGTCAGCTCAAGGAAAAATTCTGGTTTGACACTATTCTGTATTTTTCTTATTCTCAGGCCTTGAGTCGACACTTAAACTTCTTCATGAGTCGACACTTGTTTGTGCCAGTGCTGAAACTTCTCCAAAATTGATTTTTATCCTCTTCAAGTTCTTCTATATTAATCCCAAAATCCATATACTTGATTTTTCTTTATTTAAGGACTTTCTTCAACTGAAAACATGGATTTCTTCATTCAACATAGATGAGTACTAAGATCTGATAAACATACTTAAAAATATAATTAGTACTCATATGTACTTAAGTATTTTGTCAATCATAAAAATCAAGACCAGAGTCAACAATCTCCCCCTTTTTTGATGATGACAAAACTTTTATATAAATAGGGTAAGCTTAAAAAGATTAGCAATAAGATAAACATGTAAGCTCAAAATCAATGAGTATCAAGCTCTCCCTCAAAATATGATTTCAGAAATATTTTCAAAAATATTCAAAATTTTTAAACATTCTTTCCCTTGCTAATTCTTTCCTTAAGATTATAACATTTTGCTTTCTTCTCTTCCTTTTGCCATTTCTTTTATTTCTCTTATAATTTTTTAGGTTCATCATATCTTTTTCCTTTTCATACTTAACATATTTTTTTCCTTTTTGTCATCATGAAAAAGGATGAAAGGCAATACAAAATTGGAATGAAGGTGGAAAGAATAGCAAAGAGATCATCAAAATCAATACATGAAATCAATTAATCATGGTACCGATTAAATATGGTACTAATTGAACATGATACCACAAAATGAGATGATCATGCAAAAAAAAAATTCAATGTATATTAGCTCTAATATGCATAACCAAGATTTGATTAAGATAACAATCTATTCACCTCACTTGTTCATGGGATAAGGCCACAGTGGCTCCCCAACACGTCATAAGAGATTCCATTGAATGGAAGAGAGGGTCTTTAAACCCTGCTTAGCTCCTATGACCAGATAGCTATGGTGACTAACCCAATCCGAAGCAGTTACTAGAGATTTTTTTTTTTAAGATTCTTAATGAAATAAATCTTGATACCAATTGAATGCAACTTCCCCAAGGAAAAAGGATTTGATATCAAGGAGGAGTATCAGAGCAATATAAGTAAAGGATGATATCAAAGAAAA
The DNA here is from genome assembly GCA_021397845.1 of Areca catechu. NCBI lineage: Eukaryota > Viridiplantae > Streptophyta > Magnoliopsida > Arecales > Arecaceae > Areca > Areca catechu. Next base: position 50,486,412 of record CM038047.1, on the reverse strand, counting down.
ATATTAAAAGCATCACATATGACAATAAATTTTTGGATGCTCTTCCTAAATATTATTCTCCCTTAAAATATGCATTCATTGAGGAATAAAACATGAAAATATGAGTATCATAATTTCAGACAATTTGAGATATGAACATACGTAGTAAGTCTGAAATCAAAGATTTAAAATTTTCAAGATATACACGATTTTCAAAATGCAAAGGATTGATAATTTAAAAACTTTTAGCATGATTTCAAATTTATTTGAAATGATTTGATATCTATATAGATGCTAGAAGTAATTTAATGGCAAGGCTAGCTATTAGATTAAGGGTTTATCAATGTGCATACTTTATTCTTAAATGTAATCCTTAACTACTAGTTCTATACTTCTTCCAAATTATTTCTAGTCTAAGTATGGATACAAAATAGAATACATTTCATGAAAACCATTTTACTTGAAATAGTTTAAAACTATATTAATCAAAATCAAGTGAAAGTTTAATAATCACAAGTTTAATCATGGGGCATGAAATTCATCTACATCAAAAAGTTCATGAACATAACCAATGACTATAAGTATAAACTTGATTCTAGTTAATCAATTAAAATAATTCTCAAAGTAAATGATGCAACATTTATAACAAATATTCAACTATATTTTTAATTATGGAAGAAAATGTTTAAAATTTACCGATATGCATAATCCTTCCTTTATCATTTAGTCCAAAATGTAGCTTGTCCACTCTTTGTATTGTCTTGTATAGCCACCATTTCAAAAACTTTCTTTCTTTTTATTGGGCTGCAAGATATCCCTGTAAAACAAATTATGTGGACAGTTTTGGTATCCATATTTTCTTTGATCCTTTAGAGTTAGTGATTATGGTTCCTTTTGGAATCCAAATTTTTCTTAATCTACAAGGATATGCATTAAGTCAATTTTTTCATATTTTAAGCATGCAATATTGGAAGAAGTGGCAATAAAAAAATTATTTTTTTAAACTCAAGATTTTTGTTTTTCTTAAAAACTCATCATTTGATACAAAAATCTTGGATCTTCTTAGAATTTCTATTTCTTTGAATAAAATATTTTTCTCATTTGAAAACTCATTGGATAACTCTTTCAAATCAAAATCCTTTTTCTAAAATTTTTTTTCCTTAGAAAGATTATTCTTATCAATTTCTAAAACGTTAATCTTTACATTTAAATCATGATTTTTATTGGCAAGATTGGTGTTTTCAAGAGAAAAAGAATCTACATGTCTTTTTAATTCTTGTGCTCATTTTTTAATACTTTATATTTATGCACAAGATCATTAAATGCATCATATATTCATCAAAGAAAAAATAATATTCATTATTAGAACATACCTCTTTCTCATTTGCCATGAAGCAAAGATAAGCAACATCTTGTACATCATCCGAACTTGAATCTTCGCTATCGTTCCAAGTTGCCATCATTGCTTTGAATTTCTTTTTGGTCTTGAGAGCTATTATCTTTTTCTTCTCTTGATCAAAACCACTTCTTTGTGACATAAATTCATCTCATGGGGCATGAGTGAACTAATAAGCTCCTCCAAAGGTAGGGTTCAATATCTTTGGCTTCTTGGTTTGTCGTGGCCTTTGGATCCTAAGATATTGGTAAAGATCTAAGAATTTTATTAACCAAATCAGCATTAGAATAGACTTTGCCAAGACTTTTCAATTCATTAACAATAGTCATAAATCAAGTATACATATCAGATATTGATTCATAATGCAACATTTTAAACATTTCAAAAGAATGAATAGGCATATTAACTTTAGTACTTTTCACTTGAAGAGTATCCTCATGAGTAATTTTAAGTATGTCCCATGTCTCCTTTGATATACATATGGAGATCCTATTGAATTCATTGGAGTCTAATGCACGATAAATCAAGTTTATTGCTTTAGCATTAATTTCAGATTGCGTAATATCATATTCATTTCAATCTTTTTCAAGCTTTGGAATGGCAATGCCATTAACCAACATAGAAGGAATATGAGGACCATTAACTATAACTTTCCAAAGATAATAACTAATAGATTGAATATAAATACATGCAAGTTTTTCAAAAAGTATAATTAGTGCCATTAAAAAATGGTGGTCTATTAGTTGCATGTCCTATAGCAAAACAAGCACCTTCTAGGATCGCCATGATCTTTTAACTCAAAACGTTAGATTCTTTGCAAAGCACCAGTCTAGATTTTGGGTTCCAAGCTCTGATACCAATTGTTGCCCAGTGATGAAGCAACCTAAGAGGAGGGGTGAATTAGAATTTATAAAATTTTTTGAACTATTTCAACAAGTATGTGCTAATTGTAATTAAGTACTTATGTTTTACCAAATTATTTGTGTGCTTGATGAAAATATGCAATGGAATTAACAAAGTAAATGAAAGAGTAAATAATAATAAATAAGAGCAATCACAAACACAATAATATATAGTGGTTCGGTGCACTCCAAGGTACCTACATCTATTCTCCAAGTCCTCCTTGGAAATTTCACTATAATCCTAAGATTACAATCGATTAGTTTTTCGGGCTCATTAATCAATATCCAACTTATTTTTTCGGGCTCACAAGTCAAAACCCTTTATTGGTTTTATAACTTAGGCTAACCAACAATCTTTGATTGTTTTACGGGCTCACCAACAACCTATGTTGGTTTTACGGGATCACCAACAACCTATGTTGGTTTTACACAAAGGCTAACCAACAATCTCTTTGATTTTCCAAGGCTCACCAAAATCTCTTTGATTTTCCAAGGCTCACCAAAAACCTTAATAAACAAAGTAAGTACAATATGAAAAGAATACAATAAAGCTTTCTTAAACAAAGTAAATATCTCTCTGAAGCCCTTGATTATTAATAAATAACTTGTTTTCAAGATATTGAAGCCTTTGAATATTGATGAAAATGTGGACTTGGAAGCTTTCTCTCAATCTTGGAAGCTTGAAGGCTTGAACCACTCAAAACAATGAATCATTAAGTGTATTCAATAAACTCTCTAAAGGATTACTTTTCCACTTGATTTTTGGTGTTTATATATCTCTCCAAATCATAGATGACTTTTTATGACCGTTGGGGATGAAAGACTAGCCGTTCGAAGCAAGTTGGAGTCAATTTTATACTTTTAAAAACTAGCCGTTACACCAAGTGTCGATACTTGAATTTCCTGAATTTTTTTTAATAAGTCAACCTCTTGAGTCGACACTTCACCATGAGTTGACCTCTTGAGTTGATACTTAGGTCAGCTCAAGAAAAAAATTCTGGTTTGATACTATTCTGTATTTTTCTTGTTCTCAGACCTTGAGTCGATACTTAAACTTCTTCATGAGTCGACACTTGCTTGTGCCAGTACTGAAACTTACTAAAACTTCTCCAAAATTGATTTTTAGCCTCTTCAAGTTTTTCCATATCAATTCCAAAGTCCATATACTTGATTTTTCGTTAATTTAAGGACTTTCTTCAACTGAAAACTTGGATTTCTTCATTCAACATAGATAAGTACTAAGATCTGATAAACACACTTAAAAATATAATTAGTACTCATATATACTTAAGTATTTTGTTAATCATCAAAATGAAGACCAAAGTCAACAATCTTTCTCTTTTTGATGATGACAAACCTTTAAGTATATGAATAGGGTAAGCTTAAAAAGATTATAATAAGATAAACATGTAAGCTCAAAATAATAAGTATCAAGCTTCCCCTCAAAATATGATTTCAAAAATATTTTCAAAAATTATTCAAAATTTTTAAACATTCTTTCCCTTACTAATTCTTTCCTTAAGATTATAATATTTTGCTTTCTTCTTCCCCTTTTGCCATTTCTTTCATTTCTCTTATAATTTTTCATGTTTATCATATCTTTTTCTTTTTCATACTTAACATATTTCTTCCCCATTTTTGTCATCATGAAAAAGGATGAAAGGCAATACAAAATTGGAATGAAGGTGGAAAGAATAGCAAGTAATCATCAAAATCAATACATGAAATCAATTAATCATGGTACCGATTAAATATGATACTAATTGAACATGATACCACAAAATGAGATGATCATGCAAAAATAATAATTAAATGTATATTAGCTCTAATATGCATAACCAAGGTATGATTAAGATAGCAATCCATTCACCTCACTTGTTCATGGATAAGGCCACAGTGGCACCCCAATATATCATAAGATCCCCTTGAATGGGAAGAAGGATCTTTAAACCCTACTTAGCTCTTATGACCGGACGACCATGGTGACTAACCCAATCCGAAGCAGTTACTAGGAGCTCTTTTTTTTTGAGATTCTTAATGAAATAAATCTTGATACTAATTGAATATAACTTTTCTCAAAGAAAAATGATTTGATATCAAGGAGAAGTATTAGAGCAATATAAGTAAAGCATGATATCAAAGAAAATATTGAAAGCATCACATATGATAATAAATTTTTGGATGCTCTCCCTAAATATTATTCTTACTTAAAAATATGCAATCATTGAGGAATAAAATATGAAAGCACAAGCATCATAATTTCAGATAATTTGAGATATGAACATACGTAGTAAGTCTGAAATCAAAGGTTTAAAATTTTCAAGATATACATGATTTTCAAAATATAAAAGGATTGATCATTTAAAAATTCTTAGCATGATTTCAAATTTATTTGAAATGATTTGATATCCTTATAGATGCTAAAAATAATTTAATAGCAAGTCTACTAAATAAAGGGTTTATCAATGTGCATACCTTCTTCTTAAATGTAACCCTTAACTACCAATTCTATACTTATTCCAAATCATTTGTAATATAAGAATGGATACAAAAGAATACATTTAATGAAAACCATTTTACTTGAAATAGTTTAAAACTACATTAATCAAAATCAAGTGAAAGTCTAATAATCACAAGTTTAATCATGAGAGCATGAAATTCATCTACATCAAAAAGTTCATGATAATAACCAATGATTGTAAGTCTAAACTTGATTCTAATTAATCAATTAAAATATTTATAAAGTAATCGATGTAACATTTATAATAATATTCAACTACATTTTTAATCATAAAAGGAAATATTTAAAATTTATAAATATGTATAATTCTTCTTTTACCATTTAGTCCAAAATATAGCTTGTTCACTCTTTGTATTATCTTGTACAGCCACCTTTCAAAACTTTCTTTCTTTTTATTAGGCTGCAAGATATCCCTGTAAAATAAATTAAGTGGACAATTTTAGTATCCAAATTTTCTTGGATCCTTTAGGGTTAGTGATTATGATTTTTTTTGGAATCCAAATTTTTCTAATCTACAAGGATATGCATTAAGTCCAAATTTTTTATATTTTAAGTATGCAATATTGGAAGAAGTAGCAATAAAGAAATTCTTGTTTTTCAACTTAAGATTTTTGTTTTTCTTTAAAAGCTCATCATTTGATACAAAATTCTTGGATCTTCTTAGAATTTCTATTTTATTCAATAAAATATTTTTTTTATTTGAAAACTTATTGGATAACTCTTTCAAATCAAAATATTTTTTCTAAAATTTCTTTTTCTTTAAATGATTATTCTTATCAATTTCTAAAACATCAATATTTACATTTAAATTAGGGTTTTTTTTGGCAAGATTGGTGTTCTCAAGAGAAAAAGAATTTACATTTCTTTTTAATTTCTTGTGCTCATTTTTTAATACTTTGTATTCATGTACAAGATCATTAAATACATCATGTAATTCATCAAAGATAAATTATATTCATTTTCAGAACATACCTCTTCCTCATTTTGCCTTGAAGCAAAGATAGGCAACTTCTTTTTTATTATCCGAACTTGAATCTTCGCTATCGCTCCAAGTTGCCATCATTGCTTTGAATTTCTTTTTGGCCTTAAGGGCTATTATCTTTTTCTTCTCTTGATCAACACACCACATCTTTGTGCCATACATTCAACTCATGGGTCATGAGTGAACTAATAAGCTCCTCCAAAGGTAGGGTATCAATATCTTTAGCTTCTTGGATCGCCGTTATCTTTGAATCCCATGATATTGGCAAAGATATAAGAATTTTATTAACCAAATCAGCATTAGAATATACTTTTCCAAGACTTTTCAATTCATTAACAATAGTCATAAATCTAGTATGCATATCAGATATAGATTCATAATGCAGCATTTTAAACATTTCAAAAGAATGAACAAGCATATTAATTTTAGTACTTTTCACTTGAAGAGTACCCTTATGAGTAATTTCAAGTATGTCCATATCTCCTTCGTCGATGTACATGTGGTGACCTATTGAATTCATAGGAGTCCAATGCATAATGAAACAAGTTCATTGCTTTAGCATTAATTTCATATTGCTTAATGTCATATTCATTCCAATCTTTTTTGAGCTTTGGAATGGAAATGCCATTAACCAAAATGAAAGGAATATGACGACCATTAACTATAACTTTTCAAAGATAATAACTAATAGATTGAATATAGATACGTAGGCAAATTTTTTAAAAAGTATAATTAGTGCCATTGAAAAATGGTGGTCTATTAGTTGCATGTCCTATAGAAAAACAAGCACCTTCTAGGACTGTCATGATCTTTTAACTCAAAACCATTAGATTCTTTGCAAAGCACCAAGTCTAGATATCAACAATTTTGGGTTCCAAACTCTGATACCAATTGTTGCCCAGTGATGAAGCAACCCAAGAGGGGGGTGAATTAGATTTTATAAAATTTTTGAACTATTTCAACAAGTATGTGCTAATTATAATTAAGTACTTGTATTTTGCTAAAGTGTTTGTATGCTTAATGAAAATATGCAATGGAATTAACAAAGTAAATGCAAGAGTAAATAAGCAATAAATAAGAGCAATCATAAACACAAGAATATATAGCAGTTCGGTGCACTCCAAGGTACCTACATCTACTCCCCAAGTTCTCCTTAGGATTTCACTATAATCCCCAGATTAAAGTCGATTAGTTTTCCGAGCTCACTAATCAAAATCCAACTTATTTTCCCGGGCTCAAAAGTCAAAACCCCTTGTTGGTTTTAAACTTAGGCTAACAATAACCTTTGATGGTTTTACGGGCTCACCAACAACTTATGTTGGTTTTACGGGATCACCAACAATCTATGTTGGTTTTACACAAAGGTTAACTAACAACCTCTTTGGTTTTCCAAGACTCACCGAAATCTCTTTGGTTTTTCAAGGCTCACCAAAAATCTTAATAAACAAAGTAAGCACAATATGAAAGAATACAATAAAAGCTTTCTTAAACAAAGCAATTATCTTTTTGAAGCACTTGATTGTTGATGAAGAACTTGTCTTCAAGATGTTGAAGCCTTTGAATGTTGATGAAAATATGGACTTGGAAGCTTTTTCTCAATCTTGGAAGCTTAAAGGCATGAACCACTCGAAATAATGAATCTTTAAGTGAATTCAATAAAACTCTCCAAAGGATTACTTTTTTATTTGATTTTTGGTATTTATATTGCTCTCCAAATCATAGATGACCGTTTATAATCGTTGGGGATGAAAACTAGCCGTTTGAAGCAAGTTGGAGTCAATTCTGCACTTCTGAAAAACTAGCCGTTACACCAAGTGTCGACACTTGAATTTCTTGAATTTTCTTCATGAGTCGATCTCTTGAGTCAATACTTCACCATGAGTCGACCTCTTGAGTCGATACTTAGGTCAACTCAAGATAAAATTTCTGGTTTGATACTATTCTATATTTTCTTGTTTTAGGTCTTGAGTAGACACTTGAACTTCTTCATGAGTCGACACTTATTTGTACCAATGCTAAAACTTACTGAAACTTCTCCAAAATTAATTTTTAGCCTCTTCAAGTTCTTTCATATCAATTCCAAAGTCTATATACTTGATTTTTTTATTAATTTAAGGACTTTCTTCAACTGAAAATATGGATTTCTACATTCAACATGGATAAGTACTAAGATTTGATAAACACTCTTAAAATATAATTAGTACTCATATATATTTAAGTGTTTTATCAATTATCAAAGTCAAGACCAAAGTCAACAATATATAAGTGTTCAATACACATAGGTGTATGCCATCCAAAAAATGATGCATACAAAATTGTACACCTCGATACATCATAGTCAACATACAACATAAAATCGAAACATATAAAAACTAATACATATAAGTCATCCTAAATATAGAAGCTAATATAGAGAGATCAGCCTAGGATAGGTGAATGAACTGAGCTCCTAAAGAACTACTACTAGTCATTAGAAGGGAGCTCTAGTGTGGTCACAGAACTAAAGGGATGTGTTGTCTAGCTCTTGGTCCTGGTGGCTAGTCTAGTAGGTAGGGGTGGCCTCCTAGAAGATTTGTGATAGGTCCTAATGATGGTACTGGCTGAGGAGCTTGAGGAGGAGGTGAAGTCTGAGGAGGAGGATGGCTCAACATGGCAAGAGCTGATGAAGAAGTAAGAAGAGATGGTGGGACTACTGCTGCTGCCTACTCATGGACCTTGTTGATCAAGCGAGATAACATAGGAACAATGATAAAAAATCCTCCATTTAGGACATCCTGAGTCTATCTACTAGTGTCTGAGTCTGGTCAAAAGTAGTATGTACTTCAGAGAGTCTAGTATCAATCCTTTGAAGCATCTTCGAAGCTGACAATCTTCCATCCTGCATCACAAGAAGTCCATATATCTTTGTAATCTTGATTTGCAAGCCATCGACTCTACCACCATAGAATCTGCATCTTAACTATGATTGAGCTGCTAACTAAGTTAGCAATCCTTTACACTAAAATATCATCTAGTTTGGTCTGTGTGGGTAAGGAGTGCTAGGGGTCCTCAATGATGGAGCAGGAATGTCAGATGGTCTTATTGCTATCTCAGGGCCTGGATGGTGAAGATGGCTCAGCTCTCTCTGCTGGAGACTTTGGTCCCTCTTGTGATTCTAAACCAGAGACTCATCTCATTCAGTGCCTCCAATCCTTCGGTATCTCATCCTATGAGGATCTGGTCACAATACTTATGTGACTTTGGAGTTTCTTTAAGGACTCCCCCTCAAAAGATACTCCAAAGGCCTCAAGACATGGGTCAACAACATACCATAGGTAGGCTAGCTTTTACTCTCTTCGCTGCCTCCCTCATTTGGACTAGCATCATCCTTAGAAGATTTATGGGAATGGTCTGCATCAAGTAATACATCATGGTATGCTCTCTCTAAGACACAAAATCAAATCTCCTTGTCTTCGGTATAAATATCCTCCCTATGATGTGATGTAATAATTTTAGATCTGTAGATAGGATGTTGGACTTGAATTCTCTAATTCATTCAATATCTAACTTATCAAGGACACATCTCAGTCTTACCCTTCAATCAGGTAATCTATTAGCCACTATCCCCTCAGATGGGATGCTGAGAATCCTACTTAAGGTAGTGTCGCCCAAAGTAATCTCAATGCCTTTGATAGTAAAGAAATGCTTCCTTAAATCCTGCTTAAATTCTTATAAAACTCTCTCACTAATCTCGAGTAGGTAAAAATATTGATTTTACTCCCAACTCTGCCTTCTGATCCACTCTCCAAATATAAAACCATTTTCATCAAACAACTGCAAATGGATCGATGTATCCGTTGTCACAACCCTACCCACCATTCTTTCATTTTAAAGAAAAGGGAAGGTGGAACCTGAGTAGATAGTATAGAAGGCTCGATTGGCTCAGCTTGAGGTGGTGGAGCATCTTCTCCAATTCCCTCGGCTTTTCTCTACCTCTCTACACTTTGAGTGGCATGTGTATGCTCAGTTTCGAGCCTTGGATGTTTCAATCATCAAGAAAGCATCTTCCTAAAGGGATTTCTAGTAGCCTAGGTCATCATGCTACTTGCAAAAGTGAATTTAAAATAAAAATTCAAGCATGAAAACCCTAACTGGCTAGAAGAAACCTAATTCCCGAATCCCCTTAGACATTACCAACTAATGAATCATAAATGAAGTACAAGAAACATACCTAAAATGCTATTTTCCACTTCTTTTCACAAGGCTCATAAGTGTAAGCCCTCCAACGATGATCCACACAGGAATTGACCCAAGAAAGAACTCCTACTTCCATTGCTTGCTTGACTAGGACTCCTCTTGACAGCCTTCTAGACTTTGACCTTTGTAGCACACCCTACCCTCTTGTAGGGTACTCTGAATGCTTTCCAAAACCACTCTTGGATTTGGGATTGCCCTCCTATAGGACACTCTAAGCTTATGTCTTAAATCCCAAGACTTGTCCTAGTAAGAACAACCTTGTCTTAAAGAGACAAGGTTTGTCTTAAAGAGGAGGGAGGAAGGTATAAACACTCAGAATAAAACTATGGTGGAACTCTTCTGAAACAAATAACACCACCCCTATTTATAATATTAGGAGGGGTGTGTGATATGTCTAGCCATCAACTTATCATATATGATTTTTCAAGACCCAAGAGAAGTTATCTAGCTTGAAAAGTCATATCCAATAAGTTGATTCATGCACCAAGTCACATATTCACATCCCTTCTTATTCCTGGATAATTTCTGACTTGCCACATGGCAAGTACCGTCCCTGGGAAGCCAAGAGGTGCCTCTTCAATCTCCAAGCATCGAAGAATTTGAAGAGTCCTGATAGCAAAATAACATTGCTTCAGACCGCGTGCCAAATGAAGAGACGCTTCTCTTCATGCGCGCATTCCCTTTCAAACCTTTTTCACGCCAATTTAAAAGGTGTTGACCGATCAAAAATAATCCTAAGGGGCATGGGGATATGTGCCAAGAGAGTCCCAGATGAATCATCCAAAGTAATTCATCTGCAGAAGGACTCTTGGACCTTTCTGCAATCTATTCCTTGGCGCATGCACATATGCACCCAAGAAGTCCATGCCAACTTGGACTCTAGTCCAAGTGGCACTCCATGTCCAATTAAATCAAGATAAAACCTGATAAAGGTTGTATTAACCTAGATATAACCCAATTTAAGTCTCTCTTAAATTGGTTAATCAAAATAGCAAGCAACTGGACCTAAATCGACTTAGGTTAGGAATTAGGTTAGCCTACGCATACTAGTATGCAATCTAGCTAACCAATTAGGATCCCATGACCCTAATTAAACCATGTATGACTTCCTTGGTCAGCTCCCTAATGTGTGTGATCCTTTAGGTTCCACATTTAGCTAGCAGTAGGTTTAGGTTTGAGCCGATTCGATCCAATCGAACTCGATTGACCTAATTAGGTCAAATTGGCTCACCTAATTGTCCAATTCTAATCATCCATCGAATTGACTCATGAAACCAAACCATTGGTTCATGAAAACCTACAAGACAAGATTGACATCTAGCAGCGTGTCATGCCTATTCAAAAAATATAAAATTTGGTAGAAAGTACCAAAATACCATTCAGCAGAAAGTTACCGTACAATTCAATCTTTCGATCTCCCATTATCCCGATTAAGTGATAGGTATGGATATATATCAAAACCTAACACTTAGTCATATCGAATCTTAACTCGATCATGAGGACTCAACTGATGACTGATTAGAAACCACTTCTAATCTCATCCTACTTTGATCAAAGGCTCCTTGAGTCACTCATCAAAGATATTACATAAGATAACAATTCCTCTTACCAGGAATGATAGATTCCTTGTTGGTCCACTCATATCCTTTGCACACCTTCCACCATACCCAGAACATCCCGTACATGATTCAATATCATGAATGAGTATGAACCAAAAAATGGCTTAGTGTGCACAAAGAACCATGGTGACCTTAGGTCTAAAAATCACATGCACAACTCCTACTCTGGGACCAATCTTTTGACAAGCAGTAAGACTTCTATAAGATAGTCCCGGTACGAATCAGTTCAGTGTACTCATACCCTGATAAGCATCCTTATCCTTGTATTAGTGTCTTTATATAAATGGTTGTGAGACCAACCATCCTCATTAACTAAGTATACATAGGACAAGCTAGTCTTACCATATTCATCGATCCCCAAATCGATGGTCCATTGACTAGGAACATTTTGATTAGGGTTTAGGAACTTAGGTGATGCAGAACAAAAGAAATGATGCGATGCGAAAGTAAATTAAGACAAATTCCTTTTTTTTTATATATTTTCAGAAGTCGGCTTTGACTCAAATGAAAGTTAAATTAATTGAAAGAAAATATATATATAATTGAAAGCACAATTCAAAGAAACTAGATTATCAGAGTAGTTCAGAAGTAAAGGATCGCTGGTGGTTGAGAAACTCCCAGACCTAGGATTTTGCTCTGAACTTTCAACAGGACAGAACTAAAGAGAAGGGAAGGGTTATGTACCAGGCAGTGATCTTCACAGAGTTTGGTGGAAGGACTCTCTCGAGCAGATTGTTGGATCCTCGGATTCGGATATCTTCACAATGGATCCTCCAATACTGGTCCTTTGGCAGAGTTGGCTTCTCCTGAACTCAAGATTTGGAAAAGAAGAAGAACAAGTTAAGGAACCAGATACTCAAAGAAAGGATTTACCAGATAAGAAGAACTTGAAAAATTGATGTTGCTAAAATCCTGATTCTCCTGGATGCTGATCTGACTTCCTCTGGATTTGCTCTGTATTCGAAGTAGCCGATCTGGACCTGGATGCTGGTGGTCGGCCTCTACTTGGAAGAGAGGGGCCGGAGATGATAAGGTAGATTAGGGTTGGATGATTGGTGGAATGAAGAAGATGATGGCGGCTAGGGTTTGGAATTGAAGTGGCTAACCTAGGGTTTTGGGGTTGGAGATCTCACACCTCCTCAAGGTTCCTAGGGAACCCGGATTTACTCCCTCATGGAGCTCAACACCTGAATACAAGTGCAGAAGAGAGAAACACAAAGTTGCACACACAGAAATTGATTTCATTCATCATTAAATTCAAGAGTTACATAGAGTTGAATATATAGACATAACAAAGAAATAAATTTTATACATTCCCATGTGGGACTAATAGGACTATCCCATACTTTAGGCATCAAATTCTCTTCCCAAGACTCCTTCCATGAGTGGGCAGTCCCAAAACTCCAAGAAAACTTGAAAATCAGCTCCAAATGGCAGGTTATGGGGTGTCTCCTAGTATCTCTCCATGAATCAAGGATTTCCCTTCATGGTTTGGCTCATTTGGACACCTCCTAGTCTTGCTCCACAAGTTTAGGCTTCTTCCTTTCATGGCTTTGGCACTTTTGAAAATTTTTGGGAACCTCCTTGAATTCCTCCCCAAGACATGCTCTCTTTCCTTTTATAACTTGGATTTTTATGGAACATTGTGGGGCACCTCCTTGATCCTCTCTTCAAGAAAAATTCTTGCCATCCTGGCTTGTGTTTATCTGGAAAGAAATTGGCTCCTCCTTGGATTGAGGTATCTTGATAGATTTCTCTCCCAAGCGGTGCAAGAAAAAAAAGGAACTTACTTCTTGTAGTGTAGGGACCTAAGACACTGGATGGAGATGTGGCGCCTCCTGGACTCTGGCGTGTGGCTGGGAGTGTGTCACCCACTTGCTTGGGCCTGGAGAAAAAATGTGGCACCCTGGACCTTGACTTGACTGAAAAAAAGTGGCACCAACCTGGAGAAGACCTAGACCACTACTAGGACTTGTACTGAGTCAACATGACTCAACAAAATTTAAATTGCAGGGAAATACAAACTCAAGACTAAAATTGAGTTGACCAAGTCAACCCTTATTACAAAACCAAAAAACCTAATTCTTCGGGCAAGGTCAATCAGAGATCCAGATGGAGCCCTGAAGTCTTCTTTTGAGTCTGGTGCCCGCACCAATTCTCCCGGGGTGGGAGGAACTCGACCCTGTCGAGTATGGATCAAGCTGGCTCTGGTATCTCTCCAAGAGGTCTGGGTCCAATTCTTGTAATTTTTCTTGGGAGATCCAAGAGTCATCAGAATCTGGCCTTCCTTGCCAGCGGACTAGTATCTTTGGTATCCTCGATTACTAGTAGAGATAACCTGATCATCCAGGATCTTTTCAATCTGCTCTTTCCTCACAGGCCAGTTTGTTGGTGGACACACAGGGTCGAGATCACTCTCAATAACAGGATTAGGTTTCAAAGGCTTACTAGGAATCACAGCTGGCTCCCTGTACTCTACTAAGTCTGTAATGTTGAAAGTAGAGCTATTGCCTAGTTCTGGAGGCAACTCGAGCACATAGGCATTGGATCCTACTCTCTTCACTACTCTAAATGGTTCAGCTCCTTTAGCATGTAACTTTCTAACGATTCCAGGAAAAAACCGCTCAGGCCTTAACCTAATCATTATATAGTCTCTCTCAATAAAAGTTTTGACTCGTCTTTGAGAATCAGCCAACTTCTTATAAGTTTCATTACTTAAAGTTATTTTGGCATGAATTTCTTTATGCAAGTCCTTTACATGCTATGCAAGTGCATCAAGAGACTTGTGTGTGTGGGCTAATAGTGAAATCAGATCAAGTGGTGTGTGAGGCTTGTATCCATGAACAATTTCAAAGGACTCTAGCCTATAGACCTATTGATCGAAACATTGAATGCAATTTCAGCCCTGGACAAAATACAAATCCCAATTCATGGTGCTCTCATCATCAAACGAAAATCTGAGCCAAAGCCTAGTAAAGGGTCAAGAAAAACTAAACTAGACTGACGACACACTCCTAAAGAATGGACTTTATTCCAAAGGAACCCTAGGTCTAAACCTAACAAACTAAGGCTCTCTAGGTTGACCTTGGGTCGGAGGAGGGCATGCAAAGCATGAAAACTTATTATGGATGCCTAGTAGGTGCCATAAGGTCTTCCAGAAGTAGGTGGCAAACCTAATAGGTTCTAAGGAGTCTTGCAACCTAGAGATCTCAGTAAAGTGTAATCCCATAGCTCTAGAAACATGAGAAGATTCAGGGAAGGGTAGGAAATAAGAATCAGAGTTTTGAAGTGGCTTATCGGAAATAAGAAACAAACCTTGGTAATTCAGGACGACCTTAAAATGAGGACATTGTTCTATAGGTGCACTCATCCAAACTTCATGATTTGCTTTAGGAGGGTCTACAAGTGCAAGTTCTAGGATAGGCTGGGTGCTCCTAGAAGGTGGAAGGTTATCAGGAAGGTCTTTGGAATATTTATCTAGAAAGTCCTCTAAGCTACTGTCTTTTTCTTGTTCTTGGACCTTCTCAATGGGCAATTCTTGTAAACCCCTTCCTTGTTCACACTTCTCTACCAGATTTGACTCAGGGGTGTCTTCTTTGGATTCCTCAATGAGTTCAGGGGTATTCTCACTTAAACTTTCATTTGGTGTAATTTCTTTCTTGAACTTCCTCAAAAGGGTCTTCTCTTAGGGTTAGCTCCTGATTCCTTGAGTGGCAGGGGTCCCCTCAATAACCCCATTAGGTAGGAGTTGGTTAATTGAATTATCGGGAGAGATATCCTCAAATTTTTCTTCTTCATATTCATCTATCAAACTTATGTCAGGCTCATATATTTCTTCCTCAATCTCACTGAAAGGTTCTAATCTATTCTCCTTTGATTCCTCTTTAAGTACGGCTCTGGTAGGGTCAACTAATTTGGGATGGCCATGCCTAACTCCTTCTTAGTGTTATCCTTCTGGTCAAGAGGTGACATAAGTGAGAATTGACAAACAAAAGTCTGGTTCACTACGGATGTCGGATCAATCGGAACTTGACTCAAGTTGGTAGAGGTTGGCTTTAAGTCCAAAGTACTTGATTGTTATATCTTAAAGACCACTCATAGTCTTGGGCTTCTTGGCAGGCTCGGTCTAACTTATTGGTCTTTTCAAGGCATAGCTTCCTATAAATGTCTGGGTGTAACCCAACCCTGAACCTCGATGTGATATGAGCTTCGGTCTCAATGGTATTGCATTTCATGTCATACCACTGGAAGTCCTCGATATATTTAGACACAGGCCTATTACCTTGTCGCAATTGGTACCATTGGCCTAAAAGTCTTTTCTCATAGGATCTACCTAGGTACCTATCTCTAACTTACTTCTCGTATCTCTCCAAGTATATATTTCCTCTTTTCTTTGATAACACTCACGCTCAATAGCATACCAGTGCGACCTAGCATGTTTGGTGAACTTGGTTTTGGCCAACCTAACTTGTCCTAATTCCGATATTGTTGACTCTAGTCTTGATTTTGATATTGACAAAATGTTTAAGTATATATGAGTACTAATTGTGTTTTAAGTGTATTTCTTAGATCTTAGTACTCAACCATGTTGAATGAAGAAATGCTTGTATTTCAGTTGAAAAAGTCCTTAAATTAATGGAAAATCAAATATATGGACTTTGGAATTAATATGAAAGGATTTGAAGATGGTTCAGCAAAGCTGGCATGGCAAAATTTCAGTGGCACGCTTCAGAGGTCGACACCAGAGGTCGACACCTGTCCAGAGGTCGACACCTGAGGTCAACACCTGTCCAGAGGTCGACACCAGAGGTCGACTCATAGCCTAAGAATTCAAACTGGGCAGAACTATGGTTTTCTGGATTTTTGCCTAAGATAAACTGGAGGTCGACTCATGAGGTCGACACTTGATCCAGAGGTCGACTCATGAGGTCGACTCATGGTATAACGACTAGTTTTTCTGAACTTCTGATTTGATTTCTAACGGCCATAAACGACCATATTTTGATTCTAACGGTCTTGTGGAGTTGTTTCAGCATGAATGAGGTATTTAACCTCCACCAAACTTCAAAAAAAGACATGGAGACAAGGTGAAAAGGATTAGAGTGAAAGTAAAAAGCCTTCAAGCAATTCCAAGCATGGAGACAAGGTGAAAAGGATTAGAGTGAAAGTAAAAAGCCTTCAAGCAATTCCAAGCCAAAAAGAGTGAGAATCCAAGAGATTCCTAGCCAAAGCTTTCCTCTTTGAGGAATCCAACTTTCAAGAGTTTGGCATTTAGTGAAGTCAAAGATTCCAAGGGAAAAGGCTTGAAGAGTCTCCATCAAGGCTCAACGATTTCTTATTGCTCAAAAGGAGTTTGTAGTGTTTTATTCATTGTATCATATCTTTTGTCTTTGGCTAGTTTCAAGGAAATTTGAAACTAGTGTGAGGTTTGTTGGTGAGCCAATTGATAAAACCAATAGGGTTCCTGGTAAGCCCGAAGCCAAACAAGTGAGTGGGGTTTGTTGGTGAGCCAATTGATAAAACCAACTAGGGTTCCTTGTAAGCCCGAAGCCAAAACAAGTGAGTGAGGTTGTTGGTGAGCCATTGATAAAACCAACTAGGTTTGCTTGTAAGCCCGAAGCCAAACAAGTGTGTAAGGTTTTGACTTGTGAGCCTGGTAAAACAAGTCGGCTGTAATCTGAAGATTATAGTGAAATTCCCAAGTGGAGTTGGGGAGTGATGTAGGTGCTAGTGGCACCGAACCACTATACTTTTTGTGGGTTTGCATTGCTCTTCTTTTGCTCTTTAATTGTTGATTTATTTCATTGCTTCCGTTGCACAATTATTTGAGCACTATCACTCTTCACCTTAAAACTTGATAGCACATTATATTGCTTTAATTTTTTAAATATCCAATTCACCCCCCCTCTTGGGCACCATACTGTGGCAACAAGTGGTATCAGAGCTCGGTGCTCTGATTGAAATCTAACGATTTTGAGCTAAGATTATGGAACTTGTAGGTATTAGTGTTAGACCACCTTTTTCAATGGCATAAATTACATTTTTTGGAAAACTCGCATGCGCATTCCTATTCAATCTATTAGTTATCATTTTGGAAAAACCATTATAGTGGTCCTCATATTCCTTCCATTTGGTTACTGGCATTTCCATTCCAAAGCTTGAAGAGGATTGGAATGAATATGACATTAAACAATTTGAACTCAATGCTAAAGCATGAACTTGCTTTATTGGGCATTGGACTTAAATGAATTTAATAGAGTTCTACATGCACATCAGCGAGGAAATTGGGACACACTTGAAGTTACTCATGAGGGTACTCTTCAAGTGAAGAACACTAAAATTATTTGCTTATACATTCTTTTGAACATTTTGAAATGATGCATTATGAATCTATATCTGATATGTTTTCAAGATTTATGACTATTATTAATGAATTAAAAAGTCTTGGCAAAATCTTATAATATGCTGATTTGGTGAACAAATTCTTAGATCCTTGCCAAAATCATGGGAATAAAGGTGACGGCGATCCAAGAAGCTAAAGATGTAGAAACCTTACCTTTGGGGAGCTTATCGGTTCACTCATGACCTATGAGTTGAACTTATGGCAAAGGATAGTGGAAGCTGATACAGAAAAGAAAATAATAGCTCTCAAGGCCAAAAGGAAATTCAAGGCAATGATGGCAACTTGGAGCGATAGCGAAGACTCAAGTACAGATGATGAAGTTGCCCATCTTTGTTTCATGGCAATGAGAAAAAAGGTATGTGCTAAAATAATTATGATTTTACCTTTAAAGAATCACATGATGCATCTAATGATCTTGTGCATGAATACAGATTGCTAAAATTGAGCACAAGAAATTAATAGGCATGTAGATTCATTTTCTCTTGACAACACCATCTTGCAAAAAAATGATGATTTAAATGCCAAGATTGATATTTTGAAAAATGAAAAGAATAATTTTTCTAAAGAAAAAGAATTTTTAGAAAAGAAAAATGTTATTTCAAAAGATTTATGTAAAAAAGTTTAATGAGAAAATATTTTGATTGAGGAAAAGAAGCAAAAACTCTTGAAGAACTTCAATTTTCTTGCTTCTTCAATTCTTCTTATAAATGTGGTTTCAATGCTTATCCTTTAGAAAAGTTTGGATTCCAAAAGGAACCATAATTACTAATCATAAAGGACCCAAGAAAGTTTGGTACCAAAACGGTCCACTTAATTGTTTTGCAGGAATGTCTTGCAACCCAACATGTAGAAAGGGAGTTCTTGAAAAGAGGTTGTACAAGACAATTTAAAGAAGTGGACAAGTATATTTGGACTAAATGGTAAAAGGAAGGATTATGTATATTGGTAATTCTAAACATCCTTCCATAATTAAAATTGTGATTAATTTTATTGCATCAATTACTTTGAAAAATTATTTTAAATAGTAATTAGAATCAAGTTTGGACTTATCATCATTGGCTATGATCATGAACTTTTTGGTGTTGATGAATTTCATGCTATCATGATTAAACTATGATTGTAAGACCTTCACTTGATTTTGATTAATGTATTTCATGAAAAATACTTTTAAGATGCATATGATTTGAAAATGTTTAATTGATTGATTAGAATCAAGCTTAGACTAATAATCATTTGTTGTGATCATGACCATTTTGATGTTGATGATTTTCAAGCTCTCATGGTCAAACTTGTGATTATTAGATCTTCACTTGATTTTGATTATATAATTTCTAAATTATTTCAAGTGAAATGCTAGATTTTGTATGTTTTATTTTTGGCATCTATGCATAATCTAGAAATGATTTGGATCAAGTATAGAACTAGTAGTTAAGGGTTATTTTAAGAAGAAGGTATGCTTATTGACAAACCCTTGCTCTAATAGCTAGACTTGATATCATATTACTTCTAGCATTTGTATGGATATCAAATCATCTTAAAATGAATTTGAAATAATGCTAAACTTTTTTATGCGATATAAATGTTTGTATTTGAAAATCATGAATATCTTGAAAAATTTCAAATCTTGATGCATAAGCTTTCATGTTTTATTCCTAAAATAAATGCATTTTTTAAAGGAAGGAATAACATTCAGGGGGAGCATCCAAAGATTTGTTATCATATTTGATGCTTTGAATATCTTGTGATATCATGCTTTGCTTATTGCTCTAGTACTCTTCTTGTTTTCAAATCTAATTTTTGGAGGTACATTCAAATGGTATCATATTCTTTGGCATAAAAAATTATTTAAGAATTCCTAGTAACCGCTTGGATTGGGTTAGTCACCATGGCCGTCCGGTCATAGGAGAAAGTAGGGCTTAAAGACCCTCTCTTCCATTCAACGGCTCTCTTATGACGTGTAGGGGTGCCGCTGTGACCTTATCCCATGAACAAGTAAGGCGAATGGTAATATACATCAAATCATTTCTTGCATGTGCTTACATTCTTTGGTATCTTGTTCAATTTATATCATATTCAATTGAATCATAAATATTTGATTTCATGCATTGATTTTGATGAATACTTGCTATTCTTTCCAACATCATTTCCACTTTGTATTGCCTTTCACCCTTTTTCATGATGTCAAAAGGGGGAGAAAATGTTAAGTATGAAAAGGGGAAGATTGGATAAACATGAAAAATTTTTGAGAAATGAAAGAAAGTGCAAAAGGGGGAGAGAATGTTAATGTTTTTATCTAAAGAAAGAATTGTAAGAAGAAGAAATTTTGAAAAAATTTTAAATTTTTCTTGCATATTTAAAAAATATTTTGAAGATTTTTTGGATCATATTTTGAGGGGGAGCTTGGTGGTATTGTTTTGAGCTTACATGTTTATCTTATTGTTAATCTTTTTAAGCTTACCCTATTCATATACTTAAAGTTTTGTCATCATCAAAAGGGGGAGATTGTTGACTCTAGTCTTGATTTTGATGATTGACAAAATGTTTAAGTATATATGAGTACTAATTGTATTTTAAGTGTATTTCTTAGATCTTAGTACTAACCATGTTGAATGAAGAATGCTTGTATTTCAGTTGAAAAAGTCCTTAAATTAATGGAAAATCAAATATATGGACTTTGGAATTAATATGAAAGGATTTGAAGATGGTTCAGCAAAGCCGGCACGGCAAAATTTCAGTGGCACGCTTCAGAGGTCGACACCAGAGGTCGACACCAGAGGTCGACACCTGTCCAGAGGTCGACACCTGAGGTCAACACCTGTCTAGAGGTCGACACCAGAGGTCGACTCATAGCTTGAGAATTCAAACTGGGCAGAACTATGGTTTTCTGGATTTTGCCTAAGATAAACTGGAGGTCGACTCATGAGGTCGACACTTGATCCAGAGGTCGACTCATGAGGTCGACTCATGGTATAACGGCTAGTTTTTCTGAACTTCTGATTTGATTTCTAACGACCATAAACGTCCATATTTTTGATTCTAACGGTCTTGTGGAGTTGTTTCAGCTGAATGAGGTATTTAACCTCCACCAAACTTCAAAAAAAGACATGGAGACAAGGTGAAAAGGATTAGAGTGAAAGTAAAAAGCCTTCAAGCAATTCCAAGCCAAAAAGAGTGAGAAATCCAAGAGATTCCTTAGCCAAAAGCTTTCCATCTTTGAGGAATCCAACTTTCAAGAGTTTGGCATTTAGTGAAGTCAAAAATTCCAAGGGAAAAGGCTTGAAGAGTCTCCATCAAGAGCTTCAACGAATTTCTTATTGCTCAAAGGAGTTTGTATTATTTTTATTCATTGTATTCATATTCTTTTGTCTTTGGCTAGTTTCAAGGGAATTTGAAACTAGTGTGAGGTTTGTTGGTGAGCCAATTGATAAAACCAACTAGGGTTCCTTGTAAGCCCGAAGCCAAAACAAGTGAGTGGGGTTTGTTGGTGAGCCAATTGATAAAACCAACTAGGGTTCCTTGTAAGCCCGAAGCCAAAACAAGTGAGTGAGGTTTGTTGGTGAGCCAATTGATAAAACCAACTAGGGTTGCTTGTAAGCCCGAAGCCAAAACAAGTGTGTAAGGTTTTGACTTGTGAGCCTGGTAAAACAAGTCGGCTGTAATCTGAAGATTATAGTGGAAATTCCCAAGGGAGCTTGGAGAGTAGATGTAGGTGCTCGGTGCACCGAACCACTATACTTCTTGTGTGTTTGCATTGCTCTTCTTTTGCTCTTTAATTGTTGATTTATTTCATTGCTTCCGTTGCACAATTATTTGAGCACTATCACTCTTCACCTTAAACTTGATAGCACATATATTGCTTTAATTTTTTAAATACCCAATTCACCCCCCCCTCTTGGGCACCATATCTGGGCAACAGATATGTTAGTGCACTCAAAATACCGATCCATTTGTTCTTCCCACTTAATATATGTCTCTTGTCTTCCATCAAAAGTGGGTGCATAGGTTCGGTGTTCCTAATGGGTCCCTTCTCTAAGTCAACCAAGTATGGGTATAGGCTCCTAGGGCTAGACTCAGGGGCAAGATCATGGTCATAGGCTCTTAGATCAAACCTCCAATGATTAGGTTCAGGATCCCTGTATAAAGGTCTCCTAGCTCTGGGTATGGGTGAGGTTGGAGTCTACCAAATTCTGAGTCAGGGGTCCAATTTCGGTGCCTAGGCTTCTCAAGTACCTGGGCTCGGTCTTTAAACTGGGCAACAGTATCAGTCATATCCTGACTCAATTTGGTCATACTTTCGGTAAGAGTTCTAATCATGGCCTCTAAATCAGGTTGGTTTGACCAGGTTGGTAGGGTACTCCGTTCCGGTGGACATGATGATGCAAGCAAGCACATCAAATGAGACTCGACTGAAACGACTACGGGCTAACTAGACCTAGAGCCCAAACTAGATGCCCAATCAGAGTGGCAAGCTAGCCTGTAGTAACTCGGGACTCGGCCAGGCAGGTGTAAGGGGAGTGTTAGGTCCCTAATTGCCAATCCTAGACACCAATCAATGATCGGCCAGGTAGGCGAACCAGCACACAAGCCCTTCGGGACGTAGTCCCTGAATCACCATTCTAGACACTGAGTACAAAGCACACACAGAGTAACCAGACAAACTGACTAAACCCTAGGCTGGACCTGACCAGTTGGTGTTCCTAGCCCACTAGGGCAAATTAAGTCTAATAAATTTTAAAATTAGGCTTAGGATCAAATGAATGGGTGGTGGTTTTGGGCTAAGGAGAGATTATCAACTCCTCCTCTTATCTTAGATGCTCAATTGCCCTTAAGATGAATTAGGAGATGATCACTCAAAAAAAAATTGAATTGCAGAAATACAGAAACAAAATTGCTGTAATTTAACTCTCAAAATTTCACAGAAACCAATAAATTACAATAAAATTAAGTAAAATAGTTTCAATTATACTGGTTCCAGAAAAATAAAAATCATGCAATTTGGAGTTACCTGCAATGAGAAACAATTCCTGAAACAGGATAGTTACAGACTGAAAATAGAATGCTTCTCCTGTTTACAATTCTTGTTACGAGTTGTAACCCAGCGGATCCCCTACACGCCCTAGGAACACCCCATGGAATGGGAAGAGGAGGCTTGCACCTCGCTTCATTCCTAGGACCGGACGTCCTGGGGAGTCTACTTCGAGCAGACAAAGTAAAAAAGAGAGACACTCAAAACATGCAAACAAGTCAGAAACCCTAGACAGGGCTCTAATACCAAAATTGATGTAGAACAAAAGAGATGATGCGATGCGAAGTAAATTAAGACTAATTCTTTTTTTTTTTTTTATTTTCAGAAGTCGGCTTTGACTCAAATGAAAGTTAAACAAATTGAAAGAAACTATATAATAATTGAAAGCACAATTCAAAGAAACTAGATTATCAGAGTAGTTCAGAAGTAAAGGATCGCTGGAGGTTGAGAAACTCCCAGACCTAGGGTTTCGTTCTGAACTTTCAACAGGATAGAACTAAAGAGAAGGGAAGGGTTATGTACCAGGCAGTGATCTTCACAGAGTTTGGTGGAAGGACTCTCTCGAGCAGATTGTTAGATCCTCGGATTTGGATATCTTCGCAATGGATCCTCCAATACTGGTCCTTTGGCAGAGTTGGCTTCTCCTGAACTCAGGATCTGGAAAAGAAGAAGAACAAGTTAAGGAACCAGATACTCAAAGAAAGGATTTACCGGATAAGAAGAACTTGAAAATTGATGTTGCTGAAATCCTGATTCTCCTGGATGCTGATCTGACTTCCTCTGGAATTTGCTCTGTATTCGAAGTAGCCGATCTGGACCTGGATGCTGGTGCTCGGCCTCTACTTGGAAGAGAGGGGCCGAAGATGATGAGGTAGATTAGGGTTTGGATGATTGGTGGAATGAAGAAGATGATGGCGGTTAGGGTTTGGAATTGAAGTGGCTAACCTAGGTTTTGGTAAGGTTTTGGGGTTGGAGATCTCACACCTCCTCAAGGTTCCTAGGGAACCCGGATTTACTCCCTCACGGAGCTCACACCTGAATATAAGTGCGGAAGAGAGAAACACAAAGTTGCACACACAGAAATTGATTTCATTCATCATTAAATTCAAGAGTTACATAGAGTTGAATATATAGACATAACAAAGAAATAAAATTTTATACATTTCCTATGTGGGACTAATAGGACTAACCCACATTTTAGGCATCAAATTCTCTTCCAAGACTCCTTCCATGAGTGGGCAGCCCAAAAACTCCAAGAAAACTTGAAAATCAACTCCAAATGGTAGGTTATGGGGGTGTCTCCTAGTATCTCTCCATGAATCAAGGATTTTCCCTTCATGGTTTGGCTCATTGGACACCTCCTAGTCTTGCTCCATAAGTTTAGGCTTCTTCCTTTCATGGCTTTGGAACTTTTGAAAACTTTTGGGAACCTCCTTGAATTCCTCCCCAGGCATGCTCTCTTCCCTTTTATAACTTGGGCTTTTATGGAACATTGTGGGGGCACCTCCTTGATCCTCTCTTCAAGAAAAATTCTTGCCATCCTGGCTTGGGTTTATCTGGAAAGAAATTGGCTCCTCCTTGGATTGAGGTATCTTGATGGATTTCTCTCCCAAGTTGTGCAAGAAAAAAAAGGAACTTACTTCTTGTGATGTAGGGACCAAAGACACTGGATGGAGATGTGGCACCTCCTGGACTCTGGCATGTGGCTGGGAGTGTGGCGCCCACTTGCTTGGGCCTAGGAGAAAAAATGTGGCACCCTGGACCTTGACTTGACTGAAAAAAAAGTGGCACCAACCTGGAGAAGACCTAGACCACTACTAGGACTTGTACTAAGTCAACATGACTCAA
This sequence comes from Areca catechu, assembly GCA_021397845.1. Lineage (NCBI taxonomy): Eukaryota > Viridiplantae > Streptophyta > Magnoliopsida > Arecales > Arecaceae > Areca > Areca catechu. The sequence continues at coordinate 50,461,500 of CM038047.1, read as the reverse complement.
CAAAATTAAATTGTAGGGAAATACAGACTCAAGACTAAAATTGAGTTGACCAAGTCAACCTTATTACAAAACCAGAAAATCCTAATTCTTCGGGCAAGGTCAATCAGAGATCCAGATGGAGCCCTGAAGTCTTCTTCTGAGTCTAGTGCCCGCACCATTAGGTCTCACTGTTATGATCTTTATCATAACCCTAATTCCATTGCCCTAATCTATGGGGTTCATCATAATACATAAATAAGACACAACAGTATATGATGAAAACAAATGCCTTTATTAATATAATATCATACAAGAGTTGGAAGATTACAAAAATGCCCTTATTATGATTGGCTTTTAGGGCACTTTTCTTTCAATCTCCCACTTGCACTAAAGCCAATCGCCCTTATACTTTATACCCATACCATCTAAGTGGCGATCTAATTGCTGCTTGGGTAATGTTTTAGTAAATGGGAATGCTATATTGTTCTTTATATCAACTCGATCGATGACAACATCTTGTCTTTCTATTATCTCTCGAACAAGGTGGAACCGTCTTAGAATGTGCTTGGACTTATGGTGAGATATCGATTCCTTTGCTTGTGCAACAGCTCCAGTGTTATCACAATACAATGGCACTGGCTGATGTACATCAGGAACCACGCCCAATTTCATGATGAATTTCTTCATCCAGATAGCTTCCTTCGTGGCTTCACTCGTAGCTATGTATTCTGCCTTAGTGACTGAGTCAACTACTGTTGGCTACTTTATACTCTTCCAACTCACTACACCACCATTCAGGGTGAAGACATACCCCGATGTTGATTTGCTATCATCTGGATTTGATTGGAAACTAGAGTCTGTATAGCCTTCTAGTTTTAACTCAGATTTTCCATATACTAGAAAAATATCTTTAATCCTTCTCAGGTACTTAAGAATATTTTTCATAGCTTTCTAATGATCCTCTCCTGGATCTGCCTGAAACCTGCTATCTATGCCCAAGGCATAAGCAACATCAGGTCTGGTACATAACATAGCATACATAATTGATCCTATAGTCGAAGCATAAGGAATCATAGCCATCTTCTCTCTTTCTTCCGATGTCTTAGGAGACATTTTCTTAGAGAGATGTATACCTTGATTTATAGGAAAGTAACATTTCTTACTTCCATCCATGTTGAATCTCTTCAACACTAAGTCTATGTACCTAGACTGGGATAAGCCTAGCATCCTTTTAGATATATCTCTATAGATCCTTCTACCTAGTACATAGGATGCTTCTCCCAAATCCTTCATGAAAAACTTTGATGATAGCCAAATTTTAACCGATTGTAACATTGAGATATCATTCCCAATGATCAGTATGTCATCAACATACAAGACCAAGAAAATAAGTGCACTCCCACTTGTCTTCTTATACACACATGGTTCATCCTCTTTTTGACAAAACCAAAACTCTTGATTGTTTCATCAAAATGGATGTTCCAACTTCTTGACACTTGCATTAGTCCATAAATAGACTTTTTTAACTTGCATACCTGGTTTGGTCTCTCACTTGGGACAAAACCCTATGGCTGTGTCCTATAGACTTCTTCCTCAAGGTTTCCATTGAAAAAAGCAGTCTTGACATCCATCTGCCAGATTTCATAATCATGGTATGCTGCTATGGAAAGTAAAATCCAAATGGATTTGAGCATAGCTATTGGAGAAAAGGTTTCATCATAGTCAATGCCATGTTTTTATAAAACCTTTTGCTACCATCCTGGCCTTATAGATTTCTACTTAACCATCTGCTCCTATCTTCTTCTTGAAGACCCATTTACATCCTATTGGGTTAATTTCATCAGGTGGATCTACCAAGGTCCAAACTTGATTGGAATACATAGAATCCATTTCAGATTTCATGGCACTTAGCCATTTGTCGGAGTCTTTTCTCTCGACGGCTTCCGAATAGGTCACAGGATCATCATCCTGAATGATACTATCTTCATTGTCATCCCCGATGACAAAGCCATATCTTAGAGGTGCTCCCCGAATCTGTCTGACCTTCAGAGAGGAGGTGTGTATAGTGGCTGTTCTTGATCTACAAGAACTTCTGGTTGAGGAATTTCATTTGAAGGCTCAATAGGTGGTTGATTATGTTCTTCACATAACTCAAGTAAAGAATCACTACTTCTTTCTTGGATAAATTCTTCAAGAATGTAGCATACCTACTGACAAATATCTTTTACTCAGTAGCATTATAAAATAGGTATCCAATACCTTCTTTAGGATAACCGACAAACCTACACTTGTTAGCCCTTGTACTTATCTCCAAAGTTATTTTTAAAATAATCATAGCAACCCCAAATCTTTAAGTACTTAAGACTTGGTCTTTTGCCATTTCATAACTCATATGGAGTGCTACTTACTGACTTAGATGGAACCCTATTCAAAATATATGCAGCAGTTTCCAAGGCATGTCCCTGGAAGGAAATGGAAAGATCTGTGAAGCTCATCATGGACCTCACCATGTCAACAAGGTGCGATTTCTCCTTTCTGCCACACCATTTAACTGGGGTGTATAAGAAGGAGTCCATTCAGAGATTATGCCTTTGTCTTTAAGATGGTTTAGAAACTCACTAGACAAGTATTCACCTCCTTGATCAGAACGAAGAGCTTTAATACTATATCCGGTTTGTTTTTCAACCATACTTTGATATTCTTTAAACTTATCAAAAGCTTCAGACTTGAGTTTGATAAGATATACATGACCAAACCTTGATAAATCATCAATAAAAGTGATGAAGTAAGAATATCCTCCTCTGGCTTGAGTTATCATAGGTCCACATATATCAGTATGCACAAGACTTAGTAACTCAGTTACCCTGTCTCCATGTCTAGTGAATGGAGACTTGGTCATTTTTCCTTTGAGGCAAGACTTACAAGTTCCGAATGATTGGAAATCATAAGGACCAAAGTAATTATCTTTGAGTAACTTGTTTATCCTTGACTCACTGATATGACCTAATCGGCAATGCCAGAGATATGTGACATCGACATTATTTTTCTTTCTCTTCTTATTAATAAGAAGTATTTCATTATTGAGTTCTAAAGTTAGAAGACCATTAATAAAACAACCATGCCCAAATATTTTATTATTATGAAGAATAGAGTAGACACTACTCTTTATATTTATTTCATATCCTTGTTGTAATAATAAGGGTATAGAAATATTGTTTCTTACAATATTGGGTATGTAGTAATATTTTTCTAGCTTTAACATATTACACAAAGGTAATAATAAGATACAGGTGCCCACAACTTCTGCATAAATGGCCTCACCACTTGCCCCATATAGCTTGAAGTCACCTTTCTTCAAATTCCTAATTTGGTGGAGTCCCTGCAATGAATTGCAGATATGAGATCCACATGCGGTATCCAATACCCATGAATTAGAATTTGAAGAACTCAATGATAAATTTATTTGTGTCATGTACAAACCTTTAGATACTCCACTTACATCTTGCTTCACACTTGCGAGATATATCTTACAATTTTTCTTCCAGTGCCCTTGCTTGTCGCAGTGGAAAAAAGGCTCAATCAGCCTTCTTAGCTTTCTTCTTATTCTGGAAGCTCTTCTTAAGGTTAAATTTTCTTTTCAAGCCCTTCTTCTTTTCCTGTTTATTTCTTCCATCAACTAGAAGAATATGAGCCTTATTTCCTTTAGAATGGCTCTTTGTTGTCTTAAGCATATTAAGCAGCTCTGGCAATGAAGTATTCAGTTTGTTCATATGGTAATTAAGAACAAACTGAGAGAAGGAATCTGGGAGTGACTGCAGGATCAAGTCCTGATTGAGTTCACCATCCATGACCAACCCTAATTGACCTAATCGGGTGATTAAGTCAATCATTTTCAATACGTGGGTTTGTACAGATGAACCTTCACTCATCCATGCATGGAACAACTACTTCGATATCTCGTATCGAGCAGTCCTACTTTGTTATCCATATAGCTCCTTTAAATTGAGCAATATGGATTGAGGTTCTATACCTTCATGTTGCCTTTGGAGCTCATTGCTCATCGAGGCTAACATGATGCACCTGATAGTTGTACTGTCATTTTGCCACATTCTGTGTGTGGCAATTTCCTCCTCTGAAGCATCCTCTCCGATCATCTCAGGATCCGTAGAATCAAGAAAATAGGAAAGCTTCTCCTGAGTCAGTACAATCCTGAGGTTCCTCAGCCAGTCCACATGATTTGGACTGGTTAACTTGTTGGCATCTAAAATGCCTCGTAGTGATAAATTTGAAGCCATAATGTAAAAATATCCTACATTTAATTAAAGAACAAGATCAACAGACCATCCAAGATGACATTCATAACTAAATAAGGACTTTATCTAATTATATCTCCCACTATTTTCTTCGAATACCATAACCCTCAATCTATGGTAAACGAGAAACTTTACTGGTTTTTTTAGTGGGTTGAGATCCTAATTCCTCATGAATGTCTTGTGTGTACACAACAAATACTCATGAGTTCAAAGGTAGGACTTCCTTTCCAATTGCAATCTATACAATTCTCAACTATTAAACTTGCCTCCAAGACACTTAAAGCCTTGTGTGTACATAACAAACCATAATGTCTTAGTTTAGTCAGACCCTTCATTTTTATATAGCCATGATCAAATAATGTTGCCCTTGTGTGTACACAACAAAGCAACAATTCCAATCATGCTATAAAGCACCTAGTACACCAAGATAAATTTCATATCAAATCCTAAAGTAGGCCTTGTATGAACACAACAAACCTACTTTAGTGTTGACATAAATTTTGCTTAGCATGAAGAAAGGTAATTTATAGTATTTTTAATCAATTAGTATTCCCAAATTAAGGTTTTAGATATAACCAAATTGGCCAGGTAAGTGGAAGGGGTGAGGGGGTCCCCCCGTTGCTTTCCTTAGACACCAATTGAATTGGCCAGGTCAGACAACAGAACCAATTAAAAACCTCAATCCCTTTACCTTCCCAAAACCACTTGTCTAGACACCAACTGGCTGATCAAACCCTAATTGGTTTTGCATCATGATTAAGTTTATACTATGACTAAATATGATTTTTAATGAGGGCTTTGATGGTCTCAAACACATCGTAAATAATCATATCAACAATGTTCATAACAACAAGTATAAATATAAAGCATATCAATCCAACATATGCATAAGATTGCATAGTTACATAGCAATCATATCATAGCATAATATTTCAATACCCCGTTCACCTCACTTGTTCATGGGATATGGCCACAGCGACACCCCTACACGCCATAGGAGACCCATTGAATGGGAAGAGAGGGCCTTTAAACCCTACTTGGCTCCTATAACCGGACGACCATGGTGATTAATCCAATCCAAAGCAGTTACTAGGATAAAACTTGTTATAACGATGCATTTGATCAACAATATGCATAATATCATATCATAACAAAATCATGCTATTTTCATGATAAAATAGAAACCAAACATATTAATTCTAATATGCATATAATCATAATTTTGGAAGAGTCGACTCGACAGGTTTCAGGTTGACTCGGTCTCTAGTCGGGTCGACTCGAATAGGCTCTGGTCGACTCGGATGTGGATGTTCATGAACTTCAAAATGACACATAATTGAATGAACTAAGGGAGCTCTGATACCACTAAAGGGATTTCTAGGAGCCTAGGTCATCATGCTACTTGCGAAAGTAAATTTTAAAACAAAAATTCAAGCATGAAAACCCTAACTGGCTAGAAGAAACCCTAATTCCCGGATCCCCTTAGACATTACCAACTAATGAATAAATAAAGTAAAAGAAACATACCTAAAATGTTGTTTTCTATTTCTTTCCACAAGGCTCACAAGTGTAAGCCCTCCAACGGTGATCCACACAGGAATTGTCTCAAGGAAGAACACCTACTTCCATTGCTTGCTTGATTAGGACTCCTCTTGATAGCCTTCTAGACTTAGACCTTTATAGGACACCCTATCCTCTTTAGGGTACTTTGAATGCTTTCCAAAACCACTCTTGAATTTGGGATTGCCCTCCTATATGACACTCTAGGCTTATGTCTTAAATCCTAAGACTTGTCCTAATAAGAATAACCTTGTCTTAAAGAGACAAGGTTTGTCTTAAGGAGGAGGGAGGAAGGTATAACACTCAGAATAAAAACTATGGTGGAACTCTTTTGAAATCCATAACACCGCCCCTATTTATAATGTTAGGAGGGGCATGTGATATGTCCAGCCATCAACTTATCAGATATGATTTTTCAAGACCCAAGAGAAATTATCTGGCTCGAAAAGTCATATCTAATAAGTTGATTCATGCACCAAGTCGCATATTCGCATCCCTTCTTATTCCTGGATGATTTCTGACTTGCCACATGGAAAGTACCAGTCCCTGGGAAGCCAAGAGGCACCTCTTCAATCTCCATGCATTGAAGAATTTGAAGAGTCCTGATAGTAGAAGGACACTGCTTCAGACCGCACGCCAAATGAAGAGACGCGTCTCTTCATGTGCGCATTCCCTTTCAATCCTTTTTCATGCCAATTTAAAAGGTGTTGACCGGTCAAAAATAATCCTAAGGGGCATGGGGATATGTTCCAAGAGAGTCCCAGATGAATCAGCCAAAGTGATTCATCTGCAGAAGGACTACTGGTCCTTTCTGCGATCCATTTCTTGGCGCAGGCACATATGCGCCCAAGGAGTCCATGCCAACTTGGACTCTAGTCCAAGAGTCATTCCATGTCCAATTAAATCAAGATAAAACCTGATAAATGTTGTATTAACCTAGATAACCTAATTTAAGTCTCTCTTAAATTGGTTAATCAAAATAGCAAGCAACCGGACCCAAATCGACTTGGGTTAGGAATTAGATTAGCTTACACTTGCTAGTGTGCAATCTAGCTAACCAATTAGGATCCCATGACCCTAATTAAACCATGTATGACTTTCTTGGTCAACTTCCTAATGTGTGTGACCCTTTGGGTTCCATATTTAGCTAGCAGTAGGTTTAGATTTGAGCCGATTCGATCTAATCGAACCCGATTGACCTAATTAGATCAAATTGGCTCACCTAATTGTCCAATTTGAATCATCCATCGAATTGACTCATGAAACCAAATCAATTGGTTCATGAAAACCTACAAGACAAGATTGATGTCTAGCAACATGTCATGCCTATCCAAAAAATATGAAATTTGATGGAAAGTACCAAAATATCCTTTAGTAGAAAGTTACCGTGCAATTCAATCTTTCGATCTCCCATTGTCCCGATTAAGTGATGAGTATGGATATATGTCAAACCCTAACACTTAGTCATATCAAATCTCAGCTCGATCATGAGAACTCAACTGATGATTGATTAGAAACCACTTCTAATCTCATCCTACTTTGATTAAAGGCTCCTTGAGTCACTCATCGAAGAGATTATATAGGATAACAATTTCTCTTACCAGGAATGATTGATTTCTTGTTGGTCCACTCACATGCTTCGTACACCTTTCACCATACCCAGAATGCCCCGTACATGACTCAATATCATGAATGGGTATGAACCAAAATATGGCTTAGTGTGCACAAGGAACCATGGTGACCTCAGATCTAAAGATCACATGCACAACTCCTACTCTAGGACCTATCTTTTGACAAGCAATAAGACTTCCATAAGATAGTCCTAGTGCGGATTAGTTCAATGTACTCATACCCTAATGAGCACCCTTATCCTTATATTAGTGTCTCTACATAAACGGTTGTAAGACCAACCATCCTCATTAACTGAGTATACATAGGATAAGCTAGTCTTACCGGATTCATCGATCCCCGAATCGATGGCCCATTGACTAGGATCATTTTGATTAGGGTTTATAGAAACTTAGGTCTCAATGTTATGATCTTTATCATAATCCTAATTCTATTGCCCTAATCTATGGGGTTTATCATAATCCATAAATAAGACACAGCAGTATATGATGAAAATAAATGCCTTTATTAATATAATGTCATACAAGAGTTGGAAGATTACAAAAATGCCTTTATTATGATTGGCTTTTAGGACACTTTTTTTTCACTTCTGTGGACACATCTCCTCATAGAAAACAGGGTTAAATCAAGGAGAAATGAAGAGAAAAAGGGTAGATCTTGAGGTTTTTTGGATAGATGGAGGGTTTGGATGAAGGGATTCATTGTAGCTAAGGGTTGGAAGATAACCTAGTTACTTAAAATGGGGCATGTCGGTCCTATTTTAAATAGCCTAAACCTGTGCTCGAGTCGACTCGAGGGAACTATCAAGTCAACTCGGATTCAAGCTCGAGTCGGCTCAGATCTGGGTAAAGGAAAAAATTAGAATAATGGGTTAGAAACTATTTTAGAAGGGTTTCAATATTGATTTTGAGGATTCTAAGAGAGTTAAAATTATAAGAATACATCTAGATAAAATTGATCCTTAATAAAAGAAGAAGAAATTCAATCAAAGAGATCACAAATGTCTAATCCTCTTCTAATTATACTAAACTATCTTTACTTAAAGGTTTAGTAAAGATATCAGCAAATTGTCCATCAATGCTAAAGAAATCAAGTATAACATCATGATTTATACATGGTCTTTTATAAAATGATGTCTTATATCAATATATTTAGTTCTTAAATGTTGAATTGAATTTTTAGTTAGATTATGGTACTAGTATTATCACATCTTATAGGAATGTTATTAAGTTTGATGCCAAAATCTTTAAATTGTTGCTTAATCCATAAGATTTGAGTGCAACAACTTCTGGCTACAATATATTCGGCCTTGGCTATAAACAGTGCCACTAACCTTTATTTCTTGTTAAATCAAGAGATTATGTTAACTCTAAAAAATTAGCAAGTTTTACTAGTACTTTTTTTATATAATTTATATCCAGCAAAGTTAGTATCTAAATATCCTATTAGTTCAGTAGATCATTGTTTAAAATATCATAGTCTAGCATTAACAGTACCAGATAAGTATCTAAAAATTCTTTTAACAGCTAGTAAGTATGACTCTTTAGGATTAGATTGATACTTAGCACACATGCATACACTGAATATTATATCAGATCTACTAGTAGTAAAGTAGAGCAATGATCCAATTATACCTCTATAAAATTTTGATCTAAACTCTTATCTTTTTTATCATTGTCGAGCTTACAAGTTGAGCTCATTAGCATGAAAATGTTTTTAGAATTCTCCATGCCAAACTTCTTAAATATCTTCATTGTGTACTTTGTTTGGTTGCTAAAGATTCCTTCATTTGTTTGCTTTATATAGAGTTTGATGAAGAAGTTGAGTTCTTTCATCTTGCTTATCTTAAACTTTCCCTGCATTAGCTTGGCAAATTCTTGACAAAGAGTTTTATTAGTATCATCAAATATAATGTCTTTTATATACATCTAAACTACCAATAGATCATAATTTTTCTTTTTCAAAAAAGTGTGGTATCCATATTTTCTCTTGTAAAATCATTTTGAAGTAAAAATATACTTAACCTTTCATACTATATACATGGGGCTTGTTTCAAATCATAAAGTGCTTTATTTAATTTATAAACATGATTTAAAAATTGATGGCTTTCAAAACCAAGTAGTTGTTCTACATAAACTTCTTCAAAATAAAATCATATAAAAATATACTTTTAACATCCATTTGGTATAGTTTAAAATCCATGTAGCAAACAAAGGAAAATAGTAGTTTACTTGCTTCTAATCTAGCTTCAGGTATAAAGGATTCATCAAAATCAATTCCTTTTCTTGACTATAATCCTTTGTAACTAATCTAGCTTTATTTTTTATTACTTTATCATGTTCATCAAGTTTATTTCTAAAAACCCATTTAGTTTCAATAATAGGATGATCTAGAGGTTTTCTACAAGAGTCCAAACTTTATTTCTTTCAAATTAATTAAGTTTCTCTTATATAGCATTAACCCATTCACTATCTTTCTTAGCTCTTCTATAGTCTTAGGTTCTACTTATGAAACAAAAGTTAAATAATTAGAAGGGTCTCTTAAGGATAATCGAGTTCTTATCCCTTAAGATGGATTACCAATGATTAAATCTTTTAGGTGTCTATGAACATACCTCCTTTCCCTGGGTAGATCACTTTACCTTTGAGTCAGCTCTACTTCATAATCCTCTTTCTTTGGCTCTTCATCTTTATTTTTGGAGATGATTTTTTCAAAGTAAAATCCTCTACCTTCTTGTTTAGGATACCTGCATCATCATCCAAGACATATTCTTTTCTCAAATGATTTGCATTAGTCTCATCAAATACTACATGTATTGATTCTTCAACAACAAGTGTCATTTTATTGAAGACTCTATATGCCAAGCTAGATGAGGAGTAACTTAGGAAGATTCCCTCATTTAACTTAATATCAAATTTTTCTAAATTATCTTTGCCATTATTTAATATGAAACATTTGCATCCAAAGATATAAAAATAACTATATTGGGTTTTATATTTTTTCAAAGTTTATATGGTGTTTTCTTTAAAATCGATCTAATCAAAACATGATTTAAAATATAACATATTATATTTATTGCTTTCACCCAGAAATATCTAGAAAGGTTACCTTTACACAACATGGTGCATGCCATTTTTTTTAAAGTATGATTTTTTTCTACCATCCCATTTTGTTAAGGTATTCTATGTACTAAAAAATTATGTTCAATTTATTTTTCATTGCAAAAACTTTTAAAATTTTAATTTTTTAAATTTAGTTCCATGATCACTCCAAATTGAAACAATTAAAAAATTTCTTTCATTTGAAACTTATTGATAAAACTTAGTAAATGCAAAAAAAGTTTCATCTTTTTGAGCTAGAAAGAAACCTAATATTAGTTATTTTTTTTATAAAACTTAGTAAATGCAGAAAAAGTTTTATCTTTTTGCCACCAAGACTAGTTCTTCTAATGGATCCAAACAAATCCATATGAATGAGTTTTAAATGCCTATTAGTAGAAATCATGCCTTTCGATTTAAAGAGTTCCTTGATTGTTTTGCAAATTGATATCCATTATAAATTCAATTATTTTCAAACTTGAGTTTTGACAAACTTTTATAAGATATCTTTTAATAAGCTTAGAAGGTAAATCCATACTTGCATGACCTAATCTTTTATGCTATAGCCAACTAATTTCATTATTTCTAGTGTTCATTGCAAGTAGGCATTAGCCATCTTTTAAAGATAGATCATCCAAGTCTACAATATAGATATTGCCATGCCTAATGAATACAGTTATTCTCTATTGGGCTATATATAATGCATTTAGAAGATTCGAAAGCTACTTTACAACTTCTATCATATAATTGACTTATACTAAATAAGTTTTGTATTAAACCATCTAGATATAATACATTTTCAATAAATATGGAAAGGGATATGCAAGTTTTATCAATTTTACAAATGTGCCTTTTTCCATTATCTCCAAATATTACCATGCCTTCCTCTTTAGCTTTCAAAGTAACAAATTGAGCCTTGTCACCCATCATGTGTCTTGTGCACTTGCTATTAAGATACTATCATTTTTTTCTTGGATCACAAGATACATCTACAAGAGAAAATCAAGTTTCTGTTTTAGGTATTCAAGTTATCTTAGATCCTTTGGGGTTAGTTTTATTGGTTCCTTTAAAGATCCATACCTTTTAACCATTCTTCCATTTATTTTTTTGAAATTATAAACATATGCTTTATATCCTAGTTTCCTATAATAAAAATAAGTAATGCTTAATGTAGAACTAAGGGAGTTTTTTTTTAAAAAAAATTCAAATATTTCTATTTGTTTAGAGTGTTATATCCTAAATTGGCTTTATTATAAATTGCTCTTTAATCATTTATAATTAATTATATTTTTTCAAAACTTAAAGTAACTTTATCTACAAAAGATTTCAATTACTGCATCTCAATTTTCTGATCTTGATTTTCTTATCAAATCCTCTCTTTTTCTTTCAAAATGCTTTCATTTTTTTGTTAATTCTTGCAAAACAATCTCTTTGCTTTTCAACATCTTTTCTTTTTCTTTTGAAAGTTCTTGTAGAGTAATCTTTTTATCTTTCAAGATACTTTCCTTTTCCTTAGCCAATTCATCATTTTGTTTCTTTACTTATTGATCTTTTTTAATTTTTTTTAAAATTATCAAGAAGATCAATAAATGCAGTTTGTACTTCATCGTAATCTAAAGAATGTTCAAAAATTACCTCACTTTTTTATGCCTTAAGATTGGTAACTTTTTCGATTTCTTCTTCCTTCGAGCTTGAATCAGTATTGCTCCAAATGGCCATCAAAGCCTTCTTCTTGTATTTTTTGGTATTTTTGAGTTGTGGCCAGTTTGTTTTGAAGTGACCGGGCTTCTTGCATTTGAAGTATATTGGATGCTCTCTTTCTTTTTCCTTTCCTTTATCCTTGCTTCCCTCATCCTTTTAAGGCTTCTTCTTGAGGGTTGATTTCTTCTTTCTTATGAGTCTCCTATACCTTCTTGCTACCATGGTCATTTCATCATTGTCTTCTTCCATCGACTCATCGCTCTCTTTTTCTTTATTCATTATAGATCTCGGTATGATGGTCTTCTTTTTCTTTGATTTTTCTTCATCCTTTTATCTCATTATTAGCTCATAAGTTATGAGTGATCCAATGAGTTGCTCAAGTGAAAGCTTGTCAAGATTCTTGGCTTCTTGAATAGCAGTAACCTTTAGATCTCATGACTTAGAAAGAGACCTAAGAATCTTTTGCATAAAGTCACTAGCAGAGTAAGTTCTACTCAAACTTTTCAAACTATTAGTAATATCAATAAAATGAGTGTACATGCTAGTGATTATTTTATTTGGCTCCATTTTAAACAATTTATACTTATGAACAAGCATATTAACTTTAGTTAGCTTTACTTGATTGGTACCCTCATAGGTAATCCCTAACCTATTCTAAATCTTCTTAGCAGAGTTACAAGTTGAGACTTTATTAAATTCAGCAGCATCTAAAGCACAATAAAGAATATGTATAGCTTTAGTATTAAGTTTTACTAACTTTATATTATGTTCATCCCAATCCTCTTTAGGTTTGGAAACCTCAACTTGATCTACTTTAATGGTGGGTGTGTATGGCCCCTTAATTATCACTCTTCAAAGTTGATAATCAATGGCTTGCACATAGATATGCATTCGTGCTTTCTAATAAGTATAGTTTGTACTGGTGAATAAAGAGCATCTGTTTGAAGATTGTCCTTTGGCAAAAGACATACTTATTTTGATTGCCATTTGATCTTATTCTTGATTGTTTGATCAAATGTAGCTGAGCACCAAGCTCTGATACCACTTGTTGCCCAGTTAGGCAACCCAAGAAGGGGGTGATTTGGATTTTCAAAAATTAAAATTTAAGTATGTGCTGCTTGTGAAGTATAGGTGAGCAAAAATAAATGCAAAAGTAAATGAAATGATGAGTGTTGAAAATAAAGGCAAGATGGCACACAAAAATACCAAGAATTTCATAGTGGTTTGATGATCCTAGCACCTACATCCTCTCCCAGGTCTTCCCTAAGAAAATTTTATTATAATCTTCTCCAAAGATTATATCCAATTTATTTTCTCGGGTTCACAAAACAAAACCCAATATAGATCATTTTCAAGGGCTCACAATCCAAAACCCTATAAGCTAATCCCTAGCTTAAAACACACCTAACATCAATCCCAACTAAAGTAGGAAATAAAATAATGAAGGAAGAATAGTAAGAGTATAAAAAGCTCTTGAAAAAAGCAAGAATAAACACTTATGCACAAAAAGAGGAGATACTAAGGAATCTTTAGAATCTTCAATTCTTGTCTCCTTGCTAGAAACCCAATAATTGACGGATTAACTTTAGGTGGTTGGAATATTTTGAATTGATTTGATGGTTGTTGTTTCTTCAATGAGTTTGGTGGCCTTTAAGAAACCTTCCAAGGTCAAACTAGTTATTTCTAGCCATTAGAGAATAAAATATAGTTATTAGAAATAAAACTGGATAATTTAAAACTTTTTACAAAACTAGTCATTATTCCTATTAGCAGACCTTGAGTCAACTCAGATCCCTATCAAGTTGACTTGGATCACATCCAAGTTGGCTCAGTCCTTTATTGACTATACTCAAGTCTTTTTTCTCCAAAAGGTGGCCTTTTATTTTTTACTATTGAGTTGACTTGGCTCTATGGGATTGACTCAGATTCAATTCGAGTCAACTTAAAGAATATCCTCTAAAAATTTGCTTTCTATAAAACTAGCTCCCCCTATCAAGTCGACTCCAATTCCATCTGAGTCGGCTCGGCACAATGTCAGTTGAAACTGCAATACCGAGTTAAAACTCTTTCATACACAGCTAAAACTTTGATTTTCTAAAAGTTTTATGACTTCAAGTCCAACACACCATTTCTTCATAAAATTCATTGGTTTTCAACATCTTTTGGCCTTCAAAAATTATTGTTCTAAATTTATGATAGTTACCCTTAACTTTTTTTGAAATATTAATTTATATAGTTTATTAGTAATCATTATATATTCAAATATTTTGTTATTCATCAAAATCAATCCTTGGGGCCAATAGTCATTGACAGGGCTGCTCCAGAGGAAGAAGGAAGGGAGGAAGAAAAAATAGGGGCCGCTGAGGTGCCTTGACCAGTGGTTACCATGGTGAAGGACTCAGGCAAGAGTAGGAGGAAGAAAAAATAGGGGCCGCTGAGGTGCCTTGACCAGTGGTTACCATGGTGAAGGACTCAGCTACCATTGCAAGAGTAGATACTTAGAAAATTTTTCCTTTTTTTCTTGTACTTTCTTCTCCTTTGGGTCTTCAGTGCACTTTTTGTAAGAACTTAACTACTAATGAAATTTTGTATTTTCATACCAATGAAGTCCTTGTGTGCTAAATGAATATCTTGATATTTAAATGAATTTTGGTCAAGTACCTTAGTTGGAAGTGCAGCTCTGCTCGAATAGGAAGTATGCTTCCTCTAGAATAGGAACTTTGATTGTCGGACTTGAAATATTTTCTTCAAATTATTGAAAGTTAGTCATTGCTTGAATGCATTGATGCCTTCTCTAGGATGAGTAGCATTAGTCAATAACCACTTGAAACTTGATTGCAAGGAGTCAGTTGCTATTCATCACTGATTGCTAAGTGGCTGGAAAGGAGTGAGACTCAAATAGGAATGGAAGTGGAAACCCAAATAAGATGGGAGTTGAACCTGAATAAGAATGGAGTAGAACCCAAGTGGGATGAAACCTGAATAGAATGGGATGGAATTCGAATAGGATGGAACCTAAATTAGATGAGATGAAATCCAAATGGGATGAAATCCAAGGAGGATGGGATGGAACCCAAATAAGATAGGATAAAACCTGAATGGGATGAAACTTGAATAGGATGGGATGGAATTTAAATGAGATGCAACATGAGTAAGATGGGACGAAACTCATGTAGGATAGGATGAAACCCGAACCTGACTATGGAAAGTTAGTTATCACCTTTCTTTGTCAACCAGTTTTTAAATAGCTGAAGAGAAGTGAAGGAGGTGAAAATGTAGCCATCTTTGTAGTTAATCGGGTGTTAGTCAGTTGAAGGGCCTGGAAATCCTATTGATAGAGATGGAGGTATGGAAATGCAACCATTTTCATCAGCGATTGAGTGTTAATAGGCCAGATAGGAGATGGTGATGTAAAAACTTACTTATCTTTACTGCGATCAGGTATCAATCGATTGGATAGGAGATAATGGTGTAGAAACTCATCCATCTTTACTGTAATTAGGTCTCAATTGACTAGATATCAATCAATTGAATTAGAGATGGTGGTATGGAAACTCTCCATCTTTTCTATGATTGGGTATCAATGGACTGGATAGGAGATGGTGGTGTGGAAACTCGCCCATCTTTACTGCAACCAGGTATCAATCTACTAGATAGGAGATGGTTGTGTGGAAACTCTTTCATCTTTACTATGATCGAGTGTCAATCAATTGAAGGGCTCAAGGCTAGTCGATCGAGTACCAATTAAGCAAGACAATACTTAGGAACTCTATTAGACTTTTTTTTGTATTTCTAAACATTGATAATACATCAAAAGTTCTTGGCATTCCATGTTCAAGATATTGGAGTTCCATTGATGTCTTCAATCCAGTACACTCTTCTATAAAAGACTTCTGCTACTCAGTTAGGTCCTTCTTAGTTTAGAGATAGCTTGCATTGCTTAGTCGATCTTGAGACCTCTACATGATATAGTACAAGATCTCTTGGGCAAAAAGTTTTTGACCTTTCTTGGGAGTTATAGTATCAAGCTACTCACTATTGGTACATCGCCATCCATAGAAGGGTTTGAACTTGAGTCTCCTCTAGTATGTTGAGGTCGGCTCTTAGTCGATTCGAGTTGCTCGACTCATTGAAGCACTCGATCCACATGGTCAAGAGTCCAATCTTGATTGGAATCATTGCTTCGATGCTAAAGGCTAAGCAGAAGGGAGTCTTGTTGATTAATATCCGAGGAGTTGTGTGGTATGCCCATAGCACACTGGATAATTCCTCAGCCCCCCTGCTATTGGCTTCATCCAGTCTAGTTTTATGCCTTTAAGAATCATCCAATTCATTACCTCTGCTTCCTCATTTGACTGAGTGTGATCGATAGATATAAATTGTTGTTGGACATCATGTTTGGTGAAGAATTCCTTGAATGCCCAGTTGTCAAACTGTTAGCCATGGTCAATGACAATGGTGTAAAGGAGTCTAAATAGGTAGATGAAGAATTTTTAGAAGAAACTTTTGACCTTATTATTGGTAAGGTGTTCCAAGGGTTGTGTCTCCATCCATTTGGTGAAGTAATTGATGGTAATAATGAAAAATTTCCGCTAACCAGTTACTGGGGGGAATGGATCGAGTATGCCAAACCCCACTAGGTGAATGGCTAGGGAGAAGAGAGCTGGGTCATCTATGTTACTACCTATCGCTAGATATTGGTATGCTGTTGGCATCGGTCACACTTCTAGACACGCTCTGTAGCATCTTCCTGCATGGTGAGTTAATAGTATCCTTACCTTAGGGCTTTGAAGGCTAAGGACCTACCCTCCAGGTGGTTCCTATAGATGTCTTCGTTGATCACTCGAAGTACATAGTCAATTTTGATGGGCCTCGGGCACTTCAGTAAGGGAAATTAAAAGGACATTTTGTAAAGATGTCTATCCAGTGGCACGAACTGAGAAGCTTTCCATTTTAGCAATCTTGCCTCTTTGGGATCGTTTGGTAGGATACTTTTGGTCAGATACTTAACAAACATATCCATCCAACTTGGCTCGTGGGCAACTTATTGGACTTCCATGATTTCATTAATGCTAGGAGCTTCCAAGTACTTAATGTATGTTTACCCGAGGGAGTTGCCCACTAAGGTTGTAAGTCAGGAAAGAATATATATCCAGGCATTTTTGCATTAGGAAATGTGAGATATATTGAAGTGCTCGAGTGTCGACGTGAAAGTCTACACCCTATCGTGGTACTTGGCCATCATCAAGTCTTGAGCCTCAGACTTGCTAGTGACTTGGTTGGCCATGAGCTATGAGTCAGTGAAGACCCTTAGATATTTTATCTCGAGTTTTTTAGCTGCCAGCTTCAATCCAGCTAGCAAGGATTTGTACTCGGATTGGTTGTTGTCACCTTGAATAAGAAGCACAGGGCATAGTTGACAACCACTCTTTCCAAGTTTGTCAAACTAAATCTAGCTCCTCTCCCTTGAGAGTTTAAAGTGCCATCCACATGGAGAATACAGGTCATCCTTGGGTCACGCTGCTTAGCATGTTTCTCAGCAGGTACTTTCTTAGGCTTATTGTTCGATTACGTGCACTTGACAAGAAAGTCGGCTAGAATTTGAGCCTTCATGGATGATCTTGGATGATAGAAAATATCAAATTTATTGAGTTTGACTGCCCATTTGGCCATCATCCTAGAGGTGTCAGGCCAATGCAAGATGGCCTTGAGTGGTTAATCAGTCAGGTCGACCATCGAATGAGCTTAGAAATACTGCTTGAGATGCTATGCAAAGATGATTACCACATAAATAATCTTTTCAGGTTTTAAGTACTTGGTCTCTATATCATGAAGCACTCAGCTAGTATGGTAGATAGATTTTTGGACTCCTTTGTTATCCACCCAAACAAGCATAGACCTGACTGCCTCTAGAGATGCTACAAGGTAAGTAGAGCTCCTCTTCAACTTCAGGCTTTGACAGTAGGGGTGGAGATGTGACGAACTTCTTTAGCCTCTTAAAAGCTTATCAGCATTCCTCCATCCAAGTAAAGTTATGTATTCGGCATATGACTTTGAAGAAGTATAAGCAATGCTCAATCGATTATGAGATGAACTAACTAAGTGCAGCAACCTGTCTGGTCAGTTATTGTACTTCCTTCTTAGAGGTTGGATACTACATGCCAAGAATTGTTTGGAATTTTTTGGATTTGCCTCGATGCCTGGCATAGTGACCAGGAATTTGAGAAATTTGCCTACTATGATGCCAAAGGCATATTTGCTTGGATTCAACTTCATTTGGTAATGGTGTAGAGTGTCAGGTCCTTGATATGGTGAACTTTCTTGGAGCTTTTGATGAGCATGTCGTCGACATAGATGACCATGTTTTGACTAATCTGGTCCTTTAAAATCTTGTTGACCAACCATTGATAGATGGCCTCTACATTTTTCAAACCAAAAGGTATTACTTTATAGCAATAAGTGCCTTTATTGGTTGTGAAGGTAGTGCTCTCCTTGTCTTTAGGAGCCATCCTAATCTGTTCATAACTTGAGAAGGTATTCATGAAGCTAAGTAGCTTATGTTCGGATGTACCATTAACCAGTTGATCAATCTTTGAATGCAAAAAGTTATCCTTCGGGCATGCCTTATTAAAATTGATGTAGTCAATGAAGATCCTCTACTTCACACTAACTTTCTTAACCATGACAATGTTGGCTAACCAATAAGGGTAATAGGCTTCTTGGATGAATCCAATGGTGAGGAGTTTATCAATTTCTTTGTTGATAGCCTTTTGTCTCTCAGGAAAAAACTCATCTTCTTCTACTAGACCGACTTGTATTTCAGGTTGATGTTCAATTTCTAGGTGATTACTTTTGGAGGGATCCCTAGGATGTCTGACGCTAACCAAGTAAAGTTGTTAGAATTGATTCGCAAGAAGTCTAATAGTTGATTCCTTTCCTTCTTAGGCAAAAGATCCCTGACTTGGAAGAACTCCACTGGAACATCCCCCAAACAAGAAGGAGAGTAGCTATTCGATTGTTTTACCTCTTTTCTCTAGCTTTCTTTGGTCTAGTTGCTTAGTAGTCAATATCTCACTAGCCCTTTGTACTTTGGATGCCATTAAAAAGCAATGTCAGGCTAACTGTTGATCCTGTGCATCTCGTCAACTCCATTCCTTATTGAAAAGTGACAAGAAAGCATTTATTTGAAATGATAGCATCTAGCAGGTTTAACCTTGGTCACCCAAGGATGACATTATACATTGAGGGCACGTGGACTATTGTGAATGTTATGAAGATGGTGTTTTGTTGGGATGGAGTTCCTGCTATGACTAGAAAGGTGATTTCTTCTTTAACCTCGATCAAATCCCCAATGAAGCCAACTAAAGGTACAGAATTGGTTTTAAGAGATTTAGAAGCAAGTTCATCTAAAAAAAAGCATCATAAAATAAAACATTGGCTGAGCTTCCACTATCAACCAAATTCTTTTTACATCATGTTTTGCTATTGTCATGGATATAATGATAACATCACTATTAGGGTTATGAACCCTGATTAGGTCCTTATCAGACAAAATGATAACATTTTCTTCTCTTTCCTTCTCTCTTGGCCTCTTTGAAGAGTGCTCTATCTCCTAGGAGATCATGTTGACTTGCCCCTCCATTGGATGGTTGTCAATCTTGGCCTAAGTTAGCTACTGGTTTGGATTCTAAACATCGAGCTAGACTCCTCCATGAATACACTTACTGAGGTAGCCATGCTGAATAAGTTCTTCATCTCTCTGTTCAACTAGTGGCATTGCTTAGTGTCATAGCCATATTCCCGATGGAACATTTAATATTTATTCTTATTGCAGGTGGCCGAGGGCTTCAATGAACAAGGCCTTCATAGGTACTACTTGTCCTCTATCTTTATTAACTTTGGGGGCGAAGAGAGGGGTATAATTACCTATTTGTCGGCAAAGTTCTTTGACTTGGGACTTTGTCGGTGGGACGAGTCAGGATTTTTTGCTTAGGCTTCACTTGGCTCTTCTTGGGCTTGCTTCTTCTTCAGCTTTCTATCAATCTCTCATTGAGTGAGAGCTCCCTCGTTCATGCAGATGTACTTCTATGCATGGGTCAATGTTTCTGAATAAGACTTGGGGGAAGTCTTATCCAGTGAGTAAGTGAAGCGAGAGGGACAGAGTCCTCTCTTCATGGCCAACATGGCCATGGACTTATCCAGCTTATAGACTACCAATGTGGCTGCCTTGAATCAGGCCACATAGTCCTTTATAGATTCTTCATCTTGCTGGTGGATGGAGAAGAGACTATTAGTTTCTTGTCGCTTTTTTCGACAAGCATCAAAGTAAGCTATGAATTGCCTCTTTGATGCTTGAAGGAATTGATACTCCTTGGCTCGAGTTGAGAGTACCATGCTCGGGTTGTCTTATAAAGAGTGGCTGGGAAGGCGATGCAAAGTAGGGCATCGATAGAGCCCTGAATTTGCATAAGCCTTGTAGCTCTTTAAGAGGTCTAGCAGATCGGTGGTGTTATTGTATGGATCTGGCTGGGGTATTTTGAATCAACTAGGAATTGGTTCCTCCATGATCTAGTGGGTGAGAGGAGAGCGAGTATCGTAACCTATCAGTTCCTGACTTTTCCCTTGAATATCAGCAAGTTGGTGGTTGATGTCATTCAACTTATGATCATACTCATCAAGGCATTGCTCGACCAGTCATTAAATAGCCTTATGATAGATCCTTCTATGGAGAACTCAGGCGTTGACATAGATAAGGACCAAAGATGCTCCTGCTTTGGCTCTTTTCCTGATCATCGCTCCTCGTGCAAGGGATCAACATGGTGTAGTGTGGGAGACCATGATCAGTGGATGGTGAGATGATGGGCGGATCGTGTTGCCCAAACCGACAACCTAAGAGGAGGGGTGAATTGGATTTTTAAAAATTTAAGACATATATGTAATTTTAGAAACTTATGCAATGTGTAAGCTAAGTATAGTGTGATGTGCAGAAGCTAAATGAGAGAGTAAGAGAGATAAACAATCAGATAAACCCAATAAGATTTATAGTGGTTTGGAGAAATCCAAGTTCCTACATCCACTCTATAAGGTCCACTTGAAATTTTTACTATATTCTTACAAGAATACAGCCAAATTATTTTACCACGGGCTCACATTCCAAAATCCAATATAATGTTTATTTTTTGGGCTCTCAAATAATCTAATTGGCTTTCCAAGGTTATCCAATCAAAATCTTAAACAAATCAAAACCAAGTTTCAATCCCTACTGAAACTTGCAACAATAAAAAACAAGACAAAATAGAGCAATAAAAGACAAACTCCAAAAAGAGCAGAGTTGTTCCAGTTGAAGCTTGACTTAAAAACTCATGAATGCTTCAAGAATGGTCTTCAATGCACTCTTAGTTGCTCACTAAATTCTTCAAGAGAGTTGGTGGGAAGAAGTGAAGTTGCTCTTGAATTTTTAGGAGACAACTCACTAAATATTCTCTAATTCTCAAGTATTTTCAATGATTATTAGGAATCTCGACTTTGATCCTTGTTTTTATACTTCTACAAGTGTTTTTTCATTAGTTTAGGATCCTTTCTAGCTGTTTCTAACTATTGAAAGTTAGAAAATAGCTATTAAAAATCTCAAAAATTAAAATCTGGAAGTTTTGAAAACTAGCCATTACTATACTGTCAGAAGGCTGCGAGTTGACTCGCCTGGTCTACAGTCATCTTGTCTATATAATTTCATAAATTTAGATTTCTATTCTCTTAAAAACCAGCTCACCTGGTGCTCGAGTCAACTCTTTTGTCTGTACCAAAAAATCAACCTTTATATTTATTGAGAGAGTCGGCTCTTCTATTGTGTGAGCCGGTTCAATTGACTAACTTAAGCTTTTTGCTTTCTATTCTTCTAAGAGAGTTGGCTTGTGGTCTACAGGAGTTGGCTTGTCTGCATGCCACACTTGTATACCATTTTTAGAATATGCTAGAGTCGGCTCTTCACTCCAAACATATATTCTAACTTCTATTTCACTTAGAATTAAGTATATTTAAGCTCTCAAAACATCTAAAAGACCTGCAATGGTTCAAATGAACTCTCTAACCAAACAAAGGTTTTTTTCTCAAAGTATCTAAAGGATTTTCAATGATATATAGAAGTTTACAAAGATCCTTGTAACCTTTTTAAATATTCTAGTAACTTATGGATCATTGTTTGAATGCTCTCTATGAAAATATTCTTAAGCATTTAAAAGTACTAGTATATTATTTATGCTCCAATGTTTTGTAATCATCACAATCATTCCTGAGATCAGCAATCTTCTCCTTTTTGATGATAACAAAATACTGGGCACGGAGATTAAAAACTAATATAATATATATCAGAGCTTTATATATGAATAAAGGTTTTACAGTATAAGAAGTATTAGAGCTATAATGGTTTCAAAGTATTAAAATATCAGAGTATTTGTTATGTGTCAGAACATATACAATGTATCAAAACATATTTTTCTATAGAATGTATTAGAGCTTAATAGCATGTATTAGCACATTTTGTAGAAAGTATCAACTCCTTTGTGATATGGCTACATCGCTGACATGGGGCGCGTGTCAGGTCCAACTGGACACGGTCAGTACCACGTGGATTTTTTCTTTCAAAAGATCCCCCATTCGGGAAGAAGTGCTCCTGCTCCTTCGCCAAGCGGCACCCGAAAATGGGTCCATCTCGACCGAGGTCGAGACGGGCCCTCCTGCTCCTTTGCCAGGAGGCACCCGAAGATGGGTACACCTCGTTCGAAGTCGAGCCTCTCTCTGCCACTCCGCCAGGTGTCCACCCAAGAGGGGTCCACCTCGGCCAAAGCTGGCAGCCCCTCACTCCCTTACCAGGTGGCATCCCAAGATGGGTCCACCTCTGCCGAGGTCAAGCCGGGCCCTCCTGCTCCTTCGCCAGGTGGCACCTGAAGACGGGTCCACCTCGACCGAAGTCAAGCCTCTCTCTGCCACTCCGCCAGGTGTCCACCCAGGAGGGGTACACCTCGGTTGAAGTTGGCGGCCCCTCGCTCCCTCGCCAGCTGGCACCCCAAGATGGGTCCACCTCGACCGAGGTTGAGCCGAGCCCTCCTGCTCCTTCGCCAGGTGGCACCCGAAGACAGGTCCACCTAGGCTGAAGTCGAGCCTCTCTCTACCACTCCGCCAGGTGTCCACCGAGGAGGGGTCCACCATGACCGAAGCCGGCGGCCGCTCGCTCCCTCAGCAGGTGGCACCCCAAGATGGGTCCACCTCGACCGAGGTCGAGCCAGACCCTCCTGCTCCTTCGCCAGGTGGCACTCGAAGACGGGTCCACCTCGATCGAAGTCGAGCCTCTCTCTGCAACTCCGCCAGGTGTCCACCCGGAGGGCTCCACCTCGACTGAAGCTGGCAGCCTCTCGCTCCCTCGCAAGGTGGCACGCCAAGACGGGTCCACCTCTGCCGAGGTCGAGCTGGGCCCTCCTACTCCTTCGCTAGGTGGCACACGAAGATGGATCCACTTCGGTCGAAGTCGAGCACCTCCCTGCCACTCCGCCAGGTGTCCACCCAGGAGGGGTCCACCTTGGTCGAAGCTGGCGGCACCTCGCTCCCTCGCTAGGTGGCACCCCAAAACGGGTCCACCTCGACCGAGGTCGAGCCGGGCCCTCCTACTCCTTCGCCAGGTGACACCTGAAGACGGGTCCACCTTAGTCGAAGTCGAGCACCTCCCTGCCACTCCGCTAGGTATCCACCTAGGAGGGGTCCACCTCGGCCGAAGTTGGCGGCCCCCTCGCTCCCTCGCCAGGTGGCACCCCAAGACGGGTCCACCTCTGCCGAGGTCGAGTCGGGCTCTCCCGCTCCTTCGCCAGGTGACACCCGAAGACGGGTCCACCTTGACCGAAGTCGAGCACCTCCCTGCCACTCCGCTAGGTGTCCACCCAAGAGGGGTCCACCTCGACCGAAGTTGGTGGCCCCCTCGCACCCTCGCTAGGTGGCACCCCAAGATGGGTCCACCTCTACCGAGGTTGAGCCGGGCCCTCCTGCTCCTTCGCCAATCGGCACCCGAAGACGGGTCCACCTTGGTCGAAGTCGAGCCTCTTTCTGCCACTCTGCCAGGTGTCCACCCAGGAGGGGTCCACCTCGGTTGAAGTTGGCGGCCCCTCGGTCCCTCGCTAGGTGGCACCCCAAGACGGGTCCACCTCTACCGAGGTCGAGCCGGGACCTCCTGCTCCTTCGCCAGGTAGCACCCGAAGACGGGTCCACCTCAGCCAAAGTCGAGCCTTTTTCTGCCACTCCGCCAGGTGTCCACCCAGGAGGGGTCCACCTCGGTCGAAGCTGGCGGCCCCTCGCTCCCTCGCCAGGTGGCACCCCAAGACGGGTCCACCTCGGTCGAGGTTGAGCCGGGCCCTCCTGCTGCTTCGCCAGGTGGCACCCAAAGACAGGTCCACCTCGGCCAATGTCGAGCCTCTCTCTGCCACTCCACCAAGTGTCCACCCAGGAGGGGTCCACCTCGACCGAAGCTGGCGGCCCCTCGCTCCCTCGCCAGGTGGCACCCCAAGACGAGTCCACCTCGGTCGAGGTCGAGCCGGGCCCTCCTGCTCCTTCGCCAGGTGGCACCCGAAGACGGGTCCACCTCAGCCAAAGTCGAGCATCTCTTTGCCACTCCGCCAGGTGTCCACCTAGGAGGGGTCTACCTCGGCCGAAGCTGGCGACCCCTCGCTCCCTCGCCAAGTGGTACCCAAAGATGGGTCACCTCGGTCGAGGTTGAGCCGAGCCCTCCTGCTCCTTCGCCAGGTGGCACCCGAAGACAGGTCCACCTAGGCCAAAGTCGAGCCTCTCTCTATCACTCCGCCAGGTGTCCACCCAGGAGGGTTCCACCTCGCCCGAAGCTGGCGACCGCTCGCTCCCTCGCCAAGTGGCACCCCAAGATGGGTCCACCTCGACTGAGGTCAAGCCGGGCCCTCCTGCTCCTTCGCCAGGTAGCACCCAAAGACAGGTCCACCTCGGCTGATGTCGAGCCTCTCTCTGCCACTCCGCCAGGTGTCCACCCAGGAGGGCTTCACCTCGGCTGAAGCAGGCAACCTCTCGCTCCCTCGCCAGGTGGCACCCCAAGACGGGTCCACCTCTGCCAAGGTCGAGCCGGGCCCTCCTACTCCTTCGCTAGGTGGCACCCAAAGACGGGTCCACCTCGGTCGAAGTCGAGCACCTCCCTACCACTCCGCCAGGTGTCCACCCAGGAGGGATCCACCTTGGTCGAAGCTGGCGGCACCTCACTCCCTCGCTAGGTGGCACCCCAAAACGGGTCCACCTCGACCGAGGTCGAGCCGGGCCCTCCTGCTCCTTCGCCAGGTGACACCTGAAGACGAGTCCACCTCGATCGAAGTCGAGCACCTCTCTGCCACTCCGCTAGGTATCCACCCAGGAGGGGTCCACCTCGGTCGAAGTTGGCGGCCCCCTCGCTCCCTCGCCAGGTAGCACCCCAAGACGGGTCCACCTCTGCCAAGGTCGAGCCGGGCTCTCCTGCTCCTTCGCCAGGTGACACCCGAAGACGGGTCCACCTCGACCGAAGTCGAGCACCTACCTGCCACTCCACCAGGTATCCACCCAGGAGGGGTCCACCTCGACCGAACTTGGTGGCCCCCTCGCACCCTCGCCAAGTGGCACCCCAAGATGGGCCCACCTCTACGAGGTCGAGCCGGGCCCTCCTGCTCCTTCGCCAAGCGGCACCCGAAGACGGGTCCACCTTGGCCGAAGTCGAGCCTCTTTCTGCCACTCTGCCAGGTGTCCACCCAGGAGGGGTCCACCTCGGTCGAAGTTGGCGGCCCCTCGCTCCCTCGCCAAGTGGCCCCCCAAGACGGGTCCACCTCAGCCGAGGTCGAGCCAGGCCCTCCTGCTCCTTCGCCAGGTGGCACCCGAAGATGGGTCCACCTCGGCCAAAGTCGGGCCTCTCTCTGCCACTCTGCCAAGTGTCCACCCAGGAGGGGTCCACCCCGGCCAAAGCTGGCAGCCCATGCTCCATCGCCAGGTGGCAACCCCTGATGGGTCTACCTCAGCCAAGATCAACCCTACTCTGCAAAGCCTCGGGGAAGCAGAGACATGGGTTGCAAGGTTGCCACTAGAGCTGGCATGCACCGCGCCCCGTAGGGGGTGCCAGTACGGCCTGCAGTGACACGCGAAACCTCGTTTACACCAGTCAGACGGGGCCCCGCAATCGAGGAATGGAATCCTTGTGGGCAGGAGCCTGAAATGGCTGGAAGCCCACCGTCAATGCCTCAAAAGGAGAGCTCCCGTGCACGGCCCAAAGCCTCACTAGTCTTCCCCCTTTCGTGACACATGACGGATGAGGCGGTCTAGCCACTTAGCTCCCGGACCCAAAGAAGAAGGGGGAGGAGAAGGTCTAGAGGTCTCAGGGAGCCCCCTGGAAGGAACGTGGGCTGATGGCAGTTCGATGGTATAAAAGGGACGGTAAAAATGGGCGGAAAGGTAAGTCGAAAGAGGGAGAAAACACCAAGAGAACGATCCTGGGAGGACTCAAGAAGTCCTCAGGCGTGAGCTCGGTGAACCCAGCGCAGGAAGCCGGGCTTCAACTCCCCTCTTCCCCACACTTCTTTTGTTTACACCTCTTCTAAGCACGAGAATCCTTCGGGAACCCGCCTTAGGGGATCTGTTCAATCTCGCCGCACTCTAACTTGACCGTCGGAGTGCCCCCGCCGGAATCCCTGGCCCAGGTCTCTGACTTTATTTTACAGGTCCGGGAGCTTGGAGATCTCGAGGTGAGAGAGTCCTAGACCGGTGCCAGCTCAAGAGCTATAGGCCACCGCGGTGAGATTGATAACAGATTGGCACGGCAGGTAGGGGGGCAGAACAGTAACCCCTGTGCGAGCAAGCTCTCCGTAGGCGAAAGCATGCTCCGACCATGGTGGTGATGCATGGATGCGAAGCATCCGCCAACCGAGCAGAAGAAGTTCCTTCTCCTCAAGGGCCGCGTAGCCCGGAGAGGGAACTTCCTGGTCCTCCTCCTCAGCCATCCCTAGTGGATGGTCCTTTTACAGCTATCATCCAGCAGCTACAAACTTTGACCACTGCTGTGTGGCAATTGCATCACCAGCTGCACTCCCTGGCCACTCAGCCTTAGCCAGGGACCCCCGTGGCTCGAGCCACGGGCCCCCGCGAAAGCCTGCGCTCCATCCAAGGCAGGCCCTCCCATCCACGAGCAGTTTCCAACCCCCGCGGGAGCCACCAGACTCCCGCAAAGAGGAACTACTCTGGTTCGGTGGATCACGAGAGTCGATCCCTGGCCAACGATGCCGAAGCAGTGTGGCGCAGTAGGCGACATCGGGGCAATGCCCCTCGTCGAGACCGATCGGCACCCCCTTCTCCAACGGCCTTGATGGAAGATTCCACCGACAAGGCCATCAGGCGCCAGGCCGAGAGGCGCTTGGAGGAGCACGAGCGCAAGTTGGCGGAGTTCGCCCGCCGCTTTACCGACATGCAGAGCTCCCTGACAGATCCAGCGGGCTACATTGCCCAACCACCCTTCTCCCGGGAAATCCAAGAGGAACCGATCCCGAGTCGGTTCCGCATGCCTCAGGTGGATCCCTACGATGGAACCACCAATCCCTTGGACCATTTAGAGAGCTATAAGGCTCTCATGAGGGTCCAGGGAGTGACGGACGCTCTTCTATGCATTGCCTTCCCAGCCACCCTCCGGAAGGCTGCTCGAGTTTGGTTCACCTGCCTCTAGCCAGAATCCATCAGCTCCTTCCATCAGTTGGAAGGAAAGTTTATGGCACACTTCGACGCTTGCCAAAAGGTGCCAAGAGGGTGAATAGCCTCTTCTCTATCCACCAGCAGGACAAGGAGCTACTGCGGGACTACATTACCCGCTTCAAGACCGCCGCCCTGGAAATCTATATTCTGGACGAGCCTATTGCCATGCTGGCGTTGAAGTGCAGGCTCAAGACCTCCTGTCTAATGTATTCCCTAGATAAAAAGCCCCCCAAGACATACTTTGAGCTCCTCCTCCGTGTCCACAAGTACATCCGAGTGGAGGAGGCTGATCGCACCAGGCGAGAGATGGACGGGAAGCCTTCAAAGAAGCCTGCCCTAAGGGATGCCCTCGGGACCCAGAGGTCTGGACCACCTGCAGATTTTCGTCCAGGCCTGAAGCCGAAGAACGGTGCTACCCCGGAGAGAACGTTCACCCCTCTCCTCGCTCCCAGAACGAAGATCCTCATGGAGATGGAGGGTGAGCACTACCTCCACTGACCTCCTCCTCATAACCCAAGGAACATCCGTGACAAGACAAAATATTATCAATTTCACCGCGAGCATGGCCACGACACGGAGGAGTGCCGCAATCTGAAGCGGGAGATTGAGGAGCTGATCAAGAGGGGCTACCTCAGAAAATTCATGAGGAACGAAGCCCCGGTGGAGGGTCGGCCGCTCGTAGCCCTTCCCCCGTCCCCGCAATTGACAACCACCCAACGGAGAAGCTGGTGGGCATGATCTCCTTGGGGATTGGGCATGCAACGAAGAGAGCCCGGGAGGCAGGAGACCCAGAGAATGTACTCCCCTTTGAAAAGGGGAACAAAAATGAAAATGTAAACAATGATGCAGTGGTGGTCGAGATGACCATCGCGAAACATCCTGTATATCGCATTATGGTGGATAGTGGGAGCTCTTTTGACGTGCTTTTTTATGATGCTTTCTTCCGAATGAATATGTCTCATGATCAATTAAAGCCGGTGCACACCCCTCTCGTGGGCTTCACCGGAGATTCGGTGGGGGTCGAAGGAGAGATCACTCTCCCTATCACTGCCGGATCCCCACTTCGGTAGAGTACGGTCATGATGACGTTTACCGTCGTCAAGCTCCCATCACCTTATAATGCCATCCTCGGCCATCTAGGACTCAACCAACTGGATGCTGTCATTTTCACTAGGAGGTTGCTGGTGCAGTTCCCTACCGCCTCTGGGACGGGAGTAATAAGAGGGATGGCCCAGCCCGTCCAGCATTGTCTGCAGACGGTCCCGGGGGCCCGGAGCGCTGAGCTTGGCTTCGATGTTGACGACCTCGACCTAAGAGAGCATGACCCCAAGGGAGGGCCCGTGGAGCGCCTGTTGACATACCCTCTCGGTTCGGACCCTCAGAAGATAGTGCAGATAGGAGCCCAGCTCCCAGAAAAAGAGCGGGCTCGTTTGCTAGACTTCCTCCGGGCGAACGCTGATGTGTTCGCCTGGTCCGCTGCTGACATGCCAGGTATCCCCTCGGAAGTCATCACCCACCAATTGAATGTTGATCCAAGGTACCGCCCTGTCCGCCAGAAGAAGAGGAGTTTTGTTGCGGAGAGGCAGAAGGCCATCAATGAAGAAGTGGAGAAGCTTCTCACCACCGTCTTTGTACGGGAGGTACAGTATCCCAGTTGGCTGGCGAACGTGGTCATGGTGAAGAAGAGCAACGGAAAGTGGAGGATCTGCGTGGATTACACCGACCTCAACCGAGCTTGCCCAAAGGACAGTTTCCCTCTTCCAAAGATCGACCAGCTCATGGACACCACTTCAGGGCATCGCCTCCTCTCTTTCATAGATGCCTTCTCCAGGTACAACCAGATCCGAATGCACCCGGAGGACGAGGAGCACACTACTTCAGTCACCGACCATGGAACCTACTGTTACAAGATGATGCCATTCGGCCTCAAGAACGTCGGGGCCATGTACCAACGGCTAGTCAACAAAGTCTTCAAAAACCAGATTGGCTGCAACATACAGGTGTACGTGGACGATATGCTGGTAATGAGCAAGCCCCCTTCGGACCATGTCGGCGACCTGGCAGAGACCTTCGATAACCTCTGGCTTCACCAAATAAAATTGAACCCGGCGAAGTACGCTTTTGGCATGTCTGCCAGGAAGTTCCTAGGGTTCATGGTAACCCAAAGGGGGATAGAAGCCAACCCGGAGAAGGTCCAGCTATCCTAGACATGGAGCAACCCACCTCCAAGAAGCAAGTGCAGTGACTCACCGGCCAGATAGCCGCCCTAAGTTGATTTATCTCGAGATCCGCTGACCGCTGCCAGCCCTTTTTTAAGGCACTGAGGAAGATGAGCGACTTTACCTGGACGGAGGAGTGCCAAGAGGCATTCGATGAGCTGAAGAGGACACTGGCATCTCCGCCGCTGCTTTCCAGGCCCGAAGAAGGAGAGGAGCTCCTCCTGTACCTGGCAGTAACCCCGGAGGCTATCAGCTCGGTCCTGGTTCGAACTGACGATAAGGGAATGCAAAGGCCGGTATATTACACAAGCAAACTCCTCCATGATGCGGAGCTCAGGTATTCCCGGTCTGAGAAACTAATTTTCGTACTGATCGTGTCCGCTCAGCATCTCAGACCTTATTTTCAAGCGCACCCCATTACTGTTCTGACGGATCAGCCGCTGAAAGCAGTGCTCAGCCAACCTGACACATCTGGGCGCCTGGCGAAGTGGGTGCTCAAGCTCAGCGAGTTCGACATCACCTACAGGCCGAGGTCGGCCATGAAGGCATAGGTACTCGCTGATTTCTTGGTCGAGTGTGCAGGCTTGGGCGAGGGGGCGGAAGAGAGCCCCCAAGACCGGCAGCTGGAGCCAGGACCAGAGGAAGAAATCTGGGTCCTTCATGTAGACAGAGCCTCGAACTCCAGTGGGAGTGAAGCTGGACTCATCCTTGCCAACGGTGAAGGAGTTGTCACCGAATGTGCGCTCCATTTCCAGTTCACCGCCACTAATAATCAAGCGGAGTATGAAGCGCTCCTCACAGGGCTGAGAGTGTCCCGCGAGCTGGGCGTGGCCAACCTCAAGGTCTTCACCGACTCGCAGCTGGTAGCCGGGTAGATCTCGGGGGAGTACATGGCGCGGGACCCCCAAATGGTGAAGTACTTGGAGCTCGTAAGAACGAGCGCGATAGGATTTCGGCATTTCAGCATCTCCCATATACCTCACGGGGAAAATGCTCGTGCGGATGCACTCTCCCGCCTTGCAACCCTGCTGAACTCATCATTAGGCCGTGCTTACATCGAGCACCTCAAGGCCCCGAGCTACGAGACACCCATAGAGGTCCAGAAAGTCAACCAAG
The DNA here is from genome assembly GCA_021397845.1 of Areca catechu. Lineage (NCBI taxonomy): Eukaryota > Viridiplantae > Streptophyta > Magnoliopsida > Arecales > Arecaceae > Areca > Areca catechu. The sequence continues at coordinate 50,430,126 of CM038047.1, read as the reverse complement.
AGCCCAGCTGGATGGACAAGTACATCGAGTACATCACTGATGGCACCCTACCGGAGGACCGCGTGGCGGTTGGCCTCATTAAGAGGAAGGCCGCATGGTTTGTCTTAATGGATGGGATACTGTATCAGAGATCCTACTCCTACTCGCTCCTCAAGTGTCTGAGACCCACAGAGGCCGCACTCGTGCTCCAAGAAATCTACGAGGGCGTCTGTGGGAACCATATTGGGGGCAGGACACTAGCGTACAAGGCCCTCTATTAAGGTTACTTCTGGGAGACAATGAAAGAAGACGCAGCTGACTTCGTGAAGAGGTACGACCGGTGTCAGCAGCACGCCGTGGTGCAACGTCAGCCCGCTGCTCCACTCTCCTAGCTCTCCGCCCCATGGCCATTTGCTTAATAGGGCATGGATCTCCTAGGACCTTTTCTCCAGGCGTCCGGGCAACGAAAATTCTTAATCATGGCCATTGGCTACTTCACAAAGTGGGTCGAGGCCGAACCCTTTGCTCGGATCACGGAGGCAAACGTCACCAAGTTCCTCTGGAAGTCAATTATTTGCCGCTTTGGCCTACCGCACACTATTATCACCGATAACGGATGTCAGTTCGATTGTCGGGAGTTCGAGGAGTTTTGCAGCGACATCGGCATCCACCATCGTTTCACTTCGGTGGCGCATCCTTAGACAAACGGAGAAGCCAATGTAATAAATAGGACCATCTTGCAAGGCCTCCGGACAAGACTGGACCAGGCCAAGGATAGGTGGGCGGAAGAGCTCCCGAGTATCCTTTGGGCGTATCACACTATCCCAAGGATGGCTACGGATGAGACCCCGTTCAACCTTGTTTTCGGAGCAGAAGCGGTTATCCCAATTGAGCTCAGCCTACCGACCCTGTGCGTGGAGCAGTACGACGAGACGGAGAATCCTGCCAGGATGCTGCTAAACCTGGACCTCCTTGAAGAAATGAGGGACAGGGCTTAAGTTCGGATGGCTGCCTACCGGCAGCGAGTGGCCAGATACTACAACTCCAGAGTGCGACCGAAGTCCTTCCACCAGGAAGATTTGGTGCTTCGCCGCGCTGAAGCTTCCCAACCACAGGAGTGCGGAAAGCTCTCCCCAAACTAGGAAGGCCCTTATAGGGTGGCGGAGGCACTTCCTCACGGGGCGTACTACCTGGAGGAGCTAGGCGGATCCCGGTTCCCTCAGACCTGGAATGCCTCAAACTTGAGGATGTACTACCAATAGTGTAAGGCTCCTTAAACTTTGGCAATGAAATCTTTTTCATCAAATGCTTGCTCTCGTCTCGTAGGGTGAGGGCCACCCAGCTCTAAGTTCAGCGAGTATGGACACGGTAGAAGACCCGCAAAGGTGCGATGTCCCTCTCACAAAATCCCGGAGAACAGCTCGGCAAGCCGCGCAAGGCTCAGATCCAGCCTGTGGCCCCAGGGTTCAGTCTGGAAGTCCCGGACATCGGTTTGGAAGGTGGGGTAGAACCAAATTCGCCCACGCGATCCCAGAGAATAGCTCGGCAAGCTATGCAAGGCTCAGATCCAGCCTGCGGCCCCGGGGTTCAGTCCGGAAGTCCTGGACTTCAGTCTGGAAGGCGGGGCAGAACCAAATTCACCCACGCGATCCCGAAGAACAACTCGGCAAGCCGCACAAGGCTCGGATCCAGCCTGCAGCCTTGGGATTTAGTCCGGAAGTTCCGGACTTCGGTCTGGAAGGTGGGGCAGAACCAAGTTCACCCACGCAATCCCGGAGTTCAGCTCGGAATGCACTACGGGACGTAGTCCCAGTAGCTAGCATCGGGGTTCAGTCCGGAAGATGCATAAAAAAAAAAAAGAGAGACAGAAGGAACGAGTTAATGGAAAGATAATTTCATTGCAAATAAAAGTTCCTTACATAAAAGGGGCCCCGACAGGCTGGGAGACCCTAAAGAAAGAAAACATAAAAATAAAATAGAACGTCGCGGAGCTACTTCGGCGTAGCCGCATCCTCCTCAGGCTGGGGGGCACCCTCTCCACCGGCGCCATCGACTGGAGGCTGCTCGAGAGCCGCCACCTCATCACCAGCCACCATCAAAGCTCCTCCGGTGGGCTCCTGCCTCCTGCCGCCCAGTATGACCCCACTGAGGTCGAGCTCGGGGTAGAAGGAGCTAACATTCTCCCGGCATACCTAGAATCCCTTCAAGAAGGAGTCCACGATCGCCTCTCACACTCAGTGACGTACTCCTCGGAGGCCCGGAACTTCGGCACGGCCTTCTGCGCCTCCCTCTTGGATGCCACTAGCAGCTCGTTGACATAGGAGTTCTTCTCCTTGGCTACGCTCAGCTTTTGAGGATTTCTTCTACCCGGCGCTCCAGTGACCGGGACTGAGCCCTAAGGCGGGTCTTCTCACCGCGTCCTCCTTATTGCAGCGCTGGTTCGAGATCCTCTCCTCTGACAGAGAGGTCTCGAGCTCCTTGACGCGCACCTCGACATAGACCAGGTTGGCTCGGAGAGCCTGGTTATTCCCTCGTAGCTCGACCCCTTTCTCCATGAGGTCCTTGACATCAGCTGTGAGTTTGCCGAGCTTCTCCTCCTTCTCAACGTCCTTCTTGGCATAGCCGGCGAGGAAGTTCCTCAGCAATAGCACGTCCGTCCCGATCTGCATCGAAAGAGACACGAAGTTAGAACGATCCAACTAGAACTTTAAGGAGTCAGAGCTCGGAACATACCATAAAAAGCTACGAGAGGATCCCGAGCAGCGCCTCGGTGTAGTCCCGGTCGCCCCTCAAACGACGGTCCTGGGAGGTGCTGGCGAACTCCATGACTCTCTCCGCGAGAACCTGGTCATGGATCACGGAGCATCGGTTGGTGAGACTTGGGGATAGAATGGGCGCGTCGGCAGTAGGCAAGGCGGCTGTCCCTTCGCCAAGCGGTGCGGCCATCGGTGGAGCTGCCACCACCTTGGTGGCCACCACGGAAGCGGCTGGAGCAGGCGTCGCCCGAGGAGGTTCCGGCCCCCTCTCTTCCCTGGCCCTGTCGAGGTCGACAACAGGGACATCGGGCGCCCGGGCCCGAGGTGGCCTGGAGGCAGGAGCCGCCGCCCCAGGGCCAGTAATGGAGGTGGGCGCAGGCACCCGGCTCGCCTCAGTGCGAGCCCTCTTTGTCGGGGGTTCAGTCCCTTCGACAACATCCCTCTCCACGATGCCCTCCATCAGGTTCTCCACGGAGAACTTCATACCTAAGGAAAAAGTGGTCAGTTAAGCCAGTTTAAAAGAAGGAAAATACGGAGCAGAAAATGAAATCAAAGGAGGGAGATCCGGGCCTCACCCAACTCCTGGATGGGACTGATCCTTGCCTCGAATAAGTTCTGCTCTGAGAGCAGAACATCGAGAGCTGGGACCGCGTCACTCAGCAGCTGTGAGAAGACCTCTTGGTCCACTGGCTCGACCTGAGAGTTTCGGTTCGAAGATCGGTCTGGCTCGCTCCAGGCCCAGTCAACATCTCCGATCGAGGCAAAAAAGAAGTGGTTCTTCCATCCCTTGATCGACGAAGGGAGGTCGAACCTGAGGCACCTAGGCTGGGGTGAGATGTACCACCAGCCATCATCGGTGGAGTATCGCTTCAGGGTGAATAGAGCCCTGAAGAGGGAGAAACGGGCAACGAACCCATGGAAGTGGCAGAAGACGATGAAGGCAAAGATGACCCGGATGGCATTAGGAGCCAACTGGGCCGGGACCAGACGATAATGGCTAAGAAAAGAGAGGAAAAAGGGATGAAGGAGAAATCAAAGACCCCTAAGGAGGAAGTACTCGTAGAAGGCGACTCTCTTGGGGCCACTCGAGGTTACTCGATCTCCAGGCTGTGGGAGGGAAAGATGAGTTGAATCCGAGATTCCGTAGGTATCCCAGAGCAGAGAAAGATCATCCTCGGTCATCGTTGAGGCATGACCGGAAGGGCCAGAGGGAGAGGCCACCGGAGGAGGAAGAGAAGAATGGGACGAGCGGAAACTACGGGGGGAGACCTAGGACCCCTAGGGACACCAATGGTCACAGCCCCAGGATGGAGCCACCTACGGACTTTGTCCGGGATCTCTTCCCCCTCCGAGGAAGAAGGCGATGGAGTCCTCAGTCGGGAAGGACCGGTCTCATCTGGGTTGGAGGAGACATAGCGGCGACACGCCATGAAGGAAGAAGAAGAAAAAGAAAAAACTGGCACAAGGACTAGGAGATGGAGGAAGAGAAGAAGGAGGTCGCAGATACTCATCGAAATATTTTGTACCAGAGGAATGGCAATCCCGAGAAGATGAAGGGAGACCACTGCAACCGCCGGTGGAGTGTGAGAAAGTAAAGAGACTTCGTTTCCAGAAAGTCCCCTCCTTTTTAAACTCAATCGATAGCAGCCGTATACCTCTTTCCATTCCAAGCCACCAGATAGCTGCCGTGTGGAGGCACACCCGACATCGATGCTTCGGTCCGATAAAAGTGCCTCATTTTCAAAATGGCATATTAATGGCCCGCGCATGTGGCAGCCTCTCATAGGGTCTCGGGTACAACAGAAGCGGCGGCAGGGATCATGGCAATTATGGTGCGAGATTTTAGCCTTCTCCACATCATCTCCGCATTAAATCCCCACGTCCCAAGCCATGACACCTCGACGGAACCTGGGGATGGGGGGCAACTGATATGGCTACATTGCTGACGTGGGGAGCGTGTCAGGTCCAGCAGGACACGGTCAGTACCATGTGGATTTTTTCTTTCAAAAGATCCCCCGATCGGGAAGAAGTGCTCCTGCTCCTTTGCCAGGTGGCACCCGAAGACGGGTCCACCTCGGTCGAGGTCGAGCCGGGCCCTCCTGTTCCTTCGCCAGGAGGCACCCGAAGACGGGTCCACCTCAGACGAAGTCGAGCCTCTCTCTGCAACTCCACCAGGTGTCCACCCAGGAGGGGTCCACCTCGGCCAAAGCTGGCGGCCCCTTGCTCCCTCGCCAGGTGGCACCCCAAGACGGGTCCACACTGAGGTCGAGCCGGGCCCTCCTGCTCCTTCGCCAGGTAGCACCCGAAGACGGGTCCACCTCAGCCAAAGTCGATCCTTTCTCTGCCACTCTGCCAGGTGTCCACCCAGGAGGGGTCCACATCGGCCGAAGCTGGCGGCCCCTCGCTCCCTCGCCAGGTGGCACCCCAAGACGGGTCCACCTCGGCCGAGGTCGAGCCGGGTCCTCCTGCTCCTTCGCCAGGTGGCACCCGAAGACAGGTCCATCTCGGCCGATGTCGAGCCTCTCTTTGCCACTCCGCCAGGTGTCCACCCAAGAGGGGTCCACCTCGGCCAAAGCTGGCGGCCCCTCGCTCCCTCGCCAGGTGGCACCCCAAGACGGGTCCACCTCGGCCGAGGTCAAGCCGGGCCCTCCTGCTCCTTCGCCAGGTGGCACCCGAAGACGGGTCCACCTCGGTCGAAGTCGAGCCTCTCTCTGCCACTCTGCAAGGTGTCCACCCAGGAGGGGTCCACATCGGTCGAAGCTGGTGGCCCCTCGCTCCCTTGCCAGGTGGCACCCTAAGACAAGTCCACCTCGGCCAAAGTCGAGCACCTCCCTGCCACTCCGCCAGGTATCCACCCAGGAGGGGTCCACCTCGACCGAAGCTGGTGGCCCCCTCACTCCCTCGCCAGGTGGCACCCCAAGACAGGTCTACCTCTGTCGAGGTCGAGCCGGGCCCTCCCGCTCCTTCGCTAGGTGGCACCTGAAGACGGGTCCACCTCGGTCGAAGTCGAGCCTCTTTCTACCACTCCACCAGGTGTCCACCCAGGAGGGGTCCACCTCGGTCGAAGCTGGCGGCCCCTCGCTCTCTCACTAGGTGGCACCCCAAGACGGGTCCACCTCGATCGTGGTCGAGCCAGGCCCTCCTGCTCCTTCGCCGGGTGACACCCGAAGATGGGTCCACCTCGACCGAAGTCGGGCCTTTCTCTACCACTCCGCCAGGTGTCCACCCAGGACCCCGGTCGAAGCTGGCAGCCCCTGCTCTACCATCAGGTGGCACCCCCTGATGGGTCCACCTCGACCGAGATCAGCCATACTTTGCAAAGCCTCGGGAAAGCAGAGACACGGGTTGCAAGGTCACCACTAGAGCCGGCACGCGCCGCGCCCCATAGGGGGTGCCAGTATGGCCTACAGTGACACGGAAAATCTCGTTTACACCAGTCAGACGGGGCCCCGCAATCGAGAAACGAAATCCTTGTGGGCAGGAGCTTGAAATGGCTGGAAGCCCACCATCAACACCTCGAAAGGAGAGCTCCTACGCTCGGATCAAAGCCTTACCAGTCTTCCCCCTTTCGTGACACACGATGGATGAGGAGGTCCGACCACTTAGCTTCCGAACCCAAAGAAGAAGGGGGAGGAGAAGGTCTAGAGGTCTTAGGGAGCCCCCTGGAAGGAACGTGGGCTGAGGGCAGTTCGATGGTATAAAAGAGACGGTAAAAACGGGCAGAAAGGTAAGTCAAAAGAGGAAGAAAACACCAAGAGAATGATCTTGGGAGGCCTCAAGAAGTCCTTAGGCGTGAGCTCGATGAACCCAGTGCAGGAAGCCGGGCTTCAACTCCCCTCTTCCCCACACTTCTTTCGTTTACATCTCCTCTAAGCATGGAAATCCTTCGGAAACCTGCCTTAGGGGATCTGTTCCATCTCGCCGCTCTCTAACTTGACCGTCGGAGTGCCCCCGCTGGAATCCCCGGCCCGGGTCTCTGACTTTGTTTTGCAGGTCCGGGAGCTTGGAGATCTCGAGGTGAGAGAGTCCGAGACCAGTGCCAGCTCAAGAGCTATAGGCCACCGCGGTGAGATCGGCAACACTTTGATACGTAAGTATATGTATCAAAGCTTTTAAGAATTTGCATGTATCAGAGCTATATAAGACGTATCGGCAATGTATCATCATGAAATGAGTTTATATCAAGGCTTATAAAACTGTATTAGAGCTCAAAATAGGATGTATTAGAGCTAAATGGGTTTGTATCAAAGCTTAAATGAAAAGTATTAGAGTTGTAAAAATGTATGAAAGCTTAAAGTGAAGAGTGTCTTAAAGCTTGTAAATGTTGAGAATGTATCGAAACAATACTCTTCTTAATTTAAGCTTTGTTTACATCTCTTTTAACTTCCTTTTTGCTCTCTTTTTGCATATTACTTTCCCTTTTTGATTTTTTTTTTAGTTTGATCGCATGCGACTTATATATTTTCTTATATTTTCTCCCCCCTATAGACGGCCACGACAGCAAGAGACTCGCCACCTGCACAAGGCTACATGACGAAGAACCGAGGTGGACCACCCTGCCGAGGTCAGCTCCTAGCCGAGGCAGGGCTCATTAGGCGGGCCCCCTATCTGAGATCAACTTCCGGTCGAGGTCGAGTCCATCCCTCCAAGGTGAGCCCTCCGGTTGGGGACAGCTCCCGGTCGGGGTCGAGCTCATGCTTCCAAAATGGACCACCTTGTCGAGGTCAGCTCCTAGCCGAGGTAGGGCACATTGGACAGGCCCCTTATCTAAGGTCAGCTCCCGATCAAGTCAAGTCCACCCCTTCGAAGCAAACCCTCCTACCAGCAGGAGCGTGGGTTCCTGCCAAAGGCATAAGGATGGGGGTAGGCCAGAATTCAAAACGAAGATGAGGGAATACCTGAGCACGCAGAACCTCCGAGAGGTGGTGCATGCCCTGCCATGGGCGCAGGCCCCCTGCGGTGCACCGTGCACACGATTTGCACAATTCGGGCAACACCAGGCTCCCAGCCTTGTAGTGTGCCGACATGTCATGACCGCATGACTGGGATACTGCGACTTCCATGACAGGATGCCTGGACCCCTAGGCGCTATGGTACCCGAATAGCCTCCTCCAAAATGGCAACATCCCGTTATGGCTCAGGGCTCAGGTGCAGAACCGGCCTGATAGAAAGGAAACATCAGGCAACAGAAAGCCTCCTTCGAAGGAGAGAACCTGGAAGCTAACAAAAAGCCACTCACCTATATAAGACCTGCACGAAAAGGTAAGTAAAGGTAAGGGAAAGAAAAAAATAGAGACTCTTTCGGTTCGGCATTATATTCTCTCTTATCACCCTCTCGACATGGAGAGTCCCCCAAGCTCTCTGCAACAGATGTTTTTGTTCCCCTCGATCATCTCATTGACTTAATCGTCGGAGTGCCTTCACCGGAATCCCCGGCCCAAGGTTTCCTCTGTCTTGCAATACCCCAAGCGAGTGAGCCAGCCAGCCGACCGTGAGGCGGGGAGCCAAGCATCCGGTGAAAACCCGATGCATCAGAGCTACGGGCCACGACGATCTTGGTGGCAACAAAAATTAATTAAAAGAATTTTTTCAATGCTCCACTAAGTTAGAAGGCCCTAAATCAATACACATATGAGTAAAATCAATTCAATTATCTCTTCCAAAGTTTCTTTAAACAAGATCCATAGCATATAACAAAAACTTTCCATGATAATCATGTAAAACTCTGAAAATCAAATTCTCCAATGACATAAACAACCATAGTAAAAATTTAAAGCAATGGATTAACTCATAAACCCAAGTTTTGAATTGAAGTTTTACATATACTTATGGTCTTCAACTAACATGAATAAGACCTAGCATTTTGATCCAAACATGGTAATTAAAATTATCAAAGATTCCACCAAGATTGATACTTTATGACAACCTTCGAAATAAAATCAATTCCTTTAATAAAAAAATAGATCTATTTGCAATATCTTCAAACACATTTTCCTTTTACATTCTAGTTTTATATATGGTCTACATATAGGTTCAAACCTCGAAAATATCATGAAAATATTTCTTAAATCTTAAATAACTTTTTATGAATGAAACTTAATTTATCACTAAATAATTAACTTGAAAATCAGCGGCAACATCACGGTATACTCCCATATCAAATTGGAGCTTCCAAATTCACTTAAACAACTGATGAACAAATAATCACATTGCATAATAATATTACATAGCTAATACTCTTGCACTTAATTCACATCAAAATCCAACTAATTATAACTTGACATGTATATTGTCTAGTCTTCCATCCCCATCATATGCCAAATCCTACAATCAATTTCATTAAAATTTTCTAGCAATCTTATACCTAGCTCGTTTTAAGTTCTCACACTCCAAGGGAAGTATTTATCATAAAATGTTTCACGTAATCTTTTCCAAGTGAGTGACTCCTTATACATATACAGGACCCTTCATATATAATCATAAAGGCTAAACATAAAATTCATTAAGATAATTTGTACAATACAATAGGTTTAGGTCCCAATATCCTTAGTAGTGTCTATCCACCTATACTCATCCTATATTTAGTTTTGTGTGATATAATTATTGACTTATGCTCTAATACTACTTTAATTGTCATAACTCTATTCAAATCATGAGGCAGGGACATAACAACCACCATATACCTACAAGATTTTCCATCATCATATCAGAAGTGAAACAATAGAATAAATTTAATTAATTATAGTTTAAAATTTAAATTCAAATACATAAACATCTAAACTCTAATATTTCACAAAATTCAACAACATCCAAATTAGGTCTTGCATCAAATTTTAAGAACCCTAATCTAAGATATAGAAGTTAAAACTATACTTGTAATCTATCTCCCATAGCAAAACTATATACCAAACTAGTTCTCTAAATCTTCAAAATTATAAAATATCAAATAATAAGCTAGAAAGCCTAATAAGCAATTAATACTTTATAAGATAAATCAACTAATAATATAAATAATAATTTTATTGAAAATATGTATATAGAATATATCAGTTCAGAGGCCAAATTTAGATATACAATATTATCAAAATATGATATATATATGAATCCAATCTTTCTCAAAATTCAATTTTACGTTCATGAATTCAATTTTGCAAAATATCAAGTTTATCTTGCTAGCCATTAACTATGACCATGTTATTCTCGTAATAGGGCCCTTTTCATAATCCTATTCATCTTCTTGCAGTGTGCTATGCCTTTTTACAGTGAAAGTTCTTTAAGATAATCATATGACAACAATTTAACCCGATTGGCTGGGTCCCTTAATAATGTTAAACTCCAATTGGTCAGGTTTTATGAAAACTTTGAGGTTGATCTCTTTATTTTTAAAATATAAATAATGCAGATTAACAAGTGAGAAGATAAAATAAAATAAAAAAAACAAAATAAATAGTAAAAAGAAGCTCACACATTAAAATTCGCCATGCCAACCAGCAAACTTCTTCCCTGTATCTCATCTTTACAGCTCTCGAATAAATTTTATATATTGTCATTTGTCAATTTTATCGTTTTCTTATGTGGTCATTTGGGCATGTGATTTCCTTTTCAAGACCAATGAAAGTGGTGTCAATTAGGACAATTTTATCATTGATGAGTGGTGCAGTTGGTTATGAGACTTTTCTTACAACCAGCTGGCAGGGATTCGAATCTTGGTTTGGACATATTTCGACCAGAAAATCTGGATTTAAAATAAAAAATAAAAAAATAGTCCGAAAATAAAATCAAAAAAATAAAAAAATAAATAAAATAATTCCTAGCTGGTTCGAGTCTTTCTCGAGATAAAATAAAAAATAGAAAAATAATTCGAGAATAAAATTAAAAAAAAAATCTGGGAATAAAATAAACAACCAGCTGGCAGGGATTCGAGTCTTGGTTTCGATATATTTCGACAAAAAAATCTGGGAATAAAATAAAAAATAAAAAAATAGTCCGAGAATAATTAATAAAATAATTTCTAGCTGGTTCGAGTCTTTCTCGGGATAAAATAAAAAATAAAAAAATAATCCGAGAATAAAATCAAAAAAAAATTTAATAAAATAATCCTGGAGTTCCTGTTGGCTGGTGGTGATAAAAAAATTTCTCTGGCTGGGGTTGAGGATCATCTGGGAGTGGTCACGCCCGAGATCTAACTCATTTCCCTCTTTTGTCCTATCAAAAATAAAAAAAATGAAAAATAATTGTCCTTCCCGCCATAAAACATCTATTTAATTTAATTTTATTATTCTATTTATCAATGTGCAGAAAGGGGAACAGAGCCTTTTTCATATCTTTTTACGCGAGTTAACACAAATGATTGTGAAATGACAAGCGGGCATGGTCACTTGCGGCAATTATAACAAGTACGGATGGTCCCCAAAAAACAAGAACGGATCGAACGTAGCTCATTGGATGGTCCCAAATTTCACCTTGTCGTGGACTTCTATTTGGGCACATAACACATTTTGGTGTCTTCACCCTTTCTTACCGTCTTGATTACAAGAAGTGCATGGAAGGGATATCTCAATGGTCAGCCTGGTTAAATCCAGTGCCAATCCGAAGATTAGGCTTGCCAATCTGGGTTTCAAATCCACCAAAGTCAAACGCATGAAGTAGAATTGGATCCAATTTAACCTTGATTGGGTTAGGTCAGACTCATTCATGCCCAGTGTGGGGACCCATCGGATGGGCATGGGTCCCAAATTCGGATCCGTATCACGGTTGGATTGGATCTGAATTTTTTGAAATTGATCCTAACTTGATTTAATTTGAATGTATTGCACAAAATAATTTCAAAGCCAAGTTTAACTTTGAAGATGTGCACCCATCTAGATCCTCCAAGTTATTCTTGCATATGGCCTTATATCTTAAACATAAAGCGGAACAGGGGGAGATCCGATAGGGTTTGAAGCCCCAGCTCCAGCTCCAGAGAAGCGTGCAGCTCAAGCAGGAGGCATAAACGCATCTGGTTTCTTCTCTTTCCGGTAATATTTTGAAGGAAAGATCAAGAGATGATGCATCAACCAACATTTTCTATCATTTGGTCTTACAAAGAATGTTATATATCCATGTGATTGAAAATTATAAAACTCATGATAAAAGAATATATATATATATAATCCCAAACATGCCATCATTAATTTGATGATCCATGGAGATCAATCAAAGCTTTCTCTTGATTTTTTCATGAAAAAACTTAATAATATTATTTAAAAATATCATAAAAGTTTAATTTTAAATTGATATTATTTAATAATTTTTAAATATCTTTTAGATGATGCAGTGATGGAAGAGCATCATTAGTTTTATATTGATTAAAAAAAATTCTAATTTATATAGAAAGAAATCATCCTACTTACATGTAATATCTTTTGGATAGGAATTTAGATAAACAAAATCATAAAACCTATATATTAGAATGGACAGTACCTCACCTGCAGAGCCATTAGTTTCTTGCCACTAGCATTAGTGAATAGTGATCCATATAGATCACGGGTTAATACTTCTATTTGAAACAAAATATGAATTATAAAAAGGAAAACAAAATAAATGCAACCAAGGACTATTATTTATATTACAATAGATTATTATAACACCAAATAACTAACTATACGGAACGTTGTCCTTTCTCATTATTTTATATAATATAATGGAGGGAGGCTGGAAAAATATAGCTCGAAACGGCCAACTCGCATGAATCCACTCTAAATAAATATATTTGAGTGGATTTTTGTAAAATCAAATTATTTTCAAATTGATCCAAATTCAATCTAATTATAAATGGATGAGTTTTTGTATAGTCGAACCGAACATATCATACAGGATGTTCCGATCAACAACCAATCAACTCTTGTATAAGATATAATTGATAGTTCTCCATTTCTTTAATTTGATTCAATTTATTTAAAAAATATATTAAAAAAATGATAAATTGGTGGATCTCTAAATATTAAATTATATTTTTATTATTGATTATAAAAAATCTAAATGAGTTGATGGATGGGTACGAGTTGCATAGAATATATCTGGCATGAATTTATATTTTTCGATCTAATAAATATAATATTTTTGGAGTTTTTTTTTCGCCCAAACCCGATTCGACTTGGTCCAAACCGTTGCCGCTAAGGATGACAATTTTTATCGATTCGATGGATATCCGATCCGACCCGATCCTAATAAAACGGGTAAAATCTGATCCATCTAATTTATAAATGGATATGGATTATATATAAAAAAACCCGACTCGGATTCGGGTCGGGTACAGATAGTAGTACACCCCGATCCGAATTCGACCCGTTTATATATATAAAAAATTATGTTTAGAAAATATTTAAGTAAATTGGATATAGAACGGATATATCCGACCCGATTCGATCCGATCCAATCCGTTTAGCTTTTAAATAAACTAAATTTTATGAGACCGGATATACCCGATCCAACCCGACCTGATCCAGACGTGATTTTTTTATATCCAATCTGACCTGATCCAAGATGAATATAGAACGAATATGGAACGGATAATTTTTTAGCAAGATGGATATAAATTTTGGATGATCTGATCCAAATCAGACCGGTTGCCATCCCCGCTAACTAAAACCCTTTGCAAATGTAATAAACATTAGCACGTGACCCATTTTGACCCTTTCCCTACGACACATTTGAACCCACATCAGGGACCGTTCACGTGTTAGCAAAGGACGATGGGCCCGGCAAAGATCGAACAGTCTCCAAAACAATCAAAACCCCATGGGAATACTCTGCACTCATTCGACTGTCCACCGCAACCTCCAAGCCAAACCGATCCCCCACCCGGCCACCACCTCACCATCCTCTTCTTCTCCTCTCTCTCTCTCTCCAAACTCCATGGCTTCCATTCTTGTTCACCTCCTGCTCCTACTCTCTCTCCTCACTCTTTCCCTCTGCACCCAAACCCCCACTAGCAATGCCCCCACCCTCATCCAAAGGACGTGCAACACCACCACCTACTACAACTTCTGCGTCTCCTCTCTCCAGTCCGACCCTGAGAGCCCCAAGGCCGACGTCAGGGGCCTCTCCACCATCGCAATCCACCTCGCTTTCTCCAACGCCACCAACACCTCCTCCTTCACCGCCGCCCTCGCCCATTCCGCCGCCGACCCCTCGCTCCGAGTCGTCCTCAGGGCGTGCGCCACCAAGTACAGAAACGCCGGCGAGGCGCTGCAATGGTCGCTCGATGCGTTGTCGACCGAGTCCTACGACTATGCCTTCGTCCAAGTTAGCGCCGCCGCCGAGTATCCCAACGTCTGCCACGTGTTGTTCCGGCAGTACCCCCAGCTGCCGTACCCGGCGGAGATGGCAAGGAGGGAGGAGGTACTGGAGCACTTGTGCAGCATAGCTTTGGATATTATATCACTTCTTGGGTGATATAGAAACATAGAAGTGCTCTAAATTTATTAAGGACAAGAAGGGGTAGTTTTAATTCAGCTTTTGTATCCTTTGTCTTGGTCGGTTTAGAGGTTTCTATGTTTTAGAGGTTTGTAGAAAGTACTGGAAAGGCTTGAATGGGTGTTTCTGTTTGGCACTTTGATGTCTTGGATGATTCATGTGTACATGATGGAGAAGTGCATTCTGTTTTTAAATGGCTCTTAGCTGGATTATTTGCTATGCTAGTGCTGTGATGCATGGTATAGATGGAGTTTAAGAAGCTAGACTGTGGTTGCTGAAAGATCCGAGCAGGTAAATGTCTAATATTAAGGAAATGTGGGTGTCCTGGAGGCGATTGCCCTTGTTTCTGGAAAATGGCTTCTTCTTATTCTTTTTTTTCTTTTTTAATTAATTGGCTACATATATTAAGTTTATTAAATATTTTGATATTAAATATATTTGTGCAATTATTTCTACCACAAAATTCCTTTCAGATCTTTCCTACAAAATATATCATCATACATGTGGCTAGAATTTGTTTTAGTGAATCATGAATGGAACATATGCTGCTGGAGAAGTATGCGGTCTAATTCCTTCAGGTAGCACCTTGGCCATGTAACCAAGTTTTAATGCATGATTTAAGATATTCAGTAGGGATGGGATATTGCGAGATGGGGGACGGCACAAATTGGCCAGGGGAATCATGATATCTGGAGTACTATTTTAAGGATTTCTTCCAGCTTGCTAAACCAACCCCTGCTTATTTTTAGTTTGGAAATCTTGAAGAACATAGTAAATCCAAAATTAACCATGATTTAAATTTTTAAAATGTTAATTTAAGTATTTCATTTTAAAAATAATTTCAAAAAATGTAAAAGATTGATTAATAGATTGGATTGATATCTGTATTATATTAGTTGGGATATGGTGATATATAGCATATGCATTCTTGGTTAAGACAAAAACCTTGACATAAATGGTCAATAATGTGATCTTCTTTGGGAAATAAAATTTAAAACCTAGGGAGAATTATGCATTTGATTGGGACTACACTCGAGGAAATGAGCCTTAACAATTCTTGAAAATTGGAAACAAATTGTTAGATCAACCTACTACACCGCTTGTGATTGATAAATATATTTATTTTTCACCATAAAAATATTAATTTTCCCACTTAATGTCTATGGACCATGTCCTGTCCCTTTGTTTCAAATTGTAAAGATCAAGTGGATAGACACCTAAGATAATATATTTCCTATTAGTTGCATCGTCATTTTTTCTTCATTTAGTACCCAACGTATCAAAATTAGTCATTTTGTAAATAGTATCAAGGCTTTCGGTCCATGTGATTATGAAGTTTCATAAAATCTCCAGGTAACTTATCTAGGATTGAGGATGGTTGATTCTATTACAAGGTAGACAACTGTTATCGTAATTATTGGTATGCAAAAAAGTATTTGATAACTAGGAGCCAATCATTTATTTAAGATAGATCGAATACCCGATGGCTAAGAGATAATTACTTTTTGAGGTACAGGATGCCAAATGGTCGAAATCGATTACTTATTTGAGATAAAAGATGCCAGATAGCTAGGAGCCGATTATTATTTGACGTACAAGATACTTAATAGTTAAGAGTTGATCATTTATTTAAGGCAAAAGGTATCAAATGGTTAAGAATTGATCACTTATTTGATGCACAGGTTGTTAGATGGCCAAAAGTCAATCACTTATTTGAGGTATAGGGTACTCGATGACCAGGAGTTGATCACCTATTTGAGATACATGATACTAGATGATCAGGAGCCAATCACTTATTTGAGGCACAGGATATCCCATGACCAGAAGTCGATCACTTATTTGAGATATAAAGTGCTAGACAACTAGGAACCGCTCATTTATGTAAAGCACAGAATACTTAACTCCTTATCAGATAAGTAACGACTACTTACCTGAGCCAAGTATAAATTTTTATAACTTTATTTAACATAAAATATATATCTTAAAGTCATTAGAGCCGTTACAATAAGGTTGGTAAAGTGATTATCAAGAAGTGTAATAGATCACTTAACAAACCACTTTACAAACTAGTCTCTTAATGACCTAACCGACTTAATAACTTTCTTAATGGTATAACCACCTCATAAATGGTTATAACAACCTAACCAACTCGATCATAAACCTCTATAAATATAGGGTCGAGAAAAACTCTAGGAGATGTCTCACGCACTCACACTCTCTCTCCATTTTCTTCTTATCATTTTCTCTCTCTAAGCTGACTTAAGCATCGAAGGATTTTTAATTGAGAAATTCTATTAATTTCTTCAATGACAAGGACTTCTTTTATAGGTACAGGGATGCTACTTAAGTCTATGCTGGAAGTCATTGATTACTCCTTCAAAAGGCTTCTAGATTCTTGGAAGCCTATGGCCATCTCATCACATATAGCTTATCTAGCTTGAAGAGGTACAACAATGGATCCTCCTAATGATTTTTGATCTTTTCATAAAATTTCATCTATGATATATCTCATATTGTTAGGGAATTTATGAAGATCATAATATTTTTTTTTATTTTTTATTTTTTTTGATAAAGTAGAGCACTCATACAATTATAATATAAATACAAAAAAAAAAGGTCAAAACAAAGAATTTTCTCGATGAACAATGGCAACATCTCAACATCAATCCATAGGGCCCCTCTTGAGTTCTCGGCAACAAAGTTGGCGACCTAGTTTGCAGTGCCATTTGCCTCACAAAAAACATATCTGATGTCCATAGAGATGCACCCCCCAACTAGGGCTATGCAAGAAAATCGATCAAACTATAAAATAGATTCGAACCATTATAATTTTGGTTCAGTTTGGATTGATTTTTTCATATTTAGTTTGGTTTTAGTTTAAAAATTTTAGAAATAAAAAAAAAATAATTCAATTTTGATTTTGGTTTCAAAAAAATTGACTTAAAGCAAACCAATCCATGGATGTGTAAGTGTGTATAGATATATATGGTACATGAACTGTCACATATATTTTGCTCTAGCCCGACCAGTTTATTACTTCTATATTTAACTTTTTTAGCCTATTTCATAAACTACTCATTTAGCCTATCTCATTAGCTTCCCATTTTGCATCGTTAAAGAATTTAAATAGATAGCAGCCCATTTAGCCCATCCTATAAGCTACCTATTTGACATAAACCCAATACCCCATAACCTAATTAGCTGAACCAAACTGAACCTATTTTTTCAGTTTGGATTAAACCAATTTTTCTACATAATTGGTTCAATTTTGATTTTGGTTTTAGAAAATTGATTCAAATTAGTTTAGTTTGAAAATTGATCCCAAACTAATTTGAATTGAACCATGCACACCCCTACCCCCAATAGCCTCTAGATATAATATATAAGTGGATGCACATCCACAATACCTGCCTGCCTTCGCATTTAAATCACTGCCCTAGCAGAATCCCCCTTAATAATCAATTAGTTAGCACCAGGATTAGCCATGTATGCATGATGCCCTCCTATGCCACCTGTAACTCCACTCCAATAATGGTGGTTTCAAAAAGGTTGGTCCTATCTATAGCTATAAACCTAGAGTTAGTAGCATATATCGCAAAACTGGATCCACCACCATTACGAACCACATTGCCATCAAAGTTGATCATAAGAAAATTCATGGATGGAGGGATCCCAAGTGATAAAGACTCAATGAGAGCAATGCTAGTGCAAGGGAGTCCTATGTGTCCAAGCAATTAGGGTCAAACTAATGGACAATGGGTTAGTGATCTCTGTAGCCTCGATCAAAAAAATCTTGAGAATGAACCTCGTCGATGACCACCTCACCTAAAAGATGCCACTTTTTCAGGCCAGCTAGATATAATAAATAATATATGCAGCCCTAATATTGAATAACCTAGAGGTTTGAGCCCCCATGCTCTATTGCAGTGCCTCCAAAATGGACTGAATCAACCCCATCAACTAGATAATCATAGTAAATGAGATGGTTAGCCACTAGCCATGCATAGCTCTTATACAGAAAAAGAGGGCATGCTCCACTATCTCATCATCAAACCCATAATCAGGACAGGATGATGGAATATCTATCCTATGAGCTCTCAGTTACATCTTACTGGGGAGATAGCTCTAGGTGACCTTCCAAAGAAACAAGTTAACTCTCAAATAAACCTTGAGGCTTTAGATCCATTACAAAAAAATAAGTTTTTAGCAATGGCAATCAATGATAGCAAGCAAGCAACAAGCTTGCTGTTGATAATAAGATGTTTTAGCGATTACAAATGATGACATGAGAACTTGCAGATGCTAAAATTATTAACAATGGAAACTAGAATATTAGCTATGACATACTCCATCATGAATAATATTTATGTTTTATATTTTTTTGTATTTTAAAAATTTATTAGCGATGGATATTTCTACTTTTAGTGATAATTGTTGACTCCGTTATTGATTTTAATGATAAGCAAAATGTTTAAGTATAAGTTGAGTACTAATGATTTCTTTAAAAGACGTTTTTATAGAAAAATGTGCTTATCAACTTAACAAAAATTGTTTGATTGAAAAGTCCCAAATATGGATGAAAGATCTGCTTAAAGAGGACTTTAGAAGATGAAGAATGCTTGAAAGGATGCATGAGTTCAACACAAACTTATTTCAGCAGAAGTTCAGATATTTTTGAGAGAATCTCAGTATTGTGTCGACTTAAAGTGTTGACACCTACAACTCAAGTGTCGACACATGATAGTGAAGTGTCGACACAAGCCGGCACGCAGAGATAGTTTCAGTTGGCATGGTTAAAGTGTCAACACATGGATATGTTGTGTCGACTCAAAGTATCGACATATGGATCGGCTCATCGTCTGAGAATTTTGGGTTACAGAACTTGCTGAAGTTGAAGACTTGCAAAAGTATCGATACATGGATGCAAAGTATCGACTCAAAGTGTCGACTCACTAGAGGAAGTGTCGACACATCTAAAAACTCCAGAGGACTTCATTGAAGATATTTGAAGTAGGTGCCGACACATGAAGAGCAAGTGCCAACCCTATGTGTCGACTCACAACCTGAAGTGTCGATACTTGGAATTTTGGAAACAATAATGGCTAGTTTTTCAAACACAGAACTCGTCCCTCTTGGCTCCCAACGGCTAGTTCTTCGTGTCTAATGGCTAGAAACCAAGTTTGAGGCCTTGGGAAGGTACTTAATTGATTCAAATCAAATCTAAACACAAAAGAATGAAAAGAGAATAACCAAGAGAAAAGAAAAGAAGAGCATTCACTCCTATTTATTGAGTTTAACTACTTCCAAGCCAAAAGCAAGTCTCCAAGCATTCAAGAGCCTTCAAGAGCATTCAAGTTCAACCTATTTGAGCATTGAAAAGAGGCTTCATTAAGTTAGAGGTAGCACTACAACAAAGCTTCAAGGAGATATTCGCTTTTATTAAAAAGCTTTCATTGTTTCTTTACTTCAAACTTATATTTGTTGTAAAGGTTTTTGGTTAGCCTATTGAAAAACCAAGAAGGTTATTGGTGAGCCTTTGAAAACCATTTAGGTTCTTGGATATCCTACAAAACCAAGGGAGGTTGGTGGTTCGCCTTAAAACTATTTAGGTTCTTGGTTAGCCCGGAAAACCAAGTTAGATTTTGACTTGTGAGCCTTGTGAAAACAAGTCGGATTTTGATTAGTGAGCCTGGAAAACTAATCGACTGTAATCGGTTGAGATTATAGTGAATTTCCAAGTAGGTCTTGGAGAGTGGATGTAGGTGCATTGGATAGCACCGAACCACTATATTTCTTGTATTTGTGGTTGCTTGTCTCTTACATTTATTCTTCTCTTATTGCTTTTATATTTTCACTGCACACTTATTAAAAGCACTTTATCATTGCATTCATAGTACTAAGTTTTATAATTAGATTGGTTCACATACTTGCATTTAAATTTTTAGAAATCTAATTCACCCCCCTCTTGGGTTGCTTGCTGGGCAACAAGTGATATCAGAGTCCTGTTCTCAATATATAGGTCTAACCGCCTTGAGTAAAGATCTATGGCAGCCCCTCTTGGTACTAGTGTAGTTGAGGGACAAGCCTCAAATAGACCTCCATACTTCAATGGAACAAATTATACTTATTGAAAAACTAGGATGAGAATATATATACATTCAATTCATTATAACTTGTGAAAGGTTGTTGATAAGGGTCCTCATATTCCTTCAATTGTTGTTAATGGTGTTTCTATCCCAAAGCTCGAAGAGGATTGGGATGAAAATGACATTAAACAATCCGAGATCAATGCAAAAGCAATGAAACTCCTCTATTGTAAATTAGATCCTAGTGAGTTTAATAGGATTTCTACATACACTTCGGCTAAGAAAATATGGGACACACTTTAAGTTACCCATAAGGGTATCGATCAAGTGAAGAACACAAAAGTGAACATGTTAGTGCACACTTATGAAATGTTCTGAATGGAACCTAATGAATCCATCACTGACATGTATACTATATTCACAAACATTGTAAATGGAATGAGAAGTTTAGAAAAAACAATATCTAATGCCGATCTTGTCAACAAAATTCTCAGGTCACTTCCAATATCATGGGATCCAAAGGTGACCGCCATCCAAGAAGCTAAGGATGTTGACAAGCTACCATTGGAGCAATTGATGGGATCGCTCATGATTTATGAGCTGAACTTAAAGCAAAAGTCTATGAATATGGACAAGAAGAAGAAGGGGATTGCATTCAAATCTACTGTTCAAGAAGAATCCTCAAATGATGAATCTGAAGAAGAAGAAGGAGAAAAGAGTGAAGAAGCACTCCTTGCAAGAAAGTTCAGAAAATTCATGAAGAGAAGGAAATTTTCCTATAAGAAAAAGTTTCAATCAACTAAAGAGAAGGGAAAGGAAAAGAAGAAAGAAAAAAAAAAGAAGGAAATATCTACATGCTTCGAGTGCAAGAAGCCTGGACATTATAAATTTGACTGCCCTCTCCTAAAGAAGTCAAGAAAGAAGCTTACAAAGAAAGCTATGATGGCAACCTGGAGTGATAGTGTCTCTAGTTCAGAGAAAGAACAAGCTGAAATTGCAAACCTATGTCTCATGGCACATCAAGAGCAGGAAGAGGTAACATCTGATACAGAAATAGACTTTACTTTGATGAATTAAGAAATATTTTTGATGAATTAATGCATGATTACAAACTGATTTTAACTGAAAATAGAAAGTTGAAAAAGCATGCAAATAGTTTTTCTCATGAAAACAATTCTCTTTTGAATGATGTTAGTGAATTAAAAACTAAACTTGATGTTTTGGAAAAGAAAAATAAGGCTTTAACTATGAAAGATGATATTTGAAAATACCTAAAACTATCATTTCAAATGGTGATCTTTGAAGAAAAACAAGGATTTAGAATTAGAAAACAAAAATTATAAAAATAAGCTTGATAAAATAAAACCTTTTGTTGAAAAGTTTACTTTTAGTTCAGAAAAACTAAATCTTTTGTTAAATAACAAAAGAGCCATTTTCAACAAAGCAGGATTATGTTATAAACCTTAAAGACAAGAAAAGTATTTGAAAAACTTTTTTGTACCTGCATCATCTAGCATCACATGCTTTTCATGCAAAAAATAAGGACACAAAGCTTTTCAATATAACATGAGAAAAATCAATAACTCTAGAAAAGTTTAAGTTCCAAAAGGAACCAATCTAAGTACTAACCCTAAAGGATCTAAGTTGGCTTGGGTACCTAAAAACAAAACTTGATTTGTTTTACAGGTGTGTCTTGCAACCAAGGAGAACAAAAGACTATGGTATCTTGATAGTGGTTACTCAAGGCACATGACAAGAGATGTGAAGCAATTTACCTCTCTTGAGGCAATGAATGGAGGGAGTATGACCTTCAGGGATAATGGTAAAGGAAAAATCATTGGCATTGGTAAGGTTCACATCACCCCTTCTACATGTATTAATAATGTACTTCTGGTTGAAGGTTTGAAGCATAATCTTTTAAGTATTAGTTAGTTTTGTGACAAAGATTTTCAAGTTATTTTTAAATCATCTTATTGCATGATTGCTAGTCTTGATAAAAATGGAGTACACTTCATTGAAAAAAGGCATGCTAATATTTATTTGGTAGATTTAGATAATCTATCCTTGCCTAATGAAGAATGCCTAGTTGCAATGAATTCTACTAAATATGAGACTAGTTGGCTTTGGCATAGAAGACTAAGACATGCTAGTATGTATTTACTTTCAAAACTTTATAAAAAGGATTTAGTAAGAGATTTATCAAAACTTGTTTTTGAAAAAGATAGAGTTTGCCAAGCTTGTCAATTTGGAAAACAAATCAAAACTTCTTTCAAACCTAAAGGTTTTGTTACCACTAGTAGACCACTAGAACTACTCCATATGGATCTCGTTGGACCAACTAGAACATCTAGTCTAAGAGGTAAGAGATATGGATTAGTTATAGTGGATGATTTTTCAAGATTTACTTGGGTTTTCTTTCTTGCTCATAAAGATGAATCATTTTCTGCAATTATAAAGTTTTACCAAAAAGTTTCTAATAAAAAATGTACTTTTGTTATTTACATACAAAGTGATCATGATTCCAAATTTGAAAATCAAGATTTCAAAAATTTTTGTAATAAGAAAGGTATATAATACAATTTTTCTGCACCTAGGACACCTCGGCAAAATGGGATAGTAGAAAGGAAAAATCGTATTTTAGAAGAAATGGCACATATTATGCTTTGCAAAAATGATTTGCCAAGATATTTTTGGACTGAAGCAATTAATACTGCATGTTATATTTTAAATCATGTTTTAATTCGATCCATTTTAAAGAAAACTCTTTATGAACTTTGGAATCAAAGAAAACCAACTTTGAAGTTTTTTCGAATTTTTGGTTGTCAATGTTTTATTTTGAATAATGATAAAAACAATCTTGAAAAATTTGATGCCAAGTTTGATGAAGGTATCTTTCTAGGATACTCTACATCAAGCAGGGCATACAGAGTTTTTAACAAAAGAATCCTAGTTATAGAGGAGTCTGTATATGTGGTTTTTGAATAGTCTACTAACAAATCTTCCAGAAAAGAGGATAATTCTGATACATGTGCAGGTGCTGATAAGTTACAAAAGTTGACATTGAATGATTAACCATCTCAACAAAGTGAAGAAAATCAAGACCAAGATGAAAAAGGTGAAGCCATATAATCCACACCAAAGCACCAAGATCTACCTAAGGAGTGAAGGTATGCTCATGGACATCCTAATGAATTAATCCTAGGAGATCCATCAAAAGGAGTAAGAACTCGATCCTCAATTAGAAATGAATGTGATTATACTGCTTTTGTTTCTCAAATCGAGCCTAAATACTTTGAAGATTCTGAAAAAGATCCTAACTGGATAAATGCTATACAAGATGAACTGATTCAGTTTGATAGAAATAATGTTTAGACATTAATAGAAATATCATCTAATATTTCTATTATTGGCACTAAATGGATGTTTAGGAATAAGTTAGATGAAAATAAAATTGTTATTAGAAATAAAGCTAGGCTAGGTGCTAAAGGTTACAATCAAGAGGAAGGAATTGATTTTGATGAAACTTTTGTTTCTATTGCTAGACTTGAAGCAATTAGATTACTATTAACATTTACTTGTTTTTATGAATTTCAAACTTTTTCAAATAGGTGCTTTTCTAAATGGTTTTATAGTAGAAGAAGTTTTTGTTGAACAACCACCTGATTTTGAAAATCATACACATCCTGATTATGTTTTCAAATTACACAAAGTACTTTATAGATTAAAGTAAGCACCCCGAGCATGGTATGAAAGACTCAGCAAGTTTTTGATTGAAAATAAATTTTCTAGAGACCATGTTGATAAAACTTTATTTATAAAAAGAAAATATGATTTATTAGTGTTGGGAATTGTGTCCCAAAGCCAATCGCTTGGGTTGTAGGCGGTTGAGCTAAGTATTATACTTTTTCTTTGAATTAATAAAATATATTTATGGCAGCTCATCACATACTAAATTTCCCTGAAATGAACTCTTTCCATGTGATGAAGTCCTTAGGACTACACTGACTTCGATACAGAGAGGATGTATCGAGTGGTCCTTAAACCTTGTTCACAACCAAAGGATATATTGTACTGGACGGCAATATATCAAGTATAGGTTGTTGTAGTTTACATCGTTTGGTTATCCTCTTGACCAAATGAGTGTGGTGACACTGATGTGATCTGCAAGTGGGATATGTGATATCTCATTGAACGTGACTCCGTGCAGCCCCTTTCTGCCAAAGAGATACTCATGATTGGATATGGGTATATGTGTCCCTCTAACCTGAGGTCATCACGGTAGCTTGCAAGCAACTCCCTGTGCTTTGGGCTGGACTACCCGGATTTTTAATCCGGTGATGGAAGGTTTCTGGGTACAGGCAAGTACTTGTGGAGCAGTGATGGACCAAGATGGAATTGACCTGTCCAAACAGTTTGGATTGAATGTCTCGCAGTATCTTGATTTAGCAAATCCTCGACCGGGGTAGTTCTAGTGAAGAGTCACTGGGCTTGCAAGGTTGAGACACGTAGTCGACTGACTCAGTCTGGGTTGGCAGCCCAATCTCAGTCATCCTGAGCATTAGAGGTCAAAGGGATGAATTATACGGTAACTATATGCCAGAGGTTCGATAGTTTGCTCTCGCATCTTCGACCTATCCGGATGTCGGGATCCATTGCTAGATGGTTTCCTGTGCTGGTACTAGAATTGTTCTAGTGCTACCGTTTAGGTTCGAACATATGAGGTCACACGCCACAGAGGATTACTCTCTGATCCGGATATCGATTACGATTGAGAATCGTCTCTTTTCTTTTTGGTCATGGTATTTTTTGAGCACTCTTTTTCCCGTCTTGCCCTTATCAGTGTCAACCAGAAATTATTCCGGGCTGACCAGGACTGCACCAAGTTTTTTCTGAATTAGTTTTGAACTGATTCAGAGCTCGTTTTGGCCTCCAATTGGTTGTGAACCAATTTTAATCATTTGAACCAATTTAATTGGGCTTGAACCGGTTCAATTGGATTGAACCGCTTGGTTTAAATGTTTTTGGGCCGGTTGATTGAACCGGCATCTTCTTTCACCGTGTAATCGTTTTACACGCTGTTGAAATTCCCTTACGCTGGAAAGAATTCCAAGCATCCGAAGAGGCCAAACGACGCATCCCTTCCCCTCCCTCCACCCGCTGCCTTATCTCCTTATTAATCCCTGTTTAATGGCCTGGTTAATGGGTTTAACCACAGCCTCTTCGTCTCCCAGCCCCTTTCCCTCTTCTCTGCTGCCTATTTAAACCCCTGCAAGTCCCCTGTTTCAGAAGAAGAAGTTACATCGTGTGAAGAGCTGAGAAATTTTATTTTAATCATGCATAATTAGATGTATTGATTTATATATTTTACAAATATTTTATGCCTCGCTACATGCCTACATGCAACATGAATAGGTTAGGTTCTGGGCGGAGCAGTTTTTCGCTGCTGTGATTTTTAAAAATGTTTTAAAATCCATTCTGCTCCCATAGCTATTTGCATGCCTAGTGTAGGATCATGTCAAACCACCTGCACCATTTTTCTTTCAATTAGTAATACAAATCTATGTTGATAATATTATTTTCGGTGCTACTAATGATATTCTTTGTCAATAGTTTGCTAAGCTAATGCAGGGAGAGTTCGAAATGAGTATAATGGGAGAACTTAATTTCTTTCTTGAACTCCAAATCAAGCAAACCAAGGATGGAATCTTCATTAACCAAGCTAAGTGTACAAGGAAAATCATAAAAAAGTTTGGAATGGAAACTACTAAGTCAATAGTACGCTTATGAGCCCCTCTTGTAAACTTAATAAAGATGAGCATGGTAAATCTATTGATCAAAAATTATATAGAGGTATGATTAGCTCTTTATATATTTGACTGCTAGTATACCAGATATAATGTTCAGTGTATCCATATATGCTAGATATTAATCTGATCCTAAGGAATCTCATCTATTGGCTGTTAAGCGCATTATTAGATACTTGCCTGGTACAATTGATATTGGCTTATGGTATTTAAAAACCTATCTACCGAATTAATTGAATTTTCTGATGCTGATTTTGCTAGGTGTAAATTAGATAGAAAAAGTACTAGTGAAATTTACCAATTTCTTAGAGTTAACTTAATCTCCTGGTTTAGCAAGAAACAAACTTTAGTTACACTATCCACAACTGAGGCTGAGTATATTGCAGCAAAAAGTTGTTGTGCTCAAATCTTGTGGATTAAGCAACAACTTGAAGATTTTGGAATCAAATTAATTAAGACACCCATAAAATGTGATAATACTAGAGCTATTTGTTTAACTAAAAATCCTATTCAGCATTCTAGAAGTAAACATATTGAAATTATGCATCATTTTATTAGAGATCATATTGAAAATAATGATGTTGTACTTGAATTTATTTATACTAAATTGCAATTAGCTGATATTTTGACTAAGCCTCTCCAAGAAGATTGATTCAGTATGATTAGAAGAAAACTTGGGATCATTAATCCTTTTGATTGAAATTTTCTATTCTTTGACCCATAAAAGATCAAATTTGACATCAATTACATTTAATCATCTTGAATGTCATTATATTTCTAGTGATTTTGCTCTGCACTTCATTTTCTTTTTTTCGATTTTAAGTTGATGTGTCGACACATGGCCCTATGTCGTGAGTCGACACATGAACGGCTGCAGACTGAGAATAAAGGTGAAAACAAAGTATTTTCTTTCTCATTTCTTCCCAATTCGAGCCGACACTTGCCCTAGCATTGTTCCAATCACTGTTTCCCTCCAAATTTCATCAAAAACCCTCTCAAATTCCCATTTTGGACGGTTCTTCGTTCAGTTTTTGTTACAATCCCCCTTCCATTTTCCGTTTTGGATCATTGAAACCCTAGTTTCCTCTCCTCTTTTGTTCAATCCGTGTATCTGTGGAATGAGACCTAGAAAGTAAGTGGTTCGTCGCCCTCGACCATCCAACCATGAAGAAAAGAGAAGGACAAAAGCCAGACATGAAGATAGAGCACCTGATCCACTTGTTCGGCCACTTTTTCCTGCTTCCAATCGCATGGGTTCGAAGACAATTGTCGAAGGATGCCATGTAGACTTTGGATTCATCGACCAGCAGCACTTTCGGATTGGTCAGTGGATTAGAGATGCTGGTTTGACTTCATTCTGCACATTATCTGAGAGATTCTACCCGGGCCTGATATGAGAGTTCTGCGGATCTTTAGCCCATGGCAGTGATGGATGGATAGCGCAGGTCCGTGGCAGAGATATCCCGGTGACTGCAGAGGTTCTGAGCAAAGTATGAGATATACCCCTGACTGGATCTGTAGTGGACAGCTTGGTGGATAGGCTTAGTGGTCTTCAGTATATTTTTGAGTCAGATATTCTACCTGAGGGAGCCACTGTTGCAGCATCCTATCATTCTGCTGAGATGAGACTACTACATCATATCATTGCCCGGATTCTTTTGCCAAAGACCGAACATTTTGACTACATCACAAGAGAGAGCTGCTTGTGATGGTCTCTTTAGTTCAGCATGCACCAGTTTGCCTTCCAGTACTTATGATACATCAAATGATGGAGGCATCGACCAGTCAGAGACTATGCTTGCCCTATGGGATGGGCTTGACATTGCTCTTTAGAGCATATGGAGTGACATTTGATGATGAGCCTTACCGGATGCTTTTACACACTAATGTCTATGACATCAAATCACTACACCGAATGGGATATCATTGGTTAGAGGCCAGTGGAGACAGAGTATCAGGACAGGCCGATGATAGAGATGAGGACACTACAGAGGAGGAGCGCATATATTCAGGTGAGGCAGGACCTTCAGAGGTATATCTACCTGAGATTCAGCCTGAGCCAGTAGCGCAGCCTGAGCCAGCAGTGCAGCCTGATCCAGCTACTCAGCCTCAGCCAGCATAGTCAGATGCTCAAAGAGCTTTAGAGAGTCTTATGGATAGAGTCAGTCGCATAGAGACAGATATTATGATTGTTCGATGGTGACTTGACAGCTTTATTATAGAGACGAGAGAGAGCCACAGAGAATTGAGTAATGGCATCTTCGTTATTTTGTCTACACTATCTAGACCCTCTTCTAGGAGTGTTCCAGATTCAGCTCCAGCTCCACCTGCATCAGGACCAGAGATTGACACTGATGGTGATACTGACTCTGACGGATTCAACTTTCCAGATGTGATGACAGAGCTAGTACAGGAGACAGCTGCCTAGGAGTCCCGTTCTTGATCCAGAGAGTTTATCCTTTCAGACTCCTATCATATCCACACCACCTTCTAGATCTGTTGATCATTCTGCCATTCCTATACTTTCACCTGTTATTGATTCACCCGTTATTGATTCCCCTATTGTTGATACACCTATTGTTTCTTTAGTTGATATACCTATCATTGATACACCTATCATTTCTTCAGCTGATACACCGATTTTTGATACACCTGTAGTTGATACACCATCCTTGCATACATCCTCTTATTCGAGAGCTAGGTTTCTACACACCTGGTTTCCATTATCTTGATTCAGGTCCTTCATTTGATCATACACCACATCCAACAGTTGTTGAGACTGTCACTCCGATTTGTTCTATTCCTACTGATGACATAGCTTCTACCTCTTTTTCTCTAGCTAGAGGGAGGACTTATGTTCGACGCAGAGGTCGTGGTCATCATACTCCTTCCAGACCAACCAGGACTCATCTTCATGATCTTAGATGGATGTGGCCCCGATCTCAAGCTTTCACTGATATTGGACCGATCAAGATTGGATCTTCAGATGATGAGGATAATGCTTTGGATAGTTTTTATATGGTATTTTATGTATATTTTGATGTTCTCTTTATGTATCAAACTTGTTTTAAGTGAATGAAATATTATGTTTCACCTTGTGACTTTGAATGAATGAAATTAATTAGTTACTCTCAGTAGTTCATTGTCTTCCTTTATAATTGAGTTAATAACTTACTTCTTTATTCAAACTCATTTAGTTCTTCCTTCCTTTTTAAAGATAATAAAAAGGGGGAGAAATCAGTATAAGTATAAATGAAAAATGAGATAAATATGTATGAATGATGAAAGAAATTTTGAAAAACTGAAATTTTTGAAAATTTTTGTGCATTGAGTGAGGGGGAGTAATACCTCTTTTGTATTGAAAATCTGTTTTGAATTGGATTTCATGCCCAATTCCTATCTTTAGATATTTAAAAGATATTCACATTTTTGTCTATAAATCATCTCCTCAGGGGGAGTATAGTTTATTTCTGAAATTGTTTCTCTTAAGCATGTTTTCCTTTAGAGTATCATGATACATGATTTTATCTTCCATATAATTTAAGTTCTAATACTCTTAGCTATGATAATACTCTTAGCCCTGATACATCTCTTTTAGTATCTCAATATCTATTGCAATATGCTCTATGCACATTGAAAATGTTTCCTTGAAAGATTTTTATTATGCAATTTATACTTAAAGATTTTGTCATCATCAGAAAGGGAGAGATTGTTGACTCCGTTATTGATTTTGATGATAAGCAAAATGCTTAAGTATAAGTTGAATACTAATGATTTCTTTGAAGCGTATTTTTATAGAAAAAGGTGCTCATCAACTTAACAAAAATTGTTTGATTGAAAAGTCCCAAATATGGATGAAAGATCTACTTAAAGAGGACTTTAGAAGATGAAGAATGCTTAAAAGGATGTATGAGTTCAACACAAACTTGTTTCAGCAGAAGTTCAGATGTTTTTGAGAGAATCTTAGTATTGTGTCGACTCAGAGTGTCAACACCTACAACTCAAGTGTCGACACATGACAGTGAAGTGTCAATACAAACCGGCATGCAGAGATAGTTTCAGTTGGTACGGCTAAAGTGTTAACACATGGATGTTTGTGTCAACTCAAAGTGTTGACATATGGATTAGCTCATCGCCTGAGATTTTTGGGTTACAGAACTTGCTGAAGTTGAAGACTTGCTGAAGTGTTGACACATGGATGCAAAATATCGACTCAAAGTGCCGAATCAATAGAGGAAGTGTCGACACATTTGAGAACTCCAGAGGACTTCATTGAAGATATTTGAAGTAGGTGCCAACACATGAAGAGAAAGTGCCAACCCTATGTATCGACTCACAGCCTGAAGTGTCGACACTTTGAATTCTGGAAACAGTAACGGCTAGTTTTGCAAATGCAGAACTCGTCCCTCTTGGCTCTCAATGACTAGTTCTTCGTATCTAATGGCTAGAAACCGAGTTTGAGGCCTTGGAAAGGTATTTAATTGATTCAAATCAAATCTAAATACAAGAAAATGAAAAGAGAATAACCAAGAGAAAAGAAAAGAAAAGCATTCACTCTCATTCATTGAGTTTAACTACTTCCAAGCCAAAAGCAAGTCTCCAAGCATTCAAGAGCCTTCAAGAGCATTCAAGTTCAACCCATTTGAGCACTGAAAAGAGGCTTCATTAAGTTGGAGGCAGCACTACAACAAAGCTTTAAATAGATATTCACTTTTATTAGAAAGCTTTCATTGTTTGTTTACTTCAAACTTATATTTGTTGTAAAGGTTTTTGGTTAGCCTATTGAAAAGCCAAGAAGGTTATTGGTGAGCCTTTGAAAACCATTTAGATTCTTGGTTAGTCCGCAAAACCAAGGAGGTTGGTGGTTCACCTCAAAACTATTTAGGTTCTTGGTTAGCTCGGAAAACCAAGTGAGATTTTGACTTGTCAGCCTTGTGAAAACAAGTCGGATTTTGATTAGTGAGCCCGAAAAACTAATCGGCTGTAATCGATTGAGATTATAATGAATTCCCAAGTGGGTCTTGGGGAGTAGATATAGGTGCATTAGATAGCACCGAACCACTATATTTCTTTTATATTTGTGGTTGCTTGTCTCTTACATTTATTCTTCTCTTATTGCTTTTATATTTCCACTACACACTTATTAAAAGCACTTTATCATTACATTCATAGTACTAAGTTTTATAATTAGATTGGTTCACACACTTGCATTTAAATTTTTAGAAACCTAATTCAATCTCCCTCTTGGATTGCTTACTGGGCAACAATAATATTATCATTGTTAAAAGTTTTTTAAATTTTAAATAATTTTATTTTTTGTAAAATATATTACTGTGGAGTTATTTATTAGTGATGGGATTTGCCATCGCTAATAATATTTAAATTTTAATTTTTAAAATTTTAAATTTTTAGAAAATATTATTAGCGATAGATGATAGCTTATTAGCAATGAAAATTAGCTATTGCTAATAAGTTCACTATTTTCAATACATTATCTATAACTTTTAGTGTTGACAATTTTGCTACCGCTAAAAATGTCGATATAACTTCCCTCCAGGAAGGAGATTGGTCAAAAATTTTTACTTCTTCCACTTCCATATTGATTCCCCACTCCTTGCATAGTTCGGCCCCCTCCTTTTACTATCTGGCCTCGTCCTTGCATCGTATGTCCATCCCCTTCCCCGTTCCGTCCAACTCTCCTCCCCTTGCCATCTATCCCTTCTTCCCTTATCGTCCGACCCCCTCCCCACATCGTATGACCCCCTCCCCTGCATCGTCCAGCCTCCCCTCATCATCCCCTCATCGTCCAACCCTATCCCTGCATTATCCAAGCCCTCTCCTTATGGTGTCTGACCTTCCTCCCCTCACCATCTAGCCCTCCTCTCCTCATCGTCCGGCCCCCTCCTTGCACCGTCTAACCCCTTCCTATGCCGTCAACCTCCCCTCATCATCTAGCCCCCTCCCCGCATTACTCGAGCCTTGTCCCAGCATTGAGTTCATTATGCTGTGAGGCCCCTTTCACGTGCTGAGCTTACCATGCCATGCAGCCCCCTCCCCATGCAAAGCTTGCCATACCCTCTGGCCCCCTCTCCATGCTGTGCAGCCATAGGTGGCAGTGGTGACGGTCCAGTGATGGCTCATTCCATGGCCATAGAGGAGCACCTGCACATAGGCATCAGCAAGACCGATAGAATCGGTGATGCATGAACAGTTTCGGTGAACGATCGAGAGATGGAGATCTGGCGGCAGTGAAAAAGTTGTTGGTTTGAGAAAGAAGATGACCGAGAACATGCACAGAGCACGATCCAATGGCCACTATCCGATCTAACGATCAAATATGAGGTTGGATAGAATCTGGAAGCCTATTTTTGTTGGAATTTGGTCTTACTCACAAGCAAGCTTTCCTCTTTCCATCTATTTCCTATTCACCCATCTAAACATCAATTGATTGTATAAAAAAATCTTAGCCACTCATAATCCCTTGTCTTTAGTCCCATACTGGAAAATTATGAAAACCTCTTCCCTATTAACATCTATAAAAAGGCTCCTATATCTCCACCTTAGAAGTAGGCTTCACTCACTAGAATCCCTCTAGAGCCTTTGCATAGAGGGAGAGGAAGGGATCAATGCATAAGTGACTAATGCAAAAATCTTGGAAGGGAAGAGGAGATCTTATAACAAAGCAAAGCGATTATTTTATTCTACACCTTCTTGTATTCCTTTTATTTTTATATATAATAAAAGATTATGCCTTTAGTTATGAATTCTTTATTTGTTTTCTTTTATTTGCTTTCTATTATGCTCTAATATTAAATTAAGTTTTAGGACAACTCTTGCTTTCCGAAGATGTGCCATGATATATAGATACCAAGTGAAGAAGAGTTGAACACCTGGTACTTTTTGGAGACATGCCATGATCTATTACGGATATAGAGCATACCGAGAAAAGAAAGGTTATTTTCTAAAATTAATTATAATTATAAAAGAGATACACTTTGTACCTTTCAAAAATGCGTCGTGATCTACTATGGGTACAGGGCATGCCGAGAAAAGACAAGTATTCTCCTAAGTTAAATTATAGAAGAAATGCAACTCTATTAGTTACAAGATTAACTCATAATCTCCGAGATACATACTTTAACGAGATCCTACTGCTAGAAAAGCTTAATTTCTATTTATTTTTTTATTTTTCTTTTCAAGTAAACCAAATTATTCTCTTATATTCTTTTTCAATCACAACTTAGTTCTTAGGTTCCGAGGATACGATTCCGACTCACTTAGCTATAGAATTTGAGTTGGTGATTTATTTTTGACTGCTCATTATAGTGATTAAATTTTGGCACTATTTCCAGGATCCTAGGCATGGTTATAATTTTTTTAAAAATTGCTTTTATTTAGTTCATTATACACTGCCATTTATCACTTTTAATTCTTTTATTGCTTTTCATATATAGTTGATCCTTATATTTCTAATTTAATTTAGTTTTCTCTCACACTTAATTAAGTTAAAAACTTGTCTAAAAATAACATAATATAAAAAAAATAAAGATATTGCATAACACTTAATTAAAATAGAGAACCTAATCTAGTCTTAAAAACTTATCACTTATATTGGACATCTTCTTTTTCTACATTGCATATTTCACAAAATATCTTAAGGGTACCAAACCCTAAATAACATAAGGTGAAGATTTTATCATCCTTTATTGGTCCATAAGCCACCATCCTGCATATTACATCAACCAAGCCTTTAATCTAAAAGTAATTAGACGTTGGCCCCTAAGAATTTTCGAGCTCACTAGGACAAGGGACCCTAAGAGTTAGATCGAGTCAGGATTAGTTGGTTAACTGGCATCTAGGAAAGGGGTTCAAGGATGATGTAGCCTGGAAAGAAGGTGGTTCTTTAATTAGTTCTATTGACTAACCTGTCCAATTTACTTAGTATCTAAGGAATGCAACGAGGAGACCCCTACTGACCTTATCCTTACCTAGTTGGTTGGCTAGTTAGTTTCTAACTTGAAGGGCTCGAAAGCGACCTTGAAACATTTAGGAGCTATCTAGAATTAGAAAATCCTAGGATAGAGAGTCCATTATATATTAACTTGATTGTAATTAACATAGAATTTTAACTAACAATTCTTTTCTATCGCTCTTAAATCTAAGATTCCTTAGGCTCTCCTCTTTAGAACACTTCTCTATCTTTTTTCTTTCCTCTTTTTCTCTCCTCTCTTTAAAATAATAATTAAAAAAATTAGAAGAAGATTGCTTTGATTTAGGACCTTTTGATTAAATATCTAAAACCATCAAAATAATTCGATGAATTAAAGTAGTGCTAGGAATATAGATCTCAATAGCAGAATGGATAAGTTATCCCATATATTAAATAATAGACTAGATGCCTTGTCCAGTAGTTAGATCATCTACTAGCTATCAGACACTCTTCCACTCTTTTTCTTCCTACACAACATACATGCTCTATATATTCGAGTCCAACTCATTTTGTGAGTGAATGTCTAGCTACATACCAATTTCTTGAGTCTAGGTATGACCAAGTTTATCAAGACCAAATCTACATGACCTACAGACCAGGAGAGAACCTATACTTTAACTCTTACAATCTAAGTTGGGGAACTTAACCAGATTTTTCATGACAACCACATCTAGTGGTTACCCTGGAAATATAAAGACCTCCATTCGTAAATGCACCCTAGTATGATCAGCTATATCCACATCATCAACCTTCTCCTACTCCTTATAGCCTATCATTTGAAGAGAAAGTTCTGCAAATAATAGACAGGATTTAACAAATTGATCAAAACCCACCTCCCTAACAGACCAACCTAGATGTCGATAGGTGTGCTCAATTTCAATAACTAATCATGCCTTAACAGTAATCTATCGATAAGATAATGAATCAAACTGATCAATTATTAGTTAAATTTAATAGGGAGGAGAAATGAAAACTACCTAGTCAGCTCGAGAGTAACTTGAAGAACACTACCAAGGTCTGCCCGAGAGTAACTTAAAGGAACACTACCAAGATTTTAATGATCTTTTAGTTTTTCTGAACAATCAACTATAACTTTCGGGAATGAATTGGTCATAGAGCAACCATGCACCATCATGGAGACCAATTAGATAATTCGACTAAGACAAAAATATATAGAGAGAAATCAAAATGGTGGGATGAATCACTTTCATTATCATCCTACTCATCTATGGCCCCTTTTTCAAGTGCCTTAGAATTATCCACTCCATTTTACAGGAAGAACAAATAAATAATATGATAAAAATAATTGAGGCTTCCCAAGAACCATAATAAAATAATATATTAGGGGAAGCTATAACTCCAATTCGCTTCCAAAAGTCGTTAGATCCTGATCTAGTTCATTTCAGGATAGATAACTTTAATATAAATTGGTATATTATAGGAGTGAATAACCTACTAGATATACCTTACTCCAAAACTACTCCACTTTGGATTGAACAATACGAGTCAGAACTTAGCCCCCCAATAGCTTCCTTATTACACTCACCACTTGATCTTGAAGCCACTTCCTGTCACACCCACTGACACCCTATTGGTGATCCCTAACTAGGAATACCAAATTGCTAATACTATAAAGATGCATTAAAAAATTATTTGATGGGATATCTCTAAAATAAGGGATAACAATCTTGAAATTTTATAATTGATTTTTTCATATTTGGCACTACTTTTGAGGATTGCCTCCAAAATCTATCTACCATCCTAAAATGATGTATAGAGATAGACTTAAGATTAACTTAGATAAAGTGCCATCGGGAAGGGATGATGTCAAGACACATACCCGAGAAATGGATTAAAGTAGATCTAGCTAGAGTTAGAAAAACTTCTAAGTTACTACCCCCACTCTCGACCCATCACATACAATCCCTTCCTGATCTTCATCCAAACTATGATAATATTTTTAAATCTTGTTCTAGCATGCTTGCCCTGTGCACTCTATTGATCTGGGTTAATTGTCATAGAATGGTCTATGAACATTTTCTTGTCATGATGACAAGGCTTCCTAATCGATCATGTCCTTTGAAAATCTTAAAAAACGTATCCAAGTTCAATATCAGTAACACTTTCTCATAGCATTTAGCAAAAGATGTTAAACTTAGCGCTTGTTAGGAGGCAACTAGGGGTGCGAATGGGTCGGGTCGGATCGGGTCATGAGTGACCCCGATCCGACCTGGTTCTTTGATTGGTCCTAATAGTAGACCCAAACCCAATCTACTAGAAAATCAGGTTGGGTCGGGTCCACTATCAGAATTTTCAACCCAACGGGTCATTCGGGTTGGATCGGGTCCATAAATAATCCAGTTCTAATCTACAAAGTTTGGGTCTAAATATGATCCGAATAAAATATAGACAACTATATTTTAATTATTACATAGCTAACTATTATTAACTATAAAATAGATAACAAATAATATTATTTTTAAAATAAATTAAGATATAAAAATAATTATAACAAGTTTCATACAAGTTTTAAATTATAATTTAAAGATCCAAATAGATATAATTCTAACAGTATTAGTATGTTCGAATCAGGTCGGGTCGGGTCCAAATTCAGTAAACCAAGACTCGATCCGGAAAATGGAACGGGTCTAATTTCAGGACCCAACCCGAATCCACGGATCCATAAAAATGGGTTGGATCGGATCTAAATGGATCAGGTCACGGGTCAACCCGACCCATTTGCAGCCTTAGAGGCAACCCAACAATTTTATTTTCTCTTAACTTTATTTTAATGCAATTATAGAAACCTAGGAGGAAGGAATAAAAACCTGCAAATTCATGAAGCCCTCTTTAACTCCCAGGTGCATGCTCTCCTTTTCTTTCAGTTACTTATTTTATTTTCCTACTTCATTAAAGACAATGTCGATTAAGTTAGGGGAAGAAAAATAACTTACTTAAATCCTCAAGTATGGTTAGAAATAATTATTTTTTGTGTACCCAACTATTATCTTGATTTGGAGTTACATAGGCATCCTAATCAATATTTGATTAATGGTTCTAGAGATACTAAGGAACAAATTATTAAGAAATCTCAATAAATAGTAGTGTTTAAACCAAAAATAATTTCTTGGAGCAATTCCAAAATCTTCTGACCATTGATCTCAGTGAAGAATCTACTCTATGGAGGTATGAATGAAAAAGTCAAGGCATGCAGAAGTTTTCTTTTAAAAAAAGATTTTGAATTCTTACTGAATAAGCAGGCCCCTTTGTCTAAGTAAGCATTGTGATTCATATCAAAATATGAGGATGCTAAAAGACTTATTAAAGAGGCAGTCTTGCCTTATAACTTTTCTTAAATTCTTACTGACTAACTAGGCCCCTTTGCCTAAGTAAGCATCATGGTTCGCATCAAAAGATGAGAATGCCAAGAAATCTATTAAGCAATTGTACATCACCAAGTTACCGATCTCCTTCACCTAAGTAAGCATTATGATTTGCATTAAAAAGTAGGGATGCTAATATTTATGAGGCTAAGACATTGCATTGAACTCTTTTTTTAAAAAAAGGGAACCAACTTGTACAAAGACACATCACCAAACCCCTAACAAGTTAAAGGAATCAAAAAGTAAGGTGGAAAGTTGGCAAAAAAAGAACTATAAAATTTTTATGGGCTTTACTCAACCAATAATCAGGTTGAATTAATAATTTAATGAAGTACATCATTAATGGTCTGACCAAGTATTAACTACCTTAGAAATATCAAAATTAATTTTCAATTCAAGAATGAGTTTGTACACGTGGCTAATTTATCTACTTTACTTGAAGACGAGCAAAGTTTAAGTTGAGGAATATAATAATTATATTTATATATATTAATTTAATAATTAAGTTATTTTTATTTATTTAAGATTAATACTTTTATATATCTTTTGCAGGTTAAAAGATCGTCAATACAAAGAGCTTGATTTATGAATTCAAATGAAATAAATTTGAAGCAAATCAAACTTAAAATAAATCCAGAATTTAAATTAAAAGATTATTAAAATGTTTGCATGAATTTTAAAACAGCCGATTCATGGTGGACCGGCCGCCTGGTTCACAACCCAGTCCATGGTCCACGAGCATCCATTAACCATGGTCTACAATCGAGCCTCATGGACCACGGGTGATTTTGGTTGATCACCAGCCAAGATGGTGTCCAGCGACCATCCCACAGGTTCTAGCAAGGTCCACGGTGCAAATGGCAGTGCCAGTAAGGGGAGATGGTAGTGGCAATGGATTGGCAGTAATCGGATCGGGGTGAAGAAGAAAACCATAGATCTGGCAGCGATGAATGGTGATCGAGGAGTCCGACGAAGGGAGAAATGGTGATGGTAGTGATCCCAGTAGCTACCGGATGGGCCGATGAGCAACAATGATGAGTCTGGTGTGGCGGCACGATAGTAGGGTAGTGTTCAAGAGATCCTTGGCAAAACCGGTGGCTACGATGGTGAGGTCCACGACAGCAAGAGCTCTGGCAGTGAAGAGCGACGAGGCTTCAGCATCGATGGCAGTGATCAGCAAAGGCGATGCTCCACCGGTGATGAAGAAGGTGGCAGTGGTAACAAGTCCAGTGATGGCTCATTCCACAGCCATAGGGGAGCACCTGCACATAGGCATCAGTAGGACCGACAAAGTCGGTGATGCATAAATGGTTCCAGTGAACGATCGGGCGATGGAGATCTGGTGGTAGTGAAAAAGCTGCTGGTTTGAGGAGGAAGATGACCGAGAGCGTGCATAAGGCACAATCCAATCTGACAGTCAAATATGAGACTGGATGGGATTAGGATGCCTATTTTTGCTAGAATTTGATTTTACCCATGAGCAAGCTTCCCTCATTCCATCTATTTCCTATTCACCTATCTAACCATCAATTACTTGTAAAAATAAATCTTAGGCACTCATAATCCATTGTCTTTAGTCCAGTATCAAAAAATCATGAAAACATCTCCTCTATTAACATCTATAAAAAGGCTCCTATATCTCCACCCTAGAAACATGCTTCACATACTAAAATCCCTCTAAAGCCTTTGCATAGAGGGAGAGAAAGGGATCAACCCATGAGCAACTAGTATATAAATCTTAAGAGAGGAGAGAAGATCTTGTAACAAAGCAAAATGAAGATCTTGTAACAAAGCAAAGCGATTCTTTTGTTCTATACATTTCTTATATTTTTTATTTTTATATGTAATAAAAGATTATGCCTTTAGTTATGAATTATTTTATTCACTTTCTATTATGCTCTAATGTTAAATTAAATTTAGGAACAACACCTTGCTTCCCGGAGACATGCCATGATCTATAGATACGGGGCATATCAAGGGAAGAAGAGTTGAACACCTAGTACTTTTCGGAGATGCACCATGATCTATTACGGATATTGGGTGTGCTAAGCAAAGATAGGTTCTTTCCTAAGATTAATTACAATTATAAAAGAGATACACCTTGTACTTTCCAGAGACGTGCCATAATCTGCTACGAGTACGGGGCATGCCAAGCAAAGGCAAGTATTCTTCTAAATTAAATTACAAAAGAAATGCAACTTTGTTAGTTACAAAATTAACTCATAACCTCCAAGATATATATTTTTACGAGATTCCATAACTAGAATAGTTTAATTTCTATTTATTTTTTATTTTTCTTTTTAAATAAACTAAATTATTGTCCTTTATTCTTTTTCAATCATAACTTAGTCCTTAGTCCCTAAGGATATAATTCCAACTCATCCTAACTATAAAGTTTGAGTTGGTGAATTATTTTAGACCGTCTGTTGCTGCTCTCGTCACCGCGCCCGTGCCGCGAATCAGCCGATCCTTCCTGACCGCCTGGCGGGGGAACCTCCCTTCCTGCGGAGAACCTGCAACAAAGGGGTTAGAGGACCCTGGCCGGGGATCCCGGCGAGGGGGCTCCGACGGTCAAGTCAGTGGACGACGAGAAGGAACAGACTCTCCCCTCCGGGCCCTCGAAAGGGTCCCAGATTTGGAGAGTTAACTGGTGAAGGGAAAGCCCCGGGGACCGGAATCTCGGCTGGGCCTCCTTGCCGAGCTCACGTCCAGTATTCCCCTCTCGGGATCTCTGGTTTCTCTCTCGGAATGAGGCCTTGTGCCGGTGCTTCCTCCTTGTCCCCAGGCTAGTTGGCTTACCTCGCAGTCCCCAGATTCTTCCCTCTTTATCTTCCTCCGTCGTGCGCTTGTCCTTTTCCTCCTCGAAAACTCCTCTCCCCTGTCTTCCTTTCTTTTCCCTTTTTGGTGAAGGAGGCCAGGTGGCTTTCCGACCTCGTCCGCCGGGCCCAGCAGGGAGAAGGCAAAGACAGAAGAGAAAAGGAGGGAGGGCGGCGCTGGCAGAGCGGCCGGTCGTCAGGCCTCGGGCTCCGTGAGAGTGCTCTTTTCCCCGAGCGTGGGTGCCATCCGTTTACGGGGCCTGTTCCATCAGGATCGGGTCTCTCGACTGCGGGACCTGTCGGGCCAATGCAAGTGACGTTCCGCGTGCCGCCGCCCTCCGTACGGGATGCCGTCTGGGGTCGGTACGGCCCGAGGGATGGCCTCGGGACCTGTCTCTTTCCCCGGGGGCCTCTCTGTACGAGCGGTCTGACCTCGGCTGAGTTGGACCTGTCTCCGGGGGCCAACTGGCGAGGGGCGAGGGATCGGCCGGCCTCGGCTTAGGTGGACCCCTCCTGGGTGGACACCTGGCGAGGTGGCAGGAGGTCGCCTGGCTTCGGCCGAGGTGGACCCGTCTCCGGGTGGCCACCTGGCGAAAGGCGAAGGGTCAGCCGAACCCAGCTCAGGTGGATCCCTCCTGGGTGGACACCTGGCGAGGTGGCAGGAGGTCGCCTGGCTTCGACCGAGGTGGACCCGTCTCCGGGTGGCCACCTGGCGAAAGGCGAAGGGTTAGCCGACCTCAGCTCAGGTGGACCCCTCCTGGGTGGACACCTGGCGAGGTGGCGGGAGGTCCCCTGGCTTCGGCCGAGGTGGACCCGTCTCAGGGTGGCCACCTGGCGAAAGGCGAAGGGTCAGCCGGCCTCGGCCGACCTCACTCGGGTGGACCCCTCCGGGCCCGAGTGCCAATGAGTCGGTAGAGGGACTCCGTGCCGAGCTCGACCTCGGCGTGAGTGGTTTGCTTCAGGCAGTCGTTGGGCGGTGCGGTCTTGCCGACCCTAGCCTTGAGGACGTGGCGCTGACTCCGGCAGAGAAACTTACACGTGGCTCGCTCGCATTCGGCGATACCTGAGCCTGGCCACGTCACTGTCACGGCTGTAACAGTTGCCCCCCAGCCCGCCGTTTCGTTGGGGTATCGTAGAACGGAACGTCGGGATTTAATACGGACATGACGTGGGGAGGCGAAGATCTTGCATCATAATTGCCACGATCCTCACTCGTCGTGGCTCGATGCGGCTGAAGACCTATGGGGAGTCGCCACGCGTCGTCCACTTGCCCGTAATCAATGCGTCGCTTCGGGGCAGAGGCCGTTACTCTGCTAACGAGGCGTCGGTGTCGGGCGTGTGCCCACGTGGCGACCGTCCAATGGTCTAAGGCGGAATGATGGGTACGGCTGCTGCCGGCTGAGTTTGAAAGGGAGGGGACTTTCCAGAACGAGGCCTTTTCCCTTGCTTCGTGGGCGGTTTGCTACAGGCTAACAACTTCTGCTGCTCGCGCCCGTCTGTGCATTTTTGGTGAGTGCCTTCTTCTCCTTCTCTAGCCCCCCCCTCCTTCTTTCTCATTTCTTATCTAATTTCTTTGTCCTTTCCTTCTCCATGGCGCGCCGTCGCCATGTCTCTTCCAATCCGGACGAGGCCGGTCCATCCCGGCCGAGGACTCCATCTTCTTCCTCCTCGGATGAGGAGGTAATTCCAGAGGAGGTCCGCCGGTGCTTGCAACCCGGGGGTGTCACTATTGGCATCCCCAGGGGATCCGGTCCCCTCCGGTTGCGCCTGCCGTGCCCCTCCGCTCACTTCCCGCCTTACCTTCTCTTCCTGCTCCGCCATCTCTTCCCGCCGGTCCCTCCGGTCATGCTTCTACCATGACCGAAGGCGACCTTTCTCTGCTCCGGGATGCCTATGGCATCCCGGGGTCTGTTCGTCTGTTTGTTCCGCGGTCCGGGGAGCGTGTCACCATCAGTGGCCCCGGCCGCATTGCCTTCTACGAAGACTTCCTCCTCGGGGGTCTTCGTTTTCCTCTGCACCCTTTCTTTCTTTCCTTCCTCAACCACT
Source organism: Areca catechu (assembly GCA_021397845.1). Lineage (NCBI taxonomy): Eukaryota > Viridiplantae > Streptophyta > Magnoliopsida > Arecales > Arecaceae > Areca > Areca catechu. The sequence goes on along the minus strand of CM038047.1, from coordinate 50,387,809 downwards.
TTCGGCTCGTCCCGGCCCAGCTGGCTCCTAATGCCATCCGGGTCATCTTCTCCTTCATCGTTTTCTGCCACTTCCACGGGTTTGTTGCCCGTTTTTCTCTCTTCAGGGCCCTGTTCACCCTGAAGAAGTGCTCCACCGATGACGGCTGGTGGTACATTTCGCCCCGGCCTAGGTGTCTCCGGTTCGACCTCCCTTCCTTGGTCAAGGGATGGAAGAGCCGGTTTTTCTTTGCCTCGGTCGACGACGTCGACTGGGCCTGGAGTGAACCGGACCGGTCGCCGAATCGGAATTCCCGAGTCGAGTCTGCGGACTAGGAGTCTTACACCCAGCTCCTGAGTGACGTGGTCCCGGCGCTCGAGGTTCTGCTCTCTGAGCAGAATCTTTTTGAGGCCGGCATCAGTCCCATCCATGAGACCGGTGAGATTTGGCCTCGCATTAATTTCTGCCCCCCCCTCTTTCTTTAAGATCGAGCTGTCTGACCTTCTGTCTTTTTTATTTTGCAGGGATGAAGTTTTCTCTGGAGAACCTCCTGGAGGGGGCGGTCCAGCGGGAAGTCATAGACGTAGATGAGCCCGTAGCGAAGAGGGCTCGTACAGAGACGAGCCAGGAGGTCATGGAGGCGACCGTGCCCGGCCCAGCTGCTGCCATTTCCCCGCCCAGGCATCCTCAGGGCGGCGCCCCTGGCACTTCGGCCCCGCGACCTGGCGGCGTTGTAGAGAGAGCTCCAGCGCCCGTCGCTCCGCCCATCGCCGGGCCCGTCCTTGCTGCCAGCCCGACGGCACCGCCAGTGGAGACCGCCGGCCCGTCGGTTGCGGCTCCGGCTGAGGGGGCAGCTGTCGCAGGGGTCGGCCCGAAGGGTCCGGCGCCGGTGATATCCCACCGAGACTCGGTCATCCTCGACAGAGGACTGGCGGAGAGGATGATGGAGTACGCCTCCACCGCCTGGGACCGCCGAGCTCGGGGCGGCCGTGACTATGCGGACGCACTGCTTGGCATCCTTCCGCAGCTTTTTACGGTAAGTCTGAGCTTTCCTTTCCTCTTTGCTTTCAATTCGAGGCTTTCTGCCTCTGCACTGACATGTATTGTTTTTGCCTCTGCAGATTGGGAACGACGTCCTCCTACTGAGGAATTTCCTCGTAGGGAACGCCAAGCGGGACTCCGATCGGGAGCTGAAGCTCGGCAAGCTCGCGGCCGACGTGAAGGACCTGATGGAGAAGGGAGCCGAGCTGCGAGCCGAGAAGCAAGCCCTCCAGTCCGACCTGACACGTTTCGAGGAGCGGAACAAGGAACTGGAGGCCTCCTTGACGGAGGAGCGGACCTCCAACCAGCGCCGGACTGAGGAGGAGGCGGCGGAGAAGGCCCGCCTGCAGGCCCACTCCCAATGGCTGGAGCGCCAGCTGGAGGAGGCCCGGCGAGAGGTGGCCGCGGCGAAGGACCGGAGCTCCTACATCAACGGGCTCCTGGAGGCGGCCAAGCGGGAAGCGCAGGAGGCCGTCCCCAAGTTCCGGGCCTCCGACTAGTTCACGTCGGAAGTCCGGGAGGCCGCCGTGGACTCCTTCCTGAAGGGGTTCCGGATGTGCCGGGAGAAGGTGGGGGCCTTCTTCCCCCAGCTGGACATGAGCGGGGTCGTCGTCGGCGGCAGGAAGCCGGGGGGCGAGAGCAGGGTTCCCGGCGCGACCCAGGCGACACCTGCAGCGCCTTCGACCAGCGACGCCGCGGCCCCGGCACAGCCCCAGGAGCCGGCCACTATGGAAGTTGAGGAAGTGGCGCCCGCGCCTCCGGCGGACGGCACCGAACCCGCTCCCTAGTGATCCGGCGCTGCCTTGTAGTTTTTGCCTTTCTTTTCTTTTTCTTCTTTTTTGGGGAGTCCCGGCCTGTCGGGGCTCCCAGTTTGTACTGACTGCTTGTGTTTAATGAAGACCCAACTTTTACCGAAACTTTGTCCATCGTTTCGTCTCACTTTTCTCTCTTCTTTTTTTTTTTCTTTCTAAGATGTCGGTCTGGAACACCTGAGATAACCGCAGGCCTGGTCCTTCTATACTAAATCGAAGGACGGGGTCTGCAGAGTCGTGTCGTGGCAGGGCAAACCTTAAGCGGGTCCGACTTTGGGCTGCCTTCATGCTTGCACGAACAACACAGTTTCCGCACCATCTTCCGGGCTGAAACCAGGGATCTCCGGACTGAGCTCGATGCCGCTGGCTTTCCCAAACCTTGCGCGGCTTGCTGAGCTGTGCTCCGGGCTTGCATGGGCGAGCTGGGTTCGGCGCCACCTTCCAGGCCGAAGCCCAGGATCTTCCGGACTGAGCTCGATGCCGCAGGCTTTCTCAAACCTTGCGTGGCTTGCTGAGCTGTGCTCCGGGCTTGCGTGGGCGAACTGGGTTCGGCGCCACCTTCCAGGCCGAAGCCCAGGATCTTCCGGACTGAGCTCGATGCCGCAGGCTTTCTCAAACCTTGCGCAGCTTGCTGAGCTATGCTCCGGGCTTGCATGGGCGAACTGGGTTCGGCGCCACCTTCCAGGCCGAAGCCCAGGATCTTCCGGACTGAGCTCGATGCCGCAGGCTTTCTCAAACCTTGCGCGGCTTGCTGAGCTGTGCTCCAGGCTTGCGTGGGCGAACTGGGTTTGTGCCACCTTCCAGGCCGAAGCCCAGGATCTTCCGGACTGAGCTCGATGCCGCAGGCTTTCTCAAACCTTGCGCGGCTTGCTGAGCTGTGCTCCGGGCTTGCGTGGGCGAACTGGGTTTGTGCCACCTTCCAGGCCGAAGCCCAGGATCTTCCGGACTGAGTTTGATGCCGCAGGCCTTCTTGTTGAAGTTAGAGAGGAGTGTTTGAAGTGGGGAAGCTTTGTTACAGAAACTGGGAGCCTTACATCACTGGTAGTACATTCTCAGGTTCGAGGGGTTCCATGTCCGGGGGAACCTGGCACCTCCCAATTCTTCCAAGTAACATGCTCCAATTGGGAGGGCTTCTGCCACCCGATAAGGGCCTTCCCAGTTGGGTGAAAGCTTGCCGCATTCCCGTGGCTGGGAGGCTTCTGCGCGCCGGAGGACCAAGTCCCCGGGACGAAAAACCTTCGGCCGCACTCGGGAGTTGTAATATCTGGCTACACGTTGCCGGTATGCCACCATTCGGATTCGGGCCTTGTCCCTCGTTTCTTCGAGAAGGTCTAGGTTGAGCATCATCCTGGCCGGGTTTTCTGTCTCGTCGTATTGCTCCACGCGCAGCGTGGGTATGCTGAGCTCGATCGGGATGACTGCCTCGGCCCCGAAGACGAGGTTGAATGGAGTTTCGTCGGTAGCTGTCCTTGGGGTGGTGTGGTATGCCCAAAGAACGTTGGGAAGCTCGTCGGCCCACCTGCCCTTGGCTTGGTCTAGCCGCGTGCGGAGGCCCTGAAGAATGGTCTTGTTCGTGACTTTGGCTTCCCCGTTGGTCTGGGGGTGCGCCACCGAAGTGAAGCGATGCTTGATGCCGAGGTCGCTGCAGAAATCTTTGAACTCCCGACAGTCGAACTGGTGTCCGTTGTCGGTGACCACGGTGTGGGGGAGGCCGAAGCGGCAGATGATGGACTTCCAGAAGAACTTGGCGATGTTTGCCTCGGTGATTCTTGCCAAGGGCTCGGCCTCGACCCACTTTGTGAAGTAGTCGATAGCCACTATCAAGAACTTCCGCTGGCCGGACGCCGCCGGGAATGGGCCCAGGAGGTCCATCCCCCACTGGGCGAACGGCCAGGGGCTGAGAGCTGAGAGATCGGGTTGGAGGGTTGTCGCTGCACCGTGGCATGACGCTGACACCGGTCGCATTTCTTCACGAAGTCAGCGGCGTCTTCCTTCATCGTCTCCCAGAAGTAGCCTTGACGAAGGGCCTTGTACGCCAATGCCCTGCCCCCCACGTGGTTCCCGCAGATGCCTTCGTGAATCTCCTGGAGCACAAGCTTGGCTTCTATGGGTCCAATGCACTTGAGGAGGGGATAAGAGTAGGACCTTCGATACAGCTGCCCGTCCATCAGGACAAACCGCACGGCCTTCTTCCTGATGAGGCGAGCCGCGTCTCGATCCTCCGGCAGGGCGCCGCTGGTGATGTACGCAGCGTACTTGTCCATCCAGCCGGGCTCCTGGCTGACCTGATGGACCTCCACCGGTGCTTCGAGGCTTGGGACCTCAAGTCGCTCCACATGAGCGCGTCCCAGCATCGTGTCCGGCAGGGTCGCCAGCCGAGAGAGGACATCCACACGGGCGTTCTCCCTGCGGGGGATATGAAAGATGTTGAAGCGCCGGAACTTGGACGCGCCCGCCTTGACGAGCTCCAAATACTTCGCCATCTGGGGGTCGTGTGCGACGTACTCCCCGGATACCTGCCCCGCCACGAGCTGGGAGTCGGTGAAGGCTCTGAGGTTGGTCACGCCCAGCTCGCGGGAGACTCTCAGTCCGGCGAGAAGTGCCTCGTATTCCGCTTGGTTATTTATCGCGGGGAACTGGAAACGGAGCGCGCACTCGGCGACGACCCCGTCGCCGTTGGCAAGGATGAGCCCAGCTCCGCTCCCGCCGGAGTTTGAGGCTCCGTCCACATGGAGGATCCAGGCGTCCTCTCCGGGCTCATCGGTGCCGACCTCCATTGGCCGGGCCGGGGGGTCCTCCTCGGGCTCCTTGCCCAAACCTGCGCACTCGACCAAGAAATCGGCCAGCACCTGTGCCTTCATTGCCGACCTCGGTCGGTATGTAATGTCGAACTTGCTGAGTTTCAGTGCCCACTTGGCCAATCGCCCCGAGGTATCGGGTCGGCTGAGCACCGCTTTCAGCGGTTGGTCCGTCAAGACGGCGATGGGATGCGCTTGGAAATAGGGCCTGAGACGCTGGGCAGACACCATTAGCGCAAAAACGAGTTTCTCGGGCCGGGAATACCTGAGCTCCGCGTCCCGGAGAAGTTTGCTGGTATAGTACACCGGCCGCTGGATCCCGTGGTCGTCGGTTCGAACCAAGACAGAGCTGACGGCCTCCGGGGTAACGGCCAAGTAGAGGGTAAGCTCCTCTCCCTCCTCGGGCCTGGTCAGCAAAGGTGGCGATGCGAGCGTCTTCTTCAACTCCTCGAAGGCCTGCTGGCATTCCTCGGTCCAAGCAAAACCATTCATCTTCCTCAGCACCTTGAAGAAGGGACGGCAGCGGTCCGCCGACCTGGAAATAAAATGGCTAAGGGCCGCAACCCGGCCGGTCAGTTGCTGCACTTGCTTCTTGGAGGCTGGCTGCTCCATGTCCAGGATGGCCTGGACCTTCTCCGGGTTGGCCTCGATTCCTCTTTGGGTTACCATAAACCCTAGGAACTTCCCGGCGGAGACCTCGAAGGCGCACTTCGCCGGGTTCAGCTTCATCTGGTGGCGCCGGAGGTTGCCGAACGTCTCCGTCAGGTCGGCCACGTGGTCCGAATCAAGTTTGCTCATTACTAGCATGTCGTCCACGTACACCTGCATGTTGCGACCTATCTGGTCTTTGAAGACTTTATTGACCAGACGTTGGTATGTCGCCCCCGCGTTCTTGAGGCCGAAGGGCATCATCCTGTAACAGAAAGTCCCGCGGTCAGTTATGAAGGCAGTGCGCTCTTCGTCCTCCGGGTTCATCCGGATCTGGTTGTATCCGGAAAAGGCGTCCATGAATGACAAGAGACGATGCCCCGAGGTGGTGTCGACCAGCTGGTCGATCTTCGGCAGAGGGAAGCTATCCTTTGGGCAAGCTCGATTGAGGTCGGTGTAGTCCACACAGATCCTCCACTTACCACTACTCTTCTTTACCATGACCACGTTTGCTAACCAGCTGGGGTATTGGACTTCTCGGACGAAACCGGCGGCGAGGAGCTTTTCTACCTCCTCGTTGATCGCCTTCTGCCTCTCCATGGCAAAGCTTCTCTTCTTCTGGCAGACCGGGCGGCAACCTGGGTCCACGTTCAGGCTGTGCATGATAATCTCGGGCGGGATACCCGGCATGTCGGCCGCCGACCAGGCGAACACGTCAGTGTTGGCACGGAGGAACTCCAGCAGGCGGGTTCGCTCCTCCTCGGGGAGCTGGGCCCCGACTTGCACCGTCTTCAGGGGGTCCGAACCGAGGGGAAAGGTTAGCAGGCGCTCCACGGGCCCTCCCCTGGGTTCCTTCTCTCTCAGGTCAAGATCCTCGATATCGTGGGCGAGCTCTGTGCTCCTGGTGCCTGGGATTGTCTGGAGGCAGAGCGGGACCGGCTGGATCGTCTCCTTCATTTCCCCGAGCCCGAAAGGCATGGGGAACTGCACCAGCAGCCTCCTCGTGGAGATGGTGGCATCCAGTTGGTTGAGCCCGGGACGCCCGAGAATGGCGTTGTAAGGCGAAGGGAGCTTGACGACAGTGAATGTTATCATGATGGTCGCCTGCCGAGGTGGGGATCTGGCGGTGACCGGGAGAGTGATCTCTCCTTCGACTTCCACGGAGTCCCCTGTAAAACCTACCAGTGGGATGTGCACTGGCTTCAGCTGATCGGGAGACAAGTTCATCCGAGAGAAAGCATCGTAAAAAAGTACGTCGGCCGAGCTTCCACTATCCACCATGATTCGATGTACAGGATGCTTCGCGATGGTCATCTCGACCACCACGGCATCATTGTTTACATTGTCATTAGATTCCCCTCCCTTGGGAGGGATTACATTCTCCGGGACTTCCCGGGCTCTCTTCTCTGCTCGACCGGACCCGCGTGAGATCATGCCCACGGGCTTCTCCGTTGGGCGGTTGTCGATCGCAGGGACAGGCGGTAAGGCCGCAAGCGGCTGCTTTTCAGAGGGGGCCTCATTCTTGACGAACTTCCTGAGGTAACCCCTCCCGATCGGCTCCTCAATCTTCCGCTTCAAATGGTGGCACTCCTCCGTGTCGTGTCCGTGCTCGCGGTGGAACTGGCAGTACTTTGATTTGTCTCGGGCGGCTCTCGGGTTCTGAGGTGGAGGTCGGCGGAGGTAGCGCTCGCCCTCGATTTCCATGAGGATTTTCGCTCGAGGTGCGAGGAGAGGGGTGTACCTCCGCTCGGGGGTAGACTCGGCCCTCGGCCTTGGATTCGGAAGAAGGTCGGCGGACGGCCCGGGCCTCCAAGCCCCCGGGGCGTCCCTCGAAACTGACTTCTTCGGAATCTTCCTGTCCAGCTCTCGACGGGTGCGGTCAGCCTCCTCCGCTCGGATGTACTTGTGGGCGCGGAGGAGGAGCTCGGAATACGTCCTGGGCGGCTTCTTGTCCAGGGAATAGGTCAGGCGGGACGTCTTGAGCCCGCGCTTCAAAGCCAGCATAGCGACGGGCTCGTCCAAGCTGTAGATCTCCAGGGCTGCGGTCTTAAACCGGGTGATATAGTCTCGGAGCAGCTCCTGGTCCTGCTGGTGGATGGAGAAGAGGCTGTCCACCTCCCTTGGCACCTTTCGACAAGCGTCGAAGTGCGCCACGAACTTTCCTTCCAACTGCTGGAAGGAGCAAATGGATCCGGGCTCGAGGCGGGTGAACCAGACTCGAGCGGCCTTCCGAAGGGTTGCTGGGAAGGCGATGCACAGAAGGGCGTCAGTGGCGCCCTGGACCCTCATGAGAGCTTTATAGCTCTCCAAATGGTCCAGGGGGTCGGTGGTCCCGTCGTAGGGGTCCACCTGCGGCATGCGGAACCGTTTCGGGATCGGTTCCGCCTGGATTTCTTCAGAGAAAGGGGGGCGGGAGTCGTAGCCCGCCGGGTCAGCTGACGAGTTCTGCAGGTCGGCGAACCGTCGGGCGAACTCCGCCAACTTGCGCTCGTGCTCTTCTAGGCGCCTCTCGGCCTGGTGCCTGATGGCTTCATCGGTGGAGTCTTCCACCGAGACTGCAGGTGAAGGGGGCGCCGATCGGTCTCGGCGCGAGGTCTGGCCCCGGCGTCGCTTGCTGCGATGCGCCGTTTCGGCCCCATCGGCCGGGGATCGACTCTCGTGATCTTCCGAACCGGAATAGTTTCTCTTCGGGGGAGCTTGGCGGCTCCCTCGGGGGTTGGAGATGGCTTGCGGATGGGACGGCCTGCCCTGGATTGAGCGCAGGCTCCCACGCTGTCCCGCGGCTCGGGCCGCGGGAGTCCCTGGCTGTGGCTGAGTGGCCAGGGATCGTTGCTGATGCTGAAGCTGTCGGACCGCTGAGGTCAAGGTCTGCAGCTGCTGGACGATGGCCGCAAGGGATCCGTCCACCGGGGTAGGCTGCTGCGGAAGAGGAGGGGGAGCCGGAAGCTCCCGTTCGGGGGTGTGGCCCCCTGGAGGGGAGTGGGCTTCTCCCACACGGCTGGTGGACGCCTCGTGACCACGAGTGACCACCATTGCTGGAGAGCGTGACACCTGCAGAAAGCTGGTTCCCACTGGGGGTTAGTGTCCTGCTCCCCTACCTGGCGCGCCAATCTGTTGCCGCTCTCATCGCCGTGCCCGTGCCGCGAATCAGCCGATCCTTCCTGACCGCCTGGCGGGGGAACCTCCCTTCCTGCGGAGAACCTGCAACAAAGGGGTTAGAGGACCCTGGCCGGGGATCCCGGCGAGGGGGCTCCGACGGTCAAGTCAGTGGACGACGAGAAGGAACAGCCTCTTCCCTCCGGGCCCTCGAAAGGGTCCCAGATTTGGAGAGTTAACTGGTGAAGGGAACGCCCCGGGGACCGGAATCTCGGCTGGGCCTCCTTGCCGAGCTCACGCCCAGTATTCCCCTCTCGGGATCTCTGGTTTCTCTCTCGGAACGAGGCCTTATGCTGGTGCTTCCTCCTTGTCCCCAGGCTAGTTGGCTTACCTCGCAGTCCCCAGATTCTTCCCTCTTTATCTCCCTCCGTCGTGCGCTTGTCCTTTTCCTCCTCGAAAACTCCTCTCCCCTGTCTTCCTTTCTTTTCCCTTTTTGGTGAAGGAGGCCAGGTGGCTTTCCGATCTCGTCCGCCGGGCCCAGCAAGGAGAAGGCAAAGACAGAAGAGAAAAGGAGGGAGGGCGGCGCTGGCAGAGCGGCCGGTCGTCAGGCCTCGGGCTCCGTGAGAGTGCTCTTTTCCCCGAGCATGGGCGCCATCCGTTTACGGGGCCTGTTCCGTCAGGATCGGGTCTCTCGACTGCGGGACCTGTCGGGCCAATGCAAGTGACGTTCCGCGTGCCGCCGCCCTCCGTACGGGACACCGTCTGGGTCGGTACGGCCCGAGGGATGGCCTCGGGACCTGTCTCTTTCCCCGGGGGCCTCTCCGTACGAGCGGTCTGACCTCGGCTGAGTTGGACCTGTCTCCGGGGGCCAACTGGCGAGGGGCGAGGGATCGACCGGCCTCGGCTTAGGTAGACCCCTCCTGGGTGGACACCTGGCGAGGTGGCAGGAGGTCGCCTGGCTTCGGCCGAGGTGGACCCGTCTCCGGGTGGCCACCTGGCGAAAGGCGAAGGGTCAGCCGGCCTCGGCCGACCTCACTCGGGCGGACCCTTCGGGCCCGGGCGCCAATGAGTCGGTAGAGGGACTCCGTGCCGAGCTCGACCTCGGCGTGAGCGGTTTGCTTCAGGCAGTCGTTGGGCGGTGCGGTCTTGCCGACCCTAGCCTTGAGGACGTGGCGCTGACTCTGGCAGGGAAACTTACACGTGGCTCGCTCGCATTCGGCGATACCTGAGCCTGGCCACGTCACTGTCACGACTGTAACACCGTCCATGACAATAATCAAGTATAGGTCATTATGTACCATATAGATTGGTTGTCCTCGTAACCAAGGAGTGTGGAGATATTGGTATGATATACAGATAAGTATAGAAATATATTTTACTAAACGTGACTAACTCTATAAAATACTCTACTACCAAGGGTATCAAGCAGAAGGGTATAGGTATAAGTTTCCCTCCAATCTAAGATTACCATGATACTTCCAAGCAACTCACGTATGTTGGTACCAGACTACCTATATTCCTAATATAGTAATAAAAGATTTCTTGGTGTAGTCAAGTACTCGTAAAATCGATGTATGAGTCAAGATGAAATTGACTACCTCCAAGATATTGGAGATCATGCTTTACCATGTTTCAATTTAGCAAAATCTTGAATAGGATAATCCTTGTAAGGAGTCACAGGATTTATTAGATTAAAATATATCTGAATGCACTAATTAAGAGTTGACAGTTAACTCCACAATCATCCTAAGCATTGGGTCAAAAAGATTAATTATACGAGAACTATATGCCTGGATTCTTAAATATTACTTTGTAATCATTCGACCTATCCAGATATCAAATACCATTGCTAGATGATTACATCGACTAGTTCAGAAATTTATTCCTACACTACCGGCTTAGTATTCGAATATATGGGATCACATAATAAAAATTTTTGACTAATCGTAATGACTGATTAACAATTAAAAATTATTCAAGGATAAAATTATCAATTTAATTAATAATTAACCTTATCCAAGTATTGTAAAGAAATAATTAATTAAGTGTTAATTAATTATAAAAAATTAATTAGCAATTAGATTGCTAATCTACTCAATTTCACTGACCAAAGAGGTTAGGTTAAGCATAATTAAATTGGATTTAATTAAGTCTTACCCGATTAGGTTATGCGATGGCCTAATCGCTAAAACTTTTATTCTTGATTTAATCCACTTGGATTTGATTAATTCTTAATTTAATTAAAATTAAATTAAATTAATTGGACCTAATTATATTAGACTTAATTAATTGGATTAAATCAAATTTAATTTGGTTGCACCTAACTAGATCAAATCAATTTCAATGTTCATCCCTGGCACCACCTAAAAATTCTCCTTGAATTTCTCCATGCTTTTTCAGATTATTCTTGAACATTTCTCATGGCAAATCTCACTTTGTTAACCTCCCCTTTCTTCCAATTAGATGAGGATCAGACCTGGATTAATTTGGATGAGATTTTAATTGATTTTGATCGAGTTTCAATAGGATTGAAACTCCTTGCTTTATCATATCCTAATCTAATTTTATCCTTATCTCCCTACCCTTTCCATGCCAATTGAATTCTTGAATTTCCTAGGGCATGCACATAATTGAAAAAGGGATTATCATGATTTTGAGAGGAGAAACCACTTACAAAAATTAGAAAGAGGACGGTTGGCATGAGAAATCTTGAGCATGGGATTTAGTTCTTGGCGCTAGAATTTTAAAGGAAAAGCAAAAAATTAGAAAGGGTCTTCTATATTATTTTATTTCTCCCACCTCTTGATCCTCGTAGGCCTCCTCTTCTTGATCTTTTTGGAGGGTCCAATAAATTTTAAAAAAGATTTAAATCAACAATCCTTCAGCATTAACACGAAGCTAGTACTTCAAAAAATAATCTTTCGGAGCCTTGTGTAGATGATTTATAAAGACCGTCTGTACAACACAAGATAACCTGAAAAACTTTTTACCATGTTCATTAATAATGAAGATCTGTACCCGCACTCAAATATGAGATCCAATCTCATAGGTAGTATAGATTAGATCTACACGATGCATCATCTAGATCGATACATGCTGATTTTAAATTTTAGCACTTACTACTTTACATATCATATTCTAGATCCTTGATAAAAGTTTTTAAAATTATTTTTATATATATTTTGATTAAAAATAATTTTAGTCTGACATGCTTATAATGGTAATTAAAAAAAAATAAAATACATGTATAAAACCCTATCCCAATTTCCAATAGATAAATCTAGGGGCTTTGTACTGCGTCTTGCATTACAAAAAAAACTGAGGTATACCCACATAAAAAATACATGGATAAAAACTTAAAAAACATGACTATATGCTTACATCCACGTTGATACACATTTGGTTAAACATAGATATATCCGGCGTGAGTGTAACTTACACCCATGTTTTTTCATTCCATTTGTGTCGTCCCTACTTGACCCATGTAATATCTAACATAGGTAAAATTATATATATAGGTATAGACCTAGTCTACACTCTCCTTTATTAAACTTGGATAACTAAATATACACGAATCAAAATTCATGAAAGTTACTAAAGCATAGATATAAATGAACATTTACTATCAATAATAAAATGAGTATATAATTAATTTTTAGACATTGCAGCTTTGTCCAATTTCATAATATGGATCAACTATAAAAAAAAATAAAAATAAAAAAGAATCAAAATAATTATAAATAAGATAATCTTTATCATTGTATCAAAGAGAAATGAACTTATATAATGCTAGTATCAAAAAAGTTATCCCAATAACTCTTTGGTTTCATCAAAATGCAAAAGAACAAGCTCATTCACCATCAAATTTCTGAATATAAAAAAATAAATAAATACTAGAACTCAAAGCATAGTATCAATAAGTTCCAACTTTTTTGCTATACCAAAAAAAAAGTAATGTAAACTTTGCAAAATCCCTCTATCTTTCCTTGGCACCATCCATCATATTTCTGGAATCTACAAAAAAAAAAAAAAAAAAAAAAAAAAAAAAAGAAAACATAAATATAAATACACTGACAAATTTAACTACCATAACAGTGCTTAAGTGGACATGTTACTTACACTTCAATACACTATAAACGGACCATTTTCAGAATTGTGACATGTTATTTTAAGGGAGCAAAACCCATAAACTAAACCAAATCCATCTTTCTGGGGGCGTTAGATGTCAAAGTATGTTGCATCATGTTCCTAAGTATGTTTCCACAATTCATTCACAACCTTGTATTCATCCTCTATAAGTTGATGCTGTACCCAAGTTTGGCTACTTTTTACTTCAAACACTACCAGACACAACAAGGCTTGCTTCAATCCCTCACTGATGAAAATCTAGCAGTTTTCAACTTAGATTCTGAGTTGTTGCTAGATTTGTAAAATAAATTTTGCAAGAAAAGAGGGTAATGGCATGAGAATTATCTATGAAGGGGAAAATAGTTGCAACTAAGAAAGATTGTCCGTTTATCTTAGAACAGTTCCGATACTAGGAACATACCAGTTAGCATTGACAAAGTAGCAGTCTTCCCTACACCATTTGTTCCGAGAAAGCCAAAACATTCTCCTTCCTGAACAGAGAAAGTCAATGAATGACCTGCAACCTTGGCAGCATGATTTCTTCTGGCAGGATAGACCTGACAATTCAGCAACAACGCATAGCAAATCTATTAGCATGTTTAAAAGAAACCCCACACTAATGAAGAAAAGTTGAAGCCCATTCCCTGAATATATGTGAAAAATACAAGCTATAGAAACTAGATTGATTTCTTCTCCAAGGAAACTGTAAAATTCATGGTACAAATAAAAAAACCAAAGAAATAAATTAGCACATTCCGCAGATTTTGTAAATAGATTATTAAATTATCAACACAACCACTAAGTATTCTATATCTTTCTACTTTAACATCTATATCTTCTTCAACTATCTATATAGCAGCATCATCAAATGATCCCAAAAGAGGCTGGGTATAGCTTTTGGTTTTGCAGATAAAGTTATGCCGTCACTCTGTAATTGTAGCCAACTTTAGTTTTTGATGAGGGACCAGTTCAAGCCCAATAGTCAAGAGGAAGTAAATGATGCTCTGTTGCAATCGAAGAAAATGAAAATCACTACAACATTTCACAGTGCTTGGAAGGCAATAAAAACTGCTAATAATTAGTACTAGCACATGTCTTTCAAGCATGAAGAGACACTGGAGGGCTGTAATTGTTGCAGAATTTAAGATATTTATTTTATACTACAGCCAGGTAATATGTAATTTACTTACTATACAAGCTTAAATGAGAAGCTTCTCAAATGCTTAAAAAAATGGTAATCAGAAGAAAGTGATGACATACAAAAGTACCAAAGAGTTTTCTACAATATATTTGTGGCATCAATGTTGAATGTAATATGCTATTATAAAAGTAGTCACGTAACGGTATGTATTGCATTAGAGCAGCATAAATTTATATGTATCAGTTCACCTATTAGGCCAACAAGTCACAAACCCATAATCAAGCAAATTAAAAACAAGTCTGAGTTCCTTTTATTTACATCAATTTGCTTAAAGAATGATCCAATTACCCAAATAATAGGACAATCATAAATTTCTTCAATTGCAGATGCAAATAATCAGTTTTCTTATTTAAAAAATAAATTCAGAAATAAAAACGATAAAATCTCCTTGGTATTTCCAATTTAAAATGCCAACATGGGGGAGAATTAAGTCTACATTGAAGGTAGTAATTGGGAAAAGACTAACAGAGAAAAGATATAGCCCTTGCCAAGACTTAATGGCACAGAGAAAATATTTAATTTGACCTCATGAATGACTGGTGAGGCTTGTTGGTTATAGTATGCTTGTAACTTAGTTTATGGATGAGCTAGAAAATCATTAGCTTAACCTTGGTTTGGTTGTGTAATGTTCCTGCTACTTGTCTGCAATGTAGATACAGTTTTAGGAAAAAGTTATTGTTATAACAAAACGCAACTACCGTAGTAACCAAAAAGAAATTGAAAGGCATTACTTTTTTATTCTATTGACATGATTCAACAACATTCAAATTCTGAATTATACTTTACCTTGGTGAGTTACATGCACAAGTAAAATATGCACATAATTTGTTGCATTGTCAAGATTGTGTGCCTTTAATGCACTGTAGTAGTGTTTTAGGGAGCTCATCTAACATAATGTATACTAGAATGGTTTCTTGAAACTAATACAGATAATAATTTTAAATTATTTATAGTTTCAGTAAACTGAAATTATAAATCAAAATAAGCTAATTCAATTTGTTTATAATTTATAAAAGGGATTAAGCTATAATCGAATTATTTTTTTATTTTTTTAAATAACTATAACCACCAATGAAAGCCCTAGATCTTAAGAATAGGGTTGTGGATAATTGAAAAACTACCTGTAAGTTTAGGCTCAGCATAAGCAATTAAAATATAAATCTAATAAAATTAAAAAATAAAGCTCTCTATCAATATCAATTAAATATATTTAAATGAAAAGGGTGCTTACAAACTTGATCGTGGTCGAATCTGGAAGAGGAGGCGTTGACCAAGTCGAGTTGCAATCCTGGCTGGATGGCGAGTCCGGTAAAGTCCTTGGAGCTGGAATACTAAAAGACAATAACTGCAGTCAGAATTTTTTAAATCAAAACAAAGTTAGGTTCAGTCCAATAAATCCAAAATTATAAGTCGATATAGTTTCTGAATTTGCTCTGAAAAGTGTATGACTCAATCGTGTATGTGCTTTTACTGTCGCATGATCAGGATGCCCGAAAATCAAACAATGGTGAAGCCCAAATTGATTATTTTAAACCTATTTTTTTTCTCTTTTCTTTTCTTTTCTTTTTTTCTGAAGTTAGCTTGAAGTCAATGAAAGCCGACTTTGCTTTCACGATCGTACCAAGCCCCTTGGGGTGCTTTCATGATCATGCAAAAGGTTGAAGACGATAGCCGAGCTCAGCATTGGGGAGAGATACTGTGGTCGGAGAAGGGGACACTCGCCCGAGATCTCAGGGAGGATCGGTCACCGAAGGGAGAGAGATCTAGCGGTGCAAAGGCTTAGTTCCGTGGCTCTGTTCCATGGATTGGTGGGTTCAGCAGTGGTTGGCTGGCACGGTGATGGAAACGGCTAAATTTGAAATGGGCGGAGAAGAGGGCCTGGATCCGGATGGCGGTGGTGTACGTCGATGGTTGTTCATAGGTAGGAGGTGGCAGCCAGCTTGGTTGGAGGCGACGGATGATGGTCGGACAATGGGCACTGCTTGGATGGAGATGGGCATTGGCTAGGAGCAGAGAAGGCAATGTCGTACGATTGAAGGTGTCGGCATGCGGCCGTCGTCCTCATGAAGGAGGTCGATCAACAGAGTTCAGTAGAGAAGAGGGGAGAGCTGAGGTGGTTGGTGGCTTTGGGAAGTTTGACATCGGTTGGAGGGTGATCGGGTGTTTTGTTTATCAGAGTAGCAGGAGGAAGAAGAATAAGGCAAGAAGAGAGAAGGGAAAGAGGAGAGAGAAGAAGAGAGGAGAAGAAGAGGGGGGAGTTAGAAAACTATTTTTTTAAATTCAATTCTTGTCGATCGCTAATCTAATACAAGGACTTTAAATAGATCCTAGTCCTCCATAATTTGGAGACCGAAACTCTAGAATTCTCCAATAGATTGGAGACTAGATTAACCAAAATTCTAAGACTCAAATTAATCTAAAACAATTAATCTAATCTAAAACAAACTACAGACTAATCCAGTTTTCATGCTTTGAGACTCATGCATGAGCTGGATACAAAAAATAATAAAATAAAAATAATATGTCCAATCCCCGTACACCCAGATAAAAATAAAAAATACAAATATCTGATCTAAGGATGCAAAGATAGAACTAATGCAAATATTATTTATTTGTGTTTTAATTGTCAGCAAACTAAAACTATAAATCAAAATTAGCTAACTCAATTTTTTTATGATTTATGGAAGGGATTAAACTATAATCAAATTATTATTTTTATTTTTTTTAAATAACTACAAGCACCAATGAAAGTCCTAGATCTTAAGAATAGGATCGTGGATAATTCAGAAACTATCCATAAGTTTAGACTCAACACAAGCAATTAATATATAAATCTAATAAAATTAAAGAATAAAGCTCTCTACCAATATCAATTAAATATATTTAAGTGAAAAAGATGCTCATAAACTTGATCATGGTTGAATCTGTAAGAGGTGTTGATCAAGTCGGATTGCGATCCTGGCTAGATGGCAAGTCCGGTAAAATCCTTGGACTTGGAATACCAAAAGATAATAATTGTAGTTAGAATTTTTCAAATCAAAACAAAATTAGATTCAGTCCAATAAATCCAAAATTGTAAATCGATGCCATTTCTGGATTTGCTTTGAAAAATGTATGGACTCGATCATGTACATGCTTTTACTGCCGTGTGATCAGGATGCTCGGGAATCAAATGATGATGAAACCCAAAATGATTATTTTAAATCTAATTTTTTTCTCTTTTCTTTTCTTCTCTTTTCTTTTCTTTTTTTCTGAAGTTAGCTTGAAATCAATAATGAAAGCTGACTTTGCTTTCACGATTGTGCCAAGCCCCTTAAGATGTTTTCACGATCGTGCAAAGGATCGGAGATGATGGCCGGGCTTAGCGTTGGGGAGATATACTGTGGTCGGAGAAGGGGACACTCATCGAAGGTCTCAGGGAGGATCGATCACTGAAGGGGTGAGGTCTGGCGGCGCGAAGGCTTAGTTCGTAGCTCTATTCCATGGATTGGTGGGCTCGGTAGTGGTTGGCTGGCACGATGATGGGAATGACTAAATTCGACACAGGTAAAGAGGGCTCGGTCCAAACGGTAGTGGTATGCATCGATGGTTGTTCACATGTAGGAGGCGATAGCTGGCTTGGTTGATGGAGGCGATATATGATGGTCGGACAATGGGCATTACTTGGGTAAAGATGGGTGTCAGCTAAGAGCAGAAGCAGTGTCATACGATTGAAGGTGTCGGCGGGCATCGTCCTCGTGAAGGAGGTCAATTGACGGAGTTCAGCAAAGAAGAGGGGAAAGTCGAAGCGGTTGGTGGCTTTGGAAAGTTTAATGTTGGTTGGAGGGTGATAAGTGTTTTGTTTATTAAAGTAGCAAGAGGAAGAAGAAAAATAAGGGAAGAGAGAAAGGAAAGAGGAGAGAAAGAAGAGGAGAAGAGGGAGGAGTCGGGAAACTAATTTTTTTATTCAATTCTTGTCAATCGCTAATCTGATACAAGAACTTTTTTAAATAAATCCTAGTCCTCCACAAATTAGAGATCAAAACTCTGGGACTCCAGTATATTAGAGACCAAATTAACCAAAATTATAAGGCTCAAACTAATTTGAAACAATTAGCCTAATCTAAAATAGACTCAAGACTAATCCAATTTTTATGCTCTAAGACCCGCGTACGAGCAAGATACAAAAAATAATAAAAGTAAAAATAATGTCCAATTCCCATACACCCAAATAAAAATAAAAAAATTACAAATATCTGCTCAAGGATATACATCAAAAACGTGCTAGATGATGTCCTCATCAATTTTCCACTTCTGAATATCCACACATGCAAATCTAAATGATTAATAAACATATTTATATGACAAGCATATGTTTTAAAACTTTTTGTTAGTGTGTCAATTTTTGAAATAAATCATCAAGTAGCGGTCTATAAGAGAAGAAGATAACTTTACCAAGTGTGTCTATCCATAAGAGAAGAAGATAACTTTAACAGAATTATTATATATACAAGATGATGTGCATTTATACCTTTCATCAACAAGTAGAACTTTTTCAAGACAATGCAATGCCTTTTCCAAATTAGCCAAATCTGGGTAAAACTACAAAATAAACCATGCATGTGGTTGATAAATATTAAGAAAGTAATTTAGAGGAAAACACACATATTTAATGAACCTATTATCCTGGTGATAGGAAGCACATGACCTTGACAGGCAACAACAAAAACATAAGTACATAATATTGGGCATAATACTTAAAAACTTCAAAAATATTACAAAAAAACCCAAATAGCTACACCTATAAAACATAACTAGTCCAACAGTTGCCAGGAAGATCCCTAACAATGCAAAAAGCCCAAGTGCAGCTGTTAACTTCAAAAGATATGATCCTTCGTCCAAAAATAAAAGATTAAAAGATGATACAAAACAAATAATAAAGAAACATTTACTAAACAAAATGGATACACTTCAATTCATGAACTCATGAAAAATATATACCTGAAATGAATAAATGTATACATGTAACAAGCATGGTAATAATCATACACCTGAGATTCTGAGAACTTGATACTGGGTTTTGCTGCAAGTCCAACAAGATCATGCTCCTTATATTCGAATACTAGATACAAGCTACATGACATCCATGATGAAACCAAGCCTTCAAGCAAAATAAATACCTTCATTTAAAGTTGATTTTGCAAGGCACTACAGTTTAGCTAACAATAATAAGCATACAAATTTTAATCCATAAAAAAAAATAAGCAAGAAAATATTAACAGTGATTTTGATTACTTTTTAAAATTCAACAACTATGTATTACTGACTTTAATAGAAAGTAAATATTAAAACTCAAAACATGGCATAAATAAGCTCTAGTTTTTTTGCTATACCAAAAAGAAAATAAAAATAAAGTAAACTTTGCAAAATCCTCCTATCTTTTCTTAGTACCATCCATCTGTAAAAAAAAAAAAATCATATATATATATATATATATCATTTTAGAGCTAGCTTAAATCCTTATCTTCGGGCGGGAAGATAAGGACCAGCACCCGTTCTCCGTGGGATGGTGCTTCAGGGCAAAGAATGTCCTGAACAAAGAGAACCGGGCAACAAACCCATGGACATGACAGAGGACGATGAAGGAAAAGATGGTCCTAATGGCATTAGGGACTAGCTAAGCATGGACCAGGCAGTAGTTGCTCAGCACGGACATGAAGAAGGGATGGAAAGGAAAATGAAGGCCTCTCGAGAAGGTCTCTTCGTAGAAGGCAATCCGGCCTAGGCCACTCGAAGTGACCCTATCCCCGGGTTGGGGGACCAGAAGCCGGACAGAGTGCGGGATGCCATAGACATCCCGAATGGTCCCCGGCTCCACAGCAGAAATCGTCGAAGCGATCCCGCTAAGACCTGTTGACCGAACAGGCTCGGAAACTGGTTCGGATGGGGGAGGAGGGCGAGAAGGATGAGAAGAAGCGGCCCCCAGTTCCCTAATGGACATGGGGCGAAGTGAAAGGGCCGGCCTCCTACTGACGTCAAACCGCGCCCCCTCTGACTCCTCGTCGGAGGAGGAAGACATTGGCCCCTACACGGAAGGATCGGCTTCTCCCTGGTTGGAATGATGGAAACTAGGACTGGAACGAGACATCCTATGAGAAAGACCCAGGGAAAAGAAAGATTGGACTTGGTTTGCGAAAGGCCCTAAGCTCGGAAGAGGAACCCTACCATAAAGGGAAAGGAGGATGAGGGGGGACCGACCTGGTTCCTTAGAGGAAGGAAGGGCGGAAGTGGATCGTGAAGAAGAAGGAGTCCAAGCACTGTAGCAGGCATGAAGGATTTGAAAGAATAGAAGTTTTGAGTAAAAAACTTCTTTTCACTTCAAAAAGACCTGTCAAATCCGTACCGTTATGACCCCTCCACCAACGGATCCACGCCACGTGCTGCCCATCGATGAAAAGGGCATCATGGCCGCTCTAAATTCTGCACCAATATTAACTGCTCCTCGAACATGGCCATGTGGCACCCCCGCATTGGCTTGTAGGACCATCTCATAGAGCGCCAGCAATCATGGCCATCATTGTACCAGATCTCCGCCTTTCCATGTCAGCATTCAATTACTCTCTTCGACCTGAGCACCGCGCACTAACGAGCCTCGGGAGTGGGGGCAAATGATGTGGCAAGATCGCTAACATGGGGGAGCTGACAGGCACCACGTCAAAGGAGGCCGCCACGTTGGATGCCAAGTCAATTCTCCTGCTCGGACTGCTTGGCTGAGCTGGACCCATTTAGGACAATGAGCCGAGCTTCGTCCTCTACCAGGTCAGTCCCGCGAGCTAGGCCAGAGCCACACTCTGCCCTCCAGAGCGATACCCTCGGAGATCGAGCCCCGTGGTCGGAGTCGAGCTCAGCCCTCCCCTGCCACGTGGAGCCTCTCCGAGGCCAAGCCCTCTGGACCAGGCCCGTACTCTGTCCTCCAGAGTTAGACCCTCGGGGATCGAGCCCCGTGGTCGGAGTCGAGCTCAGCCCTCCTCCATCTCGCGGAGCCTCTCTGAGGTCGAGCCCTCAGGATCAGGCCCGCGCCCTATCCTCTACCAGATCGAGCCCTGCCTCCCATGCTTGGCCTCTAACCCGGACAAAGGCAGGAGGACGGTACCATCATCCTAAGGACTACGGAGTAGTGCTCGCCATATCGTAATAACTGCTTGTTTGCCCGTACTACCTGGAGGATGGGCCAGTCAGAGAGCACGAACTGCGGGGGCAGTGGCCCCCGGATCGAGGCTCTGCCAAGCTTCCCAGAATGGGACGACTGGAGAGGATGTCAGAGCGAATCGAAGTTCCCCCACCACATGTCAGGAAAAATGTCCCGTCCACGGCACGCTATCCCGTCGCACGTGCTTTCCAGCCCAATGAGGATCCCAAGATAAGCATCCAACAATCACCTTTCAACTACAAAGAACGATCGACACCCCCGGAAGGGGAAAGGTAACAACTACAACACAAAAAAAAGGCATCACCGGTGCAAGCTCAACCAAGAGGGTAGAGCACCACCACCATCACCACTGAAGAAACAAAGCATGGGAACAAGGAGAAGCGGCCAAGCAGAGAACCCCTCTGTCCCCGCCGTCGTTCTCCTCCTGTAACGTTATCATTTTTGTTCTCATACCATTCACTCCTCATAGCATGGAGTCCATCAAAAAGGTGCTCAACCAAGAAGATCTGTTCTCCTAGATCATCATCGACTTGACCATCGAAGTGCCCCCACCGGAAATCCCGACCCGGGTCACTAACCCCTGTTTTGCAGGTCCAAGACCAGAGGACCGCCAGGCAGCGAAGGGAGCACACTCCGTGCCGGCAGTAGCTATGGGCTATGGCGATCTTGGTGGCAACAGTATCATAAATCGAAAGGATTTAGTTTTAAGTATTACATAATCTCATTATATTAAGATGTTGAAAAAGCAAGTACCTTAAGATTAGACTAATAGGAAGTTTGAGAATGACATGAGGGGTGGCTATTTTTAAGAATTAAAATCTTAATCAAGCTAATTTCGAGGATGAAATTATTTTAATAGGGGAAGAATGTGAAACCTGGGCTTCTAGGCCGAAATTGGCAGAATCAACCGACTTCAACCCAATCACAGAAAAAAAAGAGACAAAGAGGAATCAGAATAGGGAGCTCGATCTTCCCCTTATCTGGCCAAAAAGCTCACCAGAAGGGTCGCTGGGGAGAGTCATGGAGAGGAGGGAGAGGTCAGCGATGAGTTTGGGATGGTATAGGACTTCGATCGTCGAGTTTTTCTTTCCCAAACGGCAAGGAAAACCCATTGGTGGGTTTTCTTTAAATCCCTCTCACCGCCGCCAACTAAACCCCATCGAACCTCCTTCCATGCATGACCCCCCTCTCCGATGAGCAACCATGTCCACTTCAGCACCGGCCGGTGAGTTTTTCATTTTTTATTATTATTTAGGGAGTTTTTTGTTTGAATTATTAGTTTTGGACCATGGATCATCGGTGGCTGCATCGTCGTTTGCCTCCGGTCTGCCGAGCCTTCCCAGTGACTACCTCCCATGGCTGCTAACGGTAACATGGAGAGGTCGGCTCTGGCAGAATCAGGGAGGAAGCAGGGGAGTCAGGAGAAGAAGGGAAAAAAATGGGAGAAGCCTCGATTCAGAGGAGAAAGAAAAAAAAGGAAAGAAGAAGAAGGAAAAAAAGAAAAAGGGAAAAAGAGGAGGAAAGAGAAAAAGAAAAAAAGAAGAAAGAGGAGAGAGAAGGAGAGAGAAAGAAGAGAGAAAGAGAAGAGAGGAAGAGAAGAGAAGATGAGGAGAGAGAAGGAAAAGGAGAGAGAAAGAAGAGGAGAGAGAAAGAAGATGGGAGAAAGAGGAAAGAGAAGATGAGGAGAGAAGAAGAAGAGGAGAGAGAAAGAGGAAAGAAAGAAGAGAGAGAAAGAGGAGAGAGAAAGGAGAAAGAAAAAATATAAATATTTGAAGGAAGAGATCGAAAAGTCTTCTTTCTTAAAATTCGTGCAGTTAGGGTTTAAGGATGAATCATAAAAGAATTTTTGAGTAAAATTATATATTATTGTAAGGTATTAGCCTTCTAAGCAAGAAAGTATTAAGCGAGCACCGGATATGGATTAATATCGGATATTCTATGATTAGCTTTCAAAGGTAAGGTTCTCTAGACTTGATCATAAGTTGTATATATGTATCATGACATGATTTGATCCGTGCACATATGCATTGGCATGCATGATTTATTTTTACATGGTATAATTGACTTTTCATGATGGACAGTACGATTGTTGTTATTTATATTCCTATATACCATATTTTATCAAGTAAAGTGATCTTTGTATGGGTTGGACCATGATACTGATTATTGGAAAATTGAAAAGATATGATTTTATTACATGATATGAAACTAAATATGGTATCTGGATTAGCTATGCCACGAGATCATGGTTACACAGCCTGAGCCACGGACTTTATACGTGGAATAGCCAGCCACAGGCATTAAAACGTGGGACAGCTTGAGCCATGGACTTTGTACGTAGAATAGCCGGTCATGGATGGTTAAAACATGGGATAGCCAGAGCCACGAGCTTCGTATGTGAGCTAGCCTGGCCATGAGTGGATAATACATAGTCAATTATGAAGTTACCAGTCATGGACTAGAGGATGACTGTGGTTAGTCTAGAACCCTAAAGAGGAAGAATAACTAATGGAAACACTAAATGAAAACATGATATTATCATTGGTTTTGTCATACTTGACATTTGAGTTGTTTTGGTTGCATGATCTGATAAACTATTTTTTTCAGTTATTTTCAAGTTATACTATTATTGGTGTGACTGTTTGGAGACCTTATTGAGCTATAAAGCTCATAATCCCCTATTTATTTTTCCTTCTCAGAGTTGTGCAAGATATTCGAGCTTGGTAGTGGAATGGATTCATGGTGAAATGATGTATAGCAGGATCTGGCTGGGTGTAAGACTGAATATCAATATTTAGATTGTAGTTAGTTTTGTTTAGCTAAATTTGTTACTGATACTTATGTAATAACTCAGTGGATCATTTTAGTAGTTTTGACTTGAAAAGAATGGATTGTTTAGTTATTACACAACTGTTTAAATAATATTGGCTTATCAGAGGTGATTTTTGAGTAAAGGTGAATATTATGTACCTAAGCTTTGCATGATCTCTAGAATGTATTCTAGGATTTGTGTAGCCGGTCGCGTAACCAATTCCGGTGTTGGATTCGGGGCGTGACATGCTAGATGTGCTCCCTTTGAGGTCCTGCAAAACTAACCCACACACCAAAGGATTTCTGGTGGGGGACACTCCGATGCTTAAGTCAGTAAGGGTTCAAATAACAAATATAGAATCTCAGAGAAGATAGGCAAGAATGGAAATACTTCAGCTAGCTTTTTCTTATTTATCCCTTGGAGGTCCCCTCTTACCAGTATTTATAGGCATTCACCTTAACAGAATTCAAAAGAGTTAGTTTCAACGTTATTCTGTTGATAATGACTTAGACCCATTGTAACGGTCAATCATTATTCTATTAAGATAACCACCTTTTTTCTTGACATCCTGATTCTTTTAGAGTTGACTGGTATATTTAAGTTGGTCGGACTTTATGAGTTTGTCGGACATAACGAGTAGGTCAGACCAATGAATTTGGAAAGAGAGTCGACTGATTGTCATGTCATCAACTTGTTAGCTTTTGGACCTGATGTAGCCTTTTGTTAATCTTCGAGCCTATCATGGCCTTTTATGAGTCAATCTAACCGTCCTATCATAACACTTGCCCCCTACTCCCAGTTTCAAGGTAAATGGTTGCTTTGAAGAATGGGAGTTAGTCATTGTTTATTATATATATATTATTTTGTTTGGCATCCACGTTCTTCATCGAGAAGCGAGAAGATCTTCAATGGTAGCAAATCTCGGAATTAGTTAGCAATAGTAATTCGTTCCCTTTTTGAGAGTTTCATTTTTGCCATGTGTCAAATTTTCATAGGTGGTGGAACCATTCCCTCGGATCATGGGGTCGTGTTGATTTCCTTCTCGTTGGTTCTTGAATGGGATTCCGATTCATGGTATGATCAGAATTGTTGAAATTGCTTGAAAACACGATTATAGCCATTGTCGTCTTTTTATTTCTACCAACCGAATTCTCATGGATCAAGATTGACATCTTGGTTTTCCTCCCGTCGTATCAACTTCTTTCCTGTTGGCATCGTATCTTTGGTTAAGATCCTTGTACGTGGCATGATCAGAGATGCTCACACCATTCGAGGAAGAAATCATGGCAATTGTGGTTGCCTATATAAAGGGTTCTTCTCCTTTGGAGCCAGATCTTTATGCTATTCTCAAGTTCCAACAGTCTCAGGAAGCCTTTTGTCTTCGTCTTCCCTTCCTCTCCCGAGTCTTTTCTCTTCTCAAGTCAGATCTTCTTCCCCCAACCTACTTACCATGGTTAGGTCCTTAGGAGTTCCTGCCATCAGTAGGTCTTCAACCGGTAGGGGAGGAGATGAGTCCTCCGGTAGTCCCAGTCCTCCGAGGAGAAGGGGTTCCTACGAGAAAGAACTTGGGCTCAAGTTCATTAAGAGCAACCTTAGTGATCTAGGGTTTCTGCTATGCAAAGTTATTACAAAATTCTTCATGACTTTGTTATAGTAGTCCCTCATTCTAGCGAGAGATTAGATAGGTCTCCTGCTGGGAGTATAGTTGTATATGAAGACCACCTGAAGGTAGGCCTTCATTTTCCACTCCACCCTTTTTTTATTCAGATTTTCAACTTATATCATGTAGTTCCTGCATAGTTGACTCCGAATAGTATTCGATCATTTGTGCCTTCCTAGTCCTCTGTCATGACCTTCAGATGGAGCCTAGGACTTTCTTTATTTTGCTCTTTCTTCATTTTGAAGGACTTCCATGGCCGAGGGTGGTGGGTCATCGGTCCTCGTCCTGGTTGGAGGTTTATCTCTAGGCTTCCATCGGCCATTCATGGATGGAAGCCCTGCTTCTTTTTTCTTACTTTCGTCCAACCGTGGGGCTTTAGTACCGAGTGGAGGGAGCCCCATCTAATCCTGAATGATAGAAAGAAGGTTTTAGTTGTCGACAAGGAGGACTATGAGAAGTTCTTAGGAGTCGAAGTTCCTTTGATGAAGGAGCTGCTAAGCTAGCAGAGTCTCTACTTTGCTTGAGTTAGCATGTCTCCTTCCTTAGGTGTATACTGTCGGACAATTGCTTTGCTATTTTTCCTTCTTTCCTTGTTTTCTTGCAACTAATTAATATCTTGCTTTTTTGTAGATGCAAAAATGAAGCCTGATGCCCGGAGGCATAGACAAGTGGTCAGGAAGAGACAGGTCATGCCTCCTCCTACCAAATCGGAGGGTGTGAAGAATGCTAAAAGTATTGCTGCTCCCCTAGAGGCTTCAACTAGGGGAGGTACCCCCATTGAGGTGCGGTCAACTTCTGATGATGACCACGTCCCACTTTTGGAACTCTATTCGAGAGTAGTTCCAGTCATACAATCCTTGGAGCAGCTTACCGCACCTTCGGACGTCGATGCTTCTCATCCCAGCCTTGCCAATCAGACAAAGGCAAGGTTCCCTAGGTAGAGGTGGAGTCAGAAAGGGGCCTGCTATCCAAAGAACATCAGTTCGTGGACTTCAATATCTATGCTGATGAAACGGGGATAGACAACCCCAAACTAGCCCGACGGTTACTAAAGGCCGTCATCCTCTTGAAAGACTGGGAGTCAACCAAGACTTGGTGACTGGAGGGCATTATTCCTTCCATGTACCCAAGCTTTCTTAAGGTAAAATATCTCTTTTTCTTTCATAATAACACAATGAACATTATTGACTCGTTGTCCTTGTATTGTAGTTTATCCATGAGATCTCTTTGATTGAAGAGAGCATCTCTAGGTTTGCCGACCTAAGCCAAAGTCTCTGCGATCAGTTAGAGTCGGTGAATGCAAAGAAAGAAATAGTCGAGGAGCTCAAGGAGGCTTTGGAAAGTAAACTGGAGGTAGTGTCGCCACCAACCTTTGACTGGAGAAAGAGTTGAAGGCAGCTCAAGCAAAGGTAGCCGAAGTGGAAGCTAAACTTAAGAAGAAGTAAAAGCTTCATTCGATGGAAGTTCTAATAAAAGAGGGCCTTCAAAGATCTGATGAAGCCTTGGCCTAGAAATCAACAACTAAGAAAAGGGAGACATCGGTAGAAGAGAAGCTCCTTCAAGTTCACTAGGCCATTGAAGATTACAAGAAATCTAAGGACTTTGATGACAAGATAACTGAAGCCAGGGTGGTAAGTTATCAAATCGGCTTCAAAGATTATCATGATAAAGTCTCTAAAGTTTATCCTGACTTAGATCTATAGGCATCATCATGGATAAAGAGGAAGAGGAAGATGATGATGACCAACAATTGGCTAAAGAACCAAAAGCAGTCATCCCCCCCATAACATTCGATCAAGTTGAAGATCATCCAGAAGGAAATGTTGCTAAGGGTCAAGAATAGTTATAAATTTTATCATCTTTTTATAAATGTACCAACTTTTGAAATATAAAAGAAAGATCTTTTTTCTCAAATGTGTTCTTTGGCTTCAAATTTCTTGGATGCCTTCTTTGCTTCTATGTACATGCAAAAAAATTCTAAGTGTCAGCTCTTCAGCATTATACTTCGAGCATTTTTCCCATGACGTCATTTTTTGCTAAGTATTAGCTCTTCAGTAGATTAATAATGATATCTTGATGA
The DNA here is from genome assembly GCA_021397845.1 of Areca catechu. Classification (NCBI taxonomy): domain Eukaryota; kingdom Viridiplantae; phylum Streptophyta; class Magnoliopsida; order Arecales; family Arecaceae; genus Areca; species Areca catechu. The sequence continues at coordinate 50,360,365 of CM038047.1, read as the reverse complement.
GATCAACATCTTGAGGAATACACATATGAACCAATTGGATTGGTTGATCAAACCAGCCCGTGTTTTGTTAGGTATAAGTTAGTGGGTTAGACCAACTCCTTATATGTCGAAGATACCGATTGAGTAAGTGAATCAGACCAACTCTTTATCTATCAGAGATATCGATTGAGTCAGTGGGTCAGACCAACTCCATGTTAAGTACACCGATTGGGTTAGTTGCTTAGGCTAACCCTTTTTTATCGAGTTTGAGTCAGTGGCACCGATTGAGTCGGTCGATTAGACCAACCCTTTATTTTGTCGAATATAAGTCGTCAAGTTAATCCAACTATTTATAACTGAGTACTTCTTCTAAAAAGAAAATCAGAAAGACTTTTTATTGATAATATTTATATAAATTTTTTACATTCCATGATCAAGTCATCTGATACCCATCCAAGTTTTCAATTCGGTAAGTTCCGGGTTGTATCACTTCAGTGATCTGGTACGAGCCTTCCCAATTGGGGACAAGCTTTTCCTGCTTTATGGGTTAGGATATTTTGGCTCTTCGTAGCACCAAATCTCTAGGCCGAAAGGTTCTGGCTTTCATCCATGAATTATAGTAATTATAGTATTAGACGACCTTCTGTCGGCACATGGCCATTCTTAGTTGTGCTTGGAGTCTTGTGCCTTCAAGTAGATCCAAGTCGGCTCTTCTCTACTCCGAATTGTCCAGCTCCTTGAAGTGGTCCATCCTCCTGGATTGGAGAGTGATTTCCATCGGTATCATTGCTTCACTCCCGAATATCAAGTTAAATGGTAACTCTCTAGTAGTAGATTAAGGAGTTGTCCGGTATGCTTAGAGAACTGAATTTAGTTCTTTAGCAGGGAATCCTTTTGCTTCATTTAGCCTAGTTTTTAGACCATGAAGAATCATTCGATTCATCACTTCAGCTTCACCATTGGACTAAGAATATCTGATGGAGGTTAGCTTATGAAGAATGTGGTCTTGGGCACAGAAATCTTTGAGCTTCTGGTTGTCAAACTATCTTCCATTGTCGGTGATGATGGCATAGGGAATTCCAAACCGGTAAATTATAAAGTTGTTAACGAAGCTTTCAACTTTTATTTCAGAGATGTGGGCTAAAGATTTAGTTTCAACCCATTTAGTAAAGTAATCGATGGCTACGATTATAAATTTTCTCTGACTGGAGGCTAGAAGAAAAGGGCTAAGGGTATCCATTCCCCACTGAACGAATATCCAGGGGTGATTAACTGGGTCAATTGATTCACTAGGCACCTTTGGATATTAGAATATCTCTGACACTAATCACACCTTCTCACAAAATCGACAGCATCTTTCTAGATGGTCAGCCAATAGTATCCCTAGCATATAATTTTATAAGCCAGAGATCTGCTCCCATGTGATCACCGCATATGCCTTTGTGAATTTCTCTAAGGGTGTAGTCAGCATCCCGAAAGCCCTAAGCACTTCAACAGAGATTGTGTGAATGACCTCTTATAAAGAATACCCTATAAGATAATGTATTGCGAAGCCGTCCACCAAATCCATTTGGCTTCAGCAACATCCTTTGTAATACCCCTTTATTCAAATATCTGATGATCGGATTCATCCAGCTAGGTTCTTACTCCATTTGGTGTATTTCCAGACTTTCTTCCATTATATTAGGAACTTCCAGGTATTCAATAAAGATCTGACCCAGTGAGTCGGGAGCCTTAGTAGCTAATCAGGACAGTGCATCGACCTGAGGTTCTCGATTCGTGGAACATGAGAAATTTTAAAGAATTCAAATTTGGTAACAAGATCTCTTACCTTTTCCAAATACTTCACCATAATTCAAATTTGGTAACAAGATCTCATACCTTTTCCAAATACTTCACCATAGCAGCATGTTGGGCTTCAAACTCTCCTTTAGCTTGGTTTACAACTAACTAGGAGTTTGAAAAAATCCTGATCTTTTGAACACCTAGTTCCCTGGCAATTTCAAGTTTTGCTAACAGGGCCTCGTACTTCGCCTAGTTATTTGATGCTCAGAAAAAGAAGCGAAGAGCATACTCCATGATGTCTCCATCAGGGTCAGCTATAATTAGCCCTGCTCCATAACCAGAGGAGTTAGACACTCTGTCCAAATAAAGTATCCATGTAGGATCGGAGTTATCTTCAACTTTTTTGATGTCTGTCTGGTCTTCCTCTTCTTCATTACTCCAGGTTCATTTGGTAATGAAGTCAGCCAATACTTGAGCCTTCATCACTGGTCGAGATTGATATGTAATATCAAACTCATCCAACTTGACGGCCCATTTAGCTACCCTATCTAAGGTGTCAAGGCATTATAAGATGGCCCTTAGTGGTTGATCTTCAAGACAATGATCAGATGAGTTTAGAAATATGGTCTCAGGTACTTCGCTGCTATCACCAAAGCATATATCAATTTTTGTGCCTTCGGATATCTCACCTCAGCATCATGTAGTACCTTGCTAGTATAATATATTGGCTTGTAGATGCCTTCAAGTTCCTTCTTGACAAGCACCAAGCTAATGGCTTCGTCTGAAGCAGAGAGATAAAGATATAAATCTTCTCTTTCTTGGAGCTTTGAGAGCAATGGAAGATTAATTAGATATATTTTTAAATCCTTGAAAGCCCATTGGCAACTTTCTGACCATTCAAAGTTCTGCGCTTGTCATAAGGCCTTGAAGAAAGGTAGGCATCTTTCGGCCGACCGAGAGATGAATCAGCTTAAGGAGGTGATGCGGCCAGTCAACTGTTGTACCTCTTTCTTGTTAGAGGGGTGTCTCATGTCAAGAATAGCTCAAATTTTTTCAGGATTAGCTTCTATTCTGCAATTAGTGACAAGAAAATCAAGGAATTTTCCTGAAGTCACTCCGAAGACACACTTAGTCAGATTCAATTTCATCCGATGACTTTATAATATGCCAAAGGTTTCCTCTAAATCTCTAATATGATCAGTTGGTTAAATGCTTTTCACTATCATGTCGTCGACATATGCCTCCATATTACTTCCAAGCTGCTTTTCAAAGATCTTGTTGACTAGTTCTGGTATGTCACTCCCACATTCTTCAATCCGAATGGCATTACTTTATAACAATACATCCCTTTCTTGATTATGAAAGTTGTCTTCTCTTCATCCTCGGGATCCATTTGGATTTGATTATAGCCTGAAAAGGCATCCATGAAACTTAAGAGCCTGTGTCCAGCAATAGCATCAACTAGCCGATCTATCTTCGGTAAGGGAAAACTATCTTTTGGACATGCCTTGTTGAAATTGGTATAATTAATACAGATTCTTCATTTGTCGTTTGCCTTCTTTACCATTACCATATTAGCGAGCCAATCTAGATAATGAACTTCTCTTATAAATCCATCATTAAGGAGTTTACATCTTTGTCAATAACCTTCTATCTCTCAGGGGTAAATTTTTTTTTCTTTTGATGGACAAGTCTATACCCTAGATCAACTTTCTACTGGTGGGTGATGATCTTTGGTGAGATTATGAGCATATCATTCATCAACCATGCAAAAATGTCAATATTCTTTTATAGGAAGTCAGTCAGCTTTGCCTTTAGTTCTTCATCCAACATACTCCCAACCTGTACAACCTTCGTTGGATCTTCCTTTTCCAGTGGCATAGGGACAGTCCTTTCCACTGGTTCATCACATCCCTCTATTTGATCCCTTTGATCTAGTTGTTCTAGGATCATTTTACCAACTATCTGTCTATCTTGAATCATCAAACATTGTCGGTCTACTCTTTGATCCCCTTATATTTTTTCGATCTTATTCCTGACCGAGAATTATACCAATAGGTAATAAGTCGATATAATTTTCTAGAACTTATTTAAGGCTAGTCATCCTAATATGGCGTTATATGTAGAGGATGTTCGAATGACCATGAAATTGATCGGAAGTATTTTTTGTCGGGGTTTCATTCTCATGGTTATTGGAAGTATTATCTTCCTGTTAACCCTTACTGGATTCCCTCCAAGCCCAGTTAGGGGTATTGAGATTTTTTGTAGTTTATATCTTGATAAATTCATCTTGACAAAAGCATCATAAAATAAGACCTCGGTTGAACTTCCATTATCCACCAAATTTTCTTTTACATCATAGTTTGTAATAATAGCAGAAACAACTCTAGGATCATCATGAGATTCTTGGACTCCCCATAGGTCATCATTAGAGAAGGTGATGACACTGTTATTCTGGTGTCTCTTCGGAGCACCTTCTTCCCTGAAGCTTGATCGGCGATGCAACATGCTGACCATTCCATCTATGGATCGCTGATTAGAAAGCTCCGTACCATCTATAGTCTACTTTTAGATAGCAACCTCGACTTGGTATTCTTGGCCATAGATGTACATTATCAAGTATCCATAATTAATTAGGCCTTTTATCTATCTTTTAGCTGGATGCACTCTTCGGTAGTATTTCTGTTGACTCTGGTCTTAATTTTAATGATTGACAAAATGTTTAAGTATATATGAGTACTAATTATATTTTAAGTATATTTTTCAATCTTAGTACTCAACCATATTGAATGAAGAAATGCTTGTATTTCAATTGAAAAAGTCCTTAAATTAATGGAAAATCAAGTATATGAACTTTGGAATTAATATGGAAGGACTTGAAGAGGTTAAAGTTTCAATTTGAAGATGTTTCAGCAATGGCACAGGCAAGTGTCGACACTTGAAAATGAAGTGTCGACACCTGAGGAACAAGTGTCGACACTTGAAGAGTAAAGTGTCGACTCAAGACCTGAGACAAACAGAAAACTTCAGAAAGCACTTTCAGTCAAGTGTCAACACCTGGGCTGAAGTGTCGACACTTGGAAGTGAAGTGTCGACACCTGGAGAATGAAGTGTCGATACTTGAAACTGAAGTGTCGACACTGAAGTGAAGTGTCGACACTTGAACAGTAACGACTAGTTTTCTGGGCTGCAGAACTTCTCCAACTTGCTTCCAAACGGTCATATTTTCCTCCCTAACGGTTATAAACGGTCATTTAAGTGTTGGGAGGCTATATAAACATCAAAAATCAATTGGAAAAGTAATCCTTTAGTGAGATTTTTGAATATTCTTCAAGGATTCAAGAGTTGAGTGGTTCAAGCCTTCAAGCTTCCAAGTTTCAAAGAGAGCATCCAAAGTTCACATCCTCAAGCATAATTTAAAGGCTTCATCAACTTGAAGACAAGATCTTCATCAACTCTCAACGGGCTTCAAAGAGATATTTGCTTTATTTTAGAAAGCTTTTATTGTATTCATTATACTTGCTCTTACATTATTTTACTTAAGGTTTTTGGTGAGCCTTGGAAAACCAAACAGGTTTTTGGTAAGCTTTGAAAACTAAAGTAGTTGTTGGTGAGCCTTGAAACTAACTAGGATTTTACTTGTGAGCCCGAAGCCAAAACAAGTTGTTTAGGTTCTTGGTTATCCCGTAAAACCAAGGATGGTTGTTGGTGAGCCTTGAAACCAACTAGGGTTTGACTTGTGAGCTCGAAGACAAAACAAGTTGTAAAGGTTGTTGGTGAGCCTAAGTTATAAAACCAAACTTAGTAAAACTCTCAAGGGTGGCTTGGGGAGTGGATGTAGGTGCTTGGTTGGCACCGAACCACTATAAATCTTTGTATTTGTGTGATTATTCTCCTTATGCTTTTATTTCTTTATTCCGCTGCATTTATTTGAAATATACAAGTACTTGAATTGCATTAGTACATACTTGCTTTAGTTCACACTCTTTTAAATAGCATAAAAGTTTTATAAAACCCAATTCACCCCCTCTCTTGGGTTGCCTACCTGAGCCTTCAATTGGTATCAGAGCTCGGTGCTCTGATTGAAAATCTAACGATTTTGAGTTAAACATTATGGCAACCCTTGTAGGTATTAGTGTTAGACCACCATTTTTCAATGGCATAAATTATACATTTTGAAAAACTCGCATGCGCATCCATATTCAATCTATTAGTTATCATCTTTGGAAAATTATTGTTAGTGGTCCTCATATTCCTTCCATTTTGGTTAATGGCATTTCCATTCCAAAGCTCGAAAAGAATTGGAATGAATATGACATTAAACAAATTGAACTCAATGCTAAAGCAATGAACTTGCTTTATTATGCATTGGACTTAAATGAATTTAATAGAATTTCTACATGCACATCAGCGAAGGAAATATGGGACACACTTTAAGTTACTCATGAGGGTACTCTTCAAGTGAAGAACACTAAAATTAATTTGCTTATACATTCTCTTGAAATTTTTGAAATGATGCATTATGAATCTATATCTGATATGTTTTCAAGATTTATGACTATATTAATGAATTAAAAGTCTTGGCAAAATCTATACTAATGCTGATTTGGTGAACAAAATTCTTAGATCCTTGCCAAAATCATGGGATCCAAAGGTGACGGCGATCCAAGAAGCTAAAGATGTAGAAACCTTATCTTTGGAGGAGCTTATCGGTTCACTCATGACCTATAAGTTGAACTTATGGCAAAGGATAGTGAAAGCTGATACAGAAAAGAAGATAATGGCTTTCAAAGCCAAAAAGAAATTCAAGGCAATGATGGCAACTTGGAGCGATAACGAAGATTCAAGTACGGATGATGAAGTTGCCCATCTTTGCTTCATGGCAAATGAGGAAAAGGTATGTGCTAAAAATGATTATAATTTTACCTTTGATGAACTACATGATGCATTTAATGATCTTGTGCATGAATATAGATTGCTAAAAATTGAGCACAAGAAATTAAATAGGCATGTAGATTCATTTTCTCTTGACAACACCAATCTTGCAAATAAAAATGATGATTTAAATACTAAGATTGATATTTTGAAAAATGAAAAGAATAATTTTTCTAAAGAAAAAGAATTTTTAGAAAAAGAAAATGTTATTTTGAAAGATTTATGTGATAAAAATATTTGGGTGAGGAAAAGAAGCAAAAACTTTTGAAGAATTTCAATATTCCTACTTTTTTCAATTTTTCTTATAAATGTGGTTTCAATGCTTATTCTTCTAGATTAAGAAAAGTTTGGATTCCAAAGGAACCATAATTACTAATCATAAAGGACCCAAGAAAGTTTAGGTACCAAAATGTCCACTTAATTTATTTTGCAGGAATGTCTTGCAACCCAATATGAAGAAAGGAAGTTCTTGAAAAGAGGTTGTACAAGACAATTTAAAGAAGTGGACAAGCTACATTTTGAACTAAATAGTAAAATGAAGGACTTTGTATATTGGTAAATTCTAAACATCTCCTTCCATAATTAAAAATATAGATTAATTTTTATTGCATCAATTACTTTGAAAAATTATTTTAAATAGTTAATTAGAATCAAGTTTGGACTTATCATCATTGGCTATGATCATGAACTTTATGGTATTGATGAATTTCATGCTATCATGATTAAATTTATGATTGTAAGACCTTCACTTGATTTTGATTAATGTATTTCATGAAAAATACTTTTAAAGATGCATATTGATTTGAAAATATTTTAATTGATTGATTAGAATCAAGCTTAGACTAATAATCATTTGTTGTGATTATGACCATTTTGATGTTGATGGATTTCAAGCTCTCATGGTCAAATTTGTGATTATTAGATCTTCACTTGATTTTGATTAATATAGTTTCTGAATTATTTCAAGTGAAATGTTACGATTTATGTGCTTTCATTGTTGGCATCTATGCTTAAGTTAGAATTGATTTGAATCAAGTATAAAACTGGTAGTTAAGGGTTACATTTAAGAAGGTATGCATATTGACAAACCATTACTCTAGTAGCTAGACTTGATATCATATTATTTCTAGCATTTGTATGGATATCAAATCATCTTAAAATGAATTTGAAATCATGCTAAAAGTTTTCAAGTGATATAAATGCTTTGTATTTTGAAAATCATGAATATCTTAAAAATTTCAAATCTTGATGCATAAGCTTTCATGTTTTATTCCTGAAATAAATACATATTTTTAAAGGAGGAATAACATTTAGGGGGAGCATCCAAAGATTTGTTATCATATTTGATGCTTTGAATATCTTATTGATATCATGCTTTGCTTATATTGCTCTAATACTCCTTCTTCTTGTTTTCAAATCTAATTCTTTGAGGGGAGTTACATTCAAATGGTATCATATTCTATTGGTATCAAAATTATTTTTAAAAGAATTCCTAGTAATCGCTTCGGATTGGGTTAGTCACCATGGCCATTCGGTCATAGGAGATAAGTAGGGCTTAAAGATCCTCTCTTCCCATTCAATGGGCTCTCTTATAACGTGTAGAGGTGCCGTTGTGACCTTATACCATAAACAAGTAAGGCGAATGGATAATACATCAAATCATTTCTTGCATGTGCTTACATTCTGTGGTATCATGTTCAATTTGTATCATATTCAATTGATATCATAATTATTTGATTTCATGCATTGATTTTGATGACCTATTTGCTATTCTTTCTGACTTCATTCCCACTTTGTATTGCCTTTCACCCTTTTTCATGATGTCAAAAAGGGGAGAAAATTGTTAAGTATGAAAAGGGGAAGATTGGATAAACATGAAAAATCATTTGAGAAATGAAAGAAAGTGCAAAAGGGGAGAAGAATATAATATTTTTTATCTAAAGGAAAGAATTAGTAAGAAAAAGAAATTTTAAAAATTTTGAAAAATATTTTGAAGATTTTTTTTTTGGATCATCTGAGGGGGAGCTTGGTGCTTATTGTTTTGAGCTTACATGTTTATCTTATTGTTAATCTTTTTAAGCTTACCCTATTCATATACTTAAAGGTTTTGTCATCATCAAAGGGGAGATTGTTGACTCTGGTCTTGATTTTGATGATTGACAAAATGTTTAAGTATATATGAGTACTAATTATATTTTAAGTATATTTTTCAGATCTTAGTAGTCAACCATGTTGAATGAAGAAATGTTTGTATTTCAGTTGAAAAGTCCTTAAATTAATGGAAAATCAAGTATATGAACTTTGGAATTAATATGGAAGGACTTGAAGAGGTTAAAGTTTCAATTTGAAGATGTTTCAGCAATGGCACAGGCAAGTGTCGACACTTGGAAATGAAGTGTCGACACCTGAGGAACAAGTGTCGACACTTGAAGAGTGAAGTGTCAACTCAAGGCCTGAGACAAACAGAAAACTTCAGAAAAACTTTTAGTCAAGTGTCGACACCTGGAGCTGAAGTGTCGACACCTGGAAGTGAAGTGTCGACACCTGGAGATGAAGTGTCGACACTTGAAACTGAAGTGTCGACACTTGAAACTGAAGTGTCGACACTTGAAACTGAAGTGTCGACACCTGAAGGTGAAGTGTCTGAAAGAAAAAGATGCAGGTGGTTTGACATGATCCTACACTAGGCATGCAAACAGCTGCGGGAGCAGAATGGATTTTAAAACATTTTAAAAAATCCGTGTAGCGGAAATCTGCTCCGCCCAGAAACTAATCTAATTCTAGTTGCAAATGGGCATGTATGATGATATAAAATATTTGCAAAATATTTGAATTAAAAGATTCTATTCATGCATGATTAAAAATAATTTTTTCATACCTTATTTCGGCTGGAATAACTTTGGGATAAAGCTAGAATAGGCTGGAATAGCTGGAATAAAACTATTCCAGCCTTCTTCTTCCTTGGGCTGAAAACAAACTCTATTTTTGGCTTGAAAAACGGTCGGAACACCACTTTCCGGACCTCGTTTGCTCACAAATTTCAGCAGCCACAACTTGGACAAGAGGTTTTCGATCTCCAATCGAAAGCTGCAAGAAAATGTTAGCCAAAAAATGTAAAAATCCGCCAAAGTCTGCTGCCAGATTTTCTGCAGCATAACAGGACAGCAGACTTCAACTTCGCGTTAGGAGTAACTGCAGGTGATCCAGCTCGCGTGGCTTGCTCCCAGAGTAGAAGTATACTCCCTCTAGAGGGGAGACTCGCCGGGGGCTCTCCGATCCCTCTCCACACGCGGTGCTAGCCGCTGGAAGATGATTCGCGGCCACAGTGGACTGCAGCAATACTCCTTTGCTGCAGTGCAGGTTTGAGCACTTGAAAGAGCAGTAAAATGGCCCTTAAACACTCCCTCACACTCTCCAAATCTTAGCCTATAAGTACAAAGTCTAAGCTCTCAACCAGGAGGTCTCTCAACCACTTAAAGAAGAACGCCCAGGTTGCAGTTTCACGGTGTTTTCACGGCTGAAAAACTTGATTGAAACAGGGGACTTGCTGGAGTTTTTATAGGCAGCGAAGGAGAGGAATACGTAGAGCTGGGAGAAGGAAAAGGCAGCTGCCGTTCACCCATTCAATCATAAAACAAGGATAAATGAGCAGCAGTGGAGGGAGAAGAAGAGGCGCCAGCGAGGGGAGACGTTCAGTCTTCATTGGATGCATGGAATGGTTTTGACGCTTGGGAGTTCAGCCAGCATTTTACCGTGTAAAATGGCTGGGAGAAATAAAAAGATCACCAGTTCAAAAAACCGGTCCAAACAAAATTTGGTTGAATCCCATTGGTTCAATTAACCATTCCCATTTAAACCTCTTGGTTCAATCCAATTGAACCGGTTCAAGCCCAAAAAATAGGTTCAATTGGTTCACAACTAATTGGAGGCCGAAACGAACTTCGAATCAATTCAAAACTGATTCAGAAAAACCTGATGCAGTCCTGGTCAGCCCGGAACAATTTCCGGTTGACACAGACAAGGGCAAGATGGGTAAAAGAGTGCTAAAAATACTGTGACCATAAAACCGAGACGATTCCCATCGTAATCGGTATCCAGATCAGAGAGTAATCCTCTGTGGTGTGTGACCTCATAGGTTCGAACCTAAACGGTAGCACTAGAACAATTCTAGTACTAGCTCAGGAAACCATCTAGCAATGGGTCCCGGCATCCGGATAGGTCGAAGATGCGGGAGCAAACTATCAACCTCTAGCATATGGTTACCGTATAATTCATCCCTTTGACCTCTAATGCTCAGGACGACTGAGATTGGATTGTCAACCCAGACTGAGTCAGTCGACTACGTGTCTCAACCTCGCAAGCCCAGTGACTCTTCACTAGGACTACCCCCCGCAAGGATTTGCTAAATTGAGATACTGCGAGACATTCAATCCAAACTGTTTGGACAGGTCAATTCCATCTTGGTCCATCACTGCTCCACAAGTACTTGCCTGTACCCAGAAACCTTTCGTCACCGGATTAAAATCCGGTAGTCCGGCACCAAAGCACAGGGAGATGCTTGCAAGCTACCGTGATGACCTCAGGTCAGAGGGACACATATACCCATATCCAATCGTGAGTATCCCTTTGGCAGAAAAGGGATGCACGGAGTCACGTTCAATAAGATATCACATATCCCACTTGCAGATCACATCAGTGTCACCATACTCATTTGGTCAAGAGGACAACCAAACGATGTGAACTACAACAACCTATACTTGATATATTGCCATCCAGTACAATATATCCTTTGGTTGTGAACAAGATTTAAGGATCACTCGATACATCCTCTTTGTATCGAAGTCAGTGTAGTCCTAAGGACTTCATCACATGGAAAGTTCATTTCAGGAAAATAAAATGTGATGAGCTGCCAAAAAATTTTTTTAATTCAAAGAAAGAGTACAATACTGAGCTCAACCGCCTACAACCCAGGCGATTGGCTTTGGGACACAATTCCCAACAACTCCCACTTGTACTAAAGCCAATCAGAAGAGTATCTAATATCCATTTCCCATTTACAATAGTCGAACTCTTTTATTCCGAGGGCTTTAGTGAAGTGGTCGGCCAGATTTTCTTTTCCATTGATCTTCAAAAAATTGATGTCGCCTCGTTCCACGATCTCTCATACGAGGTGGTATCACCGCAGTATGTGCTTAGTGCGGTGATGAGCTTTAGGCTTATAGCTTGAGCAATGGCTCCAGTGCTGTCACAATACACCGGAACGGACAGGATCATCTAGGGAAGGTGCCACCCCTAGCTCTCCAAGGAACTTCCACAACCATATAGCTTCCTTTGCTGCATCTGATGCTGCAATGTATTCTGCTTCTTCGCACCGAGTCTGCAACAGTTGCCTGCTTGGAACTTTTCCAGCAGCAGATCGCTCCTCCATTCAGGGTAAATACAAATCCTGATACACTCTTGCTATCATCTCTATCTGACTAGAAACTGGAGACAGAGTATCCCACAAGTTTCAAGTCAGGTTCTCCATAAATCAGCCATTGATCTGTAGTATTTCTTAAATACTTAAGGATGGACTTAACCACCTTCCAATGCGCCTCACCTGGGTCAGACTGGTATCTACTCACTACTCCTAGTGAGTATGCCACGTCTGGTCTAGTACAAGATATAGCATACATGATAGAGCCTACTACAGAAGCATAAGGTACTCTACTCATGCGCTCTCTTTCCTCAGGAGTTGTCGCACAATCCTTCTTGGAAGAGTAATTCCAGAACCTATCGGAGATAGCCTTTCTTGAAATTTTCCATGCTGAACCGTTTTAGCATGGTGTCAATGTACATAGACTGGGACAATCCCAAAGCTTCTTAGATCTATCTCTATAGATCTTCATACCTAGTATGTAAGAAGCTTCACCCAAGTCCTTCATGGAGAACTGAGATGATAACCAGACCTTTATTCCTTGTAATACTGCGACATCATTCCCGATTAAGAGAATGTCGTCAACATACAGTACTAAGAATACAATCACAGAACCATTAACCCATTTAGATGATGCACGATTCTTCTCCGTTCCTAACGAAGCTATACGATTTGATACACCTATTATCAAACCGTAAGTTCTAACTTCGAGACGCTTGCTTGAGTCCATAGATGGACCTCTGCAACTTACATACTTTTGATTCATCTATGGATGTAACCCTTCAGGCTATATCATATACACCTCCTCTTCCAGCTCCCCATTAAGGAAAGCAGTTTGGACATCCATCTGCCAGATCTCGTATCAAAATATGCTGCCAAAGCAGCATGATCCGAATGGACTTGAGCATTGCCACAGGGAGAAAGTCTCGTCATAATCGATACCATATCGCTGATGATACCCCTTGGCAACCAGACGGGCTTTATAGGTCTCTACCTTCCCATCTGCGCCCCTTTTCCTCTTGAAGATCCATTTACACCCGATGGGTTTTATTCCTTCAGGCGGATACCAATGTCCAAACATTGTTGATTTCCATGGACTCCATTTCGGATCGCATGGCTCCAAGCCATGCCTTAGAGTCTGATCTCTGAAGTGCATCCATATAGGTGATCGGATCCTCATTGTTCTCATCGAGCTCAATGGGATCGCCGTCTCGGACTAAGAAACCATAATATCTGCCTGGCTGCAGTATTCTACCGGATCTCCTAATGGGTTCTGGGGTGTGATTCAGTCACAGCGGTTCTACGATGTCCTTAGAGTGTGCAGGTTCTTCTATTGGCTGAACTCATCAAGTTCAATCTTAGAGGCTATAGTTCCTTCTCCAAGGAACTCCTTTTCCAAAAAGATAGCTCTAAGAGCAACGAACACCTTTTGTTCATTCTCCAAGTAGAAGAAATATCCTTTGGTTTCCTTAGGATAACCAATGAATAAACACCGATCCAGCCTAGGACCAAGTTTATCTGAGTCAAAACGCTTTATGTAAGCCGGACAATCCCAGACCCGAAGGTATGAGATTGAGGGTTTATGTCCAGTCCACATCTCATACAGAGTGGAGACAACAGACTTACTTTGAACATCATTTAACAAGTAACAGGTTGTCTGAAGCGCATATCCCCAAAAGGATAGCGGCAGAGTTGCAAAGCCCATCATGGATCGAACCATGTCCAACAAGGTTCGATTCCTCCTTTCGGACACACCATTCAACTGTGGTGTTCCTGGAGGAGTCCATTGAGAGAGAATTCCATTCTCCTCAAGATATGTCAAAAATTCACCAGATAAGTATTCACCACCTCAATCAGATCGAAGGATTTTAATACTTTTTTCAGTTTTGTTTTCTACTTCATTACGGTATCGTTTGAACATTTTAAACGACTTAGACTTATGTCTCATTAAAAAGACATAACCGAACCTTGAAAAGTCGTCTGTAAAAGTAATGAAATATTTGTATCCTCCTCTGGCACTAACTATCATCGGTCCACGTACATCAGTATGTATAAGACTTAGAAGTTCTGTAGCTCGTTCACTTTTTCCAGTAAAAGGCGACTTGGTCATTTTACCAAGTAAACAGGATTCACAAGGGCAGTGATTCAGAATCACTGACCTCGAGGAGTCTATCTCCTCGCATCTTGTTTATCCTATTTTGGTTATATGACCTAGCCTACAGTGCCAAAGATACAAATCATTGACATTATCTAATCTTGGGCATTTGCTAGAAGTGTACATTACACTAACAGGCCTTGATAGTACGTATATGCCATTATTTAATCTAGCTTTCATTATAATAGAGTTATTCAAAATAACATTGCAAAAATCTCCTTTTATTAATAGTTCAAAACCATAATTGGCCAAAAGGCCTACAGAGATTATGCTCATAATGAAACTAGGACAATAGTGACAGTCGACTAGTTTGACAGTATAAGACTCAAAGACAAGATGCATGACTCCGACCGCCAGTACTGGAACACGATTTCCATTCCCGACGCTCAGAAACTGTTCTCTATCTTCAAATCTTCTGCTAACTTGAAGTCCCTGTAACGTATTGCAAACGTGAATTGGACTACCAGTATCCAATACCTAGTTAGCAGTATCAACAATAAAGTAATTACAAGGTTTTATCATATAAATACCTTGTTCAGCAGACTTCTGCTTTCTCGGCCTATTCGGATCAAGGGACGCAATATAAAAAGGACAGTTCCTCTTCCAGTGTCCCTTCTTCTTGTAGTAGAAACACTCTGCAGAAGACTGATCAGCCTTATACTTCCTGGTCTGACTAGGGCCAGGAGCATCTACACCTTCTTTCCCTTTTTATTTGTTTTCTTCTTCTCTTTCTTAAAGGGACGACGACCTCTACTACCTCCCACTAAATTCACCACCCCTTATTCAGTTGTGATCTTTCTCGAAAGTCTGCAGCAACCCCAAAAGACCATGGTAGTTGACTGCAGGCTTGTTCATTTATAATGATCGAGAAAATCAAGATAGGAGGAGGGAAGAGAATTCATGATCGCATCCTTGCCGAGCTGCTCGTGCAAGGGGCATCCGAGTTTGCCCAACTTTTCAATCAGCTCGATCATGTACAATACATGATCAGTGACTAAACCGCCATTCGGCATCTTGGAATTGTAGATGGCATAAGATACTTTGTACCGTTCTACATCATCCTGGGTGCCGAAGGATTCCTTCAACTTTTGAAGGATTTCATCAGGTTGGGCCTCCTCGAATTTGCGATTGAACTCGTCGTTCATCGCCGCTAACATAATTCATCGGACAGTAGTCCGATCAGAGACCCACTTCAGATAAGCATCTCTGACCGCACTCCGTGCATTAGCGAGAGGGATTTCAGGTACCGGATCCGTTATCACATAGAGGATCCGTTCATGCTCCAGAACGATTCTCAATCTTTGATACCAACTATCGAAGTTGTGACCCTTTAACTTCTCGTTGTCAAGAAGTGACCGGAGCGATAAATTGGAAGACATCTGAAAAGAAAATAAGACCTAATAAGTGTATGAATTAATAATTTAACCAAAAGACTTGGACTTTAGTCTAAAGATTTCTCCCACTAATTTTTTAGATTGGTAGCCTCTAACTCCAATCCATGAAAACACTTTTTAAAGTGGGTACTGAAATCCAATAGGCCACGCATGAGCCCGACTTTGGCCAGCTCACCCATACGAGCCTAAAGGTAGGTTCGTAAACCAATTGCTTCCCTAAACAATTTTCAGTATTTCATTTTGCCCCAGAGAACACCCCAATCGGCCTTGGGGCCTCCTATTGCGGGTCTCTGGTTAGGTCCAACCATTAAAATGATAAATCCAATGCTTCCAGCTAACTAAAGACCAAGCCCGACTTTGGCTGGCCCACCTGGTCCCGTTAAGGAGGTTGCACTGAACCATCATCGATCAGATAGAAATTTTAGTCGCTGGATGTACACCCGTTCTTTGGAATTGCCGATCACACCAAGCTAGTGGACACATTTCCATCCAACGGACACATTTCCATCCAACTTAATGGGAGGCTAAGATTGTCAACTCCTTGACTTAGTCTTTTTAAGGACCTAATAATTTAGAGAATTTTTAATTGTGATAGAAGAAAAGACAAGGACATGGATCATCCTCCCACTGAATCAATCAGATTTCAGGAGGGTTGAAATAAATCAACAAACGATCCATGGGCACCTATAGATCAGTCAGACCGATCAACCTGGGTGACATGGGTTAACTCGAGTCATTGAGCTTTTCCAATCAGTTCTGGTCGACTCGACTAGCCAGGTAGGTGAGATCATGGTGAGTATCCGCCATTAACCATCTTTCTAAACACCAACTAAGTTGCCAGGAAAGAGGTAGCCTCATACAACCATGATCGCAATGCCAAACCTACCTCAACACCAGTCGGTTTACCAGACTCGATCAGACTAGCCTAAAGACTCGGGCGTCCATTGAGCCACTAATTGGATCCATTTTAGATGAACGGATCAACTAATCTAACTTTAGATAGTTCTAAAGAAGGGCCTTAAACAACTTTTGTTTAATCTTCTTGTAATCCGGTTCAACTAAACTTAGGTTAACCAGTTATGGACCCAACTAGTCAGCTAACCCAATTAACCCAAAATGGCTTATGCAAATTTGATTAGATTTCATAAACCTAAAATTTTTTTTTAATAAGCCAAACTCTTAATTAAAATAATTTTTAATTAAGTCTCTATGTAAAACAATTTTACATAACTAAAAAATCATGCATCAAGATATTTTACAATAATTTATATTCATATAAAACATGCCTAAAACATGTATCACCAAATTAAAACAATTTTTAATTTTAATATTCTTTAAGGATCCTTCTGAAGAGGCCAACACAGACGATCCGCATCGTGTCAAAGACACACGATCATGGTGAATGTCTCAACTAGGTTCCAAAAAGAAATCAGGATACATTTTTTTTTAGATTAAACTAATTTTATCTATTAAACATGCATATTAGATTAGATTACACATGCAACCTACTCTGATACCACTGAAAGAAAAAGATGCAGGTGGTTTGACATGATCTACACTAGGCATGCAAATAGCTGCGGGAGCAGAATGGATTTTAAAATATTTTAAAAATTCGCGTAGCAGAAATCTGCTCCGTCCAGAAACTAATCTAATTCTAGTTGCAAATAGGTCTGTATGATGATATAAAATATTTGCAAAATATTTGAATTAAAAAATTCTATTCATGCATGATTAAAAAATATTTTTTCATACCTTATTCTGCTGGAATAACTCTGGGATAAAGCTGGAATAGCTAGAATAAAACTATTCCAGCCTTCTTCTTCCTTGGGCTGAAAACAAACTCTGTTTTTGGCTTGAAAAACGGTGTCGGAACACCACCTTCCGGACCTCCGTTTGCTCACAAATTTCAGCAGCCGTAACTTGGACAAGAGGTCTTCGATCTCCAATCAAAAGCTGCAAGAAAATGTTAGCCAAAAAAATATAAAAATCCACCAAAGTCTGCTGCCAGATTTTCTGCAGCAAAACAGGACATCAGACTTCAGCTTCGCGTTAGGAGCAGCTGAAGGTGATCCGGCTCGCGTGGCTTGCTCCCGGAGTAGAAGTATACTCCCTCTAGAGGTGAGACTCACCGAGGGCTCTCCGATCTCCCTCCACACGCGGTGCTAGCCGCTGGAAGATGATTCACGGTCATAGTGGACTGCAGCAATACTCCTTTGCTGCAGTGCAGGTTTGAGCACTTGAAAGAGCAGTAAAATGGCCCTTGAACACTCCCTCACACTCTCCAAATCTCAGCCTATAAGTACAAAGTCTAAGTCTCAACCAGGGGGTCTCTCAACCTCTTAAAGAAGAATGCCCAGGTTGCAGTTTCACGGTGTTTCATGGCTGAAAAACTTGATTGAAACAGGGGACTTGCTGGAGTTTTTATAGGCACGAAGGAGAGGAATACGTAGAGGCTGGGAGAAGGAAAAGGCAGCTGCCGTTCACCCATTCAATCATAAAACAGGGATAAATGAGCAGCGATGGAGGGAGAAGAAGAGGTGCCAGCGAGGGGAGACGTTCGATCTTCATTGGACGCATGGAATGTTTTGACACTTGGGAGTTCAGCCAGCGTTTACCGTGTAAAATGGCTGGGAGAAATAAAAAGATCACCGATTCAAAAAACTGGCCCAAACAAATTTGGTTCAATCCTATTGGTTCAATTAACCATTCCCATTTAAACCTCTTGGTTCAATCCAATTGAACCAGTTCAAGCCCAATAAAATAGGTTCAATTGGTTCACAACCAATTGGAGGCCGAAACGAACTCCGAATTAGTTCAAAACTGATTTAGAAAAACCTGGTGCAGTCCTGGTCAGCCCGGAACAATTTTCGGTTGACACAGACAAGGGCAAGACGGGAAAAAGAGTGCTCAAAAATATTATGACCATAAAACGAGACGATTCCCAATCGTAATCGGTATCCAGATCAGAGAGTAATCCTCTGTGGCATGTGACCTCATAGGTTTGAACCTAAACGGTAGCACTAGAACAATTCTAGTACCAGCTCAGGAAACCATCGAGCAATGGGTCCCGGCGTCCGGATAGGTCGGAGATGCGGGAGCAAACTATCGAACCTCTGGCATATGTTACCGTATAATTCATCCCTTTGACCTCTAATGCTCAGGACGACTGAGATTGGGCTGCTAACCCAGACTGAGTCAGTCGACTACGTGTCTCAACCTCGCAAGCCCAGTGACTCTTCACTATGACTACCCCGGCCGAGTATTTGTTAAATTGAGATACTGCGAGACATTCAATCCAAACTGTTTGGACAGGTCAATTCCATCTTGGTCTATCACTGCTCCACAAGTACTTGTCTGTACCCAGAAAACTTCCATCACCGAATTAAAAATCCGGGTAGTCCGGCACCAAAGCACAGGGAGTTGCTTGCAAGCTACCGTGATGACCTCAGGTCAGAGGGACACATATACCCATATCCAATCATGAGTATCCCTTTGGCAGAAAGGGACTGCACACGGAGTCACGTTCAATAAGATATCACATATCCCACTTGCAGATCACATAAGTGTCACCACACTCATTTGGTCAAGAGGACAACCAAACGATGTGAACTACAACAACCTATACTTGATATATTGCCATCCAGTATAATATATCCTTTTGTTGTGAACAGGGTTTAAGGACCACTCGATACATCCTCTCTGTATCGAAGTCAGTATAGTCCTAAGGACTTCATCACATGGAAAGAGTTCATTTCAGGAAAATATAAAATAGATGAGCTGCCAAAAAATATATTTTATTAATTCAAAGAAAGAGTACAATACTGAGCTCAACCGCCTACAACCCAGGCGATTGGCTTTGGGACACAATTCCCAATAGTGTCGACACTTGAACAGTAACGGTTAGTTTTCTAGGCTACAAAACTTCTCCAACTTGCTTCCAAACGGTCATATTTCCTCCCTAACGGCTATAAACGGTCATTTAAGTGTTGGGAGGCTATATAAACATCAAAAATCAATTGGGAAAGTAATTCTTTGGTGAGATTTATGAATATTCTTCAAGGATTCAAGAGTTGAGTGGTTCAAGCCTTCAAGCTTCCAAGTTTCAAAGAGTGCATCCAAAGTTCACATCCTCAAGCATCAATCAAAGGCTTCATCAACTTGAAGACAAGATCTTCATCAACTCTCAACGGGCTTCAAAGAGATATTTTCTTTATTTTAGAAAGCTTTTATTGTATTCATTTATACTTGCTCTTACATTGTTTTACTTAAGGTTTTTGGTGAGCCTTGAAAAACCAAAGAGGTTTTTGGTAAGCCTTTGAAAACCAAAGTGGATGTTGGTGAGCCTTGAAACCAACTAGGATTTTACTTGTGAACCCGAAGCCAAAATAAGTTGTTTAGGTTCTTGGTTATCCCGTAAAACCAAGGATGGTTGTTGGTGAGCCTTGAAACCAACTAGGATTTGACTTGTGAGCCCGAAGACAAAACAAGTTATAAAAGTTGTTGGTGAGCCTAAGTTATAAAACCAAACTTAGTGAAATTTCCAAGGGTGGCTTGGAGAGTGGATGTAGGTGCTTGGTTGGCACCGAACCACTATAAATCTTTGTGTTTGTGTGATTGTTCTCCTTATACTTTTATTTCTTTATTCTGCTGCATTTATTTGAAATACACAAGCACTTGAATTGCATTAGCACATACTTGCTTTAGTTCACACTCTTTTAAATAGCACAAAAATTTTATGAAACCCAATTTACCCCCCCTCTTGGGTTGCCTACCTGAGCCTTCAATATCCATGGTTGCAGTGGAATCAACAGTATTTTGCCTTATTGCACGATGCCAAAGGTGCTTGTATTGGTCTGGGTCTTTGTAGAAAATTTTTCTTTTATATTTCATTAATATCTTCTCTCTTGGGAGAGATAGAGAAGTATAGGTATCGAACTTGCCACAAAGTTTTTTGGCTTAGGGCTTCATCATCAAGTCACACTATCATTATGGTTAGGAGGTTGTGGCTCATTGTTCTTCTAGTCCTTTTTCTTTGGGGCCATCCTTCCTTTCGCCTAGCGCTGAATTGCTGCTTGCTCCTCAGTTAGCGCATATTTTTGTGCGCATGCTAATAATTTAGAGTAACTAGCGGGGAGTTTCTTATCCAGAGAAAAAGTGAATCTAGATGACCAGAGACCCTTCTTCATAGTAGACATAGCTACATGCTCATTAAGATCAGGGATTTCGAGTAAGGTAGAGTTGAAGCAGGCCACATACTCTCTCAGAGTTTCACCTTCTTATTGCTGAATGAAGAAGAGGCTATCCGAATTATGTGGCATTCTTCTACTAGTCCTGAAATGAGTCACAAATAATTTTTCTAATTGATCAAATGAATGAATGGTACCTAGCCAGAGGCTCGAATACCACATCTGTGTAGCTTTCTTGAGAGTCTGGAAAGCAAGACAATGGAGGGCATCAGTTGCCCCTTGAATCATCATATGGGCTTTGAAGTTGCCCAGGTGATCGAGAGGATCAGTGGTTTTATCATAAGGTTGCAACCATGGGATCTTGAAGTGGGATGGGATCACTTCTTCTATAATTTTCTTAGAAAATGGAGGTCATCAATCATAAGCTATAAGCCGTTCATCATTCCTTCGTTGATCATCGAGCTTAGCAATTTGTAGTTCCAACTTCCGGAATTTCTTTCGAAGTTATCATGTTATCAGGTTCCTCTACTTCGGTGAGAATTTTTGGGGTAGAGTCATTGAAGGATATAGAAAAAAACCTTTGGCATTTCCCTCTGAGCTAGCTCTCACCATATTCTTGAAGTTGGAAGCCTTGCCACGTGGGAGAACGTCGATTCAAGGAATGATGATACCGAGAACATTGACTTGGCTCTCATCACTGAACCTCTTTCAAAGGAGACCGTCAACTACATCTTGAGGCGATCGGTCGCTGTTGCCCACTGATCATTACTTCTTGAAGATTCTGAATAGTAGTAGTCAGAATCTTCATTTTATTCAAGAGAATGCCGATCTATTGTCATCCTATACTCATCATAGGGGTAGCGTCATTGTCTTCTTAAGATAGATCATTCTTCTTGGATGGTGGACGACCTTTTCCAGCTTAAGTGTTCTGCACTCTTTCTTTCACCATCTCTCTTTTTCAAGATTTTGATTTATCCCCTTCCAAGCATGCCAATCTATTGTCGCCGAACCCGAGCAACTCCTTCGCCCTATTAAGACTCGCTAGATGCGCTCCCTTCGAGGTCCTGCAAAACAAATCCACATGCCGGAGGTTTCTAGTGGAAGACACTCCGATGCTTAAGTCAGCAAGGATTCGAATAACATATATATAATCTCAAAGAAGATAGACAGGAATGAGAATACTTCAGCTAGCTTTTTCTTACTTAGCCCTTGGAGGTCTCCTCTTATCGGTATTTATAGACTTTCATCTTAACGGAATTCAGTTGAAAAGAATTAGTTTCAACGTTATTCTGTTGATAACGACATAGAGCCATTGTAACAGCCAGTCGTTATTCTATTAAGATAATCATCTCTTTTCTTGCCATCTTGATTTTTTTAGAATCGATTGGTATACTTAAGTCGGTCGGACTTTATATGTTCATCGGACGTAACAAGTAGGTCATACCAATGAATTTGGAAAAAGAGTCGACCGATTGTCGTCTCGTTAACTTGTTAACTTTTGGACCTGATACAGCCTTTTGTTAACCTTCGATCTTATTGTGATATTTTATGAGACAATTCAACCGGCCCATCACAACATATAGAAATAAATATCATGTATTCATCTACATCTTTTGTTTATAATTAATTTTTTGTACTTTGAAAATGTATATTTAATGTATAATATATTAGATTCAACTAAATATTTAGGTAATTGATTGAGCTTATAAGGCTCACTACCACTCTCTATTTTTTTCCGGATATAGAAAAATAGATGAGACTTGGAACTGATTAGAGAGGATTGTAAGAGACACCCATTAGTTTATTTTTGAATAAATAAATTATTTGACTTATGGAGTATTTAGATTTTTCAAATAATTGTATTAGAATATTAATTACTATTTTTGCTATCATTCCCTTAAACGGTGCATATAAAAATTTTAAAAAGGGGGCATATGTATTTGGCAGGTCATATGGAGTAAATTTTATAAATGTACGGCCATTGTTATATGCTCGGCTTATACCGGTTGGGGTGGCACTTGATTCCCATAGAGGCTGTTTTCTTGTAGCCTTGATCTGCTTCATTT
This sequence comes from Areca catechu, assembly GCA_021397845.1. NCBI lineage: Eukaryota > Viridiplantae > Streptophyta > Magnoliopsida > Arecales > Arecaceae > Areca > Areca catechu. Next base: position 50,337,449 of record CM038047.1, on the reverse strand, counting down.
GCCGTTGCAAAAGAAAATAAAGGTAGGATGGGGCTAAAGAAAAATAAAGTAGGAGGGGGAAAAACCAACGCGGGGAGAAACACAAGCAGAGAAAGACGTGAAGCTGGGGCAACGCATACATTGAACGGATTATTCATACAAGGACGATGACCGCTCATGACCCAATTAATAGCTACGACACCAGACAATACGCCAGCGAATTGTGATATAAAAAGATAAATCACACCAAGAGCAAATTCAACGCAATGCAGGGGAACCACACAGAAATCCAGAGATCAGTCGACGGATATTTCACGCTTTAGATAAGTATGGTGTTGTCGGTCTTCAGCAGCACGATCTCAACGCCACCAATCGTAAACTCGCCAAATTTAGGGACCAGCGTGACCACCAGCTTCTCGGCGTCCTCGGCGTCAAGATCTTCCAGCAGGGAGGTAATCCCAACTTGAGGGAGCCCCTCCCCCTTGCCCTTCATCCTTTTGTGCGGCAGCTGCACAAACGCCCTCTTTTCTCGCCTTTGGGAGCCGCGATGTACACGTCGAATCGTAATAGTCCCTCGGTTTCGGCCGCGATGTCCTTGATCAGCAGCACCTCCACCATCTCCTCCTTCTCTGCCTTGCTGCGGCTCTTCTTCGGCCTCGGGACAATCACCCGCAGCGCCGTCTCGGACAGCTCCCTTGGCTCCGATCCGAACGGTTCCACCGGCACCAGAGGCTGCTCCGTCTTCGTCTCCTTCCAGGGCGGGCAGTTGAGCTTGTTCATCCATAGGGTCGGCACTGCTTCATACGTGTACCTAAGCTTGTTCTGGTCCAGGCAATCGCTGACCTGGATTCCCACGTTTTGTGTTGTGTTTTTTTTGGTTTGGAAACATATAATCATCTCAATATCAATTCTGCTTTAAAGTGAAACCTAGATGTAGGCGTTACTGTGACACGCGAAGAAGTGCAAACAAAACTGGCAGCAAATTTTAACCATCGTTTGGAAAGTACTCTGTACCGTGCCTATACATATTGTTTTAGGTGAAAAATCTGTAGATAGAATATATACAACAGTGGAAGTGGAGGAAAATTCATCATTTGTTTACGGCAATTAAAGAGAAAAATATCAGCAAATTGAACAGTTCCACGATCTATCCAATGATTTCCAAAAATATTATTATTATCATATAACATATCAAACTGCAATTAATGTGATGGCGGCATGTATGAGTAGTTAAAGTTATGGGTTACCTTGACTCGGACAAGCCGCTCGTTCTCATCGTAGAAGAAGAAGGTGGAGTCGAGCCAGTCCGTATCGTCGAACTCGTCCTTGTTGTGGCGGATGCTGCGGTAGATCTGCCAGAGGCGGTCGACGTTGGCGTGGAGACTGAAAAGATGGAGTCGCGGGCGGCGGTGGAGAAGTCACCCATGTCGGTGTGGGGAGGACACGGCGTGCCCACCCAACCGTGGATGACGTTGTGGATACCCTCGAGCAGCCCGTGCCCATTTTCTTCCGGCTCCCCGGTCCGCAGCGGGTCCCCCATGAAGAGGTCCGCCAGCGGCAGGCTCTGGTTGAACATCTTCTTCATGTGGCACAGGTTGGCCAGCACCAGATCCTTCTCCGTCAACCCGCTGTCCCCCCTCTTGTCGTAGCTGTAATTGTAGTCGAGGATGGCCGGCGGGTAGTGGGAGGTGTTCCGGTTGGCGTTGTAGAGAGGTGACCAGATGTCGGCGGTGAAGATCCCCGGCATCGACATGCCATCGTAGGAGTCAAAGTTCCAGAAGGGGAGGGCGAAAGTGTCGTCATCGATGAGCTTGCCAAGGATGCGCTCGTAGAAGTGGAGGTAGTAGCGGTGCCAGGGGAGGAAAAACCAGTTGTTGTGGACCTGGAAACGGACCCCAGGGAAGCCCACCTGGTCGTAGGCGTTTTTGCAGTTTGCGAGGTGAACTCCAGCCTGCTGATAGAAGTTCCAGGGATGGTCATTCGCAGCTCCTTCATTTTCTTCACGGCCTCCTGGTACTTCTTCATGTAGTCGCTGTCGTTAATGACCAGGTGTGCGGCACGCCGCACCCGGAGAGGCGTCTTCGGTAAGGTGTAGTCGACGATGTCGAGGTTGGTATAGGGAGGGCAGCAATTGGGGACCTCGACACAGCCCTTGGTGATGTCCGGCACGACCGGGTCTGCCAGAGCCATCTTGCCTACTGCTGCTGCGCCACCGGTCAGCCCACCTAGTGCAATCAGCGCATCGCGCCGGTTCTTCAGCAGTGATAATGGTGGCAGCTGCCGGGCGTCACCGTTGCTGCGGCAAGCACGAGGCCGGATGAGGCGGCGGAACGGGGCAGCGCGGGAATGGCCGTCGTAAAGGGGACAAGGGGATGGAGTGATGGTGCTCAAGAAGCCTACGCTGGTGAACATGTTTGGCTGTTTGTTTACGTGAAAAGTGAGGGTGGATGGATGCACGGTGTTTGCTTTGCTGGTTTCTCCCACCTTATATAGCGTTTGATCCAAATGGGAGACGTGACCGGTAGGCAATGGGAGACGTGATCAGTAGGCAATGGCACATAACTAAGCTCTACTGCCATTAACTGAAAATTTATAGCATACAACTAAGCTTTACCGGCATTAACCGAAAATTTATAGCACACAACTACGTTTTACCGGCATTAACTGAAAATTTATAGCGAAGGCCTCCGTGAATTGACAACATGTGTGAACACTGTGATCTATAGCATACAACGAATTTTACTTGAAAATTTATAGTGTTATAGCAACCATCGCCTCTACCTTGAGACGCCTATCGAACAACCAAGAAGCAATTCTAGCATCGACCATCATCTCCAACTTACCTAATAATTGACTGGGTATAAGATAACCAAGCAGGCGACCACACCGACTATCTTCAGTATCTGTGTCGAGAGAACTTCACTATCGAGCCTGATTCACGAGTCTCTCAAGTACTTACTCGAACTCGATTAAGATCCATTCTTAGTCGAGCATGCATGGAGTCAGAGGCCCTCTCTTTACCAGGGCATTCTCTCAGTCAGGTCTCTCTCTCGGCTAGGCCTTCTCTCGGACAAGCCCCTTTTCTCGATGCCATGCCAGCTACCCCCTCACTCGAGGTTAGAAATACGCGAGTATGTGGCGACAGCTATCCCCATCTAATGCCTATCATCCCAGCTATCCTAGCAGCGATCGTGGCAGACAAATTCATGGGGGCCACAGGAAATGAGGTCATTGCCGATGCTATTAAAGACGTTTGCCAATGCTTTTAAGCATTGGCAAGAAAGCTCCTGACGCTTTTAAAACGTCGCAAAGGCATCGGGTATGCAAGCGTGGGGACGTAACCTGCCGACACTTTTAAAAAGTATCGTAGGCTTTAAACGTAGCGACACTTTTTAAAAGCATCGGCAGGCATTAAACATAGCGATGCTTTAAAGCGCCGCTAGGTTTTAAACCTGCCGATGCTTTAAAGCGTCGATAGGATTAAAACTTAGCGACGCTTTAAAGCGTCGGCAGTTTTAAAACCAAGCGATGCTTTAGAGTGCCGGCAGCCTTTAAACCTACTGATGCTTAAAAGCATCGGCAATCGGCAAGATAGCGACGCTTTAAAATGTCGGCAAGCTTTTTTTTTAATAATACCTGTATGACACAAAGCCAAAGACAAATCTGTATAACCATGAAACCTGTATCACATATACAAATCTGTACAACAATGTATACGAAACCAAGCATCTACAAATCTGTATAACAATGTATACATTATCACCAAAATCAAACATCATTTCATTGAAACCTATATCACAAAAATGTATACGAAACCAAACATATACAAATCTGTACACAATGTATACATTATCACCAAAATCAAATATCGTTTCCTTGAAACCTGTATCGCACAAAGCCAAAGACATACAAAATGGAATCAAACATCATTTCATTAAAACCTGTATCACACAAACACAACATTCATAATATTACTCCAAACACCAAATATATATGAAATCAATATAAAGAGTGTTTTATATATATTAAAATATCAATAGAAGTTCAAACTCAATCCAAGTTCAAATACATCAAAAGACATATAATAATAATAATAATAATAATAAAATAATAATAATAATATAATAATATAATAATAATAATAATAATATAATAAATCTATTGGCATCAATGGTCCGCGGGAGGCTGGTTGTCGTCCTGTCTGCGACTGGCAGATGCATCAGGAACCTACAAGATATACATATATATAGTTATGATACCTACATTACAATATATTCTAAATTATTACATACATACAAAATATATATATATGTAGTTATATACAATTATTTACCTGAGATGGCATGAACATATGCAGCACAGATGTAAGATGCTCAAGCTGAACTCTCATAGTCTGCATCTCTGCTCTGTCTATACCATGTGTCTGTTTGAGCGCTACTATCTCATCCTCGAGTCTACGAACACGTGAATCATCAGAACTATCCCTAGTATCCCGAGTAAATCTACTTACCTGAGATAACTGAGTAGGGATAACTCCAATCCCATAACCCCTCACTCGTCCATAATACTCTGGTCCCATCAACTGTGAGAATACCTCGGCCTCGATGTGACTGCTCTGCGTAGATGATGTAGACTCGCCACCACGCTCTTGACGATTAGAGAGATAGCATGCTCCTATGTTTTATAAAAAATTTATATATTAATACTTAATAAAAATTAAATTATAAATCATGATATAATATAAATAAGAAAATACAAATAGATCTCTGGACTCCTTCTGAACAAAACTGCCATCCTGGTGAACGTGAGTTATCCGATAGAATTTCATCTCACCAAGCTCCTCCTATGCTGATCAGCCTATAGAAAGAATAAATGTTACAAAAAAATCCAAAAGGATACATCTTATACCCCCGTACCATAATACATGGCACATGCATGATACATGATGTTAAAACTATAAGTATACTAAAAATATTATAGGATGAGAAACATACAAACTCATGCTTGAGTCGTGCATAACTCTTGGATCCCGCTGTGTGAGGAACAGACTGAGCTGCTCGTGCAGCTCTACCAATAGCAGAATATATCTACAAAATAAAATTAAAACTATGTTATCTTGTATAAATGTAATTTACATTAAAAATTAATAAGTTTATAAGTTTGATGATGCTACACAACCTGTGCCCTCTCGGAGAACCAATAGTAAACCAGCTCCCTCCACTGATGAGGGTGTTCATCAGGAGGATAAGTAGCTGCAACCTGCTCCTCTGTCTTACCCTCTATCTTATAGTCTCCCTTCAACTTTGTCATATACTCTTTCCACTTACGACTGAGAGACTTAAGCATAAAATCATTACAATCTGGAGGGAGTACAAACTTGCTCTATAATGTAAATAAATAATAAAATAAGTATTAAATGAAATAAGCAATGAAATTGTTAAAAATTTAAGATATAAAATAATATATCAATTTTTTACCTGCACAAGTCGTAGGATCTCTACTTTGTAAGCAAGAAGCATGTCATTCCATTTTCCTTAATTTAGGGGACATAGCTGACCCTGGCATGCTACTGTCCCTAAAAAACTAGTCAACAAGCTGGTAGATTTCTTAATAGGTTGGCCTAATTGTTGCACTCAATGACTCTCCTCTCACCCTCATGTAACTGCCATACATCATGATTAGTGTGGGTCCTTGCCTCCGCCTAAGTCTCCCAGATCCATCTACAAAAAAATACAGAAAAGTATATATCAAAACTATTGCATATGTATAAATTGAAATGAGATGAAATTATTAAATTATCCTGTATATATATATTATCGATGATAGGCTCATCATCTAGATGATCTGTAGGAGGATCGTGATATGTTGAATCAGAGGACATGCCTTGGCCTGATGTGTAGGAGAGGTACTGGCCTCGACCGGATGTGCAGAAATATAGGGACTAGCATCAGACTAATGTGAAGATGATCGATTGCCCTCAGACTATTGTGCTGAAGAAGTACTAGCCTCGGTCTGAAAATATTGAAACTGTACATCTGATAATCGCTCCTTTGAGGCATGGTGTACTTAACATGCGTTATTAAAAACCAAGTCAGTCAATATTATAATCAAATTATAATGAAAATGAATTGCTATTTAAAAGATAGGATAATTATTCATGCAAAAATGAAAACCATCTTATAAACTACTTACTTGTCATAATCAACCAGTTATACCTTCTTCGGAATCCAACATAACCAAAATGGTTATTTCATTTATATGATCATCTAGCATAATATTATAAGGCATACACTAAGTATAAGTATCATCATCATCTTCTTCCACCATTTTTCTATGTCATACAAGTCTCTAGGTTTTGTCTTAATAACAGTAGCCCATTTTTATCTTTCGAGTCTTATACATAAAAAACTTGTCGAGCTTGAGATGAAAAGATAAATGGATCATCCTTCAATAACACACCTGTATATATCAATCTTGAAAATTTGACAAGTATAAATCCATTTGATCCTTTTTCAAACCTCTTGGTATATTTATATCAACACAATCGCATCGAAATAATACAACTTTAAAATTTTCATAATAATCCAACTCAAAAATATCTTTATGTATACCATAATAAGATTTTCCATCTGCTTTTACCATGACTCCACTATTTTAAGTTTTTCTAAATTTCTGTGCTCCTTGGTTTGAAATTTAAAGCCATTTATAATAAAACCATTATATTTGTTCACAATATAATTAGGACATCTAGCAAGTGCTATTAGTTCTGCTGAAATTTTTCTCCATCAGTACTGGTACCTAGAAAATATAATATCAATTATCGATCACTTATTCGATGTTAAATGTATGTAAATTATTATATGACTTATATATACTAACCTAATTGGAAAGTCAATTAGAAAATAACTCAACCAACCATCTTTGTTCAATCCTTGGATTACGATGAGTGGATTGATTGGCTTGTTGTTGTACAGCTAAAAATTCACTACATGACAATCAAATATAAGTTTGACAACAATATATCTAATATTTAGTATTTCCATGTATAAATAGACTAACCGGTGATAGTTAGATATTATGTCACTATGTAGCAATACATAACGGTGTGCTTGTGACAAGGATTTATTATCAAGAATAATACGTTTAGCTTTCCTATAAATCTTCTGGCAGATGCAAACTTATATAGATTTGTATTCTCCATGGTATCGCCATGACATTAAGGTCGTTGAATACAGTCTCTACACATTCGAGATATCTTGAACAAAATATCAAACACTCTTTAGTAATATATCCCTCTGCTATTGAGCCCTCAGGATAGACTTTGTTTCATACATAATCCTTCAAACATACAAGATACCTTCAAAAAGTATAATATTTATTATAATTTTGATATTAATATCATATTAAATATAATAAAGATATCTAAATTATGAAATTTAGTTTTATGGCATCATCTCTCGATAGGGTACATCCATCTATACTGTACCGATCCACCAAGTTTAGCTTTGAAGCTAGGTGAATGAGTAGATGAACCATAATCATAAAAAATCCAGGAAAATCTTTTCCATCTGACATAACGTAAGTATGATTTGAGACTGCAACTGATCAAGCTCCTGAGAATCAAGAACCTTAGAAATATACTTGAAGAATGATGTAACTGAAAAACAATCGTAACAACTTGTTTCGGCATTGACGATCTTAAAGCTAATGAAAGAATATCTTGAATTAGTATATGACCATCATGACTTTTAAGATTTAAATTTTTTTGCTCTTTCAGATTTATACATCGTGAAATATTTGATGCATATCCATCAGAAACCTTGATATTGTTTAAAACTATCAGAAAAAGATCTTTTTCTTGACTAGACATTGTATAACATGCATGAAGAATATAAGTTCTATATTTGCAAGCACTTGTGGATGAAGTTCATGTCGGATGCCATTTCTTTTAAATCAAGACGCACCTTCATGTTATCTTTTGTCTTTCCATCAAGATTTAATATTGTTCCAATCAAATTATCACAAACATTCTTTTCTATATGCATAACATCTTCACAAACGTATTTTTATATGCATCAACTTTCAAGATTAGTCGGAATATATTATGCTCCCAATAAGGTTAGTCAAAGGAATCTGCTTCTTTTATTCCATAATTATTTAGTATGCTGATGGGTAGATGCTGTCAGATATCTCGCATTTCATAACTTCAAAATAAGGTTATCCGGATCTCGAACACTGCTGTATCTAAAGTGCAAGTATTGATTTCTCTGATACTTCTTCTTGTGCTGAAGTTTCAACATTATCTCTTCCTCACTTTTTAGAGGACTTTGTCATCTTACCGTAATGTGTCTGATACCAAGCATTTATCTACAAATATCAGAACTAGAAGGTAGAATGGAGCAGATCCCAACTTATAGTACCATCAAATAAATCATTCTAAAATTGAAAGGATGATTGCTTCCAACCATCGACGATGTCCTATATACAAAACTTTCTCCATGTTTTAACCAAATTGAATGGATTGATTCACCACAAGAAGGACATGCAACTCATCTTAGGCTCCAGCCAGATAAATTATATATATAGAAAAATCATTAACAGTCCATAATAAAGCTGCCCGCAGTTTGAATGTTTGGCCATTCGAAGCATCAGTTGCATTGATACCCTTCCATAATTATTTCAATTCATCTATTAAAAGTTGTAAGAAAATATCAATATCATTGCTTGGACCTTATCACCTGGAATGACCATTGATAAAATAGTGAAAGACCGTTTCATACGTATCCATAGTGGTAAATTATAAGAAATCAAAACAACTGGCCAAGTGCTATAGATAGAACTTAAAGTTTGAAATGGATTGAACCCATCACTGGCTAAACCTAGCCTAATATTACGAGCATCAGAGGCAAAAATAGGATGTCTGTCATCAAATACTTTCCATGCTAAACTATCCCCTGGGTGTCTCAACATTCCATCTTCTGTATGTCCTTCATCATGCCATCTCATGACGAAGCTGTCTTTGATGATGCATAGATCCTTTTAATCTTGATACAAGAGAAAAATAACACAATACCTTGACCGGTTTTGTTTAATTTATGTTGCATATAATTCATTTAATCCCTCACTCTCATTTTCTTTTTGCTTCATCCATCGTGAAGATCCACATACATGGCACGACTCTTGATCGGCATATTCTTCCTGATATAATATACAATCATTTGAATAGCTATAAATCTTTTGTATCCAAGATTCAATTCTTTACTAATTTTTGGCTTCATAACAAGATATTGGTAAACTAGTACCTTCAAGAAATACATCCTTTAACAACTTGAGCAATATAGTAAAACTCTTGCCAGACCATCCATTCAAATATTTATATGAAATAAATGTACAAAATTTTTTTTTGAAAAGTTCTTGCAACCAGCATATAATTCTTAATCTGCATCTCTTATCAATTTCTGATAATGATTTGTTCCAACATTAGTTGGGAGTATCGGCTCTCCATTATGTATAGATTCAATAAATATAGGACCCTTAGGTATCCCAACTGCTACTTGTCCTCCATTGAAACCTCCAAGATTTTGAGCACCATATTCAAAAGCATCTCTGAGCAAACCCTCATATCATCATCTCTTGCAAGATTTTCCTGGTGGTTACTGGATTCAAAATCAGATATATATTCCATGTTAGAGGTTGGTTACATGTAGATGGTAACATTGACTCTCCAAAAAACTTACTCTGTATAATCTCTTAAAAAATCATTCCATACCAAATATTCTTCAACAGTATTTGGATATAGAGAACTAGAATTTATACATTTTCGGTATGACATAGAATCTTTTCATTATACTACTTCTCTCAATACCAAATTTAATGAAATTTTGAACTCCATCCAGATATTCTTTGCTATTCCTCGGTTTAGTTATCCAACTCTTATCCATTGTAAGATAAAACTAACTGAAATAAATAAATATTTATAAAAATAAATAAATTAAAAATAAGTTTATTCAATAGATCAATTACGTATTATTAAATGCATCCTATGATCAACTAGTAGGTAAAGATAGGTCCTATCATATTCAAAAATTATATTAATTATATGTTATCAATACGGTAATCAAATGTTATGCAATAAGGGTTGGAAAAAACTTTGGCAGTATTTTCCCTTAGTTCTTCCCAAAAATATTTATATGTGAGGAGAACTAAAGAAAAATACTGTCCAAAATTGCTTTCAACTCTTATTGCATATCGTTTGATTACTGTAATTGATAACAAATAATTAATGTAATTTTTGAACTGTTCGACATGGACAATCAATTAATCAATGTATATATTTCTCACATCCGTACAAAAATACATAAATGTACAGATGCCTTAAAATATGCACATTAATCAATTAATGGGTCTATGGTTCAATGAAATGCATATTTTGTAGTCCAAATATCCATAAGACTTGAAATAAATCATTCATGTCCATTCATGTCTACAACTTTTTTAGAGTTTAACTAAAACAAAGGATAAAAAGAAGAATGATTAAAAATAAAAATGGGCATGCCCATTCATGTCTACATTGAATAAATGACAAAAATACTTAAAAATTTGATAAAAACAATTCTAGTTATGTTACATAATAGCAAGATGGCAACGAATCACTACAGGATTCAAGAAAGAATGGAGCTTATGAGTTATGAGTTAGGATAAACTATTGAGTTTTCATTGTTAATCAAAGAACATCTTGAAGAACTAGCCCATCCTCTCTCTCTCTCTCTCACTATATATATATTATCTTATAGATTTTGGTGCATTAGTAATCCTTTCTAAAGCTAGTTTCGACATAAAGACATCTGCAGCCTAATTCACTTATAAATTAACCAAAATAATCTCTATTGTCCAATCAATTATTGATTTTCTTGATTCTATATGTTTAAATGGTAAGTATAATTTTAATATATTCTACCAGAATAATCTGAAACAAGAAGAGTGGAGATACAAATCATTAGAGTTTATATTCCAATAACAAAAAATCAACAATGTTCGGTCATAATTGTCTTTATGAATGATGGAATTAGGTTGAAGAGAAGAGACAGGTCTGTAAAAATCCGTTCAAGTAAAGTCACTGGACCTAAATTCCTCTCTTATCTTAACAAACTTTTCTAAGAACCTCACCCATCTTAACTCTCTATCTCCCACTTTTCTTTTAATTTTTGTATTTATCTATATATTGATCAACTATTATCTGATTAACTTTTGTTATTGAACATACATTGAATGTCAATGTATGCTAGTTATATAGTATCTCATAACCTATAAAATTATACATGATCTATCATTATATCATTCAACAAAATTTCTTTGGGATGAGAGGAGGTTATAATATTTACATTGATCACAAACTGAGTATGGTTAACAGTAGACAAAACAAAGAATAAAAATCCTGGTCAAAATAGATGACATGATCATAACTTACATAAGATCATTCACAATTTAATTTTTTAAAAAAGCAACATGCTTGGATATAACAGACAGACAACCCAGAGGATATGCAAGAAACTGACTATAGCATGGCTTCAATCAAATAATTAGTCTTCTAGTATTTTTCATTTTGCATGATATTACATAAATAGCCAAAATGGGCATTAAGAAAGAGACATAAAACTCATTCAAACCAAACTTGCTAAACCGTACATCACTTATTTAAGATTAAAGGCATCATCAATAAATTACAATTGGTCAATATAAAGTTACATCAAGCTTAGTTCTTTCTGTTAAGGAAACCAATCTACGAAGATGAAGAATTAGGAGCACAAATAGACCAATGAAAAGAATTGGAGAAGATAACTGAAATAACCTTGGATGTTTTGGTATTGGGAGACAGAAACCAAGGAAACAAAATCTCAGCACCCTCCACAATATCAGAATTTCAATACAAGGTAATGCTAATGTCCACCTTGAAGTTAAGCTTCCCTAATTAACATTTCACAGGAAATTGGAAAGTAAAAGGTTGCAACTAACGATGCCTACATCGGCCCAGTGATTAAGTAAAGCTATAGAAAATCAAATTAAAGAGATATTTTATTTTTTTTAATGTCCTTCATCGCCCCCGTGACCTGCCTCTCTCTGCAAGCCCCCCACCCTCCCCCCAGACTGCCACCGTCGACAAGTCCATGCCGTCGTCGACACCCCCGCCATCCAAAAAAAAAAGTGGAAGATGAAGATTTATTGGAGATATGGAAGCCGGTGAAGATGAAGTTCGCACCGGTGAAGATAATGCCGGAGATGAAGATCGCACCAGAGAGGAGAGGAAATGGCAGCCGGGAAATGAATCGCGGGTGAAAATTGAGGTTTAGGGCTTGGGTAGATGAAAAACTCGCCGATGCTTAAAAGCATCGGGACATAAGCGTTGATCCTTGGCAATGCTGTAAAACGTCGGAGGATACCGACACTTTCTAAAAGCATCGACGGGTTTGCAGAATCTCCCGACCTCAAGAAAAGCGTCGAGAGAAAAGGGTTGCTATTTCCCTTTTTTACTGTCTCAATGGAATCAATGGCCCTAACCAAAAGATACTAATATAAGGGGTCCCAAGAAAAGATCTCAACAACTTATCAGAATCTATTATCTCTATCAGAGGAGATCACCTTCTTGGCAGCTCTCTGTTACTCCATGTAATGCTATAAATAGATAAAAGGACCTCGACGAGGTGCATTTTACACCACACCTTAGCACTTACACTGATACGATCATCAGGGCTCTTAGCTCTAGTTGCTATTGCCAATATCATTCTTCATTTTCTGACTTGAGCATTAGAGTGTCCCCTCCAATAACTCTTACCTAGGAACTTTTTTACATGTCTCTATTCGAGGTTGTCAACTATAGTACACTTAGTCCCTCGAAAAAGATTGGAGGGCCCCCCGGTGCCTTCGCGACCCACCAAAGGATATCTTGGCAGCAATAGATTGGTATGCCCATGGTCTCCAAATTGTTTCTCTTTCTTTTGATATGACTAAAACTAAGGTGCCACTTATATATTTCAGGTCAATATCATCTCAAGGATCTTTCAGATCCTATGACACTAACTAACTACTCAGTAGATGCATCATATGCAAATAGAGACTAACATTTATAAAACTAATTGCATCCAATTTATTTCTAAATAAGTAAATCAATGATTCATACTAAACAAAAATCAATTTCTGCTCTCAATAATTAATAGTCTCTTTTACCAAATAATAATCCAAAGGTCAAGTGTCAATAGTAACAACTATTGTCTTGTTACCCATCTAGAGGGTACATAGATCTCTATTTTCCTATGACCCTTCATAGAGTTTATAACTCAAAGGAAATAGAAAAGATCATAAGCTAATATATAATATGATAGCTGATATACCTTCCAAAGGTATATCCTATTTATTCTTCAAGGATTCTAGACACATGGGACAGTTTCTATGGTCATCAACTTTGAGGTGGAAATACCTTTCCATTATCAATGGCCATCTTCTTGGAAGATCCTTTTAGTCATCAATGTGTTGACCATGTTGTCTCAGTCTTATTCAAATAATAGTCTATAATAAACTGACCATATGAATTAGATAAAGATCGCTAGATCAAATTCATTTGCATCCTTTGTGCATCATCATGCTCAAGCTTCTCAAGCTCTTAATCATTAATCATTGTCAATAATGATCAGGATAGATTATAGTTAGGTCAGCCATCAAATGGCTTGGTAATATAGGGTAGCCCTGGTCCATTACAATACTCAGTCTTTCTAATTAAATTTTCAATTTAAGCTAATTTTTATAATAGATTTTGGTTAATCGATTGATCTAAAACTAAAAAGATTCAAAGCTGACTTTTAATCCATAGAGAGTAAAGATTCTAGTTATATATTTGTATTTAATCTTAAATTTATTCTAGAAACTTTAAAAAATAAATTAGACTCTCACTATTTTTACAAATCTCTCATACTCTTTTATAGAGACGTGGAAACCCCTACGCAATTAGGGTTTCTAGTGAGTACTGCTGTCCCATTAATTTCATACACCTCATCTATAGTTATTGGTAACACACAAATTAATGAGTAGATAACTCTTGTCTAATACTTTTCAAGCATATTGCAGTGACTTGATCTCTAAGTCATGTGAGCTTACCTAATAATATTATCCATACTTCTTAGTTAAGTCAGACTCATCATTCAATACCAAAGTGAAGCCATCATTGGATCCCTTATCTAACAGTTATCGGGCCCAACCCATTTTCATCCTGTAACATTTCTTGTTAATAAAGTGTTTCACCCTCCGATGTAACTAAACCATTGTTCCAGTTAAGAGCAATCAATACCAAAAAGATGCTTGTATTTCTACAATGGTAAAAGACCTAGGACTTAATATTTCTAAGAAGGTTTGGTTTAGGTCTCAACTTAATTAGTTAGTATAATCTCATGTCTAACTAACCTAGTTCAAGTCAGTACATCTCATGTCTGATTAACTTGGTTCAAATCAGCACATCTTTTGTTTAACTAACCTAGTTAAGATCAATACATCTCATGTCTAAGTAACTTGGTTTAGGTTAGATCTCAATTAGTTAGCACATCTCATGTCTAACTAACTAGGATGGCATGGATAAACTCGAATCAATAAGCAACCCTAATCAAAATATAATCGACCAAGTTAGTCTATAAGTAAGATCGATGGAAGGGTTGCACCTCTTTCTCTTTCCTTTAACACTAATATAGTTGGCTAGATAAAGAAATAGTCCCAATTAAAAATCATAATCAAAACTTGTCTTAGACACTAATTGATTTATCAGTTTTGAATTGGTCATCTTTAGCGATTCAAGCTCGACCACTGAGCCAAATCAAGTCTTTAGATCAATCGATTAACGTCAATCAAATCAATCAGTTTAGACCATTGACATGGTCTTGAGTACTCTTGATCTAATCCTAATCAACTTTTAATTTGGTTTGATTAAGGCTCAATCGATTGGGTTCGATCATGATCTAGACAAAAACCAAATGCAATCCAATTGCAAGACCTATCAATTCGACCCATGCCCAAACTCTCATGTCTTATACTTAGAATTTAAGATTAAAAATTCTCAATTTCAGATCTTTTAATCTTAATTTCAGATCTTAAATTATTGATTTAAGTTTTGAAAACTATTTTCAAAATAGATCAATTTATGTTAGAACAACATTTACACTATATGAAGGAAACCTACAGGCGATTTTATGCATGTATTTTGAAACTTTTCTAAATTTAATATAGCAAAAAACTTTTTGATTAATCCTATTAATCTAATATGTACTAGATTTGATCTAAAAATAGCCTACAAAAGGATCTATGACATGATATATTGCATATACAAAATCTAAAAAGAAAAATCAGCAATCATGAATCAAATCTATGAAAAGAAAATAATACTGTAGAGCATATCTACAAGATGTGTGAGCTTAGAACTCAATACTTGAGTGTGGGTTGAAGAACACCGTAGCTGATTTGCATGGATTCGATGTTCTTCAAGCCATACAAGTATATGGCCTCTACAAGATATCCACATGAAGCCCTAATCTGATCGATCTCCCTAGAGTGCTCGCTCCTTGTAGAGACCACTTGATGACTGATAAAAACTCCTTCAGATCACTAGGACTCTCCAGGAATTGAAAAAGGTGATAAAGAGGATATGAGATAGTGGAGGAAAAGAGAAGAGATGGCACATAAGATGCTTTTTTCTCTTCCCGAAAACCCTAGAAGAACCCTAGGGAATCCATACCCAAGAGCAACATGCCTACTCAAATTTTTTCTCTTACCCATAAACCCCATGACCCCACTTGATTTTCTTGGTGAGAAGACTCTCTACTGTCCCACAAGCCCACATTCAATCATATTAAGAAGTGGCATATATAGAGGTTAGGAAGGGATAAGGATGAGGTGGTTTCTGATTCAAAATCAGAACTACTCCATCTTGAATTCAAAATTCAAGTTGAAATCAAATTCAAAACACATCCTAACCATCTAGGTGATAAGTAGGGGCGAGAAGCTACTTTATGTGTGGGAAAACCTTCATGCAAATTTCAATTGGATTCTAATATGACAAATTTGAACTCAAACCAAATTTCATTTGGTTAGATCCAAAGAGATAAGTGAAGCCAATCAAAATAGGAACCTAATCTCATTAACTAAATCCTAATCTAATAAAAAATTAATTGAGCCCAAGTCCTGATCAAATTAGGAACCAAACTCCCGTAACGATTAGGTTATCTTATAACCTAATAGGTCAAAATAATTGAATCAATTCAATGACTTGATCTAAACTTCATCTCAATAAAATTCTAATTAATCTATTTGCTAATCAATAAAATTCATTGCTAAATGAAAATCATCAAAAATCATATCATAAATTATATGATAATATAGGTAATAATAATATATGATAATTGATATTGTATCATTGATAAGAGCAATTTATAATTATTGATCGTCATCAGATCAGGCAAAAATTTTATATATGTGATCCCATAGATTCAAACACTAAGCTAGTAGTATAAGAACAAATTCAAGTACTAATCAAAATGACCATCTAGCAATAATGCTCGATATTTGAATAGGTCGAATAGTTGCAAAGCAACATTCAAGAACCTTTGGTATATGATTACCATATAAATCATTCCTTTGACACTTAATGCTCAAGATAACTTTAGAGTTAAACTATCAACCCTTAATCAATATATCCATATAATGTCTCAATCTTATAAATCTTGTGACTTCTTACAAGAATTATCTTGGTCAAGGTTTTGCTAAATTAAAATATAGAGAAGCATTGTCTCTAATAACTTAGAGCAGTCAATCCCATCTTAACTCACATATAAACTTCACAAGTACTTGACTGTATCCAAAAACCTTCTATCACTGTATTAGAAATATAAGTAGTCCAGCATCAAAGCATAGTAAGTTACTTGTAAGTCATCATGGTGATTTGAGGTCTAAGGGATACTTATATCCATATCTTTATGGGCAACCCTTAATAGCAGAGTGCTCCACAGTAAGATCATGTTCTATAAAATATATTTCTATATTTTACCTGTATGCCATACCAGTATCTCTATACTGGTTATGAGGACAACCAATCTATATGGTACACAACTACCTATACTCAATAAATATTATCATCCTTAATAGCATATCATTTGGTTATGAATAAGTTTAAAAACTGCACGATAAATCCTTATTTATTGAATGGAAGTAGTTCTAAGGACTTCATCAAAAAGAGTTCATAAAAGGAAGATGCACAAATTATGATGAATTGCTAAAAAGTTTTTATTAATTAATAATTTATATATAAATTACAAAAAGCATAACTATCTACAGCTTAGATGATTGGTTTTAGGATATAATTTCCAACACTATAAGGAGTTAACCTTATAGCAGGACAACCTTATATCAGTACAAGATTGATCCTAATCAATTTTAATTAAGTGCATAATGAACATGAGATTTTAGTTTAAATGTCAAAAACTACTTTAAATCTAAACATCAAGTATAATCATCTCATGAAATACATAAAGACAAGAATTCAAATCTAGACAATTTTAAATTCATGAATCCAAACTTTCAGAACATTAAATCTAAAAATAATTTTAAGATAAAAGAATTAAACATGAAGCATAATTTCATGATCTAAATTTTAGATTCAAAAATCAAATTTTTTAGATCTAATTCTCAAATCAAATTGACTAAAATTTCATATCAAGTGTTGGTTCTAAATTATAGAAAATTCATATATGAATTTCGGTTCTCAATCAAAGATTTTGGATCTAATTTTTTAAATCTAATTTTAATTTTTCAAATTTGATTTCAAATATGAAACACCCTTCTAGATTTGAATTCTCAAATCATAAATCAATTTTTTTAGATCTGATTCAGACTAAATATATTCATGATTGTAGCTCTGATACCACTTGAAGGAATCGTCACACGATCCCTAGGGCAACATGCATAGATTTCAAATTTTATTTATTTAACTAAATAGCAATAGAATAGAAAACCTAATCTAATATACATACAGGATCCACATCATGAACATATCATATTGAAAATGAAGCATAGATATATCAGATCTACTTACCTCTTATGCTATTCCATCTTCATCGGATCAGATCTAGCAGATATTCTAGGTTCTATCGAAGTTGTGCATGTGCTCAGTCTCTACTGATATACACATAGAGATGCCTGATTGAAGCACATAAGCCATTAGAGTGCTAGCACCTTGTAGGCCTAGCTTCGAATATTAAATCGGATCCTTCTTCAAGAAGAAGAAGAAGAAATCCTAAATCATGTGCTAACCTTCATGTTATTTAAAGGGAGATTAGCAACCAATAGGGAAGAAACACTTTCTCTCTCTCACTCTTGCTAGTTTTGGTATGTGGAATCATGGAAGGAAGAGAGAAGGGGTGGCAGAAGATTGCTTGTGGCAAGAGAGAAATGAGAAAGAAAGATTAGCGCTCACCTTTCCCCACCCACTCTTATTTTTGTCACAAATCCCAAGAGTCCATGCCCAAAAATTCAGATAAAATCAAACTCTAATTTGATTTGAATCAAATATAAATTTGATAAGAATCCAAAACTATTTGAAGAGAGAATCTCCTAGAAGAGGAGTGTGCCAACTACTACCATGTAGATTTTCTCACGCATGCAAACAAGAGAGGGGTGCTAGATAGCACCCCCTTTCTCATTTTCGAAATAAAATAAGAGAGACAAACCTAGTCAACAAAGAGATCAACTTTTTGGTTCGATTTGGATCAATTTCAAATCTGATTTGATCTCGATTCAAACCAAATTTGAAAGATTGTCAACCCTGATCTAATTAGGATTGTAATCCAAGTGACTGTCAACCCTAATCCAATTAGGATTGTAATCCAAGTCTTACATGGATAATTAAATCCAATTAGCCTTAAATTAGATCAAGTATAATTACATTAAATCTAATTTAATTAATTAGAACTTGTTCCAAAATTTGATTAAATCTAATTATATTGCAATAGTTGTAATTATGTCCCTTGTGCAAATAATTACAAGCTTCTAAATATATAACCCCTATATAATTAGTAATTTCTAAATACGTAATCCTCACATATTTAGTAATTTCTAAATATGTAACTCTTACATATTGATCCAACTGCATAATCAGGTCAAGCTCTATTCTATGTGATCCCTTAGGTTCCATTCTATTTGGTAGTGAGAAATACTATAATCTCCATCATAGGATCATTGAAACTCTTTCAATGAGCTAGAATGATTCCAACTCACCTAATAAAGGATCATAAATCTAAAACGATCCTAGTGACTTTAGATAATATACCAGTGATGCCTAACAGCATATAGTGGTAATCCAGTAGAATAGAAAAGAATCCTTAAATGTAAGTATCATGTAATTGATCTTTTATCAAGAGTCCTGACAAGATATAGGCCATGAAAACTCGTCAAACCCTAAGTATCTATCACATGTAAGATTGAGTTAGTTCAAATCTAAATTATGAAAACTCATGAAAACTCTTTCCATCATTCATAATGCCATGGCCATAATCTAAAGGACTTAGCTTCTGAAATCGTATAAGACTACTTTTTAACTACTAAGATCGATAGATCTCCTATAAGTATACTCCTACTTCTATAATAAATATACTATAGTTCACAAATATTGCAAGGATCCGAATTGCTAGAAAATATATTTATATGTTGTCAAACTATAACAACTCCACTATGAGTGGTCGAAGCACTACAAATCAAAGAACCACTCACACATTACAGTATCAAGAAAGTCACTAACGAGTGAGTAGACATCCATGTAACTTCTCATATTAATTATGCTGGGTATCATTGTTCTCTAACAACCAGCTACACTCTCGTTCCAGTGTCCACACTATAGACTCAAGACTCATCATCCTAAGGGAAGCGATCCGTGCACTGATTTAATCAGATCAGTCACCATCCCCATGATGATTCTATAATTGGAAGCATTTAAAAATTAATCTATAATGACACTCTCAAATTCTCAACTATTGAAAATATGTGTCATTGTCCATTAATTCCTTAGATAATATATGGATACATATACATATATGGATAAAATAGCCTAATTTAACATATTAAATATAAAATTATATCCTAGAAAAAAATATGTGTCTGCTATATTAGCTTCTAGGATATATATCTAACAAGGTGGATGATAAAGGAGTCAAGAAGCCCACATATGACACAAGCCGAATGTTCCATGACATAGAGACTAGATATTTCAAATATGAGAAAATAGTTTTTGCACTAATTATCTCTACATAACATCTTAAGCCCTATTTTCAAGCACACTCGACTGTTATCCTGACCAACCAGCTACTTAGAGCCATCCTGTAATGGCCAGATACCTTGGGAGGATGGTCAAGTGGGTGATCAAGGTTAATGAATTCGACATCTCTTATCACCCCCGATCATCCATGAAGATGTAGGTCTTAGTTGACTTCCTTGTCGAGTGTACATGTCAGATGACAAGCCAGAGAAAGCACTCGCTGAGCAACTTACGAGCAAACCTAACCCCGAACACTTGGATTCTACATATGGATGGAGCTTCAAAGTTTCAAGAAAGTGAATCTAGGCTAATTCTCATAAATTCGGAAGGAGTGGTTGCCTAGTACACTCTATACTTCTAATTCAATATAACCAACAACCAGGTCAAATATGAAGCTCTCCTAGCCGGTCTAAAACTTGCTAAGTAGCTTAAGGTGGAGCACCTAAAGATCTTCACCAACTCTCAGTTAATAGTCTCAAGTAACTAGTGAATACGAAGCTGGGTTTGACGATGGCTAAGTACCTAGACAAAGTACAGAACCTAATGGCAGCACTTGGATACTTTGGCATCATCCACTTCCCTTGACACAAGAATGCTCAGGACAATAGTCTCTCTCAGCTAGTGACTTTAGCAGACAACTCCCTTGGCTAGACCTACATCGAATATTGGAGACCCCGGTATCGAGGAACCTGAGAAAGTCCAACAAGTCAACCATGAGCCGAGTTAGATGGATCACTTCGTCAAATACTTGACTGATAGCACCATCCAAAATAACCCTCTTAAGGGTAAGAAGTTCAAGTGAAAGGCTTCTAAATTCATGCTACCAGATAGATAACTCCATAGAAGTCTTTCTCCTTCCCGCTTCTCAAGTGTCTCTGACCTATCGAAACCGACTATGTGCTTCAAGAGATCCATAAAGGAATTTGTAGGAACCACCTAGGGGCCTAATCCTTAGCCTACAAAGTTCTAAGGCAAGGATACTACTAGCAAACTATGTAAGAAAATGCAACAGAGCTTGTTCAAAAGTGTAACTAGTGTTAGCACTTCGCTAAAATCTAGCACCAATCGGTAAGGTAGCTACCTAACTCTTCTCTCCCTGGCCATTCACTCAAAAGGGAATAGATTACTTGGTCCATTCCTCCTGGCATCTGGCCAATGAAAGTTCTTCATTATTCCATCGACTACATTACCAAATGGATGGAGGTAGAGTCGTTGGCATGCATCATCGAGAGTAAAGCCAAGAGCTTCCTTTGGAAGTCGTCATTTACCGATTTGTACTTTTCTATATCCTCATCATCAATAATGGCCGACAATCAATAATCGGACATTCAAGGATTTTTGCACTAGGCTTCGCATTCAGCATGATTTATGTTAGTTAGGCATCTCTTGTCAAACGGCAAGGTAGAAGTCACAATTGGATCATCCTTCAAGGTCTTAAAACCAAGCTTGATGAGTCTAAAGATAGATGGGCCGATGAACTACCCAGAAAACTTTGAGCTTACCATATGACCCTCTGAGCTTTGACAAACAAGACTCCTTTCAACCTAACCTTCGGCACCGAAGCGGTGATCTCCATTGAAATTAGACTCCCGACCAAGCGAATCTAGCATTTCGATGAGGCAACCAACTTGGACTGATTAAGAGCCAACCTTAACCAATTGGAAGAGACTCTGAACTAGGCTTGCTTGCATACGGCTGTATACCGATAAAGGGTTGCATGGTACTATGACTCCTGAGTAAGGCCAGTGACCTTCTGCTAAGTGACCTTGTTCTACGACATGTGATAAGTCATCTATTTATATATTTATTTTAAGTATTTTAAGTATTTAATGGTACTAACATCTTCTAAAAAATCTAATTACATAACTAAATTAGACTTTCTTTCAAATTAAATGATTTTAAAAATAATTTTAAAAAACATGAAATTAGAATGAATTCATGAAAATAAGATGTCAAGCCAAAGCACCAAAATAATTTCACACACATTAAAATATTTAATAAAAAAGTTATATGTATATTTCTTTCTCTTTGATAGGTACACTTAAATTATTGGAGACGGTTGAAACCCTGAAACCTTAGAAATTAGATAGAATTAATTATTCAAATACTCATCAATATGTAGAGCTTTCTACGGATTTAGAGGATGCAAACGGGACCCAAGTCAGAGTTCAAATGTGCCTAAAATCAACTCAAAACTATCCAAAATAGACTTAAAAGTAGTTGGTTCATCATGAACTAGCTACTGAGCCCATTCAAACATTACCACGTCTAATCATTTTTGATCCATGGATTGACTATTTGTGCACGTGGCGGTATGATCTAGAAAGAGGGAAGAAAGCATCACCTTGCCACTCGTCGTTGCCATGCTACCAACACTGGCAGTCTTCCCATCACCATCGCCCATCACTGCCTTTCCCTCCTCATTGCAGTCCGATCATCCTCCCCATCCAGAGCTACCATGATTCGCCATCACCATCACTCCTCATGTCACCGTTGCTACCCTTCTTCTCCTAGTGTCACCGTCACCATCTTAGTGCTGCCTTTCCCCTTCCCTGTCCTGAGCCATCATCTGCACAGAGCCACTGCCTTCTACCCATCATCGTCGTTGCCCCTCCCCATTCCACCCACTGCATTCTCCCCATTGTAGTCCTCCCTATCTGCTACCACCTTCAATGGAAATGGGTTTGAAATTAGAGTCCCCAAAGTCCTTAGGTGCGATCCATGGCAACAGACGATTCCCAGCCATCCAAAGCTGCCAATCGAATGGTTGACATTAACTTCAACATGATTTGAGCTTGCTGGATGTGATTTTAGTGGTTTGATCATTATCTGACACCCAAGAAAATTTCAAGAGTTTGAAAAGGAGTCTAACACTCAATTTTGTATCAATTCAACCTTCAGCAAGCTCTATTTAAAGGATCCCGGGTCATAAGAAAAAATCATCTATGACAGCAGAGTATGGTATAAGGGAAGGCAAAGCTTTGGATTGCAGGTTCTCCTTTAAAAGAGAGATATCTTAAAAGTGAGCTTTATCTTCTACCATCTTTATGCCTACACTAATCTCTAGGTCAGATCCAAAAAGAAAGAAGAAGAGGAAGCCAGTACGCTCCAAGAAGTACGATGCAAGAAGGAGAGGTGACATCAACTATCTTCCTGACATGGCCGTGTCAATCAACTTCAGATACTTTGTTACTGCTTCTCTTTGTTCTGCTTATTACTTTATTTAATATTATTTGTAATTCCTTGTACTTAAATTATACTTTTAATTAATATAATATTTATTTTTTATGCACTTTGAAATTTTTATTATTTATTTTTATTGCAAGTAGAATGCTAAGATCTAATTAGTAAAGTAAAAGTACCAAGTTTATTTTCTTTTTAACATTTTTATTTTTATTTTCCAACTTCAATCCCTTAAATATTTTTTTTTCTTTATAAATCAAAGATTTCAAATCATCTCGAACACTGCCTTCTCTATGAATTTGATCCGACTCACTATTATCTATATATATTAATTTATTAGAAATTAGATAATTAAACTAATAATCACAGTGTCCTAATAATAACATCATGACCACCAAGATTGGATTGAGTAGCATCATGTCTCTCTTAGTGACCGACCTATTTGTTGGCATTGAGTACAACTTCTACAGTATATATGTACATCTTTAAATAAATTGGGCCAAAAAATCTACATTGGAGGAGTTTGGTAACTATCTTCTTGGATACGAAATGACCACCACAAGCTTGGTCATGATAAATGATAGAATACTTCTAACCTCATTATTCGAGATACACCTCTTAATGATCTGGTCGGGATACTATTTAAATAGATATGGATCATCCCAAATGAAGTACTTCACTTGGAAAAAAGTTATATTTATCCTAAATAGTCCAATAAGAAGGAACTTTACCAATAGCTATATAATTTATAATATCAACATACCATGGTTCAGTGGACATGGATATAAGTTGTTCATTAGAAAAGAATTCATTGACAGATGGTTCCACTACATAGTATGACTATGATTTAGGATAAGTGATCAGCTACAGCATTCTTTATTCATTTCTTGTCCTTAATCTCTAGGTTAAATTCTTGAAAGAGCAAGATCCATCGAATTAAGCATGCCTTAGCATCTCTCTTGCTAGAAGATGTTTAATAGCTAAGTATTAGTATAAAAAATAGTATGCGACTCAACCAAGTAGGATCTAAATTTTTTTAAGACAAAAATAATGGCTGGGAACTCCTTTTTAGTGGTCACATCATTTAAGATTTTCTTTGCATAATAAATAACTTTATGTAGCTTATTAATCCTTTGACATAAAATTGTACTTATAGCATGATCGGATGCATTGCATATGAATTCAAAGAATTCGTTCCAGATAGGTAGATGAATGATAGATGCTGAAATGAGTTCCTTTTTAAAAAATTTAAAAGACTCTAGACACTCGAGAGTGAACTCAAATTTTGCTTTCTTTGCTACAAATTTATCAATGGATGAGCCACTTTACTAAATTGCATATGAACCTTCTATAAAATTTAGCATATCTTAAAAATGAATAATTTATTGATGGACTTGGATGGTGGAAGACTCGTAATCAGGTCAACTTTGGCCTTATCAATTTCCATTCCCTTTTCAAAACAACATGGCCAAGAACTATATATTCTCTAACCATGACATTTTTCTAATTAAGAACTAAATCTTCTCCTTACATCTTCTAGAACTAGTCTCAGATGGTTTAAATATTTGAAAAGGTAGGGCCAAAAATATAAAAGTCATCCATCAAAGTTTTTAAAAATTGTTCAACCATGTCAAAAAAATTATGATCATACATCTTTAAAATGTTGCCAGTGCATTATGTAATCCAAAGGGCATGCACCTATAAGCAAAGGTTCCAAATAGGCAGGTGAATATGATCTTTTCTTAGTCTTTAAGGGTTATAGGGATCTAGTTATAGCCAAAGTATCCATCAAAAAAATAGTAAAACTCCTATCCGGCTAATTTCTCTAAAATCTGGTCAATAAACGGTAAAGAAAAGTGATCTTTCTTATTGCTGCATTCAATTTTTTATAGTCTATATAGATGCTCTATCCAGTTTGGGTCTTGGTTGAGATAAGTTCATTTGCTTCATTTTGGATCACTGTTATCCTAGACTTTTTGGGTGCCACTTGTACAGGGCTTATTCGTGAGCTATCAGAAATGGGGTAAATAATTTCATTATCCATTAACTTCAAAATCTCTTTCTTGACTACATCTTTCATGGTTGGGTTTTATCTTCTTTGGGCATCTCTAGTTGGTTTAGCCTTCTCTTCCTCAAGGTATATCTTATGTTGAATTATGGAAGGGCTTATTCCCTTAATATCTATTATGATCCAACTTATTGCTTCTTAATTTTCTCTCAGAATAGTTAACAACTCCTTCTTTTGTTTAAGATTTAGGTCTGAGACAATAATTATGGGGAAGGTTTCTACTGGATCCAAATATACATACTTAAGTTACTTAGAGAGGGGTTTAATTCTAATTTGGGTGCCTCCTCTATTGATGGCTTGAGTGATGGTTTAGCCATTTCCATGAGTGGTTCATTGGAAGGCTCCCATCTCTGGTTAACCCTATTGTCAACATGTATTTTGCTAATGTCCTCAGGTTCATAGGTCGGCCAAAAATTTGACTCGAGATCGACTTCCTCATCACTAATATCAATGGGTTCAAAAATTTCATCTTGGATTACATTTACATTAGCATGCTTCATAGATTCCTGTTCCAAATTAAAATATTTAGCTCATTAGTCATGTTCCCAAAAGTCAACTTCATAAGTCTATTCTGGTAATTAATTTTAACATTGGCAGTAGCTAGGAATGGTCTTCCTAAAATGACTGAGATATGATGCTTAGAGTTTGATACTGCTGCAATCTCTAAGATGATGAAACCTACAGGGAAGATAAAATTTTCAACCTCGATTAAAATATCTTCTAACATTCCCCTTGGGATCATAAAAGATCAGTCTGTTAATTACAACATGATTCCTATTGGCTGAAAACATTTTAATCCTAATTGCTTGTAAACTGAATAGGGCAAAATATTCACACTAGCCCTTAAATCAAGCAAGGCCTTCTTAATACGGGTTTCTCCTATGACACATGAAATTATTAAAGATCTTGGATCCTTATATTTATAGGCATGTGACTAAACAGGTATGAGCTCACACTTACTGCTAAGAAAGCTCTCTTGGTATATTGTAGTTCTTTTCTTGATATAAAGGTCTTTTAAAAATTTGGCATTAGTCAGAACTTATTAAATCATGTCTAATAGAGAAATATTTACTTGAACTTGCTTAAACTCCTCTAACATTTTATCTAAATATTTTGATTATTTATTTAACCTTAATCGATATGGAAAATAAGCTCTAGGAATTATAGGTATTAGGATTAGTGTACTATTAGTTTCAGGAGCTTGAGTTTGTAAGGCAAGTTGTTCATTGGGTGACTTATTAGATAAGTCCCTCTCTAGTGTCAGATGTATCTATCTTATAACCACTTATTTCCCTAATCTTAAAGAGTGAATAGCATTCACTTGGTTGACTTGGTTTCCTTGAGGTTGTGGACCATTTTGGTTTTTCGGATTGGGCTCAGGTTAGCTAGGTAGCTTACCTCGTTCTCATTATTAATAGTAGATGCTAGCTAACCCATTTGCATTCCAAGCGGACTATGGCCTATGAGTTTGAATTTAGAAGTTGGCTTGTGGTTTGCATAAATTACTCAATGTTGCATTTATGTTAGCATTGAATTTGGCTATGGCTTCCATGCTTTTTTCTAAATAACTAAATTTTTTTCATTAATATTGAAGCTTGGTGGTGGGGGTTGTTCATCATAGAATTAGGCCTTGGGTTTTGCTTATTGAAGTTTGGACCGCCTACATTTGGGCTTTGCAACTATGAGAATTTTGGATAATTCCTCCATCCTGGATTATATGTGGGTGCATAGGAGTTGTTCATTGGTCTCTGGTATATGGCATTTATCTGTGCACATCCATTATCTATGGGTTCATCAGGAGAGGACATTCCTCAAGGACATGGTCTAGTGCATTGCATCCATTGTACATGGGCGCAGATACTTGGTTCACACAGCTGATCTCCAAAGTTCTAAGGCTTCTAACTTATGTATCAAGGTTACAATTTGGCCTCTACAGTGAGAGAAGTCTACATTTGGTGTGTTCCACCTCTTGAAGGTATATATTTTTGGTTTTCTAATTATTTTTCATTGTAAGTTCTTTTCAGCTAGGTCTTCTAGAAATTGCCAGGCTTCATTGGGTTCTTTATATGTAAATTGATCATATAACATGGACTCTATCATGGTTCTAAAGTTGGGTTCTTTATATGTAAATTGATCCTATAACATGGACTCTATCATGGTTCTAAAGTTGGAATCTAGCCCTTCATAAACTATTTGACATAGCCTCCAGGTCTCTAGTCCATGGTGTGGGCATTGGATCAAGAGGTTCTTAAAATGATGGAAGTATTTCTAGAATGACTCGCTAGTTAGTGGGTAAAATTAGTTTATCTCATTTCTAATTTTAGGTATTTTATGATAGAAAAAATATTTTTTTAGAAACACTCTAACAAAGCCCTCCTAGGTCATGACAAATTGATTTAGAAGACTATAGAGCCACTTTTTGGCATTGTCCTTAAGGACAAAATTGATCAATCTCAGCTTGATTTCATCCTCTAATAATTGTTGCAGCCTCATGGTTGCACAAATCTCTTCAAGTTTTTTAATGAATATGTATTCATCTTCTATTCTCATGAATTTTGGAAGCATATTAATAATCTAAGATTTGATTTCAAAATTATTTGCAGTGGGTTAGGGCAACCTGATGCAAGAAGGTTTGACGGAATCAACTGGAAACATAATCCTTAAGGGTTTGAGGCTTATTTGTCATATCCATTGTTAAGAATGTAGGGTCTGAAATATGAATTAAATCAGTTCTAACTAGTCAGCTCGATATCCTTCTTCATACAGAAAGTAGAGATTTACTATAATCACTATGTCTTCTATTTTTTTATTATATATTTTTTATAATTTTATATTTTAATTTTTTAATCTTTCTTTAAAGGTTCTAAATTAATTCAACCTTTTCATATCCTAGGATAACCATGCAACATAACTTCTAGTTATATCAAGACAACCTTATATCAAGACAATCAAAATTGATAAAAATAACTTAAAATAAGATTTTTTTCTTTTCTCTTTTTTTTTTGTGAAATAGATAAGAGAAGAAGGAAGAGTTTTAAAGATAAGAATCTAATTTTTTTAATTTTATATTTTCAAACAAGTTTTGCACAAAATTAATTCTATTCTAAGGTTAGTCTAGAATTAGACAGCTCCTAACAATTTCAAGTTGATCTTTGAGCACTCCAAGTTTGAACCAATTTATCAATTGTTCAGGCAAGTGTAAAATTGGCAAGAGTCCACCCTTGATTTTCTTAGACACCAATAGATTGACCAGGTCAGCAAACAGAACCAATTAAGAACCGCTTTTTTCGGGACTAAAATTCCTTAACCACTTTTCTAGATACCAATTCAATGATTGAAACTAACTTGGTACAATTCTTAGATATCCTTGTCCTAATGAGCTCAAATGTCATTAGGGTTAGCATCTAATTAATTTTATAGGCTTAGGTTAATGCAAATGAAGGAAAATTGTTTGTGAGCTAAGGAATGGTGATGAACTCTCCATCTTATCTTATTTAGGTTTGTGCCCTTAAAGTAATTTTAAAATGCTTATGCATAACCAAAAAGAATAAATGTGTTTAAATTAAAAACTAATACTAAGTTAAGATCAAATAATATGTTGAAAGAAGGGATAGTTTAAATTGTGTATTACCTTCTAGCACTCACCAACCTAGAAAAAATGTTAGAAAGATCAAATTAAAGTTAAACTAAAAACATGAAGAGCAAGAAATTTGAAATACAATTTAAATCATGATAATTTCCCAACAATAGTGCCAAAAAACTTGATGTGTCTTAACTTTATACCGCAAGCACATAGTGATAAGGTAGCACGTCCAGTGAGTATGGGTCAATTCCATGAGGAATTGAATATTTGAACTTTATTCAAACCCTTGGTCAGGTGAGCTTTAATAAGAGCATGAGAAGTTGTTTATTTACTATTACTAGAGCAGGAAAAAAATAAGTACTTATAGAAAATAATAATCTAAAGATCTAGGAATTTTGAATGTACTAGATCAATGACTCAGAGAGCCTTTCTATGATTTCTCTTATGTAATCCTTTCAACTTATTTCCTTGTATTATCCAAGTATGGATTATAAAGGGATTCTGATCCAACAATAATCCATCAAGGTTTCCACAAGAAAGAGGAGAAATTCTTTAAAAAGATTGTGAAACTTCTATCTATTATCCTTCTTATATCGAATTAAGTATGAACTATGAAGGGATTAAAATCCAATGATACCCCATCAAGGCTCTTAGCAAGAAGGTTAAAAGAAGAAGAACTCAAAAAAATTAAAAACTTAAAAAGAAATCCAAAAAAAAATCTTCAAATCATGGTCTAGCTTCATCACAAGTCATAGAGGGATTGCTTAGCCACACATGATTTAAATTGAAGCTCTAAAATTATTTTAAAAAATAAATTCTATGTTACTTACTTAAATTTAAATTATAAAATTTAAATATTTACAAAAATTAAACTATCACGGTGTTGAAATTAAAAATTACAAAAAATAAATTACAAGAATTTAAACTAATTTTGTTGACCCCTTGAGTGATTTTGATGATGACAAAACATTGGAGCATACATTATTTGTCATATTAACAACTCTTCAAGTGAATACAAGTTTTTGTAGGATAATCTTAATGCCCAATTGCAACAACTACAACTTTATTATTTGTTTTGTGTTGCGTTGTAAATATTTCATGTAAAGAAGAACCCAAAGAAAGATTGATATAATTTTCTTGAAAAAGGTTACTTATATGTATTTTTCAAGCTTTAATTTCTTTAGAATTTATTATTAGTTGAGTTGAGAAGAATTTTAAGTGTTGAAGAGTTGTTGAAGAATTCTGAGAGAGAAGTTTAAGATTTATGAAGAAGATTATGAATGAGAGTCGACTCTAATCCAGAGCAAGAAGATTCTGGCATGCAGAGAGATCCTGAGAGGACTCTGCAGAGATCCGAGCTGACTCGTAGGAACCTGAGCGACTCGTCTAGTGCATTATTTCTTGAATTAGACAGGCGAGCTGACCGAAAGAAGTTCGAGTTTACTCATCCATTCAGTCAGGCATCCAAGTCGACCCTTCAAAAGTTCGAGCTGACTCCTCCAGAGTTTTAAAAAATTAGTTATGAGAGAACAGCCAGGAGAGCCGACTCGAAGGAACCCGAGTTGACTCCTTTAGAGTACAATTTTGAAGACCTGAGAATCTGAGCTGACTCAATTGAGGTGACCCGACTCAACCAGAGTAAGAAATTATCGACACTGAGAATCCAAGCTGACTCAATTATGGCAAGCCAACTCGACCAGAGTAAAGAATCAACTCTTTAAGAATCCGAGCTGACTCGAGGTATCCGAGCTAACTCGAATGACGATTCCAGGCAGGTAACAGCTAGTTCCATAACTTCTTTTTTGAATTGAAAAAGTGCTCCAATGGTCAAATGTCAAGTTCCAATGGTCTATAATGACTATATCCATCCAAGAAGAGTACAAGACCTATAAATGAGGGATTTGGACAACCTTTGAAGAAGCAAATACTTAACTGAGCATTAAAAGAGCTTGTAAGCAAGAGAGCACTAAAAGAACATTCAAGTCAGTATCCAAGTCTTTACCAACTCCTACCAGAAGCTTGAAACACTTATTGAGGAAGAAAAGGAAGCCATTGAAGTACATTAAATTGCATTTAAGAAGGCTTCTCTTGAGCTGCATCTGCAACCATAAGACAACTTGGGTTTGTCATTAGTTGCTTTCTTTCTTTTAACTCTTGTGAGTTTGTGGGTTATTGGTGAGCCCGGTTTAAAAACCAAGTGTGGGTTGTTAGTGATCCCATTTTAAAACTAACAGTGTAAGGTTTTTGGTGAGCCGGTCAAAACCAAGGTCAGGTTCTTGGTGATCTTGTTCAAAACAAGTGTTGGGTTTTGGTGAGCCCAGTTGAAAAACCAAGTTGGGTTTGGATTATGAGCCTGGTAAAACAATCCGACTATATTCCGGTAGTAAATATAGTAAAAATTTCAAGTGGTATCTTAGATAATAGACATAGGAGCGATGGTGCTCTGAACCACTATAAATTTGCTGTATTTGCATTGTACTTTTTCTATTTGCATTTGCTTTCGCTCTTAATTATTTAAACACGGCACATGCCATAAAAGTAGATTTAAAAGAGCATATATCTGATTAATTTTTTAAATTTCAAATTCACCCCCCTCTTAGAAAAGCCACCTGGCAACAACTGGTAACAGAGCAGAGTCTCTGAACTTAATTAAAGTAAAGATTAATAGCTCATCCCATGAATACTTCCTTGGACGAAGGCCAATCTACTAATAGATCTCTACTATTCATTGGCACGAATTATTCATACTGGAAAGCTATAATGAAGATATACATTTATGCTGTTGATTTTTAATTATGGAAGGTCATTCTTAAGGATCCACAAATATCCATGATTAAAATTGATGGCATGGATATCCCAAAACCTGAAGAGGATTGGGATGAACACAATATGAAAATGAAAAAATTGAATATCAAAGCCATGAACTTACTATACTGTGCTTTGGATGCAAATGAGTTCAACCGAATTTCTATTTGCTCATTTACAAAAGAAATCTGGGACAAACTCGAAGTGATCCATGAAGTAACTTCTCAAGAGAAGACCTCCAAAATCAATCTTCTAGTATATAGCTATGAATTATTTAAGATGGAACAAACTGAAACTATCTCTGTCATGTTTTCACAGTTTACAGATATTATTAACGATTTGAAAAGTCTTGGGAAGGTTTATTCCAATGCTGACTTAGTATAAAAGATTCTAAGATCACTTCCGGACAAATGGGACTCCAAAGTAACTACCATCCAGGAAGCAAAATATCTAAACACATTAACACTGGATGAACTACTGGGTTCTCTTATCACACATGAATTGGCCATGCAGCATAGAAATGAAGATGATCAGAAGAAGAAGAAAATAATTGCCTTCAAAGCTGCATCGAATTCAAAGAAACAAGATGAGGAATTGGAAGATGAATGCTCCTCCTTCGAAGATGACTTAGAAGATGAAGATATTGCTATGGTCATGAGGAGATTTAGAAGATTTATGAAAAGAAGAAAGGAAGATACTTCAGAAAGTTTCGCAAGAGAGGTGAACATAGTAAGGACAAAGAAAGAGAAAAAAGAGAAGGAACAGATGCCCACATGTTATGACATATCCATCCTGATTGTCCCTTACTAAAGAAAATATTGAAGAAGAAGAAAAAGAAAGTAATGGTTGCAACTTGGAGCGACAATGAGGAGTCGACTTTAACCGAAGAAGAAGAGACCACAAAAACTACCAATCTATGTTTATGGGTCTCGAAGATGAGGTAATGTCCCCTGAACCTCCAGCTAAATTTACTTTCGATGAATTGAATTCTGCATTCCATGATTTATTTTCTGAATTTAAAAAAGCTAGTACAAAAATTAGAGCTTTAAAGAATATTAATGATTCCTTAGTAAAAGAAAAGGAAGAGATTTCATAAAAGAATAAATTATTGCAAAAGGAATTACTGTCTTTTCTGAAAACAACAAAGCTTTAGAAACTAAGAAAAATCTATATCTTGAGAAAAACAAAGCTTTGATTGATGAAAATAATGATTTGAAAAAGGAGATAGAAAAACTCAAGCCTTTGGTTGAAAAGCTTACTTTAAGTTCAAATAAGCTTGAGTTGATTTTAAAAGAGCAAAGAATTTCAAGTAACAAGGCTGGAATCGGATATAATTCTTCGAATTCAAATAGAATTTCAACTACTAGATTTGTATCTTCAAAAGCATTTATACCAAATTCTGTTTCTCAAAATGCTTTTGTGTCACATGGTTTTACATCTGCATCACATGCTTCTACATCTAGAACTTCAAAGCATACTTCTTTTCAAAATAATAAAATATTTGTTATGCATGTCATGGGGTTGGACATAAATTTTTCAATGCAATCTATTAAAGAAAAATAGAAATGAAAAAAATAAATTAAAAAGATTTGGGTTCCCAAAGGAACCATCTCTGTTAACCTGTAAGGACCCAAGGTAGCTTGGGTACCTAAAAAAACTTGTTGATTATTTTGCCAGAATGTCTTGCAGCAAAAAAATGAAGAAAAGATGGTATCTCAATAGTGGCTGTTCAAGACATATGACGGGTGACAAGGATCAATTCATCATCCTAGAGATGAAAGAAGGAGGTTTGGTAACCTTTGGAGATAATGGAAGGAAAAAATAATCGGTATTGGTAAGATCAAATTAACCCCCTCTACTTTTATTGAAAATGTATTGTTAGTATACAAATTGAAGCATAATTTGTTAAGTATTAGTCAATTATGTGATAAAGGCTTCAAGGTTGTCTTTGAATCATCTATGTGTATTGTAATAAACTCTCTTGATTCTAGCAACAAATTCATTGGACATAGACTTGGAAAAATTTATACGGTAGATCTTAATAATCTAGCCATGTCTAGTAGTTCTAGTCTAGTAGCAATGAATGCTAAGACCAAGGAGTCTTGCTTACTTTGGCATAGATGATTAGGTCATGCTAGCATGCATACTATTGCCAAGTTAAATTCCAAGAATCTTGTTAGAGGTTTGCCTAAATTTAAAGTAGATTTTGAACATATTTACGATGCTTGCAAATTATGTAGACAAACTAAGGGGAGTTTTAAGTCAAAAAATATGATTTCAACTTCTAGACCCTTTGAGCTACTTCACATGGACTTATTCGGACTAACTAGGACCACAAGCCTAGGTGGTATGAAATATGCTCTTGTGATAGTAGATGATTTTTCAAGATTTACTTGGATTTTATTTATTGCACATAAAGATGAAACTTTTAAAGTTTTTCAAAAATTTTACAAAAAGGTTTCAAATCAGAAAAACCTTTCAATTATTTCTATTAGAAGTAATCATGGCACAGAATTTGAAAATCAATTTTTTGATGATTATTGCACAGAAAATGGCATTGATTACAACTTCTTCGCTCCTAGAACACCATAACAAAATGGTGTTGTAGAGAGAGAATGGGACTTTGGAAGAAATGGCCCGAACAATGTTATGTGAAGGCAATCTTCTAAGGTACTTTTGGACAGAAGAAGTGAACACTGCTTGTTATATTTTAAATCGTGTTTTGATACGTCCAATTTAAAGAAAATCCCTTATGAGCTTTGGAATGAAAAGAAATTCAACATTAATTATTTTCATGTTTTTGGTTGTAAATGAGTTGTGTTGAATAATGGTAAGGATAATCTAGGAAAATTTGATGCTAAATCTGATGAAGCAATTTTCCTTGGTTATTCAATACATAGCAAAGCATATAGAGTATTTAATAAAAGAACATTGAATGTGGAAGAATCAGTACATGTTATGTTTGATGAAACTAATCCCTTACCTTCAAAGAAAGAAAAGTGCATAGATAATGATGCAAATACACTTCAAAAGAAAATGGAAGATATGAGCATTCAAGAGAGACTAACTCAAGAAGGAGAAGAAATGGTAAGTATTGCCATCCGACCGCTGTGGCCTGTAGCTGGAGATGACCTCAGACTCTGCCCTCGTCGCTTAGAAACCTACTCGAGTGCCTGGACCTGCAAAATAGAGGAGATCCGGGCCAGGGATCCCGGTGGGGGCACTTCGATGCTCAAGTTAGTGGCGATCCAGGGAAACATATTATCCTGGTTGAGCCCCATGGATGGACACCACTCTAGGAGGAGAAAGATTATATGCTTAGAGAGTGTGAATGGGTGAGAGTAGAGTGGGGGTAGTGGCAACGGAGGAGTGTTTGAGCTGGATGGCTATGTCCGTCGAGACCCTTCCGGTGAGTCTCCGATAGCCTAGAGCACTTGGCCTCTCAGTTGATCTCCTGTCTGCCACCCCCTTCCCCGTTTGTTGTTACTTACATTTTCTTGGAACCTTGGAGAACTCTTTTAAGCAGGATGGCTACCTACCAGCCTCGGGTTCCTCCCCTCCTTTACAGGCATGTAGCAGTGATACTTCATGCCGTGCACAAGATGCCTTTCCCCATTCGTGATAGGGAACTACACCATGCATTTGAACCCTCCCTCTGGTCGCTCCCTTTAGAAAACATGGTAGAGCCTCAATCGGGGGGCACCGCCCCCTGGATTGAATCTCCTAGGATGATTTCCTCTTTTGGATGGCACAGACGGTCGATCGTGGAGTGTGGTGCTCGATCAGGGGACCCTTTCCTATTTTGGTGCAAGTGGTATAAGGGAAAATTATTGCGGCCTGGTGGGCGCCCCTCCATGGTCCTTGGGTGGCTCACCACCATTCAAGGAAGGCAGTGATGTCCCCCAGCCACTGGTCCCCTCATCCAAAGTGGGCCTGGTTCAGGGAGGAGGAGCTCGACTTCAGCCAGGGCATCTCGCCTTGAGGGAGCCACCTGGTGAGGAGTCTGAAGAGAGCTAGAGCTCAACTTCGGCCAGGGCATCTCGACCTCGAGGTGCCACCCTGGTGAAGAGTTTGGAGAGAGCTGGAGCTTAACTTTAGCCAGGGTGTCTCGACCTCGAGGGAGCCACCTGGCAAAGGAGTCTGAAGAGAGGAGGAGCTTGACTTCAGCCAGGGCATCTCAACATCAAGGGAGCCACCTGGTGAAGGAGCCCAAAGAAAGATGTCCGACATGGTAGCTTCTCCGACTTGGGCATCTGTCTGGGTCTGAGATGGTGTCCACGTCACGATCCTGCCACATCATTTAGCCCCCACTCCCAAGTCCTGTTGGCGCACGATGCTCAGGTGAAGGGAGTAAATACGAAGCTGACAGGAAGGCCAAAATCTGACACCATTATTGCCATGATCGCTGGTGCATCGTAAACGGACCTCCAAGCCATGCGGGGGTGACATGTGGACTCGTCTGAGGAGGCTTTATGGCTGATGCAGAATTGAAACGGTCTTGGGCAAATCGAATTTCACCCTATGCTGATTGCTGACACGTGGTGCAATCTGACGGCTGTGGTTTTGGGATGGTACGTTGCAGTCTGTCATTTCGAAAGGAGGACAGTTCTCTGAAATACCTTCTCTTTCCAATCCCTCGTGCCTGCCAATGAACCAGGCCTTCTCTCTTCTCCCTCAACCGTCCTTTTCTCCAAGGCTAGCCAGGTTCGTCCTCTTCATTCTTCTTCTTTTTTTTGGTTAGGTAGAGTTGATTTTCAGGGTTAAGATCTTCTCGGACTTCATCCATCTCCTTTTTCTTCCTTCTCTGTTCTTTCTCCTTCATCTTCTTCCTTGGGATGGATCGTTCGCGCTCGCAGTCATCATCCCTCAAGCAATCTTGATGAGTGGGGCCTTCTCGACCGAGGACTCCTTCCTTCGATGAGGAGAAGAAGTCCACTTCAAGATCCAAGAAGGCCTCTCCCCACTGGGATCATTATAGGGGAGACTAGGCTCGCCCTCCTCCTCCTCTTCCTAAAGCTTATTCTGAACCTTCTCGATCGACTATCCTAGCGGTATTGCTTCGACGATAACTGGCGAGGAGCTCTCGATCATCCGGGAGGCCTTCGGCATCCGGATTCCGTCTGGCTCTTGGTCCCACGACTGGGTAATGGGTCACCTCCAATGGCACAGCTCGGATTGCCCTTTATGAGGAAACCCTCGTAGGGGCCTTCGATTCTCATTTCATCCCTTTCTTTCTTTTCATGTTGAGCCATCATCGTTTTGTCCTGGCTCATTAGTTTCCAAACACAGTTAGGATTTTTTTGCTTCATCGTCCTCTGCCACTTTCATGGGATCATAGCCCATTTCTCTTTGTTCAGGGTTTTCTTACCTGAAGCACCACCGACCGAGGAGGGTGGTGGTTCATTTCTTTGTGCCCAAAGGTATTAAGTTTGAGCTCCCCTCTTCCATCAAAGGATGGAAGAGCAAATACTTTTTTGCTTCCATCGAGGGGGTCGATTAGGTTTGGAGCGACCCATACCAGACCCCGAACCAGAACTCTGCTGTTGAAGCAGCTGATCGAGAAATTTATGACCAGCTCCGTGCTGACCAAATCCCTTCCCTCGAGTTCTGCTATCGAAGCAGAACATGTTCGAAGCCAGGTCAGCCCAATACGGGAGTTGGGTGAGTTCGGTGCAAGCTCTACTTGTTTTTTGCTTGTCCTTCAAGCTCGGAGCTAACCTCATTCTTTTTTGTGCAAGCATGAAGTACTCCATGGATGAACTCCTTGCGCTCTCTAGGAGAGGGTGCATTGGCAGGGCCAGAGAGTCCCCATCGAAAATGACTAAGAACAAGGCCAGTGCAAGGGCTGCACCCGCCGCACCACCTAAGCCGAGTAGGGGATGGCCGAACCTGTTCCTGAACCATCGAGGCAGAAGGACCTACCTCCGTTTTGAGAGCCTGACGTGGTCACCCGGGCCAGGTCCACTGCTACCGCTGTGGCACCACCACCTCCTGCAATTATCGAGTGGAAGCGGAAGAAGAGGAGGAGAGGAGGGAGCCATTCCAGCGGTGCTGTCTAGTATGGCGGCGAGCCCTAATAGAGATTATGAATGTCCTTGACCAGCCGGAGTGCACAGCAACAGTGAAGAAAAAGAAGAAGGGTAGCTCCCGCATTGCCCTTTGAGATGGCACCGACTCCTCGTTGGTCCAGGATCGAGCACTCGCCGAGTGTATGATGGACTTCGTTGTCCAACCACACGATCGCGGGAAAAAGCGAAAAGGCTCCTAGCCGATGCCATCCTTGGCACCTTTCCATAACTCTTCTCGGTAGGTACTCTTTCTTTTTTCCTCTTTTCTTCCTCTCTCTTTTTTTTTGTATGGCTGATATTTTTCTTGGTGCAGCTTGGGGCGGACCTCTTGCTTATCTGGGATTACTGCAAGAACTGGACCAAGAGGGATAGGCAGAAAATGCAACAGCTTGACTCGCTGGCGGTCAAGGTCAAGCTGAAGATAGACATGGCCTGGGAGGCCGAACAGAAGAATAAAGAGCTGAGGGTCGTGGCAACGGGCACCGAGAGGCACCTCAAGGGCTTGGGAGTCCTTGGCCCGGGAGAGGGATCGGGTCAGATGCCGGGCCGAGGAGCTCAAGGCCAGGGAGGCCAGAGTGGAGGAGCTCAAGGTCAGAGTGGAGGAGCTCAAGGTCAGAGTGGAGGAGCTCAAGGTCAAAGTGGCCTGGGAGAGGGAGTAGGCTCGAACACTCCGGGCTTAGCTGGAGGTGGCACAGAGTGGGCCGCTGCCGTCGAGAAGAAGGCTACAGGGGCAATGGCCTTAATGGAGGCTGCGAAGAGGGAGGCCACCGAGGCAGTGCCAAATTACAAGGCCTTAAAAGAATTCAATGCTAGTTCCATGAACTGGCCACAGACTCATTCTTCAAGGGGTTCATGTTCTACCGTCCAAGATGGTGGCTCATTCCGGACATGAGCTTGGATGGGCTTGCCTTCCCGCCGCTCTGTGCGGGGGCCCAATTTTGGCCATGACCGAATTGGAGGAACCCGCGGCTGCTATCGATGTGCCCCCACTATCGGAGGTCCCAGAAGACATCGCCCGACCTGAGCGCCATCCTAGGAAGGAGCCAGCGGAGTAGCACAGAAGTCTCCCTTCCTTTTATACTTTTTCTTTCTTTGCTTCTGTCTGGGCTGCTCGGCCTGCTGGGGCTCGGACATGATGTAAACTCTTAAAAATTCTTAATGAAATCTCCTTCTATCATGTTTTACTTGTGTTCTTTCACATTCTCAATACTCTGGAAACTTTCCTTCCTTTTCTTCTCGACTGCCCATGTACATGTCTTTGCTGAGGCGTCTTGACTTGAGGCTCTAAGTCCTTGGGCTCTTTCCTGTCGAGCTCCGGGTATGCTTGGTGGTTAGGAAGGAAGTCCTTGACTTGTTGAGTCATTCACACCACATGAGTAGCATGGTGATAGGGCTTTGTGTGCTTCCTTGGAAGAGGTCTGGGCGACCTCGGGTGGAACCATCTCCAAGTGCCCATGGTGTGACCGAGCCAGGATGCTGCATTCGGTGGGCCTACCAGGTGGCTCCAAGGTGCCGGGCTTTGAGAGTTTTCGGGCTTAAGATGTCGGTCTTCAGGAGTTTCTAGGCTTAGAGTGCTGAGCTTCTGGAGTTTCCGGGCTTAAGGTGCCGGGCTTCAGGAGTTTCCAAGCTTAGAGTGCCGGGCTTCAGCAGTTTTCGAACTTAGAGTACCGGGCTTCAAGAGTTTTCAGGCTTAGAGTGCCGGGCTTCAGGAGTTTCCAGGCTTATAGTGCCGAACTTTAGGAGTTTCCGGGCTTAAAGTACCGGGCTTCAGGAGTTTCCTGTAAGGTAAAAGTGATTTACACAAAGAGGAACTTTATCATTAATGGAGGAAGGCCTTACATCACTAATAATATATTCTCAGATTGTTGGCGTTCCAAGTCTGCAGGAATCTGGCATAATCCAGCTTTGCTAGGTAGTAAGCTCCATGGGTAAGAGCCTCGACCACCTTATAGGGACCCTCCCAGTTAGACGAGAGCTTGCCGCACTCCTGGGGTTGGGAGGCTTCAGCTTGGCGTAACACCAGGTTGCCTAGGTGGAAGATCTTTGACTTTACCCATGCGTTATAGTACCGAGCTACCTGCTTCCGGTAGGCTGCCATCCGGAGTCGAGCCTTGTCTCTCTTTTTCTCGAGGAGGTCTAAGTTGAGCAGAAGGCGAGCCAGATTTTCTGCTTCATCATATTGTTCCACCCATAGTATGGGCACACTAAGTTTGACCGGGACGACGGCTTCCACACCGAAGACAGGCTGAAGGGCGTCTTATCCGTGGCTGTCCTGGGTGTTGTGTGGTAGGCCCAAAGGATGCTAGGAAGTTCTTCTGCCCACCTACCCTTGGCCCAGTCTGACCTAGTTTGGAGTCCTTGGAGGATAGTCCGGTTGGTCACCTCAGCCTCTCCATTGGTATGGGGGTGAGCCTCTGAGGTGAAGCATTGATGAATGCCAAGGTCGACGCAGAACTCCTCGAACTCTCAGTTATCGAACTGCCGTCCATTATCGGTGATGATGTTGCGAGGGAGTCCGAAATGGTAGATGATCAACTTCCAGAAGAACTGGAAGACCTTGGCTTCGGTGATCCGTGCTAGTGGCTCTGCCTCCACCCATTTGGTGAAGTAGTCAATAGCCACTATTAGGAACTTGAGCTATCCGGATGCAGGAAAAATGGACCGAGGATGTCCATCCCCTACTGGCTGAACGGCCAGGGTGCGGAAAGTTGGGAGAGTGGCGCCACTGTTGATGCTATATGTGGGCGTGGCGCTTGCAGCGATCGCACTTCCTTACGAAATCGATGGCGTCCTCCCTCATGGTTTTCCAATAGTACCCCTAATAGAGGGCCTTGTATGCTAGCATCCTTTCTCTCACTTGATTCTCGCAGAGGCCTTCATGTATTTCTTGGAGCACAAAGGCCATCTTTGTGGGTCTCAAGCACTTCAAGAACAGATAAGAGTAGGATCTGCGGTAGAGTTGCCCGTCCATCAGGATGAATCGCATGGCCTTCTTCTTGATGAGGCAGGCCTCTGTTTGATCTGCTGGTAGGGCACCGGCAGTGATGTATCTAATGTACTGGTTATCTAGCTAGGCTTCGAGGTGACCTGCTGGACCTTTCTGGGAGCTTCATAGCTTGGATTTTCCAAGTACTCAATGTGGGCGCGCCCCAGTGATGAGTCCGGCAAGGTTGCGAACCTTGACAGGGCATCAGCATGAGCATTCTCTCCGTGAGCGATGTGGGAGATGCTGAAGCACCGAAAGCCTATCATGCTCAAGCGGACCTGCTCCAGGTACTTCATCATATGGGGATCTCGGGTCTCATATTCTCTCGAGACCTGCCCCCGGCCACCAGCTGGGCGTCGGTGAAGACCTTCAGGTTGGGTACACCCAGCTCGTGGGAGACTCTCAGCCCCACGAAGAGTGCCTCATACTCTGCTTAGTTGTTGGTCACCACGAACCGGAAGCGGAGTGCACACTTGGCTACAATCCCATCGTCATTAGCGAGGATGAGGCCTGCAATGCTCCCACCTGTGTTGGACACACCGTCCATGTGGAGGACCCAAAATTCCTCCTCGACCTCGAGCTCAATCTGACACTCTAGG
Source organism: Areca catechu (assembly GCA_021397845.1). Lineage (NCBI taxonomy): Eukaryota > Viridiplantae > Streptophyta > Magnoliopsida > Arecales > Arecaceae > Areca > Areca catechu. The sequence goes on along the minus strand of CM038047.1, from coordinate 50,295,846 downwards.
GTGATTTACTTCGGCTCTTCGGCTAGTCCCGCGTACTCGACCAAGAAGTCGACTAACACTTGGGCCTTCTGAGATGGCCTTGGCCGGTATGTGATGTCGAATTTGTTGAGCTTCAATGCCAATGGGCCAAGCATCCAGATGTGTCGAGGTGATTAAGCATGGCCCTCAATGGTCGATCCGTTAAGACCATGATCAGATACACTTGGAAGTACGGCTTGAGGTGCTGGACAGACATTATAAGAGAAAAAATTAATTTTTTTGAGCGGGTGTACCTGATCTTCGCATCTCGAAGGATTTTGCTGGCATAGTATACCAGTTTCTGGGCTCCATCCTCATCCGTGTGAACAAGAACTGAGCTGACGACCCCCGGGATGACTGCCAGATACAGTAGGAGTTCCTTCCCTTGTTCTGGCCTGGAGTGCAGTAGTGGTAACGCCAAGAACTTCTTCAACTCTTCAAAGGTTGCCTTGTATTTTTTAGTCTAGGCGAAGTCATGCATTTTGTGCAATGCCTTAAAGAAAGGTAAGCAGCGGTCAGCTGACCTCGAGATGAACCAGCTCAAGGTGACAATCCAACCCGTTAGATGCTGGACCTGCTTCTTCGAGGTGGGGTGCTCCATGTCGATAATTGCCTAGACCTTCTCCGAGTTCACTTCAACTCTCTTCTAGGTAACCATGAAGCCAAGAAACTTCCCTACTGCTACACCAAAGGTGCACTTTGCTGGATTCAGCTTCATCTAGTGCAGCTGAAGGTTGTGGAAGGCCTCCACCAGGTCGGCGACGTGGTCTGATCTTGGCTTGCTCATAACGAGCATGTTGTCCATATATACTTGCATGTTTCGACCAATCTGGTCCTTGAAGACCTGATTGACCAGCCGCTGGTACGTGTCTCCAGCATTCTTCATGCTGAAAGGCAACATCCGGTAGCAGTACATCCCCCGATCAATGATGAAGGCAGTGTGCTCCTTGTCCTCTGGATGCATACGGATCTGATTGTATCCGGAGAATGCATCCATAAAGGAGAGAAAGTAGTGCCCCGAGGTGGCGTCTACCAGTTGGTCGATCTTTGGCAAAGAAAAGCTATCCTTTGGGCAAGCTTGATTGAGGTCGATGTAGTCCATGCAGATCCTCCACTTTTCGTTGTTCTTCTGACCATAACTACATTTGCCAACTAGCTGGGGTATTGTACTTCATGGAAAAAGCTGGCTGCAAGGAGCTTGTCCACCTCCTCATTGATTGCTCGTTGCCTCTCCGGGATGAAGCTTCTCTTCTTCTGTCGAACAGGATGGTAATTCAGGTCGATGCTCAACTTGTGGGTGATGATGTCAAGTAGAATCCCGGGCATATCCACCACCGTCCAGGCAAACACATCCACGTTCTCTCGAAGGAATTCAACAGGTGGGCCCGCTCCTCCTCTTGAAACTAGGCCCCAATTTGCACCATCTTCATCGGGTCGGTTCTGAGTGATACGATAACAGGCACTCGACCGGGCCACCTCTGGGATCCTGCATCCTTTGGTCAAGGTCATTGGTGCTGGGGTCTTCCTCGGAGTTCCTGGCCCTAGGGACGGCTTGGAGACAGTGTTGGATCGACTGAGGTGCCCCCCTCATTTCTCCTACACCATAAGGAGTGGAAAACTGCACCAACAGCCACTTGGTGGAAATAACCGCATCGAGCAGATTGAGCCCGGGGTGGCCAAGAATTACGTTGTAGGCCAAGGGAAGCCTAACAACCATGAAGGTCATCATAACGATGTTCTGCCAAGGTGGTGTCCCGGCAATGATGGAGAGAGTGATTTCCCCTTCAACTCTCATGGAGTTCCCTATAAAACTGACGAGGGGAGTGTGCACAGGCATCAATTGAGCAGAGGACAGATTCATCCTGGAGAAAGCATTGTAAAAAAGGATATCAGTCGAACTTCCACTATCGACCATAATCTATTTTACAGGATGCTTGGTGATCGTCATCTCGATAACCATGGCATCATTATTTACATTTTCATCTCCAGATTCTCTCTCTCTCATAAAGGGAAGTACATTTTCAAACTATCTCCTCCCCTGGTCCTCTTAGGGGCATGCTCAATTCCCTAACATATCATCCCCCCAGGCTTCTCTGTGGGCTGATTGTCGACTGCAGGGACAGGAGGGAGAGCAACAAGCGCCTGAGGTTCCGCTGGGTCTTGCCCCCCACGAACCTTCCGAGATAGTCCCTTCGTATCAGATCTTCAATTTCTCTCTTTAAGTGGTGGCACTCCTCGATGTCGTGGCCATGGTCATGGAATTGGCAGTAGTTCGTCTTGTCACGACCATTAGACGGCCTCAGCGGGGGTGGGCATCGCGGTAGCATTTGCCCTCAAGCTCCATGAGGATCTTCATCCTCAGGGTTATGAGAGGTGTGTATCTTTCTTCTGGGATGGGATGCTCTTCGGCTTTGACCCCTGGTAGAAGTTCTGGATGGCTGGTCCAGGCTTCCACCCCCCGGACGTCTCCCTAGGAGGTTGCTTCTTCAGCAACTTCTCATCTAGCTCCATCCTCGTATGGTTCGTCTCCTCGGCATGGATGTACTTGTGAACATGGAGGAGGAGTTCGGAGTACATCTTTGATGGCTTCTTGTCCAGTGAGTAGGTCAGGTGGGAAGTCCTGAGCCCTCTCTTCAGTGCCAGCATGGCAACTGGCTCATCCAGGTTGTAAATCTCCAGTGCGGCAACCTTGAAGTGGGTCACATAGTCCCGCAAGAGTTCACGTCTTGCTGCCTGATGGAGAAAGGCTATCCATCTCTCATGGTACTTTCTGACAAGCATCAAAGTGGGCCATGAACTTCCTCTCCAGCTGAGCAAATGAGCCAATGCTTTCAGGCTCCAGGCAGGTAAACCAGACTCGAGCCACTTTCTGGAGGGTGGCTGAAAAAGTGATGTAGAGGAGGGCGTCGATCGCCTCCTAGACTCTCATGAGGGCCTTGTAGCTCTCAAGGTAGTCTAGAGGGTCGTGGTCCCATTATAGGGATCCACCTGCAACATGCGAAATCGATTCAAGATCAGTTCCTCTTGAATCTTTTAGGAGAAAGGGGGATGGTTCATAGCCCGTAGGCTCACGTGGGGAGCCCTGCTAATTTGTAAACTGGCGGGAGAGCTCCGCCAACTTGCACTCCTATTCCTCCAGGCACCTTTCTGCCATGCACCTGAAGGCCTCGTCGGTGGAGCCCTCCACTGAGGTCTATGGAGGAGGTGAAGATGGTAGCTGAGGGGGGTCGCGACGGGGGGCCTTGCCTCTATGACCTCGGGAAGTTTGATCTAGGAGATTCTGTAATGATTTGGCTTAGGCCTAAATGATTTCCACCAGGAACCGTTAAGAAACTTCATGCTCGTGGAGCTGGCCCCTTTAGAATGATAAGGAGATTTGGCCCTAAAGCCTATGTGCTTGAGCTACCCCCGGATTATGGCATTAGCTCGACTTTCAATATCCCAGACTTAGTCGAGTATAGGGAATCAGCAAACATACCCGGTGAGCCATTTGGGCCTAACCTTTCATTTGAGAGCGAACCCGACCCAGAGTGTCCACCTCCAATTTTATCTAAGAGAGGAGAGCGGATCGAGCGTGTCCTGGATGATCAAGCTATGACTACCTGGGCAAAGGCTATCAACGTTACTTTGTCTGATTGTAAGGCCGACCACAACCTGATGATTCATAGGATACCCAAGAGGACTTGCAGTGCCTTGACCCCGACCTTCTGGAAAAGTATCAAAGCCAAATCAACCCTTACTCGACAGGATCGAGTTTCTCCCACCCCGGGAGAATTAGTGTGGGCACCAGACCTCTGATTAGGGTTTCAATTTTTGAGTTCTGTAATAAGGCTTCAAGCCTAAGGATTTTATTTTCTTTAGTCATGAATTTAGTCTCAATTGCTTTTATTTTAGTCATGTACCTTGACCAATTTGGTCAAGTTATGTCTATGGGTCCTGTAATGATTTCAGTCCGAGTTTGTTTGAAGATTGGGCCCAAGCTAGAGTGGTCTTCGAGTCTAGTCCAATTTGTAATGGGTCAAGCCATCTCCCAAGCCATGAAAGATGCCACTTGGCACCACCTCATCCATCCCATGTGGTGCCACATCACCTTGACATGTGGGCGGCCAAGGCAAGAAGGGAATGCTAGAATTTTTGGGCACCATTCCTTGATTCTTTCCTCCCTTCTCTCCCCCTATCAAGCCTCTTTCTAAAGGAGCTATGGGCAGCCAAGGAAGGTCAATGGGCAATGAAGGCATGATCCTTGTTTCAAGCCCCATATCAAGACTTCTTCCCAAAGTGCTTGGTTGCTATGGAAGAAAAGCATTGACCCTCAAATCAAGAAAACAACTCCCTTGTTTCAAGCCCCATATCAAGTCATCTTCCCAAAGTGCTTGGTCGGCTATGGAAGAAAAGTATTGACCCTCAAATCAAGAAGACAACTCCCTTCTTTCAAGCCCCAAATCAAGCCACAAGACCTTGGTCTACCGAAGGAAGAAGAAACTTGAATTTGGGCACTCTCTTCTTGAAGCTTTGTATTTTTTTAAAAATTGAATGGGATTTAAGGTGCCTATATAAAGGGCCTTACCCCTCCCTTGTAAAGTTTAATGTTGATAATGAAAAGAAAAAGATTTGAGTGCTACTCTTCTTGTTAGTTGCCTTCGTTCCTTAAGAACGTCGATCTCCATGAGGGAGCACCTTCACCTTCGGGTGTCGAGAGGTGTGAGGCCTCAAGTTACCTTCCCTTCCGCCAATCCATCTTCTATCTTCGAGTTCAGAGGCCAACTGGATGATCCATCTAGGCACCCAGCAAGAAGACCCACAATCAACATCATCTTCAACCTTTCTTCCTTTATTTCTTCCTGCTACCTATTGATTCCTAATCCTTCCTTGATTGCTCGCAAGTCCTCCAGGTACCATGCACATGGAGTCGATCTCCCTTGCCTTCAAGACCTTCGGACGGAAAGCCGGTGCATCCACGGGGGTTGAAGCTCGATCATCCAGGCCGCATCCACGAGAACGAGTGAACTCGACATCGGGCACTTCAGAGCTTTTAAGGTTTGCAACCCTAAAACTTCTAAGTTGATATTAATTCAAGAGCTAAGTCCTACGGGATTTCTGAATCCTGGGGTCCTCTTCCTATCCTGTTTAGGGACTTACTTGCTTGCTTGAATTTCTTATTATTATACAACCCTAGATCTACTTTTTGTTTGTCTTCGGAATCCTAAATCCTAAAAAACTAAAAATCACAAAGAACAAAATCACTTGCATCATTCCTCCCATCTTGCATCTAGTTAGTCCCGCACCATGTTTGGTATCAGAGCAGGTTAGGGCTTAGCGCTTCTTAAGTACTTGGATTAGGTGCTTCACCAGGCCATCCGGTCATAGAAAACAAGAAGGGCTGCAAGACCCTCACTTCCCATTCTACGAAGATTTTTTATGGCATGTAGGGGTGCCACTGTGATTGACCTTTGAAGGGGAACATAAGGAGAAAAGTTTTTAAAAAAAACTAAAAGAAATTTTTGCATCATTATATCTCATCTTCTTTAATTTTCTACATTTTTTCCTTTCAGTACATGATACGTTGTTTTAGGTGTTACTATTTGTAGGATCTTCTAATTTCTTTAATTTTTATTTTGTTAGATTCCAGGTAATGGAAAGTAATTTTGAAATTTTTTCAGATTTTAGTGCAGCTTGTAGAATTTCTATATGCTGGAATACTACCTAAGAGCAAAATCTATTCTGAGATTTTCTGCAAGTGCATCTTTTCATGTTTTTATTTTTCAAATAGTTTAATTTTGCATTTAACTTCATCTCTTATCATTTTCAGCATCTTATCTCTGCTATCATACATCAAAAATCCAAAACATAACTTAGATACATCTCATTAGATCATTTGTATGCCATCAATTTCATAAATCACTTAAGGACGTCAATAATATCAAAGATAGGGAAGGAAGTCATTACCTTAGCCCAAAAACACCCACCCTGCATATCGGACCAACTGCTAATTAAAACTAAGTAACACTTAATTTGCTCTAGTGAGCTAGGGACAACCCACAAGTCAGGTCGAACCAAGTGTCAAGCCAATTTTAGACAACTTGTTTGTGTGTGCTTGTGTATCTGGTGTCTAGGCAAGTGGTTCAGGGACAAGATCCCGAAGGAAGGTGGTGGTTCGCTTACCTTACCTGGCCATTTCAAATTGGTGTCTAAGGCAAGCAAAGAGGGACCTCCCCCAACCTTACACTTACCTGGCCAGGTGCCAAGTTATTACCACCAAGATTGTCATCTTGACCTAACATTTGGTTTGGACTCAAGATATAGCAAACTCCTAGCCCGAGTTTGAGTCCGTGTGTGCATGTCGACTCGATCAAAAGTCCCTTGTCACCCCCATCATTCCCATCAAGTGAACCCATGGAGAACGATCGAGAAGATCAATTAAAAATCCTCATTGAACATTTAGCTAGGGTGAATATAGGCTTGATAAGTATGAAGATAGATTTGAACACGCAAGGCCCATGCTAAATTCAACTCCTCTAGCCTAATTTCCTTAATCCAGAGCCTATGATCGTGATCTTGCCCCTGAGTCTAGCCCTTGGAGCCCATATCCATACTTGGTTGACTCCGAGGAGGGACCCATTAGGAGCACCGAACCTATGCATCCACTTTGATGGAAGACAGGATGTGTATATCGATTGGGAGGAGAGCATGGATCACTATTTAGAGTACACTAAGATGTTGGAGTTAGAAATATTAAGATTGGCCATACATAGGTTAACCGATATGCTAAGTGGCATTGTGCAGCTATTGAGGATGAATGTTATCAAAGAGGGGAAATAATACGTAGCTGGAAAATCATGAGAAGTGGGCTAAGAGAAAAGTACCTAGGTAGATTTTATGAGCAAAGACTTTTAGACCTATGGTACAAATTGAGACAGGGTGATAGATCAGTGTCTGAGTATATTGAGAAATTTAATTGGTTTATTAGGAGATGTAGCAGAGTTGAGTCTGAGGCTTGAGATCATATCGAGATTTCGAGCTGGCCTAGTAGACATCCAAGAGGAACTATCCCATTGGAAAATTCAGAATTTTGAGGAAGCTTATCACATAGCTAGGGAGTTCGAGTCTTATCAAAGGGAACTTACGACCAGTCACTCTCAATCCTATGTTTTGGTACCTCTAAAACCAAGCCCAACCCTAACCCGAGTCGACCCACCCCTGTTATCCCATGTGTTCACCATGGTGACATTAAAGAGGAGGAATACACTGCAGACTTGGAATTGGTTGACCAAAAAAACACCCAGGCTGAATCTATTTTGGAAGGACCCTCAGAAGATCCTGAACCCACCAGTGAGCCTGAAGTAGAAGTATATGAGGCTGACATGAGTTTGGTAGATGAATAGAAGGAGAAGACTGTGAGGAGGACAACTCTAGTACCTTACCTGAGGAAACCCTTGGAGAAGATAAGATTGTTAGGCCTAGTCCTGAAATATCAGAACAACAAGAAATAGTGAGGACTTGGTTCCTGTAAGTCAATGCCCTCAGGAAGAACCCCCACCTTTAGCCTCAACCCAGACCTCATTCAGCTCCCTTGTAAAGAGTTCATTCCTCTAACCCCAGTTGATGACCTTTTTCTGGAACTACTAAGTCTTCCCTTCTTGAAAAACCTACACTTACAATGACCAAATTCTCCATCCATCAATTTGACATTATGACACCCATAGATCAATATTCAAATCTTAAGGTCATCCTGAGTAACCATGGTCTGTTTCATGCTTCGCATAGATTGCCCCAGACTCTGATTCCTATTCCCTAACCTTTCCTGAGTCTACACATGTTTCTAAAGCCATTAGGTTACATTTTATTGAAGTCACCAGGTTGCATGAACCCCTAGAGCCCATCCCATTTGCGACCTACTTTTGGAAGACCTTATGGCATTTGCTAGAATCCATGGTAAATTCTCATGTGCATACCAAACCAGGGTCAAACCTAGAAAGTCAATAATCTGTTAGGTTTAGACCCTAGAGTCTCCCATAAAATCCCTCTCAATAGGAATGCTTAGTTGAGTCTACATTTTGCATCATGTTAGGATTATGCATTAAATACAAACTTTAAATAATAATTTGGCTGATTCCCGAAAGAGATCCAAAGAGTTTGATCTAGGAGATTTTGTAATGATTAGGCTTAGGCCTGAACAGTTTCCACCAGGAACCGTTAAGAAACTTCATGCTCGTTGATCTGGCCCTTTTAAAATGATAAGGAGAGTTGGCCCTAATGCCTATGTGCTTGAGCTACCTCCGGATTATGGCATTAGCTCACTTTCAATATCCCGAATTTAGTCGAGTATAGGAAACCAGCAAGCATACCCGGTGAGCCATTTGGGCCTAACCTTTGTTGGAGAGCGAACCCGACCCAGAGTGTGCACCTCCAATTTTACCAGAGAGAGGAGAGCGGATCGAGCATGTCCTGGATGATCAAGCTATGACCACTCGGGACAAAGGCTATCAGCATTACTTGGTTCGATTGTAAGGTCGACCATAGTCTGATGATTCGTAGGATACCCGAGAGGACTTGCAGTGCCTCGACCCGGACCTTCTAGAGAAGTATCAAAGACAAATCAACCCTTGCTCGACAGGGTCGAGTTCCTCCCACTCCTGGAGAATTGGTGTAGGCACCAGACCTTTAATTAGGGTTTTGATTTTTGGGTCCTGTAATAAGGCTTCAAGCCTAAGCATTTTATTCTCTTGAATCATGAATTTTAGTATCAATTACCTTTGTTTTAGTCATGTACCTTGACCAATTTGGTCAAGTTGTGTCTATGGGTCCTGTAATGATTTCAGTCCGAGTCTATTTGAAGATTGGGCCCAAGCCGGAGTGTCCTCGAGTCTAGTCCAATTTGTAATAGGTCAGCCATCTCCCAAGCCATAAAAGATGCCACTTGGACCACCTCATCCATCCCATGTGGCGCCACATCACCTTGACATATGGGCGACCAAGGCAAGAAGGAATGCTAGAATTTTTGGCACCATTCCTTGATTCTTTCATCCCCTCCCTCCCCCTATCAAGCCTCTTTTCAAAGGAGCTATGGGCAGCCAAGGAAGGTCAATGGGCAATGAAAGCATGATCTTTGTTTCAAGCCCCATATCAAGACTTCTTCCAAAGTGCTTGGTCGGCTATGGAAGAAAAGCATTGACCCAAATCAAGAAAACAACTCCCTTGTTTCAAGCCCCATATCAGTCATCTTTCCAAAGTGCTTGGTCGCTATGGAAGAAAAGCATTGACCCTCAAATCAAGAAGACAACTTTCTTCTTTCAATCCCTAAATCAAGCCACAAGACCTTGGTTGACCAAAGGAAAAAGAAATTTGAATTTGGGCGCCCTCTTCTTGAAGCTTTGTATTTTTTGAAGTTTGAATGGATTTTAAGGTGCCTATATAAAGGGCATTACCCCTCCCTTGTAAAGTTTAATGTTGATGAATGAAAAGAAAAAGATTTGAGTGCTACTCTTCTTGTTAGTTGCCTTCGTTCCTTAGAACGTCGATCTCCATGAGGGAGCACCTTCACCTTCGGGCGTCAAGAGGTGTGAGGCCTCAAGTTACCTTCTCTTCCACCAATCCATCTTCAATCTTTGAGTTCAGAGGCCAACTGGATGATCCATCTAGGCGCCCAGCAAGAAGACCCATAATCAACATCATCTTCTTCAACCTTTCTTCTTTTATTTCTTCTTGCTACCTGTTGATTCCTAATCCTTCGCTTGATTGCTCACTGGTCCTCTAGGTACCACGCACACAGAGTCGGTCTCCCTTACCTTCGAGACCTTCGGATAGAAAGTCGGTGCATCGTGGGGGTTGAAGGCTCGATCATCCAGGCCACATCCACGCAAATAAGTGAACTCGGCATCAGGCGCTTCAGAGATTTAAGGTTTGCAACCCTAAAACTTCTAAGTTGATATTAATTCGAGAGCTAAGTCCTACGAGGTTTCTCAATCCTAGGGTCCTCTTCCTATCCTATTTAGGGACTTATTGTTTGCTTGAATTTCTTATTATTGTAGAACCCTAGATCTACTTTTTGTCTATCTTCGGGAATCCTAAATCCTAAAAAAACTAAAAATCACAAAGAACAAAATCACTTGCATCATTCCTCTCATCTTGCATCTAGTTAGTCCTGCATCACTAGAGGATCTTCAGATGATGATGATGAAGAGCAGCTACCAGAGAAGATTAGGACCGCTGTTGAGCCTTCTACACTTGATAAAACTGCTACCACTAATACTGCTGAGCTTACTGTTACAAATGCTGAGGAGTTAGAGCATAGAGAGAGGAGTCCTAGGACTTTCCCAAGATCTCCACCAGCACCAGCATCTCCACCACACCAGATTCTTCACCTGCTTCGGTCCTATACCTCCTGTGCCAGCACCTACAGTGACTGATACATCTGCTCCTTGTCCATCTACTGATACTTCGAGACCGTCTGCTGATACTTCTGCACCTTCAGTGTCTCATGCTTTTTTGTTCAGCAGATGAGGTAGCTTTCTCAGACTCTGACCAGCTCCATTGGTTCGATGTTTGGCAAGCTTAAAAATAGTCAACACCAAACTTGAGGAGATCTATGGTGAGTTAGACAGCTACACTCCAAAGTAGACAGTGTTGACCTACGGACCACAGCCATAGATTGATATTCATGCACTTTCTGACTCCCTCAAGACAGCATCAGATGATATTAGACAGAATGTAGCTCATAGCATAGATGAGTTTAGAACTGAATTGAGAGAAATGAGCTATAGAATGGTTTTACTGGATGCAATAAAGAAGATGGAAGATGATTACACAAAAGGAGTGGGAATTCTAAGAGCAGAATTTGGAAGAATGAGAGGATCAGCTGAGGAATTTTCTAAAGCTCAAGCTAGTGAGCTCATTACTCTACAAGAAGGGAACAAGAAGATTCAGACCGAGCTGAGCACAGTGTGGGTGTTTCTAGCCAGGTTATCTTTAAACATTCGGGCCCTTGGAGTAGCTAGACCTTCAGCTAGTCAATCTGCACCTCATCCTAGTCGGCCTGCACCACACTTTAGACAACCTCCACCTCAGTCTTCTCAGCCACCATCTTTTGTTCCTCCTGGTCTATTTGATTCAGATCCTATCTCTTCTAGACCACCACCTAATACATCTACTAGCACTAGAGGACCTTCTTATCACAATAGATCTTGGCAAGGAAGATCTGAACCCATTAAGGTAGAACCTATTATGAAGAGCCTAGTGATAGTGACTAGACTATTAGATGTATTTTTGCTTTCAAACTTTTGTAATCTGTATTGAACATCCTTGAATGCAATGAAATTATATGTTTCTTATATTTGCAATGGATTTATGGAATGAACGGTATTGTTAATGTGATCTATGTATGCAACTCAAGATAATTTATATCAAAATTTCTTTAATAAAGTGAAATTATCTCAAACAATCTTATCAATCTTTCATTCTATTTCAAAAATCAAGATTTGTGTACTTGATAAAGGGGGAGAATGACTTTAATTGAATACCTTTTTGATTATTGACAAAAAGGGGGAGAATGGTCTTGATATTGAATGCATGGAAAACTGGCAGAAGAAATAAATGAAAAAGAATGTTTTTTAATGAAAATCATGTTTTCAAAAACATACAAGGAGAGAAAAATTTGTTGAATGGTTTAAATTTATTTACAATTGGTCCTCAAATATGTGCAAACTTGCTATAAGCATTTGTTGATATCTTAAGATTGATACCTTTTGCCAACCTAAAACTCTGATACATTTCTGGCAAAAATAGCTTTTGATAACTCTTTTTTGATACATATTGATCTTATTTCAAAAGCTCTGATACATTGTCTATATGCAAGTTTTGATACAGTAATACATTCTTAGTATACATCTCATACATGTTAATATTTACTTCCAATACTTATACATGTAATTATAAAGTTTTTCCATACCCAGTGTTTTGTCATCATCAAAAGGGGGAGATTGTTGACCCTTGAGTGATTTTGATGATAACAAATATTGGAGCATGCATTTGTCTTACTAACAACTTTTCAAGTGAATTACAAGTTTTTGTAGGATGATCTTAATGCCTAATTGCAACTCTTACAACTTTATTATTTGTTTTGTGTTGCATTGTAAATATTTCATGTAAAGAAGAACCCAAAAAAGATTGATGTAATTTTCTTGAAAAAGGGTTACTTCTATGTGTTTTCAAGCTTTAATTTCTTAAAATTTATTATTAGTTGAGTTGGGAAGAGTTTTAAGTGTTGAAGAGTTGCTGAAAGAATTCTGGAGAAAAGTTAAAGTTTTTATTGAAGATTCACTCGAGCCGACTCACATGAAGAGAGCCGACTCTAATCCTTGGCATAATTGAAGTATTCTTGCATGTAGAGATCCGAGCCGACTCGTCCAGTGCATCATTTCTTGAATCAAACAGGCAAGCTGACCCGAAGGAAGTTCGAGCTGAGTCATCCATTTTGTCAGGCATCAGAGTCAATCCTTTAGAAGTTCGAGCCAACCCTCCAGAGTCCAGAAAATCAGTTCTGAGAGAACAACCAGGAGAGTGACTCGAAGGAACTCGAGCCAACTCCTCTAGAGTATAATTTTGAAGACCTGAGAATCTGAGCCACTCGACTGAGGCGAGCCGACTCAACCAGAGTAAGGAATTATCGATACAGAGGATCCGAGCCAACTCAATTATGGCGAGCCAACTCGACCAGAGTGAAGAATCAACTCTCTGAGAATTCAAGCTGTCTCGAGGCATCCGAGTCAACTCGAACGACGATTCTAGGCAGGTACGATTAGTTTCAAAAACTTCTTTTCTGAATTAAAAAGTGCTCCAACAGTCAAATATCAAATCCCCAATGGTCTACATGACTATATCCATCCAAGAAGAGTACAAGACTCTATAAATGAGGGATTTGGATAACTTTGAAGAAGCAAATGCTTAATTGAACATTAAAAGAGCTTGTGAGCAAGAGAGCACTAAAAGAACATTCAAGTCAGTATTCAAGTCTTCACCAATTCCTACCAGAAGCTTGAAGCACTTATCGAGGAAGAAGAGGAAGCCATTGAAGTACATTAAAACACATTTAAGAAGGCTTCTCTTGAGCTACATCTGCAACTATCAGATAACTTGGTTTGTCATTAGTTGCTTTCTTTTAACTCTTTTGTGAGTTTGTGGGTTATTGGTGAGCCCGATTTAAAACCAAGTGTGGGTTGTTAGTGATTCCATTTTAAAAATAATAGTGCAAGGATTTTTGGTGAGCCGGTCAAAACCAAGGTTAGGTTCTTGGTGATCCTGTTCAAAATCAGGTGTTGGATTTTTGGTGAGCCCGGTTGAAAAACTAAGTTGGGTTTGAATTATGAGCCTGATAAAAAATCCGACTGTATTTGGTAGTGAATATAGTGAAAATTTCAAGTGGTATCTTAGGTATAGACGTGAAGAGAGGGTGCTCCGAACCACTATAAATTTGCTGTGTTTGTATTGTACTTTTTCTATTTGCATTTGCTTTCGCTCTTAATTATTTGAAACACAGCACATACCACAAAAGTAGATTTAAAAGAGCACATATATGATTAATTTTTTAAATTTCCAATTCACCCCCTCTTGGGAAAGCCACTTGGGCAACAAATTTAATTATAGAAAATAAAAGAATTATGAATTAAATTGAAAAGAAAGAACTAATTTTATTACTAAATAAGATTTTTAATGAAAAAAATTATTAACTCCTAAGCCATTACACGACTTGGAGTTTTAATAAAAAAAATTAGAACCTGACAAAGACTCTTTTTTCCTCAACTCACTCTCCTTCTCGTATGTTGGAAGGGTGGAATAAAGTGGAAAGTGCTTTTTTCAAAGAGTATACAATCTTTTTATAGGTGCTATGGAAGAAGGACTATTTACATTCTTCCGATGTGGTGGCGGGCACCAGACTCAGAAAAGATTTTCAGAGCTCACATCTGGATCTCTGATTAACCTTGCCCGAAGAATTAGGATTTTTGGCTTGTAATAAGGGTTGACTGATCAACTCAATTTTAGCTTGAGTCTATATTACCTGCATTTTTATTTTGTTGAGTCATGTTGACTCAGTAGTGGACTAGGGCTTCAACCTGTGGTGTTACATTTTCTCCAAGGCCAAGCAAGTGGGCGCCACACTCCCAGCCATATGCCTGAGTCCAGGGGGTGCCACATCTCCATCCAGCAGGCTTTGGTCCCCACACCACAATAGCAGCTCCCTTCTCTCATGCACCAATTGAGGAGAAATCCACCAGGGATCCACAAATCAAGGGGGGGGCCCAAGACATTCCCAAAAGAACCAAACTATGAAAGGAAAGAAATTCTCTTGAGAGAACTTCAAGGAGGCGCCCATTACCTGCCAAAAATACTCAAAACAAAGTTAGAAAGAGCCATAACTTGGGGAGAAAGAAAAGGAGGTATCCAAAAAGGTTGAGCCATGGGAAGGAGGATTTCTCTTGAAGAGCAAGGTTAGGAGGCGCCCTAGTCATTCCAACTAAAGCCAGATATAAAAGAAACAAATTTTCTCTTGGAGGGCAAGGTTAAGAGGCGCCCAAACACTTCCAGATAAGGCCAAGCATAGAAGGAAAAAAAATAATTTTCTGGAGGTCAAGACAAGGAGGCGCCACCCACTTTCCTTTTTTGAAGCCTTAATCATCTTTGGAATTATTTGGCCGGCCATATGAGTAGGGATTGATCCTACAATCCTAATTTGAAGATCCCCTCCTTTAGTCCCACATGGGAAGATGTAAAACCCTACTCTCTTGTAATATCCTATAAATTAAAACCCCTTTGTAAGTTCTAATGAATCAGATAAATGAAACCAACTTTTTTTTTGTGAGCAAACTCTGTGTTTTCTCTTTTCCGCACTTGCCATCCAGGTGTTGAGCTCCGTGAGGGAGTAAATCCAGTTTCCCCAAGAAAACCTTGAGGAGGTGTGAGATCTCCAAAATCCCAAAAGTAGTTAGCCACTTCTACTCCAACACCTAGCCATCCATCATCCACTTCAATCCACCAAATCCTAGCCTTCCCACCTCCCACGGCCTCTCTTCCAAGTCCAGGCCGACCACCAGCATCCAGCCCCAGTCCGGATTTCAGATCCATAGCTCTTTTTAGAGAGAGTCGAATCAGCCTTCAAGAGAATCCAGATCTCAGCGACATTAGCCTTCAAGTTCTTTGACTGGTAAATCCTTCCCTGAGTCTCTGAATCCATCACTTGTTTTTCTTCTTCCCAGATCTTGAGTTCAGGAGAAGCCGACCCAGCCACGAGACCAGTATTGGAGGATCCATTGCGAAGATAGCCGAATTCGAGGATCCAACAATCTACTCGAGAGAGTTCTTCTACCCAATTTTGTGAAGATCACTGTCTGGTTGGTAAACCATCTCTTCTCTTATTCTGTCCTGTTGAAAGTTCAGAGCGAAACCCTAGGTCTGGGAGTTTCTCAACCCCAGCGATCCGTTACTTCTGAATACTCTGATAACTTAGCTTCTTAAATTGTGCTTTCAATCCTTACCTAGTTTCCATCAACTTAGTTTACTTTACTTTGAGTTGAGGCCATTTCTGAAATATATATATATAAAAAAAGAATTAATCTTAAATTTACTTCCGCATACGCTTCTTTGTTCTTGTTCTGCATCATTTTTGGTATCAGAGCATTCGTTATGCATCATTTTGGTATCAGAGCCCTATCTAGGGTTTCTGTTTTGATTGCTTGTTTGAGTCTCTCTCTTTTACTTTGTCTGCTCGAAGTAGACTCCCCAGGACGTCCGGTCCTAGGAATGAAGCGAGGTGCAAACCTCCTCTTCCCATTCCATGGGGTGTTCCTAGGGCGTGTAGGGGATCCGTTGGGTTACAACTTCGTAGCAGGAATTGTAAACAACGGGGAAGCACTCTGTTTTCAGTCTGTAACTGCCCTATTGCAGGAATTGTTTCTAATTGCAGGTAACTCCGAATTGCATGATTTTTGTTTTGCTAGAACCATATAATTGAAGCTATTTTACATAATTTTCCTGTGATTTATTGGTTTCCGTGAAATTTTTGAGAGTTAAATTACTGCAACTCTATTTTGTGTTTCTGCAATTCATTATTTTTTGAGTGATCATCTCTTAATTCATCTTAAGGGCATTTGAGCATCTAAGATAAGGGGAGGAGTGATAACCTCTCCTTAGCCCAAAACCACCACCCACTCATTCGAACCTAAGCCTTTAATCCTAAAATTAATTAGACCTAATTTGCCCTAGTGGGCTAGGGACATCAACAAGTCGGGTCAAGGCTAGTGTTGAGTCAGTTTGTCTAGTTACTCTGTGTGTGCTTTGTACTCAGTGTCTAGAACGGTAGTTCAGGGATTCCATCCTGAAGGGCTTGTGTGCTGGTCCGCCTACCTGGCCAATCTTTGATTGGTGTCTAGGATTGGCATCTAGGGACCTAACACTCCCCTTACACCTGCCTGGCTGAGTCCTGAGTTACTACAGGCTAGCTTGCCACTCTAATGGGCATCTAGTTTGGGCTCTAGGTCTAGTTAGCCAGTAGTCGCTTTAGTCTAGTCACATTCTGTGTGCTTGCTTGCATCATCATGTCTACCCGGAATAGAGTACCCTACCAACCTAGTCAAACCCAACCAGATTTAGAGGCCATGGTTAGAAATCTTACCGAAAGTATGACCAAATTGAGTCAGTACATGAATGAGGATTTTCCCAGTTTAGGGATCGAGTCCAAGTACTTGAGAAACGTAGACATCAAAATTGGACCCCTGATCCAAAATTTAATAGGCCCCAACCTCACCCATGCCAGGAACCTAGGAGGACCTTATACCGTGATCCTGAGCATAACCTCAGGAAGCCTAACCATGATATCTATAGTGTGGATCGTATCTATGAGAGGTCCTTACAATATTCTAGACCTGTCACTCAACAACCCCAGTCTTCTAGATTAAACCATTTAGATCCACACCCATGCCCAAGTAAGGTCTCTACTAGCTTGAAACCCAGTGTGACCCAGGTTCCTATATCTCAAAATGTTGTTTTGTGGAGAAAGAGGCCATAAATCTAGTCAGTGCCCATGCATAGGACTGGCTTGTGCACAGCTAAGTGGTAAGAATCCTAAGGATGACATTAATGAGGGAAACCCAAGCCTACCAATGAGGAAGAAAGGTTAGGTATGACAAGCCTAGAATCAGTTGACCCGATTACCACTGACCCGAAATCCATTGAAGACGGCATCGAGGAAGTATATGATGCTGGCTTGAGTCTAGTTGATGAATATGAGGGGGAAGAACTTGAAGAATGTGACATTGATACTATTGGTTCCTTACCTGAGGAGACCTTGGAAAGCAACCAACTGGTAGGACCTAGTTCAGAAATTCAAGAGATTTGTGAGAACCAGGTTCCTTTAGTCAAATACCCCCAGGAAGAACTCATAGTGTTAGCCCGAGCTATTAGTTCGTACCCTCTAATGACAGTCATTCCCCAAGTACCAATTGAAGATCTTTGCACTGAACTGTTTAAGTTTGCCCACCCTATGGTAGATCCTCTCCTTAGGATGACTGAATCAAGCCTCTTACAATTGGACCTTGCCCCATGCCCAGCCACTAAGGTCTCTCCCGTAATCTCAGTTGAACATCCTTGTCTTGAGCGGATTGATTCACCCAGTCCTGTAGAAGTCCTCCTTATGGCCCCAGACCCCTTCCTTTGCATAACTGACCTACCCTTCTATAGAGTATACCTTTCCTCACCCATAGGTCAAATTTCAAGTCTTGAGGTCATCATCATAGGCCCTTCCATGGATCATTCTCTTATCCATTCTTGAGAAAGTGGATCATTATTTGAGAACAAACCTTAACTGTTGCAATCACATGTCCTAGGCTACTCCCCGAACCATCTCTTGATCCATTCCTAGGAGTAGCAAACTTTTCCTTTCGTAAGGACGACCAGTTGACATTCATAGATCACCATTCAAACCTTCAGGTCACCACCTTTAGCCAACAGGTAATTCGAGACTCCACCTCATATTTCCTCCCTTTCTCTAGGACTTCCAATGCTTCTTACAGCATCCAAGTATACTTTGTGAAGTCTTTAGAGTGAACCACGTGTCGGAACCTATTAGGTTTGCCACCTACTTCTGGAAGACCTTATGGCACCTACTAGGCACCCATGATAAGTTTCATGCTCTGCATGCCATCCTCCGACCCAAGGTCAAACCTAGAGAGCCGTAGTTTGTTAGGTTTAGACCTAGGGTTCCTTTGAATAAAGTCCATTCTTTAGGAATGCATCGTCAATCGAGTTTAGGACATTGTCTCAGATTTTGGTTTGATTGAGAGCACCAGGAATTGGGATTTGTATTTTGTCCAGGGCTGAAATTGCATTCAATGTTTCGATCAATAGGTCTATAGGCTAGAGTCCCTTTGAAATTGTTCATGGATACAAGCCTCACACACCACTTGATCTGATTTCACTACTAGCCCACACACACAAGTCTCTTTATGCACTTGCATAGCATGTAAAGACTTGCATAAAGAAATTCATGCCAAAATAAATTTAAGTAATGAAACTTATAAGAAGTTGGCTGATTCTCAAAGACGAGTCAAAACTTTTGTTGAGGGAGACTATGTAATGATTATGTTAAGGCCTGAATGTTTCCTCCTGGAACCGTTAGAAAGTTACATGCTAGAGGAGCTGGACCATTTAGAGTGGTGAAGAGAGTAGGATCCAATGCCTATGTGCTCGAGTTACCTCCAGAACTAGGCATTAGCTCCACTTTCAACATTACAGACCTAGTAGAGTATAGAGAGCCAGCTGTGATTCCAGTGAGGCTTTTGAACCTAATCCTACTCTTGAGAGTGAACCTGATCTGTGTGTCCACCAACAAACTGGCCTGTGAGGAAAGAGCAGATTGAAAAGATCCTGGATGATCAGTTATCTCTACTCGTAATCGAGGATACCAAAGATACCTGGTCCGCTGGCAAGGAAGGCCAGATTCTGATAACTCTTGGATCTCCGAGAAGAATTACAAGAATTGGACCCAGACCTCTTGGAGAGATACCAGAGCCAACTTGATCCATACTCGACAGGGTCGAGTTCTCCCAGCTGGGAGAATTGGTGCGGGCACCAGACTCAGAAGAAGACTTCAGAGCTCCATCTGGATCTCTGATTAACCTTGCCCGAAGAATTAGGGTTTTGGCTGTAATAAGGGTTGACTTGATCAACTCAATTTTAGCTTGAGTCTATATTACCTGCATTTTTATTTTGTTGAGTCATGTTGACTCAGTAGTGGACTAGGGCTTCAACCTGGGGTGTTACATTTTCTCCCAAGGCCAAGCAAGTGGGCGCCACACTCCCAGCCATATGCCTGAGTCCAGGGAGCACACATCTCCATCCAGCAGGCTTTGGTCCCCACACCACAGATAGCAGCTCCCTTCTCTCATGCGCCAATTGAGGAGAAATCCACCAGGGGTCCACAAATCAAGGGGGCGGCCCAAGACATTCCCAAAAGAACCAAACTATGAAAGGAAAGAAATTCTCTTGGAGAGAACTTCAAGTAGGCGCCCATTACCTGCCAAAAATACTCAAAACAAAGTTAGAAAGAGCCATAACTTGGGGAGAAAGAAAAGGAGGTATCCAAAAAGGGTTGAGCCATGGAAGGAAGGAGATTTCTCTTGAAGAGCAAGGTTAGGAGGCGCCCTATTCATTCCAACTAAAGCAGATATAAAAGGAAACAAATTTCTCTTGGAGGGCAAGGTTAAGAGGCGCCCAAACACTTCCAGATAAGGCCAAGCATAGAAGGAAAAAAAATAATTTCTTGGAGGTCAAGACAAGGAGGCGCCACCCACTTTCCTTTTTTTGAAGCCTCAATCATCTTTGGAATTATTTGGCCGGCCATATGAGTAGGGATTGATCCTACAACCTAATTTGAAGATCCCCTCCTTTAGTCCCACATGGGAAGATGTAAAACCCTACTCTCTTGTAATGTCCTATAAAATAAAACCCCTTTGTAAGTTCTAATGAATCAGATGAATGAAACCAAATTTTTTTTTGTGCACAACTTGTGTTTTCTCTCTTCCGCACTTGCATCCAGGTGTTGAGCTCCGTGAGGGAGTAAATCCGGGTTCCCCAGGAACCTTGAGGAGGTGTGAGATCTCCCAAAACCCAAACCGTAGGTTAGCCACTTCTACTCCAAAACCCTAGCCATCCATCATCCACTTCAATCCACCAAATCCTAGCCTTTCCCACCTCCCACGGCCTCTCTCTCCAAGTCCAGTCCGACCACCAGCATCCAGCCCCAGTCCGGATACTTCAGATCCATAGCTCTTTCAGGGAGTCGAATCAGCCTTCAAGAGAATCCGGATCTCAGCGACATCAGCCTTCAAGTTCTTCGAACTGGTAAATCCTTCCTGAGTCTCTGAATCCATCACTTGTTTTTCTTCTTCCCAGATCTTGAGTTTAGGAGAAGCCGACCCAGCCACACGAGACCAGTATTGGAGGATCCATTGCGAAGATAGCCGAATCTGAGGATCCAACAATCTGCTCGAGAGAGTTCTTCCACCCAAATTCTGTGAAGATCACTGTCTGGTTGGTAAACCATCTCTTCTTTATTTCTGTCCTATTGAAAGTTCAGAGCGAAACCCTAGGTCTGGGAGTTTCTCAACCCCCAGCGATCCGTTACTTCTGAACTACTCTGATAACTTAGCTTCTTCTAAATTGTGCTTTCAATCCTTACCTAGTTTCCATCAACTTAGTTTACTTTACTTGAGTCGAGGCCAATTCTGAAATATATATAAAAAAAGAATTAATCTAAATTTACTTCCGCATACGCTTCTTTTTCTTTGTTCTGCATCACGATGTAGGACTAAAAATAAAATATTTAAATTCTGGATGAATCTAGCCATAATTCCTTCCTAATTTATTGATGAATTGGATGCAAATTCCCTTCAAATTCATTAACATTTGGCCCCAAATCTTCTTCAAATTCATTGGTAGATTGTATGCGTGGACCAAGCTACTAGTCCATGGTGGACCGGCAATATGTGAGATTTTTTTGGCCTTCTTTAAGATAGGTGTTAGGCTCTAATTGTTCACTATTTGGACTCTAATTTGTATCTTTTAGGCCTATAGATCAGGTTCTTTGTTATGGTACACTTCTTTCTTGCAAAATCCAATAAAAAGTATCAATTCTAAAAAATAGTTTGATATATAAATAATACTTTTATGGAAAGATTTATGCACTTATCATGGTAGCGCTGCCTGAGTGTGGTTGGGAGCACTTTCCTAATTTTTTGGTCAACTCTCTCTACTCGCTAGTGAGCTTCCTCCTCTTGGTGACTCCTCGACTCGCTTCCACCCCATCCTTCTTATTGATGCTACCAGGTATGCTCTTCATCACACTAGTTTTATCCTAGAGGTGGGTGTTATGCTCGTCCTCTTAGCCATCCTCATCTTTTCGACAATCCTACCAAGGGTCATGGTGTACTTGATCACTTAGAAGGTGCTCCTAGTCCTATGAAAGATTTTAGGATTCCAAGAGACATCCAGTCCTTCGATGGGTGCTATTATTTTTCCTATACTTTAGAAGTCTATGAAGTGACGTTATCAACCAAGAGGCTTAAATCAATGTAATTTAGCTGCAAGGCTACATGTAATCAAGTTTTATTAATAAAAACAAAAACTTTTTAGACTCATGTTGTGTTTGTTCTTGGTTGTCATTGCTCGTTTCCTAGGTTGTGTATCTACAACTACATCCCACTTATTCTGACAGGCAGGGGTTTAGTAGCCAATTGGGATATACCTTTTTTATCATTGCATTTTCGATCATGAGGTATCTGATCATAAAGTTTTTGATTGTGAGGTACTTGATCATTAAGTTTTGGATTATGAGGTACCCGATTGTTTGGGTCCTTAAACATTCAATCGAAATTCCATGCTCGAAAGACCATTGGGGTTCTGATCGGGGATTCATCAGATGGCTATTTTGATCTTGATCAAGGACTTCCTTCTAGTGCCATGGTCCCCAAAGGGGGAGTTCCTTCAACCAATTGGACTTTTAAGGCTCCTGCATAAGGTCTTAATCCAGCAAACACACTAGGCTTTCCACTGATGGCCTATCAAATGAAGCTTCGAAAGTCTTGCTCGGCTCAGGGATCTCACTTAGGGACTCTCATCAAAAAATTTTCTTGTTGTTAGGAAAGCATTAGAAAAAGGCTTTCACTTGAAAAAAAAAAGAGTTACATTATCGTTGGTAGATCCATAGATTGGAAGAGTTCCACGGTCTCAGTATAGGAGTCCAATCTAGCAACTTCAATCAATAGGTTCCTGGCTGGACAATCTCTTCTACTTGATAGGGGCCTTCCTAATTTAGCAAAAGTTTGCCTCTTTAATTAGGCTGAGAGACTTCTACTCAGTGTGGTACTAAGTCACTACCTTAAAGGTTTACCTTAGAAGTTGGCATAGAAGTAACAGGTAACCTTGTGCCAATAAGCTACCATCCTGGTGCATGCTTTTTCCTTAACCTTGTCGATCAGGTTAGATCTATGAGTCTTCTTTCTAACTGGCCTGTTCGTCATAGTTCATGACCCATGCCGAGGGTACTCAAACTTCGATGAGTATTACCATCTCAATTCCAAAGGCTAGGCTAAAGAATGTTTCTCCCGTTGGAGCCCTTGGTGTCATTCGATATGCCTAAAGTACATGTTGGAGTTGTCAACCAATGAACCCTTAGCTTTGCCGATCCTCTTTTTAATTCCTTGGAGGATGGCCCAATTAGTAACTTCAGCTTTCCATTGGCTTGGAGATAAGCTATCAAAGTTAGGCGGTGTGAGATACCTTGGTCTTCACAAAAATTTCTCAAACCAGGATCCAAAAACTAACGCCTGTTGTCAGTGATTAGTATTTGAGGAACTCCAAAGCAGTAGATAATGGCCCTTCATATGAAATCTATTACCTTAGATTCGGTGATGTGGGTTAGTGGCTCGATTGCCACCCATCTTGTAAAGTAGTAAATGACAACCAGTAAGAATTTATGTTGACCCAAAGTCAGTGGAAACAGACCAAGGATATCCATCCCCCACTATGCAAAAGGCCATGGAATACATATGAGAATGATATGTACAGTTAAGAGATGCTGAATATTCAAATTTCTTTGACAAGAATCACACTTTATGATAAAGTTCTCGATATCTTGTTGCATGGTCAGCTAGTAATAGCCTTATTGAAGTAGCTTGTATCCCCGCCGGCGCCCGGGGCCCCTCGACCGTGGAAGGTGAAACGGCACACCCTGGGCATGCCGCCCACTTGGCCGCCACCCCCCTGCAGCACGCCGCTCACCCGTCCGCGCCCGCTCGCCGTCTCCGGCCTAGTCGTCGCCCACTTCCCGACACGCCGGCCCATCGCGTCGTTGCTTCGCTGAGATCTTCCCTTCCCTGTGCACGACTGTGAGAAGAGTTGCACTCTTTCTGGAGCAGTCCAAGCAGCATGTTTTCAGAACACTCCATCAAGCTACATGCTTTTCAGAGCAGATCAACACCAATTTGATGTATCACGGATTTTGATGTGACTTATTTTCCTTTTTAGGTTTACTTGGAGGCTAAGTAAGTGAGGGGTTTTGTTTGTCTATATAAAGACCCCCTCCCCTCTTGTTTTAAGTGATTATTGATAAGAAATTTTTAGCCACTAGTTATGGTTCTGGTTCTGGGCTAAGGCCGTTTTTGCCTTCGTTTCCTACTGTGCGCATTATGGGTTCGTTGAGGGGTGTGAAGCCCTAGTTATCCCCTTCCCATCTTCTTATCCCCCATGTCCTCTGAGAGTCATCCAAGCAGGATGCCTTTGCTGTGTGCTATTGAGAGCCCTGCTATGTGCATTATGGGTTCGATGAGCGAGGCATCTATGAGAGCCCTGCTGTGTGCATTATGGTTCGATGAGAGCTTAGGGTAGCTGTGTGCTTTGATCCCTGACTTTTTGTGTGCGTCTCCCCGTTAGAGTGAGTCCCAGGGTCATGAGTTCCAATTTCCAGTCTCCCATCCCATCCTTCCTTCGCCACCTCTACAAGAAAATTGAAAACAAAGAGATCAGCTATTTTAGGAGTTTAGTTTCAGTTTCGCCCTAGTCCTAGGAGGCTTCTTAGCCCTCCCATGGTTCTAGTTTGTTTAGTTGTTTCCCTTTTCCAAAATAATCTAGGTTACATCGCGTTCCTATCCTGCATCACTAGTCTAGCCTTATTTCTAGTTACATTCTATTTTATCCAACTTATTCTACATACCCACTTAGTACCTATTATGGAAGTATTGGATGGTCTTTCTACTAATGTCCAAACCTTATTTCTTTCAATTGGTTTAGTTCTTCTTGCATAGCATTCATCCAATTTGATCTTTTTCAGCTTCTATACTTTTATGTTCTACTTGAGACACAAAAGCAAGATAATCACATTCATTTCTAAAAGAAGATCAAGTTCTTATCTCTTTTGATGGATCACCTATGATTAGCTCCTTAGGATGTCCATGAGTATACCTCAACTTCTTAGGCAGTTCCTTGTGCTTTGGTGAAGATCTTGAGATTTCTTCTTTATCCTCCTTGCCTTGATCTTCCTTGTTCTCTTTAGAAGGGGGATCATTCAAAGTCAGCTTATCGAGTCTTTGAATACCAGCATCATCATCTGAAATATCCTCTTTTCTAGAGGACTTGTTAGTGGACTCATCAAATACAACATGCATGGATTCTTCCATAACAAGTGTTCTTTTATTGGATACCCTATATGCTTACTAGATGTTGAGTACCTAAGAAGATACCTTCATTAAACTTGACATCAAATTTGCTTAATTTATCTTTGCCATTGTTTAATATGAAACACCGGTATCCAAACACACGAAAATACTTATGATAGGTTTTCTTCTTTCCAAAGTTCTAGGGAGTTTTCTTTAAAATCGGTTGGATTAAAACTCGGTTTAAAATTTAACATGCAGTGGTTGATTGCTTCAGCCAAAAAATATCTAGCGAGATCATTTTCAAATGCATAGTGCATGCCATTTCTTTTAAAGATCTATTTTTCATTTCTACTATCCCATTTTGTTGAGGTGTCCTTGGTACACAAAATTGTGTTCAATATCTTTTTCATTGTAATTTTTTTTTTAAATCATGATTTTCAAATTCTGTTCCATGATCACTTCGAATGCAAACATAAATGTACCTTTTTTATTTGAAACTTTTTTATAAAACTTTGTAAAAGCAGAGAAAGATTCATCTTTATGAGCCAAGAACAAAATCCAAGTAAAATGAGAGAAATCATCAACTACAACTAAACCATATCTCTTGCCTCATAGGATTGTGGTCCTAGTTGGCCCAAAGAGATCCATATAGAGTAGTTCGAGAGGCCTAGTAGTTGAAACAATTCTTTTAGATTTGAAAGAGTTCTTGTTTGTTTGCTGTATTGGCAAGCATCACAAATCTTGTCTTTTTCAAATCTAGTTTTGGCAAATCTTTGACTAAATCCTTTTTGCATAATTTGAAAAGTAAATGCATGCTTGCATGTCCTAATCTATGATGCTATAACTACTAGCTAGTCTCATTGATTTTGCCATCCATTGTAACTAGGCATTTACCGTCTTGTATAGGAAGCTTGTCAAGATCAACAAAATAGATGTTGCCATACCTATGTCCAATGAATTTCAGCCCATCATTATTAAGACTAGACACCATGCAAAGTGATGATTCAAAATAACTTTAAAATATCTATCACAAAATTGGCTAATGCTTAGTAAATTATGCTTTAAACCTTCTACTAGTAACACATTATCAATAAAAGTAGACGGAGAAATGTAAACTTTTCCAACACCAATGATTTTACCTTTTCTATTGTCACCATGTAAACTTTTGTTACATTCCCCCCATTTAAAGCTTCAAGAGAGGTGAATTGCTTCACATCTCCCATCATGTGTCTTGAGCAACCACTGTCAAGGTATCATATTCTTCTTTTCTCCTTAGTTGCAAGACACACCTGCAAAAAAGAGATCAAGTTGATGCCTTAGCTATCCAAGCCATCTTGGATCCTTTTGGTTAGTGTTCATGGTTCCTTTTGAATCCAAATCTTGTTGGAAGTATTCAGTTTTCTTTATTACACATATATGCTTTATGTCCTGATTTTCTAAACAATAGCATGTAATACTAGAAGATGCAGGAACAAAGAAATTCTTGAAATACTTTTATTGTTTTTGATGTTTATACCCCAAACTGGCTTTGTTGAAAATTGCAAGTTAACTATTCAACAGTAAATTCAGTTTTTCAGAACTAAACATGAACTTTTCAATAAAAGGCTTGACTCCATCAAGCTCTTCTTTAAACTTCTTGTTCTCCAACTCAGGATCTTTGTTCTTCTTTATAAGTTCATCATTTAAAATAAAAACCTTGAATCTTTTTAAATGTCTATCTCTTTTGAGAGATCATTCTTTTTCTTTTCTAAATAGCAACCTTGGCTTTTAATTCTTTGTTTTCATTTCCCAAGATTGTTGTTTTCAAAAGAAAAGAATCAGCATGCTTTTTCAACTTCTTATGCTCAATTTTTAATAATTATATTCATGCAGAAGCTCATCAAAATATCTCTAAGCTCTTCAAAAGTAAATTCAGATTTGGATTATACCTCATTTTCTTTTGCAATAAGGCAAAGGTTGGCAACTTCTTTACTACTGCTCTTCCTCCGAACTAGAGTCTTCGCTTTCGCTCCAGTAGCCATCATTGCCTTTTTTTTGTATTTCTTTTTGAGCTTCTTGAGGAGAGGACAATCGATCTTGTAATGATCGGGCTTCTTGCATTCAAAGCAAATGGGTTAGTCCTTCTCCTTTTTTTTTCTTGTCCTTGCCTTTATCCTTGCTAGGCTCTCCTTTGTGTGGCTTCTTTTTGTATGAGTACTTCTTCTTTCCTCATCATAATCTTTTAAATTTCCTAGCTACTAGAGCCCCTCATCTTCATCTTCACTTTCTTCCGACTCCTCACTTGAAGGTTCCTTTGGTGTAGTGGATTTGAGGGCAATTGTCTTCTTCTTTCTATCCACATCCACTGCCTTTTGCTTTAAGTTCAATTCATAGGTCACGAATGCCAACGAGCTGCTCCAAGGGTAGGGTTTCAACATCCTTCGCTTCTTGGATCGCCGTCACTTTGGATCCATGAAGATGGTAAAGACCTAAAATTTTGTTAACCAAATCAGCATTAGACATTGCTTTGCCAAGACTTCTCATTCCATTAACAATATTAGTAAATCTTGTGTACATATCAGTGATGGATTCATCAGGATCCATTCTAAATATTTTGTAAGTGTACACAAGCATATTTATTTTTATATTTTTCGCTAGATGGGTACCCTTATGTGTAACCTCAAGTGTGTCCCATATTTTCTTTTCGTCGATGCACAGATGAAAATCCTATTGAATTCGCTAGGATCCAATATGCAATAAAGCAAGTTCATTGCTTTGGCATTAAGCTCAGATTGCTTAATATCATTTTCATCCCAATCTTCTTCAAGCTTTTGGAACAGAAATGCCATTAACCATAATTGAAGAAACATGTAGACCTCTAACTACCACTTTCCAAATATTATAGTCAATAGAATGCATGTAAATGCACATGCATGTTTTCCAATATGTATAGTTTATGCCATTAAAAAATGGTGGTCTATTTGAGGCTTGACCCTCAACAACACTAGCACGTGTTGGGGCTGCCATAGATCTTTTACTTAAGGTATTAGACCTACTTAGCTAAGTACCAGGCTTTGATACCACTTGTTGCCCAACTAAATCAACCCAGAGGGGGGGGAATTGGATTTCTAAAAACTTTTTAATGAATTAAAAAATAGGTGCTTGTGTGTTTTCAATGTTTGTGTGCTCAATAATAATTTGCAGCAGAATAATGAGAGTAAATGTAGAAAGAATAATAAGCAATCACAAACACAGAGATTTATAGTGGTTCGATGTATCTTAAAATACCTACATCCACTCCCTAAGCTTTCCTTGAAAATTTTACTATAATCCAACCTTAATTACAACAGATTAGTTTTTCAGGCTCACTAATCACATCCTTGGTTTTACTCAAGGCTAACCAAAAACCTAGTTGATTTTCACTATAAGCTCACCAACAACCTTGTTGGTTTTCACATAGGGCTAATCAATGACCTCAGTACTAGTTTCAATCTCCTTGAAACTAGTAACAACAAAACAACACAAGTACAATAAAGAATACAATAAGCTTTCCCAAAAAGCAATAAACTCGATGAAGGTCTTGAATGTTGTTGAAAAGCTTTGTCTTCAAGTTGTTGAAGCCTCGATCAATGCTTGAAGATTTGGACTTAAAAACTTTTTCTGAACTCAATGTACTTGAAAGCTCAAATCTCTCAAAATTTGAATGCTTTGAAGGTTTTCAATGAAAGCTCTTATTAGTTTTTCGAAGAAGTCATCCCTCTTGTGTTTTATGGTGTTAAATACCTTTCCAATTTCTAAAAATTGATTATAGCCATTGGAGAGGAGAAATTAGCCATTATACATAAAATGGAAAAAGTTCCGCATTTCAAAACTAGCCATTACTTGCTGTGCTCAGATCTGCAAGTGTCGACACTTCAGATCATGAGTCAAACATTAGTCGACACTAGATCAAGTATGTCTTCTGAAGCTCTCTGGAATGTACTGGTGCATCGATACTTCTTCTAGTGAGTCGACACTTCATCACCATGAATCGATACTTGACCAAACTCCTGAAATCAGCATGTTCTATATCCTATTTGGTCTCAGGCCTTAAGTCGATACTTGAGTCAACACTTGACTATTCATAAGTTACACTTCTGCTTGCTAGTTGAAACTTTTTTGTGTATCAGCTTAAGCCTCTATGAGTAGACACCTGAGTTGATACTTGACTGAAACAGTGCTGAAACTTGTCCAAACTAAAATTTTGAACTCTTCAAAGTCTTTCTCATGTTCCATAGTCCATGTAGCTTGAAATTTATGATCTTAATGACTTCTTCAACTGAATGACAAGCATTTCGATCTTACAACATAAACTGACCTGATGAGTACCTAAATCTAAAAAACATAATTTTAACACACAATTAGTACTCATATATACTTATATACTTAAATATTTTGTTATTCATCAAAATCATAACAGGAGTCAACATTACTGACTAAGCAACTCATGAAAACATTCTCCATTGGCCCCACACATCCGAGAGTATCACCAAGTGGGCAATTAACTATCAGAATTTGATATTAAATTCTAGCTCTAACCTTCAACCAAGGCTTAGATATTAGCCAACTTTCTTATCAAATGTACAATCCCTAATGAGTTAATCAGGCAGGATTGCAGAACCATCGGTGTCGATGCCTAACCTCCCTCTGAACCTAACTAATGCATAGGAGATATATGTGGATGCATCTTCCAACTCAAAAGGATTGGGGGTCGGGGTAGTCATCATCAGTCCTAAGAGAGTAATTACTGGGGGTGCCCTATATCTTGAATTTCCAGTGACTAATAATAAAGCTGAGTATGAATCCTTGATTGCTGGGCAAGAGGTTGCTAAAGAATTGGGAGTATAAAACTTGAAAGTTTACAGTGACACCAATTGTTCGTTACCATATCAAGGATGACTTCGAGGCTCGAAAAAAACATGATCAAATATCTCTAGAGAGCTAGGGAACTAACCAGCAATTTCTATAATTTTGGAATTTAATAGATCCTAAAGAGGGACAACTCCTGGGCAGATTCATTGGCCAAAGCAGTGACCACCACACCAATGGGACTTCCCTAAGGACCTACTTCCACTAATCGAAAGCCAATGATCGAAGGATCATTTGAAGTTATGCAGCTCACAATGAGCCATGCTGGATCGATTCACTAATCAACTTCCTGAAGTTATGCAGTGACCACCTTACCAATCGAAAGGAATCCCATAGGATTAAGTATAAATCTACCAAAATTTAGTGCATGAGGGAAATCTCTATAAGCAATCATTCTCTCTACCCCTTCTAAGATGTTTAGGGCCATTTGAGATAAAATATGCATCAAAGGAGGTTCACGAAAGAATTTGTGGAGATCATATAAGAAAAAAGGCACTAGCATACAAGCTACTTCAATAAGGCTATTACTAGCTGACCATGCAACAAGATATCGAGAACTTTATCATAAAGTGTGATTCTTGTCAAAGAAATTTGAATATTCAGCATCTCTTAACTGTACATATCATTCTCATATGTATTCCATGGCCTTTTGCATAGTGGGGGATGGATATCCTTGGTCTGTTTCCACTGACTTTGGGTCAACATAAATTCTTACTGGTTGTCATTTTACTACTTTACAAGATGGGTGGCAATCGAGCCACTAACCCCATCACCGAATCTAAGGTAATAGATTTCATATGAAGGGCCATTATCTACTGCTTTGGAGTTCCTCAAATACTAATCACTGACAACAGGCGTTAGTTTTTGGATCCTGGTTTGAGAAATTTTTGTGAAGACCAAGGTATCTCACACCGCCTAACTTTGATAGCTTATCTCCAAGCCAATGGAAAAGCTGAAGTTACTAATTGGGCCATCCTCCAAGGAATTAAAAGAGGATCGGCAAAGCTAAGGGTTCATTGGTTGACAAACTCCAACATGTACTTTAGGCATATCGAATGACACCAGGGCTCCAACGGGAGAAACATTCTTAGCCTAGCCTTTGGAATTGAGATGGTAATACTCATCGAAGTTTGAGTACCCTCGGCATGGGTCATGAACTATGACGAACAGGCCAAGTTAGAAAGAAGACTCATAGATCTAAACCTGATCGACAAGGTTAAGGAAAAAGCATGCACCAGGATGGTAGCTTATTGGCACAAGGTTACCTGTTACTTCTATGCCAACTTCTAAGGTAAAACCTTTAAGGTAGGTGACTTAGTACCACACTGAGTAGAAGTCTCTCAGCCTAATTAAAGAGGCAAACTTTTGCTAAATTAGGAAGGCCCCTATCAAGTAGAAGAGATTGTCCAGCCAGGAACCTATTGATTGAAGTTGCTAGATTGGACTCCTATACTGAGACCGTGGAACTCTTCCAATCTATGGATCTACCAACGATAATGTAACTCTTTTTTTTTTTCAAGTGAAAGCCTTTTCTAATGCTTTCCTAACAACAAGAAATTTTTTGATGAGAGTCCCTAAGTGAGATTCCCTGAGCCGAGCAAGACTTTCGAAGCTTCATTTGATAGGCCATCAGTGGAAAGCCTAGTGTGTTTGCTGGATTAAGACCTTATGCAGGAGCCTTAAAAGTCCAATTGGTTGAAGGAACTCCCCTTTGGGGACCATGGCACTAGAAGGAAGTCCTTGATCAAGATCAAAATAGCCATCTGATGAATCCCCGATCAGAAACCCAATGGTCTTTCGAGCATGGAATTTCGATTGAATGTTTAAGGACCCAAACAATCGGGTACCTCATAATCCAAAACTTAATGATCAAGTACCTCACAATCAAAAACTTTATGATCAGATACCTCATGATCGAAAATGCAATGATAAAAAAGGTATATCCCAATTGGCTACTAGAACCCCTGCCTGTCAGAATAAGTGGGATGTAGTTGTAGATACACAACCTAGGAAACGAGCAATGACAACCAAGAACAAACACAAACATGAGTCTAAAAAGTTTTTGTTTTTATTAATAAAACTTGATTACATGTAGCCTTGCAGCTAAATTACATTGATTTAAGCCTCTTGGTTGATAACGTCACTTCATAGACTTCTAAAGTATAGGAAAAATAATAGCCCATCGAAGGACTGGATGTCTCTTGGAATCCTAAAATCTTTCATAGGACTAGGAGCACCTTCTAAGTGATCAAGTACACCATGACCCTTGGTAGGATTGTCGAAAAGATGAGGATGGCTAAGAGGACGAGCATAACACCCACCTCTAGGATAAAACTAGTGTGATGAAGAGCATACCTGGTAGCATCAATAAGAAGGATGGGTGGAAGCGAGTCGAGGAGTCACCAAGAGGAGGAAGCTCACTAGCGAGTAGAGAGAGTTGACCAAAAAATTAGGAAAGTGCTCCCAACCCACACTCAGGCAGGCGCTACCATGATAAGTGCATAAATCTTTCCATAAAAGTATTAATTTTATATCAAACTATTTTTTTAGAATTGATACTTTTTATTGGATTTTGCAAGAAAGAAGTGTACCATAACAAAGAACCTGATCTATAGGCCTAAAAGATACAAATTAGAGTCCAAATAGTGAACAATTAGAGCCTAACACCTATCTTAAAGAAGGCCAAAAAATCTCACATTGGCCGGTCCACCATGGACTAGTAGCTTGGTCCACGCATACAATCTACCAATGAATTTGAAGAAGATTTGGGGCCAAATGTTAATGAATTTGAAGGGAATTTGCATCCAATTCATCAATAAATTAGGAAGGAATTATGGCTAGATTCATCCAGAATTTAAAATATTTTTTTTTAGTCCTACATCGTGATGCAGAACAAGAACAAAGAAGCGTATGCGGAAGTAAATTTAAGATTAATTCTTTTTTTATATATATTTCAGAAATTGGCCTCGACTCAAAGTAAAGTAAACTAAGTTGATGGAACTAGGTAAGGATTGAAAGCACAATTTAGAAGAAGCTAAGTTATCAGAGTAGTTCAGAAGTAACGGATCGCTGGGGGTTGAGAAACTCCCAGACCTAGGGTTTCGCTCTGAACTTTCAATAGGACAGAAAAAGAGAAGAGATGGTTTACCAACCAGACAGTGATCTTCACAGAATTTGGTGGAAGAACTCTCTCGAGCAGATTGTTGGATCCTCAGATTCGGCTATCTTCGCAATGGATCCTCCAATACTGGTCTCGTGGCTGGGTCGGCTTCTCCTAAACTCAAGATCTGGGAAGAAGAAAAACAAGTGATGGATTCAGAGACTCAGGAAGGATTTACCAGTTCGAAGAACTTGAAGGCTGATGTCGCTGAGATCCGGATTCTCTTGAAGGCTGATTCGACTCCCTCTGAAAGAGCTATGGATCTGAAGTATCCGGACTGGGCTGGATGCTGGTGGTCGGACTGGACTTGGAGAGAGAGGCCGTGGGAGGTGGGAAAGGCTAGGATTTGGTGGATTGAAGTGGATGATGGATGGCTAGGGTTTTGGAGTAGAAGTGGCTAACCTACGGTTTGGGGTTTTGGAGATCTCACACCTCCTCAAGGTTCCTGGGGAACCCGGATTTACTCCCTCACGGAGCTCAACACCTGGATGCAAGTGCGGAAGAGAGAAAACACAGAGTTTGCTCACAAAAAAAATTGGTTTCATTCATCTGATTCATTAGAACTTACAAAGGGGTTTTATTTTATAGGACATTACAAGAGAGTAGGGTTTTACATCTTCCCATGTGGGACTAAAGGAGGGGATCTTCAAATTAGGGTTGTAGGATCAATCCCTACTCATATGGCCGGCCAAATAATTCCAAAGATGATTGAGGCTTCAAAAAAAGGAAAGTGGGGGCGCCTCCTTGTCTTGACCTCCAAGAAAATTATTTTTTTCCTTCTATGCTTGGCCTTATCTGGAAGTGTTTTGGGCGCCTCTTAACCTTGCCCTCCAGAGAAATTTGTTTCCTTTTATATCTGGCTTTAGTTGGAATGAATAGGGCGCCTCCTAACCTTGCTCTTCAAGAGAAATCTCCTTCCTTCCATGGCTCAACCCTTTTTGGATACCTCCTTTTCTTTCTCCCCAAGTTATGGCTCTTTCTAACTTTGTTTTGAGTATTTTGGCAGGTAATGGGCGCCTACTTGAAGTTCTCTCCAAGAGAATTTCTTTCCTTTCATAGTTTGGTTCTTTTGGGAATGTCTTGGGCCGCCCCCTTGATTTGTGGACCCCTGGTGGATTTCTCCTCAATTGGCGCATGAGAGAAGGGAGCTGCTATCTGTGGTGTGGGGACCAAAGCCTGCTGGATGGAGATGTGGTGCTCCCTGGACTCAGGCATATGGCTGGGAGTGTGGCGCCCACTTGCTTGGCCTTGGGAGAAAATGTAACACCCCAGGTTGAAGCCCTAGTCCACTACTGAGTCAACATGACTCAACAAAATAAAAATGCAGGTAATATAGACTCAAGCTAAAATTGAGTTGATCAAGTCAACCCTTATTACAAGCCAAAAACCCTAATTCTTCGGGCAAGGTTAATCAGAGATCCAGATGGAGCTCTGAAGTCTTCTTCTGAGTCTGGTGCCCGCACCAATTCTCCCAAGCTGGGAGGAACTCGACCCTGTCGAGTATGGATCAAGTTGGCTCTGGTATCTCTCCAAGAGGTCTGGGTCCAATTCTTGTAATTCTTCTCGGGAGATCCAAGAGTTATCAGAATCTGGCCTTCCTTGCCAGCGGACCAGGTATCTTTGGTATCCTCGATTACGAGTAGAGATAACCTGATCATCCAGGATCTTTTCAATCTGCTCTTTCCTCACAGGCCAGTTTGTTGGTGGACACACAGGATCAGGTTCACTCTCAAGAGTAGGATTATGTTCAAAAGCCTCACTGGGAATCACAGCTGGCTCTCTATACTCTACTAGGTCTGTAATGTTGAAAGTGGAGCTAATGCCTAGTTCTGGAGGTAACTCGCGTACATAGGCATTGGATCCTACTCTCTTCACCACTCTAAATGGTCTAGCTCCTCTAGCATGTAACTTTCTAACGGTTCCAGGAGGAAACCATTCAGGCCTTAACATAATCATTACATAGTCTCCCTCAACACAAGTTTTGACTCGTCTTTGAGAATCAGCCAACTTCTTATAAGTTTCATTACTTAAATTTATTTTGGCATGAATTTCTTTATGCAAGTCTTTTACATGCAATGCAAGTGCATAAAGAGACTTGTGTGTGTGGGCTAGTAGTGAAATCAGATCAAGTGGTGTGTGAGGCTTGTATCCATGAACAATTCAAAGGGACTCTAGCCTATAGACCTATTGATCGAAACATTGAATGCAATTTCAGTCCTGGACAAAATACAAATCCCAATTCCTGGTGCTCTCAATCAAACCAAAATCTGAGACAATGTCCTAAACTCGATTGACGATGCATTCCTAAGAATGGACTTTATTCAAAGGAACCCTAGGTCTAAACCTAACAAACTACGGCTCTCTAGGTTTGACCTTGGGTCGGAGGATGGCATGCAGAGCATGAAACTTATCATGGGTGCCTAGTAGGTGCCATAAGGTCTTCCAGAAGTAGGTGGCAAACCTAATAGGTTCCGACACGTGGTTCACTCTAAAGACTTCAACAAAGTATACTTGGATGCTGTAAGAAGCATTGAAAGTCCTAGAAAGGGAGGAAATATGAGGTGGAGTCTCGAATTACCTGTTGGCTAAAGGTGGTGACCTGAAGGTTTGAATGGTGATCTATGAATGTCAACTGGTCGTCCTTACGAAAGGAAAAGTTTGCTACTCCTAGGAATGGATCAAGAGATGGTTCGGGGAGTAGCCTAGGACATGTGATTGCAACAGTTAAGGTTTGTTCTCAAATAATGATCCACTTTCTCAAGAAATGGATAAGAGAATGATCCATGGAAGGGCCTATAGATGATGACCTCAAGACTTGAAATTTGACCTATGGGTGAGGAAAGGTATACTCTATAGAAGGGTAGGTCATTATGCAAAGGAAGGGGTCTGGGCCATAAGGAGGACTTCTACAGGACTGGGTGAATCAATCCGCTCAAGACAAGGATGTTCAACTGAGATTACGGGAGAGACCTTAGTGCTGGGCATGGGGCAAGGTCCAATTGTAAGAGGCTATCTACGCCAAGAACTTCTTCAACTCTTCAAGGTTGCCTTGTATTTTTTAGTCTAGGCGAAGTCATGCATTTTGTGCAATGCCTTAAAGAAAGGTAAGCAGCGGTAGCTGACTCGAGATGTGAACCAGCTCAAGGTGACAATCCAACCCGTTAGATGCTGGACCTGCTTCTTCGAGGTGGGGTGCTCCATGTCGATAATTGCCTAGACCTTCTCCGAGTTCACTTCAACTCTCTTCTAGGTAACCATGAAGCCAAGAAACTTCCCTACTGCTACACCAAGGTGCACTTTGCTGGATTCAGCTTCATCTAGTGCAGCTGAAGGTTGTGGAAGGCCTCCACCAGGTCGGCGACGTGGTCTGATCTTGGCTTGCTCATAACGAGCATGTTGTCCATATATACTTGCATGTTTCGACCAATCTGGTCCTTGAAGACCTGATTGACCAGCCGCTGGTACGTGTCTCCAGCATTCTTCATGCTGAAAGGCAACATCCGGTAGCAGTACATCCCCCGATCAATGATGAAGGCAGTGTGCTCCTTGTCCTCTGGATGCATACGGATCTGATTGTATCCGGAGAATGCATCCATAAAGGAGAGAAAGTAGTGCCCCGAGGTGGCGTCTACCAGTTGGTCGATCTTTGGCAAAGAAAAGCTATCTTTGGGCAAGCTTGATTGAGGTCGATGTAGTCCATGCAGATCCTCCACTTTTCGTTGTTCTTCTGACCATAACTACATTTGCCAACTAGCTGGGGTATTGTACTTCATGGAAAGCTGGCTGCAAGGAGCTTGTCCACCTCCTCATTGATTGCTCGTTGCCTCTCCGGGATGAAGCTTCTCTTCTTCTGTCGAACAGGATGGTAATTCAGGTCGATGCTCAACTTGTGGGTGATGATGTCAAGTAGAATCCCGGGCATATCCACCACCGTCCAGGCAAACACATCCACGTTCTCTCGAAGGAATTCAACAGGTGGGCCCGCTCCTCCTCTTGAAACTAGGCCCCAATTTGCACCATCTTCATCGGGTCGGTTCTGAGTGATACGATAACAGGCACTCGACCGGGCCACCTCTGGGATCCTGCATCCTTTGGTCAGGTCATTGGTGCTGGGGTCTTCCTCGGAGTTCCTGGCCCTAGGGACGGCTTGGAGACAGTGTTGGATCGACTGAGGTGCCCCCCTCATTTCTCCTACACCATAAGGAGTGGAAAACTGCACCAACAGCCACTTGGTGGAAATAACCGCATCGAGCAGATTGAGCCCGGGGTGGCCAAGAATTACGTTGTAGGCCAAGGGAAGCCTAACAACCATGAAGGTCATCATAACGATGTTCTGCCAAGGTGGTGTCCCGGCAATGATGGAGAGAGTGATTTCCCCTTCAACTCTCATGGAGTTCCCTATAAAACTGACGAGGGGAGTGTGCACAGGCATCAATTGAGCAGAGGACAGATTCATCTGGAGAAAGCATTGTAAAAAAGGATATCAGTCGAACTTCCACTATCGACCATAATCTATTTTACAGGATGCTTGGTGATCGTCATCTCGATAACCATGGCATCATTATTTACATTTCATCTCCAGATTCTCTCTCTCTCATAAAGGGAAGTACATTTTCCAAACTATCTCCTCCCCTGGTCCTCTTAGGGGCATGCTCAATTCCCTAACATATCATCCCCACAGGCTTCTCTGTGGGCTGATTGTCGACTGCAGGGACAGGAGGGAGAGCAACAAGCGCCTGAGGTTCCGCTGGGTCTTGCCCCCCACGAACCTTCCGAGATAGTCCCTTCGTATCAGATCTTCAATTTCTCTCTTTAAGTGGTGGCACTCCTCGATGTCGTGGCCATGGTCATGGTGGAATTGGCAGTAGTTCGTCTTGTCACGACCATTAGACGGCCTCAGCGGGGGTGGGCATCGCGGTAGCATTTGCCCTCAAGCTCCATGAGGATCTTCATCCTCAGGGTTATGAGAGGTGTGTATCTTTCTTCTGGGATGGGGATGCTCTTCGGCTTTGACCCCTGGTAGAAGTTCTGGATGGCTGGTCCAGGCTTCCACCCCCCGGACGTCTCCCTAGGAGGTTGCTTCTTCAGCAACTTCTCATCTAGCTCCATCCTCGTATGGTTCGTCTCCTCGGCATGGATGTACTTGTGAACATGGAGGAGGAGTTCGGAGTACATCTTTGATGGCTTCTTGTCCAGTGAGTAGGTCAGGTGGGAAGTCCTGAGCCCTCTCTTCAGTGCCAGCATGGCAACTGGCTCATCCAGGTTGTAAATCTCCAGTGCGGCAACCTTGAAGTGGGTCACATAGTCCCGCAAGAGTTCACGGTCTTGCTGCCTGATGGAGAAAAGGCTATCCATCTCTCATGGTACTTTCTGACAAGCATCAAAGTGGGCCATGAACTTCCTCTCCAGCTGAGCAAATGAGCCAATGCTTTCAGGCTCCAGGCAGGTAAACCAGACTCGAGCCACTTTCTGGAGGGTGGCTGAAAAAGTGATGTAGAGGAGGGCGTCGATCGCCTCCTAGACTCTCATGAGGGCCTTGTAGCTCTCAAGGTAGTCTAGAGGGTCGGTGGTCCCATTATAGGGATCCACCTGCAACATGCGAAATCGATTCAAGATCAGTTCCTCTTGAATCTTTTAGGAGAAAGGGGGATGGTGTCATAGCCCGTAGGCTCACGTGGGGAGCCCTGCTAATTTGTAAACTGGCGGGAGAGCTCCGCCAACTTGCACTCCTATTCCTCCAGGCACCTTTCTGCCATGCACCTGAAGGCCTCGTCGGTGGAGCCCTCCACTGAGGTCTATGGAGGAGGTGAAGATGGTAGCTGAGGGGGGTCGCGACGGGGGGCCTTGCCTCTATGACCTCGGGAAGTTTGATCTAGGAGATTCTGTAATGATTTGGCTTAGGCCTAAATGATTTCCACCAGGAACCGTTAAGAAACTTCATGCTCGTGGAGCTGGCCCTTTAGAATGATAAGGAGATTTGGCCCTAAAGCCTATGTGCTTGAGCTACCCCCGGATTATGGCATTAGCTCGACTTTCAATATCCCAGACTTAGTCGAGTATAGGGAATCAGCAAACATACCCGGTGAGCCATTTGGGCCTAACCTTTCATTTGAGAGCGAACCCGACCCAGAGTGTCCACCTCCAATTTATCTAAGAGAGGAGAGCGGATCGAGCGTGTCCTGGATGATCAAGCTATGACTACTGGGGCAAAGGCTATCAACGTTACTTTGTCTGATTGTAAGGCCGACCACAACCTGATGATTCATAGGATACCCAAGAGGACTTGCAGTGCCTTGACCCCGACCTTCTGGAAAAGTATCAAAGCCAAATCAACCCTTACTCGACAGGATCGAGTTTCTCCCACCCGGGAGAATTAGTGTGGGCACCAGACCTCTGATTAGGGTTTCAATTTTTGAGTTCTGTAATAAGGCTTCAAGCCTAAGGATTTTATTTTCTTTAGTCATGAATTTAGTCTCAATTGCTTTTATTTTAGTCATGTACCTTGACCAATTTGGTCAAGTTATGTCTATGGGTCCTGTAATGATTCAGTCCGAGTTTGTTTGAAGATTGGGCCCAAGCTAGAGTGGTCTTCGAGTCTAGTCCAATTTGTAATGGGTCAAGCCATCTCCCAAGCCATGAAAGATGCCACTTGGCACCACCTCATCCATCCCATGTGGTGCCACATCACCTTGACATGTGGGCGGCCAAGGCAAGAAGGGAATGCTAGAATTTTTGGGCACCATTCCTTGATTCTTTCCTCCCTTCTCTCCCCTATCAAGCCTCTTTCTAAAGGAGCTATGGGCAGCCAAGGAAGGTCAATGGGCAATGAAGGCATGATCCTTGTTTCAAGCCCCATATCAAGACTTCTTCCCAAAGTGCTTGGTTGGCTATGGAAGAAAAGCATTGACCCTCAAATCAAGAAAACAACTCCCTTGTTTCAAGCCCCATATCAAGTCATCTTCCCAAAGTGCTTGGTCGGCTATGGAAGAAAAGTATTGACCCTCAAATCAAGAAGACAACTCCCTTCTTTCAAGCCCCAAATCAAGCCACAAGACCTTGGTCTACCGAAGGAAGAAGAAACTGAATTTGGGCACTCTCTTCTTGAAGCTTTGTATTTTTTTAAAAATTGAATGGGATTTAAGGTGCCTATATAAAGGGCCTTACCCCTCCCTTGTAAAGTTTAATGTTGATAAATGAAAAGAAAAAGATTTGAGTGCTACTCTTCTTGTTAGTTGCCTTCGTTCCTTAAGAACGTCGATCTCCATGAGGGAGCACCTTCACCTTCGGGTGTCGAGAGGTGTGAGGCCTCAAGTTACCTTCCCTTCCGCCAATCCATCTTCTATCTTCGAGTTCAGAGGCCAACTGGATGATCCATCTAGGCACCCAGCAAGAAGACCCACAATCAACATCATCTTCAACCTTTCTTCCTTTATTTCTTCCTGCTACCTATTGATTCCTAATCCTTCCTTGATTGCTCGCAAGTCCTCCAGGTACCATGCACATGGAGTCGATCTCCCTTGCCTTCAAGACCTTCGGACGGAAAGCCGGTGCATCCACGGGGGTTGAAGCTCGATCATCCAGGCCGCATCCACGAGAACGAGTGAACTCGACATCGGGCACTTCAGAGCTTTTAAGGTTTGCAACCCTAAAACTTCTAAGTTGATATTAATTCAAGAGCTAAGTCCTACGGGATTTCTGAATCCTGGGGTCCTCTTCCTATCCTGTTTAGGGACTTACTTGCTTGCTTGAATTTCTTATTATTATACAACCCTAGATCTACTTTTTGTTTGTCTTCGGGAATCCTAAATCCTAAAAAACTAAAAATCACAAAGAACAAAATCACTTGCATCATTCCTCCCATCTTGCATCTAGTTAGTCCCGCACCATGTTTGGTATCAGAGCAGGTTAGGGCTTAGCGCTTCTTAAGTACTTGGATTAG
Source organism: Areca catechu (assembly GCA_021397845.1). Lineage (NCBI taxonomy): Eukaryota > Viridiplantae > Streptophyta > Magnoliopsida > Arecales > Arecaceae > Areca > Areca catechu. Next base: position 50,255,147 of record CM038047.1, on the reverse strand, counting down.
GTGCTTCACCAGGCCATCCGGTCATAGAAAACAAGAAGGGCTGCAAGACCCTCACTTCCCATTCTACGAAGATTTTTTGGCATGTAGGGGTGCCACTGTGATTGACCTTTGAAGGGGAACATAAGGAGAAAAGTTTTTAAAAAAACTAAAAGAAAATTTTTGCATCATTATATCTCATCTTCTTTAATTTTCTACATTTTTTCCTTTCAGTACATGATACGTTGTTTAGGTGTTACTATTTGTAGGATCTTCTAATTTCTTTAATTTTTATTTTGTTAGATTCCAGGTAATGGAAAGTAATTTTGAAAATTTTTTCAGATTTTAGTGCAGCTTGTAGAATTTCTATATGCTGGAATACTACCTAAGAGCAAAATCTATTCTGAGATTTTCTGCAAGTGCATCTTTTCATGTTTTTATTTTTCAAATAGTTTAATTTTGCATTTAACTTCATCTCTTATCATTTTCAGCATCTTATCTCTGCTATCATACATCAAAAATCCAAAACATAACTTAGATACATCTCATTAGATCATTTGTATGCCATCAATTTCATAAATCACTTAAGGACGTCAATATCAAAAGATAAGGGAAGGAAGTCATTACCTTAGCCCAAAAACAACCACCCTGCATATCGGACCCAACTGCTAATTAAAACTAAGTAGACACTTAATTTGCTCTAGTGAGCTAGGGACACCCACAAGGTCAGGTCGAACCAAGTGTCAAGCCAATTTAGACAACTTGTTTGTGTGTGCTTGTGTATCTGGTGTCTAGGCAAGTGGTTCAGGGACAAGATCCCGAAGGAAGGTGGGTTGGTTCGCTTACCTGGCCAATTTCAAATTGGTGTCTAAGGCAAGCAAAGAGGGACCTCCCCAACCTTACACTTACCTGGCCAGGTGCCAAGTTATTACCACCAAGATTGTCATCTTGACCTAACATTTGGTTTGGACTCAAGATATAGCAAACTCCTAGCCCGAGTTTGAGTCCGTGTGTGCATGTCGACTCGATCAAAAGTCCCTTGTCACCCCCATCATTCCCAATCAAGTGAACCCATGGAGAACGATCGAGAAGATCAATTAAAAATCCTCATTGAACAGTTAGCTAGGGTGAATAATAGGCTTGATAAGTATGAAGATAGATTTGAAGCACGCAAGGCCCATGCTAAATTCAACTCCTCTAGGCCTAATTTCCTTAATCCAAGAGCCTATGATCGTGATCTTGCCCCTGAGTCTAGCCCTTGGAGCCCATATCCATACTTGGTTGACTCCGAGGAGGGACCCATTAGGAGCACCGAACCTTATGCATCACTTTTGATGGAAGACAGGATGTGTATATCGATTGGGAGGAGAGCATGGATCACTATTTAGAGTACACTAGATGTTGGAGTTAGAAATATTAAGATTGGCCATACATAGGTTAACGATATGCTAAGTGGCATTGTGCAGCTATTGAGGATGAATGTTATCAAAGAGGGGAAATAATACGTAGCTGGAAAATCATGAGAAGTGGGCTAAGAGAAAAGTACCTAGGTAGATTTTATGAGCAAAGACTTTTAGACCTATGGTACAAATTGAGACAGGGTGATAGATCAGTGTCTGAGTATATTGAGAAATTAATTGGTTTATTAGGAGATGTAGCAGAGTTGAGTCTGAGGCTATGATCATATCGAGATTTCGAGCTGGCCTACGTAGGGACATCCAAGAGGAACTATCCCATTGGAAAATTCAGAATTTGAGGAAGCTTATCACATAGCTAGGGAGTTCGAGTCTTATCAAAGGGAACTTACGACCAGTCACTCTCAATCCAATATGGTTGGTACCTCTAAACCAAGCCCAACCCTAACCCGAGTCGACCCACCCCTGTTATCCCATGTGTTCACCATGGTGACATTAAAGAGGAGGAATACACTGCAGACTTGGAATTGGTTGACCAAAAAACACCCAGGCTGAATCTATTTTGGAAGGACCCTCAGAAGATCCTGAACCCACCAGTGAGCCTGAGTAGAAGAAGTATATGAGGCTGACATGAGTTTGGTAGATGAATATGAAGGAGAAGACTGTGAGGAGGACAACTCTAGTACCTTACCTGAGGAAACCCTTGGAGAAGATAAGATTGTTAGGCCTAGTCCTGAAATATCAGAACAACAAGAAATTAGTGAGGACTTGGTTCCTGTAAGTCAATGCCCTCAGGAAGAACCCACTCCTTTAGCCTCAACCCAAGACCTCATTCAGCTCCCTTGTAAAGAGTTCATTCCTCTAACCCCAGTTGATGACCTTTTTCTGGAACTGACTAAGTCTTCCCTTCTTGAAAAACCTACACTTACAATGACCAAATTCTCCATCCATCAATTTGACATTATGACACCATAGATCAATATTCAAATCTTAAGGTCATCCTGAGTAACCATGGTCTGTTTCATGCTTCGCATAGATTGCCCCAAGACTCTGATTCCTATTCCCTAACCTTTCCTGAGTCTACACATGTTTCTAAAGCCATTAGGTTACATTTTATTGAAGTCACCAGGTTGCATGAACCCTTAGAGCCCATCCCATTTGCGACCTACTTTTGGAAGACCTTATGGCATTTGCTAGAAATCCATGGTAAATTCTCATGTGCATACCAAACCAGGGTCAAACCTAGAAAGTCAATAATCTGTTAGGTTTAGACCCTAGAGTCTCCCATAAAATCCCTCTCAATAGGAATGCTTAGTTGAGTCTACATTTTGCATCATGTTAGGATTATGCATTAAATACAAACTTTAAATAATAATTTGGCTGATTCCCGAAAGAGATCCAAAGAGTTTGATCTAGGAGATTTTGTAATGATTAGGCTTAGGCCTGAACAGTTTCCACCAGGAACCGTTAAGAAACTTCATGCTCGTGATCTGGCCCTTTTAAAATGATAAGGAGAGTTGGCCCTAATGCCTATGTGCTTGAGCTACCTCCGGATTATGGCATTAGCTCACTTTCAATATCCCGAATTTAGTCGAGTATAGGAAACCAGCAAGCATAACCGGTGAGCCATTTGGGCCTAACCTTTTGTTGGAGAGCGAACCGACCCAGAGTGTGCACCTCCAATTTTACCAGAGAGAGGAGAGCGGATCGAGCATGTCCTGGATGATCAAGCTATGACCACTCGGGACAAAGGCTATCAGCATTACTTGGTTCGATTGTAAGGTCGACCATAGTCTGATGATTCGTAGGATACCGAGAGGACTTGCAGTGCCTCGACCCCGACCTTCTAGAGAAGTATCAAAGACAAATCAACCCTTGCTCGACAGGGTCGAGTTCCTCCCACTCCTGGAGAATTGGTGTAGGCACCAGACCTTAATTAGGGTTTGATTTTTGGGTCCTGTAATAAGGCTTCAAGCCTAAGCATTTTATTCTCTTGAATCATGAATTTAGTATCAATTACCTTTGTTTTAGTCATGTACCTTGACCAATTTGGTCAAGTTGTGTCTATGGGTCCTGTAATGATTTCAGTCCGAGTCTATTTGAAGATTGGGCCCAAGCCGGAGTGGTCCTCGAGTCTAGTCCAATTTGTAATAGGTCAAGCCATCTCCCAAGCCATAAAAGATGCCACTTGGCACCACCTCATCCATCCCATGTGGCGCCACATCACCTTGACATATGGGCGACCAAGGCAAGAAGGGAATGCTAGAATTTTTGGGCACCATTCCTTGATTCTTTCATCCCTTCCCTCCCCCTATCAAGCCTCTTTTCAAAGGAGCTATGGGCAGCCAAGGAAGGTCAATGGGCAATGAAAGCATGATCTTTGTTTCAAGCCCCATATCAAGACTTCTTTCCAAAGTGCTTGGTCGGCTATGGAAGAAAAGCATTGACCCTCAAATCAAGAAAACAACTCCCTTGTTTCAAGCCCCATATCAAGTCATCTTTCCAAAGTGCTTGGTCAGCTATGGAAGAAAAGCATTGACCCTCAAATCAAGAAGACAACTTTCTTCTTTCAATCCCTAAATCAAGCCACAAGACCTTGGTTGACCAAAGGAAAAAGAAATTTGAATTTGGGCGCCCTCTTCTTGAAGCTTTGTATTTTTTTGAAGTTTGAATGGATTTTAAGGTGCCTATATAAAGGGCATTACCCCTCCCTTGTAAAGTTTAATGTTGATGAATGAAAAGAAAAAGATTTGAGTGCTACTCTTCTTGTTAGTTGCCTTCGTTCCTTAAGAACGTCGATCTCCATGAGGGAGCACCTTCACCTTCGGGCGTCAAGAGGTGTGAGGCCTCAAGTTACCTTCTCTTCCACCAATCCATCTTCAATCTTTGAGTTCAGAGGCCAACTGGATGATCCATCTAGGCGCCCAGCAAGAAGACCCATAATCAACATCATCTTCAACCTTTCTTCCTTTATTTCTTCTTGCTACCTGTTGATTCCTAATCCTTCGCTTGATTGCTCACTGGTCCTCTAGGTACCACGCACACAGAGTCGGTCTCCCTTACCTTCGAGACCTTCGGATAGAAAGTCGGTGCATCCGTGGGGGTTGAAGGCTCGATCATCCAGGCCACATCCACGAAAATAAGTGAACTCGGCATCAGGCGCTTCAGAGATTTTAAGGTTTGCAACCCTAAAACTTCTAAGTTGATATTAATTCGAGAGCTAAGTCCTACGAGGTTTCTCAATCCTAGGGTCCTCTTCCTATCCTATTTAGGGACTTACTTGTTTGCTTGAATTTCTTATTATTGTAGAACCCTAGATCTACTTTTTGTCTATCTTCGGGAATCCTAAATCCTAAAAAAACTAAAAATCACAAAGAACAAAATCACTTGCATCATTCCTCTCATCTTGCATCTAGTTAGTCCTGCATCACTAGAGGATCTTCAGATGATGATGATGAAGAGCAGCTACCAGAGAAGATTAGGACCGCTGTTGAGCCTTCTACACTTGATAAAACTGCTACCACTAATACTGCTGAGCTTACTGTTACAAATGCTGAGGAGTTAGAGCATAGAGAGAGGAGTCCTAGGACTTTCCCAAGATCTCCACCAGCACCAGCATCTCCACCAACACCAGATTCTTCACCTGCTTCGGTTCCTATACCTCCTGTGCCAGCACCTACAGTGACTGATACATCTGCTCCTTGTCCATCTACTGATACTTCGAGACCGTCTGCTGATACTTCTGCACCTTCAGTGTCTCATGCATTTTTTGTTCAGCAGATGAGGTAGCTTTCTCAGACTCTGACCAGCTCCATTGGTTCGATGTTTGGCAAGCTTAAAAAATAGTCAACACCAAACTTGAGGAGATCTATGGTGAGTTAGACAGCTACACTCCAAAGTAGACAGTGTTGAGCCTACTGGACCACAGCCATAGATTGATATTCATGCACTTTCTGACTCCCTCAAGACAGCATCAGATGATATTAGACAGAATGTAGCTCATAGCATAGATGAGTTTAGAACTGAATTGAGAGAAATGAGCTATAGAATGGGTTTACTGGATGCAATAAAGAAGATGGAAGATGATTACACAAAAGGAGTGGGAATTCTAAGAGCAGAATTTGGAAGAATGAGAGGATCAGCTGAGGAATTTCTAAAGCTCAAGCTAGTGAGCTCATTACTCTACAAGAAGGGAACAAGAAGATTCAGACCGAGCTGAGCACAGTGTGGGTGTTTCTAGCCAGGTTATCTTTAAACATTCGGGCCCTTGGAGTAGCTAGACCTTCAGCTAGTCAATCTGCACCTCATCCTAGTCGGCCTGCACCACACTTTAGACAACCTCCACCTCAGTCTTCTCAGCCACCATCTTTTGTTCCTCCTGGTCTATTTGATTCAGATCCTATCTCTTCTAGACCACCACCTAATACATCTACTAGCACTAGAGGACCTTCTTATCACAATAGATCTTGGCAAGGAAGATCTGAACCCATTAAGGTAGAACCTATTATAGAAGAGCCTAGTGATAGTGACTAGACTATTAGATGTATTTTTGCTTTCAAACTTTTGTAATCTGTATTGAACATCCTTGAATGCAATGAAATTATATGTTTCTTATATTTGCAATGTGATTTATCTGAATGAACGGTATTGTTAATGTGATCTATGTATGCAACTCAAGATAAATTATATCAAAATTTCTTTAATAAAGTGAAATATCTCAAACAATCTATCAATCTTTCATTCTATTTCAAAAATCAAGATTTGTGTACTTGATAAAGGGGGAGAATGACTTTAATTGAATACCTTTTTGATTATTGACAAAAAGGGGAGAATGGTCTTGATGATTTGAATGCATGGAAACTGGCAGAAGAATAAATGAAAAAGAATGTTTTTTAAGAAAATCATGTTTTCAAAAAACTACAAGGAGAGAAAAATTTGTTGAATGGTTTAAATTTATTTACAATTGGTCTCAAATATGTGCAAACTTGCTATAAGCATTTGTTGATATCTTAAGATTTGATACCTTTTGCCAACCTAAAACTCTGATACATTCTGGCAAAAATAGTTTGATAACTCTTTTTGATACATAATTGATCTTATTTCAAAAGCTCTGATACATTGTCTATATGCAAGTTTTGATACAGTAATACATTCTTAGTATACATCTCATACATGTTAATATTTACTTCAAATACTTATACATGTAATTATAAGTTTTTCCATACCCAGTGTTTTGTCATCATCAAAAAGGGGGAGATTGTTGACCCCTTGAGTGATTTGATGATAACAAAATATTGGAGCATGCATTTGTCTTACTACAACTTTTCAAGTGAATTACAAGTTTTTGTAGGATGATCTTAATGCCTAATTGCAACTCTTACAACTTTATTATTTGTTTTGTGTTGCATTGTAAAATTTCATGTAAAGAAGAACCCAAAGAAAGATTGATGTAATTTCTTGAAAAAGGGTTACTTCTATGTGTTTTCAAGCTTTAATTTCTTTAAAATTTATTATTAGTTGAGTTGGGAAGAGTTTTAAGTGTTGAAGAGTTGCTGAAAGAATTCTGGAGAAAGTTAAAGTTTTTATTGAAGATTCACTCGAGCCGACTCACATGAAGAGAGCCGACTCTAATCCTTGGCATAATTGAAGTATTCTTGCATGTAGAGATCCGAGCCGACTCGTCCGTGCATCATTTCTTGAATCAAACAGGCAGCTGACCCGAAGGAAGTTCGAGTGAGTCATCCATTTTGTCAGGCATCAGAGTCAATCCTTTAGAAGTTCGAGCCAACCCTCCAGAGTCCAGAAAAATCAGTTCTGAGAGAACAACCAGGAGAGTGACTCGAAGGAACTCGAGCCAACTCCTCTAGAGTATAATTTTGAAGACCTGAGATCTGAGCCAACTCGACTGAGGCGAGCCGACTCAACCAGAAGTAAGGAATTATCGATACAGAGGATCCGAGCCAACTCAATTATGGCGAGCCAACTCGACCAGAGTGAAGAATCAACTCTCTGAGAATTCAAGCTGTCTCGAGGCATCCGAGTCAACTCGAACGACGATTCTAGGCAGGTAACGATTAGTTTCAAAACTTCTTTTTGAATATTAAAAAAGTGCTCCAACAGTCAAATATCAAATCCAATGGTCTACAATGACTATATCCATCCAAGAAGAGTACAAGACTCTATAAATGAGGGATTTGGATAACTTTTGAAGAAGCAAATGCTTAATTGAACATTAAAGAGCTTGTGAGCAAGAGAGCACTAAAAGAACATTCAAGTCAGTATTCAAGTCTTCACCAATTCCTACCAGAAGCTTGAAGCACTTATCGAGGAAGAAGAGGAAGCCATTGAAGTACATTAAAACACATTAAGAAGGCTTCTCTTGAGCTAAATCTGCAACTATCAGATAACTTGGGTTTGTCATAGTTGCTTTCTTTCTTTAACTCTTTGTGAGTTTGTGGGTTATTGGTGACGCCCGATTTAAAACCAAGTGTGGGTGGTTAGTGATCCATTTTAAAACTATAGTGCAAGGATTTTTGGTGAGCCCGGTCAAAACCAAGGTTAGGTTCTGGTGATCCTGTTCAAAATCAGGTGTTGGATTTTTGGTGAGCCCGGTTGAAAAACGAAGTTGGGTTGAATTAAGAGCCTGATAAAATATCCGACTGTTTTGGTAGTGAATATAGTGAAAATTTCAAGTGGTACTTAGGTAGTAGACGTGAAGAGAGGGTGCTCCGAACCACTATAAATTTGCTGTGTTTGTATTGTACTTTTTCTATTTGCATTTGCTTTCGCTCTTAATTATTTGAAACACAGCACATACCACAAAGTAGATTTAAAAGAGCACATATATGATTAAGTTTTTTAAATTTCCAATTCACCCCCTCTTGGGGAAAGCACTTGGGCAACAAATTAATTATAGAAAATAAAAGAATTATGAAATTAAATTGAAAAGAAAGAACTAATTTTATTACTAAATAAGATTTTTAATGAAAAAAATTATTAACTCCTAAGCCATTAACACGACTTGGAGTTTTAATAAAAAAAATTAAACCTGACAAAGAACTCTTTTTCCTCAACTCACTCTCCTTCTCGTATGTGGAAGGGTGGAATAAAGTGGAAAGTGCTTTTTTCAAAGAGTATACAATCTTTTTTATAGGTGCTATGGAGAAGGACTATTTACATTCTTCCGATGTGGTGCGGGCACCAGACTCAGAAAAAGATTTCAGAGCTCCATCTGGATCTCTGATTAACCTTGCCCGAAGAATTAGGATTTTTGGCTTGTAATAAGGGTTGACTTGATCAACTCAATTTAGCTTGAGTCTATATTACCTGCATTTTTATTTTGTTGAGTCATGTTGACTCAGTAGTGGACTAGGGCTTCAACCTGTGGTGTTACATTTTCTCCCAAGGCCAAGCAAGTGGGCGCCACACTCCCAGCCATATGCCTGAGTCCAGGGGGTGCCACATCTCCATCCAGCAGGCTTTGGTCCCCACACCACAAATAGCAGCTCCCTTCTCTCATGCACCAATTGAGGAGAAATCCACCAGGGATCCACAAATCAAGGGGGTGGCCCAAGACATTCCCAAAAGAACCAAACTATGAAAGGAAAGAAATTCTCTTGGAGAGAACTTCAAGGAGGCGCCCATTACCTGCCAAAAATACTCAAAACAAAGTTAGAAAGAGCCATAACTTGGGGAGAAAGAAAGGAGGTATCCAAAAAGGGTTGAGCCATGGAAGGAAGGAGATTTCTCTTGAAGAGCAAGGTTAGGAGGCGCCCTAGTCATTCAACTAAAGCCAGATATAAAAGAAACAAATTTTCTCTTGGAGGGCAAGGTTAAGAGGCGCCCAAACACTTCCAGATAAGGCCAAGCATAGAAGGAAAAAATAATTTTCTTGGAGGTCAAGACAAGGAGGCGCCACCCACTTTCCTTTTTTGAAGCTTAATCATCTTTGGAATTATTTGGCCGGCCATATGAGTAGGGATTGATCCTACAATCCTAATTTGAAGATCCCCTCCTTTAGTCCCACATGGGAAGATGTAAAACCCTACTCTCTTGTAAATCCTATAAATTAAAACCCCTTTGTAAGTTCTAATGAATCAGATAAATGAAACCAACTTTTTTTGTGAGCAAACTCGTGTTTTCTCTTTTCCGCACTTGCATCCAGGTGTTGAGCTCCGTGAGGAGTAAATCCAGGTTCCCCAAGAACCTTGAGGAGGTGTGAGATCTCCAAAATCCCAAACCGTAGGTTAGCCACTTCTACTCCAAAACCCTAGCCATCCATCATCCACTTCAATCCACCAAATCCTAGCCTTTCCACCTCCCACGGCCTCTCTCTCCAAGTCCAGGCCGACCACCAGCATCCAGCCCCAGTCCGGATACTTCAGATCCATAGCTCTTTTTAGAGAGAGTCGAATCAGCCTTCAAGAGAATCCAGATCTCAGCGACATTAGCCTTCAAGTTCTTTGAACTGGTAAATCCTTCCCTGAGTCTCTGAATCCATCACTTGTTTTTCTTCTTCCCAGATCTTGAGTTCAGGAGAAGCCGACCCAGCCACGAGACCAGTATTGGAGGATCCATTGCGAAGATAGCCGAATTCGAGGATCCAACAATCTACTCGAGAGAGTTCTTCTACCCAATTTGTGAAGATCACTGTCTGGTTGGTAAACCATCTCTTCTCTTTATTTCTGTCCTGTTGAAAGTTCAGAGCGAAACCCTAGGTCTGGGAGTTTCTCAACCCCCAGCGATCCGTTACTTCTGAACTACTCTGATAACTTAGCTTCTTCTAAATTGTGCTTTCAATCCTTACCTAGTTTCATCAACTTAGTTACTTTACTTGAGTTGAGGCCAATTTCTGAAATATATATATATAAAAAAAAGAATAATCTTAAATTTACTTCCGCATACGCTTCTTTGTTCTTTGTTCTGCATCATTTTTGGTATCAGAGCATTCGTTATGCATCATTTTTGGTATCAGAGCCCTATCTAGGGTTTCTGTTTGATTGCTTGTTTGAGTCTCTCTCTTTTTACTTTGTCTGCTCGAAGTAGACTCCCCAGGACGTCCGGTCCTAGGAATGAAGCGAGGTGCAAACCTCCTCTTCCCATTCCATGGGGTGTTCCTAGGGCGTGTAGGGGATCCGTTGGGTTACAACTTCGTAGCAGGAATTGTAAACGGGGAAGCACTCTGTTTTCAGTCTGTAACTGCCCTATTGCAGGAATTGTTTCTAATGCAGTAACTCCGAATTGCATGATTTTGTTTTGCTAGAACCATATAATTGAAGCTATTTTACATAATTTTCCTGTGATTTATTGGTTTCCGTGAAATTTTGAGAGTTAAATACTGCAACTCTATTTTTGTGTTTCTGCAATTCAATTATTTTTGAGTGATCATCTCTTAATTCATTAAGGGCATTTGAGCATCTAAGATAAGGGGAGGAGTTGATAACCTCTCCTTAGCCCAAAACCACCACCCACTCATTCGAACCTAAGCCTTTAATCCTAAAATTAATTAGACCTAATTTGCCCTAGTGGGCTAGGGACATCAACAAGTCGGGTCAAGGCTAGTGTTGAGTCAGTTTGTCTAGTACTCTGTGTGTGCTTTGTACTCAGTGTCTAGAACGGTAGTTCAGGGATTCCATCTGAAGGGCTTGTGTGCTGGTCCGCCTACCTGGCCAATCTTTGATTGGTGTCTAGGATTGGCATCTAGGGACCTAACACTCCCCTTACACCTGCCTGGCTGAGTCCTGAGTTACTACAGGCTAGCTTGCCACTCTAATTGGGCATCTAGTTTGGGCTCTAGGTCTAGTTAGCAGTAGTCGCTTTAGTCTAGTCACATTCTGTGTGCTTGCTTGCATCATCATGTCTACCCGGAATAGAGTACCCTACCAACCTAGTCAAACCCAACCAGATTTAGAGGCCATGGTTAGAAATCTTACCGAAAGTATGACCAAATTGAGTCAGTACATGAATGAGGATTTTTCCCAGTTTAGGGATCGAGTCCAAGTACTTGAGAAACGTAGACATCAAAATTGGACCCCTGATCCAAAATTTAATAGGCCCCAACCTCACCCATGCCAGGAACCTAGGAGGACCTTATACCGTGATCCTGAGCATAACCTCAGGAAGCCTAACCATGATATCTATAGTGTGGATCGTATATAGAGAGGTCCTTACAATATTCTAGACCTGTCACTCAACAACCCCAGTCTTCTAGATTAAACCATTTAGATCCACACCCATGCCCAAGTAAGGTCTCTACTAGCTTGAAACCCAGTGTGACCCAGGTTCCTATATCTCAAGAATGTTTGTTTTGTGGAGAAAGAGGCCATAAATCTAGTCAGTGCCCATGCATAGGACTGGCTTGTGCACAGCTAAGTGGTAAGAATCCTAAGGATGACATTAATGAGGGAGAACCCAAGCCTACCAATGAGGAAGAAAGGTTAGGTATGACAAGCCTAGAATCAGTTGACCCGATACCACTGACCCGAAATCCATTGAAGACGGCATCGAGGAAGTATATGATGCTGGCTTGAGTCTAGTTGATGAATATGAGGGGGAAGAACTTGAAGAATGTGACATGATACTATTGGTTCCTTACCTGAGGAGACCTTGGAAAGCAACCAACTGGTAGGACCTAGTTCAGAAATTCAAGAGATTTGTGAGAACCAGGTTCCTTTAGTCAAATACCCCCAGGAAGAACTCATAGTGTTAGCCCGAGCTATTAGTTCGTACCCTCTAATGACAGTCATTCCCCAAGTACCAATTGAAGATCTTTGCACTGAACTGTTTAAGTTGCCAACTTATGGTAGATCTCTCCTTAGGATGACTGAATCAAGCCTCACAATTGGACCTTGCCCCATGCCCAGCCACTAAGGTCTCTCCCGTAATCTCAGTTGAACATCCTTGTCTTGAGCGGATTGATTCACCCAGTCCTGTAGAAGTCCTCCTTATGGCCCCAGACCCCTTCCTTTGCATAATGACCTACCCTTCTATAGAGTATACCTTTCCTCACCCATAGGTCAAATTTCAAGTCTTGAGGTCATCATCTATAGGCCCTTCCATGGATCATTCTCTTATCCATTTCTTGAGAAAGTGGATCATTATTTGAGAACAAACCTAACTGTTGCAATCACATGTCCTAGGCTACTCCCCGAACCATCTCTTGATCCATTCCTAGGAGTAGCAAACTTTTCCTTTCGTAAGGACGACCAGTTGACATTCATAGATCACCATTCAAAACTTCAGGTCACCACCTTAGCCAACAGGTAATTCGAGACTCCACTCATATTTCCTCCTTTCTCTAGGACTTTCAATGCTTCTTACAGCATCCAAGTATACTTTGTTGAAGTCTTTAGAGTGAACCACGTGTCGGAACCTATTAGGTTTGCCACCTACTTCTGGAAGACCTTATGGCACCTACTAGGCACCCATGATAAGTTTTCATGCTCTGCATGCCATCCTCCGACCCAAGGTCAAACCTAGAGAGCCGTAGTTTGTTAGGTTTAGACCTAGGGTTCCTTTGAATAAAGTCCACTTTAGGAATGCATCGTCAATCGAGTTTAGGACATTGTCAGATTTTGGTTGATTGAGAGCACCAGGAATTGGGATTTGTATTTTGTCCAGGACTGAAATTGCATTCAATGTTTCGATCAATAGGTCTATAGGCTAGAGTCCTTTGAAATTGTTCATGGATACAAGCCTCACACACCACTTGATCTGATTTCACTACTAGCCCACACACACAAGTCTCTTTATGCACTTGCATTGCATGTAAAAGACTTGCATAAAAAAGAAATTCATGCCAAAATAAATTTAAGTAATGAAACTTATAAGAAGTTGGCTGATTCTCAAAGACGAGTCAAAACTTTTGTTGAGGGAGACTATGTAATGATTATGTTAAGGCCTGAATGGTTTCCTCCTGGAACCGTTAGAAAGTTACATGCTAGAGGAGCTAGACCATTTAGAGTGGTGAAGAGAGTAGGATCCAATGCCTATGTACGCGAGTTACCTCCAGAACTAGGCATTAGCTCCACTTTCAACATTACAGACCTAGTAGAGTATAGAGAGCCAGCTGTGATTCCCAGTGAGGCTTTTGAACATAATCCTACTCTTGAGAGTGAACCTGATCCTGTGTGTCCACCAACAAACTGGCCTGTGAGGAAAGAGCAGATTGAAAAGATCCTGGATGATCAGTTATCTCTACGTAATCGAGGATACCAAAGATACCTGGTCCGCTGGCAAGGAAGGCCAGATTCTGATAACTCTTGGATCTCCCGAGAAGAATTACAAGAATTGGACCCAGACCTCTTGGAGAGATACCAGAGCCAACTTGATCCATACTCGACAGGGTCGAGTTCCTCCCAGCTTGGGAGAATTGGTGCGGGCACCAGACTCAGAAGAAGACTTCAGAGCTCCATCTGGATCTCTGATTAACCTTGCCGAAGAATTAGGGTTTTTGGCTTGTAATAAGGGTTGACTTGATCAACTCAATTTTAGCTTGAGTCTATATTACCTGCATTTTTATTTTGTTGAGTCATGTTGACTCAGTAGTGGACTAGGGCTTCAACCTGGGGTGTTACATTTTCTCCCAAGGCCAAGCAAGTGGGCGCCACACTCCCAGCCATATGCCTGAGTCCAGGGAGCACCACATCTCCATCCAGCAGGCTTTGGTCCCCACACCACAGATAGCAGCTCCCTTCTCTCATGCGCCAATTGAGGAGAAATCCACCAGGGGTCCACAAATCAAGGGGGCGGCCCAAGACATTCCCAAAAGAACCAAACTATGAAAGGAAGAAATTCTCTGGAGAGAACTTCAAGTAGGCGCATTACTGCCAAAATATCAAAACTCCAAAGGGAGCAAGCAGTAACTTGGGGAGAAAGAAAAGGAGGTATCCAAAAAGGGTTGAGCCATGGAAGGAAGGAGATTTCTCTTGAAGAGCAAGGTTAGGAGGCGCCCTATTCATTCCAACTAAAGCCAGATAAAAGGAAACAATTTTCTCTGGGGGCAAGGTTAAGAGGCGCCCAAACACTTCCAGATAAGGCCAAGCATAGAAGGAAAAAATAATTTTCTTGGAGGTCAAGACAAGGAGGCGCCACCCACTTTCCTTTTTTTGAAGCCTCAATCATCTTTGGAATATTTGGCCGGCCATATGAGTAGGGATTGATCCTACAACCCTAATTTGAAGATCCCCTCCTTTAGTCCCACATGGGAAGATGTAAAACCCTACCTCTTGTAATGTCCTATAAAATAAAACCCCTTTGTAAGTTCTAAGAATCAGATGAATGAAACCAAATTTTTTTGTGAGCAAACTCTGTGTTTTCTCTCTTCCGCACTTGCATCCAGTGTGAGCTCCGTGAGGGAGTAAATCCGGGTTCCCCAGGAACCTTGAGGAGGTGTGAGATCTCCAAAACCCCAAACCGTAGGTTAGCCACTTCTACTCCAAAACCCTAGCCATCCATCATCCACTTCAATCCACCAAATCCTAGCCTTTCCCACCTCCCACGGCCTCTCTCTCCAAGTCCAGTCCGACCACCAGCATCCAGCCCCAGTCCGGATACTTCAGATCCATAGCTCTTTTCAGAGGGAGTCGAATCAGCCTTCAAGAGAATCCGGATTCAGCGACATCAGCCTTCAAGTTCTTCGAACTGGTAAATCCTTCCCTGAGTCTCTGAATCCATCACGGTTTTTCTTCCCAGATCTTGAGTTTAGGAGAAGCCGACCCAGCCACGAGACCAGTATTGGAGGATCCATTGCGAAGATAGCCGAATCTGAGGATCCAACAATCTGCTCGAGAGAGTTCTTCCACCCAAATTCTGTGAAGATCACTGTCTGGTTGGTAAACCATCTCTTCTCTTTATTTCTGTCCTATTGAAAGTTCAGAGCGAAACCCTAGGTCTGGGAGTTTCTCAACCCCCAGCGATCCGTTACTTCTGAACTACTCTGATAACTTAGCTTCTTCTAAATTGTGCTTTCAATCCTTACCTAGTTCCATCAACTTAGTTTACTTTACTTTGAGTCGAGGCCAATTCTGAAATATATATAAAAAAAAGAATTAATCTTAAATTTACTTCCGCATACGCTTCTTTGTTCTTTGTTCTGCATCACGATGTAGGACTAAAAAATAAAATATTTAAATTCTGGATGATCTAGCCATAATTTCCTTCCTATTTATTGATGAATTTGGATGCAAATTCCCTTCAAATTCATTAACATTTGGCCCCAAATCTTCTTCAAATTCATGGTAGATTGTATGCGTGGACCAAGCTACTAGTCCATGGTGGACCGGCAATATGTGAGATTTTTTGGCCTTCTTTAAGATAGGTGTTAGGCTCTAATTGTTCACTATTTGGACTCTAATTTGTATCTTTTAGGCCTATAGATCAGGTTCTTTGTTATGGTACACTTCTTTCTTGCAAATCCAATAAAAAGTATCAATTCTAAAAAATAGTTTGATATATAAATTAATACTTTTATGGAAAGATTTATGCACTTATCATGGTAGCGCTGCCTGAGTGTGGGTTGGGAGCACTTTCCTAATTTTTTGGTCAACTCTCTCTACTCGCTAGTGAGCTTCCTCCTCTTGGTGACTCCTCGACTCGCTTCCACCCCATCCTTCTTATTGATGCTACCAGGTATGCTCTTCATCACACTAGTTTTATCCTAGAGGTGGGTGTTATGCTCGTCCTCTTAGCCATCCTCTCTTTTCGACAATCCTACCAAGGGTCATGGTGTACTTGATCACTAGAAGGTGCTCCTAGTCCTATGAAAGATTTAGGATTCCAAGAGACATCCAGTCCTTCGATGGGTGCTATTATTTTTCCTATACTTTAGAAGTCTATGAAGTGACGTTATCAACCAAGAGGCTTAAATCAATGTAATTTAGCTGCAAGGCTACATGTAATCAAGTTTTATTAATAAAAACAAAAACTTTTAGACTCATGTTTGTGTTTGTTCTTGGTTGTCATTGCTCGTTTCCTAGGTTGTGTATCTACAACTACATCCCACTTATTCTGACAGGCAGGGGTTCTAGTAGCCAATTGGGATATACCTTTTTTATCATTGCATTTTCGATCATGAGGTATCTGATCATAAAGTTTTTGATTGTGAGGTACTTGATCATTAAGTTTTGATTATGAGGTACCCGATTGTTTGGGTCCTTAAACATTCAATCGAATTCCATGCTCGAAAGACCATTGGGGTTTCTGATCGGGGATTCATCAGATGGCTATTTTGATCTTGATCAAGGACTTCCTTCTAGTGCCATGGTCCCCAAAGGGGGAGTTCCTTCAACCAATTGGACTTTTAAGGCTCCTGCATAAGGTCTTAATCCAGCAAACACACTAGGCTTTCCACTGATGGCCTATCAAATGAAGCTTCGAAAGTCTTGCTCGGCTCAGGGAATCTCACTTAGGGACTCTCATCAAAAAATTTTCTTGTGTTAGGAAAGCATTAGAAAAAGGCTTTCACTTGAAAAAAAAAAGAGTTACATTATCGTTGGTAGATCCATAGATTGGAAGAGTTCCACGGTCTCAGTATAGGAGTCCAATCTAGCAACTTCAATCAATAGGTTCCTGGCTGGACAATCTCTTCTACTTGATAGGGGCCTTCCTAATTTAGCAAAAGTTTGCCTCTTTAATTAGGCTGAGAGACTTCTACTCAGTGTGGTACTAAGTCACCTACCTTAAAGGTTTTACCTTAGAAGTTGGCATAGAAGTAACAGGTAACCTTGTGCCAATAAGCTACCATCCTGGTGCATGCTTTTTCCTTAACCCTGTCGATCAGGTTAGATCTATGAGTCTTCTTTCTAACTTGGCCTGTTCGTCATAGTTCATGACCCATGCCGAGGGTACTCAAACTTCGATGAGTATTACCATCTCAATTCCAAAGGCTAGGCTAAAGAATGTTTCTCCCGTTGGAGCCTTGGTGTCATTCGATATGCCTAAAGTACATGTTGGAGTTTGTCAACCAATGAACCCTTAGCTTTGCCGATCCTCTTTTTAATTCCTTGGAGGATGGCCCAATTAGTAACTTCAGCTTTTCCATTGGCTTGGAGATAAGCTATCAAAGTTAGGCGGTGTGAGATACCTTGGTCTTCACAAAAATTTCTCAAACCAGGATCCAAAAACTAACGCCTGTTGTCAGTGATTAGTATTTGAGGAACTCCAAAGCAGTAGATAATGGCCCTTCATATGAAATCTATTACCTTAGATTGGTGATGTGGGTTAGTGGCTCGATTGCCACCCATCTTGTAAAGTAGTAAATGACAACCAGTAAGAATTTATGTTGACCCAAAGTCAGTGGAAACAGACCAAGGATATCCATCCCCCACTATGCAAAAGGCCATGGAATACATATGAGAATGATATGTACAGTTAAGAGATGCTGAATATTCAATTTCTTTGACAAGAATCACACTTTATGATAAAGTTCTCGATATCTTGTTGCATGGTCAGCTAGTAATAGCCTTATTGAAGTAGCTTGTATGCTAGTGCCTTTTTTTATATGATCTCCACAAATTCTTTCGTGAACCTCCTTTGATGCATATTTTATCTCAAATGGCCCTAAACATCTTAGAAGGGGTAGAGAGAATGATTGCTTATAGAGATTCCCTCATGCACTAAATTTGGTAGATTTATACTTAATCCTATGGGATTCCTTTCGATTGGTAAGGTGGTCACTGCATAACTTCAGGAAGTTGATTAGTGAATCGATCCAGCATGGCTCATGTTGAGCTGCATAACTTCAAATGATCCTTCGATCATTGGCTTTTCGATTAGTTGGAAGTAGGTTCCTTAGGGAAGTCCCATTGTGTGGTGGTCACTGCTTTGGCCAATGAATCTGCCCAGGAGTTGTCCTCTCTTAGGATCTATAAATTCCAAATTATAGAAATTGCTGGTTAGTTCCCTAGCTCTCTAGAGATATTTGATCATGTTTTTTTCGAGCCTCGAAGTCATCCTTGATATGGCTAACGAACAAATGGGTGTCACTGTAAACTTTCAAGTTTTATACTCCCAATTCTTTAGCAACCTCTTGCCCAGCAATCAAGGATTCATACTCAGCTTTATTATTAGTCACTGGAAATTCAAGATATAGGGCACCCCCAGTAATTACTCTCTTAGGACTGATGATGACTACCCCGACCCCAATCCTTTGAGTTGGAAGATGCATCCACATATATCTCCTATGCATTAGTTAGGTTCAGAGGGAGGTTAGGCATCGACACCGATGGTTCTGCAATTCCTGCCTTGATTAACTCATTAGGGATTGTACATTTGATAAGAAAGTGGCTAATATCTAAGCCTTGGTTGAAGGTTAGAGCTAGAATTTAATATCAAATTCTGATAGTTAATTGCCCACTTGGTGATACTCTCGGATGTGTGGGGCCAATGGAGAATGTTTTCATGAGTTGCTTAGTCAGTAATGTGACTCCTGTTATGATTTTGATGAATAACAAAATATTTAAGTATATATAAGTAGATATGAGTACTAATTGTGTTAAAATTATGTTTTTAGATTTAGGTACTCATCAAGGTCAGTTTATGTTGTAAGATCGAAATGCTTGTCATTCAGTGAAGAAGTCATTTAAGATCATAAATTTTCAAGCTACATGGACTATGGAACATGAGAAAGACTTTGAAGAGTTCAAAATTTAGTTTGGACAAGTTTCAGCACTGTTTCAGTCAAGTATCAACTCAGGTGTCTACATAGAGGCTTAAGCTGATACACAAAAAAGTTTCAACTAGCAAGCAGAAGTGTTAACTTATGAATAGTCAAGTGTTGACTCAAGTATCGACTTAAGCCCTGAGACCAAATAGGATATAGAACATGCTGATTTCAGGAGTTTGTTCAAGTATCGATTCATGGTGATGAAGTGTCGACTCACTAGAAGAAGTATCGATGCAACAGTACATTCCAGAGAGCTTCAGAAGACATACTTGATCTAGTGTCGACTAATGTGTGACTCATGATCTGAAGTGTCGACACTTGCAGATCTGACAGCACAGTAATGGCTAGTTTTTGAAATGCGGAACTTTTCCATTTTATGTATAATGGCTAATTTCTCCTCTCCAATGGCTATAATCAAATTTTTAGAAATTGGAAAGGTATTTAACACCATAAAACACAAGAGGGATGACTTCTTCGAAAAACAATAGAGCTTTCATTGAAAACCTTCAAGCATTCAAAATTTTGAGAGATTGAGCTTTCAAGTACATTGAGTTCAGAAAAAGTTTTAAGTCCAAATCTTCAAGCATTGATCGAGGCTTCAACAACTTGAAGACAAAGCTTTTCAACAACATTCAAGACCTTCATCGAGTTTATTTGCTTTTTGGGAAAGCTTATTGTATTCTTATATTGTACTTGTGTTTTGTGTTACTAGTTTCAGGAGATTGAAACTAGTACTGAGGTCATTGATTAGCCCTATGTGAAAACAACAAGGTTGTTGGTGAGCTATAGTGAAAATCAACTAGGTTTTTGGTTAGCCTTGAGTAAAAACCAAGGGATTTTGATTAGTGAGCCTGAAAAACTAATCTGTTGTAATTAAGGTTGGATTATAGTAAAATTTTCAAGGAAAGCTTAGGGAGTGGATGTAGGTATTTTAAGATACATCGAACCACTATAAATCTCTGTGTTTGTGATTGCTTATTATTCTTTCTACATTTACTTCATTACTTCTGCTGCAAATTATTATTGAGCACACAAACATCTTGAAACACACAAGCACCTATTTTTAATTCATAAAAAGTTTTTAGAAATCCAATTCACCCCCCCTCTTGGGTTGATTTAGTTGGGCAACAAGTGGTATCAAAGCCTGGTACTTAGCTAAGTAGGTCTAATTACCTTAAGTAAAAGATCTATGGCAGCCCCAACAAGTGCTAGTGTTGTTGAGGGTCAAGAGCCTCAAATAGACCACCATTTTTTAATGGCATAAACTATACATATTGGAAAACATGCATGTGCATTTACATGCATTCTATTGACTATAATATTGGAAAGTGGTAGTTAGAGGTCTACATGTTTCTTCAATTATGGTTAATGGCATTTCTGTTCCAAAAGCTTGAAGAAGATTGGGATGAAATGATATTAAGCAATCTGAGCTTAATGCCAAAGCAATGAACTTGCTTTATTGCATATTGGATCCTAGCGAATTCAATAGGATTTTCATCTGTGCATCGACGAAGAAAATATGGGACACACTTGAGGTTACACATAAGGGTACCCATCTAGCGAAAAATATAAAAATAAATATGCTTGTGTACACTTACAAATATTTAGAATGGATCCTGATGAATCCATCACTGATATGTACACAAGATTTACTAATATTGTTAATGGAATGAGAAGTCTTGGCAAAGCAATGTCTAATGCTGATTTGGTTAACAAAATTCTTAGGTCTTACCATCTTCATGGGATCCAAAGGTGACGGCGATCCAAGAAGCGAAGGATGTTGAAACCCTACCCTTGGAGCAGCTCGTTGGCATTCGTGACCTATGAATTGAACTTAAAGCAAAAGGCAGTGGATGTGGATAGAAAGAAGAAGAAATTGCCCTCAAATCCACTACACCAAAGGAACCTTCAAGTGAGGAGTCGGAAGAAAGTGAAGATGAAGATGAGGAGGCTCTAGTAGCTAGGAAATTTAAAAGATTTATGAGGAAGAAGAAGTACTCATACAAAAAGAAGCCACACAAAGGAGAGCCTAGCAAGGATAAAGGCAAGGACAAGAAAAAAAAAGGAGAAGGACTAAACCCATTTGCTTTGAATGCAAGAAGCCGATCATTACAAGATCGATTGTCCTCTCCTCAAGAAGCTCAAAAAGAATACAAAAAAAAGGCAATGATGGCTACTTGGAGCGAAAGCGAAGACTCTAGTTCGGAGGAAGAGCAGTAAGAAGTTGCCAACCTTTGCCTTATTGCAAAAGAAAATGAGGTATAATCCAAATCTGAATTTACTTTTGAAGAGCTTAGAGATATTTTGATGAGCTTCTGCATGAATATAAATTATTAAAAATTGAGCATAAGAAGTTGAAAAAGCATGCTGATTCTTTTCTTTTGAAAACAACAATCTTGGAAATGAAAACAAAGAATTAAAAGCCAAGGTTGCTATTTTAGAAAAGAAAAAGAATGATCTCTCAAAAGAGATAGACATTCTAAAAAGATTCAAGGTTTTATTTTAAATGATGAACTTATAAAGAAGAACAAAGATCCTGAGTTGGAGAACAGAAGTTTAAAGAAGAGCTTGATGGAGTCAAGCCTTTTATTGAAAAGTTCATGTTAGTTCTGAAAAACTGAATTTACTGTTGAATAGTTAACTTGCAATTTTCAACAAAGCCAGTTTGGGGGTAAAACATCAAAAACAATAAAAGTATTTCAAGAATTTCTTTGTTCCTGCATCTTCTAGTATTACATGCTATTGTTGTAGAAAATCAGGACATAAAGCATATATGTGTAATAAAAGAAAACTGAATACTTCCAACAAGATTTGGATTCAAAAGGAACCATGAACACTAACCAAAAGGATCCAAGATGGCTTGGATAGCTAAGGCATCAACTTGATCTCTTTTTGCAGGTGTGTCTTGCAACTAAGGAGAAAAGAAGAATATGATACCTTGACAGTGGTTGCTCAAGACACATGATGGGAGATGTGAAGCATTCACCTCTCTTGAAGCTTTAAATGGGGGGAATGTAACAAAAGTTTACATTGGTGACAATAGAAAAGGTAAAATCATTGGTGTGGGAAAGTTTACATTTCTCCGTCTACTTTTATTGATAATGTGTTACTA